>CM066166.1:33115377-34455377 GCA_033629205.1 Lithocarpus polystachyus | reverse complement strand
CGCCTATTGCACTGTTTATCTATAAACAGTGCAAATAGATAAATGAACAGTGTTTTTTGTGTGAACAGTAATCGGGAAATTTTTTTTTTTATTTTCAGTTTTCAATTTTCAACAAAATAAGTGGTATCTAAATGCACCCTAAACTGAATGCTGGTTCCTTATTATTATTATTATTATTATTTTTAATAAATAAGAGTGTCCAATCCTCAAGAATCACTTAGCCAACTCCTTAACGCTGTTGGTCTCTAAATAGTATTAATGAAGGAAGTGGTATTTTCTTTTTCTTTTTTTTACCATGTGATAACTTTTATGAATTTAAAATTTTATTTTCACCCTAAATAAAATGTTGGTCCCTAAATTTGTTTAGTGAATGATGTGGTTTTTTTTTTTTTTTTTTAACCACGTGATAACTTTTATGTATTTTGAAAATTACACATTTACACCCAACATGTCAAGTTCAAACCCCCTTAACCAAATTTGGAGTGATAGTTGAGTTGAAACCACTACATTCTCAGCAATTTGGGTCATCTATCCTAAAAAGCTAGAGACACGCAAGTGTAATAAGGTTTTGTTTTGGAAAGACTTAGTAGTTGAGAAATGAGGGAAAATTCTTAAGTATTTTCGGAGTATGGAGAAATTATGTTCCCTCCTCTCACATTTATGGTAGACGCTATCATGAATTTAATAAGTGAACTCCACTATGAATATGAGAGGATGAAACATCAATTTCATGCTCCAATGACACCTAAGAATTACTCATAAATGAGTTACCGTAGAAGAACCTAATCCGAACTTCCATAATGGAAAATATAAGACTATTATTAATCAACCATGTATTTCAACCTTATTATTATTATTATTATTATTATTATTATTATTATTATTATTATTATTATTATTATTATTTATTGTTGGTAATTTTCACTTTCCCTCTACAATTCTTAGAGTACTATGCACATATCACAAATTTTTCAAATTTTAGAATATTTTATTACTGTTATTTATCAAATGACTAATGTGTAGATTTCCTTCAAACCTTAAGGTATGGGCATGTCATTTGCTTAATTTTTTGCCAGAGTGTCATTCCTTGTAATTTACCTAAAAGATAAATAATAACCATATATATTGATGGTCACAAAACAAAATCCATTACAATTTGGTCAGGCCTTAATCTATATTAATATATATCTAAAAATCGAAGTATAACATTTATTATTGCTACGCTCTGATTGAGCCACATCAACATCTACGTTATTATCATTTTTTTTTTCAATTTTCCTATACTTTTTTTAAAAAAATAATTACACTTTCTCTAACCTTTCTCATTCTTTTACATTTTCATCTCCCCAATCCTTACTACCCTCAAGCTTAATATCACTATTCATCTTTCCCTTCATCTTCCTCTATTTTGTCTCTTCATATTTCCCTTCATCTTTCCCTCCCTTATCTTTTTATCTCCCCACTACCCTCAACCTTAATATCACTATTCATCTTTCCCTTCATCTTCCTTTATTTTGTCTCTTCATATTCACATCATCTGACTGTAAATTTGTCATTCTCTCTTTCATTCTTTGTATAGGTTTCCCTCACAAAAAGGTTTTCTCTCTCTCTCTCTCTCTCTCTCTCTCTCTCTCTCAATATTTTTAGAGTATTTTTTTTATTTTTCCTGTATTTCTACTTTAAGTTGATAAATTTTTGTGTTCGTTATAACTCTATTTTGTGTTGATGCAATTTAGTTTTGTAATTAAGTTTTTTTGTTCTATTTGATTGTTAAATGTTATTTTATTGCGTTATAAAAAATTAAAGATAATATATATGAATATAATATATATTATTCTATTACATAACATGATTTAAGTAATTTGGTGTTTATTATTATATTTTTTTTTACATTTTTTTCATCTTATTTTATTCAATATTTAAACTGAGCCACATCCTCCATATAATTAAACTATTTATGTCTTCTTATTTTTTTATTTTTAAAAATTAAATATATAATATTTCATTTAAATTCAAATAAATAAAATTTTAATATAATTAATAGAGATAATTAATTTGATGTTTATTGTAATATATTTTATTTTTACTTTTTTTCTTCTCCTATTATTTTATTCAACATATTGCATTATAAAAAATGATAAAAACTAATTAGCTACTATCATTACGGAGTAGTAGTCTATGGTTTTATGTATATAAAGAAATAGAATATGTAGAGTTTATATATGTGAACATTCACATTAAGTAAATAATATATATATATATATATATATATGTGTGTATAAAGGTTTAAGAAAAAATATATGTATGGTTTTTATTAACTTAAAAGATAATGAAAAACCAACTGTTAATAAATAATAACTAAAACAATAATATTATCATGCACGAGTCTGCAACTAGTTTTTATAATAACTAAAAATTATATAAGTATACAAACACACGCGTGCATACACACACAAATAAACAAACCTGCAGGTGTTTATGCAAATCATTACTACCATGATAGGAATATATCTGCACTATATGTTTCAAATATGTGATGCCTGAATGGAAATTAGGAAAGATCATTAGAGATGCAAATTGTTTCTCAAGAATATAATCCTTTTCTACCCTATTTTATAATTGAAAAATAGCCTTACTAAATGTCCTATTGTTGAAAAAGAAAACTCAAATGCTGAAAATAAAAATGCAATATGTTATTATTCACAAATCTGTTATATTTGGTTATAAATTGCAGAATTTTTTATTTGTTGAATGTTAGAATAGTTTTTAAATGATTAATTTTACTCGTTTCTCATAGCTTAAGGTTTTGGGAGAAGTGGTTTTGAGTTCAAACTCTATCTCCACTCTACCTCCCATTTAAAAGTTCAATAAACGTGACTTTAAATCATGTTTTCAGTTATAAATAAATCCCCTCAAGGTAACAAACCAAAAAGGGTACCATTAGGACTCTAGATCTCGCAGTCTCCAGGTGCATTATAATCATTTGCCAATGACACCTATCACCAAGTCACATAGAGATTATTAGCCTCATAAGTTTTCCTAGAGGACATTGTTATTATCCAACTTTAATGCTTATATATAAGTGTGTGTAAGATTTGTCAAACCTGCAAGGTCATTGAACATTCTCCAATGTCATCGGAGGAGTCGAATGGGACAAGAGTCCAAAGAGGCCTCTGCCAGGTTGACAAAATGCTCGTGACGATGCCATCTCGGATTAGGAGAAAAAAGAGGATGTGGCAAAGGAGACAATATGATAGATTGCTAATAATGTCAATGTCGTCCTTGTCAGTGTAATTTCTCTGCCTCTCTCTCCTTTCTGTAGTCTCTGCTCTTTCAATTCTTTGCTTATCTCTCCTTTCCATTCAATCAGCTACTTCTGATCCCAAGCTATGTTTCTTCTCAATGGAAATTTGAGAGAATGATCGATTAAGTGAAGGGTTTGAGTTCTTTTTTATTATTTATTTTTAATAATTCAAAAAAAAAAAAAAACTGCGCCTGCGGCTGCAATTATACATAAAAAAGACTAAAATATGATCGAGAAATCTATACTACACATACACATAGACGTCAATATCTCAAACTACCAAAAAAATGTTTGACGGGCACAAGAAAAAACATGTGCGTAGATGTCAATAAGAACTTTAGCTCCTGAAATATTTTTCTAAAATTTTGATAAGAATATTCTTCAGAAAATCAAAAGCTTCAATGTTTCTGTGGACTTTGACTAATATCAAGTGCTTCTTCCCGTAGTTTAACAGGAAGCACCAAAGGTGCTAATTATCGGTCCCTGAAAAATAAACAATGTAATTAAGAAGCCTGTACACATTTGAAGTTCCTATAAAAGTTAAAAGAAAGTAGTACCTTTGCAATAGTCCTAGGAGCCACCCTTGAGGTATCAACAGCTTGATTTTCAATAGAACGCAAAAGCCGTACAATATCAGCATTTGCAAGTATTTTGATTCCATTCTCACTTGTTGATACAGCAAGCAGTATCCCTTCCTTGTTAAATTGAATGCAAGGAGCAGCCTAAAAGATCTTCAAGGTAAAGATTGTTAAATTATAAGAGTTTCAAAATACTGCCAAGCACATCTAGAAAAGGGCTTCCATTGGCATTACTGGTAATCCACCGCAGTAGTTGCCAAGAGGTAACTAATGTCCATGTCCCAAAATTTTATTTTAAACACATCACCGGTAGCTAGGAACTAGCTCTTCATTGTATCTATAAAGTTATAGTTTTTCACATATAACATTTATGTTGGCTTTATTCCATGACAAAAAAGTGTTGTAATTGCATTAATTTATTTCTTTTTACTTTGTGGGATTTAATTGTAATGGGTTTAATATTAAATTGGTAAAGATTGTATACGAGAGTTGATCTCATGATTGACTCATGAGTGGACAACTCGCGAAAAGTCACATGAGAAACACATGCTAGAAGCTGAATTTGCAAGTTATTTCGTGACTTAGCCAAGTCAAAAGTGACCCATGAAATTCTCTGTCTAGATGATTTTAAGTGTGATTTTTATACCCTTCACATATACTATATATACCCTAATTACCCACAAAATTGTAAGGAGGCTATTCAGAATAAAACCCTAAAGAAGTTTCTACAATACCTACCTTGTTAGAGAGAGTTATACATCCTCAAGAGAGAAATCTTTGTAGTCTCTTCTCCTCCCCTCTCCCATTGTTATACCTTGAGAGGAGATTTATATCTAAACACAACCCGCACCTATTCAGAGTGTAAAGAGTGTTTTAGAATTTGAGAAGTATTGGGTATTTACCAAAATAAGCCAGTGAGGCTTGGCAGTGCAATCAGACGGTATTGCGGGGTCTAAATAACTAGTGAAGACAAGACTCCTAGAAGTTCGTTGATAACTAGAGCTTGGAGGACTCAAGTACTTTGGGTAGATTAGGCTTGGAGGGTCTTTTTAGTATCTTTATATTCAAATTTATTCACTAGTGGATTATTTCGGCTTGGAAGGCTGCAGAGAGGTTTTTCGCCGAATTTTTCGGTTTTCTCTTTGATAACACATCGTCGTGTTATCTTGGGTTTACTATTCTTTTATCCATTTCCCTTTCCATTTTAGTATTGCACTTATTTGTTCATCCAGGCAATTGTTGAATGCTTCAATTGATTAATTTGCTAATTACGTATATTCTGCATTAAGTGTGTTAAGCATAAAATTAGTTAAGCCGTAATTAAAATTGGGCGTCTAATCAAGCTCTAGTTATTTGCATTATCGAGCTTTCAGTATCAAATGGCACAACCCCCATAGATCGCTTCCAAAGACCATGATATTTACGCTTGATAGTCACTTGATGTTCATCCAATTGCAAAAGGTATGATCGTCCTTCTTTACTAGTCTCACATATGAACAGCCTTCGATGCACAAAATAAAAGAAACATGAGCAATTGCTCGATCATTTTGAAATTTTGATAGAAATAAGCAGTTAGATCAGTAGTAAAACATTATTACTACCTTTTCCCGTCAGCACTGAAGGCCATTGTCTTGCAAGATTGGCCCCATGTGGGACAGTTAAGTAGTCGACTTAAGCGATCATCTAACCAAGCCTTAATTTTCCCATCAAGAAGAAGATAATTTCTTCTATCAAAGGAAAGAAAAAAAAAAAAAAAAAATTCTCTTCAACCATTTTCCTCACATTTGTAAAACAATAGAATGGAATACATATCCCTATAAGCATTCTCATCTACCCACAAAACTGGGATTAAAATCCCATTGCATCCCATTCTTCAAATATCCTCATTCTCCAAATTGTACGCATATTTTTAAAATAGCTCAAAAAGCCGTGTAGTAAAAGTTTCTTTTTTTCTTTTTCACAGTTTGGTTCTTTCCCTATGAAACAAGGAAAGTTTTTGAAACCCATTTTCTGATTTCTGAGCAGCAGCATAAATTCGCGTGTGCTGTTGATGGAAGGAAAGAGGGATGTACAAGTCGAGACTGCAAGAGCTGTGCCCCCAGAAATCATGGAGTTTACCGGATTACATGAGTAAATAGGACAGCCTAGACCATGAATCCCACTTCACTGCCACCGTCACCCTCTATAATAATAAACCAAATCCACAGTGGCGACCCTATCCTTAGGATATGACAATTAAGCTTTCACATTTCCCTTTTTTTTTTTTTTTTTTTTTAAACAATTCAGATTGGTAAGAAAGAAAGTAAAGATGAATGGTGCCATTTTTAGTACCAAAAAAAATGCAACATATATTAACCATATGGTTTATTAATGAAATCAAGGATAGTACTTCAGTTGGAAAGAAGAAAGCTTTATTTGACAAAACAAAAGCAATGAAGAAATCTATTGCCTCTTAACACTTTTTTATAAACCGTGTTCTGATTAATGCATGAGCCCCCTGCAAGCATAGCCTAGTGTAAAATAAGTCCACCAGAATATTTAAGTGAAGCTGCTTAACCATGAATAATAGCCTGAGTCTAAAACTCTGGCTGGGGCATGAGAAACAATCCTTTGATGTCTCTCATGAAAAGTTAAAGAAAAACTGTCAACTAGCAAAAGTGCAAATAAAACAACTGAATACCTTGCATGTTTTCTTTACTATCAGGGCACACTGACTAAACTGGTGCGTTATGCCCTTCAAAAGTGTACAGCCTATTACTAGTGACAGCATTCCACACCTGCACAGAAATGAATTTTCACAAATGCTGTCCAATGTCGTTAGTATACTGAAAGAATATGCCAAGTAAAGTTAACCATAACAGTTTTGTCCTCTCCACAAGTTATGATGCAAAGTTGTCTGTTTCGATGTGAAAAGACAAGATCATTAACCTTACCACCATGAGTGTCAATCTGTAAGAAAAAATCATGGCAGATACACAATTATAAACAAAAGGGGCTAAAAAAATCCAGTTAGCACTTAGCATCGTACTTTAAGAATCACAAAAAACTATAAAAGTGTGTGCACACATACACACACATAGACACAAAGATGTGTGTGTGTGTGTGTGTGTGTGAATATAAACTACATATGTATAAACAAACCTCCAGGTGGTTCCATAAATCATCACCACCATGATAGGAATATTTCTGCACAATATGTTTGGAATATGCAATGCCTGAAATGGAATGCAGGAAAGATCATCATAGATGCAAATTTTTTCTCAAGAGTATCAATCCCACATGTTAGGCCCTACTTATTAATGGAAATTGTGTACTCGCACGTGAGGGAGAGTGTTAAAACAATGGTCAAATGATTTAATTCACACTTTCCTAACAGTTTAAACTTTCAGGACAAATCATGATTTAAAAATAAGTAAATCCCCTCAAAGTAACATACCCAAAAGGGCACCATTAGGACTCCACATCACACGGTTTACAGATGCAGTATAATCATTGGCCAATGATGCCTATCATCAAGTGACATAGAGATTGTTAGCCAAATGATTTTTCCTAGAAATACTCCAATTCAAAATTTTATATACAACTCTGTTTCAGTCTGTGTAGGTATTTGTCAAACCTGCAAGGCCATTGAACAGGCTCCAACATCCCAAACATTGAAGTTTCTGAGAAACAAGCCTCTCCCTCCTAACTACTTACCAGATTAAGATATCACCAATATTTGTTCCAGCTGAATTTGATAGAACATAAAACAGATAATAGAACAAATCCTTAGATTAAAAAACTACTCTTGACTAACAAATATTAAGGATATAAAAGTATTGGCAGTAGCGAGAGCTTAGACCAATAAGCAAGGTTTGTTGCAATGGATGAAAACCCATGGTTTGACAGCAGAACCCAGATTCAAGTTGACAACAACAGATTTTGGCAAGTCATTGATGGAGTCAGATGGGAAACAAATAATTATTTGAAAAACTTTAATGGTGTAGTTTGCACTTAGCCTAATATAAATTGAAAACCTTTTGACTTCTTATTAACTTCTTCAAATTTTTTCATATAATTGTTTGAAAATCCACATTTTTTCTCACCATCTTATTAATATGTTTGGCTTTTGTGATCGTTTGGTTGAAGGGGTGGAAAAGCGGAAGGATATAAAATGGGAAATATACCAAATACAACCCTCTCCCTTATCAACATATTCTGACCACAATACCCCAAAAATGTTGATTACGTTGAAAATCCACCACCAGTTGATTTGGAGCACAAAGTTTGGTTTCTGATAATCACCTCCATGAACCACAATACTCCCTTTGACCATGCAATTGTTGCAAACACCACAAGCTCCTCAATGATATCCTGAATCTTACCACCGCAAACAACTTGCCAAAGTCATCATAATCCTGACTACATTTTTGCACTTTAGTAACCCATAGGATCTATGTTAGTATCAGACTATCATTCCATATTTTGGTATCAGAATCAATCAAAATACTTACATTAGTATCACTGGGTAGCAACTTCACAGGAGATACAACGCAAAATGTACTTGGTCGAGGAATCCACTTGTACATCCAAATTTTAACATCACAGCCACTACCAATCCTCCAAAACAGTCGAGCAATTCCCGTGCAGATAAGACACTTCTCCAAGTAAATGAAGGTCGGGACCCGAGCTGTGCATTCAAAAAACTGTCTCCAGGGAAATACTTTGCCTGCCAAACTTGTGCAATTAAACACCAACCTTGTTTGGTCAACACGGCCAAGTTGAAACTCTTGCATCAACAGTCATAAAAAGATCTCATGAATAATTGTGATCTACTACAGAAATGATTGATCAGAAGCTTAGTTGTATGATCATTTGAACACGAGCAGGACTTATGATGTTGGTCCAGAATCCAGATTACCTCTGCAACATTGCATTTCTGTCTTGGACATTCTGATCTTTACCTCCTCCCTTTCAAATAGGAATAGGTCAAATAATCAAAAGATCCAACAAGAAGTTAAAAACAACTTTCATCATAATAATTCTTGAACCCGTTAACAATTCCAGATAATTGATTAAATCTAGTGCAGATCGTGGTTTTCTTGGTAGTGAAATGCAAACGACACAAAATTGAGAAAAAATCTTATCAAGATTAATGAGCCTAGTCCATCGAAAATTCTCTATTGTTGCCTGGGATCAAATCATACCATTACGGTGTGTCGAGAAAAATCAAAATAAAGGGTACCACAAAATATCAACGGTTTAAAGGTAAAACAAATTTTAGATGTTGACAGTTGACTTGATTCCAAAACTAGTAATCATTATGTTATGACCAATAAAATAAGACAATGATGGCCAAACATGTAAGTTTCCCTATGACATGCCATGTTCTAGAATGTGTACTACATTTCTCACACAAAAAATCATTTTAAATAGTAACCATTGTCCCGAAAGAGAACCTTTTCTGCTTAATAAAATTAGTTTTCTACATCAAAAACAAAACTTTCATGCCTAGAATAAAACACAGCATTGTACCGGCCTCATTTATTCACAAGTACATAAATAACAAAAATTCATTGCAGCTTAATTACTTTGTCTATATGAATTTCAAAAGATGATTAATTTGCTAATTTTCAAGTAAGACTTAGCATTCGACAAAATTAGCTGTGTAAACCCTCCGTATAGGAAGTGGAATACTAAGAATCTCCTCGTTTAAACTCTCAGGGTCAACCAAAAGCATCCAACAATTGCCAGACTTACGAATGAGAAGTTCCCCATTAATGCTGCAGACCAACAACCCTTCTAAGCCTTTCATCAGTACAATTGTTTTAGTCCAAGAATCTACCACACCATACTCCTTAACCACCCATATGTGGACTATTTTTGCATTATCAGCTAGCTACCCCTTAAACATTGCAAGATGTTCAAAATATTTAAGAAGTCCGTTTAAGTAATTTGAGCAGCAATATCTCACGGAATCTCTCTCATTGATGTCAAAGCCTCGAAGGACACGATCAAAAGGGCGAGTCAAACGAGTGATCCTTTGAATATGCGTAACTCTCAAAATCTTATAGTCAATTGTTTTCAAAATGATAGGCAAACCCAAAACCGACACGATCAAAAGGGTGAGTCAAACGAGTAGCTAGAATCCTTTTAAACTTTCTATTATGTGACAATCTAATTTGTCATAACTAGCGACGCAGAACACGCCGTTACAGAACCCCAACTACGTACGATGGTGAACTCATCAACAAAAAGAAGAAAAAAAAAAAAAAAAAATCTTGGGATTTGAAAGCTACAAAGGTCGCTATTGTAAACAACGTTACACCATTCTTCTTCGCAATTTGCTGGCTTGTATAAAAGATAACCACACGGTTATTGTTGTTATTGGATAATGACATTGCTAATGCTTGGTCCAAGTGTGCTACGTTAATGAAAATGTGGCTGGTAAACTTGAGGCAGACTTTGGGTTCAGTTTCAGAAATCTGATCTGATGTTTATATGTGTTTGCGGCGAAGACCTAAATTTCTTTCTTTCTTTCTTTCCTTTTTTTTTTTTAATCTCGTACAATTTAAGCTACGGCTATGTTGGAGCAAACCAAGCCCTTTAAGATAAGTTAAGCAGGCCTACTATAAGTTAATCCAAGTTCTAACTACGGACTTTAAAAAAAATTAAGAAAAATGTTATCAGCTGTACAGCACTTGTTAATAATTTATTTTAGGAAAGTTTTGATACCACTTTTATGAGAAATGAAAAAAACTGTCAAAATATTAATTACCTTTTTTTTTTCATTTCCTATAAAAATTTTCTTTAAATGAATTATTAACAAGTGCTGTACAGCACCCGTTAACAGTACCTAAAAATTAAATAATAACCATTCTTTTGTAATGAGCCATGAAACTTACTTAAATAAAACACGGACATGATTTTATAAATAGACTAGAAGTGAATTGGAAGAAATAACTTCAAATTGATTTTGATCTAAACTTTGTCCTATTCCAAACAATATAGGAAGCTGATGGTGCCTAATGGGATTAGACATGGCAAAACGGGCGGGTCGGGTCGGGTCGGGTCGGGTCGCGGGTTAAAAACGGGTCATTTTTAGCGGGTTAAAAATGGGTTCGGGTCAATCAGGTTGCGGGTCGGGTTGGGTCGGGTTGACCCATATTTTTCACATGAATTTTTTTTTCTTTTTTGTTTTTTATTTTTATAAAGAAAACAACATGTTTTTGTCATTTGAAAAGTTATGCAACAAATTACTTGATGTAAAATGCATTATTTTGAATTCACCACTTATATCAAGAATGAACTCAGTTAAACTTATTAATACTTATTCAATAATTTTAAAATGATACAAATCTTAACATTGCTATCTAAAACATAATAACACAAAGATAAGTAAAACAAATACACAAATTTTATTTCTACACAATATCAACATTCCAAAATATAAAACAAAATTACAAATGACTTATTGGATAACTCATTTGATAAAGAATAAAAACATATAAGAAATTTACAATCTTGAAAATTAATTTTATAATCTATTATCAATTGAGGTTGACACTCTATTTCAATTTAAAATATACATTAAAGTTTGATTGCTTACTTATTTATTCATGGTTTCTTTTATGAATATCATATAATTGTTAAGTAACACACACTTTAGGAAATATCATAATTTATATTAAAAAGTCATTTATTTCAGACATAAATTGTTAAAAAATAGGTCAAAGCATTCATAATTTATGTTAATTTGATACTTTGGTTTCACTATGTTCACACTTGTGAATGTTTCTCACACATGTCTACAATTTTAAATCTATGTTTTTAACTTTATTGTAACCAGATTATCTTTAAATCTATTTGATATCTTAAAATCATTACTCATTTCAGAATGCTCAACCATTTATCTTTCAATTATTTGCATGCAGTTATGTAAATGTATTAATTGTTTCCTTAAAGCTCACAATAAACAATTAAACCAATATTGTCTTAATTTTACTATTTTTTTTTTTTTTTTACTAAAAAAAAAGTTTTAAAAAAATGTTTCGGGTTTGGGTCGGGTCGGGTCGGTTTGACCCGCAAAAAACACGGGTCGGGTCACGGGTCAACCCGTTTTTGCTTCGGGTCAAAAAAATCGAGTTCGGGTGAAGTATTTTTCGGGTCGGGTCAAAAAATTCTGACCCGTTTTGCCATGTCTAAATGGGATGAATGAGAAGTGTACAAAAATTACATTAGACTAAATTCAAGGTAGTAATTGTTCAAGATTTTTTTTTTTCCATTTAGCCTTAAATTTGTAAGAATTTCGTTAATGGTCACGTTGCAAAACAATTTGGGAAAATAGCATCTTGAGTTTTTAAAACTTGAGTTCTATGATAGAACTTGAGTCTTAAATGCTCGAGTTCTAAAATTGGCAAACAATTGTCGTGGAAAATTTTTTACATGGAACCCACGTAGAACTTGAGTTTATAATACTTGAATTCTATATAACCCGAGTCAGAGAAACTCGATTTCTTTAAACGTGCAGACCTACAAAACACTCAAAAACTTAAATTTTAAAAACACCCAACACACAAACACTAAAGCTCAGCATCTGAAACACTTAAACCAAACTCATTCTTCTTCTTCTTCAGACACTAAAACACTTAAACCCCAAACACCCAACCCGTAGACGAGCTCCTCTCATCGATGGCCAAAAAACGCTCATTCACCCAAACACTGAAACCCCAAGCACTCAAAATTAAGACTATCTATTTCATACCCAATACAAAAAAAGCCAAAATCCTTCTAAGGTCAGGATAAAAACTCATTCTTGATAAGAATCTGACATTACTAAATATCTTAAATAAATTTCGATAAATAAAAAATAAATAAGAAAATCTAGCAAATGAATACTCACAATATTTACACTAAGAAAACAAAGTTGTATATTTTCACAATATTTGTAATAATATCTTAACTAAGTTATATACTAACAAAATAGTGCAAAGTTTTAACCCACACCCCAACAATAAATAATACCCAAGTACAATGGCAATAAAACCCTTACCTGAGATGTAAATTTGTTGAGAGACAATATCAGTGAGAGGAGCAGTGACAGAGAGAAGCAATGTGGTGTGAGAACAATATGTGATCAGCAGTGAAAGAAAGAGAGGTTGTGTGGCACCTAAGGGTGGGAAGTGTTCTAGGTGAGTGAGCCTTTAATCAGTGGGCGAGTATTTGTGAGTTTGAGTGGGTGAGTCTGATTAGTGGATGAGTATTTATGAAGTGGGCGACTATTTGTGAGTATGAGTGGGTGAATCTGATATTGTGGGTTATTTGTGAATTTGAGTGTGAGTCTGATAAGTGGGTGAGTATTTGTGTATATGCCGAGAGAAATCGAGGCTTATAAACTTGAGTTTACTTTATGGAACTCAAGTCTATGAAACTTAAAGATCCATGTGGCAAAAAAAACTACATGTCAGTAAGTAGAACTCAAGCCTTTGAAGCTCGAATTTTACATCGAACTTGAGCATGTAAAGCTCGAGTTTTACATCAAACTCAAGCCTTTAAAGCTCGAGTTTTACATTAAACTCGAGCCTCAAAAACTTGATATGTTACTATCCTAATTCGTTTCTAACATGTGTGTTGAGGACTCTTTTTTCACGCCACATGACATTACTTCATTGGCAACCCATGCCACATCAACATATTATTGATTTTTGGGTAAATCTCTTTAATACCCAAAATAAGCTTATATCTCATTCAACTACAAGAACTACGCTCACATGGGCCACAAAATCTTCACTTCAAGAGGCAGATTCATGGTCCGCATTTCTTCTTCATTAATTGGGATCGTAACCCCACGGCCCATATTACCTCTCTCATATTCATGGAAAGCTGCTTCTCCAACAAAAACTCATATTTACACAAAATGACAACAATGCCCAAGGTACGTCATCTCATCTTCGACTTATGATCCAAGCTCATGAGTCTCTTTAGGGAAACTTTGGGAGCCATGGTTTGAAGGGCCAAGAGGTATGTTCAGTGAAGCTCCAGCGGTTTAGAGTTTATAAAAAAAACATGTTGTTTAAGGTGTCTTCTCAACTTCTTGAACTCTGACGAGTCAGTGTGTAGCTAAGTAACATATGGTAAGCCTCTCTTTTCACATAAAATTTTAAATGATAAAACTCCTCATTGCTCTTTTCCTAAAACTTAATATTCATCATATGAAAACACTCAAACTCTAGCCATCCAAATGCTGACCCAAATAACTATTTGTTCAATCTCTGGTTGTTCCTATATGAATTTGGAAACCTAATCATTTATTCTACATAAATTATATTAATGTTTTCAGCAAAAATCCAACTCAAACACATGGCTAACTCTTATTGGCTATCTTCAATCTTCAAATATAAAATATTCGTAATATCTCTAATACCCAACTGTCATCTGCCATAATCAGACCAAATATTCACCTGCCAACTGCTAGAGCAAAGCATTAAATGCTCTTCTTGCTCACCAAGATTAATTCACAACATAATAAGACCATGACTAGATCGTTAAAGCTTCATTGACTATCAATCAATCATTCTATTACTTACTAAAAATGTATTGTAATAGAATCTTGGACCAAAAATACAAATACCCAAAAGAGGAAACCTTTCTAGCAGAACACCAGCAGTGTCTTTAGCACTTGACACCTAGCTGAAAGTGACATCACCAGCCATTTAATACTCAATCTTAGTAGCCAGCTACTATACCCAAAATAGCAAAGATACTCTTAAAAAAAAGATATTACCATTTTCAGCCAAATCCATGAAATAAACGCTAAATATTCTCTCCAGCTGCCTAACATCATCCAGCTAATCTCATGTACTTCAGCCCCAAGCAACAGCTGTCTTGTGACAGCTATAATAGCTTTTTTTAAACAGCTGTTATAGCTAACTCAACAGCCTTGAAATTATAGATTTTCCCTATTTGGCTAAAAACCAAAACCAATTAAAGAGACTATCTTTTTCTTGCTAAAATCCTTTTCTTTTCTACTGATCTTTCCTCTAGCTGATATTACCCAAAATAGCAAAAACCCTTTAAAGCTAAACATATCATTTTCGGCCAAATCCTAGGATGGATTTTTTGAAGATTTATTATTGATTAGGATAGATTTTATCTAAGATTATTTGCTAAATACCCCCTTAAACTCAGCTATAAATAGGACCCCTCATCAACACACCAAAGCACACCAATAGAGAAGAACAACTCTCTCATAAACTTCTCTATTTTCCCTATCCCTCTAATTATCTTCTTAAGCTCTTAATGGGATTTTGAGTGTTTGAGTTCTTAGTTTCCAAATTAAAAACTAAGCTCTTCAGCCCTTAGCTCACAAATGCCCCCCATATCACTACTCATAAGCCTTTATCCATCCTCTAACAGAAAATCTCAGCAACATTACTAAACAAATTACAACACCATTACTTTTCTTATGCTCATTCTCTCACTCTCCATGTTCACAAAATACATCTATCTTGCTACCCATATCTCTAAACATTTATTTCTCCACTTCTCATATAAAATCTCATATCTTGGAAAGCACCACAAGCCATCACTATAATCTTTCCAGCAACTCTAACATAATTTATTTACCATCTTACATATCTCTCATACATCTCATAAAATACCAATTCATATCTCTCATACTTCTATGTATCTTACAAATTACAAATGCTATATCCCACAAAATATCTATATCTTTTACCATCTCCATACTTCTCAAGAGATATCAAACACTCACACTAAAACCCTTCTCCTACAAGGCACAAATACTTCTTACAAAAACCCTTCTCATGGAAGGCACAAACCTATCTTAAAAAGCCCTTTCCATGGAAAGCAATACTATTCATAACTTCACAATAACTAAAAAAGCATTATCAAGGGGAAATTCATTTTAGTGAATGGTAAAAGGGACATACTTAACCAGCCTCTACGCACAACTGGACATACTCTCTCTCCCTCTAGTTTGCACCTATTTTTCCCCTTCAATCTTGAAGCTATCATGGCATACTGTCTCTCCACCGCTAGAGTCATTTTGCTAGAATACTATCAACTCACTGATGCTACACAGTTGGAGCTACAAACCATACAAAGATAGGTGACTCTACTTCCATATCTCTAAATTTACATCATTGAATACATAATTATTTCATTTTTTAAATACATATTACATTATTTCAACTACTATTACAACTATTAATCAAATCTATTATATCAAACACATATTATTGATTATTTCAACCATTCTCATGATTCTTAGACTTTGGGCTTTACCCATTTTGTAAGCCTAAAAATACACCGGTAGCCATTGGAATACCAGGCCCAATGTTGAGTTCTAGATTCAACTCCCTAAACATATGCGAGTCTAACAAGGTCCCCCTCCAACGGACAACATGTGGCCGTACACCGGAAAAACGGGCCCCCAACAACGTGCTAACTAACGTAATAGTGAGGCGAAATTATGCTAATCTGCAAATCCCCATTGTTCAAAGA
The DNA here is from genome assembly GCA_033629205.1 of Lithocarpus polystachyus. Taxonomy (NCBI): domain Eukaryota; kingdom Viridiplantae; phylum Streptophyta; class Magnoliopsida; order Fagales; family Fagaceae; genus Lithocarpus; species Lithocarpus polystachyus. Next base: position 34,438,991 of record CM066166.1, on the reverse strand, counting down.
ATTGTTAGGAGAAAAGTATAGAGATTAAGAGAGAAACAACAAAACAACAATTTGGTTTATTCATTTAATATCCCAAATGAGAGTAAATGTAACTATTTATACAAGGAAAAACTTTGGCTACAAAATAATATGAAACTAATAATTACAACTCCCACTAAAATAATTAACATTGATACATATTTTGAAATCTAAAGGTTGAGTTTTATGTTCTTAACATGTATGTCAAATTTCATACTAATTGGATGCTATTTACTATTCAATTCTTAAATTTATTTTTTATGCATAATTTTAAACAAGATTAGGTTGGGTCCAGTGCGTCCAATGCACTAGATCATTAAGATGATGACATTTGGCCAAAACACCATCCCAACTGGTCCAATACAACTAAACAATGGATATAAGATTTACCCATTTTAGACCACAAAAACTTGATATTTAAACATTAAATTTGAAAGCTCAAATTTGTGCAAAAACACAAAAGCTTGTTTAGGTCCCCAATTAAAAATAACAACTGGATAGCTTTTATTCTAATTTATACTAAGTGCAGAACAAGAGTAAAAAAGCACAAAGAATCGTTATTACTACTCTAAGCCATATTCATTCATTATCAACAATAAAAAGAAAGTTTAAAGAGTAGGGAAGAGAGATGCAAACACAAGATAACATCGAGACATATTATTGAAGAGGAAACCAAAGAACTCGGCGAAAAACCTCTCTGCGACCCTCCAAGTCGAAATAAATCCACTAGAGAATAAAGTTGGAGTACACGAAGAACAAAAGACCTTCCATGCCTAGTCTATCCGATGTACTTCCTCCAAGCTCTTGCTACCAACGAACATCTCGGAGTCTTGTCTTCTCTAGCTTTTCAAATCTCACAATTTCGCCCGATTGCATCTACTAATGAATGACTCCTTCCAAAGCTTCCCAATAGCACCAAAATCTCACTTCACACTCCTAATGGGTGTGGTAAGTGTTTGGGCTAGCAACCTCTTAAAGATATAGAAATGGAAAGGTAGGAGTTGAGGAAAACCACAAGAAAATATGTAGATAACTGTGGGTATAAAAATATCTATCTCTCAAGTGTATTTTATAGGGTTTTCTCTCTGAAAAGCACTCCTTACAATTTGTGGATAATGGGGTATATATAGTGTAGGTAAAGACATGGTAAAGCAAAACATAAGTTTTTGCCAAACAGAAACTTTCGCGGGTCCTTCGCTGGTTGGCCTTACCCACAGACACTTGCGAAAAATATAGCCTGGCACAACTTTTCATCTTCCAGTCATGTGCTCTACATGTGGCTCTTTTCGTGGGTAAGCTTCTCACGAGCCAGTCGCGAAATCCACTTGTTCATCCTTTGAAACTTGAATCTTTACCGATCTCTTACACTTATACCTTACAATTAAACCCATATACATACAGGGAAAATGATTGAAGAAATTACAATCAAATTTGACATGAAATTAAAGTTAACACAACATAGTTGGAAATCATAACTTTACATAATTGATGACATAGTTATTGATTTTTAAACTTCTGGAAATTTTGCAAGTATGCTAGATATAAGAAAAAAATATAATACAATGGTGGATTTGTCAAAATTCACATATCATAAAAAGATATTAAGTGAATTATAGCCAAACTTTGTCTTTTATACAATTCAAGACCTACTAATTCTACATGTGTTCTAATTAATTAGAGCATGTCATTAATGCATTAAATGTGTTAAACTCTAACTATCTCAATCTTATCTATTTTAGATGAAATTGACTAACTAAATTAAAATGACGTAATTACAACAATGATTAGTATATTATAGGAACTAGTGTGTAGCTCCGTGCATATGCATGGGTACAATTAAAAATAAGCACAATTATACAATTTAAATTATACATGGTATTAACTTACACTTTTTTTAAATCATACATTTCTAAAATATGTAATGGTTTCTCATTCATATATATATATATATATATACACACACACACACACACACGATTTAGAATTTAATTGGTTTTAGACTCTTTGGTGTCTATACTCAATAATTTACTTGGCACAAAATTAAAAATTAAATAGAACACATGACACAAAATTGAGAATTTAATTAAAATCTAATTGAATTTTCTCCGAGTTTTGGCTATATATATATATATATATATATTGAATTGGCTTCCTAATACTAACGTTTTAAATAAATAAATCTTCAATTGTCGAGACCATCATCAAGTCACTTGGAATAGTCAGACTTTATTTCTTTAATCTCACCCTGAGCTTTATGTTGGACTTGCACTTGCAAACAATGCTTGATGCCATGCCTCTCTTCTACCCAATTCGATAATGCCATGCCTTTCTTCTACCCAAATCTATGTATCTGATAGGGAATGTTTCCACCATTACAAAATTTATTTAACACAATAGAGTTCATGTCTCCATGGGCTAGTCAAGGGCAATAAGGATCGTCAGGGATCGTCAAGCCCTCATGCGTCTGAAGGCCTCTGAAGCAACCTAGTCTACACCTATCCGTCTAGTACACTATGATGACAGACGAATACCCTCTAATGAACGATCCATTGTACTCAAGCTTACACGCCAATTCTCCCCTCTATTATCCTCATATGGAAAAAACTTGCACATTACACACACAGACTATTCTACATATTCGTATCCTCCAAACATAAGCATTGCTAATGTTTGAATTTTCATAACAAAGTCAACCAAGAGCTACACGTCAGAGTTATCACAATACAAAGATGTATACCAATCTGTGTTTTGATTAGTATTCATTTTGTGTGTTTGATACTTCCGATAGGTATAAACTCCAAACAAAAGTCAGATTCCTTTCACATGAAATCAATTTTCTTTTCGCTCAGCTAAAAATGGCCAGAGATCAATCTCCACACAAAATTACCCTCGTGCTAAAGCTAAAATTTGATTGAACGAGTAAAGCCTCGGATCATTTTACACATTTGCGACATTAGACATTGATAATCATCAATTAGGAGAATGCCCCTCCAAATGTACCAAACATGCTGCTTGCACAACATAGACCAAATAGGGATAGACGGTTCTTGACAAATTAGAACAACTAAATAAGTTAAATTAAGCTTTCACAGCCTGACAATTTTTTACTGAGTTCCTAAACATTCAAGATTATTATTCTTTATTATATCAAGACGTAAATATCTCTCCATCAGTCCTAATGACCGTTCTCCTATGTCTCTTCTATTAAATATCAACACTGCCATACATTTTCTTTATTTTCATTTCCCCTTGGAATAAAAAGGGCTCCATAGATATGATGTGTGCATGCAGTTATTAGTTAAAGCCCTGAATAATCATCCTGAACCAGCAGCAGAATTGGCACTAGGCACAACACCATTTTCAAGTACAGGTGCAACACACCAGCTTCCCTCTGATTCTGGGGGCTCAATAACATGTAATCCACCATCAGTAAGTCCAATTGCAAATTGATTAGGTTTAGACGGATGAGCCGCAATGACAAGTGGAGAAGCCCTTGAGCTGTTCAACAGTAGCATCATTTTAGAAGAAAGCAAGCATGGAGTACATAAATTTACTTTGATTACCAGTACCCATAAGCTATATATTGCTTATAGTTGTCAACAACGTTAAGACGCACCTGGGATTAGAAGATAAATATGCAGCAGGACTAATCCGAGACCTCAGTTGGAGGGTAAAGGCAGTGAGGACACACACACTACCATCTTCAATGCTTGCATAGATTAACTGGCCATCACATGAATATGTAGCATCTGTGACTGAACCACTTGATTCTGGAGGAAACCACTGTCACCAATAAAATTTAATAATAAAATTTTTTTATACCAAGCTATTTCCAATATAACAAATTACCGGTGATGTAAAAAATAACCAGTTTTCCCTCCATAAAAAGCAGGTAGTTTTGAGAATGTACAAAGCTATTTTCAATACGTTTGAGATTATGAATTCATTCTTTTTCAGAAAAAAAAAAAAAAATTTCTGAAAAATGTTGTCTTCTGATGTTCAGTGTGGCGCAATCAAAAATTGCTAGGCAATAGCAAACGTTTATGCTTTCACAAAGTGTAAACAAACTCCAGACAAAGCATGCAGCATGCTACCTTATTCCCCTCCCCTTCCCCTTCCCCCAAAAAGCTCCTTCGTGCTACAACCCTTACCTTCCTCCCCCAATCCTTCGTGTCACCACCACCTTCTTCTCCACCTCCACTTTGCCACAACTTCCTTCCCCCTCCTCTTCCACACCACCATCACCACCACCAACCACCTCCCACCCCATCCACCACACTCCTACTACTATTACCATAATCACCATATCGCTTACTAGTTTTTCTGATTTATGTTGGTTTTAACATAAATATTTTTCATGCAACCAAATACTAGAAAATTATTTTCTAAGTCTCAACCAAACAACCAAAATAATCAAATATTATATCTTTCTTGAAAATTATTTCTACTGAAAATACTTACCCAATGAAAATGTATTATGCTGAAAGCACCGCGATTCATGCATATGATGGCTCAAAAATCAAACAATTCTATCATGAACGCAAAAATATGACATTCAAAACTCATTGCTATATATTTATAAATTTTGGTAAAAGGATAATTATGCCTGACAGACCTGCTTAAGGCAATCCAACATTGGTGCCTCATATATGGCTATTTGAGTTTCATGGACAGCCAGTACATGTATCTGATCTTGGTGAAATTGAACATGGGTCCGTGCAAGAGGAGATGATACACGCCCAGGCGGAATCCGCAAGAATTTACTGGTATGCTTCTCCCATCCATCCATGCTCCACAAACACAACTGGACATCAGTATCCAAAAACGAATAATTAAAAACTACATGTTAATATTGCATACTTCATTACTTCTTCAACTTAGTGGAGAAGTATTTTCAAACGTGATCAAATATTGTGTACTTCTTCCACCCATGCACTTAAAGTCAAGAAAAACAAAACGAGTATTTCTCTATTTTTGCATTTGCAACTACACCTTAATAGCAAATTGGGTATATGCTACACAAACATTTCATGATGCATCTTAACAAGCATCAACACACATGGCTAGAAAGCAGTATCCAAAAACAAATATTTAAAAAAAAAAAAAAAAAAAAAAAAAAAAAAAAAACAATATTGCATACTTCTTCAGGTCGGTCACCCATCCGGGTAAAATCAAGACCTAAAACACAAGACAATTATCATTTCTTACATCTGCAACTGTAATGCAATGGAAAAAAGGGTGCTTCAAATTAAAAGAGAAGCACTTTGATTGGGGGAATAGGGAGGGAGAAGCATCTCAACCACAGGAGGGAGAAGAATTCTCAACCTCAAACACGTCTTACATTGGCTAAGCATTGATATTTATGCACAAAAAAGTTAGTTATATTAGCATCATCATAACTAATTAAATTACTTCGCACATGTAAATGAATTAGTCACATCGCATGCTAAATATCACAAGCTATAAATAATACATTTATCCCACATGTCTAAATCAATCAATCACATGTCTACATAACCTCTAATCTACTGTGCTCATGGCTAAAATATTTGTTCAAATGTTCTAAAAGATAGGCTTGCTTGAGAGGTATTCTTGGACACATGGTTTTCCCTTATAGAATGCCCTGAATCGGCCACATTATCAAGGCACACTCAGTACATCATTATGCTTTCTTCAAATAGATAAGTGCATCATATGCGCTGCATTAAACTGCACCTAAACAAAAATTGAGTACACAAAATTTGCATGATGCATCTTAAGCATCAATTTACTTATTCACCTCAAAATAGACCCACATTTTGATGAAGTACAAACTGCAGTTGCAATGGTACATAAGAGGCTCAAATATGATTGAGAAATCAATAATGTAGATGCCATTGGGCCTAAAAAAACGTATGATAGAAAGCACATGAAACAACATGTACATTAGGCCTAAGAGAAGTTCTGCGGAATCAGGCATATTTTCCTCAAGATTCAGACATGTCAACTGAACATATGCACAGATGTCAATAAAATTGATGCTCCTGAAATCTTTTTCAGAATATTTTGATAAGAATATTCTTCAGCAAATTAAAAGCTTCAGTGCTTCTGTGGACTTCAACTAGGAAACCTCAGATTCAATTATTAAATTATATTTCAGTTTTTATTATTACATTGATTTACTCTTTTCTACAATCGACCTCGTACATTAAATAAAACTAGATGTGTGATGTGCGAATATTTTACAATTTCATTTAAAATAATTTTTATGTACATTAAGACCTACATATAAAAATAACTATTTTGTTGTATAATATTTATGTTCGCCCACAATATTGTTGAATGCTGTGAAATATAATTATCTTCATTCATATTTTATTTTTAAAAAATTGTATAACACTACAAGACTATAACATATTATATTATTTATAGTTAAAATTAGACTTTATTTTTTAAACTAATAAAATCATTTTGAAATCTATAAAGTATTTTAAGCAACCTCCCAAACACTTTCTCAACCACTTTATATTCACAATCAAATATGGAGATCCCAATCTCAAACACCCAATTCATTATTTTAAGGAAATCATTTGTAAATATCAGCATAAGGAAAACATGATTAAACAAGAAAAATTGGCTAAAAACACATCCATTTATCAAAACTTAATTGCCTTTACTTGGGCTTCTGCATCCAAAAAAAACACAAAAAACACTTTGAAACCATCATTGATTTTTATTTTTATCACTATGACTTATACTGCACAAAATAACAATAAAAAACCTACAAACAATATACATTTATGACTTTCCCACACCAAAATCCCAAACACCCATAGACTCAGAGCCAATCATGGCCTTCACAAAATCCACAATGCCCAACTTCAACATCAAAACTGTAAGCTACCGTCACTGAATATAAAACACAATCCCCCTTCCTTGGGCACAACCTACTCATATGGGTTAGGATCAAATGGTACGACAATGTTGGAGTTATGTAGGTGTCGTTGAAAGGTTGAAGGTAAATGACATCGTTCTTAGTCTAAGTTTATTTGAGATGAGATGGCATAAAGAGCCGTGGGCATGTGTAAATAAAAGAGTAGAAGTGCAAGGAGTGAATGGAAATGTAAAGAGTTTTGTTTGTGTGAGAAAGAAGAAAAGTTTTGAAACATTGAACCAAAAAAATTAAAGAGTCCCTATTTTTAAATTTATTCTTACTCTGATGTGACTTAAGAGTATTTTAATTCTCTTTTCAAATAGTGTGCCACATGACAGAACCTCATGCTCTCCCGCATTAGGTTTCTGGTTATATATATATATATATATATGTATATTGATTCCCAGACTAAACTTCTGACACCAACATCCCAACAAAATTTCCAAACTTGACTGTCACCTTTGGTATGACCAGACTAAATTTTAGTATCCCATATCCAAATATAATACAGGATAAGTCAATTGTATAACTTGGGAATATATAGAGAAATAACTAATCGTTATTATTATCCACATAAAATATCTTTCAGCCCATTCACTTTAACGAAATTTGCAAACCCAAATAATGCTATTTAGCTTTGAACATACCACTATAAATCAAACACAAAAATTAAATCTACTTCTTGTTGTAACAACACAGGAAGCCACATAAGAAGAAAGAGCTTGGAAATCAAGAACAACAAAGGACAGAACGAAGAGAGCAACGAAGTAGAGAGCAGAGAAAAACAAGTAAAGGAACAAACTTCGTAGAATGAAAAAAAACAAACAAACTATAAAAATATTATCTGTAACATGTCATGTCAGATTAGACATATAATTGAGAAATGAGCCCACTATATATATAAATACTAATACGGTAGAAGGTGACATCTTACTAAAGTATGAAAAATTAAAATAAGAGGCACCATACAATATAGGGTTTTTCATCCATTGGGGGTCCATGGCCCTCTAAGGCCCTAAGGGCAGTCTACACAAATATACCCTAAAATGATACATGTAATTAAGCCACCAAAGAAGCTCATAGGTATATACTCATGCATGCACACCTGCATGCATGCATACTCACACATACAATGAGAGAGAGAGAGAGAGAGTTATTCCATTCCTTTCACATTTTTGAAGAATATACCTGAGCATCACCTCCTGATGATACAAGAACATTTAACATGTTAGAGAAGGTTAGGCCAGTAACTCTGTTTTGATGACCTTTGAGCTTGTTTTTAACCTGTCCAAATACCACATACTAAACTTTTGAGTGTCGCTATTTAGTATTTCAATGTACAATTTCCCATTAGTTGAATAATATAGGTGTCAGTTCAAGTTACTACTACTACCTCATCAACTCTGATGTTGTAGATATATATAAAAGAATCATCAGTGCCTATGACAACAATGTTATTGTCATGTGGGTTGAAAGCAACAGATGTTGCCGCAGGTGGTGGGGACATGAATTCGAATGTCATTATCTTCTGCACAAGAAATGCATGGGTTCACATAAAGAGGACAGAGTGGAGTTCCCATATAAACCTTCCAGAAAATTGGACACCTAGAAAGGTACTAGATATACTAAATGACATTACCTTAAATGTAGCTATATTAAAAAGGGAAAATTTTCCACCAGACGTTGACAAAAGATAAGAATCATTCTTCGTAAGAGCAAAACATGGAATAGCATGTTCAAGACGTGTGTCACTTGTATCATTGGTCATTAATATTCCACTGGGCAGTTGCCACAGTTGTGGTGGCACACTAGAAGTTGCCTACAATAAGCAAAGCATTAGTAAAGTGCTGTGCATATTACAAAAACAATATAGTTGGGCATGTTGCCCTTAATAACAAAGGCATCCATACCTTCCCATCACTTGTCTGCCATTTCCAAAATTTGTGTACAGCATTGGATGCTAATGCCAAAATTCCACCTCCCAAATGTGTATATGTCAACACAATAATCTAAAATGGAGAAAGAACTATTAACATTAGGTTAGAGAACATTATACAACTAACAAGAGCACTTCTTACTTTGGCCTCCTTTTTCTTCAGTGTTAGAACATACAGAAAATGACCCAACCTGCTTATAATTAAAAGTTATGTTCAAAGTACTGGATTAATAAGTAAAATTTATTTGTTTTTAAATTGATTGGAAATTAATGTCAGAATATGATAGGTCTATGAGCCTAAATAAAACCTTTTTTTTTTAAATAAGAATTAAAACCTTTAGATATATGCTCATTTCTATCATACTACGCCAAACACAAAAGTTGTCCATTTATCTTCCAGAGTTAAATATAAAATGATGTCATAGCTGAAATTTGTTTTGGGTCAATTACATTTTAAATCCTATATTTTAAGAATTCTTTCAAATTAAATCCTATAGTTTCAAAGTTTGAAATTAAACTGTGAAGTTTAAGAATGTTACAAAATAAAACTTAAAGTTTCACTAGCTTCAAATCGAACCCTGGACTTTTAAAATTCTATCAATTTAAACCTTGAACTTTTTTTGAGTTTCATTTGGGGGTTTTATTTCCAGATTTAATTGGATATTTAAACTGATACGATTTCAAAAGTCCAGGATTTAATTTGAGCATAACAAAACTATAGTGTTTAATTTGTATAAGTCTTAAAGGTTTAAAATTTGAAACTTTTAAAACTATTGGGTTTAATTCGAAACCATCCCTAAAGTATAAGGTTTAAAATGTAATTTTCCAAAATTTTCTGTTAAAAAATAAAGTAGATACTACATATCTATAAATAAAAGCCCAATATAATCATCAAATACAATAATGAATAACCATGAGTACAACCTACTATCAGACACAACAACACTAGATCCTAGACTGTACAAAACAAGTCAACACTTGTACAAAACAAGTTTGTTATAAAACCTGAGACAGGAAAAAGGGTATTATTAGCACCTCTATCATTGCTTCAGTAAAAAAATGTGTTTAGGGTATTTGTTAAGTTAATTACCCTAACATGAAAAAATATAAAGAGGATCACAATAATATTACTCTTTTGCCCCTACCCTAATACTCACTCATTAGTCATTACACCCCCCCTCAAGCTGGGATTTATATATCATACAATCCCAGCTTGTTACATAATAAATCCCAGTTCACAACAGTATTGAAGTGGCAAGATCAAGGCATGGAATATTTCTTTCTCAACAGAAATACATAATCTTCTCAAAGAAGCAGGAATGTTAGGGTGCAAAGCTATTGATAATCCAATAGAGCAGAATGACAAGTTGGGAGAAGACCATAACACCCCCCCCCCCCACCCCCCCAAGTGATAAAAGGGAGATACCAGCGACTAGTTGGCAGACTAATCTACTTATCATACACTAGACCAAATATTGCTCATGCGGTAAGTGTGGTAAGTCAGTTTATGCATTCGCCACAAGAGACGCACATGAAAGTTGTTCATAGAATTCTTAGTCACTTGAAATCCTCACCGGGTAAAGGAGTACTATTTGCTCGACATGATCACTAGAAGATAGAAGCCTATACAGATGCTGATTGGGTAGGTTCAATCATAGACTGACGCTCCACCTCTGGATATTGTCTATTTGTTGGAGGTAACATGATTGGCGGAGTAAGAAAGAATCAGTGGTTGCAAGATCCAGTGCAGAGGCCGAGTTTAGAGCAATGGCCCACAGGATATGTGAGATATTATGGATGAAGATATTATTGAGGGAGCTTGGATATGACAGTAAGGAACCCATCAAGCTGTTTTGTGACAATAAAGCAGCAATTAATATGGCTCATAACCCAGTTCTACACGATTGGACAAAACATAATGAAATTGATAGACACTTTATCAAAGAGAAACTACATAAAGGCATCATTTGTACTCCATATGTAAAAACTGGAGATCAACTTGCAGACATCTTCACAAAGGGGGTAGCAACTAATCACTTCCACAAAATTCTGGACAAGCTGGGCATGAGAGATATCTATGCCTCAGCGTGAGGGGGAATGTTAACAGATTCTATGTATGGTATGTGTGGAAAGCTACATATGGTATAATCTTGAGCGTGAAGGAGAAGGAAATATTCAGAGAAGGAAACTGAGTAATTAGAGTTTTTTTTTTTGGATAAGTAATAAAGATTCATTGATAGCAAAAAGAGAGAGACACCCAAGTACACAGGGAGTATACAAGGGTGAACAAATCCAAAACGAACATTACAAAAGTCAAGTAAATCCAAAATAGAAGAAAGAGGTTGGTTTCTCCACAGAGAGAACCAGTCAAGTAAGGTTCGAAAAAATAGAAGCTTGAGATCAGGCATGGAACGCTCATTGTCTTCAAAACACCTACTATTTCTCTCCTTCCAAATACACCACATCAAACAATGAAGAATGACCTTCCATATATCTCCATTACAATGGCGACCAAAACGACCTTGCCAGCAAGCAAAAAGCCCAACAACAAACATGGGCATAACCCAACAAACTCCAAATAAACCAAAAACCATATCCCACAACTCCAAAGCAACCGGGCAATGCAGGAAAAGATGATCAGCACTTTTACTATTACATTTGCGCATATAACACCAATCCAAAATGCAAACCTTTCTTTTCCTTAAATTGTCAATTGTCAGACATGTCCCCAAGGTTGCGGTCCGTACAAAGAAAGCAACTCTAGAGGGAATCTTTTGCTTCCAAGTGCTTTTCCAAGGGAAAAACTGCTCACTGTGGCCAACTAGAAGATGGTATTATGCACTAACCGTGAACCCCTTACTCTTACAAGGCAGCCAACATCTCTTATCCTCCCCGAACCCCCTTACAAGAGTGCAATAAACGGTATTGATGAAGCTCCTGAAAGGTTCCAATTCACGATTACGCAACTCCCTACAAAACTGAATCTCCCAATGGAGGACTCCATTGGTGTACCTCATTAGATCCGCCACATTTGCCTCTTTGCTACAGGAAATCCTATATAGCTCAGGATAGCGGTCAGCGAGAGAAGAAGTTCCACAGTGGAATAGACAAGCACTAATACAATTATTTTATTCCTCTCTTCTCTTGTTACTAGTTTCTTTTAATTCTTCAGTAAAAATACATCAACTGCTTGGGTCCACTAGGCATTATTGTTTTCATTGAGACAAACTGAAGTGATGGAAAGTACATCCTGATACTAAAAAATTGGTTTGGATGCCTTTGTTCGATTCCATGATCAACACTAACCACAAAAGACTTTTTTTATTTTTATTTTTTTTCTTGAAAATAACCACAAGAGACTGAAAATAATAAATGGCCACAATAGAACCAGTATTAAGCAAAGTTTCAATCCACACAAAACCCAACAATAATAAACCACATAACACTTGGATTACAACTAAAAAAAAAAAACATACACCAACTAGATGAACATAGCACCAAAAAACCACATATACATTGAACACGACCAAAAACTTCTCAAATCCAACCAGCATAAAATATCAATGAGTTCCCAACTACAGGACAATTAGCATTGGAAAACAAGGCCGAGAACTGTCATACAATTAGCACCGGAAAACAAGGTCAACAGCACTAGGAGGCTAGACCCAAGTATGGGCTGTTGTGGTGAGACTAGCTTTGAGATTCTGTCGCGTAATGTCATCTCCTAACTCAGAAGATTCGATTCGGGTCATTGCCAGAGCCAGTAACTCTATTTAGGAGGTCTTCGGCTTCAGGAGACTCATTCTAGGTGGTTGTCGGTGATGGATTCCGATGTTGGTGGCAGGAGATTAACTTAGTGCTCTTATACCATGTTGTTTTGGTAAAAACATATGTTTAGGATATCTGTTAAGTTAATTACCCTAACACAAAATATTATTTATATATAGAGGATTACAATAATATAATCTTTTGCCCGTAGCTTAATTCTCATTCATAACAATTAGCATCTCTATCATTGATCTTACATCAAAAGTATGACAATTTAAAATCATAACATCTTCCAATAATCCAATGCTTCCAATCTAACATAGTTTTTATTTTTTGCATAACAGTCGAGAAGTTTATAAATAAAAAAAGCTAAATGGTTGCATTCAATCTAAAGCAGACTTATGCCAAAATAAACATGTAGCATAGCATTTCCCAACATAAATATAAATAGAATAAAATAATATGCATTGTACAGCAACAGTAGGATGATCAGAACACTAACAAGGCTCTGAGGGCATTTGAGGCACAGTGCCAGCGACTGTGGTTAGACACCACTTAATTTCCTGAAGTTCTCAGTAACAATCTACAAACAAGGCACGACAAATATCGCACTGGTTCATGAATAGCAGCAGTGCCCTGGAACCACAGAATTTCCATGAAGTTTTCATCAAAGCATGGAAAATGGATATATTAAATAACTTGTGTTGAGGGGACCTCAAATTGGCACCCTACCACCACTCTAAAAACAAGCCCGCAGGATACAATTTTGAATTGCCATAAATGGCTTGAGTGTGTCTCAACTATTACCAATTGGTTTTGAGGCTAAGTAGCACAACAGTCTGACAAGTGGTACCAAGGTAATGGTTTGAGTCACGAGAGTATCACCACGTGGGGGGATTGTTGAGGGGACCAAAATTCGGCTCCTTGTGACCACTCTAAAAATATGCCCACACGGCACAATTCCGAATTCCATAAAAAACTTGAGTGAGTCTCCCTAATCACCAACTGGTTTTGAGGCAAAGTGGTATAGCTCACAGTCTTAATCTATGTCTTGACAAGCAAAACATAAGTTTGGGGGCAGTTGTACTCGATATGACACTATTTTCCAAGAGATGGATACGCCCTCAACTGCATATGATCCGTTTTGAAACTAACAGTACCATACTAATCCAGCCAAGAAGATATTTCATCAAATCACTATAACATAAAAACTACAACACAAAGGAAATCCATAATGACCTTAATAAAATGGACTCGAACTTGTAGCAATAAGCAGTCATGTATGCATCGATTTTTTTCCCCACGAGAAAAGGATCAAGACCCCTCACATCCTTATTATATAGTCATTAAAGATCAACATGGTAAAAACTTAAGCTGATCAATCTTTTCTATGAAATATAGAAGTAAATATGGAAATATTTTGGCACATTCATGCCTTGAAAAAAAATTAATCACCTAAAAAAAATAGTGATAAAATGGAGAAAGAGGTGGCCCTACTACCTAGAAAACTAAAGTTCTATTTATGCAGAATGATGGTAGAAAAAGAGACAAGAATACATCATATTAACTACAATGGAGGTTGAGGGAGAAGGGGGGACCCATACCTTTACAGGCGAGAGGCAGTCAGGAAGCTGCAGTGAACAAAGTTGAGATGGTTCATTGAATTCAGTCAGCTTCCAAGCCTTAGATTTCTCCACTTCATCGGGTTTTGTATCTGGAAAACTTCTGTTATAAGAAACTAGAACCTTCGCAATAGTTGTAGGAGCCACTCTAAAGGTATTTTCAATAGAATGCAGAAGTCGTACACCATCAGCATTTGAAAGTATTTTGATTCCTTTCTGACTTGTTGATACAGCAAGAAATACCCCTTCCTTGTTAAATCGAATGCAAGGAGAAACCTAAAAGATATTCAAGGTAAAATTGTTTGATTATAAAAAGAGCTTCAAAATAATGCCAAGCACATCAAGAAAAGGGCTTCCATGGGCATTACCGGTAATCCACCCTCTGCAGCAGTAGTTGTCAAGATGTTGCCTTTGTCCATGTCCCAAAATTTTATTTGAGACTCATCACCAGTAGCCAGGAACTGGCTTTTCATTGTATCAAATTGCACAACCCCCACAGATTGCTTCCAAAGACCATGATATACACGCTTGATAGCCTCCTTACATTTATTCCATTCCACAAGGTATGATTCTCCTCCTCTACTAGTCCCACATATGAATAGCCTATGATGCACACAATAAAAGAAACATGAGCAATCACCCAATCATAGTGAAAATTTGAAGGAAATAAACAGATGGATCAGTAGTAAAAAATCATTACTACCGTGTCCCATCAGCACTGTAGGCCATTCTCATGCAAGATTGGCCCCAAGCGACAGAGTCAACTCTTGAACAGCAGTTATCGTATGACCAAGTCTTAATTTTCCCATAAATATCCACTGAAATGATGAACTGTTGGAAGAAAGAAAATCTTGAATGATCTAAACCAAGTCCACACTACATAGGGGGGAGGGGGGAGACCAAGTTGCAACTCAATCCTTAGCATGTGATAATTAAGCTTCACATTTCCCTTTTTTTTTAAAAAAAAAATTCAAAGTTTAACGGAAAAAGATGGAAATGAATAGTGCCATTTTTAGTAAATTGCAATATATATATATATATATATATTAACCATATGGATTATTAATGAAATAATAGAAAACACTTCAGATGGAAAAAAGAAAAATGAAATGCAAATTCGAGAAAACAAAAGCAACATATAAAGGGAAGAAAGAAATCTTTCTCCTCCAACTCTTTTTGCTAATCCTTGTTTTGATTAATGCATGAGCCTCCTCTGCAAGCAAAGCCTTAGCGTATAATAAGTGCACCAGAATATTTAGGTGAAGCTTCTTAACCATGAATAATAGCCTGAGCTCAAAAATCTGGCTGAGGCATGAGAAACAAGCCTTGGATGTCTCTCAAGAAAAAATTAAAGAAACTCTCAACTACCAAAAGTGCAAATAAAACAACTGAATACCGGAATGTTTCCCTTAGGATGAGGGCACACAGAATAAACTGGTGCGCCATGCCCTTCAAACGTGAACAGCTTATTACCAGTGACAGCATCCCACACCTGCACAGAAATGAAATTTCACAAAAGGAGTCCAACCTCGTTATTATTCTGAAAGAATATGCCAATTAAAGTAAACCTTGATAGTCCTGTCCTCTCCGCAACTTATGATGGATAGTTGTCTGTTTTGATTTGAAAAAGCAAGATCATTAACCATTCCTAGATGAGCGTCAATCTGAAAAAAAAAGTTTCATGGCAGATACATAATTATCAAAAAAAGGGCTAAAATAACCAGCTAGCGTTACACTTATATAATTACTAACAACTATGCAATTACAAGCGCGCGCACACATAAATATATAAATACACGTCTGTGAGTGTGTGTGTGTGTGTGTAAAGTATAAACCTCCAGGCAGTTCCGCAAATCATCACCACCATGATAGGAATATATCTGCACTATATGTTTTGAAAATGCAACCCCTGAAATGGAAAGTAGGAACGATCATCACTCGTTAGGTCCTTATTAAGGGAATGTTTGGACATGTGAGAGAGAGCTTTAGAAATTTTTTTTAAAAAAAATTAAATTTAAATTTAAAAAATCCCCTCAAGTGACATACCAAAAAGGGCACCATCAGGACTCCAGATCACACGGTTTACAGAAGCAGTATAATCATTGGCCAACACAGTCTATCATCAAGGGACACAGAGATTAGTACCCTCATAAATATTCTAGAGCATATTTTCCAACCTAAAATTTTTTTCAGCGTGTAGAGTAGAAGATATTTGCCAAACCTGCGAGGTCATTGAACACGCTTTAATGTCCCAAACTTTGAAGTTTCGAGAAACAAGCCTCTGCCTCGTACCTACTTCCCAAATTGTGATATCGCCAGTGTTTGTTCCGGCTGTTGAATTCGATACAACATAAAACATTGAACAAGTAACACAGAATCCATCCAGGGAGAGAACAAAATTTAGAAAGAAGAGCTTTTACCAAGAAGCCAAAAATGTTGGAGTGGATGAAAATCCATGGTGTTGACAGTAGAACCCTGATCGAGGGTCATAACTAGGGCCGTTGGCAGGTGATGAGAGGAGATGTGGGATGGGACGAGAGTGGAGACACGCTTCCACTTTCTTGACAAAATGCTTGTTGCAACGTAGTCTCGGATTGGGAGAAACGAGAGGATGTGGCAGAGGACATCGTCTGGTAGAGTGCTAATAATGTCATCCTCCATTTCTCTTCTCTGCCGCTTCATGCCCCCAATTTGCTTCTGATATTCCAACCTCAAACACCAACGCAAGATCAACAATGAAGAAGAAAGAAGCAACAGCAACAGCAGCAACAGAGAAAAGAAAAAGAAACAGCGCAGAGATCAACAACGAAGAAGAAAGAAGCAACCCAGCAGAGAATCAACGATGCAAAACCCAGCAAACCAGAGAAGCAACAACGAAGCAACCCAGGCGGTGAAGCAACGGTTCGGACTGAACCCAACGGCGAAGGCTTCAGGCGGCGGCGAATGCTCCAGGCGAGGGAAATCGGCTCGGACTGAACTTCTCCACTTTGGATTCTCACTCTCTCTCTCTCTCTCTCTCTCTCTCTCTCTCTCTCTCTCTCAACCAGATTTGCAGAAATCCAATCCTTTGAGGTTTTGGGTATTATCTAAATTTTTCATTTGGGTCTTAAGAAAGAAAATCGGATTCCCAGGCCTTTGGGTTTTGGGCATTTTCTAAATTTTTGATTTGGGTCTAAAAAAAAAAAAAAAAAAAAAAAAAAGGGGGAAGAACAGCAAGAAAGTGGGGAGGGCAGCGCAGGAGGAACTGGAACTCGAGTTTCACGGGGAGTTACATCCATTTATTTATTTATTTTACTACTGTTGTTCCTTCACGTCTGTACAAGAGTTATTTCTTTGTCATGAACCTCGACGCCTGAGCCCTATAAATTTCATGCCGTTGGAGTTAGTTTTTGGTGGGAATTTTTTTTTTTTTTTTTTTTTTTTGGCATTTAGTTTTATAACTATTTCTTAATCTATTTTGGAAAATAATATCTTGAGTAGGTTTTGATAAAAAAATAAATGAAAATAATAATTTTAAAATTTTTATTTTTATATTTGAGAGTTATAATGGAAAAAATAAAAAGTTTATCACCTTACTTTGAAGATTATATAAGAGGAAATGGAATGAGTAGAAAGGAAGAGTCATTTCTCTTTCTTTCTTTAAAATCTTAAATTTTCATTCTCTCCAAAATTTGGAGGAATTGCAGGGAATAAAATTAGATTTAGGATTCGTTTGAGAACAGTTTATTTAGCTGAACTTAAAAGTTTTTTGCTGAAAATGTGCTAAATTATGCTCTCTTTTTTTTTTTTTTTTTTTTTTTGATAGGGTGTGCTAAATTATGCTTGTACCTTAAAAAAAATATATTAAAAATGTGATAAAATTTTGAAAAGTGAAGTTTTAAATAGCTGTACATAAAAGTATTTAAAAAAAAACTAAAAGTTAAAAGCTGAACTTATAAGCTCATACCAAACACATTTTTAATGAATGTTTTTACTAAAACTTTCAAAATAACCTTATATACTTAACCATTTTATTTTAAAATATTGGTTTAATAGTAATATTGTCATAAAATATTCATTTCCCTCTATGTTAAATCGAGCATTTAATACTCAAATTCCAATGTTGGTACATAGTTGAATGTGGAACCCATGTGTTCTATTCGAGTCTTTTAGGCTTGAGTTCCATAAAGAAAATTTGGGTTTGTGTGTGTGTGAAGAGTATGGGTTCTTCCTCTTTTACCCGTGGATTCTTCTAGTTCTTCTTCTTCTTCTTCTTCTTCTTCTTCTTTTTACACTTTATGGAACTCGAGTCTTTCTGTGTAGATTATTTATTCACATCAGCTTAGAAGTCGAGTTTCTAAGACTCAAGTCTTCTCACTAAACTCGAGTTATGACAAAAGTTATGCCTCTTAGTTTCTCAAATCATGCTATGTGGCGAATATCCCTAAGTTAGAGTTGGAGTGGCCAATCTTTAAAAGCTTACTTATTATTAATATTTTTTTCCTTTTAAACTAGACTTAATGTCTAAGTAAAGAGTAATGTTAGGACCACACAAAGTTGCATAATTTTTATCACAACTTGTCACATGACAAGTCTTGAGTAGAAGAGATGTGTCTCCACATGAACCTACCATCACCCTCCTATCATTCATAACTCACCACGTGGCGAGTTATGACAAGTTATGCAACTTTGTGTGATCTTAGCATTTATCCTGAATAAAAGTGGTCAAGGAAAAAATATAATACCTCTTTAGAAGAAGAAGTAAACTAAGTTAACTAACACTAAAAGTAAAGATTATTAATTCAATTTCTCCTTTGAGACTTACCATTATATAATTTTATTTTATATAAATAACTTCTTACATGACTTCTAATCATATCAATAGGCAACTGTCATACAAAATTAAGATTTTTAAAGATTTTACATTTACAACACAAAATGCAATTAAAGTTAAATATTTGTATTGTCGCTATAACATATTTATATAGCTTCATTCTCATTTTAATATTTTTATTTATTTTTGTATAATTCGATAGTTACAATAAGGGAAAGATAATTTAAATTCTAAATATTTTCATTAAAAATACCAAAAAATATTAACCAATTAAGCAATGGGGCTCTTGACAATAAGATAACTTTTTTGTGACATGTATCTGTGTTTTTCTTTTTTTCCCCCAAGAGAATGATGAAGAAAAATGGAGAATATAATAGGTGCTTTTCATTTTTATTAAACTCCAAAGAAAAGTCGAATTCCTCCTCGAGTGAAATCAATTTTCTTTTCCTTTTCCCTCGTCGCCAAAATGACCAGAGAGGCATCTCCACACAAAATGACCCTCGTTCTTAAACTAAGATTTGCTTGAACCAGTCATGCCTTGGATCATTTTACACATTCGTGACATTGGACATTGATGATTGATTCATCAATTCGAAGAGTGCAGCACTGCAGCTCCAAATGTACAAAACATGCTGGTTGCATAAACATAAAGCAAATAGGTATAGAGGGTGCTTGACCAATTAAAGCCGATAAAAAGGAATAACTAAATAAGTCAATAAGTTCAATCAATACCTTCCACTATCATGACAAATTTTTGCTGAGTTCCTAAACATTCAAGATTATTATTCAGTATTATTTTAAGAGGTAAACATGTCTCCCTCTACCCTAATAACTGCTCTTCTCTATGCCTCTTCTATCGTAATATCAACACTACTGTACATTTTCTTTTGTATGTATTGAACTATGGAAGAATTTCTAGTCTTAAACCACTGGTTGATGAAAGCTTTATCATCTGAGCACCTAAAAAACCTAAATATGTGCAGTTCCCTTTTGGAATAAAAAAGGGTCTATAAAATTGATGTGTGCATGCTCATTAGTTCAAGCCCTGAATCATCCTGAACCAGCTGCAGAGTTGACGCTAGGACCAACACCACCTTCGAGTGAAGGTGCGACACACCAGCTTCCCCCTGATTCTGGGGGCTCAATAACATGTACTCCACCATCAGTTAGTCCAATTGCAAATTGATTAGGTTCAGACGGATGAGCCGCAATAACAACTGGATAAACCCTAGTGATGTCCAACAGTAGCATCAGTTAGAAGAAAGCAAACCGTGGAGTATACAAATTTACTTTGATTACAAGCACCCATAAACCATATAGTTCTTAAAAGTTATGAACAACATCAAGGCGCACCTGGGATTAAGAGGTATATATGCAGCAGGAGTAATCCTAGACCTCAGTTGGAGGGTTGTGGCAGTAAGGACACACACACTACCATCTTTAATGCTTGCGTAGATTAACCGGCCATCACATGAATATGTAGCATCTGTGACTGAACCACTTGATTCTGGAGGAAACCACTGTCACCAATAAAATTTATTAAGAAAAAAAAAATTAATACCAAGGTATTTTCAACATAACTAACTACCAGTGATGCAAAAAAATAACCGGCTTTCCCTCCATAAAAAGCATGCAGATATGAGCATTTACAGAGCTATTTTTAACACAGGAGATATTGGCTCCATTCTATTAAAGCATAAAATATTTTCAGAAAAATGTTGTGTGTCTTCCAACGTTCAGTGTGTTGCAATTGAAAATAGCAAACGTTTTCATGGTTAACAAACAATTACATTAGAATATTATAAAATAGTTGATACTTTCAAAAAATGTATACAAACTCATGACAAAGCATGCTACCTTATCCCCCTCCCCCAAAAAGCTCCTTTGTGTTACCACCATTACCTCCCTCCCCCAATCCCCCGTGTCACCTTCCTCACCTCCATTTTTCAACCACTACCTCCCCCCTACTCTCCCACACTGCCATCACCACCAATCACATCCCTCCCCCTCTACCTCTATTACCAAAATTATCATTGCTTACTATTTTTTGTGATTTTGTTGGTATTAATATAAAGCTTTTCAGAGCAACCAAATACTAGAAAATTATTTTCAAGGTTTGAACCAAACAACTAAAATAATCGTTTTTCTTGAAAATTATTCATACTGAAAATATTTATCCAATGAAAATGTATTACATTGAAAGAACCCTGATTCATATATATCATGACTTAACATTTAACAATCAAACAATTCTATCATAAAAGCACAAAAATATGACATACAAAACTCATTAATGCTTAATAATTATAACTTTTTGTAAAAAGAAAATTATGCCTCACAGACCTGCATAAGGCAATCCAACCTTGGTGCCTCATATATGGCTAATTGAGTTTCATGGACAGCCAGTACATGTATCTGATCTTGGTGAAATTGAACACCGGTTGGTGCAAGAGGAGATGATGATTCACGTCCATGGGGAATATACAAGAATTTTCTAGTAAGCATCTCCCATCCATCCATGCTCCACACACACAACTGGAAATCAGTACCCAAAAACCAAAAAAATAAAAATAAAAATTAATATTGCAAATTTTTTCAATTCAGTCAACCATGCACAAAAAATCAAGACATGATACAATAATATTTCTCACTTCTAGCATTTGCAACCACACCTTAATGGAAAATTAAGTACACTGTAATTTCATGGTGCTTCTTAACAAGCATCAACACACAGCAACACACAGCTGGAATCAGTACACAAAAACAAATAATTAAAATGTATTAATATGGAATACTTCTTCAAGTCAGTCACCCATCCAAGTAAAATCAAGACATACAACACAAAAATATTTCTGATTTCGTGCATCTGCAACTATGATGCAGTGGAAAATAGAATGCTTCATATTAAAAGTGAGAAACTCTTTGATTCATTGATTGGGTGGATAGTGGGGAAGAAGCATCTCAAGCTCAGGAGGGAGAAAAATTCTCAGCCTCAAACATGAGACTCAAAGATGTAATTTTTCATTCAATGTCAAAAAGCTTCCTTTAAAATGGCTAAACATTGCTATTTATACACCAACGAATTAGTTACGACAAAATAATCAAAACTATCTAACTCATAAGCATATGTACATGAATTAGTCACATGCTAAAATAATTACAAGCTATACATAACACAACATTTATCCCACATGTCTAAATCAATTAAGTATATGTCTAATCCTAATCAATTGTGCACACAGTTAAAATATTTGATCACATGTTCTGAAAGATAGCCTTGCTTGAAAAGTAAACTTGGCCACACAGTTAGTCCTACTGGAGTGTCTTGATTCTGCCACCTTATGGCCACATCATCCAGGCACACTCAGCCACATCATTATGCTTGCTTCATATGAATAAGGGATTAAGGGCATCAAATGAACTGCATCAAACTACACCTTAATGGCAAATTGAGTACAGGAAAATTGCATGACACATCTTAATGAGCGTCAAGCTTCATACTCATCTTAAAATAAACCTACAGTTTGATGAAGCATATACTCTGGTTGCAATGATTTATAAAAGAGATTCAAAAATAATTGAGAAAACTGTACAGTAGATGCCAGTGTTTGCATTATCTCATACTACCAAAAAACAAAAAGCGCGATATAAAGCACATGAAAAAAAAAATGTTATTCCAAACAGACATGCTTTTTTTCTATGATAGAACTTTCACAGAATCAGGAATTTTTTCCTCTTTATTCAGACATGTAGACTGAACATAAGCATAGATATCGATAAAATTTAAAGCTCCTGCTCCTGAAATGTTCTTCAGAAAATTAAAAGCTTCAATGTTTCTGTAGACTTTGACTAGTTGTTCTTAGTTTCAGGAAACCTCAGCATTAATTATCACATTATAAATTCAGTTTAAATTATTACAATTATTAACATTATTCTACAATTGACCTCTTCCATTAAACAAAAATTCCAGACTAGATTTCTGACAACAACATCCCAAAAAATTTTCGTGCTTGACTCACCTCTGGCTTCTTTCTTCTAATATATATCCATGGACAATGACCAGACTAAAATTTATGTGTATCCAAATATATAATACAGGAAAAGTCAGCTGCATTACTTGGGGAAATATTTGCAAAATACCCAATCTTTATTGTTGTGCACATAAAATTTCTTTTGGTCGATTCACTTCAGTGCAATTTGTAAACACAAATAATGCATTCAACTTTGAATGATCACCATAAATGAAGCACCAAAATAAAATTAACTTCTTATTGTAAAAACACATAGGAAGCCACATAAGATGATGAGATTGGAAATCAAGTACACTAAAGGAGACAGTAGACAAAAACAAGTAAAGGAACAAACTCAAAGTAGGAAAAAAAAGAAGGGAAAATTCGATAAAATATTATATGCAAATATGTCATTTCAAAAAGGACAGTTGAAAAATCAGCCCAGTACATATTAATAGTAATATATTAGAAGGTGACATTGTACTAAAATATGAAAAACTTAAAAATAAAAAAAGGTACAGGGCCATTGCCTCTTAGGCCCTCAGGCAGTTTACACAATTATGAATCATAAAATGACAGCTTTAAATGTTATTTTCCATTAATTAAGCGTCTTGTGTTCACCATAGAAGCTCACAGGTATATACTCATGCAAGTACACCCCACAAGCATGCACACACAAGCTCATAGAGAGAGAGAGAGATTCTATTCATTTCACAATTTTTAAAGAATATACCTGAACATCAGCTCCTGATGATACAAGAACATTTAAAACATTAGAAAAGGTTAGGCCAGTTACTCTGTTCTGATGACCTTTGAGCTTGCTTTTGACCTGTCCAAATATCACATAAAAAATTTTAAGTGTCACTACTTTGAATTTCATTAACACATTTCACGTTGGTTAAATAATATAGGTCTTTGATCAAGCTACTACCTCATCAATTCTGATATTGTAGATATATATCGAATAATCATCAAAGCCTATGGCAACAATGTTGTTGTCATTTGGGTAGAAAGCAACAGATGTTGCTGCAGGTGGTGGGGACATGAATGTTGTCATTGTCTGCACAACAAATGCTTGGATTCATTTAAAGATGGAGTAAAAAATTCGGAATGTGTTCCTATTATAAACCTTCCAGGCAATTGGACCCCTAGAAAGGTACTAGATATATTACATGACATTACCTTGAATGTAGTTATATTAAAAAGGGAAAATTTTCCACCAGACGTTGACAAAAGATAAGAATCATTCTTCGAAAGAGCAAAACATGGAACAGCACATTCAAGACGTGTGTCACTTATATCATTGGTCATTAATATTCCATTGGGCGGTTGCCACAATTGTGGTGGCACACTAGAAGTTGCCTACAATAAGTGAAGCATTAGTAAAGTGCTAAGTGTATTACAATAACAATATAGTTGGGCATGCAGCCCTTAATAACAAAGGCATCCATACCTTCCCATCACTTGTCTGCCATTTCCAAAGTTTGTGTACGGCATTAAATGCTAATGCCAAAATGGCACCTCCCATGTGTGTATATGTCAACCCAATAATCTGAAATGGAAAAGGAACTGTTACAATTGAGGATTAAAAAAACATTAAAGAATTAACTTGAGGGATTCTTTCTTTAACCTCCTTTCTCTCCATTTTCGAACATATTCTCAAAAACATTACTTAAGAATTCTGGGAAGTGGATAGTAAACTTATAACCAGGACATGATTGACAGTAGACAAATACAGACCCTTGGACTTGAAATAAGTTCCTATTTTGAAACAATACAAACAAACAAAATTTCTATAATATTGAAAAAGGAGATTAAAAGTATACGATTAAATAACCGCTGGGTACACTTAAACATCAGTTTGGCCAGTTTAAGCCTGAAAATGATCCAACAGTGGCCAGTTTAAGCCTGAAAATGATCCAACAGGCTTATAATTCAAAAGCTACAGACTTATATTCAAAGTACACAATCAATAAGTGATTATCTAGGGTCTCCAGCTGATTTTTTTAGGAGTTCGAGGGGACTGAGACAAGGGGACCCGCTATCCCCCATGTTATTTCTGGTTATGATGGAGGTCCTTAGCAAGATGATGAAAAGAGCTGAAGAGGCTGGTTTGCTTCGAGGCTTTAGGGCTGATGGTAGACGGGGTGGAAGGGTATGTGTCTCGCATCTTTTGTTTGCGGATGACACGATTCTGTTTTGCGATGCAAATGAGGAGAAGATTCTGCATGTTCAGATGCTTCTTCTTTGTTTCCAAGTAGTGACAGGTTTAAAGGTTAATGCGCTAAAGAGAGATGGTTCCCATTGGGGAGGTTCCTAATGTCCATGTCCTGGCTGAGATTTTGGAATGCTGGATTGGGTCTTTGCCTATGACCTATCTTGGTATGCCATTGGGGGCGTCTCACAAGTCCCCTACTGTTTGGAATCATATCTTGGAGAAAATTGAGCGTAAGTTGGCCGGTTGGAAGAAGTTGTATTTGTTAAAAGGTGGAAGACTAATGTTGCTTAAAAGCACATTATCTAGTCTCCCCACTTATTATTTATCCTTTTTTACCATTCCTACGCATGTGGCCAATAAAATTGAGAGGCTGCAAAGGAATTTCTTGTGGGGGGACTCCAAGACACATATGGTGGGGTGGGACAAATTGTGTGCACCTTTGAAAACGGTGGGTTAGGAGTAAGAAAATTAACTTCTTTTAATAAAGCCTTCCTAGGGAAGTGGTTATGGCAGTTTGGGATTGAGAAGACAAGGCTTTGGAGAAGGGTTGTAGCTCTCAAGTTTGGGGAAGAGTGAGGGGGATGGACTTCCAAGCTAGGTAGAGGTGTACATGAGAGTGGCTTGTGGAGAAGCATCCGCATGGGATGGGAGGATTTTAGCAAGAATATTCGCTTTAAGGTAGGGGTGGGAGATAGAGTGAAGCTTTGGACAGATTAATGGTGTGGGGATTCTCCACTTAAATTGACTTTTTAGGGCGTGTATGGGATTGCATCCAATAAAGAGGCATCGGTGGCCTCTTCTCTTGAACAGTTGGGGATAGAGGAACGGAAAATCTGGGATGTTCATTTTACTCGGAGACCAAATGATTGGGAAATGGGTGGTGTGGATGATTTTCTTCGTACCTTGTGCTCAAATCTACCTCTCACTGAGAACGGAGATCGAATGCAATGGAAGTTAACAAAGTGTGGGGATTTTGATGTCCGATCGTTTTACAATAAGTTGAGAAGCCCTATGCCCATTATTTTTCCTTGGAAATGTGTTTGGAAGGTTAAGGCTCCGCAACATGTTTCCTTCTTTGTGTGGACTGCTGTATGGAATAGGATCTTTACAGGTGATAATTTGAGGGGGTAGAGGGATGGATTTTTTCGACTGGTTTATTATGTGCCGTAGTAATGGGGAGACGGTGGATCATTTGTCACTACATTGTGGTAAGGCTTATCGGTTGTGGAGTTTGGTGTTTAGATCTTTTGAGTTTTCTTGGGTCTTGCCAAGAACGGTTGCGGATACTTTACTTGGTTGGTGGAATTGGCCTGGAAAGCATTTGTCTAGCATTTGGAATTTAGCTCCCTTATACTTGATGTGGTGTCTTTGGAGGGAGCAAAATTGGAGGACATTTGAGGACATGGAAAGTTCGGATGACCAGCTTTTGACTTCTTTCAGTGGCTCTCTGTTTGACTGGTCTAAGGTTTGGAGACTCACCTCTAGTGATTCTCTCCCTATGTTCCTTAGCTCTCTCCTGTGTATTTAGTACCTTTTCTTTTCTTTCTTCTTTTCTCTCTTTCTTTTCCCTTTGTATTTTTCTCTCTGCCTTATGTTTTTCTGCATAAGGTAGTGTTCTTCAATATATATCTTTATTATTTATCAAAAAAAAAAAAAGTGATTCTCTATATTTAAAATAAAATATGAATAATAAGAACAGGATGGGTTACCGTGTCAGAGAATTCGTTTTTTGGAAATTAATTTCAGAATATGATAGGCCCATGAGCCTAAATAAAACACATGCTGGAAATACAAAATGATACCAGAGCTGAAAAAATTGTTGGGCCAATTAAATTTTTAATCATATATGTTAAGGGTAGTTTCAAATTAAATCAAATAGTTTCAAGGTTTCAAATTAAACCCTAAAGTATAAGTTTGTTACAAAATAAACCTTATAGTTTTGCTAATTTCAAATTGAACCCTAAAGTTTTAATATCATACCCTAAAGTATAGGATTCAATTTAAGAATAACAAAACTATAGTGTTTAATTTGTAGAATTATTTAATACTTCGAAACTATTGGATTTAATTTGAAGTCATCCCTAAAGTACATGGTTTAAAACGTAAATTGATCCAAATTTTTTTGCTAGAGAAAATAAAGTAGAAACTTCGTGTCTATAAAACCAAAGGCCAAGATAACCAACATATATAATAACCATGTGCATGGCCTACTATCAAACGGACAACACTTGATCCTAGAGTGCTAAGATCATCGATAGGGAGAAATGGGCAACACTTGTACAAAACAAATTTGTCATACGACCTGCTCTAGGAAGACAGGTAAGGTAAATATATTAGCATCTCTATCACTGATCTTACATCAAAAGTATGACAATTTAAAACATAACATCTTCCATTAATCCAACAGTTCCCATCTATCTTGTTTTTTATAATCCGCATAATGGAAAAGCTTATAACAAAAAGCTATTGTGGGTGCATTCAAGATTTAAAGCAGAGACTTTAGACAAATTAGCCAAGACTTAAGACAAATTAGCCAAGTAGGATAGTGTTTCAAAAAATAAAAATAAACAAAACAACATATTAAGCTTTGTAGAGCAATGGTAGGATGATGAGAACACTAACAAGGCTTTGAGGGCCTTTGAGGCACAATATACAGTGTCAGTGAACCATGTGGTCAGAAACAACTTTTTTGATAAGGATGAGGTCAGAAACAATTTAATTTCTTGAAGTGCGCATTTATGTAACAGTCAACAAACAAGGTGCAACAAAAATAGAATTGGTTAAAATGGATGGTACTAGTGCCCTGGAACCACAGAGTCTCCATGAAATTTTCATCAAAGCATGGATCATGGATGTATTAAATAACTTAGTCTATGACTTAACTAGCAAAACATGAGTTTCAGGGCAGCCACACTCTGTATGACATTATCTGGCAAGAGATGAATACACCCTCCACTAAAGTTACTTGCGTGGCACTAGAGTCGGGCCGACGCGCGCGAAATCGGCTGGACTCTCGCCGATTCGGGCCGAACTGGCCAATATCGGACGGAACCATCGATACATGACGTACCGGCCGGTTCAGGCCGAAATTCAAAAAAAAAAAAAATAGCAGCCAAAACGCACCGTTTGGAAAAAAAAAACACACAAAACCCTATCACTCAGCTCACTTCTCACCGATTCACTCTCAAGCTCATTCTCTTCAGCCCCCCTCAAAAAAAAAAAGCTCATTCTCTTTAGCTCTTTCACACTCTCTGGTCTCTCTGTGCTCCGCAGACCATGGCTCCGCCTCTGCTGCGTCTGGCGGCCTCTCATCTTCAGCTCTCACAGTCACTTCAACCTCATCGATTCACTCTCAATCTCACTCTCACAGTCACACAATCTCACTCTCAACTCACTCACAACCTCACCGACCCAACGACCCACTCTCTCAACTCAACTCAACTCAAGTCTCAACTCTCAAGCTCAGGTATCAAACTCATTAATTTTATACTCTCAAGCTCATTAATCATTATACTCTCACATGCTCTGAGTCAGTGACTATTACCCAATGTGTCTGTGAATCTGTGAATTGTGATATGAATTTTTAATTTTGATTAGCTAATAGTTATTAGTGAATCTGTGAATCTGTCACTGACTAGTTAATAGTTATTATTCATTGTGATTTGTGAATCTGTGAATTGTGATATGGGTTTTTAATTTTTTATATAAGCTGTCTGTGATGTTGTGACTTGGGTTTGATTTTTTATTTAGTTAATAGGTATTTTATATTTGTCAAATTATTTGTAGGTTAAATTGAATCTATTGAATTTGCAATGGATGAAGCTACTAGCACAAAAAATTTACCTTCATCTAATGAAGAAATGCCAAACAGTGAAGCTCCTCTTTGGCAGTATGTGACTAAAATAGAGAAACCACCTAGTTCTGCTGCTAAATCCGGTGGAAACACATACTAAAGTGTAACTATTGTGGTAAAGTTTATTTGGGATCCTATTCTAGGGTTAAGGCTCATTTATTAAAAATTGTTAATAAAGGTATTAAAGCATGCCCTAATGTGACACCGAGCCTTAGGTTGGAAATGCAGCGAATGCATGATCAGATTGAGAATGATAAGTTAGAGAGAGCACAGAGAAGTTGAATTCCCTTACCCCCACCTCCCCCAGGCCGTGGGCCTATTGGCCCTATTCCCTCATTTCAGAGACAAGAAGAGAGTGATAGTACAAATCCAATTGATGGTAAGAGGAGGAAGGTGATTGCGAATTCTACGATAGAGAAAACATTCCAGAATAATGCTAGATATGAATTGGATAGTAGAATTGGTAGGATGTTTTACACCGGTGGGCTTCCGTTTAACTTTGCAAGGAACCCATATTATCGTAGTTCCTATTCATATGCTGCTACTCATAGCATTCCGGGTTATGTTCCTCCTGGATACAATGCTTTGAGAACAACACTTTTGCAAAGAGAAAGAGCTCATGTTGAAAGACTTTTAAGACCAATTAAGGACTTTTGGCTTGAAAATGGTGTAAGTATAGTTTCTGATGGATGGTCAGATCCACAAAGGAGGCCTCTTATTAATATTATGGCTGTATCAGATGGGGGTCCAGTGTTTATTAAGGCAATTGACGGGTCAGGTGAGTTCAAAGACAAACATTATATTGCTGGGGTGTTGAAGGATGCTATAAAAGAGATTGGACATGAAAAAGTTGTCCAAGTCATTACTGAAAATGCTAGTGTGATGAAGGCTGCTAGAGCTCTTATTGAAGGTGAGTATCCCAAAATATTTTGGACACCTTGTGTTGTCCACACTCTCAATCTAGCTTTGAAGAATATTTGTGCAGCAAAAAACACTGAAAAGAATGAAGTTACATATGAGGAATGTAGTTGGATTACACGTATTGGTGATGATGCATCCTTTATACGTGTTTTTATCATGAACCATTCAATGAGGTTGGCAATGTTTAATGAATTTTGTCCATTGAAACTGCTCCAAGTTGCTGATACTAGATTTGCTTCAGTTGTTGTAATGTTGAAAAGGTTGAAGTTGATAAAAAGAAGCCTTCAAGCCATGGCTATTAGTGACCAATGGGCTTCTTATAGGGAGGATGATGTTGGAAAAGCTCAAAAGGTGAAAGATATGATTCTAAGTGATCTTTGGTGGGATAAAGTTGATTATATCCTTGAATTTACAGCACCTATTTATGATATGCTACGAGTAGCCGACACAGATAAGCCTTGTCTTCATCTTGTGTATAAGATGTGGGATTCAATGATAGAGAAGGTGAAGGCTGCAATATGTCGGCATGAAGGCTTGGAAGATGATCAGTATAGCTCATTTTGGAGTGTGGTATATGACATACTTATTGATCGATGGACTAAGAATTGTACACCACTACATTGCTTAGCTCATTCCTTAAATCCTAAGTAAGTACTTTTATTTTCTATTTTCCTTAGTTCCCCCTTCTAGTTAAACACACATTTCAACTATATTTGTTTTTTAATCTTTAACTAGGTATTACTCCATTGAATGGCTTTCGGAGTATCCAAAACGCATCTCTCCACATCGAGATCATGAAATTTCTATGGAAAGGAGCAAGTGTTTGGAGCGATACTTTGAAGATGAGGATGAATTAAAGGTGGTGAAGTATGAGTTTGCTACATTT
Organism: Lithocarpus polystachyus; assembly: GCA_033629205.1. Classification (NCBI taxonomy): domain Eukaryota; kingdom Viridiplantae; phylum Streptophyta; class Magnoliopsida; order Fagales; family Fagaceae; genus Lithocarpus; species Lithocarpus polystachyus. The sequence goes on along the minus strand of CM066166.1, from coordinate 34,408,033 downwards.
TCAGGAGGGAGGTTTCCTTCACCAGATGCCTTGACAGATAGGTGGGCCTTACAACCTTTGGTTTGGTGGCAATACCATGGCTCCGCATTTCCAATTCTTCAAACCCTTGCCTTTAAACTTCTTGGACAACCATGTTCGTCCTCATGTGCTGAGAGGAATTGGAGCACATACAAATTCATTCATTCCTTAAAAAGAAACAAAATGGTTCCTGCACGCGCTGAGGATTTGGTATATGTGCACTCTAATTTTCGACTCTTGTCAAGGCGCAATGAAGAGTACGTAAATACATCAACAAAGATGTGGGATATTGCAGGAGACTCTTGGAATGAGAGCGACATGCATGGAGGAGCCAGAATTCTTGAGAATGCTGCCCTTACACTTGATGAGCCAGAGTTGGAGGCCATAGTTATTGGGAATGCTACTAACACTAGTGTTACTACTAGTGAAAGTGAAGTTCAAAGTGAAACTATTGAACTTGATGATGATGATGTTTGTCTTTAATTGTCTTGTTGATTGTCTTGTTGATTATCTTTTATTTTGTTTTAGTTTCAAACTTGTGAGTTGTACTCTAATTTCCAAACATCATGGAATGTTTTAGTTTCAAACTTGTGGGTTGTATTTAATTTATGAACATCATGTTTTAGTTATTATCTACTATTGTTCTTTGATTTAGTATATGTTTATATAATGTGAAAAAGTTTTCTTAGCAATATACTAAAAATATAAATAAAAATATTTTTAATAATTTTTTAATCACCACACCCCGCCGCACCCGCACCCGCACCCTACTTTTTCAAAAATTGCCGAGTCCCGCACCCGCACCCGCACCCGCACCCGAGTCCGGAAACGCACCCGTGCTTCATAGCCCACCACTACGACAAACCCATTCCGCAAACCCCCACTGGCCGCCACCGACCACCAGCCCACTCCACTCCACCCCCAAACCCACCCGATCTGGCCGCCGTTGCCTCCATCCACTCTGATCCTCTCTTTCCCGATTTATCTCTCTTTCCCTCAATCTCTCACTCTTTCTTCCTCCTCTCACCGAGTTTGTGAATAAAAGATATTTTTATTTTGATTTTTGGTTGTGTTAAGTGTATATTTTGAATTTTTCTGTTATAAAATTTGTTTGGGAACTGAGAAAATGACTGAGAAAATGTGACAAATTTGTAAGAAAATAGCATTTTCAGAATGTTACCAAACGCCAAAAATCGTTTTCTGGACTATTTTCCATTGCAGAATCAAACACTCGGATTTCATTTTCCTTACGAAAATTCACTTTCCCTTGCATTTATTTTACACTCGGAATTCAATTTACATTGAACCAAACGCAGCCTAACAGTACTATACTAATCCAGACAAGAAGAAATGTGATCAATTAATAATACAAAAGAAAAACCATTCACAAACAATCCAAAATGATCCTAACAAAATGGACTTGAACTTGCTGCAATATGCAATCATGTAAGCATTGATTCCCCCCACCCCCCAAATAAATGGATCAAGATCCCTCACACTCTTAGTACATAGTCATCAATGATCATAGTAAAAACTTAATCTGATCAATATTTTCAATGAAATATAGAAGTAAATATGGAAATATTTTGGCACACCCCTGCCTTGGAAGAAAAAGTACTTTTTCTATTAAAAAAAGTCGCCCAACTACCTAGAAAACTAAAGTTCAATTTATGCAGAATGATGGTAGAAAAAGATAGGAATTACATCATATTAACCTCAATGGGGGTTAGGAAAAATATACTTACCCTTACAGGCAAGTGGCAGTCAGGAAGCCGCAAGGAATGAAGCTGAGATGGTTTGTTGAGTTCAGTCAGCTTCCAAGCCTTAGATATCTCTTCATCAGAATATTTTAATTTTGCATCTGGCAGGCTTCGGCTATCTCCATTCTAATGAATATAAAGAATTAAAAAAATGGACGAGAAAAACACATTGAGGTCCCAATGAAAGATTTAACACGTGATTGTGCTGGCTGAAATGGCTAAAACAAATAGACAGCCAGGTAATATTTTTGATAAATATAGAACACCTTTATCCCCAAAATAGAAAACTTATTATATTTGACTTACACCATTAACACCTAGTGGAGGAAAGGCAGTAAGGCACTAACTTTTGGAATGGAATCCGCTAGAATTGCTACAGGAAGATAAGCACAAGGTGATTCTAAGCAACTGTGGTCCGCAAAAAGAGTTCTAATGTCAGGGTTGAGCCTTGGGCGCTTGCAGAGATGGTGCTGCCAATTTAAGCTGCAATATAACAAGAATAACAATAGAAACAATCAGAGAAGGCAACAAAAACTTGACCTTCCTATTGAAGGAAAGCATAAATAGTTATTTAGGAGACTTTTTTAATTACCTCTGATTGATTAATGTCCTCAGCCTCAAGTTTTTTAAGGTGGGAAATTGAAGCTTATCACGGAAAAGTGGATTTGTCTCAATCAACTTTTTTAGCACAGCAAGCACTATAGCTCTTGCTGACTTAGTATCCCCATACTTGGATAGCTGCTCCTTCTCCCTGAAGAAGACAAATGTTTGCATGAAGCTTCATACATCAGAATTAGGCTAAACGTCCCACTTTCTTTGAATCCAGCATATACAAAAAAAAATATTTGGAAAATATTTACGCTGAAACAAACATAGCCTTATTATAAGCAGAAAAGTATTGATTAACATCTTTTAAAAGGTGCTGGGTGTAATTTTGGAAAGTAATAGCTTTTTATTTGAATACTAAATTATTGAATGCTCTCTTTGGAAAAAATTGAAATAATGGTGATGGGATAACAAAAAGGGGTAGGTAGATAACATAGATTTGTACATGAATGGAGGAACAAGAGGTATACGTCTAAAATTTGATTCTCTGTTATTTAATGAAATTCATCAAGCTTGATAGATAGATAAGTTAAATAGATAGATAAAGATGTAACAGTATCATATACTGTCCTTCCCTTGTCGCACACTTTGACAAATTAATTTCAAATCACAATTCACAAATGTGACTCATTTTTCCTATCTCCCTGTAGGTAACTTGTTTCCAAGCAGGTCAACACTTGGTACCCTCATCTAACTTTCCCCATGCACAATTTGCTCAAAAGCTACAGTAACAAGCCTAGACAATCCATTTTGTTTTGGAGTCCAGAAAGGACACAACATCCTGAAAACATTCATTTTACACAATCTTTTTTTTTTTTGTTTTTTTTTTTTTAAAGATGTATATTCAAAAAGCTACCTCATGCAAAAAAAGCATAAGGCAGACCAAAGATTACAGAAAAAGAAACAAACGGACAAGAAAAGCTAATTTCAAAAGAGAGAACGAAGGAACAAAGGGAGAGAATCACTAGAGGTGAGTCCCCAAGCCCTAGATCATTCAAAAAGAGAACCACTAAAAGAAGCAAGCAACTGGTTATCGGATTTTTCCATGTCCCCAAAAGTCCGCCAATTTCGCTCCCTCCAAATACACCACATTAAGCATAATGAAACTAAATTCCAAATACTAGAGTGCTTTCCAAACCAATTCCACTAATTGAAAAGAGTATCTACAATTGATCTTGGCAAGACCCATGAAATCCCAAAAGATCTAAAAACCAAGCTCCACAACCGATAAGCTTTTTCACAATAGAGTAGCAAATGATCCACCGTCTTCCCGTTACAATGACACATAATGCACCAGTCAACAAAATGAAGGCCTTTGCCCCGCAAATTGTCGCCTGTAAGAATCTTATCCCAAGCTGCAATCCAAACAAAGAAAAAAACATGCCGAGGAGGCTTAAATTTCAAATACCTTTCAAGAAAAGATAATGGGCAAGGGACCTCATAGCTTATTATAAAATGAACGGATGTCAAAATCCCCATTCTTTGTCAACTTCCATCTCATACGGTCTCCATTCCCAGTTGGAGGTAAATTAAATCCCTAGGCATGAAGGAATTCATCCACAACACCCATCACCCAATCATTTGGTTCTTGAATTAACGAACATTCCAACTTCTCTATTCCTCTATCCCCAACCGTTCAAGAGACAAGGCCATAGATGCCTCTCTATTAGTAGCAATCCCATACACAACCGGGAAGGTCAGTTGGAGTTATAAATTCCCACACCACTGATCTGTCCAAAACTTCACTCTATCCCCCACTCCTACCCAGCTTGGAAGACCATCCCCCCCCCCCCCCCCCACTCTTCCCCAAACTTCAAAACTACAACCCTTCTCCAAAGCCGTGTCTCCTCAACCCCAAACCGCCATAACCATTTTCCTAGTAAGGCTTTATTAAAAGTAGTTAATTTCCTTACTCCCAAACCACCATTCGCCATAGGCGCACATACCTTATCCTACCCCACCAAATGTGTCTAAGCTTGGTAGAATCCCCAATGGATGCTAGGCAAAGTTGTATTTAAGGACTGATGATGTATGAATGATTCATATAAGCACAAAAAGGAGGTGCTGACATTCTGCCACAGGCCTCACACTTTTCATTCCTTGTATATAGAAAGGGTGAATAAAATAGGGCAAGAATGGTGTAGTTATGTCTCCACTAAAATCTTATCCCAAACGAAGTAACATCTACTTTGATGTGCTTGGTCCTCTTATGGAATACACAATTGAAAGCAATGTGTATAGCAGCTAGGTTATCACAGGATACGTACTGTGAAGCCTAAATCCAAAAAGAAGTGTTTTAGCCATGTTAGTTCACTAGTAGCATGTGCCATTGTTCTATATTATGCTTATGCACTCAATCGAGCAAATACATTTTGTTTCTTAATTTTCCATGTCACAAGATTCCCTCTTAAGGTGGAATATCCCATGGTAGATTTTCTGTCTGAAGGTAATCCTGCCCAATTTGTATTGGCGTAACCTTCTACCTTAAGATGAGTATTATTCATAAATAATATGCCCTGACCTAAGGCTTTCTTCAGTTACAGAATATCTGAATAGTAGCATCCCAATACAGGATCCCCCACAAGGCTTCTAAGAACTAACTTATCAGTTATCACGGTAACAGCAAATAAAGTATCCGGCCTTGTGATGGTGAGGTAGTTAGTTCCCCAACCAGCAACGGTGTCAGCTAGGATCGAAAACATTTCCCTATCACATTAAAATTTTCTGATTTGGGTCCATAGGAGTATCCACAGGGCCCGAACCCAACAACCTAGTCTCCTCAATGATATCAAGCTCATATATCCTTCAAGATTAGCTGGTGCCGTGCTTGGATTTTACCCCTCAATACCTAATAAGTAGAGGAGCTCACCAACGTCTTTAGTGTGAAAATGTCGCTCCAGAAATTGCTTCAATCAAGTAACACCATCAGAATCATTTCCCATAATTACTATAATATTCACATTGACAATATGCAGCATGTAACTGACATCAATATGTAAGTGGAAAACTTAGGCCTTGTTTGGTTTAAAAAAATGGTCACTCATCACTCATCACTCAATTTTCATCACTCATCACTCATTACTCATCACTTAAAATACCTTACTTGTTTGGCACCATCATTCACTTGTCATCACTCAATATTTTTTATACTGTTTGTAGGCCCCATACCTATCATTTAGTTTTTTTTTTTTTTTTTTTGTACCCAAACTCACTGAACCCAGTGAAAAAAAAAAAAAAAAAAAAAAAACTGAAAACCGAACCAGTGAGTAAAAAAAAAAAAAAGGGGGAGGAAGAAGAGCTAAAGACCGAACCCAGGAAAAAAAAAGAAAAAAAAAAAAACTTGAAGACCGTACCCAGAAGAAAAAAAAAAAAAAAAAAAAAGGGGAGGAAGAAGAGCTGAAAACCGAACCCAGGAAAAAAAAAAAGAAAAAAAAAAACCTGAAGACCGAACCCAGAAAAAAAAAAAAAAAAAAAAAAAAAAAACCTGAAGACCGAACCCACCCAGGAGAAGAAAGAAAAAAAAAAAAAGTCAAACGGTCAAAAAGTGCGGCTGTGGGGTCCTTCATGTGCGTTTAATTACAAAAATGCCATTGAGTTATGAGTTATGAAAACTGAAAACAGATAAAATGTGTTTTCAGTTTTCATAACTCATCACTCAAAAATCAGAGAACTGAGCGATGAAAACTATAACTCAAAACTCATCCAAACAAAGCATCTTGCAATTAAGTGATGAAAACTGAATATTAAGTGACGAAAACTGAGTATTGAGTGATAAAAACACCCAAACCAAACAAGGCCTTAATGACCCATTTGACAGCGATGGAGGCCGAAGCTTGAGACTCCCTCAAAGAACTTTCCAAACCAAGACCTTCGTGACTGCTTGAAACCACATAATGCCTTTTTTAATTAACAAACACTGCTATAATACTCCCCCTAAGAAATAAACACCAGTAGTTGCCCCATATAGACTTCCTCAAGAAGATCACCATGAAGAAAAGCATTCTTGATATCTATCTAATACAGCAATCAATCATGGTTGGCAACAAGGGATATCAGAACAGAGAAGGAAGAGATCTTGGCCACGGGAGAAAATGTCTCATCATAATCAATACCATGTGGCTATGTATAGCCTTTAGGCAACTAAAAAAGCTTTAAGGTGATCAACAAAGCCATTAAGGTGAAACTTAATGGTATAGACCCATTTACAACTGACAAATATGTTTGCCAAGAGGAGGAGGAACAGATTTTGTGACATGTATAAATGGCGATTCTTTCACTAAGAAACACCATTTCATTGTGGCATGTGAGGACAAGTAGTTAGGTTGACAATGCCTTTGTAAAAAGATACAAGGTAAAGGATGTCTTCAAGACATATTCGTTGGCACTGTCGAAAAGCAAGATACAGATTTTGTGACCAAATTAATTTTAATTTCTTTGCAAAAAAATTGAAAGATAGACATTAAAATAGAACGATTTTTTTTTTTTTTTTTTTATAAGAGCAGCTCATAACAGTTTTTCATTAAGAACAACCAAGTCATTCAAGAGTAGTCATCTACAAAAGTAACAAAATACTGAAACTGATTGGAGGCAACATGGAAAGGGCCCTAAACATAGATAGATAATGAAAAAAAAAAAAAAAGGAATCCCCAAATGAATCAAAGACACAAGACTTAGGGCTCTAATACCATGTTAATGAATGATGTATGTATAAATGATTCATACAAGCAGAGAAAGGAGGTGCTGGAATTCTTCCACAGTCTTCATACTATTCATTCCTTATGTAGAAAAGGTGAATAGAATAGGACAAGAATACCCTTAGAGACTGCTCGCCACCTATACAATACAAGGTAAAACCATAATATATATTCCTATTTCTTTAACAGGGACAAAGCATAACACCAAATCAAAATTCACATCTCAAAAATATCCATACTCTCTTTAGCATCCTCACTTGTGTTTTAACACATTGTTGTCTTTCCCTTCTATATTTGACCTTCACATAGTAGAAAATTCATGAAAATACCAATATCATCTACTTTTAACTTCTTGGTCTTGATTTGTAACTCAAAAAGACTTTAATCTTGGTAAGCTATAAACTCCATTAAATCCAAGGACATTACATCCTCCCTACCACCTCAATGCATGTGTCTTTCAATAAAACTTCCATATTAAACTATGGGAAATGTTAACAAGCACCTGCAAAAGGTTGTTGTTAACGGGCACCTTACGGTGCCCATTAACGCAACCCTTAAACTATTACTAGAAAAAAGCTGAAACTGAACAATCAACAACCAAAAATACATAATCTAACACTCTTTTCTTCTTTTTTTTGGATTCAAAGTATCATTTTCAATAACATTTTTTCCTTCAAGATCAAACATTGGATTTACTAGTTGGAATCTAATACTCTAATACATACCAATATTTTAGATAAAATTCAAATGTTAAGCCACAAGAATAAACTAATAAAAACAGAAAACATTTATAGATACATACACTCTTTAGATAATTGGTACTAGTAATCTATGCTACCTGCGCGCTTGTTTTGATAACCAGTTTACGGGCGGGTGAGAAAAGAAAGGACCAAGTGGAATCTATAAAGTATTCTACGAAATTTTTCTATCATGGGTGGTTCTCGTAGTTTTTTTATTGAATCCAAACTTTTTCAATTGGTGGTAGAGGAAGGGGGACGGTATTTTTCTTTTAGGATTTTTGAGCGGAGTAGGTACTACATGAAGTCGGTTGTCATGGGTAGGAATGCGGCACAGTGGCTGATGAAGAGTTTAGAACAAATTGTCGTTGGGTCTAGTCCGAAGTATTTTTACACGTTCAGGGAAGGTGATGTAGCCTTCACACTCCAGTGGAGCTCCAACTCTTTTGGCCTGTTCCTTCTATTGTCTGAACTAAAAGTTGGCAGGTCTAGGAGGTCAATTATTGTTCCAGAAGGCCGGGCAAAGAATGGATGGAGGGTTTTTGGGTTAGCATTAAGGACGATGTTGGAACCTGAAAACTATATGAATGGAGGTTTTGGTCATTCGAAATTTGTAGCTCAGCTTCATAAGGTTAACTCAGGGGTTCAACCACTCAAATCTTTTGCAGATGCAGTGCGTGGGCATCAGGTACCGGTAAACAGACCAGGTCTGATGACTCTAGGAGGAAGAGATGTGGGGTCAAAAGTGGATTTTGAATTGGGAGAGACAAATCAGGTCGGACATAGAAGGAACTTTCCGGTGAAATTCAAATCAAAGTTGAATGAAGCTGTTTTTGGAAAAGAACGCAATTCAAGGAATTCTTACTGGAAAGGAGTTGGCTTGACTGTGAAGGTGGATGGGGAAGGAAAGAGAGTGTTGCATGGAATCCTTAAAAAGGTGGACTGAGGATTTCCAAATGGGTCTCAAGGAGTCAGAGGAACCACGTGGTGGGTCCCTCTAGTGAGTCACGGGTTCTTAACTTTCCTGTGGTGGACTCAGACCATTTTAGCTGTGTTGCTGGGAATTATAATATAGATGGTTTGAGGAATCCTACATGGGTCACTAGGAGTAAGGAGGAAGTGGTGGATTCCTCTAGTGGGACACGGGTCCAAACTTTTCCTACGGTGGGCTCAAACCAAAATTGCAACACACAAGTGGGCCTTCTAGTTATTTTCAGTCCAAAACTCTCTGGTCCAACTAGGATGGAAGTGGGATAACATCCTAGATTTCTGTCTCCAGGAAATTTCCTCCAAGGAAAGAAGATGCTCCACCTGGGACCTCAAATCTGCCCTATGACATTTCTCCCCTTCAGTGAGACCAACATCCCCTTCCTTAGTGTCTAAAGATTTCAACTCCTCCAGTAAATGTTTCTTTTGACGCTCTACGTTCCCAAACTCTCAACGATTCCATTGTACAATGTCCTCTTTCAGAGCTTTTAATTTTTTCGCAAGCACGAAACTGGGAGTACCTACAAAAGAATGCCAATTCCACCAAGACTGAACCCTATCCACAAACCCCTCCGTCTTCAACCACATATTTTCAAATCTGAATGGACTTTTCCCCCTTACCATTCCCCCTGCCTCCAAGAGAATTGGACTGTGGTCTGAAATAGGACGGGGTAAGATCCTTTGAATAACATCTGGGAAATGTTCCTCCCATTCTGGAGTGACCAAAGCTCTATCAATCCTAGACATCGCTGGTTGATCAGTACCACTTGACCATGTATAGCTTCCTCCTTCCAAAGGCAAATCAATCAAGTTAAAATCCTCAATAAATTCAGAGAATTTCTCCATAGCCAGGGTCAAACTTGTCTCACCCCTACGCTCACTAGGAAAGCGAACAATATTAAAATCCCCCAAGCAACACCACAGTATCCTCCAATACTGCTGAATACCCACCAACTAATCCCACATGTGACCCCTCTCGTTGTTCTCATTTGGGCCATAAACCCCTAAACATGCCCATATAAAACTGTCCCCCACCCCTTGCCACTTTACAGAAACTGAAAATGTACCAACCAAAACTTCCATCTTATCCAAGATCCTCTTATCCCACATAATCAAAATACCACCAGCAGTCCGATCAGCCTCCAAAACAGCCCAATCCACATATGGACAGCCCCACAAACTACAAACCAGCTGCCTATTCATGCTAGCAATTTTCGTCTCTTGTAAACAAACAACATCACACTTCCATTCCCGCAACAAATTTTTCACCACAAGACGTTTCCGAGGATCATTCAACCCTCTCATATTCCACGAAATCATGTTTATCTTCATTACCACAAAAAAATCCCCACCTACTAACACCAGCACAAAACCAAACCTCTATCCCCCATCATAATTCACCGAAGAGATCAAGTTTCGCAGCTCTCTACTTCCCTTGTGTTTGGACTTAGCCCCTTTATTGCTACCTGTTACTTTCCGTTGTAACACATTGGCAGCCTCCATCTCAGTTTCTAGCCTTTGTAAGAGAGCAATGCACAACTTCTCATATCAGGTCCTTGACAACCCAACCAATTTACTGAAACCAGGGATTCTGTATTTCACCCACCCAAAAACATCTAACTTAGCCTCAATACCCAAGACCTCAGTGGCCTCCTCCAACTCTGCCAAAGTTGTCGACGCAATCGGAGCAATAAGCTGTAAAGGTAAACAATCCGACAATTCTACTTCACCGGGAGTTCTCTGTTTCACCCACTTAGAAACATTCGATGTATTATTGAAACTCAACACCTCCGTAAAATCATTCAAATCTGCCGACACAGTCAACCTCAGAGGATTAATAGTAGTCAGGGGGGAAAAACTATCCACATCACCTGTTTCTACCTCAGCCAATGCCAACACTGACTGGTTGGCCAGGTGGGAGGTGTCAATCCCCTGAGTATCTCTTGCACATACTACCCGACCACCTTCATCTCCATCCTGAATACCGACCTCCTCAGACCCAAAGCTTGATGGATCCAGAGTATGACTGGAAAACACAAGACTTTTAGATGCCCTGTCACCCTCTAATTCTGCCTTACCCAGTGAGAATAGAGGCTCACCAGCGCGAGACCCGTCAAAAATCTTGGCTAAGGTTTTGGCAAATCGTTTGAGAGTGGTTTTAGATCAGTTGATCTCTAAGACTCAGAATAGCTTTGTGGGTGGGAGACAAATTCTCGACTCGGTTCTGATTGCGAATGAATGTGTGGATAGCCGAGGGAAGAGTAGAGTTCCTGGAGTCATTTGTAAACTTGATATTAAGAAAGCTTACGATCATGTGAATTGAGAGGCTTTGCTGTATTTGTTGAATAGAATGGGCTTTGGAGTGAAGTGGTGTAAGTAGATTCGTACTTGTATTTCCACAGTTCAGTTCTCTATTTTGATTAATACCCTCCAGCTGATTTTTTTGGTAGTTCAAGGGGTCTAAGACAAGGGGATCCGCTATCTCCTATGCTGTTTTTGATCTTGATGGAGGTGTTCAGTAGGATATTGAGAAGAGTGGAGGGAGCTGGCTTGTTCAGTGGTTTTAAAGTCGAGGGTAGGAGGGGTGGTGGGGAATGTGTTTCACATCTATTGTTTGCAGACGATACTATCTTATTTTGTGATGCAGATGTGGAGCAAATTCTTCATATTCGGTTGTTGCTACTCAGTTTTCAGGCAGTAACAGGTTTGAAGGTCAATGTGCATAAGAGTGAAATGGTTCCAATAGGGGAGGTTGATGATGTGTATGCCCTGGCAGAAATTTTGGGTTGTAAAGTTGGAACTTTGCCTATGTCTTATCTTGGCATGCCGTTGGGGGCTTCGCATAACTTCTCTTCAATTTGGAATCCTATTTTGGAAAAAATTGAGCGGAAATTAGCCGGGTGGAAGAGGTTGTATTTGTCTAAGGGGGGTCGATTGATGTTACTCAAGAGTACGTTATCTAGTCTTCCTACTTACTTTCTATCCCTTTTCACCATTCCTACATATGTGGCTAACAAGACAGAAAGGTTGCAAAGGAACTTTCTATGGGGTGATAGCAAGACTCATTTGGTAGGCTGGGATAAAGTTTGTGCGCCTATCGCTTACGGTGGTTTGGGGATAAGGAAAATTACTACTTTCAATAAGGCCTTATTGGGGAAATGGTTGTGGCAGTTTGGGAAGGAAGAGGGTCGATTATGGAGGAGGGTGGTCGTGTCTAAATATGGGGAAGAATGGGGGGGATGGACCTCACAGCTAGGTCGGGGAGTTCATGGGTGCGGTTTGTGGAGAGTTATTCGCATGGGGTGGGAGGATTTTAGCAAGAACTATCAGTTTGTTGTTTGGTTGGGTAATAGGGTGAGATTTTGGCAAGATGGGCGATATGGGGATCAACCTCTCAAAGTGGCTTTCCCAAAGCTGTATGGTATTGCCATTGATAAGGAGGCATCTGTAGAAGCTTCTTTGTCAAGGTAGGGGGTGGAGGATAGAAGAATTTGGGATGTCCGTTTTATTCGAGAATTTAACGATTGGGAGATGGATGAAGGGCTGCATTTTCTTCGTTTATTGGGTGCTAATACTCCTCCATTGGATGTTAGAGACCGAATGAGATGGAAGTTGAAGCCTAATGGGGAGTTTGACATCTGGTCGTATTATTATAAGTTGCGGGATTCTCCCTCAATTGTCTTTCCGTGAAAAGGAATATGGAGAGTAAAGGCCCCTAGGCGAGTTTCTTTTTTTGTTTGGTGTGCAATTTGAAATAAGATTCTAACGGGTGATAACTTGAGAAGATTGAGGGGATTGGATTTTGTAGACTGGTGCATTATGTGCTGACATTGTGGAGAGACGGTAGACCACTTATTTCTCTATTGTGAGATGGCTTATCAGCTGTGGAGCTTTGTCTTAATAACTTTTGGTTTGTCTTGGGTTATGCCTAAATTGATCCCAGATTTGCTCTTTGGCTGGTAGAATTGGTTGGGGAAGCATTCGTCTCAGATTTGGAACTTAGTTCCGTTGTGCATCCTATGGTGTATTTGGAAGGAACGAAATCGGAGGACTTTTGAGGATTTGGATAGTTCCGCTGTTCAGATGATTGCCTCTTTTAGTGGGACTCTTTTTGATTGGGGACTCACGTCCAGTGATTCTTTACCCTCTTTCCTTAGCTCTCTTTCTCTTTTGTAATTTTTTTGTCGTTTGGTTTTCTTTTTTGTTTTTTCTGTTTTCTTCTTCTTGTTTTTTTGGGTTTGCTCTATGTTTTTTCTTGCATAGAGCAGCCTTTCGTATATATAACATTCTTACTTATCAAAAAAAAATCTATGCTACCTAAAGAAGTGCATGCCTGTGTGTTTTTATTAATCTTTGTTATAAAAGGTACAGGAAGGCACATTACAATCCAAAAACTCCAATAAAAAAAATGTAAAAGAATCAATACACACCTAAAGATGTGCTCTTCATTAATTAATACCAACATAAAATGCACCTTAAACAAGTTCAAGCCAAAAAATATTTCCACGAGGCACATTACATTTAAGCGTTTTCTATGATTTTTTATTCAATATTTTCTTATTTATAAAAAAAAATAAAAACTGTCTTGTGAGTTCCAGGAATGCTTGTGTCACAATCCAACAAATCAACCCAAGTGATACAGAATAATGAACCCATTGCACCGTTCTACCTTCCTTGTTTTCAATGTCTAATAATACAGGTTACTTTGATAAAACTTAGACCACAAATCCCATAACACACAACAATATAATCTATCAATATAGTTGCACCGAGAAACATTCAACATACCTAAAGTTTTCCAAGTTTAGAAGCAGTGTCATTTCCTTGAAAATCCCTTCATTAAATTTAGAGAACTCTTTCAAGTCCTTCACAAGAATCTCCACAGCTTTAGCATGGTCATGCCTGCAAAACAAAAACCCAAAAAGGATAAGAATAACCACTTAGACAAAGTCATTATTCCCTGAAAACTAAGCGATACACAATTCATTTTGTGCAAAAAAGCATTAGCAATTTTTACATTACTTACAAAAAAAAAAAAAATGAAGAAAGTTACCTATCCAGTGCTTCAAGGTATTTTTGCTTTCGAATCTCAAAGAAAATCTTCATTGAAAATTTATTATCATCGACCTTAGTAAACCCAGAGATGTACTGCTCCACCTCGTCCCATTCACCATTGGTGACACATTCCTCAAAATACCTCATATTGAAGTAAAACCCCGACTCTTTCTCCAACCTTCATTCACACACACATACCCAAATACACAATCAGCATCAACGCAAAGCAAACCCAACAATAATAAAAAATAAAAAAAATAAATTTACTGAACGCTTGAAAATCTCACTATACTCATCATTTGGCACCAGTGAAAACTGAAAACCAAGAAAACACAAACTTGCATAGAAAAGAAAACAACACAGAATAGACAAGAAAAAGAATCCATACTTGTGAACAGTGTCCTTGAATTTCTCTTCGTCCAGAAACTGAAGTATCAGAAAAACAGCTTCTCTGTTCAGCGAAGACATATTTTCTTCCTATCCAAACACCCACCTAAAAATTAAGTAAAATAACCGATCATTCCTAATATCACAGCAAAAACCACACAAATTAGGGTTCCAATTCCCACAATTCCAAACCAAAACCACTCACAATCATCATATTCATACTCATATATCATATATGCACTCATTGATACAGAATATACCTGCATACATACATATAAACGTACATACATACATAATATATAGTATATATATACACACTTCACCTTGTTTGGTTGAATTGAGTTGGAGAGAGAAAGTAGCAGCGAATGAAGACTGAGAGAAAGAGAGAGTGAGCGAAGAAGTGAAACTGAAACCAAAAGAAAATGACCAGCAATGCTAAGAACTCTGTTTATATAAATAAATATATATATATATATATATATTCTCTCTCTTCCTAAATTCTCTCACAGCGAGAGACCCGCTTATGCATAATAAAAATAAATAAATAAAAAATATAAAAAAAGGGCTCAATCATTATTTTCAAAGGAATCTTAATAAGTTGTTTTGAATTTTAATTTCAACTTATTACTAAAATTAATTTTTTCACTCATAAATACGTACTTTCTCTACTTACATGAATTATGATACTCACCATAAATTTAATTAATAGGACTCATAATTATGTGAAAGAAAAAAGTACATATTTACAGTACTCCGAAAGTACTCAATAAGTACCCCACGAGCTTATATATGAGAATGTTATTAATGTAGTACTTCTCATATATAAATTCGTGTGATTATTACTACATTCTTTAAAGAAAAGTGATGCCTTCATAACATATTCATAACAAATAATATGTGGTAAATTGTTATTAGTTATAATTTGAATCCATAACTTAAATTACTTTTTTTTTTCACCCATAACAGCCAATAACAACCTACCACTTAATATTTGTTGTGAAAATATTATGAACATAGCATTTCTCTTTCTTAAAAGACCTTTTTTTTTTCCCTTTTCACATTTAAAGGAGATGGACAAAATTTGGTTATGATTTTTGTTGTAGCCTAATATATGTTGCAATATGGGCTATCTTTGTTAAATGCTAAGAATTGTGTAATTCAATTTATTAGTATATTTGGATATATTCATGACATTTAAGATTTAAATTCTACCTCCCTCATTGTAATTATTAAATTATCAAAAAAGTAATAATTTTTTTTTGTCAGATCAACAATTGTTGCCATAACACTAAAATAAATAAATAAGTAAATCTACATACGGTACCTATTATGATGCCGAATAACTATTCAATGATTAGGAGAGACTCATTATTTATGTGAGACTATAGAACATGCCTATATTGTGCTCCAAAAGTACTAAATAATTACACTATGATAATTGATGACAATTGTCTATCGCAAGTATTTAAATTTTAGCCTTTAAAAAAAAAGATTCATGAAAGAAAGATGTTGGATTAGAATGTCTTGTTAATGGGTGCACTAAGAACACAAGTTAAGTGATATCAAATGTTAATTGACTCTTTTCACATCCTAGCTTTCTCGATTATTTAAAGAAAAAAAATGTTTATTGTCATTGACTCACTAGTTGGTATTCATAATCTTAATTGAGAGATGGTAGATATGCTAAAATTTTTATTATATAAATTTTACAAATTGATGCATCATCGATCAAATGAAGGTAATAATTTTTTTTTTTTGTTGATAATCTCACATAAAGGTAATAAGATATTTATTCAATAGTTCTTTTGCATTTTTTTTTTCCATTTTAACGTAGTTAGAGCATTCACATTCGTGTGACTATTTTAATATTTCAACAAATATATAATTAAAATTTAAAAAAAAAAAACTCACCCATCAGCCTCAATAATTTATCTCATATTTTTACTCAAAAATGAAAAAGTTTTTGTTTTTTTCAACCTTTCTCTGCCATGACAGTATTTGATCTGCAGTTGCTTCATATGACATGACTTTGTTTTAAGATTAAGACAATTTGTTTATGGGGGTAGAAGCTCAAAGCATGTCATGCTTATGTCACCCGTACAAACAAATACTCCATTTTTTTTTTTTTTTGAGAGGAAATCAATTTCATTAAACTAGAAAAGGGTTACAACAAAGAGCCACCAGCATGAGACACAACGAGAGGCTCTAAAACTAATACAACCAGATGAGATTCAAACGGTGGGGTAACACCTTTTCAGACTTGAGAACAATGATTAATCTTGGCGAACTGAGCAAGCTCGTGAGCAACCTTGTTGTAGTCCCTTTTCAAGTGAGCAAAAGAGCAGCAAGAGAAAAAAGATTTGGCCCGCAAAATACCTTCCACCAAATGTCCAGCTTCACCCCCAGTATTGCCTTGGTTAATAGCAAGAATAGCCGAAAAAGCATTTGATTCCATCATGACTTGAGGGAGTTCCATTTCCTACGCCAACAGAAGGCCTTGCTCAGTAGCATATAATTCTGTCCACTTAGCAGGGAAATTAGAAGGCAGCAACTTACTGAGAGCTGCTATAACCATGCCAGACCCATCTCTAATAACTACACCAACCCCTGAACTCACTCCAGAATCTATAGAGCATGCCCTATCTACATTTACCTTAAACACGCCAGGAGGAGGGACAGACCAGCCAGTAGGAATGGACTGCATAAGGGGGGAAATCCATCTTAATGGCACCGTGGTAGTCATCGATTAATCTTTGAGCTAACTCCCAAGTTTGGAGGGGTGAAAGACAACCTTCATCATGGAAACGCAGATTCCTATTGTGCCAAATTGCCCAGGAAATGGCTAAGAAAAACAGCAAGTGCCGAGGGGGAGAATTTGCAAGAAAATGAAAAGCA
This sequence comes from Lithocarpus polystachyus, assembly GCA_033629205.1. Classification (NCBI taxonomy): domain Eukaryota; kingdom Viridiplantae; phylum Streptophyta; class Magnoliopsida; order Fagales; family Fagaceae; genus Lithocarpus; species Lithocarpus polystachyus. The sequence goes on along the minus strand of CM066166.1, from coordinate 34,390,894 downwards.
AGGTCCATGAATTCATGGGTTTCCAGTAGCAAACCAAGTGGGCAGTCTTACCAAAGGACCCAAATAGAGAGGGCAAAATCACAAGTAATTAAGCAATGAGAAAAGCATTCAACACCCTTATTACAAACCGGGCAAGATAAGGTGGTGCACAGACCTCTCAAGTGCATATTGACCAATGTTGGCAGGCCATTTAAACAAGCTCTCCAAGAAAATATTTTGACTTTTTCTGAGAGATCAAGCTTCCAAAGATTCTTCCAAAGTGGTGAAAAGGGGTCACCTGAAGAGCACTCCGCAATCAGAGACGATTCTAGGAGATTGACAGCAATAAAATAAGCTCTTTTAACAGTAAACTCTCCTTTTTTATTCCCTATCCAAATGATTCTGTCTTTGGGCAGATTGAAGCTCAAGGGAATCTTAAGAATAACATCTGCATCTACTGGAAGGAAGAGAGCTCTAATAGAATCAATTTTCCACCACCTTGTGTCCGGGTCAATGAGAGAGGAGACCATGGGGTAGTTTTTAGTGATCCGAGGGGGAGTAATGACTTTGAAGGTCGAAAGGGTTGGAAGCCACTAATCATCCCAGATATGAATCCTCCGACCATTCCGAACTCTCCATTGTGTGACCCTTTTAAGGACCTCAAGGCTATTATGAATACTCCTCCAAGTGTAGGAGGGGTTGCTACCCAAGCTAGCATTAAGCACATCACAATAGGGAAAGTATTTTGCCTTGAGAATGCAAGCTGCCGAGAACTAGGATTTGTGAGAATTCTCCAAGCTTGCTTAGCAAGAAGGGCAAGATTGAAAGCTTGAAGATTTCGGAACCCCAAACTCCCAAGAGATTTTGGCTTACACATCTTCCTTCAACTAATCCAAGCTATTTTCAACTCTTGGTTTTTTTGCCCCCACCAAAAATCCTCATCATTCTTTCAAGCTCATCACAAAGGCTTTTTGGAAGTTGAAAGCAACTCATTGTGTAGGTGGGAATAGCTTGGGCCACCGCTTTGATGAGAAATTCCTTCCTTCCCGAAGAGAGCAACTTCCCTTTCCAACCCGCCAACTTCAAACCCACCCTTTCTTTAATCTCCGCAAAGACTTGCTTCTTGGATTTGCCAATGATGGAAGGGAGGCCCAGATATTTATTGTGCCTCGAGTCTTGCATGGGCCCTAAGTTGTTAAAGATTGCCTCCTTTAGCTCTAGGGTTGTATTTGGGCTAAAATAAATAGAGGATTTACCTAAGTTGACCTTTTGCCCTGAAGTTGCCTCATATTTCTCAAGAATCTCCTTAAGCTTCTCACATTCTTCACTGTTAGCTTTACAAAAGAGGAGGCTGTCATCAGCAAAGAAAAGATGAGTGATCTTAAGGCACCCCCTACATAAAGATATGCCATTCAATAGCTGATTTCTTGCTGCTTCGTGGAGGAGGGCCAAGAGACCTTCGGCACAGAGAAGAAAAAGGTAGGGTGAGAGGGGGTCTCCTTGCTTGAGGCCTCTAGAGGGGACAATATTTCCAAAGGTATCACCATTGATAATAACTGAATATGAAACAAAGGAGATACATCTCATAACCAAGCTAATCCACCCCTCATTGAACCCCATCTTCCTCATGACCCCTTCAATAAAGCCCCATTCAACCCTATCAAAGGCTTGGCTCATATCAAGCCTTGTTGCCATAAAGCAGTCCTTCCCCTCTCTTTTATTCTTTAGGTAGTGCATTAACTCATAAGCTATAAGAACGTTATTTGTAATAAGTCTATCTGCAGTAAACGCACTCTGATTTTCTATGATAATAAGAGGAAGAAAAACTTTAAGACGATTAGCTAAAGTTTTAGAAATGAGCTTGTAAATCACATTACATAGACTGATAGGCTTGAAGTCAGTCATTGTTTTGGGGTTGTTTGTTTTAGGGATGAGGGCAATATTGGTTTTGTTGATAACATCTAATGACATGCCAGAGTTAAGGACGTTTAGGACCATGTTTGAAACATTAGAACCAACAATATCCCAATATTTTTGAAAGAAGATAGCGAACATACCATCAGGCCCTGAAGATTTTGTGGGGTGAATCTGCTTGAGAGCAGTAACAATTTCCTCCCTGGTGAAGTTTTTAGACAACTCCCTGTTCATTTCCTCAGTTACAATGATGGGAATTGCTGTTGTAACCTCATCAATCACACTTGGATTAGAAGTGGAGTAGATGTCTTCAAAGTAAGTGACTGCAGCATTGGCAATACTATCCTTGTCTTCACACCACCGCCCATACTTATCCCAAATTCCAGTGATCATGTTTTCCTTCCTTCTTTCTGACGCCTAAGCATGAAAAAATTTCGTGTTTCTGTCACCTTCTTTTAGCCGGTGAACCTTAGAACGTTGCCCCCAGTAAATTTCTTCATCATCCAAAAGCCCATTTAGCTCTCTCCTAACGTTGTTAATTTCCACCCCAAGAAAACCATCTTTATCTTGCTTGGTCAAGTTGGAGAGCATTTTCCGCTTTTCCTTAATCAGCTTTGGAATCTGACCAATGGTAGAAGAATTCCATAAAGCAAGTTCAGAAGCATAAAGCTTTAGACCACAGGCCATACCCTCTGGAGTGTTCATATCACTAAAAGAGCCCCACACCGAATCAATAACTCCTCTGCAATCCTCTTTCTTCGTCCATACGGCCTCAAAGTGGAAACGACGCTACCTGGGTCTTTTAATAACTTGGGGGTTAGAGATGAAAAGAGCACAGTGGTCCGAAGTAGAGTCAACCAGGTGATGGACTCTAACTTCACTAAATTTCTCTATCCAATCACACGTGGCCAAAGCTCTATCTAGCCTTAAGAAAACTCTTCCAGCCCCTTCTTGCATATTACACCAAGTATAGTCAGGTCCACTATAACCCAAATCTTTGAATCCACATGAGTTGATGACATTACAAGAGCCTTTCATCTGATTTTTCATTCTGTTTGCACCTCCCCATTTTTCTTCCATAGAAACAATCTTGTTAAAATCTCCAAAACAGAACCAAGGGAGTTGCATTTAACTACAGAGGAGAGAAAGTAAATTCCATGATTCACGATGCAAGTACATTTGAGGATGACTATAAAAACCAGTAATTCTCCATTCTAGGCAAGAGCTTACCTTAGTAATTGTTGCATCAATATGGAAATTGTTGAAGTTCTTTATGTTCAGGTTTACTTCCCTTTTCCAGACCTCCACTACGGCCCTGGCTTAACACAAAAAGACCATTTGCAAAGCCTAATCTATCTCTAACTCTCTCCATACGTCTTTTCCTAAGCTTAGTCTCCAAAAGAAACACTATTCTGGGATCCCAACGTCGCACTAAATCGTGCAACGCACGAACTGACCGGGGGTTCCCAAGCCCCCGGTAGTTCCAGCATAACGAATTCATGGCTCCCAGCGGTGCTGCCTAGCAGCTATCGCCGATAAATTCATTCAATCAAACTTTCAGAGAAGCCACCACACTGCTTTTTGTGGATTATATTCTCTTCATTCTCAGTAAAGACTACAGAGCCCTGACGCTTAGCCCCCAAAATTTGATTTTTATTCTTAGTCCCTTAGGTTTGGGCTTGCCCTTTCTCCCTAGCTACCCTTTCCCTTTTTGAGTTTTACTTACCTCATGGGCCGATTTGTGTTCCTCTACCGTGACACCAGCTTGATACTCCTTCTTGGGCTTGTTTGGGCTAGTAACTTCATGAGAAATTTAGGCCTCATGGAGTGGGAAGCCCACTTTAGAAAAAGCATCATGCACTTCTTTCTCTACATCCGCCCCAATGCAAGTTTCTGAGCTAATGAGAAATTTAGGCCTCATGGAGTGGGAAGCCCACTTTAGAAAAAGCATCATGCACTTCTTTCTTTACATCCGCCCCAATGCAAGTTTCTGAGCTATGTGTTGTCATGTCATCACGTTGGCTCAACCCCAATCTCAAAAGTTGGTCACCTTTTTCCAGTCTATCCCATCTGCCCCCACTATTTACTGCTTGACATATTTGGGCTTCAAAAACATCACCTCCGCACGTGTGGCCAACTATTTTTGAATTTTGAATACTACCACTTCTTGCGTTATCTCCTCCGCCGTCCGCCACATCAGAATGGAGGTTCCGATTCGTAGACTATCCATTACCTTTGGTGATGTTCATGTTTTCCTCATCACGCCTATCTCTGTAAGTGCTCCTTTGTCGGCCTGAGTTCCCTTTGAAAACACCACCTGCCTTTAGCCACTCACCATATTGCTTAAAAGTGGTCTGCCAATTTGGGAAGTCCAGGTAATGCTTATCATCATGGACGAGCTTGCCATACAGGAAACAAAACGTGGGAAGCCTCTCATATTTAAAGTTGACCCAAAACTTTTCCCCATCAAAACTCACCACATTACCCCCTCTGTGAAGTGGTTTATCTATCAGAAAATCAACTCTGATGTGCATAAACAAAGCTTGGTCCGATTGGCCAGCACGTTTGTCCATTTCTATAAAGTACCCCAAACTATTTCCGACGTCCCTACCCACATCTTCACTCATGTGTTCGAAAGGTAAGCCCCAAAGTTGTACCCAAAAAGGGGAATGGGTAAAGACCATATTTGCTGTGGAGAGCCCTTTCTTCCATTAGCAAAGGAGGAGCAAATTATTCTCAAAATTCCATGGGCCACTATTCTCCTCCCATTCGAATTGATATTTAGAATTGAACTTGAACTGGAGAATACCATTCCCTACATCAACTATTTTCAACTCTGAACCCATCTTCCAAGCGGACCTCAGAGTGCTCTTCAAAGCCCTTTGATTTTGCTGTCTGCCTGAGAGTAAACGACCAAAAGGACTTAAAGAACATTCCTCCAAGAGGTCTGATTTGCTTCTTGTTGTAATGGGCATTCCTTCTTCTTCTTCCTATGTGAGACACAGATTTTGCAACTCATCAATCATTTCCTGTTCCATGGCATTCTAAGAGAGAGTGTTGAAAGGTTAGTTGAGATGGTGAGAACAGACTCTACTGGGAAGCCCCATAAAATGTGGGAGAGAAGATCTCGTCTACAGCGAGAGAGGGAGAGTACTCTTACAGAAGGGAGAGGGAAGAGCTCCTACTGGGGAGAGAAAAATTCCTTCGTAACAATGAATAACAAATACTCCATTTTTGAAATTTGTTTTGAAATATAAATTATGTAAAATTATTTGTGGGTGATACAAGATATGGTTAAAGAGATTTGATGTGTGATTGCCGTTGGTTGTGAAATTTTTTTTTTTTGAATTGTAAATGTGAAAAAAAAATATTTAATTGAAATAGTGATATAGTGTTAAAGTTGATGTATATTTAAAAAAAAAAAAAAACATGAATGGCTAAACTAGAAAAAATGGAATTTTTTGAGTTAGTTTAACTAAAATTTGAGGTTGATGTGAATGCTCTTAGGTAAGCTTTATTTTATTTTTTAAAAAGTTTTTAAAAATTACTTTTTTTTAGATGGAAAAAAATTACTAAATTTTTAAAAATACCTTTTTTTTTTATATAACAAAAGTATTAAAAATACCTTAAAATATTCTTAAGACACTCATCAATAGAAGTCTAAAGTAAATTAGTGTACAATAGAGGACTTTTGGAACCCATCTTCAGATACCTCTAATATCTAATTTTCTTGTGTGATTTGCAGCCAACCGTAGGAATCTTTCAACATTTTTAAGAATCCTAAAACATTACACGTACCAAACGCCACCCAAGTGTCTATGTAAAAGACAGCAATATGTAAAACATTGCTATGGATTCTAAAATTTTCACTTTCACAATTAGGCTATATTTTTTCTCTCAAAAAAAATGTTTTATCACCATTTATTTTGTTAAAATTTAAGGGCTAATAAGGTATAAATTTTTACACAACATAAAAATATAAAATTAAAAAAATAATAACAACTACAAAAAAATAAAAATAAAATGAAGATGGTATTGATAAACTGGTGATATACACCACCGCATATTGGTGTCAGCTTGTCACTGAGAAGGCCAACAAAGGTGATAAGTTATGGAACCTCTTTGGTGATAAGCAAGGGCATATAACCAAAAAGATTTGCGTGTGCGTCGATCAAACGAAAGATCCTTTTCCTTTACTTTTTTTTTTTTTTTTTTTTTTCGTTTTAGTGTGTGTGTGTGTGTGTGTTTTTTTTTTTTTTTTTTTTTTTTTTTTAAGGCTTATGGAAAGAGAGAAGTTATCCTGTACATTGCAGCATTATGATGGATTGTACCGTGATGATGATCACTGCTTCGGTTGAGACAAGTAGGCCATTGTGATCATCATGCTTTGATCGATAATGTAGAGTGTATTGATGTGATGTGTAGAAGAGATGATGGTGGAGGTGTGTATGTTTGAAGCTAATTTAATAAAGCTAAAAAAAGAAAAAAACAAAGATGGAAGCAGAGTTCTCTAAGCCGTTTCAACAATCAAGAGAGGAAGAAGATGAACTTCACCGTAGTTTCAAGAAATGCAAAGTAATGGTGTGAGAAATTTCTCACAGCCTAGAACTCTTGTGAGCTGTAAGGATAGCCTCTTGGGGGACATACCAGGAGCATATGAACAAGCTTTTAGACTTGAGAAAGGATGGGAGGAGGATGATGAGTCAGATTCGGAGTTGGAGCCATTGATAGAAGGTATGGTAGAAGTTAAGCTCTCAAAGGAGACGAAATCTTGCATTAGAGCACCTTGGTCCAAAGCATTGATAGTGAAAGTGTTTGGTAGGTCCGTTGGCTTCCACTACCTTACCTTCAAGATCAATGATTTATGGAAACCATTGGCAAAATTGGACTGCGTGAACTTGGGGAAAGATTTCTTCCTGATCAAATTTAGTAATAGTGATGACTATGATAAGGTACTGTGAGGGAGTCCATGGTTTGTCGGAGAACACTTCCTCGCTATCAGGCCGTGGAAGCCATATTTCAAAGCGTTAGAGGCTAAGCTATCATCAGTGGCTATATGGGTTAGACTACCAGAACTTTCGATTGAGTTTTACGATGCTTCAGTGCTTAGGGAGATCGGGAGTGCAATCGGGCCAGTGCTTTGTATTGACTCCTACACAACATCTGAATCCAGAGGCAGTTATGCGAGACTATGTATTCAAATAGATATTGATAAACCTCTCATCAAATCTATCCGGGTAGGTAGACTCACACAACAAGTCTTGTATGAAGGGATTTCTTCTTTATTTTTTTGCTGTGGCCTTGGAGATAAGCAAGACAACTGTCCGTACTGTGTCAAGCATGCAACGAAGGAAGGAGATGAATCAAACACGTTGACTCCTAACGAGGCCACGCAAACTGTCCAGTCCGATCCTAATTATGGGCCTTAGGTGGTAGTTACAAGATGAAAGAATGCCAACAGGCGAGGCAGACCACGTGGACCCACTCATTCAAACCGAACATTAGCAACGAGTCGTAAGGGCAATTTGGACTTTACAGAGGCAAACACTTCTAAGGGAGTGGAAAAAAATCTTAGCAGGTCAAATCTTAGGGATTTGGTAATATCCTTAGCTGGAGAAATACGTGTGGAGGCAGCCCAAAACATGCAAAAAGCTTCTGACGAGGAGGTTGAGGGTGGGTTGGAGGTTTGTCATGAAGCTTCGAGCAGCGGGATAAATCAGGTACTATTGCAGCAAGATGTGACTAAAAGCAAGCCTTTTCAAAAGAGAAAAACTGTAGGAAGCAAGAGTTTGGGTGTAAAGGGTACAAAAAATCTCAAAGGTCCCAAAGTTCAAAAGCGCACTTTCTCTGGCGTTGGAGATAAGAGTGAAGTCTCTAGTAGTGAAAAGTTTAGAGAGAATGGAAGGGTTTTTTCTGGGAATGAGTTTTTTACCCCGAACTGGATGGGCCATGTGGTACAGGAACAAGGTTGTGGTAATTCCGGACGAGGTGGTAGCTCAGATAAGGCGGCTCTGACAGAAACTCCGGGTTGGTTTGAGGAGGAGTTGGGGCAAGCGTGGAAGCACTTATTACCCATAACTCCAACGAGCATCAGATCGGGGGACCTAGCTCTGGATCACCCTGCGTGGAATCACACACCAACCCGTGGTGGAAGTTTATCACGGACATATCGGAGGTATCGTGGGAGATGGCAGATGAATTGAGCATGCAACGACAGCCATCAGTTGTGCCTTACTGGGACAAACTAGGATGGCTCATTTAGGAAAGGAAGCTAGTGGATTACAGAGGAACGGTTACAACTCACATGGGGAATCATCCAACATTGAAGTTGACCCAACTTCTATCTCCAGTCTAGAGGTGCGACACCCTCTTATGTTGCAGGGAGGATATAATGGGCATCCTAAAGTATATGATGATATGGAAACCACGGTGGCTGGGGTCCAAAGATTTATTGAGGAGGATGGGATGGAGTATGGTGGAGGAAGCCATGATGAATTCTAATCCACAAGAGATTGAGGTTCCGTTAGGACAATATGTAAATATGAATATTCTATTGTGGAATTGTAAAGAAGCGTTGAATGCTGATTTCAAAAGGAGAATTTTTGAAATGACTATTAACCATCACCCCTCTATTATGGTGGTCACTAAGACAAGGGTAGGAGGAGGTAGAGCAGCTAGGATCATTGAAGAGCTGCCTTTTGATGGTTGCATCACTACTGACACCATCGGCTATGCTGAGGGGCTATGGATTTTATGGAAGATGGAAGATGTGGAAGTTTTATTGCTGTCAGCCACTGAGCAGGAAATTCACACTTCATTCTAGGTGCACTCCTTTAATTTTACCTGGTTAATTTATGCAATCTATGCTAGTCCTAAGCTAGCTCAAAGACGGATTTTAAGGGATAACCTTAAAACTGTTGCCCATCTCCACAATCTTCCTTGGCTCATGTTAGGAGACTTCAATGAAGTGTTATGTAGGGATGATAAGTTTGGGTGGGAATATTGTGAATATAAATAGGGCTTTGGAATTCAAAAAATGCCTAGATGAATGTAATATGCTGGACTTGGGCTTTGTTGGTCCAAAATACACATGGACAAACTGTAGGCCCATTTCAGCTCTCATCGTAGAAAGGATCAGCGGATGCTTTACAAATCCATCTTGGAGAACTCTTTACGAGGAGGCTATTGTGACTCACCTCCCAAGAACCTTTTTAGACCACTGTCCAGATTTACTTGAGCTCTGTAGGCCCAACATTAACCAGCTAGGCAAGCCTTTTCGATTTCAAACTATGAGGCTTCGCCACCCTAGCTTCTCTAAAGTTGTGCAAGAAGCCTGGCCTAAGGATAGAGAGCTGCAAATGGCCATTTCAGATTTTGCAAATAAAGGCTAAGAAATGGAATGAAGAGGTGTTTGGAAATCTTTTCGTAAGAAAAAGAAGAGCTCTTGCGAGACTGAGTGGCACTCAAAAAGCTTTAGCCAACAATCCCAATGATTTTCTGTTGGCATTGAAGGGAAATTTAATTAAGGAGTATTCTTTGATTTTGCTTCAGGAAGAGGAATTTAGGGCTCTGAAATCCAGATTAAATGTGGCCACCTTTGGGGATCGAAACACATCCTTCTTCCACTTGTTTACGATAGTGAGACGTCATAGAAACAAAATCCGATGCATCAAGGATTCTGTTGGAAATTGGATAATGAACGAAAATGAGATCAAGGAACACATTAGGAATGCATTCAAGGATTTGTACACTACGGAGTTATGCTTTGCCCCTGTTTCATTCGCTGTCTCGGAGTTTGCCTGTTGTCACCTCTCGGATGAGGAGAGTATTAGGATCAGCAGAAATGTTACAGATAAGGAGATAAGGTCTTGCCTGTGGTCTCTCAAGGCTTTTAAGGCCCCAGGCCCATATGGGCTACATGTTGGGTTTTTTCAGCATTTTTGGGTGGATGTTAAAAATTCTATCTGCTTTGAAATAAAGGAAGTCTTTGCTAAAGGAACTGTGCCAAAGTATCTCAATGAAACTTTGGTCACTTTAATCCCCAAATGCCAAAACCCAGAGTCATTGAGTAGCTCCAGACCTATCAGTTTATGCAACTTTGTGTACAAGGTTGTTTTGAAAAATCCTTGTTGCCCGTATAAGACCTCTCCTCGATAAACTTATCTCCCCAATCCAAACTGCATTTATACTAGGGCAAAAAGGTATTGATAATGCCCTTATTGCTCAAGAATTGTTCCACACGCTTGATAATAAAAAAGGAAAAGTGGGTTTCATGGCTGTGAAGTTGGACTTGGAGAAGGCTTATGATAGGTTAGAATGGAGTTTTATCCATAAAGTGTTGCAAGCATTCCATCTGCCTCCTATGCTAATAAAGATCATCATAAGCTGTGTGACATCATCAAATATAGCTATTTTGGTCAATGAGGGAGCTTTAGAACCTTTTGAGCCTTCTAGGGGCCTTAGACAGGGGAACCCTTTATCGCCATACATTTTTATTATGTGTATGGAATACCTGAGCCACTTTATTGAGCAGAAGTGTGTGGCTGGTTCTTAGGTACCCTTAAATACATCCCATGGAAATCTGGACATTTTGCACCTTCTTTTTATTGATGACATCATTTGTTTAACAAAGTTGAAGTCGCAAAGTGTGAGGCCATGGTGGAGGTTCTAGAGAAGTTTTGCTCTGAGTCTGGTAAAAAAATCAGCATGGAGAAATCCCGTATTTACTTCTCAGCTAATGTGAGTAATAATGTAAAAGAGGAAGTCTGTGAGATATTGGGCATCCAGGCAACCCGAAACATTGGGAAATATCTCAACTTCTCTATAATACATAGAGGAGCAAGCACACGATAGTACAACTTCATTGTTGAAAAAGTCATGAATAAACTTGCGGGTTAGAAGGCGAAGTTCCTTTCCTTTACAGGACGACTGTCCTAATCAAATCCATAATGTCTACCATACCCAACCATGTGATGCAAGGGGTGGCTCTCCTTGTGCACGTATGCGATAAGTTGGATAAGATAAATAGAGACTTTTTGTGGGGTTCCACAAGTGAGAAGAGAAAAATGCACTTTGTTGGCTGGAACAAAATTGTCAAACCCAAAGAGGAAGGGGGACTTGGAATACAAGCAGCTAGAGCTAAGAATATAGCTCTTCTTGCCAAACTGAATTGGAGAATGTATCAGGATCAAGAGGCATAGTGGGCTAGAGTAATCCTAAAAAAATATTGCTCCACCTCAAGAGCAAGAGCTAGAGATCCGAATAAGCTTCCTTCATCCCCTAAGTGGAAGGCAGTCAAATTGGTCTTCCCTGTTTTCCTTAAAGGAGTTTGTTAGGGAGTTGGTAATGGTTCAAGGATTCGAGTTTGGCAGGATAATTGGATAAAAGGTGAATCCCTTAGAGAATTAATTGTAGGTCCACTGAAACAAGAAGATCATATGCTGACTGTGGAAGTTATCCGTGGGGATTACATTTGGATGTGGGAGCTATTGTCCTTTGATCTCCCTGATTCCATTAAGGGTAAAATCAAAGCTATCCCAATTCAAAACTATGGCCATAGGAAGGACACCATAATGTGGAAGTACACATTAGATGGTGAATTCTCAACTAAATCTGCTTATCTTTTATCTATGCAGGAAGAAACTTCTAGTCCAGTCTTTAAGGGTTCATGGATATGGAAGCTTGATATTCTTCCAAAGATCACTACATTCCTATGGCAATGCCTACACAATAGTATTCCTATAAGAGAGGTTTTGGCCTCAAGGGGCATTATGTGTGATAAAATCTGCCCATTATGTAAATCTCAAGAAGAAACAATTCTTCATCTTCTCAAAGATTGTGATTTAGCCCGTGATTGTTGGAGGAAACTTGAGGTTCCCCCCATGTTAGTCTCCACCTTTTCCAGAAATTTAGAGGATTGGTTGCAAGCCAACTGTGTAAGTAAAGTGGGGCATAAATCTGCCAATGCCTAGAGCACTGTTGGAAAAAATATATGTTTGTATCGCATACAAAATATACGCAGCGAAAAATTAAAGGATTTATTTCATTCGTAATTGATAATATATACTATGTAAATTTCAAAATACAAGAACAAGAGAGTGTACCTTGGTGTAGTGAATTTCAAAACAAAGATTAAGAGTACTTGGAAATACTTTTAATCTTCACTCTAATTCCACTAACGCCCAAGAAGTATGGTCCCTCAATCAGTTATATGTATTTGTTCAAGAGAGAATTAGAAAGTGTTCAACACTCACTTACAAACCATTTCATGTAACTTACTAAATTCTGTATGTTTCTCTCCTTATAACTAATTATCTAATTAGGCTAGCTTTTTGGTCCTTTCCAATTAGGTTTTAGTGTGTGGCTTGGAGTGAGACCAAAAGGGAACAAATATGACTCTAGCTCCAATGGGTCTTGGGTTTTTTTGTCAATTTTTGGCAAATTCAAAATTACAATTAATTATATTTAATACCACTATATAAATATAATTGCACTCTAGGCCTTATTAATAAATTAGATCCCAAGACTTTATTATATATGCAACCTTTTCATAAATTATTTGTAGTAATACAAAGTCATTAATGTGGACTGTCGCTTTGTAGATTACTATATCTTAATCCTTGAGTACCCGGTTTAATTTTTTTAAAGTTATTCATCATATATTTATGAAATCAAATATCATAAATATATACTTTAGTAATTTCTTACCAAAGTGGTTAGGTCTAACTCTCTGAATAACTAAACCCATTAAACTTATCTTAAAGGAATATTTTATATCTCCGTTAAGAGACTATGAATTCCATCTTGAGAATATATGTTCCATCAACACTAAATGTGGCTACCCAATATACTGAGGTTTTGACCGTAACTTTGGATTTCACTCCTGATATATTAAAGCAACCTACACTTCATGATCAGGTTCATTATCCTTTCAGGATTAAGAGTTTATGTAAATAGAAGTCGTGAGATTTATTATTCATTTGACAGTCGTTAGGAGAATAATAAGCCTCACAATGGTCCAGTTCAATATATCTTAACTTTTAAGACATATCAACACATCTACTAGAAGTCTCCACTTCTATGATCAAGACAAATTATCCTAGTTGACATGTTATAGTCTTCGCAGATGAAATGCCCAATTTCATCACCGATTATGAATTAAAATTCTGAGTTTACAAAGAACTTGTGACTTATATTTTCTGTGATTAAATCACATAAACCACACACTATGCATCTCATAGACTATATGATAATGTCCAAATATTCATGTTACCATTATTTTAGATAATAATAAAATAACTTTATCAATCACAATATTAAATCATACATAATTTCATACTTAATATCATACATAGTATTATACAATAGGATTTAGGGGTACTAATCCTAACAAGCACTCTCTTCCTGTTCATAGTATGAACCATCTGGAAGAACAGAAATAAGATAGTTTTTGACAATGCCATTCCTAACTCCTCCCTCTATAAAATTTGCCTAAGCCAAGCTTATGAATACTCCTATGTGAGCAAATCTAAACTTAAAGCACAGAAAGTTGTTGTTCCAATTAGATGGAGTAAACCTGTGGAGGGTTGGTACAAGCTCAATATTGATGGTGCATCCTTTAGGAACCCAGGGAAGGCTGGAGGAAAGGGCATTATCAAAGACAACCAAGCTAATTGGGTGAAAGGATTTTCAAGAGCTATTGGCTTCACTACCAGCATCATTGCTGAACCGTGGGCATTGAGGGATGGGTTGAACTTAGCTATTCAACTGGGTCTGCAGTAGCTAGAAGTTCAACTTGATGCCAAGGTGATTGTGGACTTGCTTAACTTTAATAAAAATCCAAACATAGCCTACTCCCTTCTCTTATCTGGCTGCAAGTTACTCCTTGCCAAGGTTCCACAAGTCAGGGTAGCTCACGTGTTTAGGGAAGCTAACAAATGCGTTAACCTATTGGCTAAGAAGGGCTACTTTATGAGGGATGATTTTGCTCGGTTTGATTTTCCCCCTTCCTTTGATTTTGAGTTTGTGCTAGCCACGGACTGTAATGGTCTGTATATTTGTAGAATTGTAACTGCCAATGGGGCTGCTGTACTAAACTAGCTTTGGCTTCTTTTGTTTAATAATATTCCCTTTTAACCCAAAAAAAAAAAAAAATTAAGCTATGGATACAACAAAATGTAACATGATGGTAGTTCCATCTAAGTTACATTGGGTTCAATCAGTGGATGGAAACAAAGCATTGGGGGTTAAAGGTGTTCTTGACCCTCCTCAACGAGGTGGTTTTGACATTAATAATGTAAAGACGAAAAAGAAAGGAAGGGACAACAGTATGACAATTAAAAGATGGAGAATTGGAAATCGGACCAGTTAAATAATCTATATATATATATATATATATATATTAATAGGTAAAACATAGAGAAGGTTCAATTGAAATTTGAAATTATAATGTAATTTTGCGCTATGTGTTTAAATTTATGTGGGGATCACTCCATATTATTCATTTAAGTTTTTTAATCTTTGTATTAAGTGAGTTAATGAGAGTAAAATGCTACGAATTTAATATTAATGAACTATAAAATTAAAAAAAAAAAACCAATCACATATACTTAATAAAAATCATCACACAACAAAGATCACCACACATTCTGTCTTATTAAAAATTATAAGAAAAAAATGATCATACATAATATTAAATTTACGTAAGAATTATAACATGTGACTAATTATGTTTATTTTTTTAAAAATTGACTAATTATTTATATTTTTATGATAAAATTGTGTTGAATTTTAAATGTATTCATGCGTTTGCATGGGTTACATGCTAATTTTTTATAATGTAATGTCATAGCCAAAAATTATTTCTTAGAGAGATCGAATTATGGTATTGATAAATTGGCTGTTTTCACTCTTACAATTTCTGTTGATATTTATTATTTAAGAAATCATGGTGATATTGGAACTGCTCATCTTTTATAATTATAAGATCAAGACTTGTGGATTATTCACTTCTGAAAATGGATATTCTAAATTGGGTGGATATGGACTAGATATAAGAAAAGCACGTCGAATATAATATTATAATCTATTTTGTTAACATCAAGTTTATATATTTGTGAACGTAACCATGGATCATGTATCAAAGAGATAGCATCCATTTCCAAGGTTTTTAAACTCGGACTGGACCGTACGGTCCGACCAGAAAACCTCGAACCGCTCAGAATTACAGTCCGTTTAACATCAAAAATCGCTCCATGCAAAAAAAACAAAGACCCGTACGAACCGCGGTCTGACCACTCGGTTCTGTGAACAGTGAGCAGTTCTGGCGGTTCAAGTCAAAGCTATTTTTATTAAAAAAAAAAAAAAAAAACATTACAGACTCACAGCACCAAATCACCATTGTTGAAGCTTTAACCATAACATTCTGTCAAATGTTGAACTCGCATCAATGTTCTAGATAGTTTCAAGCAAAAATTCCTTTTTGGCAATGAGAGCTTCTACGAAATTTTTTTGACGAAAAAAAAAAAAAAAATAAAAGAAGAAGAAAGGAGCAGCCAGTGCATGGTGACAATGTAATGCTTTGCAAGAGTTTTTTGACCAAAAAAAAAAACCATGATTGTTTCCGTGAGTGAAATTGAGAATGAGGCAGAGGAAGAGAGGACTGAGGAGATTTGTGAAGAAGAAAGAGTGAACATTCTGTCATCAAAAAAGAAAAAGAGGGAACACTGAAGATTGAAGAAACGTGTAGGCAACTAGTCATTGGGAAAGTAAAATAGCATTGGGAAGGTAAATTTTCTAAATGGGTGGATGAGAAAAATTTAAGATATTAGTAAAAAAATAAAAGAAAAAAGAAATAGATAAAGATGTAGAATTATAAACGGTGGAGGAGTCAATCAATCAAACGGTAGAGAAAAAAGGAAGAAAAAATAAAAGAAACAGAAAAAGGAAAAACGGATTGTACTTAGGCAATTTGAAAAGGTGAAGTGCTACGTCCACAATATTTTTACAACAAATCACGGGTGGTTAGTTATTCTTGGTTCAAATTTAAATTTAGCATTGAAATTACCTTTTTAACTCAACAATAACAACCAGTAACAACCTATCACTTGGAATTTGTTGTAAAAATGTTGTAGACATATCATTTCTCTTTAAAAAGTATAAGAAATTTAAAAAAGAAATGAGATGTCCACATTATTTTCATAACAGTATTATAGTGGATGATATAATGAGTATAAAAGTTTTATACTCATTATTATAATATTGTTATATACTTATTTATTTGTTTATTTATTACGTTTGCTTAAGATTTAATTATTTTTAAGTGTCTTATGAAAATTATGATATGAAAAATATATTTGAAAGATAAATCTCATATTTATTTGGAGACTATTTTAGCTAATTTTTCTATTTTACTAATTTAATGTATTTATTTATATTTAAAATAATTATTAAAGTAATTATGACATCATCACAGTTCGACCTCGGTTCGACCTTAAAAACCTTGAACCTCTCCTTTTTACGGTTTAATGAACGGTCCGGGTTTCAAAACCTTGTCCATTTCTTGAGGTTGGATTCTTGGAGATTTAGTGGGACGCTCATCAGTCGTTGTAGTATCGCAATTCATTGGTAAAGGTGTATATATTAACATGTGACTGAGTCACCTCTTTTTTCTTAAAAAAAAAAAGCATCTCTTCTTTTTGGCTTGCCCATATTTTTCTAAGCTTTAAGGAAAAAAAATGATGGACTCACAAATGAATCTAGAAGTACCTATAATAACAAAATGTTTTTGTTATTAGAAATTTTGTATCAATTTATTTCTCATAATCAAAAGCATTGTACTATAGTGACATTATCTGGTCACTAATTACAAATTGAATCTTCCCTCCCCCACTTAAATATATTTTAGTTCTCTGTCTACAAAATTCAAATTAATCTATTTTATCTCCATTTGTTTTGCACAACAATTCAAATTGCAAGGTAATTGTTAAGGAAAATTTCTCTTATTCCTTTTTTTTTTTTAATATAAAGTTCTACAGAATTGATTATAATCTAGCTCTTACTCTATGTTTTCAATTCTCTATTAGTCTGAGACTTTTGCCAAATTAGTGGCTATAAGGCTAAAAATGAAGCACCATAAAGCTCATTTTTTTTCCTTGGGATGTAAACCCAATTCTAATATTCATCTTGACTATTTATCATTATTGTTGGAAAGTTTTCAGTTTTGCAAAGGATTTAATTGATAGAGAAAAAAAGAAAAGAAGAAGAAACCTTTTCTCTCTCGAGTCCCTCTGCTGAGAGACTAGAGTGTAGAACCTCAATTATCTTTTTCGGAATGATAAACTTTCCCCTCTGACAACAACGCTATTAGTAGGGCTCGTGGAGTTTTCAGTTATTTGGGGTGGGAAAGCACGTATCGTGATCATCTCCGCCAAAACTTTCTGTATATTTCTACACTTTCACTTTATTTCTATTAGAAATACTGAATAAGTGTATTGTATTTCACAATGAAAGAATAGACATGAGTGCCTATATATAGAAAGCATATGAGTTCAGTACAAGTAAGAGTGTAGTACAAGAATGTGTGCTATACAAGTAATCTAGTTGGGCCTAAAGCCCACAACACTACACATTAACAGCCCCTCTCAAACTCAAGGTGGATGTGAGACCAGCTTGAAGTTGTCAACTAAAGTACGAAGGCGTCCCTTAGGATGTGACTTAGCGAAGATATTTGCAAGTTGATCTTTTGAGGAGACTGAGATCAGCTTGAGAGCACCATGGACAAGATGATAATGGGTAAAATGACAATCAATCTCGATGTGTTTAGTCCGTTCATGGAAGACATCATTGTGAGCAATATGAATGGCACTCTAGTTGTCACAATAAAGAGGATGTAAACACACCTAAGTCTTTGAGAAGCCATCGTAGCCAAAGGAGCTCAGATGTGGTATCAGTAAGGGTATGATATTCTGCTTCAGTACTGGAGCGGGCCACATGAGTTTGTTTCTTGCTTCGCCAAGAAATTAGAGAAGAACCAAGAAGAAAGCAATAACCTGTGGTAGACCTGCGATCACTGGGATCTCCTGTCCAATCAGCATCAGAAAATGCACGGAGAATAAGAGAAGACTGAGCAGAGTAGAAAAAACCATGGAAAAAAGTGCCTTTTAGGTATTGAAGAATGCGCAAAATAGTAGCATAGTGAGTCGATCGTGGAGCAGACAGATACTAGCTCACCTGGTGAACAGCATAGGAAATGTCTAGACGAGTGGCAGTGAGATAAACTAGGTTGCCAACCAAGCGTCTATAAAGAGAGGGATTAGACAATGGTTTCCCTCCTGAGAGAGTCAGATGCGCATTAAGCTCAACTAGAGTGTCAACAGGCTTGCTATCAGTGAGTTCAGCTCGAGACAAGAGTTTAGAAGCATACTTGGCTTGAGTAATATAAAGTCTATCTGTAGAATGAGTGATTTTAAGACCCAAGAAGTAGTTGAGATGTCTAGGATCTTTCATCTCAAATTGCTGTTTGAGAAAATTCTTGAGTTTTTGAATGCCACTGAGGTCATCACCAGTTATGATCATATCATCCACATATAGGAGAAGTAAAATAGTGCTTTTGTTAGTGCGATGAAGAAATAAGATAGAATCATAATGACTGGCCATGTAACCCAAGTGAGAGATGGTAGAGCTGAATTTGGCAAACCAAGCTTGTGGAGCTTGTTTAAGGCCATAAAGTGCACGTCGAAGGTGACAAACCTTGTTTGATTCAACAGAGAGACTAGGAGGAGGTTGCATATATAAACTTCTTCACTTAAATCCCTATCAAGGAATGCATTTTTGACATCCATCTGGAAAAGGTCCCATTTACTGGCAGCAACAACAGCTTAGAGGGCACGAACAGATGAGATATGAGCAACCGAAGCAAAGGTCTCTTCATAATCAATTTCATACTCTTGTGTAAAGTCTTTTACAACAAGACAAGCTTTGTAGTGCTTAATGGACCCATCAGAACGAGTTTTAATCTTGTAAATCCACTTACAATCAACCACAGATTTCCTAGGAGGGAGTGTCACCAAATCCCAAGTATGGTTTTTAGATAATGCATGAAGTTCCTCTTTTATAGCAATCTGCCATAAAGGGTTAGTGGAAGCCTCACGATAAGTGTGAGGCTCGTGCAGTGTAGCAAGGGCAGTGTAACAATGATAGTCAAGTAAATGTGCAAGAATGGATTTTACTCGAGTTGAGTGATGAGGTGGAATGTCTTGTGCAAGATCTTCAGGCGAAGCAGGAGTAGGGGACCCAAGCTCAAGGTTAGGGTTGGGTAGCTCGTCTTCAACCTTTTCATCTTCGACCTGTTCATTAAAGGGTGTACTAGGAAAGGGATCAATAATGTTTGGTGGTTGGACAGAGAAGTCTACAGGAGAATTAGGAGCAATTACAGGAGGATAAGGAGTAGCTACAGAAGGAATATGTGACTCATCTGGAAAAAGATCTAAAATAGGGAGGCATAGAAGTGAGAGAGCTTGACAAAGAGACGATATTCCCAAAAGACAACATTGCGGGAGACACGAAGACGATAAGAAACAAGATCATAACACCAATACTCCTTCTAAGTTTCGCCATAGCCAAGAAAACAACAAAACCTTGACCGAGGCTCAAGTTTGTTATGCTTATGTAGCTGAAGAAGAACGAAACAGGCAGAACCAAAGGAGTGAAGGTGATGATAATATGGAGATGACTCAAAAAGGTGCTCATATAGAGTTTGATTTTGGATGACAGGACTGGGAATGTGATTAATAGCATGAACAACATGAAGTGCAGCTTCTCCCCAAAAAGGAGCAGGAACTTTGGCAAAGAAAAGGAGAGCACGAACAGTGTCAAGAATATGACGAAGTTTTTGTTCGGCTCTACCATTTTGCTGAGAGGTACCTAGACAAGTTAGTTGATGAACAGTGCCATAGGAATGTAAAACAGCTTGGAAAGCATATTGAGTGTACTTAAGAGCATTATCAGATCGAAAAATTTTGATATGTTTGGAAAATTGAGTTTCAACCATTTTTGTAAAATTAGAATATATTTGCAATAATTCAGAATGATGTTTCATATGAAAACTCCAGCAATAACGGGAATAATCATTAACAAAGACAACAAAATATCGAGATCCACCAATATTAGAGACAGAGAAAGGTCCCCAAACATCAGAGTGAATTAGGTCAAAGATATCAGTGGACATTGATTCACTAGTATTGAAAGGCAAAGCTGGTTATTTTCCTAATTGACATGAAACACAATCAAAATTTTTTGTGGACATTGAACCTAACAAGCCTCTAGAAGCTAAGTGTTGTACCCGAGAGGAAGATGCGTGACCAAGTCAAGCATGCCAAAGTGCAAGGGAAGGACTAGAAGAAACTGCAGTAGCTGCAACAACAGAAATAGGAGCAACAAGTGGAAGATGAAGGTTGTTCACGGGAAACATACGTCCAACTCTAGGACCGGTCCCAAGCTCCTCTCCCGTCCTCGGATCTTGCACAATACACCCAAAATAATCAAAGATAATACGATAACCCAACTCAGCTAATTGTCCCACAGAAAATAAATTGTAAGAAAGGTCAGTAACATTAAAGACCCCAGGAACTGAGAGGTTGGAGGTCGAAACAGAACCTATATTATGACCAGACATTCTAGAACCATTTGATGTGCGAATATGAAAAGGGTGTGGTGCAGGTCAAAGTTCAGAAAATAAGGATGAATGAGGTGTCATGTGATTGCAACAAGCAGAATCCATAAGCCAAGAGGAAAGAGACATACCAGATAAAGCTGAGAGAGAAGAGGAATAAGATGCGTTACCAACCATACAAATGACATTAGCGATGATGTTTATAAGGTCATCTCTAGAAATGGTGAAAGTGGATCTAGAAATTGGTTGGACACTTTCGATGTTAGCAACAGTAGCAGCAGAAATTGAAACAGCTGATTTGTTGTGATGATAGCAAGTCTCAATATTGTGGCCAAAATGTTTGCAAAAATTGCAAAAACGTTTGTTGGATTGTCGGCGGCGATTATTGCAACAAGAAAAAGACCTGTCCTTATTCATCATTTAGAAGCAAAATTTGCAAAAATGGACTGCAAAAATGAAATCTACGCTAAAAACTGGGTAAGGAGCACTTGGATTGCAAAAAGTCAATTCTGGCCAAAAGTCAATGGTCAAACCTGGTTAAAGTCAAAGTCAACCGTCAACAGAGAAAGTCAACGGATGACATCAACAGATGATGTGGCGCTGACGTAAGTAGGTGACGTCAGCTAGGGTTGACGTGGCAGTGATGACGTCAGCAGGTAACCCAGCGGCGTGTGGGGCGCGTGGATTAACTTCGCTGAAGTTTTGGGCGGCGTGTGAGGGCGTGTGGACTATCTGATGAAGCCGATTCTTTTCTGAAGATGCAGATTGGAGAGAGACGATTCTAATGGTGTCGGTGGCAACAAGATCGGAGCAACCCTGGTGGCGCGTGAAGCGCGTGGAAGTGTTTGCCGAAACTTTGACCGGTGCGTGGCGGCGCGTGGATGGTTAGATGTGGATGTTTCTGGCGGAGATGTGTAGAGCGAATGAAAAGCTACATGGTGATATGTCTTATGTCCTAATCGGAGGTCAGAGGTGACAAATCCGATGATGGTAGTGGTTTTGGCGGTGGCGGAGGAGCTTCTAGCGGTGGAGATTCAACCCTAAGGACCTTTGACTGCGGTGGAGCAATCGAGAGAGGGCACTGAAAGGGTTTACTGACCACAGAAGTTGAGGCAGCGAAAAATATTGACAAAACAAGACTGCAAGACACAAGAAAATTAGAGCAGTGGCTCTAATACCATGTTAGAAATACTAAATAAGTGTATTGTATTTTACAATGAAAAAATATACATGAGTGCCTAAATATAGGAGGCATAGAGTGCAGTACAAGTAAGAGTGTAGTACAAGAATGTGTGCTATACAAGTAATCTAGTTGGGTCTAAAGCCCACAACACTATACACATTAACACTTACTTTCTAGTACATTTTTCCTCCATTTGAGAATGGATGAAGTTCTTAAGGATTGGAAAAAACTCTCTTTGATAGGCGAGGAAGAGGAAAAAGTTAAACTAACAAAATCTCAATTCTCTGAGAAAAATGAACATGTGTTAGCAACAAAGTTCATGACACGAAGAGCTCTCAACGTGGAAGCTGTGGGCAGAACTTTCAAACCACTTTGCAGGGCACGGAAAGGCTTTGAAATCAGGGAGGCAGGTGATCATGTACTCCTTTTTGTCTTTGAGCTAGAAACGGATGCTGAACGGGTCTTAGCAATGGAAACTTGGTTTTTTGATAAGCATGTGGTGCTATTCTAGCGCTATGATTACTCGATTCTGACGGAAAATCTAAGGTTCACGTCTATGAAGTTTTGGGTTCAAATGCATGGATTGCCAGTTAGTATGCGAAACTCTGAGGCGACGATGGAGTTGGGGGAAATGAGAGGTGTTGTCTTGTCTACGAAACATTCAAATGAAATGGTTAGAGGTGATTTCATTCGAGTAAGAGTAGAAGTTGACATCTCTAAACCCCTTTGTGGGGATCGCAGAGTTGCTTTTAATGAGAAGGATGAAGTATAGGTCTCTCTCAAGTATGAAAAGCTTTCAAATTTCTGTTACTGGTGTAGAATAATATCACACACTGATAAAGACTGCGATAAGTGGCTGGTCAGCAAAGGAACGCTCAATGTGGACCAACAAGGATATGGTGCTAATCCAGGAAAGGTCTACTCAAAGAAGATCATAGGCTTGGGTGATGGCTTTGGCCATACTTAGTCAAGGAAGGATGCAACAGATAACAATCAGCTACACGTGACACAGGGAGGACAGCAAAATTCTGATGTGGTTGCTCAGGTGACTGGGATGACACTTCGAAACGAGGTGACTGAGATCGAAAAACAATCGTACGGTGGAGCAGAAAAGGTAGACAAACCTCGGGATTCAAATTTGGCATCCCCGTGTTTGGTGGAAACCTTACTACAACATACACTCTATGGATAAATTTCAAATATTGAGGAGATTGATCCCAATCAAAACTTATCTCTTATCCCTAATTAAGCTGATAACTTTGAAATTCAATTAAAGGAGATAGATTCGGAGATTCAGAAATTTGAAAGCAATAAGAACTCCTTATCAGATAATCACCTGGAGTTTTCAGCTATGGATTCAGTGGGAGAATGCATAGGAGAGGATAAGGGAAATCTGGAGAATTTGAACTTGGGCTCAGACATGCCACGTGAAACACAAACATGTGATGATTGTATCACAGAACCCCCCATGGTATGTAAATGGAAAAAGATTGCACGTGATATCATATCTGATGACTCACCCATGCAACTAACTATGTTAACAAAAAGAACAAGAAGCCAGGAAAAAGCAAGCCAACTCGAGTTACTCAAGAAGAAGATTCAGGTTTCAAAGGTTGAAGATCATGATATTTCAATGGCGGGGGCTATGAAGCAGCCCCGCCAATCCAAATGAGTTTCATTGTTTGGAACTGTTGTGGGCTTAGGAACCTATGTACAGGGAAGGAGTTTGGAGTAGTGATCCGAGCAAAAGATCCCTCTACAGTGTTTATAACTGAGACATGGGCAAACAAAGCAAGGCTAAAAGATATTCAACAATAGAAAGATTTTGAAAATTGTTCTTTGTGGAATGAAATAATAAAGGTGGGGGTCTAGCTTTGATTGGAGGAATTCCTTGGATCTGAGTATTGACACTTTTTCGAAGAATTACATAGATGATATTATTAATAAAGGGAAAGAAGATGCATGGAGATTCACTGGTTTCTACGGGAAATTGATTACCCATAAACACTTTGAATCCTGGAATAAGCTTCGCCAGTTGAACAACAAATTCAATCTTCTATGGCTCTGCGTTCAATGAAATTGCCTGAAGCTCTGAAAAATTAGGTGGAAGTAACAGAAGCCAAAACCAGATGCAATTATTCAGGGATATCATGGATGAGTGTGGATTCATGGATTTGGGTTATGTGGGAACACCGTTCACTTGGCAGAAGCATTTTGTAGATGGTCACTCCATATGGGAAATATTAGATCGAGGCCTAGCAACAAACGAATGGCTAATGAAGTTTTCTAGGACGAGGGTTCATCACCTTACTTCTAATTCCTCAGATTACTGCCCCCTTTGGATTATTCCTAAAGGCTTAGAAGTTGCAAGCTCTATAAAGCCATTTTGTTTTGAAGAGATGTGGCTCTTATATCCGGGATGCTCTAATGTAGTTGAAGCAATGTGGTCATCAAATGATTCCGCTAATCTAGCTATAAAGGTCATGAAGAAAATAGAAAAATGTGGTAAGGAGTTGAAGAGATGGGATCATGATCACTTTAGGAATGTCAGGAGGGAGTTAGCAAAAAAGAGGAGGTTATTGGTAATAGTTGAAAAGAAGCAATGAAATCGGGAATAAACCATCAGGTTCGAGAGCTGAAAAGAGGAATTACTAAACTCATTGATAAGGAGAATAGGATGTGGTTTCAACAGTCCAAGGTTCTTTGGGCACATAATGGAGATAAGAATGCTAAATTCTTTCATGTCCAAGCCACACAAAGGAGAAGGAAGAATTTAGTCGAAAAGATCCGTGATGCTTTTGGGGTATGGACATCTAATCCTGAAGATATAACAAAGTGCTTGGTGGACTATTACCAAGAACTATTTACCATGGAAATCCCCAACAAAATGAAGCAGCTACAAACTCTATTAACAGCATAATCAGTGAGAAGGTGAATGCTCAATTGACCTCAGATTTCAATGTGTGGGAGATTCAACAAACAATCAAATAGATGGCCCCTCTCAAAGCCCTAGGACCTGACAGTATGCCCCTGTTATTTTATCAATACTATTGGAATTTAGTTGGTGATGATGTATGTCAATTCATTCTTAAGTTCTTGAATACTGTTTCCTTACTTGAGCACTTAAACCATACTTTTATCATCCTGATCCCAAAGAAAAAGAATCCAGAATTTGCCTCAAAATTTCATCCCATCAGTCTATACAATGTCCTATATAAGATTTTTTCAAAAGTCTTGACAAATAGACTAAAACAAATTCTACCAAAAATTATCATTGAACACCAGAGTGCTTTTATTAAAAGTAGACTGATCTCTGACAATATTTTGGTAGCTTTTGAATCTCTCCATAGCATGCAGAAACACAATGGGAAGGATGACTTTATGACAATAAAGCTGGATATGAGCAAAGCTTATTGATAGGTGTTGAAGACAAATTTTTCACGCCACATGGCTTCATTTCATTGGCGACATGCACCACATCAACACTATCATACATTTTTGGGAAAATCTCTTTTAAAGCTCAAAAGAGCCCATATTTACAAAATGACGCCGAAGCTTATAGTCCAAAACTCATGGCGATATAATCTCATCAAAGCCTATAGTTCGAGCACGTGGCACAACATCTCATTTTCTGCTCATGATCCAAGCTTATAAGTCTCATCGGGGGAATTTCGGGAGTCGTGGTTTGGAGGGCCAAGAAGTATGTTCAGTAAAACTCCAGTGGTTCAAAGTTGATAAAGGAAAGCATGTTGCTTGGCATGTCTTCTCCAATTCCCTGAACTCTGACTGGTCAATGTGCAATAGGTAACATTTGGCAAGCCTTTCATATCACATAACACTTAAAATGATAATACTCTCCATGCTCTTTACATAAAAATTAATGTCCATCATATGATATAAGTTTTAAAATAGAATTATATCATATTATTATTTTCATATAAATCAATTCCAAGCACATGGCTAAATATATATTAACATCTCATATTTAGCATTAAATGCACTATTTACTCTCTAAGATTTGGTTAAAATACAAAAAGACCATAATTACATCTCTAAAACTTCATCAAATATCAACCAACAAGTCTATTACTTACCAAAATTATATATGGATTAAACATATAATTTTTTCAAGAGAGGAAACTTAGCTGAAAATATAAAAAAAACAGCTCTAGTGGAAGTTACAACAGTTTCTGCAGCTCCAGCGGAAGTTGCAGACAGCTTCTGAAGAAGCTGTAACAGCTCCTGCAGAAGCTGTAACAGCTCCAGCTAAGCTAAGTTGCAGAAACTCCAGTAGATTGACACATGTCCTAAAATGATATCATTTGCCCATTAATACCCAAAGAAACAAGAGGATTCCATAAAGATTACCTTACCATTTTTAGTTTAACCATGAGTTTAATGCCAAGTATTCTCCTCCAAGCAAATGATGTCATTTAAATGACATCATCCAGTTGTGTCATCAACAATGATGTCCCAAAATTTCTTCTTTTGGTTGAAAAACAAAAGACCACTTGCCTTGTCAAGGACTTTTCCTTATTTGCTATTTTCTCTTCAACTAAGTTATGATCTAATTACATAGTTTGGCTCTATATAAAAAGGACCAAGCTACACACTAAGGAATCCATTCCTCTCCCACTCCATGGTTCTGAAGTTCCACTCATTTTGCTGCCACATACATATTTTCCTACTTCCCCATCTCCCTTACCAAATTCCTCTTCATAAATAACAACAAAACACACATATTACAACACACCATTATCCATTACCCATCTTTCCCACACTTCGTAATTCTAAAACTTCATCATTTTTGCTGCCCAAAAACATATCTCCATCTCATTTTTTATTTCTCTTACAAAAATCTCAATTCTTAGAAAGCAACATAACTCATGACATAGCACAAAAAACCACTCCAGCAGCAGCCCTAATCTCATGTATTTACCACATTTAACCTTCATATCATCTATCTCACACTTCAATATATTTCACAAACACATTCTCCACAAAATACCCATACATACATCTTTAAATTCCATGTCCAATAAAGTATCTACATATAATTCTCATACAAAATACAAACACCATATCTCACAACATATATATATATATATATATATTTATATATATATATATATGTATGTATGTATTTCTTATCATCTTCACATATCTTAAAACATATCAAACACTCTTCTAAAAACTCATTACTAAAAGCCCTTTTATTATGAAAGACAAAAACTTATAAGATCAAAACCCTTCTTATGGAAGGCAACATGGAAGGCAACACTACTCAAACTTGACAAAAAGCTAAAAGAGCATTACATGGGGGAAATCATTTAAGTGCATGATTAAGGGGACAAACTTAACCAACCGATGCACACGGCTGGACATGCTTTCTCTCCATCCAGTTGCACCCATTTTTCCCTTTCAAATATGAAGGTTGTTGAAATGTTAAGCCCATTGGTGTTGTACGGCTGGAGTTGCAAAGTCTGAAGGTTGCTGAAAAAACTAAGTCCACTGATGTTACAGTTGGAGCTACAGAACATAAAAGATAAGTCAATGTTTTCTCTATCTTTGAAATTACATTATTGAGTATATGTTAACTTATCATCATCTTACCATTATCTCATCATTTAATAAACATGGTTTCACTAATGCTTCATTAATAAACATATGTACTAATAAATTGAATCCATATCACTACCGGACTTATATTATATGGACATGAACCACTATTGGACTTGGACATACATTACTTGGACATGGACCATTACCGGACATACCTTATTATATCGAACATGAACCATGAACCGCAACTTGACATGGACTATTGGACTCATCCCATTGTTGAAAATTTGACACAGAATTAATCTAACATTGGACATCACTTAACATACATGATAATAACATACCAACCCACCATTTAATCAAAGCTATCATGTTTAGCATATTATTTATTTATTTATTTATTTATTTCAACCATTATTATAATTCTAAGACTTTGGGCTTTATCTATTTTGTAGGCTTAAAAATACACTGGAAGTCATTGGACTATGCGGCCTAATGTCGAGTTCCGGGTTGGACTCCCCAAAACAAATCCGGGCTTAGCAAAGTCACTTTAAAGACACGTGGCTGCGCGCAAAAAACGCCCCCGACAATAGGGTGGAGTGGTCATATCTAGAAGCAGTGATGAAGAAAATGGGGTTTGATGAAAAATGGATTAGGCTCATTATGTTTTGTGTCACATCAGTCTCATATTCCATATTAGTCAATGGAGAACCAAAAGGCATGATCCTTCCTTCAAGAGGCATTCGTCAGGGTGACCCTCTATCCCACTTCCTTTTCCTTCTATGTACAGAAGGCTTGCATGGCCTCATCAGCAAAGCAGCAGAATAAGGAGACATACAGGGTTATTCCTGAAAATATACCATGTAAGGCTTTTTATAGTTGAAAAATAGGGATTTGGAATGGCTCTCAAACGATGTGGGATTCATTACAAACCTCAGTATTTAATGCAGAAAACTTGCATTTTTATGTCTCTAAAATCCTAGCTGCATACGCAGACTTATGCCTGCATACGCAGTGTATGGCCTGCGTATGCAGGTTTGTGCCTACGTATACAAACCATGGGTTTTGTTTGGCCTTTATTTTTTAAAAATAGATTTTTGCTCAATAAAAGTTATCTTTTCTATTTTAACACTTTTCAAGTCAATTTAACATTTAATTGAGTCCTAAACCAACCTTGGGCCTTAGAATTCGAGCATTATTGGGGAACGGGGGCTCGAGTCATAAGGGGTACAAAATGCGGTGACTACAATGACAATCTTTTGTTTTGCAGGGCAACCATTTAGGAATGTCAGAAGATCTTAGACATTCTAGACACATATGGGATGTTCGGGACAGCAGATCAATAGAAGCAGAACTACCATTTTCTTCAGCAAGTCCACCTCTAAAGAGATTAGAGACCATATAAAGGTAGCTTTGGGAGTCCTAGAAATAAAAGAGTATGAGAACTATTTGGGGCTACTATCATTGGTGGGAAGAAACAAAAAGGCAAGCTTCAACTATATTAAGGAAAGGATTTGGAGAAAGATTCAAGAGTGGAAGGAAAAGCTACTGTCTCAAGCAGGGAGGGAAATTTTGATTAAGGCAGTGGTTCAAGCTATCCCCATATATA
Organism: Lithocarpus polystachyus; assembly: GCA_033629205.1. Lineage (NCBI taxonomy): Eukaryota > Viridiplantae > Streptophyta > Magnoliopsida > Fagales > Fagaceae > Lithocarpus > Lithocarpus polystachyus. The sequence goes on along the minus strand of CM066166.1, from coordinate 34,361,977 downwards.
CAATGAGTTGTTTCAAACTTCCAGTGGGTCTTTGCATGGAGATAGAAAGCTTAATCAGAAGGTTCTGGTGGGGACAGAAGGGTGATCGAAGGAAAGTTCATTGGGTTAAATAAGAAACTTTATGCCAAACTAAATCTGAGGGAGGTATGGGGTTCAAGGATCTAGCTCTATTAATGACGCCTTATTAGCAAAACAAGCATGGAGGCTGCTGCATCATAAGGAATCATTATTTTAAAGAGTTTTCAAATCCAAATTCTTCGCCAACTGCTCTTTTATGGAAGCCCTTGAGTCTAGTGCTAGTTCGTATGCTTGGCACAGTATATTGAGAGGTCGTGATGTCATTTAATTCTAGAGGTGCGAAGTGGAGGGTAGGTAATGGAGAGTCAATTGGGGTTTGGATGGATGCATGGTTACCACCTTGTGATCACCCAAGAATCTCATCCCCAACGGTGGAAGGCATTGAGGAAGCTATAGTGGTTGATTTGATTCAAAATTAAGGCAGTGGGATCTAAACTTGCTACACGGTCTGTTTAATCCCAATGAGGTGGAGATGATCAAGAGTATCTCTCTGTGTCATGTTCCTGTTGATGATAAGCTCATTTGGCCCTAAACTTCATCGGGTCAGTACACAGTACAATCGGGATACATGTTCCTTGCTCATGAGAATCACAGTAACCCAAGTTTGGGGAGCCCGATTCCTAATGGAGAAGAAACTGATATGGGGATTATCGGTACCAAACAAGGTGCAAAATTTCCTTTGGAGAGCATGCCGTGATGCATTACCAGTCAAGAGAAACTTGTTGAAGTGGGAAATCCTCCAATCGGATTGCTGTGAGCCTGTGACCATTGCAGAAGTGCACTAGAAAGTGTATTACATGTTCTCTGGGAATGTTCTACCATCTCATAGGTATGGAGCTCACTCCTTGAATTCGACTTCAGCCCACCAAGGAGATTCACTACCGTCTCAAACCTCATCATTCACGCTCAAAAGGAAGAAAAGAACGTGGGGAAGTTGGCAATGGTGATGTGGACACTCTGGTATCGTCGAAACCAGATGCGTGTGGGAAATGAAGATTTCCCCATCTCAAGGGTTGTCCCGTTTGCACTTCAAGCTCTCCAAGACTTCAGAACAGTCCAAACTCCATCAGTTACCAAGTTCCCTTCACACACACGATGGCCTCCACCTCCATTAAGCTCTTTGAAAGTAAATTTCGATGGAGCCACGTTCAAGGACATCGGGAAAGCAGGCTTAGGAGTGGTTATAGGGAACAGCCAAGGTCAGGTTTTGGCTTCATTAGCCGAGCAAATTCCCTTCCCCTTCTCATCAGACACGGTGGAAGCTCTGGCTGCAGCTAAAGCTACGTCCTTCGCCTTGGAGATTGGCTTATCCTTATTTATTCTTGAAGGCGATGCAGAAGCTGTGATCAAGATACTTAATAATGAGGAGGAAAGTTTTTCACCATTTGGCCACATCCTTACCTCAGCAAAACACATGACAGATACCAATAGGATTTCCTTTTCACATGTACGTAGACTTGGTAACTCTATTGCTCATAACCTATCTAAACATGCTAGACATGTTAGTGTTATAAGGTGTGGATGGAAGATGTTCCTCCACATCTGTACTCTGTACTCTTAGCCAATAGTGATTGACTTTTTTCAATAAAATTTCCAGACTTCATTCTCAAAAAAGAAAAAAATTTGACAAAGAAATAATGGTGGCAATTTGAGTGGTAATTTTTGTTTTTTTAACCACTCCACTCTTCTGTTAAATTTGATTGAGATGGTAAGTTTTGTTCTTAGGCTGTTATTACATATTCTTTGTTTGTGAAATATTTTTTTGTAAATAATAATAAAACAGTCTTTAATTTTTTTTCCTCTCTGTCTCTCATATTATCCATATTCCTTAAAATTAGGCATTTTCACCTCTCTTTAAATTCCTCACGTTTAAATTTCTTATTTGAAGTGGTTGTTTCATTTTAAAATTTCTCTCTCCTATTTTTTAGCATCAAAGGAATTGAAAATTGCCTCTTCACTTATCTTCTTCCCCTCCATCAACTTCCCAACTAATACAAGCCAACCCCAAAATCGCATAACCCACCCACTACAAAAATAGATTTTTTCATTTGTTTTACAAAAAGGCTAACATTACATTTTTGGTTACACAAACGGTTTCCAAATACATAGAGCCAATGGTGAATCCTTTTCTTCTATGTCTCCTAGGAACAGAATTAGGATTTGAAGTTGGGGGGAGCAGGGGGCAAACATGAATAATTTTTTTTTCATGCTAATCCAAACTAACATATATTGAATATTAACAAAGAATTAACAAAAGAAAAGACATAAAATAATTGTTTCTTAGTAATTTAAACTAAATTATCTATTAAAATGGAATTCGACGTTGTTGTTTTAATTCCCTAATAAATCATATATGATGGACTTTGTACAAAATTTAGTTGCAATATCTCTTTTAACGTTCAAAATTATAGAGTTCCTTAGAAAATCTTCTTTCATAATAAAAAAATCCATTAAAAAATTTTGGTTGAGAAATTTTAAGAAGTTGAGATATCGTCATTAAAGGTAGGTAATGTTGCATCACTAGCAATGAATTCTGAAATATTTGTATTTATTTTTGGAAAACTAATTAGTTGCAAAAGGCAAAATAACTTTATAAACTATCAACATATAACTATATGCACAGGTGATACACAATGTTATAGAATCCTATATAAAAATAACTTAACAATAGACAAGAAAAACAAATTCTAATAAATAGTCCACAATAACTACAAATCATACTTGGAAAAAAAGAAGTTAATAGTGTATAAAACTATTAACTAATTGTGTAATACCATGTGTGGGGTCTAGATTTGAATTCTTGGCCCAATAAAGTGTATGGACTTAAGCACAAAAAACCTGAACAATAAATTTGTAGAGAAGTGGGTTGGAAAGCTGGGCTGTAGTGAGTTAAGTAATGGATCAATAGGTTAGGGCAACAAAGAAAGAAAGATAGTAGATGTTTACTGAAGGAAAATGTCATTGGCAAAGTCTGAGGAGATTGATTCTTTTTCTATTGCCTTTGAAGTTCTATTACAATTCTCCTCTGAAGTTTTTTCTCCCCTCTCTCTCTTTAGGGGTCATTTGCATTATATATCCATCTCCTAGTGATCTTGACTTTCCACTTGTTGATCATTCAAGCTACCGCTTGAGTACCCGTCCCATCAGACACCCCTATGGCTCCCCATAAGTTGTGGTTGCCAATGTAGCACTGTTCAGGGATCTTCTCCTCATAAATGTGGCCTGAAAAATAGCTGCAGCGCATTAAATATGTTGGTAATAGCTTTCCCTTAGGTACCTCCTAGTTTCCATTTGTTGTTGCGCTCGAGGTGTACGTACCTGCTGCTGGAGTTTTATAGAAGCTCGCCTTGGCTCGTGAGATCTGAATCTGGCCCATGTTTAACCTATCCGAGGAGGCATTGCTCCTCGGACAGGGCCCAAGGCCCAACATTAGATTTGGGCCTTTGCCCCTACACCATGCATAAGTTAAAAGGTAGTATTAAATATATATGTGAATCTCTCTCTCTCTCTCTCTCTCTCTCTCTCTCTCTCTCTCTCTCTCTCTCTCTCTCTCTCTCTCTCTCTCTCTCTCTCTCTCTCTCTCTCTCTCGTATAACTTTAGGAACTTCATATTTGTAGAAGTGGGTTAATTTAGTTTGAGAGGGGTCGGTTTTCATTCTTTAGGGAGAGGAGAGGGGTGGAAGGGCAAATTTAATTTTCCTGGGGGGCCAAATATAATTTTTCTTGGGTTTATTTTCTAAAATGTTAAATATATACCTACTATTTAATGTTTTTCAAAAAAATATAGGGGGGGCTGTATGCGTGGTTCCGGCTTTGATGTCTCCCATTGTTTAGGTTTTTTCATTTTTTTATTTTATTTTTTACTTACAACTTTGAAAACACATGCTTTTTGAAACAAGAATTGACGGAGTCGATAAGGATTTCATACCAGTGTACCAAGTCCTAGCGTCTTTGTTGGCTCCATTGACAACTCAGTAGCCGATGGCTCTAGAGAAAAGAAGTCCTGGCGAGGCATTGCTGCGGTCATGCAAATTCACAACACCTTTGTTTTCCCTCCGATAGTATGTTCAATTTGAAAATTTAAAAAATTTAAAAGCTTTATTATATTGTTGTTGAAGAAAAAGAAAAAGAAATTACAAAACCCTTTCTTTCACATTTAACAGTATAAAGTAGGGAAGAATCCTTCCCATCAAAAAAATTTTAATATTTATTTTTTGTATATAGTTTGTCCATTAAAATGGAATTAAACTCTTCAAATCTAAACGGGTCATCTTAAAATTCAATGTTTAAAGTGTGTTCACTTATTTATGGTTTAGCCAAAAAAGAATGTGGGACTTAACTTTAAAAGATGATTCTCAAAAAACAAACAAAAAAAAAAAAAAAAAAACTTTAAAAGATTTGCTTAAATTTTGTGCAATTAAGGTCATCATTTTATTGTAGGTGCAGAGATTTAACAGTATTGTATTGTGTGGTACTCCTTTATTGGTTTTTTGCTTTGTTTTTGTATTAATTGGTAAGTATTAGGGGCACAACAAATTGCATGAAACCCAATAGATTTTATTAATCATTTAGTTTGGTGTATAAATTGACTTATAGAAGTGGTATAGATTATTTTGATGCTAAATTTGGATATGTATAAGGAAGAAAGCGCCATTAATTAGGTGTCTTTCAAAAGAGAAGGATATTTTTTTTAAACTATTTTTTGAAAAAAAATTATTCCTAATCGAAGCTACAAAGTTTAAGAAAGGCAAATATTTTGATGTTTCATTTTAATATGTAGGAATAGTAGAGGTTGCAATATTTTCATGAGATGTCAAAGAAATAAAAAGCGTAAAGGAAGACTACTACTTTATTTTATCTTTGAGGGTTCTATCTACCTGGCTTTTTGACATGAGAAGGAATGGTATTATATTTATGACCGCTAGCAAAGAGGTAGCCAATCTAACTCCAGATACAAGACCAAGATGGAAACAGAAACACATGGTGGTGGTGAAACACTTAGGAAAATATAGAAGAATAATGTATCAAGCATTTTTGTGTCCCTTCTTATCTAATAGGGGAACAAAGGGAATTGGCAAAACTAGCTTTTTTGTTTATATGTTACCTATTTGGACTTAGGTTCCATTTAAAGGAACTGAAGTCAAACTGTAAATTGAAACCTAAATTAGTCTTGATATTACTTTTTGATTAAATGAGAACAATGAGGAGTTTTTTTTTTTCTTCCTTTTTAGATTTTTTAATTTTTTATAATTTTAAAAATACATTTAATTGAAAGAATGATTTAATAATAAGACAAACCAAAAGGATAAATTTAGAAATTTAAAATTGTTTATAATTTTCTTATCCCACTTATAATTTACAAATTTATATACACAGCCTTTCAAATTCTCTAAATTAAGTACAAAAGAAAAAGATTTAAAAAGTGACGGTAAAAAAAAAAAAAAAAAAATACAAATTCCAGAAATAGGATACACGTTCTAGACTTTAACCATTTGCGGTTATAGTTTAAAATATTATACTTTTTATTATTAAAAAAAAAAAAGAATTTACACATTATAATACAATGAAATATGAAAATCTTTTAGATAATGCAAAAGATTATTAAAAGTTTATTCTAAGAATTTGATTTTTTATACCATTTTGTTTCGTTGAGCCTATGTCTTAAGGAAGGAAAAAAAATGCTAAAGAAAGTTTTATTGACAAAGTAAAATGAATTATTTTGTTTGGGAATTAATGCTCTGTTTGTTTTGAAGCAAAATATTTGCAAATGTAAAATATTTTACATGTAAAATATTTTCATTTTACCATGTTTGATTGTCAACATGAAAATACAGTGAAAATCATTTTTCAATTATATGCTTCACTGTAAAATAAATTTTTTTTCATACTTCTCAAAACTCAATTGGTGCACAGACCTTCGATCAAAAAAAAAAAAAAAAAAATGGTAAACAAACCTATGTAGTGTGCACAGACCTTCAACAAAAAAAAAAAAAAAAACTAGTGCACAAGCCTGTGCAGTGTGTACAGAGTCTACAGACCATCAACAAAGAGAAATTGGTGCACAGAACACCCCCCCCCCCCCTTCCCTCTAAAAGAAACTCCACATCGGAAGGAAAAACCACTAAACATTCAAAAAACAACCACCAACCAACAAACCATCACTGACCACTCAAATGACAACCACCATCAACCAAAAATCCAGATCGGAAAAATCCAAAAAAAAAAAAAAAAACAAAAAAAAATCGGAAAAACCAGCCAAAAGACACCCACCATCAACCAAGAAAAACCTCCACAAACTTAGATTGAAAACCTAAGAAAGAAAGAACATAATTTGAAAATCTAAGCCTAGCGGAAGCAAGATCGAGTAGCCATTAAAAACTTAAGATCGTCATCAGATTCAAGGCGGTGCAAGAGAGAAGAGACGAAGGATTTGTGCAGACATGATGAGGTTGGTAGTGCTGATGATGGTGGTTAGGGTCGGTCAGTGGGTGGGCAACAGTATGAGATGGGTGGAGGTGAGAGGGTTGTGGCCTTGTGACTTATGAGTGAGAGAGTTGAGAGATGGAGAGAGGAAGAACTAAGAAAGATAAGAGAGTAGAAGCTGATAAAGTGTCGGGTGTGAGAGAGGAGAAGAATTTGTAAAATGTTTTACCGACTTTTTAAGTGTAAAATATTTTACAGTTTTTGCCTTTGATTTTTTATTTGACTGAAAATATTTTATATTTGACTAATTATTTTATTGCAAAACAAACATGTTAAAATGTGAAAATATTTTCCTGAAAATATTTTATATCAAAACAAACAGAGCATAAAACTCAATTAACAACTAAATGAATTCTTAAAATATACGGTATTCATGTTTGATAGAATTGGGGAAACGTGAGTAGGCATCTTTTTTATAAAACAAAATGTACTTTGTTAAATTATATACCTATGTTAAGGAATGAAAAACATTCTAAAGAAAGTTTTATTGACAAAGTGAAATGAATATGATTGTTTGGGAATTAAAACTCAATTAAAAATTAAATGAATTATTGAAATATATGGTATTCATGTTTGATAGAATTGGGGGAACATGAGGAGGCATCTTTTTTATAAAACAAAATGTGCTTTGTTAAATTATAATAGCCTTTGAGCACGCGTTCATGCGTGTGCTCAGAGGTTCTTCTATTTTTTTTTGGGTTAAAGTTAATAATTAGCATTTATTATAATTTGGGATTACAATATTTTTCAATAAAAAAAAAAAAAGCCTAGGAGTGTGATAAAAAAATATATCACCCGCAAATGCATAGTACTCATTATATCCCTAGGTATTTTTTGTGATTTGAAAATGTAGTAATTCCAAATTATAATGGATGCAAATTATTAATTTTTACTAAAAAAAAATAGAAGAGTCTCTAAGCAGTGCGTGAGTGCATGCTTAGAGACTAGTTAAAATTTAAAAGTTTTTTTTAGAAGAAAGTATTAAGAGATTTGAATTTCCTCCATAACTCTACATTTGCACTTTTCTCTCTTTTTTTTTTTTTTTTTTTTTTTTTTTTTTTTTTTTTAAATTGGCTCAAATTTTGTTTCCCTAAATGGTTATCTATTTCATTTATTTTTTAAAACCCATGTCTAACTTCCCAATAAGTCAGTTATTTTCTTTTCTTTTCATTTCTCTTTTCACTTTTTTTTCCATACTTACCTCTTTGTTTTTATATTATTCTTTTTTTTTTTTTTGATATTAGGTTCTCTTTTTTTCTTTTTTGAATTCACGTTTCCCTTATACTCCCTAATTTGCAGGGATGGAGCCATTGTTGGACTGCCCTCCCTAATTTTTTTTTTTAAAATTATTTATATATATATATATATATGTGTGTGTGTGTGTGTACTAGTTTTAGTAATTTTGTTCAATAAAATTACATTTTGCTCCATTTAAACAATATCATCGATTCTTTTAAGAGTATTACTTTACTCATAAACTTTTTTATAATATTTTTACAAACTGTTTTGGAAGCAAATTATTATTGGTGTGCATATAAGCTCATTGCTTACATGTTTTTTTTTTTTTTTTACCAATAATCACTTATCATATTAAGTGTTTATAGAAAAGTTTGTGACTTTAACATTTTCCTCATTTTAGTGACCATAAAAAATTTATAGATCTAAAATTTAAAACAAAATATGCAAGCCTAAAAAAAATTAGCTTTACAACAAAAATTATCAATAGTATAAAAACATTAAGCCTAATCAACCAATTTTATCCAAAATAAACAATCCTATCCTTTAAAAAATTCTAAACAAAAATAATTTTGTTCTTACCTACACCAAAAAAAAAAAAAAAAAAAACCTCAATGACTAAATAGTAGCAGAGTCAGAGATTAAAACCCCTCGCATACAGCCAACAATAAAGCCGCTATCCCTAATTCAAAGTTCTGGTTTGTCTCTGTTAATATGAGACCTCAAGTTTTTTTTTTTCAAATCAATTGTTCTTTATTTAATTTTTGATAACAATTTTTCTTTATTTTTTTAATAAATTCTTCTTTATTTTGAAATTGAAGAGAGGAAAAAAAAATAAAAAATACTCATACTATAAAACTATTACTATAACTTTTCATCCATATCTCTTAAATTTAGACACTACTAATCTCCTTTTGGTTTTCAAATTGCTAACCGTATCACCACAATTTGGTTGGATTATTTTTCTAAATGATAACTCTTACATCCATCACTCTCATATCTCTTTCCCTTCTCTACTTATTCCAAAGCCATTTGTTTTCACACCCTCACATGCAGTCTCCCCTTCAATTTCAATCCATGTGAGTTTTTTTTTTTTTTTTTCCCCTTTTATGATTTTTTTTTTTATAACACAGTTGTAAATTTTGGGGGCAAAGGTAGCACGATGTTTGTGATGAAGGACTAGCACAAATACAATGAACATTATTAATTATTATTATTTTATTTATAATAAGTAGTAATATTTTCTATTCCATTTTTTTATACGCTCTTTTTAAGGATCTCTCTCTCTCTCTCTCTCTCTCTCATGTCAAATAGAATTTTGTTTAATTATTTTAATATCTTTTTGCAACATCATCCGGGCCTATGTAAAGGAAGCAATTGTGGAGTTCAATGTCACTGAATCAATGAAGCTTTGTGATGTTGATTCAAATATAATTTTGTTTTCTTCAAATTGATGAATACTCATGGGCATCAAATCCTTTCATTCCAAAGGCATTACTAGGATTCACAAGGCTATGAGGAGCATTGAGAGAGAGAGAGAGAGAGAGAGAGAGAGAGAGAGAGAGAGAGAGAGAGAGAGAGAGAGAGAGAGAGAGAGAGAGAGAGAGAGTCCATAGGATAAGATAGAAGAAATTTCTTAACCATTGATAATTTTGTTTGATAAACTATGTTTGCAATTTGTTACTCATCTCTTTTATGATTCTTTTACATGTATAATTTTAATCATATATATACTTTTCTCCACTTTTTAAAAAACAAGTTCAGCAGATCTAAAATTTCCCTCACTTAAAATTTTAAACCTTCTTCATCTCCCTTCCACTTTTGCCTTCTCTTTTAAGAAATATGTGGGTGTTTCACATGAAATTAAGACTTTAGCACTCAAACTAGCTGTTGGCTGTCCGGTTGGTATTTCTGAAGGGTGCATTGCTTGATAAACAAATTGTTCTGTTAGGAATTGATTTGGAATTGTCTCTATCTAAAGTTCCACCAATATTTAAATTCTATTCTTCATCTCATATTTAGATAACTAGAAAAGCAAAACTTAATCCATTTGTTTTATTTGTAACGGTATTTTTTTTCTTGGATCTTATAATGTTATAGCTCTAATTAAATGTTGCAATGATGTGATCAATATAAATTTTGTTTCTTGGACACCAATACACACTAAGAAAGAAACTATTTTTAGGCTTCTGACGACACTAAGTACCCTTTTGGCCATTGTATTGAGTTTCTTGGTTTGAAAACTCATTGTAGCAAATAGGTGTACTTGCTACTTATGGTTTCTTGGTTTCGAAACTCATTGTAGCAAATAGGTGTACTTGCTACTTATGGTCTTATACAAACACCGCCCGCCCACCCCCCCAAAAAAAGAAGAAGAAGAAGAAGCAGCAACTAATAGGTGCAACTGTGCAAGCCACCATACATACAATCACATAATAGTACTAGCCTTATATAAATCTATATATTTCTAAAAGCTGAAGCGTAGCATTTATTGTTGCTACGCTCCAGTTCAACCACATCAGCGGCCATGATATCTTTATAAAAAAAAATTACATGTAACTTACCAACTATAATAAAATATTAATATATAAATATTTAAAGATGACTTTACACATTCTAAAATAATGATTTTTTTTTTTAGAAAGGCTTTCTAAAATAATAATTAAATACATGTAACTTATCTATATATTTCTAAAAGCTGAAGCATAGCATTTATTGTTGCTACGCTCCAGTTCAGCCACATCAACGATCATGATATCTTTATAAAAAAAAAATTACATATTTTTTTAAAATATTAATATCTAAGGATGACTTTACACATTCTAAAATAATAATTAAATACATGTAACTTACCAACTATAATAAAATATTAATATCTTAATATCTAAAGATGACTTTACACATTCTAAAATAATGATTTTTTCTTGGAAAGGCTTTCTAAAATAATAATTAAATACATGTAACTTACCGACATAATAATGCTATAATTATTATCATTGAAATCATGTAGTCATAAAATATGTTATTTATATATAATAATAAAAACCAAAATAAAAAAGTAGGTATTCTTCACCGGACATACCATCCTTTTTTTTTTTGTTAACCCTTCTCATAGGCATTTTATCAAACATGTGACATAAAACTACAAATGATGGGATTATCTTCAGCATACCACTTTGTTGGTGGTAATTTATAGTAAAAGAGATATGATAGAAATAGAAATACCACTTAACACTCCAAAATATTTAACAATATATATATATATATATATTACTAAACAAATTAAATATTAAAATATTCAATATTGGACATAAAAAAATTAAAATTGCATTATTAGTTTATGACCTTACACATTCTCTTGAATGAACATATGAATACTAAACTATTCCCAAGTGCATTATGGCAAAATAAATTGTCATATGAACATAATATTTTTAAAATATTAGTATCTAAGGATGACTTTACACATTCTAAAATAATAATTAAATACATGTAACTTACCATCTATAATAAAATATTAATATCTAAAGATGACTTTACACATTCTAAAATAATGATTTTTTTTTTGGAAAGGCATTCTAAAATAATAATTAAATACATGTAACTTACAAACATAATAATGCTATAATTATTATCATTGAAACCATGTAGTCATAAAATATGTAATTTATAAATAATAATAAAAACCAAAATAAAAAAGTAGGAATTCTTCACTGGACATACCTTTTTTTTTTTTTTTTTTTTGTTATCTCATAGGCATTTTATTAAACATGTGACATAGAACTACAAATGGTGAGATTATTTTCAGCATACCACTTTGTTGGTGGTAATTTATAGTAAAAGAGATATGATAAAATATTCAATATTGGACATAAAAAAATCAAACATATTAACACTCCAAAATATTTAACATTATATATATATATATATATATATATAATACTAAACATATTAAATATTAAAATATTCAATATTGGAAATAAAAAAATCGAAATTGCATTATCAGTTTATGACCTTACACATTCTCTTGAATGAACATATGAATACTAAACTATTCCCAAGTGCATTATGGCAAAATAAATTGTCATATGAACAGAATAGTAGAAAACACACCCAATATTGCATTATGAGTTTATGACCTTACACATTCTCTTGAACGGTCATATATTAAGTTATGCCAAAGTGCATTATGACAAAATAAATTGTTATATGAAAATGAACAGTATAAAACACGCCCACGAAGAAAATAAATGAAAACACACCCATCAAGAAACTCTGGATTTTCTTTATCAAGATTGAGATGATTTCTTTGATAGAGATAACAATTCAACAAAAAGTCATCGTCTCAATTTGGTAAGTATTTCAATGTGCTTACAATACTCTTGATCTTCACTCTATTTTTTTGGGTACATTTTAAATGTTTTCCACTTCTTCTTTTGAGTAATGGTTATTTTCCTTGACCACAATTTATCAAATTGCTTCCATCATATCGAAATACATTACCATCTTGCTAATTTCTTATTTTGTTTTAGTACATGGTCTTTTGCCTCCCATTTGTTTATTTTATTTTTTGAATAGCTTTGTTATTTTTTAAATTAAATATTACACAAATTCTTGCTAAAATCCTTTAATCTCATCTAAATATATGCTAATTTATAATTTCTTTCTTAGGATTCCTTGGGAGAGGAAACAAAATCTTATGATTTATAGGTATGGCGTTTCTCTTTTTCTTTATATTTGGGATTATACCCTGTGTTTCTCTTTTTCTTTGTATTTGAGATTATACCTAATCTTTATATGGTTTTTTCATTAATTTTTCAACAAAATACAATGCAAATAACATTATGGTAATTCAAACACACTAAAGGTTTTTTAAAATTTTATTTTAAGATCTAATCTCTAAATCTTACCATTTATAATTTGCAAGGAAACAATTTTGGGACACTTACAATGTTTAAGTATTGCATCAATTTTATGACTATGGGCATGCGTGCAATATTTCTTTATGTTTTTCATGGTTAACCTAATATCAATTTCTTTGGATTTAAAAATTCTTTCAACTGAAGCATATACCTTGATGTAACTTATTCCTAGAAAATTCCACAACTTAATTCAAATCATGCTAGCCAAATATATATATATATATATATATATATAGACACACACACTATTATTCCTCACCTCAGTTAGCTTAAACTTATCTCATTCTCAAGGGGAAAAAAATGCTTCAAATTATCTTATTTTCTGAGGTTCAATATGTTCTTTGTATTTATTAAGACAGAGCACAATGATTTTGTACCCTTCTATATGAATCAAATCATCATACCTTATTTAGCTTAAACTTATCTCTTATTCGAAGTTCAATTTGGCTACGACATGTTGCTCTTCAATCTATAATACTCCTTAAATATTTTAGTATATTACATATTTCTTTAGTACTTTTTTCTTATATTCATCTGCATAAACTTCTTATAAGTTCTTGAATTGATTAGAATTTAAGAAGGTCATATCAAGATAATGGCAACAATCTTTTGTGTTAGCACTACTCAAAGAACAAAAACTATTAAATACAAAATTACTACCATAATTTTTTTTTTCTTTAGGATAATAAGTGATAAATGGTTGTTAGTTTGATTACATTTCTTTGTAAATAGTTGTTTTTTGTTATTTTGGGTGATGATGTAGGTATTACTAATCAAATTCTCTTACATTTTTTTTTAAAATTTTTTTATCACTAAAATTTTGTTTCACATATGTCACACTTTTTAGCAAGTGTTTTGAAGATATATATATGTATATATATATATATATATATTATTTCATTTGCAATTCTACAATCAACAATGCAATACTCTTGCGGTGCAATTTATAATTTATTTCATTGATTGTTAAAACACAATTATGAGCATGTATAAACAATTCTTTCATGACTAATTTTGCTTTCTCCTACCCCTTTTGTGTTATTTATTGATTGACTAAGATTTACTACACAATTAGATTTCTCTGTTTTCAGGTTTATTAAATTGTGGAGAAAAAATTCTATAAAATAAGTGATTTTCATATATGAGTTTAGTGAATATCAAAATATAAATTGTTATAGCTTGGTTTATTAAACAAAGTTTGTATAAATTGCTCATTAACTTCTCAAAAAATGAAAAATAATGTTAGCTTCCATATGAAATAATCAAGATTAATTCATTTTCATGTTCTAATCAAAATTGTACATTCTCCAATTTTTTTTTTTTATTGTGTTGGGTTTTGATGCATATTTCGCTATATTATAACATGTTACAAAATATCTTGCCATATATAATAATTGAAAGAAAATTGCAAAATGTTTCCTTGGATATATATATATATATATATATATAAAGATATAGACTTCTTTACCTACAGAATATATACTACTCTATATTAGAATGTAATTACATTATTTTAGATGAGTTTGTGATTATTACTTATAAGTCTCAAGTTCAACTTAGGTCACCCCATCTATCCATTTTTTTTCATTAAAAAAAAAGTCACCAATACTATTCTCATTTTTAACTTCACCACCAAAAAAGAAAAAAAGAAAAAAAAATTATGATGTCAAATTTTTTTGTGTATTGCGCGGGTTTGCGACTAGTTATAACAAATGCAAATCATTAATCTTTACCCAAAAAAATAGAAGAGCATGCTAAGAGGAACAAACATTTTTGTAAAAATACCCTATTACTAAAACATTGGAATGGATATTTCGGTGGTTTAAAAATACCTCTATTCCGTTAGGTTTAAGTAGAAACAAAACTAAATGATAATCTAGTAAAAATACACTTCTAACTCTTACACGGTTTTACATTTGAAAAAAACAAAAAAATCCCCAACATTTTAGGTATTTTTTATTCCAAAAAGTTTGTCTATCATTTAGGATCTGTTTGGATACTGCTTATTGCTAAAAACTAAAAACTTATTACTGAAACACTGTAGCAAAATAATTTTTAAATTATGAATAGTGCCCATGGGACTCAAATTTATTGCTTCTTGCTGCGTTTTTAGTACTTGCAAGTCCCGTAAACAGTGCATGAAACCCAAGAAAAAACACAAAACACCTGTCGCGTTTGCTCCGCAAACGCACACTTATGCAACTTTCTCCATGAATTTATGATTTTATCTTAAAAAGATGAAAAAAGATTTAATTCAATTCCTAGTATATCTGGATGATTGTAGAAGCAATTTTCTCCATCATTGTAGACGTGACATTTAAAAAACAGAATCAAACTTGAATTCCGAGTATATCTCGGTCTCTTTCTCAAAAAAAAAAAAAAAAAAAAAAAGAGTATATCTCGGTCTCACCGGTTAACAGATCTCTTTTCTTCTCTTTCTTTTTCTTTCCAAGTCAAAAGTTGTTTTCAAATATATATATATATATATATATATATATATATATATATATATAACAGAGAGTAGTCCGTCCCCTAACCCTACCACTTCTTCACCGCCCATAAAATCCAATGAACACCATTACCACTGCCGTCTCCTCCAAGAGGACCATGAAGTCACATATTCCGATTGATTTAATCGCTCATATACTATGCAGATTACCCATCAAGAGTGTCGTACGTTTTCTCCGCGTTTCGAAGTCATGGGCCGAATTAATCAAAGGGCTAGGATTCATCAATACCCACCTCAAGCGCTCCATCAACAGCGACAGAGATTGCGCCATAATCATCGACCAAATAGCTAGCGTTCCGTCCTTACAATTTTTATTTGTCCTTCTCTGCCATGATAATGAAAATTGCTTGCCTAAGGCCATGGAAATTTACCCGCCACTACAAAGCCGTCCAAAAAGGGAGACCACCATCGTGGATTACTGCAATGGCTTGGTCTGCCTTCATAACTATGTCAAAGAGATTGCACTTTGGAATCCATTGATAAGAAAGTACAAGAAATTGCCAAGTGAACCAATACAGAGGCCTTCTGGTTTCGAGGACTCTCTTTGGTCGACTGTATATGCATTCGGACATGATCCGCATAATGATGACTATAAGGTGGTGAGAATTGCGCAATTTTGCGAAGGACACCGTCCTCTACTGATTATAGGAATTGAAGTCAAGATCTATAGCCTTAAATTACAAGCTTGGAAAAAAGTTGAAGAACTGGGGCCAAACAAGCTGCCTTGGATATCTTCATCACCAGCAGTCTGCACGAATGGAGCTGCGCATTGGTTAACTATTCCAGATCGAAGTGTGCCGGGTCAGGAAATTCTTGCTTTTGATTTTGCAAGCAACGAGAAATTTCTTTTTTACAAGACACCGGTTCAACCAATCGATACTGATGATATTCAGAAGACGGGTTTGGGAGTTTTAGGAGGATGCCTATGTTTTGTTGTAAATGATTGGAAGAATATGTATCATGATGTTTGGTTAATGAAGGAATATGGAGTAGGGAGTTCTTGGACAAAGGTTTATAAAATTGATCTACGTGCAAATAAAATTTCTTCAAATTCGAATTTTGAGTTTTTGAAGCCTCTAAAGTTTTCCAGGGACGACAAGAAAGTTCTGTTGGAAAATAGTGAGAATCTTTTTTGGTACGACATAGAAAAGAAAAGAGGCAAAAGGCTTAAGGTTCAGAATTTGCCTGTTCTGTTTAGGACTCTAGCTTCTACTGGGAGCCTTCTTCTGCTTGATGATGGTGATAGTGTGATTGATCCGAAGCAAAACAAGACTAAGTAGAGGTAAAACTAAACCGATGGAGTTGGATGATTTTTTTTTTGTCTCTTAATTGTCGATGTTAGTATTGTTGTTGTGATTGTTATTTGACTGGTATGCATTTTCTGTCGTAGATTTTATTGGTTCCTCTTTTCCAATATAATTGTTCATCAAGCTTGTGCTACTATTAAACCAGCACTTATTGACACTGCATTCTATCTTGTGTGAAACCCAAATGCTGCTGTTTCATGTTGTTTCTTAGTCTGGTTCCTCATAGTTAGTAAAATATGCATTCATTTTATAAATAAGAAAAACTTTCGTTTACAGTGTGATACAAAAATACTCTGAAAAGCTGTAGGGACCAAGCATGCATAGTAAGTAAAATATGCATTCAAATGCTGCTGTTTCATGTTAGAACAACAAACTCTCCAACCCGATACGCAATTCGCTTCTCCCTCAACCGGAAGAAACATGAGAGTTAAAAGATGGGGCATATATATATATATTATATATACACACACACAAAACCGATATTAAGAAAAATGAAGAAAATTTAGATGCTCATATGGCAATAAAAAAAGATTTAAACTTCCCTCTGGTTTTCTATTGCAAACAAACTTGTTTGGACCTTAATAAGTAATAGTAATTTAACGGGAGTAAGTCTATTACCACAACAATTTTTACAATTTTTTCGCAACTTACCAGTGTGGTGTGTTATAAGTGGTAGAAATAAAATGGTGGGTCCATATGAATCTATAATTTTAGCACTTATGAGTTGTCATATGGCAAAATTGTGAAACTAGTTATGGTACTAGACTTATTCATTTAATACACTAAATTCTTTTGATAGATAAATAAAAAAACAAAGTTAAACTTTCTAAAATTAAATATATTATGAATGATAAATAAGTTAAGTTAGGAAATTTTAAAAAATGCATAATTGACATAATCCTACAAATTATGCAATATGCATTTATAGGAAGGTTGTCATGCACAAATAAAATCAATTAGTAATTAATTAAAAGATTGATTTGATATTTGCTTGTTTAACATAACACCTCAAAAATTCTGAAGGAAATTTGTGAACTCAATTTGGCATTTTATGTGATGTAATGTTAATAATAGCATCAATACTTTCCATCCAAGTGAATGCCAGAATCATGATATCTAGGGGATTTTGACTTGCAAAGAAACAACAACTAGCAATAATACATTCCATAGTTGTGAAAGTCAAATTCATGTTATAATTACAAACCAAAATTCAATTAAACAATATCCACCTATGTAATTAAGACATAAATTTATAGGCTTTTTTAGTTAACTATAGTATTAGAAGGAGAAGAAGGTGCATTAAACATAAACCTTAAGTCCGTCCTAGAATTATGGAATTAGAGTAATTCTTATTAACTGCATCTCTGTTTATGGGATTAGATTGCTTCTTTCTCGTACGTTATGACTTTAGAAATTAGGAACCAATAGAACTTGTGGTGTGGGTTGATTGGTATTCTAATGAGATTGGATCAAATTGCTAACTTTCATTAAACTAATGTAAGCTATCATCAAAGTTCAGTAATTAATATTTCAAAAATAATAAAAATAATATCTGCATGGAAGCCTTTTCCAAAAAAAAAAAAAAAAAAAAAAACTGCTTGGAAGCTTGGAGGGGGGTAGGGAAGAAAAGGCGAAAATTGTTTATGAGTTTTTAAACAAACTAAGGCTGATACGGTCAATTTAAGCTATCATCAAAGTTCAGTAATTAATATTTCAAAAATAATAAAATTAATATCTGCTTGGAAGCTTGGTGGGGGTAAGGAAGAAAAGGCAAAAATTGTTTATGAGTTTTGGAACAATCTAAAGCTGATACGGTCAGCTTATTTTTTTTATTTTTTTTTAAAGAACTAGCTTAGTTAACTTTTTAAAATTTTCTTCTTCTTTGTTCTTACTACTTTTTACCGGAAACCAAAACGCAATTAGTAAATTACAAATCCAAAAATCTCTTTGTTTCTTTCCTTATATTTTCTCAAGTGCTGAACACAATCAAGTTGGGGAAATTCTTCACCAGTAACAAATCTTTGGAAAATCCATTCTTCTAATTTGATCTAATCTAGAAATTATGATTTCCAACATTTTTTTTCTTTGGTTTATAATTCTGGGGCAAAAATCCACTAAGTTCGGGCACAGGAAAAAAACCCAATGTAAATCAAATATAATGAATCTCACGGACTAAATAAGAAATTTAAGGTTCATTTCTTGCCTACACAAAAAAATGATTAGTGTCTTAACATGATGATAAAAAGGGCATAAATGAGAGTTCAAGGGATCCTTCATGTACATTGAGTGGGCATTTGATTAGAAAACGTGTTGCTAAGATGAACTCTGGTGTGGTGTTATGCTGTTTATAGAATCTACATATCGTGTCGTGGATTGGATTTACTTTTGTTTATTATATGATGTTTATCCTTAATCGGCACCCTTTGTTCCCCCCTATCAATTAAAGAAAACCATTTCGGCCACGTCTCATTAACTCATCTGTCTTTGTATGAAATCTCTCACGCAGTTCAATTTCGGCCACGTCCCATTAACTCATCCATCTTTGTATGAAATCTCTCACGCAGTCCACTTTTTGGTAGACAACACTCAGTCGCGCTCACTAAGGCCCTATCAGTGGCACTGTTTTGAAACCCGGACCGGACTGGGCGGTCCGACCGGGAAAACCGGGAACCGGTGTGATTTCTAGTTTTTTAAGCCTCCAGAACCGGGTAGTGAGGCAAATTCCGTGAACCGCATGAACCGGGGTTGGACCGCACGGTTCATGCAGAACCGGCTACATGAACCGTGCGGTCCAACCCCGGTTCAAACAGTTTTTTTGTTTTGTTTTGAGAAACCGGTTCAAACAGTAAAATCAGAAAAATTGAGAAATGCGGATGGAAGGAATTGAACCCAGGCCCGGTCAGAGGTTTTGCTAAAACTTAACCACTCAGCCAAGCATGCAAGCTTGTGCTCAATAATAACAAAAAAAATACTTGAAGTAAACTTAATGCAATTTTTTTTTTTAATAAAAACAACTTAATATAATTCTATTCTACTTAATTAAATTATCCATCTCTTACAAGGAATATTCAACTATTATAATTAAAATCCTTCAAAGATATTCAACTTTACTTCAAAAATTAATCATAAATTTTAATGTTTTCATGGTTATTATTTTATTTTATTAAATTTCTTATTAAATTATTAAATATATGCTTAAAAATCATTAAATTTCCCTCACATATGTAGATATATTAGTCAATTTTGCTAATTTTATAAATTTAATATTAATATTTAGGTTTTAATTAATTATTAAATTAATTATGACATCATCATGGTTCGACCCCGGTTGGACCTCAAAAACCTTGAACCTCTCCCTTTTACGGTTCAATAAATGGTCCGGGTTTGAAAACCTTGATCAGTGGAAGCACTGAAGGGATAGTGAAGCATGAAACAAAAGGGTTTCAAGAAAGTTTCACTTGTTGCAATGGAAAATTTTGTGTGAAGATAGTTTTCTTTGTTAAACTGTGTTTGTTAGTATCAGAAAAAATGAGTTAAAAAAATAAATTATCTTTGATCAACATAGTTGCTTGTATTTTTAAGGTTGTTTTGCACTAAATTTTTTGAGAAGCACTATATCTTATGACAAGTGAAATAAGAAAAGTTAGGAGATTATTTTTCAACATATTTAAGACTGCAACCAAACATTAAAAAAAAAAAAATGAAATAATTTTATAAAAAATACTTTTTGGAAAATGACTAATTTTCTAGAAAAATTAGTATCGAAACAAATAGAAACTACTAGAATTCTCTAGAGCTAGGGAAAAAAATAATTTCCCTAGTCAAACTAGTGACAATAATCTCATCAACATAAATGAGAAATAAAATCAGTTCAAAGCTAGTGCGATATATAAACAGAGAGGTATTGGACTTAAAATTTGCGAAGCCAAGATAAAGGAGATGAGAACTCAAGCGAGGATCAAACCGTAAAGTTCCTTATTTAAATGGTAGACATGATTAGGAAAAGAGGGGATGTACATAAAGAAGTTTGTGAAATTCTATCTCACAGGGTTGAGATAGAGAGAAGACTTCTATATCTTATATATAATCAATTACAAAATGTTTGTGGTCCATTTTATGTATTTGTACAGGATGGCTACAATCAAGTAAATATACAACAAATATGGAATACCACAATCTTAGCTTTCCTAGAATAGATAGTGTGATATGCACCTCTATTTAATAATTCTTGAATCATGGAGGAGCCTTTTTTACTACAACTGTAATCACAGTGCATGATTTGCTGGTCTGCTCATTGCTAGGATCATGCTCTATGGGTGTAATTCTATCACTCCCCCTCAAACATGGCCGTGGATGAGGACAAAGGCCAAGTTTGACACGCAATGACTGAAATTGAACTTTTGACAAAGGCTTGGTAAATATATCAACAAGATGATTTGAAGATGAAACAAACCAAGTCAGCAATGCTCCAAGCACCACACGTTCTCTAATATAGTGGTAATCCAATTCGATGTGTTTTGTTCTGGCATGGAGAATTGGATTGACAAACATATATAGAGCACTTAGATTATCACAATGCAGAATAAGCACTTGAGGTTGTGGAATGCCTAGGTCACGTAGAAGGAAAGAGAGCCAAGTAATTTCAGCTGCAGTAAAGGCCATGGACCTATACTCAGCTTCAGCACTAAATTGAGTCACAGTGGCCTGCTTCTTTGTTCACCATGATATGCAATTGTTGCCAAGAAAAGTACAAAAGCCTGTAGTGGATCTTCGAGTGGTTGGACATCCAGCCCAATCTGCATCGAAGAACCCATAAAGGTCTAGAGTGCTCTCAGCTAGAATTTTCATCCCAAAATGAGCTGTTCCTTGAATATACTGCAAGAGCTGTTTGACAAGATGAAAGTGTGCCACTGTTGGAGATTGCATAAATTGGCAGACATGGTTGACACTGTAAGCAATGTTTGGTCTTGTAAAAGTAAGGTATTGGAGTCCACCTACAAGACTTCGAAATTTGCTAGGATCTGAAAATAGCTCAAAGTTATGTGAGAGATGTTTAACTTTGCAAGGCATGGGTGTGGAAATAGGTTTGCAAGCACTCATGTCTGCTCGAGCTAAAAAATCCAATGCATATTGATGCTGGGACAAGAAAAGACTATGTGCAACCTTATGAACTTCAATGCCAAGAAAATGGTAAAGGAAGCCAAGATCTTTAATTGAAAACTGTTGAGCCAACTGATTTATGAGCCAATTAATACAATTTGGGTTGTCACCGGTGACTACCATGTCATCTACGTACACAAGTAGTATAAGAATACCCCCTGAAGAATGGTAGATAAACAAACTGGGGTCAATGATGCTGCTGTAAAACCCGAGATGGAGGAGGAAGTCACTAAGTTGGTCAAACCAAGCTCTAGGAGCTTGTTTGAGACCATAAAGAGCTTGCCTTAGCTGATAAACATGTGTTGGGCAAGCAAGATCCACATATCCAAGTGGTTGTTGCATGTAGACAAGTGCACTAAGGTGGCCATGCAAAAATGCGTTTTTGACATTGAGTTGTCGAAGTTCCCAGCGTTTAACATCTACAATTGTGAGGACAACTATGATGCTGTCTCGCTTGATGACAGGTGAAAAAGTCTCAAAAAAATCCACTCCATCGACTTGATTAAAGCCTTTTGCCACTAAACGTGCTTTGAGGCGTTCAAGGGAACCATTGGGCTGTAGCTTGGCTTTGTAAACCCATTTGCATCCAACCACATTCATTTTTGGTCTACGGGGAACAAGGGTCCAAGTTTGATTGGCAGAAAGGGCAGCCAACTCCTCATCCATTGCTGTAGACCAGCCAAGGTGTTTTTTTTTACTACAATGATTGATTTTGGGACTGCTGGAATCTCATGGACAACATGAAGATTTTCGTATTTTGGATTTGGCTTACGTATGCCAACCTTGGATCTAGTAAGCATAGTATGATGAATTGGTTGAGGCCTGATGATAACTAGCTGTTCTGAGATGGGTGAATCATTTTCAGATAGTGCACTTATTGTTGGGTCTAACTGTGGGCTAGTAGGTGGTGGTTGAGGCAAAGAGAATTGAGAATCAGTTGGAGATGGTGGTGGAGCAAATGCTGTCAAAAGTGGAGAAGGATTTGATGATGTAGGAATGGTGCTGTTAGCTGCAAAGTTCTCCCATTCAGAAAAGGTGCAAAGCTCCCCTTCAACTGGTTCATGGCCATAAAGACATGTGGGTTGTGAGTATGGTAGAATGGACTCATCAACCACCACATGCCATGAAATGTAAATGCGATCTGTTAGAGTACAGAGGCACTTGTATCCCTTGTGTTTGCTGCTATAACTAAGAAACACATAAGGCAGTTACTTTGGCTCCAACTTGTGTTGTCTATAGTCCCCAAGATAAGGAAAGCACCTACTTCCCAAGATTCGAAAAGTGCCATAGTCTGGATGTTTTCCATAGAGATGATAGAAGGGTGAGTCCATCCCTAAAGTAGGAGAGGGAAATCTATTGAGCAGAAAAACTATTGTGGAGAAGCATTCCAACGAGAACCTTGGTGGAATTTTGGCATGGAACATCATGGTTAACCCTAGTTCTGTAATGCTTTGTTGCTTTCTCTCAGCCTTGCCATTTTGTTTTGGAGTCTTAGGGCATGCAGATTGATGATGGATACCCTTAGTTGTCAAAAAATCAGTGAATGTTTAGGCTGCAAATTCCCCTCCTTCATCACTTTGAAATATGCGTATTTTGGCATCAAACTGACAAGAAACATAATTATGAAATTTGACAAATGTGTCAAATAGATTAATTTATGTCTAAGAGGAAAGAGCCATGTAAAATTTGTGAATTCATCAACAAAAATGGCATAGAACCGAAATTTGTGTCTAGAAACAATTGGAGCTTGCCCCCATAAATCACAATGAACTTTATAGAAAAGGATACTTATATTAGTATCACTTTGTAGAAAAGGTAATCTACAAGATTTTCCCATTTAACAATTGGTCCAAACATCAGGCAGTTGAGATTGAGAAGAAGTGATAAACTTCTGAGAATAGAGATAATCTATAATTTTTTGATGAGGATGTCCTAAGCGTTGATGCCAACACTGTATATTGAGTTGGCGAAATCTATTTGAGAAGAGAGCTATTGGATCTTTATCTAAGATTCTGTTAGGCGGTCCTCTATAAAAAATATATAGTCCCTTTTGTTTCCTTCTCGTCGCCACTATCCTCTGAATGATCTTATCCTTTATCATAAAACTAGGGCCATCAAACTCAAATTTGAGAGGATAATCAGAAGTAAGGGTCATCAAATAGCCCACGGCCCACAACTTGACCCAGAAACCCGATGGCCCACCGGGCTAATGGGCGGCCCAGCCCGTTGTTATTGAGGCCCATGGGTAGCCTACTAGCCTAGTGGGTCAGGTCGTGGGTTAGTTTTTATGCCCATGGGTACTTGGTGGGCTAGCCTAGTAGCCCAACCCGTTGCCCAGCTCGTTGGCCTAGCCCAATAACTCATAATTCATAACAAAAATATAGGAAGTGTATGAAAGATTGATCTTGAGATATTGTAGAAAAGGTAATCTACAAGATTTTCCCATTTAACAATTGGTCCAAACATCAGGCAGTTGAGATTGAGAAGAAGTGATAAACTTCTGAGAATAGAGATAATCTATAATTTTTTGATGAGGATGTCCTAAGCGTTGATGCCAACACTGTATATTGAGTTGGCGAAATCTATTTGAGAAGAGAGCTATTGGATCTTTATCTAAGATTCTGTTAGGCGGTCCTCTATAAAAAATATATAGTCCCTTCTGTTTCCTTCTCGTCACCACTATCCTCTGAATGATCCTATCCTTTATTATAAAACCAGGGCCATCAAACTCAAATTTGAGAGGATAATCAGAAGTAAGGGTCATCAAATAGCCCACGGCCCACAGTCCGAGCCAGAAACCCGATGGCCCACCGGGCTAATGGGCGGCTCAGCCCGTTGTTATTGAGGCCCATGGGTAGCCTACTAGCCTAGTGGGTCAAGTCGTGGGTTAGTTTTTATGCCCATGGGTACTCGATGGGCTAGCCTAGTAGCCCAACCTGTTGCCCAGCTCGTTGGCTTAGCCCAATAACTCATAATTCATAACAAAAATATAGGAAGTGTATGAAAGATTGATCTTGAGATATTATAGATGAATTTTTTAAGAGAATTCTCTCAACCACTAAAATACTCAAAGTAATTGTGTTAAACTTAGTTTACTAAATATATATGTTTCTAGTAGTCTAGCAAATTTGAATTAGCCATTTGACATTTTTTTTTATTAAATATAAGAATAAAAAACTATTTAAAGCCTTAATAAAAAAATAATTAAATAGGTTTCCATCAACAAAACAAAAAATTAAATAGATTTGACTGTAAAAAATTTTGAAATTAAGTATTAAATTCTTTAATTTTTTCATTTAAAAAAATAGATTGATTATTCCCTTATAAAAAATTGATTCTTTCCTTATAAAAATAATAAAATAATATACCAACACAAGCTTATGGGTAGCCCATTAGGCCCAACCCAATAGTTCAGGTCGCTAAAGACAAAATAGGCATTGCCCATGGGCAGGGTCATGGGTTGAGGTTTTCTCTTTCGGCCCAACCTGACCCGGCCCGTTAACTAGTTAATAGTCCATTATGCCCAGCCCATTGTACCCATGGGCCAATTACAAATGGGCTGGGCCGGCCCGACTCGGCCCATTGACGACCCTTAATCAGAAGTTAACTTACTAATAGAAAGGAGATCATTCTTGATTTCTAGTACAAGTAAAACATCATTAAGTGGAATAGAGGAATCACCTGATCCTACAGTGGCTTTGCCAATATGTGTAATTGGCAAAATATCACAATTTCCAATGATTACACCATCATTCCCAGTATAAGGACTTAAGGAATGAAGATTACCTGCATTTCCAGTCATGTGGTCTGTGGCACTAGTGTCAGGATGCCAAGTAGAGTCTTGAATATCACTTAATTTCATTGCTGCAAAACTTTGAGGTAGATTGTCAGCAATGAATGAGTGATTAAGTTTATTAAAACACTTGATGGCAGTGTGATTTCTTTTATTGCATATCTGACAAACAACAACTTCATCTTTGTTTTTGTTATTTGCGTTTTGATTGCTTGACTGTCCTCGAGATTGAGAGTTGTAAGGCTTGAATTCAGATTGGTTGCCTTGAATGAACCCTCGTCCTTTGGAATTGAATGATACTTACTGCCCTTGATTTTTCTTGTTCTGGTTTTGCTTTTGACCATAAAACACCATGGGAGAGGTTGCTGGAGTGTTAAGCTTGTATCTGTCTGCATAACTTTCAAGATGAGTCACAATCTCAGCAGATGGAGGAATGGGAGGTTAAAGCATAGTTGCTGTGAAAACCTCATATTCTTTGCCGAGTCCATTAAGAAGCCACCATGACTACTTGTGATCAGGTACAGGTTTACCTATGGCAGCAAGTTCATAACATATAGTTTTCAATTTTCTTAAGAACACACTCAAGGTGTTAGTTCCTCGAGTAATGGAGGTAAGCCTCCGCTTGAGTGCAAGGCTTCTATCGGGCAAAACATTGACAAAGGCATGAACCAATGCATTCCAAACCTTAGCTGCAGTGTTAAGACCAACGACAATACCAAGGATTTCTTCTGAGAGAGTGGCAGTGAGCCATCCCTTGACAAGTCAATCAAATCTACGCCACTTCACAAACGCAAGATTTTGTTAGGGTTCAATTTCATCAACAGTGATGATCTGAGGTGGTGATGTAGTATCACCATTGATAAATCCTTGAAGGTCATAGCTCTCCAGGATGTTAAGCATTTGTGTCTTCCATAGAAGGAAATTGGTGGAAGTGAGGCAGAGTGACACAAAATTGGCAATATTTTGTGTCACAGGGTAAGGGTAATTATCAATTTGGGTGGTAGTGTTTGACATATTGAAAAGAAAAATGTGAGAAAAGATAAACAAAGAAGACAAGTTCTCTCTATCTTCCTGTTAGCTCTGATACCATAAAGGAGTTTGAGAAATTCTATCTCATAGGGTTGAGATAGAGAGAAGACTTCTATATCTTATATATAATCAATTACAGAATGTTTCTGGTCCATTTTATGGACTTGTACAGGATGGCTACAATCAAGTAAATATACAGCAAATATGGAATACTACAATCTTAGCTTTCCTAGAATAGATAGAGTGATATGTGCCTCTATTTAATAATGCTAGAATCATGGAAGAGCCTTTTTTACTACAGTTGTAATCACAGTGCATGATATGTTGGTCTGCTCATTGCTAGGATCATGCTCTATGGGTACGTGTAATTCTATCAGTACAAAACAAGGTGGTTGGGTCATGTGGACATCTTCATCAATGAAACCATGTAAAAAGGCATTCGTGACATCAAGGTGACGGATATCCAAGTTGCGAGAGACAACAAGGGAGTGTAGTGCGAATGGTAACCAGCTTGAAATGACCACAGGGCTGAAAGTCTCACCATAGTCAAATGTTGTGTTGTTGATGCAACACTTGTAACACTCAACAGAACCATCAACGCTTCTTTTAATTCAAAAAATTCATTTGAAAGCAACAAGATTCATGTGGGGCTTGGGATAAACAAGAGACCAAGTTCAATTATGCATAAAAGCAGTGAATTCCTCATTCATAGCATGTCACTATTTAGGCTGTTTAGAAGCACTTGAGAAAGAGGTAGGTTCTGAGAAGGAAGAATCCATAGTAGAAAGTAGTGCTTTGGGCATAGATCCAAAGGATACTTCACAAGACCAGGAAAAAGCTTCTTTGGTTGAAAAATATTGACACTAGTTCGCCTCTATAGGATGCCATGAGGGCTTTTGCGTTGAGCAAGAGTCTGGCATGAATGTGGGAGTACGGGGTGGGGAACTCATGGAGTTAGGCAGCTCAATTTGAGGATTATAAGATGGGGAATTTGAGATAACAGGTTGAGGTGGCTGAGATAATTTTGTAACAGTATTGGGGGAAGACAAATTAGTGAGAGAACCTACAGATTTGAAGAGTGGTGAATGTTGTGAGAGGTTGAGAGAGTAGCAAAAGGAAAAGATTTTTCATCAAACACAACATTGCATGAAATATAGACACGATTGGCGGAGAGATCAGGACACTTGTAACCCTTGTGATGAAGACTACAGCCAAGAAAAACACATTGTTTTGATTGAAAGTCAAGCTTATGAGAACTGTACGGGCGAAGATGAGCCCAACAAGTATACCCAAAAGTTTTGGGAAAATTGTAATCTGTTATTTGATGATCGAGTAACTCAAGAGGAGATTTGTGATTGGTAATACGAGAAGGGAGCTAATTTATAAGATAAGAGGCAGATGCAAGAAAGTTGACATCTGTATTAACTATATATCGATCGCTCAACAGAACCATTTTATTGATGTGTATGGGGACAGGAAATACAATGAAAGATACAAATTGATTGAAAATAAATTATGCAATTTACGATATTCATCACCCCAATCTGATTGAATACATTTTATTTTTATTTCAAAATAACGCTCAACATGGGTTGAAATTGTAGAAAAAAAATTATACATATCACTTGAAGGAAATAGGTTACAACCAAATGAATTTAGAAAAGTCATCAATAAAAGAAAATAATAACGATTTCTATTAACTAAAATTTGAGGAGCAGGGCCCATACATCTCTAAAAATAAGATCCAAAGGAAATTTAAATTTAGAAGGAGATAAACTAAATGAAAATTGATGACTATAATTTGCGATGTTTGCAGAGATTTGTTGGAATTCACATCTAAATGATGCTGAGAAATCACTAGATGAATTGTTACAATTATACTTTAATCTATTTTCCTTTCAAATTATTTTGGAAAATATTTTTATGGGTTTATTTACGATTTTTTAGTTTACAATAATGTTGTTCAAAAATTTTTATTAGTCCTTCTTTTTTACATTCTTTTCATTACATGCCTTTTCTTCTCCAATATAGTTAGGTTTTTCTATAGAGAATTGTTACGTCTATAACATTTTTTACAACATTTTCACAATAAATCTAGTTGGCAAGTTGTTACAGGTTTTAAATTTAAATCCAACACTGAAATTACTTTCTTACCTACTAGTAACAGCAAATAACTACCTGCCAACTAGGATTTGTTGTGAAAATATTGTGAAAAATGTCGTGGACGTAGTATTTCTCTTTTCTATATTTATAATATTTTTTTTCTTTTCAATTATAAGATTTTGTCAACTAAGATTAGTAGAAATATTATAGTAGTTCTACTAATAAGTTTGTGCAAAGAAAGGGAAAATGAGTTGTAGTATTTTAATAAAATATAAAAAATCAAAATAAATTTACGATTACCTTTCAAAATTTGTTCAATTTAAGTTATTTTATATACATATATATATATATATATATATAATCTTTTAGTTGTTCGTTTCTTTTAACTTATTAGAAAATGATTTAATTGTGTTCCTCTATGTATATACATATTTTTCTGTTTATGTTAATGTTCGAGTGTGTAAATGTATGAATGTGTTTTTTTTGGGGGTGAGGGGGAGGTGTGAGGCTCTGCCTTTGGCTCCGACCTTTATTTCAAATTGGAAGTAAAAAGACCACTCACATGACCATCATACTAAGAATAAAGGGCAACCTTTGAAGCCATATTTCATTTGTATAATCAATAAAGTCATTGGCGACGTAAAGAAATCTGCATGAATAACACTTACACTCAAATCAGTAAAATATTAAAATAAAAGGAGATAGTAATAATAATAATAATAATAATAATAATAATAATAATAATAATAATATTATTATTATTATTATTATTGTTGTTGTTGTTGTTGTTGTTGTTGTTGTTGTTGTTGTTGTTGTTGTTGTTGAAAGAAAAGAAGAGAAATTTAGGCTTCAAATAATGTTGTGGATTCCTAGAAGTTGGAACATTTTCATCATTGTTAGCATTGCTGGGCTGATAATTGGATTCAATTTAGGTGAATATTTTTTGTTCTTCGGCTTTTTCATTATTGAAGTTTTCACTGGATTATCTTTTAATTTGTTTAATAATAATAATAATAATAATAATAATAATATTATTATTATTATTATTATTATTATTATTATTATTGTTGTTGTTGTTGTTGTTGTTGCTATTGTTGTTGTTGAAAGAAAATAAGAGAAATTTAGGCTTCAAATAATGTTGTGGATTCCTATAAGTTGGAACATTTTCATCATTGTTCGCATTGCTGGGCTGATAATTGGATTCAATTTAGGTGAATATTTTTTGTTCTTCGGCTTTTTCATTATTGAAGTTTTCACTGGATTATCTTTTAATTTGTTTATGTTGTTCATCACTTAAAAAAAAAAAAAATACTAATCCTATTGGTAAAATTTATCGTTAAGTGTAGGGATTGCTTCAAGTCTTCTAGTTTATATAGTATTATTTATCAACAATATATAATATTATTTATCAACAAGATTGGATTTAAACAGAGGCAATTGCGATTACTTTATTAGGAATCATAGCTGGCTCATGGCTTGCCGATACTGTTGAAAGTGGATGGACAATATTACTGGGCAAATTTCTGGTCAGAATCTTAAGTGGTGTAGAAGTGAGGATTATATTCAGATTTAGTTGAGAAATATACTCCCCAAAATTAATGAAGGTAACCATACGTAGAATGACCCCTCTCAAGCTTATTGCTTAAGTAAATGAAGCTATTTTATCTAAATATAAGATTGTTGCACTTATACTTTAATCTATTTTCCTTTCAAATTATTTTAAAAATTTTTTGACGATTTATTTAATTATTTATTTTTTTTGTCTACAATAATGTCATCCGAATTTTTGCTTTACCTTTCTCTAATTAGGTGTCTTTCATTCTCCAATTTAGTTAAGGTTTTTCATATATTTATTATTCACAATTATAGAATTCTGTCAACTAATGCATTGACCTCACACCAAAGCACCACTAACAGTTCTACTAATAAGTTAATGCCAAAAAAAAAAAAAAGGGGGAAGTAAAGTTATTAAATTTGTTAAATTTAAGTTATTAACATATATATATATATATATATATATATATTCATTTAGTTGTTTTTTTGTTTATGTAATTTATTAGTTAATGATTTATGTGTGTTCGTTAATGTATATACATATGTTAGTATTTAATCTAATGTTTGAAACTACTTACATGACCATTATCTTAAGAATGCAAGGCAATCTTTGGAGCTATTTTTGTCTATAAAATCAACAAAGTCATTATTTATGTAAAGCAAAGTTATATGAATTATACTTGCAGTAAATCAATAAAATATTAAAAAATTTCAATAGAATAATTCTAAATGTATTTCAAAAAAGAAAAAGACTAATTAAAAAAAAAAAGGGTGATATTCCACTTACAAGTCTATATATCAATAAAAATAACAATAACAATAACAATAGATCTACCTACGTTGAATTCATAGATAAGGCTAGCCATGCGTGCTTTTAGAAAAAGCTCTCTAACTTTATTGTAAGGAAAGTATAGCTTGAAGAGACTCGTCTTAAAAAAATTGCACCTCCTAAATTAATTCATCTAAATCAGAACTATTACAACTATACTTGCATCCGTTTATTGAGGGAAGAGGCAATGAAGGGAAGGCTATGTTGGCGAATTTTGTTCTTAAATAGTTAGTCTCTCTCTCCCTCTCTCTATCTCCCACTATTCTACATTAAGAAAATAAAGTGAGGCAAATTTTGGGATTGACCTTAAACCATTCAAATTTGGCGATAGTTTTATTAAAAGAAATAAGGGTATTAGGGTTTTAGACCTTGATTGTGACAAGACCAATATTAGTCCAACTATGAAATATATCTCAATTGATAAACATCACACAAAATAGATCATATAGAGATAAACTATATTGTGACCTAAGGAAAACCAATGGAACAAATCATCGCATAGTAAAAATCCTATAGGAATTCAACCTTCTAGTCCTAATGTAAACAAAATCAATTAGAATAGAATGAAAGTATATACAATAAATCTATAGCTATCTAATGTAGTACTTACTAACATGACCACACATAACTCCAAAAATGATATTGAAAACAAGCATAAAAATTTGATGAATTAGAGGTGCAATGGACATACTTTCCTTAAACAATATCTGCCCCACACAAGTGTTGTAGTAAATTTGCCTAAGGATATAACTAGGTCTATTGAGTTTTACAAATAGTAATTTTGGAAAACACTCAAAGGATTTCTTGTGTTTCTAACAGAAAATCAAAAGGAAGAAGTGAAAATGAGAGTTACTCCAATATATACAAAATTTCAATTCCAGAGCCATAGAGAGTTTAGTTGACACTCGATGGACACTTGGTCAACTGAGTTTTTGTGAGCTTGTTTTTCCACTTGTTCTCTATTGTTTCTTTCACACTACCCCACCTAAAGAAGTAGTAACATGTTTCATATAAACTACCAATATTAAACAAGCCGAGCCCAAGCAAAAAAATGCTCGTTTATAGCTTGATAAAATGCTTGATATATGTTTACTAAATAAACACATTATTATGACTTTACACATATCTTAATAATAAAATAGTCACATGAGACCACTTACTACTGCCCATTAATTTTTCTTCTTTCCTCTAATTTCTTTTAACACTCCCTCTAAACTGACCATGGAACACTTTTAAACTTAAGTTACATATTTTTTTTTAATCCAAGTAAGCCCACGAATGGCTTTTCTCCCACCCACAATCTTTATAAATTTATGAAATATGTTACTATGCAAGTTTTTCCCATTCAGTTACAAATATAAGTCTTTCTAGACTTCTAGTCTTTGCCGAACTTCATAATCCAGTTCTATTAAAACTAAGATTATTATTTGTCACCCTCAATGTCTCTGTCCAATGTCTATCTTCTGCGGCCTAAAACTCTAGGCTACCTTAAGAATACCAAAACTTCTTTGATAAGCCTTAACCTCTCTCTTTTACTGTCACTTTTTCCCCAATTTTTCACAAAGAAGAATACAGCTCTCTCTCTCTCTCTCTTAAGGTAAAAAAATTCCACCAAATCTTCCTTAGATCTCTTTGCAACCTCATCTACTGGTGAAGGAGTCCTAGATTTGGATGAGTTTGCACCGGACATACGAAGAGATAATTAGAGGTTATGGACTGAAAGGTCAGAGGAAGAGAGAGAAATTATAAATTAGAGAGAGGCGAGAGAGAGAGAGAGAGAGAGAGAGAGAGAGAGAGAGAGAGAGAGAGAGAGAAGTGAAGAAAAGAAAACAGAAATCGGAGAAAGGATCAAAGTAAGGAAGAAGAGAAAGAAAAGAGACATGAGAAAGAGGAGAGTTTTGACAAAGAGAGAAAGGAAATAAAAAATTACCCAGAAAGGTAACGGCATTAACAAGCTGTTTGAGTATTGGACTAAGATGGTCAATTTCTAAATGTTATGGACTTTATTGGTATTACCCCAAACCTTAGGGTATATTTGTGAAATTTACCCTAAATATTTATAATCAAGAGTTTTGTAAGTCAATTGGCACATTTTGATATTTTCAAAGTCTGAGTAAGGTTTGACCAATTCTTTATTCTATCCACATTATAAATTTTTTTTAATCTATTTATTCTAATCACATAATTCTATACCTAATAACTTCATAATGCTATATATAAAAGATTCAAAAAAAAAAAAAAATACAAAAAATATAGTTAAAATTTCAAATCCATGTCTAGTATTACATTAATAAAACAACTAAAATAATGGTTAATCAAAATCATTCACTAATATCTAGCGAAAAAAGGGTGAGACAATTATTGGTGTCTTGGTTAAGGTTTTTTATTTTTTTATAATTACTTGGTTAAGGTTGAGGTAGCTTAAAGATGTGAGATCTTTTTCTTTAAAAAATTGTCAAGTGTGTCCCAAAGTTAATAAAACATTAAAAATTAATAAAATTCTATCATTCAAAAAAATTAAAAAATTTCCACGGGTTGTGTTAAAGAGCCGCAACTCTTCAAGAAAATAAATTTTTTCCATGGGCTGAGTTAAAGACACCAATTGATCCAAGTTGCTAATGACACTAATTGGTGTGTATATGAAGTGATTAGCAGCATAGGAGTTGTCTCTGTGACTATGGGGTGGAGTTATTTAAGAGGGACAAAATGCTCTCAAATGAGAGGTAGAAATTGGGTAAAAATTATTGGATTTTTGTGATTTGTTTTGCTAGGATTTATAATTGTTATAATTTTTTTTACTTAGACCTTGTCCAAAGATTTTTTTTATTATCTAAGTATGTAATTTTTTTTGTAGATTTTCCTTATTGTCCGGATTTGTAAATTGTCTAAATATTTAGCTAAATGTTTTTCTTGATATTCTTGGGACAACCAGACAAAGGATTATTTGATAATTTTTTTCATTTTTGGTTTCATGAGTCAATTTGTAAATTGTTTGGGAGAGAGGGGCCAAGTATATTAATTTTAGAGCCAAAAGTAAATTTTTTTATGCTAAATATATATATTAGGGAATTTTTTTCAAAGGCTAGGGTTGGGGGGGGGGGGGGGCATGGCCCCCCTCAGCCCCAAGGTAGTTCCATCCCTGGTTCTAGTGGATGTGCGAAGAGCTCTAGCAATGACTCTAGATCCAACATTGTATTTGGCATCACTACCATCTTCACTTTTTACCTCCAAGATGTTCATAGTCTTCATTCACCGTAGTTTTCCATGTTTGGAAAATTTTTATTTATTTGTATAGTTGTTTTACACTGTGGTTTGTTTGATATCACAATTATCTTGATTTCCAAATTATGGTTGTTTACGAAATTTCTATATAACTTAGAAAAATCTTGTTAGTTGTATTTGTTTGATAATAACTTAGCTTTGTAATTAGTTGATTGTGGTTGTGGGAGTTTGGTATGTAGTTTGGGATGAGACTGTACTTTTCTTAAGGTGCAGAGTCCTCTATGGCTAGTTGCTAAAAATGTTATAGTTTCTTTGTAATTAGATTTGTTTTGTGCTATGTGCTATGTGTTTTTGGATATTAAATTTGATTTTTGTTTATTCATATACGTATTTGGAATGTTAATTTATTTAAATTTGTGAAGATTATAGTTGCACAAATGACAAATGTGGATGTAAAAATTGTATTTTGAATAATTACTCAATCTATAGACAATGAATTATGAATTGATGGATTTAATTATGTAAAGTTGTAATTTGAACAATTTTTAATCACAAGTGGAATTAGAAGTATGAAAAAATGAGTATATTATTATTATTATTATTTTTTTGTATACTTGATTTTTAAGTACTCCTCTTTAGCGACAAAATTTATTTCATCACTGTTGCTTTTTAAGTGATGAATCCTGGTTTCATTGCCCAAATCTGCTAGTTTTTATGCATACGATTTTTAACAACGACTTATGTTTGTCGCTATTGATGACCTTTAGCAACGAAAATAGTTTCGTCGACAAAATAACCCAATTTTATGTGATTATTTTTAGCAATGATATTTTTCCGTCACTATTGGTTACCTTTGGTGATGAAATGAGTTTCATCGCCTACATTTTTCAAAGCAACACCAATAGTGACGAAATGTTTTGTCACTAAAAATATTAACTTTTAGCAACGAAATATTTTGTCACCATAGATAAATTAGGTTTGAGC
This sequence comes from Lithocarpus polystachyus, assembly GCA_033629205.1. Classification (NCBI taxonomy): domain Eukaryota; kingdom Viridiplantae; phylum Streptophyta; class Magnoliopsida; order Fagales; family Fagaceae; genus Lithocarpus; species Lithocarpus polystachyus. The sequence continues at coordinate 34,326,768 of CM066166.1, read as the reverse complement.
CAAGTTTTTTTTCCCATTGGTGCCCTTATTTCAGATTAACAATAGCAATGAAAATTACATTTCGTCGCCAAATGTTATAATTTTTTATTATTGGATTTCGTCGCTATATATGTAATTTTGGCGACAAACAAATTTTCCTCACTAATATTCATTGCCAAAATTACATTTTGTTGTAGTACAAAGTGGAACTAAACTTATATTAAAAGTTTTAAACATACTTCGATATGCTAAATATTCAACTTAAATTCAATTTTATGAATAAATTTTATAATTTGCATCTATTATAATTTGAAATATATATATATATATATATATTAATTTTTCAAACAAATAAAAAGGATAAACTTTAGAGAAGTTACCCTTCATTAATGAGAGTATTTTTGAACCACATATATGCACTACAAGAAAAATGCCTATTAGCGACCAAGAATTTTTGATGGACCCAAAAAGCCCTCTCAAAATATCTTATTTGTGATGGTAAAATAAGGGCCTTGCAAATACTTGGTAAAATGTGAAATATTTGTGACCAACAAAAAAAACTGTCGCAATTATGTGTTATAGCCATCATAAATACTAATATTTTGGAGGGAAATCTTCCCTCCATATTATTTGTGAGGGACAATTAAAAATCTCTCGCAAAAAGTGTATTATTTTTTACGATTAAAAAAAACTATTACTAATACTAAATTATTTGCGAGGGCTAGGATCGACCCTTACAAATAATCATTAAAATGCCAAAACTATTGGAGGGAAATGTTCCCATCAAATTATTTCTGAGGGACAATAAAAATCCCTTGCAAAAATTTTATTTTTTGTATGGGTTAAAAATATGCCCTTACTAATACTAAATTATTTACAAGGGCCACGATTGACCTTCGCAAAAAATCATTAAAATATTTATTTTTTTTGGAAATAAAAGTTATTCTAAAATTAAAAGAAAAATAAAAAGAAATGCATAAACATATAAAACTTTGTATTCTTTAGATGAACCTTTTGTTTACTGTCTAAAAAAAAAACCTTTTATATACACTAGTGTTGGCTGCACGTGCTGTCCCAGTAGTGAAAAAATTAATAGATTTTGTGTGTGAAATCATGAATTTTGACTCATCCAATTTGACTATATTAAAAAAGAAGTCTAAGAATACAACAAAATATCACAATATTTTCACAATATTTTCATTTTTAGGATCTGAATAGATATTTTTTTATTTTATTTGAGAGAAATGCTACATTCATAACATTTTTAGAACAAATTCTAAATGACAAGTTGTTATTAGTTTTAAACTGATGATAACATTGTTATTGTTATTTTCAAAACATTTATTTTCAGTTGTAGTTACTTACAATCTCATATTTTACTATTTTATTTCGACTTGTAAGAAATTGATACTTCAATATTTGTAAAAATATTATGAAATTTGTTGTGTTAGTATAACAATATATATGTCAGCTTACATAAATATTTAAAAGAAAAAAAAAACATAAATCAATTACTGGGAAAAAAAAAGTTTAGGCACTATAGAAATTAATGTTAAAATGTTGTGGACTTAGCATTTTTTTATTTGATCTATAAGAAACTGAGATCTCAGCAATTGTAAAAATATTGTGATAATAATAAGTGTAATAACATTTTCTCAAAACATTTATTTTCAGTTGTAGTTGGTTATAGTCTCATATTTTATTTTTTTATTTCGATTTGTAAGAAATTGACACGTCAATAATTGTGAAAGTATTGTGAAATTTGTTGTGTCAGTATAACAATATATATGACAACTTACATAAACATTTCAAAAAAAAAAAAAAAACATAAAACGATTACTGGGAAAAAAAAAAAAATCTTTAGGCACTGTAGCTATAGTGCCAATTGAATAAACCAAAAGCACTGTAACTCCAATGCTATCCATCAATAATAGTTTACTTATGATTTGTTTTGAAATTAATGTTAAAATGTTGTGGATTTAGCATTTTTTTAGTTATTTGATATATAAGAAACTGAGATCTCAACAATTGTGAAAATATTGTGATAACAATAAGTGTTGTAACATTTTCTCGAAACATTTATTTTCAATTGTGGTTGGTCACATTCTCATATTTTTTTTTTTATATTTTGAGTTGTAAGAAATTGATACCTCAATAATTGTGAAAATATTGTGAAATTTGTTGTGTCAGTATAACAATAAATGTGCCAGCTTATATAAATATTTAAACAAAAAATAAAACACAAACCGATTACTGAAAAAAAAGTGACTCACAAACCATAATTGTGAAAATATTGTGAAATTTATTGTGTCATTATAACAATATAAATGTCAGCTTATATCAATATTTAAAAGAAAAAAAACGCAAACCGATTACTGAAAAAAAAGTGACTCACGAAAATGGGGTAGATGAACAGTGCCAAAACACTGGATTTACAGTGCGAAAGCACTATAACAGTATTGTCAAAACATTTATTTCCAATTGTGGTTAGCTACAGTCTCATATTTTATTATTTTATTTCGACTTGTAAGAAATTGACACGACAATAATTGTAAAAATATTATGAAATTTGTTGTGTCAGTATAACAATATAAATGTCAGTTTACATCAATATTTGAAAGAAAAAAAAAAAAAAAAAACACAAACCGATTATTGAAATAAAAAGACTAAATAAACCATAATTGTGAAAATATTGTGAAATTTATTGTATCAGTATAACCGTATAAATGTCAGTTTACATCAATATTTAAAAGAAAAAAAAAAACACAAACCGATTAATGAAAAAAAAAAACGACTGACCAAAATGGCACTGTAGATGAACAGTGCAAAAGCACTGAATGCACAATGCCAATGCACGTATAACAATATAAATGTCAGCTTACATCAATATTTAAAAAAAAGAAAACATAAACCGATTACTGGAAAAGAAAAAGTGACTAACTAAATCATAATTATGAAAATATTGTGAAATTTATTGTGTCAGTAAAATAATATAAACGTTAGCTTACATCAATATTTAAAAGAAAAAAAAAACATAAATCGATTACTGGAAAAAAAAAAAAAAAGGTGACTCACGGAAACAGCACTATAGATGAACAGTGAATAACACTATATGAACTGTACAAAAACACTGTTATATAAAAATTTGTTGTGTCAGTATAACAATATAAACGCCAGCTTACATCAATATTTTAAAAAAAAAAAAAACACGAACCAATTATTGGAAGAAAAAATGTGACTAACGAAACTATAATTGTGAAAATATTGTGAAATTTGTTGTGTTAGTACAACAACATTTAAAAGGAAAAAAAAAAAAAACACACAAATCGAATACTAAAAAAAAAAAAAAAGGACTAATGAAACGAAAACACTGTTGCTGCTATAGTGCTGCATAGTGCCGAATCACTGTAGCGGCATTGTCGCTTTTTATATAAAGAAATATTGTGAAATTTGTTATGTCAGTATAACAATATAAATGTCAGCCTACATCAATATTTAAAAGAAAAAAAAACGCAAACCGATTACTGAAAAAAAAAGTGACTAACTAAACCATACTTGTGAAAATATTGTGAAATTTATTGTATCATTATAACAGTATAAAGGTTAACTTACATCAATATTTAAAAGAATTAAAAAAAAAAAAAACACAAAGCTGTTATTGAGAAAAAAAAAAGTGGCTCACCAAAACGCAACAGCCAAAACACAGTTTAGCCCTCCACAAAAAAAAAAAAAAAAAAAAAAAAAAAATGGACTCACGAAACCAAAATCTACTGTAGAGGCATTCACGCTTTTTATATAATTAATAGATTCTATATAAGAAAAGTTTGACCTTATTTTCTAAACAATTGTACCAATAAAAAAAATGATAACACTTTCAACTTCAAAATGGTAGCCTAAAATTCAAGAATTTCAGCTTTTTGTGCTCTCTCTCTCTCTCTCAAAAGTGAATAAAAATTTCTTCCCATTAATATAATGCATAACAGATGAGTTCATAGATCAAATGGTAAATTACATCCGATTGGCATAAAAATTGGCATGCATGTTAAGAACATATTGAACATGTAATCAAATGGTTGGATTTTCAAAATATGAATTTAATAATAAGTTGTTGGGTGATATAACATTTTTTAGAGTTACAACACGTGTAACTTGAGCCCAACTCTATATTTCTTAATTCTATGTGAATTTTGACAAATCTAAAGTTAGATTACATTATCTTCATATATTTTTCATGATTATAAAATTTCAAGGTGGTCAAATATTAATTGTCATGTCATCAATCAATTGTTTGAATTCAAGGTTTTGTAGTTTAGAATAATGCATAAAAGATGAGTTAATAGATCAAATGGTAAATTATATCTGATTGGCATGAAAACTGGCATGCAAGTTAATAACATATAGAGTATATAATCCAATGATTAGATTTTCAAAATATGAATTCAATAGTAAGTTATTGGGTGGTGTGACATTTTTTAGAATTACGTCATATATAACTCGTACCCAACCCTATATTTCTCAATTCGATTTGAATTTTGAAAAATCTACCGTTAGATTACATTATCTTTATATATTTTTCATACTTACAAAATTTTAAGGTGATCAAATATCAATAGTGATGTCATCAATCAATTGTCTAGATTTAAGTTTTAATTGTTTAAAATAATGCATTAAAAATGAGTTTATAGATCAAATGGTAAGTTACATCCGATTGGCATGAAAATTGGCATGCTTGTTAAGACCATATAAAACATGTAATCCAACGGTTGAATTTTCAAAATATGAATTCAATAATAAGTTATTGGGTGGTGTAACATTTTTTAGAGTTACGTCAAGTGTAACTCGAACCCAACTCTGTATTTCTTAATTCACTGTGAATTTAGACAAATCTACCATTAGATTATATTATCTTCATATATTTTTCATACTTATAAAATTTCAAGGTGATTAAAGATTAATAGTCATGGCATTGATCAATTGTCTAGATTTAAGTTTTAGTGGTTTAAAATAATGCATAAAATATGAGTTTATAGATCAAATGGTAAATTATATCTAATTGGCATGAAAATTGGCATACATGTTAAGAACATATAGAACATGTAATCAAATGGTTGGATTTTCAAAATATGAATTCAATAATAAATTATTGAGTGATGTAACATTTTTTAGAGTTACGTCAGATGTAACTTGTACCCAACCGTATATTTCTTAATTCAATGTGAATTTTGAGAAATCTAACATTAGATTACATTATCTTCATACATTTTTCATGCTTACAAAATTTCAAGGTTATCAAAGATTAATAAGCATGTCATCAATTAATTTTTAATAAAACAACCCAGAAATTAATTTTAAGAAGCGGCCTCGCATGCAGAACAACCCGAGAGGGGGAAAGAGGGAGAAGACAGTCTAGGGATACTCGGTAGCTCAACTCCGCTCTAGTTAGGAGGTGTATTCGGTGGCGTTGCTCTAGGAGGTACTCGGTGGTTGAAAAAAGGGGTGACATAGGCACAAAGAACCAAGTTGGCTCAGTTTTGTAACAAATAGAGAAACAAAGATAGAGACTTATATACCTGAAGATAAGTCATTAAGACAAAGGTGCTAGATTGAAGGATTGGAATGGAATTGGAGGTGGAATCTGATGATGCTGGGATGGGTTAAGGTGATGTTGCAAGCTGGGTATCGTCCGACAAATAAGGTTTCTTTGTAATCTTAGGAAATGGAGGTTGGTGATGGAGGTATGTTGACAATGAAGAGGTTCATGAGAATGGCACCGTTTTTTAGATCAGTGAAAACTGAGGTTTTCATTTCTTGTTCTTTCTTGTCAGCCATGGTGGGGTTTTGGCCCTTTCTTTTCTTTCTTGGGTGAGACTTGAGAGGGAGAAATAAAGTTATGTTCTTTGGTGTTGTTCTCCACACGGACCTCTTAAAATAAAATTCTGTTTTTTTTTTTTTAAATTAATGTTCTTTGAAAATTAATAAATAAACAATAAATTTTAAAATTGAAAAAACAACGGTCATTTTGCTATAGATAATGAAAATAGTTAACAGATTGTTAACAAATGACTTAATTGAAAATAAATGAAACTTAGAGGATTAAAATGACAAAACCCAAACTTAGAGGACTGATATGAAAATTGTGAAACTTAGACGTTGAGTTTTACATTTTAGTAAAAAAAAAAAAAGTTATTTATATATCACTTTTAAACATTATAACACTAAACTAAAAAAACAAATAAAAAAGAGTACTTTATTACACACATAAGACGCATATAATGAGTCTAGTTTTTTAAATAATGACTTGAAAGGCTATGTGTTGTGCATACATTAGTCGAGAAAGACATTCAAAACTACATGCTAACTGGTCCCACATATCCTTTTCAATATTAAAATTAATCGATTTATAGTAAACAAAATTTTGCAAATTATTGAAGTACTAGATTCTTTCTAGTTCTCTCTCATTTGGATTTATCACTAACAACACTTTTTTACTTACCAAATCTTACTAGATCCATATTTTTATTTTTATTTATTTTAGTTTTAGCAATTTTCATTTTTCAATATATAAAGTACCATGTTAGTTAAAATTAGATACCATTTATGTAAGCATTGTGTTTGTTAAATGTTAGTTATGATATATATTCCATGTTGAATATGCTTGAATAGATGTGGAAGATAGAAGCATAAAATAGGAACACAAAAACACATGGATTACATGGTTCAGCCTTACGACCAACATTAACGAAGGACACCCTTAAGGACTACACTTTTATTATGTAAGAGTATAGTACAAAACATGTGTTACAATGAACCATAACATGGGTATATATAGTAAACTAAACCCTAAACTAATAGACTCCTAGTACAAGTAAGAGACTTGGATTGCACACAAAATAGTATTAGGCTTGGGCCTATGCTAATGGACTAATATATCCCTAACATCCCTTCTTAAACTCAAGATGGAAGCATGATAAAACCTTGAGATTTGATAAGGTTGAGAAGACCTCTTGAATGAAGTTTGGCTCTATGACAATGGTTTGAGGAAGGCAATGGTGTTGCAGTGTTAGTGCGACTTCTAACAGTGGCATGACTATACCAGAGAGTTTTGACGACAACAATGAGATGCTAAAAAAGATATATGCAGTGAAGAAACACCGAGGAAGAGAAGGATTGCTTTTAAACACACTGTAAAGATAGAAAACCATGACCACAAAAATGTGCATTTGACTCCCTTAAGGGGAAACCATTGTCTAATCCGTCTCTTTATAGATGCTTGATTGACAACCTAGTTTATCTCACTATCATTCATCCAGACATTTCCTATGTTATTCACTAGGTGAGCTAGTATTTGTCTGCTCTACAATTGACTCACTGTGCTGCTATTCTACACATTCTTCGATACTTGAAGGTCACTCTCTTCCTTGGTCTTTCTACTATACTCAGTCTCCTCTTGTTATTTGTGCATTCTCTGATGCTGATTAAGCAGGAAATCCCACTGATCGTAGATCCACCACTGGTTATTGCTTTCTTCTTGGTTCTTCTCTGATTTCTTAGCGAAGCAAGGAACAAACCCTTGTAGCCCACTCCAGTACTAAAGCAGAATATTGTACCCTTACTAATACCACATCTGAGCTCTTTTGGCTATGATAGCTTCTTAAGGACTTAAGTGTGTCCACATCTTTTGCTACTCCTTTTTATTGTGGCAACCAGAGTACCATTTGCGTTGCTCACGATGATGTCTTCCATGAATGGATTAATCACATCAAGATCGATTGTCATTTTATCCATTATCATCTTGTCTATAGTGCTCTCAAGCTGTTCTCGATCTCCTCTAAAGATCAACTTGCAAATATTTTCACCAAGTCAAATCTTAAGGGATGCCTTCGTGCTTTGGTTGACAACCTCAAGTTTGTCTCACACTACCTTTAGTTTGAGAAAGGTAATGGTCTTGCAATGTTAATGCGACTTTTAATAGTGGCATGACTATACCAGATAGTTTTGACGGCAACAGTGAGAAGCTAAAAAAGATGAATGTAGCAAAGAAACATCGAGGAAGACAAAGATTGCTTTTAAACACACTGTAAGGACAGAAGACCATGACCATAGAAAGGTGGCTCTGATACTATGTAAAATATTAGTTAGGATATATATTCCATGTTGAATATGCTTGAATAGATGCGGAAGATAGAAGCATAAAATAGGAACACAAAAACACGAGAGTTACGTGATTCAGCCTTACAGTCTACATTCATGGAGGAAACCCTTAAGGACTACATCTTTATTATATAAGAGAGTGTAGTACAAAACTTGTGTTACAATGAACCATAACATAGGTATATATAGTAGACTAAACGTTAAACTAATAGACTTTTAGTAGAAGTAAGAAACTTGAATTGCATACAAATTAGTATTAAGCTTGAGTTTATGCTAATGGGCTAATATATCTCTAACAGTGTTTGATGAAATTGGGTTTTAAATGATGTAACGCTTCTTGCGTATGCTAAATGTTTGTGAGAAGCAAATCTTCTTTATAACTGAACTTGACCTTTATCCATTTCATTAGCAAATAAAGTCCTCATTGTTGAAGCAAATTTATAGGTAAGGCTTAGAGATTTTTCTTGAACAAACAAAATTAGTATTCAAATAAGCCGATTTTTATATTGATTGGATTTAAGTTAAAATATTTTTTATGAGCATAAATCAAGTAGGTCTGAGCAAATATTTTTTTATGGCCCACCCAACCGACCCCAACCCGACTCGAAGGGTTTTGGCGGGTTGAATGGAAGCTTGGGTAGGTTGGGTCAAAATTTTCGGGTATGTTTCGGGTCTCGGGTTGGCCTAGGGTCCAATCGGAACTGCCTAAACTAAAATTAAAAAAAAAAAAAAACACACACACGCACACACACACAAAACAACAACATACTACGAATCTGCTAAGCAATCTAAGAGTTGTATGTTGTCTTGACCACGTTACAAAGAATTAAAAAATAATAATGAATATAAAATATTAAATAAAATTTTTTAAAATAGAAAGAAATTTTTTTATGCGAGAAAGAAATTAATGTATTTAAAGATTTACGATATATATATATATATATATATATTTTTTTTTGAGAAAGAAGATTTATGATATTTGTTTCACTTCAACATTAAAAAAAAAAAAAATGGATTCAAGTTACACCTGTTGTAACTCTACAAAAGTTACACATTTTTTAATCCATTGGATTTAAGTAGATCTAACAGTAAAATAAAGATTCTCATTAATGCTAATATTCTAATTGATCTTGTAGGGCGGCGATTTTGAGACCAAGCCCAAGATGTATGGATCTTGGCCTAATAAGCCCAATACAATAAATTTGTAGAGAATAGGTCAAAGAACTAGGCCTTAATGAGCTAGACAATGGCTAGTAGGGATTTAGAGGATGATCGAACAAGGACAAGGAGAATAGAATTGAATAAATTCACTTATCCGAGGAGATTTTTTTCATATAAATCAACAACCATTGATTACAAGTATTGTTTTGATTGATACAACGTTCCTTTTCTCTCTTCCTTCCTCTCTCCTTTCTTCAGGGGTTTCTTTGCATTATATATCTCCCTCCTGGTGATCTTGACTCTCCATTTGTTGATCATCCAAGCCACCACTTAAGTGCTAGTCCCATCGACACCCCTTTTGGCTTTCTGTGAGTTGCGATGGCCAAGGCAGCACCGTTGTTCAGGGGTCTTCTCCACATAAATGCGGCTAGAAAAGTAGTTGTAGCCCATTAAATGCGGTGGTAACAGCTTTTCCTTAGGTACCTCCTAGCTTCCACCTTAAAGTACGCTTGAGGTGTACTTTCCTGTCATGAGAGCTTCCTAGAATATCGTTTTAATTAATGGGGTCAATATTTGGTCCGTGTTTAGCTTCTCCGAGGAGGTATCCTTCCTCGACCACCCTCCCAGCCATATCATGTTCATGAAGGTCTAGGCTTAAACCATTGATGACTATTTAATTGTCCTCGGATCTCTTATGTTCTCGGCCAAGGCCCAAGGCCTAATACCGAGTTTAGGCCTCCCTTACAGATCTCATTTATTATCCTTTATTTAATACATTTCATACTTATTTCTAAACCTAAAAAAATCTATACTTTTGACTCTTCCACCTCCATGGCCAGGCAGTCGACAACAACCAAAAAAAAGAGCCATAGTCGCCGGACTTTGCTGAAGAACACAACTATTGCTTTTAGTCGTTCTCTATCTTCATGTTTCTAGACTTTGTTGTACGTATTGAAAGACTCTCAAAGTACTTTTACTTTCATTGACAGAAGCAACTTTCATTGCAAATACAGCAAAGATCTAACAAGGACACAATGTGAGCCATGTAAAAAATGTTACAAGCAAAACCTTCCGCTCTTTGATCCTCAGCAAGCTTCAACATATGGTAACGTGCCCTGCAATTCAAGTCCTTGCAAGGCATTAAACATTGCCTCTTGTGGCACTGATAAAAAAAACCTGCCATTATGGTTATTTATATGAAGACCTATCATTCACTAATGGTGATCTTGGTGTTGAAACTTTAACCATTGGCTCAACTACAAGCCATCAAGCCACAATACCGAAGATTGTATTTGTTTGTGGGCACAATAATTATGGTACATTTGGTGAGGCAGGATCAGGCATAATTGCCTAGGAGGTGGCCCTCTTTCTCTAGTCTCTCAACTAAACAAGTCTATGGGTGGAAAAAAATTGTATTGTTTAGTTCCCACAGAAAATTCAAATGTTACAAGCAAGATTAATTTTGGTAGCAATGACTTGGTTTCTGGCAATGTGTGGTTTCAACTATCCATCTCTTTAAATTTTGGTAGCAATGACTTGGTTTCTGTTGCAAGCTCAGAGAGCATGCTATGACAAAGTAGTACATCACAGTTCAAATTTTTAACTACTACTTTACATCTATGATGCACGGACACGGACACGGACACGACATGGACACGGATACGGGAATACGGCAATTTTTGAAAGATAAGAACACAACACGGCGTGGACACGGCAATTAAATAATTAATTAAATTTTATATTTAGGCATTTTTTAAAATATTTTTAGACATAATATACGTTTATGTCTAGAATTTGAATTATGTAAGAACTACAAATAAGTAAACTAACACCCAAAGAAATACTATAAAACAAAAAGGCTAGCCACACAAAAACAAAAATCACTAAATTCAAAATAAACATTATAATTTAATAAATTTATAAGGCAAAAGGCCGAGTAAAGAAACGAAAAAATATATATATATATACACAGTATAATACAGTAACAGTGAGAGTAGGATTTAAAAAAAAATGATAAGTAACACAGTGACAGTGAGGTTGGCCATCTGAAAGAAAAAAAAAAAAAAAAAAATAGAGAGAGAGAGAGAGAAGAGAAGAGAAGAGAGAGGTTAGTCCTGTCCACCACCGAGAGAGAGAGATTGAGATCGGACCTGTTGGTCCTGTCCACAGCCGAGAGAGAAATCGAGATCGGAAGGCACGGCATCGACAACAACTATCTATGGAGCTCATCGACTCGCCGATCGACCTGATCTAGCACCGGTGAGGACAGAGGCAGCAGGCAGAGGCCAGAGGGAGGGTTGACCGTGTTGAAGCCACGGTGTCAAAAAAAAGAAAAAAAAGAAGACACCACTCGATCACCAGAGTCCAGCGAGTCGTACCGATATCTGTGTCCGACGCGTGTCGGACACCGGTACGTCACCAAAAATGGTGTGTCGGTGCAACCTAGCTTTACATGGTTACTTTCAAGAGTTTTAGTGAAACCAATGAATTAAAGTCACTGTAAAAGTTGACACCTGCTTCTTTAACAATTGCAAGTCCAGCATAACTACCTCCATGCCCAAGAATGTTAAGAATATGCTCTTGTGCAAAATTAGGGATGAATTGATTAGGAGAGAGAAAGAAAGTTAAAAAAAAATTATATAATATTCTCTCAAATTAATTAGGTTAGTTAATATGGAAAGCAATTAATTTTAAAGATGACATTGGTTATAGTGATTTTCTAACCATTAGATTTTTTAGAAATCTACGGCTTAAAAAAGGTGTAACTTGAATCTATCTCATAAAAAAATAGACATATATAAGTTAAGGAATAATATTACTCATTGATAGAATATATATTCAAAGTTGTTTGACACTTTGACACGATCGAAAGATCAACCGCCACAACCCACAACCACCGACCACCTCCACAAAATCAACCACCAGCCACCATCAGCCCCTAAAAAAAAAAAAAAAAAACCACAACTTCAACCACCACAACCATATCGGCGACGGCGCTGGTGATACCTATCCACAGCACCCACAACCCAATCGAGACCATCCTAAATCTCACACCCACAACTCGATCAACCCACCACCTTCAACCAAAATCAGCCAACACCAACAATTAAAACAACCAACCACCATTAGAAACACTGCCACAACTGCCAAAAGAGAGAGAGAGAGAGAGAGAGAGATCGGCGAGGTGTGGAGAGAGGAGAGATCAGCAGCTCTAGGTTTCGCTCGTCTTCATGTCCTCAGAAGCCATTTTCTACGGATTAGTGAGAGCAAATCAAAGTTTTCGCCTGATCTCAGCCTCATCGATATGAATCGGGTCGGATCTCTGGTGATAATACCAAAATGCAAAGAGAGAGAGAGGAGAGAGGAAGAGAGTGAGAGATAAAAAAAATGAAAGTGGGAAAGAAATAGGGAGCAACGGAGAGATGGAGACCAGAGAGGAGAGAGAGCTGTGTTGCAAACGGGCAGAGAAATATGTGTTGGGAGGAGAGAGAAAAGTAAATAAAATAAGCCAAAGAAATTATGGCATTGATGTCTGTACCGTCTCACATTTGAGACGGTACTATAGCGGTGTGCCAAATTTTTTGACATTTAACACACCTCATGAGGGTCTGTTTTTGGTATTTGGTGTGCCAAATGCCAAATATTTGGCATTTGGCCCATCTGATGAGAATGCTCTAATTGATACAAGGAATAAAAAATAAAAAAATTATCAGGTGATATCACATTTGTATAAATAATAACATTTTATTAGTTGGAAAGTCAAGGAGGACCACATCAACAGTCCTCCTAACGAATCTAATAATTTCTCCAAAAAAAAAGTTTCCTAATCACGGTTAGGCATTAACATTTTTTTTTCTTTTTTCTTTTTGAGATCAAAGGTAGAAATCGTATTAATGAGAAAAGGTACAAACGTAGTGATACATATAAAGGTAAGCAACTAGGTCAAAACAAACCCAAGCTGAAAGCAAACACATGCAAAGCCTGATAAAACAGAAACACTGGGATAGGAGCTGGCCGACCAAAATGATTGACAATCAAAACAGAAGAAGATCAATGCATTAACTTAATTAAAAAATGCATTAATATTTGTTACACAAAGGGTGAGATCCTACCCGAATATACTTAAATAAAATATTTTTAAAAATCTAAAAAACAATTGACACATACAATTGTTACATGGTTGGAAATGATGTGTCTGTGTTCTCAAAATAAGAATTAAGGAGGAAATAATGACTAGTCAAAATTCTCATAAAAAAATGACTAGCCAAAATTGATGTTTTCATAACTAGTTTTTTTTTTTTTTTTTTTTGTTTTGAGAATCTGTTTTCATAACCAGTATTTCTCCATTAGACCTTGATTCCAAATTTAAATCTCATTTTAAATTTAAACTTTGTTTTAGAAGGAAATAAACATGAATAGAATAGTCACATTTGGAAATAACATGGCGTGATTAATATTAAATTTAGATATAATTAGTTTAGACTTTTTGATATTATCGAGTGAAACATTCGAATTCATAGAAACAAATTTTCATTAATATACAATTTAAAAAAAATTATATACATTTAAAAATTGAAAAAAATTGAGAGGAAACCCGACCCGACACCCGAGTTACCCGACCAAGACTCGACCCAACCCGATTGGCGGGGTTTCAGGTGATAGAATTTTGGGTCAATTGTATTGCATTAGGATGCGGGTCGGGTCTAAACCCGACCCGAACCGGACTGTGCTTAGCCCTACAAATCATTACCTAGCATAAATCCAGTTAACCAACAGGCCACCACTTTACCCCCAAAACAAATAAAAGAAAAAAAAAATGAAAATTCACTTGGCACTCACAAATTATATATTTTGGGTAGTAAAATATCTTTAACTAAATCCAGGCTTACCCTGATACTTAAAAGAAGTTAAATTCATATGTTTTTGGTTAGTAACAGGGAGTTGAAGGAGGTATATATAGGTAAGCAAGAGCCAGGAGCTGAGTAACTAACAAAAATATATGATGGAAGATCATGGTGCATATGCATAATTAAGGGATGCATATATATATATATATATATATATATGTGTGTGTGTGTGTGTGTGTGTGTGTGTGTGTGTTGTGCATATTGTTGGAGTTTATGCCCTAAAATCCAATTTATTGGCGTGTCATAAATAATTAAATTGTTTAATTATATGAGACTATTTATAAATGAACAAATGATGCATTATCTTAGTCCATGAGATGCATAGTATGCGATTTATGTGAAAAGTCATAGAAGATATAAATTGCAAGTTCTTTGTAAACTCAGAATGTAGTTCGTAGTCGGTGATGAAATTGGGCATTTCATCTGCGAAGACTATAACATATCAACTAAGATGATTTGTCTTGATCATGGAAATTGAGATTTCTAGTTGGTATGTTGATATGTTTTAAGAGTTAAGACATATTGAATTGGACGCTGTGAGATTTATTATTCTCCTAATGACTGTCAAATGAATAATAAATCTCACGACTTCTTTTTACATCAACTCTAAATCCTGAGAGAATAATGGATCTGATCATGAGATGTAGGTTGCTTTGATATATCAGAAGTGAGATCTATAAGTTATGGTCAAAACCTCAGTATGTTGGGCAGCCGCATTTAGTGTTGATGGAATATATATTCTCAAGATGGAATTCATAATCTCTTAACGGAGATATAAAATATTCCCTTGAAATAGTTTAATGGATTTGGTTGTTCAGAGAGTTGGGCCCAACCACTTTAGTAAGGAGTTACTAAAGTATATATTTATGGAATTGGATTTCATAAATATATGATGAAAAATATTAAGGATTAAACTGGGTACTCAAGGATTAAGATGTAGTAATCTTTAAAGTGGCAGTCTATATTCATGACTTTGTATTACTACGAATATTTTAATGAAGGGGTTGCATGTATAATAAAGTCTTGGGATATAATTTATTAATAAGGCCTATAATGCAATTATATTCATATAGTGGTATTGAATATAATTAATGGTAACTTTGGACTTGTCAAAAGTTGGCAGAAAAGCCCAAGGCTCATTGGAGCTAGAGTCTTATTTGTTCCCTTTTGGCCCACTCTAAGCCACACACTAGAGCCTAATTGGAATAGCCCAAAAGGTTAGCTCAATTAGATAATTAGTTATATATAAGGAGAGAAACATACAGAATTTCATAAGGTTCTTTGGATGAGTCTTTTCATAAGTGTTTTTCATCAAGATTAAACAAGGAATGAAATGTTTGTGTGTGAGTGTTGGACACTCTCTTGTTCTCTCCTTAGAAACTGATTGAGAGACCACACATCTTAGGCATTAAGTGGAATTGGAGTGAAAATTAAAGTCTTCCCAAGAACTTCTGATCTTTGGTTTGAATTTTATCACACCAAGGTACGCTTTCTTGTTCTTAAATTCTGAAACTTTCATAGTGCATGTTATTAATTGCGAATGAAGTAGATCCATTAATTTTTCGTTGCGTATGTTTTGTATGTGATACGAACATGTATTTTTCCCAACACATATGTGGGTATTATCTGAAAGCCGAAATCTATTGCAACACTTACTTCTATCATACAAATGTTTTGGGCTTGCTATACACAACAAAGAAGGTCTACTAATTTAACCAAAACCCAAGATGACAGTATGAACCTGAAACTTTCCATTTTACACTTTATTGCGGCAGCATATGCAACAAAGTTGTGACACAGTACTAAATCAAACAAAAAGTATCATAGTTGAAGATAAGTTAATAGCAAAAGTATAAAACTAATTAGGAGAACTATATCATATTAGAATAGCTTTTCTGATTGGATTACCTAAGGGCTGAAAGAAGACTTTTGCTACTGACCTCTGATCTATCAGTTTCATAAGAAGATACGATCCTAATAAATAACGCACATAGCTAGGTCAGCTGAGAATTATTTTTACCTAACAAAAATTGGTTAATCCAAATAAAACAATCATTAAGGTTGTAATACATACATATATATATATATTAGGCTATAAAATTAGTTTATCCAAGTTGATTAGATTTAGGTTATTAGATTTTTTCACATGAACACAAATGACCTATGATAGAAACTAGCTTTGGACATATATTTATCTATAAAAAATTTCTAGTAACCAACTTTACAAAAAATAAAAAATAAAAATAAAAAATAAAAAATAAAAACTTAGGTACATTTTTTAGCTTTTGTACCGTAAATTTTCCAATTAAATTCAATCATATAACGTTGATATATGCAACATAAAATGTGATAGTATCCACCAAGAACAATTAGATTCAATCATATAGTTCATTGGCTAATGCAGTCATATGACTGAATTTGATAGGGAAACCTATGGTAAAACATCTAAGGAGTAATAACAAAATTTATTCCAAAAAAAAAAAAAGATAAGGAAAAATATGAAAATTCACTCGGCATTGACAAATTATACAATTTAGGCAATAAAATGTAAGAAACGTGAATACTCAAAACAGGCCCGCCCACCGCCCCCCCCCCCCCCCCCCCCCCCCCCCCGGGGTGTTTGTGTCCGATTTGTTTGTATTGAACACGCTGAGGATACTCTCCATGCATGTCCATAGTGTTTAAGGAGAAAAGAATTATTTATATAGATGTGCGAAATCAAAGAGTTAATTTAAAAACTCTTCCAAAAAAAAAAAAAAAAAAAACAGTTAATTTAAAAAAAATTATCTTCCATTATATATTCACTATAAGACTAATTATTGTTACTGCTGTGTTTGTTTTGGGTGTAATGGAAATTAGAAAAATATTTTACATGAGGAAGAGTGTTTGATTTGGGCTGAAAATTCAGTCAACCCGAAAATGAACTAGTTTGACCGAAAAAATAGGTGGGCCTAAAGTGTTAAATGGTTGAGAGAGAGAGAGAGAGAGAGAGAGAGAGAGAGAGAGAGAGAGAGAGAGAGAGAGAGAGAGAGAGAGAGAACTTGAACCTAGGACCTAAAGCCCATCATTGCCGTCCTCTATATCTCGTTGTTGCCGCCTACCTGAGATCGTCTCCTCCTCCTCTCAATATTGTTGCCGCCTTCTTCTAGATTGACCCACCAATGACCGATCTCATCGTCTTTGCCTAAGGGTCATCGCTGCCACCTCTAGATCGACCCACCCATGATTGATATATGTCTCTTTCTTGATTTACCTCTCTTTCCCTCAGTCTCTCACTCTTTCTTCCTCCCTCTCTCATTTTGACAAAATTTTTGAGTTTAATGAATGATTTTGTTTCTTTAAATTTATATATTGAAATTTTCTATTATAAATTTTTTTTAGAAACTGAGAAAATGGCTAAGAAAATGTGAGACATTAGTACATATATAGCATTTTAAGAATACAATCAAATACTTGAAAATATTTTTCAAAATAATTTTTTAAAATGCAATCAAACACTTAAAAATATTTTACTTTTCCAAAAATATTTTCACCTGAAAATATTTTAAACTCAGAAAATATTCAACATGTTCCAAATGCAACCTAAGTAAAAAAGAAAACAAGAAAAATATCAATCCAAAGCCAAAAATAAAATAAAACATTTGAGGAAGTTTATTTTGTAAGGCTGACAATGTACACAACGAGGGACACAAATCACAAACCTGACAAAAATAATTAACGAACCGCTCAATAAAATAGATAAAACTGACAAAAAGAACCTAGAGTTTTAAGCATTAAAGTTGAAAAATAATGAATTCTTATTCACCCACAAACAAAATGACCTGACACTAAAATAAATAAATAAATAAATATAACTATTCTGGCTAGTGCGGATAAACAAAATTCCTTACCAATTAGATTACTATTCAACTCCACCAGCCATATTTACTAATATGAGTAATATCCCACTAACATTGCTGACCACGTCCCAATACCAATTCAACAATTTAACTTTACTTTCTTATAAAGAAAAGATTACCGAAACTTAACTATTAACAAAACACTCACCTTTACTCTTTGCTTACTAGAAAAGTTGGATAAAGCAGAATAAAGTTTACAGGGACAGAATATGAGTTCGGAGATAGTGAGAGAAGAAAAAAAAAAAAATACCAGGTGACCAGTAGTAGATCAAAATTCTACCAGTGGTTAATTTTTTTTTGGATTTGGACTAATTTTTGTTATTGTTGTTGTTTGGACTATGTTAAGGGCCAAGGATTAATTATTAGGGATGGATCTAGGATTTTAAGCTAGCGAGGACTGGAGTATAGAAAAAAAATTGGCATTCATATAATATTAAAAAATTATAAATACTCAAAATCGTTGTTTTTAAATACATTAAGATGCAATTACTTACCAATAAAGACAAAAACAAAAACAAAAACAAAAAATAATATTTTTTTTTAATATTAGGCTGGCTAGGATTTTTTTATTTGTTTTTTTTTTTAAGTTAGAGTATTCACAATGGTAGTGCTAAAAAATTTAGCTTTTAGTCCCTTAAAAAGCTACCTTATTTATTTTACCACCTCACTTTATAGTACACTCAATTTCAAAAGTTCTATTTTTTATCACTTCATTTAAAATAATATAAATAACTCATTAAAATAATAAAGGAAGTGAGAGAATTTTAGTTTTTTAATTAAAGAAAGAGATATAATCTTAATAAAATATTGTATTTTATTTTTAACAAATTGTTATAGTCAACTAGTATTTACCAGTTTACTGTAGTTGCAAAAAATTTGGCTTTACCTTCTTCAATAACATATGACTTTTTGGTCCTTTGGTAATAAAATAGTTTTTTTTTTTTTTTTTTTAAGTACAATCACCATTGTGAATGTTTTTATTGTTTTTGATAAGTTTTGGGTTAGATAGTTGCTATTTATGTGAGGCTATTTATGTGAGGTTAGTTAGGCTTGTTGAAGAGAAGTAGAGCCTACTGTCTTGAAAGGGAAGCCCAACTACAAAAATAAAATTATATAATAACTAAAATATAAATAATTAAAAAAAAGGTACACGGGGGCCCGGCCCTCTTGGGCCCCACCTAGGCCTACAATGAATGGCTCTGTTCTTGTGTCTAGGCACCCAAGACAAAGAAACATTTGCAAGAACAGATAACATGGAGTGCATCTCAGGTAAATAGGAAGCTATTCTCCAGGGTGAGGGGAACTCAGATTTAGGAGAGCTTCATGACAGATCTTAGAATCCATCTCAATAAGAATACTATAATTCATCAAAACTTATATAGAATTCTTCAAATTGCACTTGATTCCTCAACTTCCAAATTCCATCACACAGGATGCTCCAAACATTAGGAACTCGTCCTTTTGGCTCAAAACATTTGCCAAAGGAGTGGAGAATAAGAATTGAATAAGGTCCACTGCCGAGGAGAAACCAAATGAATCCATTCTTAACCCCATTAATTGTTGAACCAAACTAATTTTGCTACTGGGCATAGAGCAAAGAGATGAATTGAGGACTCAACCCCTAATTTGCAAAGAGGACAAATATCATCACGAATTTCAAAGAACCTATCAAGATTTGCTTTGGTAGGCAAAACATCTACTGCAATCCTCCATATCAACATTTTATGCCACTCACGCAAAATTGGCTTTCCAAATATAGCTCCAAAGAGAGTCATTATTATGATGTGCCTCCTCCTTGCAAATCCAATAGTCTAGTTTAAGTTTAACTGGCAAAACCCTAGAACTTAAAGGAGTCTAAGCCCAGAGATGAGAGATCCACACCCGCAACTAGAGAGATTGGAATTCTCAAACTTTTTCATAACAGAGTCCTCAAACCACAACTTTAAGTTGTGAATATCCCAATATGAATGTTCAAAATTCAAAAGCTGAGAGACAAGCATAATTTCATTCAAATAGCTTCTCTCTTTAGGATAGGAATAAATCCTCGAAGATCAAGAACCCACGAATCATCCCATATTCCTTTTGCGTTACCATCACCCACAATCATCCAAACAACCTTTGAGATGAGATGTTTAACACCTAACAAGCTTTTTCGGACTGGAGAGAATTTACTAGATGAGCAATGGTATAGCTAATTGTGTCTTACCTTATATTTGGCATTTAAAACATTGACACACATACAGTTTTTTTCCAGATAACAACCACCAGGGTAATTTAGAAAGGATATCTTGGTTGAATTCTCAAAATATTCTGAAACCCAAACCACCAAACTTCTTAGATCTACAAAGAATAGACCAAGCAAAAAGAGTCCAAAAATGTTTCTACCCGGTTTTCGAATTCCAACCTGCAGATCATAGAATCTAGTTGATCAGATAGGCTTTTTTGGAAATTGCAAGGATCTCTCTACTATAGTATGTGTTTCCTTTCTAACATCAATTTATTCTAGCTTATCTTAAGTGGAGATTTATAAGATAACAGTTCAAAGCAATAAGAGTACTCGTAAAATATAAACTAGTTTTAATTAATCATATTGATTCCAAGTAATGAAGCTTAATCAACATAAAGTGAATGAAAACAACATAAAGTGATGAACATTAACAAACCTTTTCTAAACATATACATATGTGTACACATAAACATGTTGTTTAACTTACACTTCTAACATGAAAGCTATTAAAAAAAAATTTTAAGTTCATTTTATGTACATATTGTTTTGTACTGTGCTATACATAAAAAAAATAAAAATAAATTCATTCATTTTAAAAAGAAACCAATTCTAAGGCATCTTAGTATTAAATATTATTCCAATTCTAAAATGTAAAAAAAAAAAAAAAATGAAAAGAAACAAAGTCATGGTGTTAATGTTTACAATTCAAAAACTATTAGTGCCAATGAAATACTAATTGTTATATGCGAAGTTAAATTTTAAGTTTTTTTTTTTAATATAATATTCTTAATATGTGTCTGTAACTTAGTTGTTCCAAATCCTGCCAAAATTCTTGATCGATGAAATAGATAGGTTTATAAACACTTGGCAAGTAGTCAATGTATTTTGCATAAAAAATAAAGACAATTAACTTGTTGGCCCAAAATTAAAGAAAATTTCCATCATAATAAAGTTTAGAAGTCTAAACGAAAATAAGGTGATAAATAATACAAATTTGTTTTGGGCTGTTGATATAATGGTTGTATATAGCGAATCATCAGTTGCTTATTGGAGGAAGGCTCACATTCGCAATAGTATCAGATCCAGATTGATGACAATGCCATTGTACGTGGCTGAGTTTGTAATTTAAATGGTAGTCTTGCATGCTGCGATCATTTTTATCACCTTAGTTATTAAAGCTCACCTATATATGATAAATCCAAAAAAAAAAAAAATTAAAATCAACAAAAAATTAGGAACTACCATTAAAACCATATAAACCTAAATTTAACACTCAAATTTTCTTTTTTTCAAAACCTGAGTGTAGACAAAATTTGGTATCTACATCTCTTAATCCGTAATGCATACTCAATACGTCAAGTTTTTTTTTTTTTTTTTTTTTGAAGGATAATTCAATCAAAAATTATTAACTACAATTTATAGAAATTGACGCAAATATTACAAAAAATAATATTCAACTTATACTCCACTAAATTTAAACCCTTACAAGTAACATCAAATAATAAGTGTATCAACTTGCATTTAATTATTTGCAAAAAAATTAATATTTTAACAAACATTTTTTCAAATCATAAACATAATTGTATACAATAACATGTTGTTAAAAATAAACTTGTAACTTTTAGCACATGCAAGCTATTGAACAATTTTTTTTAGGACAGAATTTAGCTATAAAACCAGTTATAGCCTAAGGCTACAAACTGCTTTAATAAACTAACATGTGTAAAAAATGGCATGTGCATTGCACATGATTACTTAAGTAAACTTAACCCAACTAGCCCTTTAACTACACCACTTATTAAAAAAATAAAAACTAAAACCCTTGTACGTATTCTCTCTCTCTCTCTCTCTCTCTCTCTCTCTCTCTCTCTCTCTCTCTGACTTCATTGTAAACCCAGAAAGGCAGAAACCCAATCCCTCTTCTCTATAGCCCAGAAACTCAATCCCTCTTTCTTTCAACTTCTCACAATATGTCACCCCAATCCCTCTTCTCCTTCCACCACCGATCACCCCAATCCATATATTTTAAATAAAAGAGACTTACTATTGTGCAATCATCAGAGAAGAGGGATTTTCTATAAGAATTATTAAACCAAAGCACTGAGTTCCATACCTTTAAAATGAACAGTTGTTTGTACCTCATTAGAATCTTTGATTGGTTGGTTGTAGGTTCCGCACTTTTCTTAAGGTGGTGATTATATTTGATGGGTTGAAGCTTGTAATTGAATTAGTTTGGTCACAACAACGAGTATGCCATAGAATCCGATTATTTTAATACAGATTTGAAATTTTATTGGAATTCTTGAAAGCAATTCCACGTGTGAGGGAGGATTTAACAAACAAACTACATAGGCATTCTTCACCGTCAAGTTTTCAGTACCATTGTCTCTTTTCTTCTATGTCCACCACCACAAGCACTAATGTTGAAACAATTTCAGGGCTGATCTGAAGTCATGACACAAACAATCTTCCTTCGATAATAATAGCTGTAGAATGGTGACAACAAAATTCCATGAGAAAGCCCATAAATCCATTTGTGTTCCTCTAGCGCTTCATTTTGGGTGTCACGACATCAGCATACTATGTTCTTGTTCCAATTTACATGTGGATCGAAGATCAATTCGTGCCCAAAGGTCAACCAACTTGAGAGGGAATTTTTTGGCTTTTGCACCTGATTGTAATATTCTATCCATATGATTTCATTTTCTTCCCTCATTTGTAAACAAGTCAGCACCGTTAATAGCCCTTTCCATGGTTCTGTTGATGCTCTTGAAAATAAGTTTGCACTAGAGTCTAGTCTTCTATAGTTTTATGTATCTATGTTCAGTTATTAGAGAGGGATTGGGTTTTTGGGTTACAGAGAAGATGGATTGGGTTTTTGCCTTTCTAGGTTTACAGTGAAGTCAAAGAGAAAGAATACGTATAAGGGTTTTAGTTTTTTAGTATTTTTTAGGCGTAAAACACATTTTCGTCCCTACATTTTCACGCTATTTCCACTTTGGTTCCTAACTTTTTTTTCCACCGAGTCCCTATCTTGGAAAACGCTTCTCATATTTGTCCATGCCGTTACATCAGAGACGGAAATTGCACTGTTGACAAACAACATAAGTGAAAAATATTAAAATACACTGCACATAGGCCATGTAGCTTTCTCGCCCTTTAATTAACAAAATAACACCGTAGACCTAACAAACTAACTAAAAAACATAAAACTAACAACTCTACCCTAACCTCGCTCAAATCACCACAGACCACAAAAAACCCCAAAATTAGCAAGCATAAAAAACCCCAAAATTAGCAAGCACGATCCCTAACCTCTTACCCAGATGTTGATGTAGCAACTCCATGTTTGTGAAGGTTCTCTCTCTCTCTCTCTCTCTCTCTCTCTCGTTATGTCTCACTCTTTCTCTCTCTCGTATGAATGCTATTTTTAAGTGCTAGGTAATCGGTCTGGGTCTCAATCTCAACGTTTGGGTTTTGAGGATTTGGGAATTTTGAGATGTTGTGTTTTGTTCTTACTCTTGGTTCTATCTCTATTTCTCTTTCTCACTCTCTGTCTCTCTTTATAGCTTTTGTAGTGGACATAATATTGACTATGATAGTGGAATATTTTTGGGATTTGCATTGTTTGACTGTTTGTTGTGTGTTACTTTTGGTATTTGCGGCTGTGTTTGTTATACTTTTGTTTATCAGGGGCCACAATATTGACTGTGATAAACAATGAAATATTTTTGTTGGTATTTGCATTGTTTGTCTGTATTGTGTCTTTCTTTTCGAGAAGTGGTTGGGTCCATGTGTTCCCTTTTTTGTATTGTACATTTTTAAATTTGTTTATTAGTTTATTAGCCTAACAAAGTATTATTAATTTCAGAAAGTGGATATGTGTTTTCATTTTGTTTTCTTTCCGTGACTTGCATGTAGGATGGATGAGTGTTTTACTCTACATGTCCACCATGGTGGGCATTTTACATGGGACCCTCAAGCTTATGTGGGAGGGACAATTGATATAGTGGAAAACTGTGATCTAGATAAGTGGTCAAAAGTAGATATCGAGAGTATTTGTAGGGATTTTAGGTACATTGCAGTGGATAAGCTTTGGTTTTAAATGTCTGGTGTGAACCTAGAGCAAGCACATTTCCATGAGGTGATTGATGATGATGTTGCTGTGTTCATGATTGACTTGGTGAAGGGATACGGGGACATTCATATCTTAATGGAGCATCCAGTGAATTAATTGATTGAGTTACTGGTGGAGGATTTAGAGCCCTTAGCTGTTAGACCACCTGGTAGTGAACCAGAAGGGGTAAATGCCTTAGAAGTTTTTGGTGGTGATCAATAAAATGAAGATGTAGTTTATTGTGTTAGTAGTGACAGTGAGCTTCAGAGTGATCACTTTTATGAGTATGCTGAGTATGAATAGGATAATGATAATGAGGATGTTGATGGAGAGTACAAAGCTGATTTTTCACAATTTGGAAGCCATGATAATGTTGAAACAAGTAATGTTGACCATGGTGAGCCACATGATAATGTTGATGAAGAGTACAGACTTGATTTTTCACAATTTGAAGGCCATGATTATGCTGAAACTACTAATGTTGACCATGGTGAGCCACATGAGGTAGATGCTGAGCAGGTTTGGGCTAGGAGGGCTGGCAAAGCACCAGTTATTGATGACCAAGTTGAGGAGAGAAGTGAGCATGGAGGGAGTGACTTAGAAGAAGAGCCACAAATGCAACCAATGAACATTGGTGAAGATAGTACTGATAGTTGGGACAACTAAGCTGAAGATGATGAGGTTGAACCAGGAAAAATGGGTGGTGGTGTCATGAATTCTGCCTATGAGAGTGAGGAGTTGCTTAGCCTTGATGAGAGTTCATCAAGTAGTGAGCATGGTGAAGTTTCAAGTGATGGTGAAACTCCTACTGTTGAGGTTGACAATTCTATTAGAAGGAGCAGATACCCAATCTTGCCAATAGCCAAAGCTAAGCACCTTAGGTTTGAGAAGGACATGTCATTCCTCTGACCCAAACAATGTAAAGATGTCATTACTGATTATGTAGTCCATGGTAGGTGGGGTATAAAATTTGTGAAAAATGACTTCGTGAGAGTGAGAGCCCAATGCTAGCCAGGGTGCAAGTTTGTTGCCTACCTTTCAAAGGTGCCAAGGGAGAAGAGTTATAGATTGAAAACGCTGAACATGACTCACACATGCACCAGAATTTACAAAAATCCAAGGTGCATAGCATCATACATTGGGAAGAAGTTAATGAAGAAGGTTAGGAGGCAGCCTGACATAAGGCTCAAGGACATTCAAGATGCTGTGCATGAGAAGTATGTGGTTGACATAAGTGCAGGCAAGGCAAGTAGGGCTAGAGAGAGAGAAAGCTCAATAGGCTGTTGATGGGGCGCACACTGCGCAGTTCAACCAACTGTGGGAGTACTGTGATGAGTTGAGAAGGTGCAGTCCTAGGAGCACTGTTTTGATGAAGGTGCATACTTATAATGATGGTGATTTGGCAGCTGAGCATGACTTGGCAACTGGACTACCATATTTTGAAAGAATCTACATTTGCCTGAAGGGTTGCAAGAAGGGCTTCTTGGCAGGGTGCAGGCCAATCATTGGTCTAAATGCATACCATCTGAAGACCAAGACAGGTGGTCAGCTGATGTGTGCTGTTGGCAAAGATCCCAATGATGAGTACTTCCCTTTCACATATGCAGTAGTCGAGGCTAAAACCAAGGACTCTTGGACCTGGTTTCTTAATTTATTGCTTGCTAACATAGGAGATGGCAAAAGATGGGTGTTCATATCTGATCAGCAGAAGGTTTGGTTTCTTAATATTTATTGCTTGCTATTGCTTGTTGAATTAATATTTGTTGCTTGCTGAATTAATATTTACTACTTTGTAGGGGTTGGTGAATGCATTTGTTGACAATTGGCCACAATACGAGCATAGGATCTGCTGCAGACATTTGTACAATAACATGCGAAAGAATCACCCTGGTGTCCTTATTAGAGACCTTTTTTGGAAAGCAACCAAGGTTACCTATGAGCAACCATGGGAGAGGGCAATGAATGAGCTAAAGGAGGTGGATGAAGATGCATTCAAACGGCTGCAGTCTCTCTCAACAACTATCTGGGCTAAGAGCATGTTCAAAAGTGATGGAAAGAGTGACACAATCCTGAACAACATGTGTGAAAGCTTCAACAGCAAGATACTTAAGTTCAGGAGCAAACCTATAATCACCATGGTAGGCAATCTACTCAGCTTCAACACTTTCTCTTATAATCCATAGACCGGTGTGCATTAAGTAATGATTAATTCTCCCTTTCTCTCTATGTGCTTGCAGCTTGAGTGTATTAGGCTACATCTGATGACTAGATTTCAAGCAAACAGGGAAATGATTATAAAGGTGGAATCTGAGTTGTGTCCTAAGATAAGAAAGAGATTGTACAAGGAGAAGTTGGCATGCAGCAAGTGGCTAGCATGTTGGACTGGTCATACCAAGCTTAAAGTGAAGAATGGGCTGGAGAGTTTCACTGTGGACTTGGAAGAGAAGAATTGCAGCTGTAGGATGTGGGACATAACTGGCATACTATGTTGCTATGCCATTTCCTTCATCTTTTTCAATAGGGAAGATTCTTAAAAGTATGTCAATGCTTGCTACAAAAGGACTGCCTACATTGATTGCTATGACCTCATTATAGAGCCCCTCAATGGCCAAAATATGTGGAGACCTAGTGGACTGCCACCTATGCAACCCCCTATCAAGAGGAGACCTCCTGGCTGGCCTAAGAGGAAGAGGGCACTAGAGCCTGATGAACCTAAAAGTCACAGAAAAAACAGAGGTTAAGGCATCTCAAAATAGTGCAAGGCATGTGGGAAATTAGGCCATAACAAGAGGACCTGCAAGGGAGAAGTAGGAGGGAACTCCTCCTTGCCTGGGAGTGCATCCCAAGTCAGTAGGACCACTAAGAGGGTAAGTATACTACTTTGACTTAAATATCTGTGTTGTTTTGTTTTTCAGTTGGCAGCTTATTAATTGCTATTGTGCTTGTGCTTGTGCTTACAAGCAGTTATAGGCAGTGCACAGCTAAGCCCAGATGTGACCACAACTACACCTCCACCCACCATTGGTAACCAATCCAAACCAAGACCAAAAAGACAGGAGAAGAGAAGTGCAATCACCACTGAGACCTTGAATGCATCTAGGAATGCAGCAAGGTATATGGTAGCAATGAGATCTGTTGGAAGATAGCAAGCTAAAGCAGGACCTTTTTCCGAGACAAAAGTTGACCAAGTTGATATGTTTATGTAACTGCCAGGCCTTTTTTGTATGAACCATCCTGGTGTACTTATATAATGGCTGACCAAGTCCTTTTTTGGTAAATGTGTTGGGTACAATTTGTCCTTTATTTTGTAATTATTGGTACACCAAAAACTGTCAATGGTGTTAATTGGTGTTAATTAGTGTTAATTAGTGATCATTATTGTCTATTCATTGTTGTGATGAATATTTAATTCTTGTTCAGTTTAAGCCAGATTTGTTTGACTAGCATTGGGGGCCTACTGTGTTTTTAATGCTACTATGCAGGTTTGTGATTATGCAAGTCTATTTTATTATGATATATAGCTAAATCTGTTAAATGCTTCTTTAGTTTCTTTAGTTTCATATATATAGCTAAATTTGGCAGGAACTGAATTGGTTACTGTCAGGTTCAATATCTATCAAATGCTGAGCCATTAGCTTGTACAAGAATTGAATTGGTTACTGCACAGTTCTTTAGTGGTGAAGTGTTGTTTGACTTGTGTCATTTAGAAATTGCAGTTTGACTTGCAATGCTGCTGTGTGTGCAGTTTAGGTGTGTGTGCAGTACAGGTGTGGTGTGCAATGCAGGTGTGTAGGTGCTGCTGTGTGTTATGTGTGCAATGCAGGTGTGGTGTAGGTGTGTGTACAATGCAGGGGGTGTGTGTGCAGTGCGGGGGGAGGGGGGGGGGCAGTGTAGCTGTGGTGCAGGTGTGTGTGTAGTGTAGGGGGGTGCAGTGTAGTTGTGGTGCTGGTGTGTAGATGCTGGTGTGTGTTGTGTGTGCAGTGCAGGTGTGTGTGCAATGCAGAGGGGTGTGTGCAGTGCAGGGAGGGTGCAGTGCAGCTGTGGTGCTGGTGTGTGGGCGCTGGTGTGTGTTGTGTGTGCAGTGCAGGTGTGTGTGCTGTGCAGGGGGGTGTCTGCAGTGCAAGGGGGGTGCAGTGCAGTGCAGGGGGGGGTGTGTGCAGTGTAGGGGGTACAGTTCAGGTGTGGTGCAGGTGTGTGGTGCTGCAGGTGTGGTACTGCTGTGGTGCTGTAGGTGTGCGTAGTGCAAGTGCTGAAGTGGTGCTGTACAGTGCAGGTGCGGAAGTGATGCAGTGCAATGCTAGTGCTGAAGTGGTGCTGTGTAGTGCAAGTGGATTGTATGGGATATATGGACATATGAAATTGTGTGTGATCAGTGTTAAGAAGTGTTAAGAAGTTAGTTAATGATCAGTGTATGGGATATATAGGATTTGTGTGTGATAAGTGTTAAGAAGTTAGTTAATGTGGGAATCAAATTGTATAACTGTATTGCAACCATATATAAAAGTTGACCCTTTCCTTTTTCTTTATATGCCAAATCATATATAAAAGTTCTTGAAGATTGAAATCATGCAACCTGCACTGTTTATTTGGTCTATCAGATATGGCTCTGTTTTTGTAGTTTTCAGCTTCTTATGCAGAGTAATATTGAGTGCACACAAGGCACAAACAGTTCACAACAATGCAATAAATTAGTATACAAGTCATACATTAATTAAAAGTGATGTTCCATTGCTAAAGTCTCAGATTACAAAGAGAATTACACCAAAATACAGGTCTTTTCCCACTGATACATACCAACACAAATTCAGGCCAACACATACCAACACAAAAATGCTGCCAACATCTACCAAAATACACCAAAATTATGGCCTTTTTACACTAATACCTACCCACCTAGTGACCCATTTTCCCCCCACCTATTTGGCCAACCAAAAGAAGCATCAAGCAGAGTTGCATCCCACTTATCACCAGAAACAGCCCCAGGCAGATGACCAGCCTCTTCTCTCTCCTCTTGTAGCCTGCAATGTCAGTTTCAAGGGTTAAAATCCGTTGCCTCTGCTCTGGAATCAGCACCTTGCCACGCTTGCAGATTTCATCATCATGCCATTGAAAAAATTTACACTTGCGTCCAACCTAACACTAAGAGCCAGATAAAACACATTATATTTTCTACCAAAATCATGAAAAACAACAACAGATAGTATTAGCAAAATCTGGTCACAGCCAATCCAACACTTGTATTTGCAAAACACTAAAACCCTTGAAACTAAAAAAGATCCACTAAAGAAAATAGCTAAAAAATAAAAATCCAATAACAGAATCCAACCCAACCAATCCCTTCTTATTTTCTTTTTTTTATTAGTCAGCTCCTACTCATATTTACGCTTACCATTGTAAATTTTTACCTGAATCCCTTATTAAAGTACTGGATCAATTGCAGAACCAAAGCTTCCTAAAACATTCAAAGAGAATTAGACTCAATTGCTTTAAATTTTTTCAAGTTTAATCAGTTGGGATAAAAATTGAATAGATTCTTATAATGAGTTAAAGAAAATCCCTTTTTATGCTTAAAGAAAACCCCTTATAATTGAACAAATTCTCACTCTGTGTTTTTTTTTTTTGCCCACCCAAAAATCAATAGAAATTTAAAAATTGTACAAAGAGATAGTGTATTATATAGATACTTACCCAGTAATCGTAGAACCTTCTTCTAGGGTTGTCAGGTGTCCACGAAACAACCAAAACGGGTTTCTTGGAGCAGAAGCATTGGGTTGGACCCCTTTTCCTTAAACTTCCACTTGATGACATTGAGCTTGATTCCATTAGAGCAATTGTGAGCGAGGAGCTGAGTTGTGGTGAGCTGAGTTCGTGGCGAGGAGATGAGTTTGTGGCGCGGAGCTGAGTTGGGATATTTAAATTTGAGGGTTTTAGTTGCTAAATTTGAAGACCGGATCTGATTATAAGGTTGAAGTAAACCACATGAGGGGCACGTGATCTCTTACAACGGGAATGGGCTTAACTGAAGGGCGGGAAAGCCACATGGCCTATGTGCAGTGTATTTTATTATTTTTCACTTATGTCGTTTGTCAACAGTGCAATTTTCGTCTCCGATGTAATGGCAGGGACAATAACGTGAAGCGTTTTCCAGGATATGGACTAAAAGCGGTGGGAAAAAAAAAAGTTAGGAACCAAAGTGGAAATCGGGTGAAAGTGTAGGGATGAAAATGGGTTTTACACCTAATTTTTTTAATAGGTGGTGTAGTTAACTAGGGTTAGTTGGATTAAGTTTACTTAAGTACTCATGTGCAATGCACATGCCATTTTTTACACATATTAGTTTATTAGAGTAGTTTGTAGCCTTAGGCTACAACTAGTTTTGTAACTAAACTTTTTTCCTTCTTTTTATTGTTCACTCCATATACATATTTTAATATATTCCAAGCTATTGTGCATATAATATTCTACACACAAAAAAGAGAAAATGTAAAGATCTTTTAAGTTCAGGTTTTTTTTTTTTTTTTTTTGAAAATCAATACCAATAAAATTGAGTCTTTTTTTTTACTTTCTTAATTGACCAAGATGATATAAATAATGCAATTAGAGGTTACTAATAGCGTATTTGGTAATGATTTCATTATACAAAATTGGGCAAGTAGTAAAATTCAAACTCTTGACATTTAATATAGATTTAAAATTAAAGTTTAATAAAACTAGAAAGAAACTCTTTATTTTTATACTAAAATTAGCACACTACGTGGAGAGAGAGAGAGAGAGAGAGAGAGAGAGAGAGAGAGAGAGAGAGAGAGAGAGAGAGAGAGAGAGAGAGAGAGAGAGAGTATAAATTAAAAGTGTTTATTTTAAAGAGGATCAAAATTTATTTATCCGCAGTAGGCAAAGGTTTAAAATTAACTAGTTTACACTTTTTATGTACATGAATGAAAACACGAAAATCAATGCTTCATGTGAATTGTACTCTGTCAGTAAATAAAAGAATTGATATAATTCAATTTCAAAACTAGAATTGTCGTCAAAATTCCTCTACAACATTATTTAAACTATAAATTGAATTTTTTGTTAATATGAAAAAAGTCAAGGCAAACCTTTGAAATTATTTCAATATTAGACCCTGGACATATAATAGTTCCAAATTGAATTTCTTTATAAAGAAGATCATAGCACAATTATTACTGCAATTTATGTTAAATAACATGTTATGTTTATGTATATAAATATTGTCATATTTTGGAAAAAAAAAAAGTTTGTTAAATATATTCAAATTTTGTAAATAATTAAATGCAAGTTGAAATTTTTATTGTATGATGTTAATTGTAAGAGTTGAAATTTCCGGGGAGTATATTAATTGCCTAAAATGCTGATAAGGAGAGAAACTCCATAATTGTTTTATAAGTGTGATGATTAATGACCTAAAATATATTGGAGGAGGAATTGGGTTGAATACGGGGAGGTGGTGCCCATTGGTCTTATAATAGACCCACTCATAATCATTTCCAATATAATATATAACAATAATTAACACACAACTCTACAAGCATTCTAAGACAATAAAAAATAGAGAGGTTTTTGACAAAAAAGGATTTTTTTTTCTGGTGGAGTTTTGAGCTTCAACACATTATACACAGCTTTTTCGATGATTTTGTGCTAGAACATATACAATGAGACTAATTAGCCAATGGACATAACTTCTCAAGCCAAAAATTGATGCATGAGAATAATGAAACTAGTATTCGGGCTTTGGCCTAATCTCAACTTAGACATACATAAGCCAGCCAGCTCTCACCTTCATGCGTACTTTGAAAAAGAACAGAAGTAGTGAAGCTGTTATTTTGTTGGTTAAGCTATGGAAAGCAGACAACAATGGAGGCATGAAAAAATGAGAAAAAAAATCCTTTGGATTTACCAAAACTAGGAGAGGCAATAACAGAGTTTTAAGAATCACCGAGACTACCTACCTCTTTTAGTCTTAACTTAAGAATGCTGGTTTTAATTAAGAAAGACTGAAAGAGTGATTGCCTTCTCCCATCCTTTTGGTCTAGTGATTATTAAGGCTTTACAAGATCCATGAGGTTTCTATTTCAATACTCCTAGCCAGCATCTTTACCCACCTAAGAGATTCCTTCCTATAGTTACGTAGTGTCATTGTTCCACTTGAACACAAATCCATGCTGTTGTCACACAAAAATCAAGTGTTTTATGAACATGTGAATAGAAAGTCATCTATTAAACTGAAGATTATCTAAAGATAACAGCATTATAGAAGGCATGTGATTGTAATTTTAGGTATGATAGCCTGCATTATAGAGGGCATACCAATGTAGATTACTAATCCACGGTCATAGTGAAACACAAAGTCTAGCCTGGTAAATTCAAGTGACGGCCACATCATGGCAGAACAGTTGGTTTAAGTGAACAACTTGCTTTTATTATCTCTGTCTGGGCCTCAACTCCTAAAAATGATAGCCACGAAGCTCGGACACACACCTACCAACATACTTGGGCACAATTTGCACGTTTGTAAAAATGTAAGTGGGTTACATTACTTACACGCATGTCTATCATTGGTACTTAGCAAAAAATAATTCAATTGCTACTTGTCACATGTCTAAATTGTGCCAAAGTGCATGGGCAAGTGTGTATTTCTAGACTTTTTGCTTAGCTTGGATTTAATTGTCCAATCACGAGCAAAAACCTTTTACTATACCAAAGTAATTTTGATGTTTTTGAGAAACCTTCACAAGTGAGAATCACGCAACACAGATGGAACTCAAGGAAGAGAGAGAGAGAGAGAGAACGTAGTTATAGAAGAAGTGGGAGAACGCAAGCGGGAAGAAAAACAACTGTATTTGTTAATTTTTTTTATATATAAAATGACCGGTAACTGGTATTCATTAAAACCAAATAAACGGCCAAGATTTAAAAAAAAAAAAAAATCTATGGCTCAGATTTAAGTGGGTACTATACCCACAAGAAAATGCGGGAACCGTAGAATGACTAGTTTTTGGTTAGATACAAGAACTTGGAGGAGATTTGTATATGTAATATGTAATTAAGAGCTATGCACTTGGGCAACTAACAACATTAGTGGAAGATATCAAATAAGTATTGTTATCAGAAAGTAGGAAAGCACGAACTAGGCAATTAGCCTGTTGTGTCAGTGCCGGACGCGCACGGGACACAATGTACGCAAGTCCTTCCCTTTTTTTTTTTTTCTTTTTTTTTAAATAATCATTTACGGTTGGGACATGTCTTGTGCAAAAAAAAAAAAAAAAAAAAAAAAAAAAGATGCTACTTCTACAATATTTTTACAACAAATTAGAAGTGGTTAGTTGTTATTGGTTCAAA
Source organism: Lithocarpus polystachyus (assembly GCA_033629205.1). Classification (NCBI taxonomy): domain Eukaryota; kingdom Viridiplantae; phylum Streptophyta; class Magnoliopsida; order Fagales; family Fagaceae; genus Lithocarpus; species Lithocarpus polystachyus. Next base: position 34,292,967 of record CM066166.1, on the reverse strand, counting down.
TTTGAACCTAACACAGATTACTTTTTTTCACCAACAATAACAGCTAATAACAACCTTTCACTTAGAATTTATTGTAAAAATGTGGATATAGTATTTCTTGCAAAAAATAAAGACTAACAAACCTATATCAGCAAGTTTGGGATTGTTTCGCTTGTTCGAGAGAATTTCGACTAATATGGCCAAACTAAAAGATTTGATTGGCATGCACTTTCAGATCTAGAAAAATGAAACCAGAAAATTTAAATATGATGTAAAGAATAGGGACTAACTTTGTAATTTACTCTTGATTTAATTTCTCTCTTTAATGTCAGTCACTAAATTAGTGAAATAGCCCCCAAAAAAGGAGAAATTGTTAGGTATACCAAGAGGAGTGTTGATGTAGTCCTCGCAACCAATGATGTGGTGTCATCTATACAAATGTATGAGTGAGCTTCCTAATCAATACAAGGAATAAAAAATAAAAAAAATTACCAGGTGATATTACATTTGCATAAATAATAACGTTTCATTGGTTGGGAGGTCAAGGAGGACCACGTCAGCAGTACTCTTGATAGACCTAATAATTTCTCCAAAAAAAAGTTTCCTAATCACGGTTAGGCATTAACATTTTTTTTTTCTTTTTTGAGATCAAAGGTAGAAATCGTATTAATGAGAAAAGGTACAAACGTAGTGTATATAAAGGTAAGCAACTAGGTCAAAACAAACCCAAGCTGAAAGCAGCAAACACATGCAAAGCCTAATAAAACAGAAACACTGGGATAGGAGCTGGCCGACCAAAATTGATAGACAATCAACACAGAAGAAGATCAATGCATTAACTTAATTAAAAAATGCATTAATATTTGTTACACAAAGGGTGGAGATCCTACCCGAATATACTTAAATAAAATATAAAATATAAACTAAAAAAAACAATTGACATGTACAATTGTTTCATGGTTGGAAATGATGTGTCTGTGTTCTCAAAATAAGAATTAAGGAGGAAATAATGACTAGTCAAAATTCTCATAAAAAAAATGACTAGCCAAAATTGATGTTTCCATAACTAGTATTCCTCCATTAGACCTTGATTCCAAATTTAAATCTCATTTTAAATTTAAACTTTGTTTTAGAAGGAAATAAACATGAATAGAATAGTCACATTTGGAAATAACATGGTGTGATTAATATTAAATTTAGATATAATTAGTTTAGACTTTTTGATATTATTGCAGGCTGTAAAGTGAAATATTTGAATTTATAGAAACAAATTTTCAATAATAGACAATTTAAAAAATAATAAATTTATATACATTTAAAAAATACCTGTCCCAACACTCGAGTTACCCGACCCGACCCGGATGGGCGGGTTTCAGGTGAGATGAATTTTGGGTCAATTGTATTGCATTAGGATGAGGGACGGGTCTGAACCCGACCTGAACCGGACTGTGCTCAGCCCTACCGAAATCATTACCTAACATAAATCCAGTTAACCAACAGGCCACAACTTTACCCCTAAAACAAATAAGAGAAACAAAAAAATTATCTGAAAATCCACTTGGCACTCACAAATTATATATATGTAATTTGGGTAGTAAAATTATCTTTAACTAAACCCAGGCTTACCCTGATACTTAAAAGAAGTTAAATTCATATGTTTTTGGTTAGTAACAGGGAGTTGGACGAGGCGTATATAGGTAAGCAAGAGCCATGAGCTGAGCAACTAACAACAATATATGATGGAAGACCATGGTGCATATGCATTATTAAGGGATGTATATGTGTGTGTGTGTGTGTGTGTGTTAGCTGAAAGCCGAAACCTATTGCAACACTTGCATCTATCATACAAATGTTTTGGGCTTGTTATACACAACAAAGAAGGTCTTCTAATTTAACCAAAACCCAAGATGACAATATGAACCTGAAACTTTCCATTTTACACTTCACTGCAGCAGCATATGCAACAAAGTTGTGACAGTACTAAATCAAACAATAAAGTATCATAGTTGATGATAAGTTAATAGCAAAAGTATAAAACTAATTAGGAGAACTATATCATATTAGAATAGCTTTTCTGGTTGGATTACCTATGGGCTGAAAGAAGACTTTTGCTACTGACCTATGATCTATCAGTTTCATGAGAAGATACGATCCTAATAAATAAAGCACATAGGTAAGGCTGAGAATTATTTTTACCTAACAAGAACTGGTTCATGATTCATCCAAATAAAACAATCATTAAGGTTGTAATACATACATACATATATATATATATATATATAAATACACACTAATATACACATACATATATATATATATATATATATATGTAAGGCTATAAAATTAGTTTATCCAAGTTGATTGGATTTAGGTTATTAGATATTTTCACATGAACACAAATGAACTATGATAGAAACTAGTTTTGGACAGATATTTATCTATAAAAAATATCTAGTAACCATCAACTTTACAAAAATTAAAAAATAAAAACTTAGGTACATTTTTTAGCTTTTGTAGCGTAAATTTCCCAATTAAATTCAGTCATGTAGCTACGTTGATTAATGCAACATAAAATGTGATAATATCCACCAAGGATAATTAGATTCAATCATATAGTTCATTTGCTAATGCAGTCATATGACTGAATTTGATAGGGAAACCTATGGTAGAACATCTAAGGATTTATTACCATCTAAGGAATAATAATAAAATTTATTCCAAAAAGATAAGTAAAAATATAAAAATTCACTCCGCGTTGACAAATTATGCATTTTAGGCAATAAAATGTAAGAAACGTGAACACTCCAAACAACACCCCCCCCCCCCCCCCCCCCCCCCCCCCCCAGGTGTTTGTGTCCGATTTGTTTGTATTGAACACGCTGAGGATACTCTCCAGGCATGTCCATAGTGTTTTAGGAGAAAAGAATTATATATATAGATGTGCAAAATCAAAGAGTTAATTTTTTTTAATTATCTTCCATTATATATTCACTATAAGACTAATTATTGTTACTGTTGTGTTTGTTTTGGGTGTAATGGAAATTGGGAAAATATTTTACATGAGGAAAAGTGTTTGGTTTGGGCTGAAAATTCAGTCAACCCAAAAATGAACTAGTTTGCTCGTAAAATAGGTTGGCCTAAAGTGTTAAATGCTTTATACTTTAGATTTACCTTCAAATCATTTCCTGTGTGTACCTGAGAACACACACACACAGAGCTTCAACTTGGGACCTGAAGCCCGCACCGCTATCCTCTAGATCGAAGCCTCGTCCTCTCGATCTCATCACTATTGCCAACCTGATATCATCTCCTCCTCCTTCTGATATTGTTGTCGACTCCTTCTAGATCATTGCCGCCTTCTTTAGATCGATCCATCCATGACCGATATCTGTCTCTTTCTCAATTTACATCTCTCTTTCCCTCAGTCTCTCACTCCCTTCCTTCCTCTCTCATTTTGACAGAATTGTTTTGAGTGTAATGAATGGTTTTGTTTTGATTTTGTTTCTTTAAGTTTATATATTGAAATTTTTTATTATAAATTTTTTTTTTAGAAGCTGAAAGAATGTGAGAAACTAATAAAAAAATAATATTTTTAAAATGCAACCAAATGCTTGAAAATATTTTTATTTTTTTAAAAATATTTTATACTCAGAAAATATTTAACCAAATGCAACCTAAGTAAAAAAGAACACAAGAAAAATATCAATCCAAAGCCAAAAATAAAATAAGACATTTGAAGATGTTTAATTTGGAAGGCTGACAATGTACTCAACGAGGGACACAAATCACAAACCTGACAAAAATAATTAATGAACCGCTCAATAAAATAGATAAAACTGACAAAAAGAAACATACTCGATGACTTGACACTTTAAAATATATATATATATATATATATATTTCAACTATTCTGGCTAGTACGGATAAACATAAACTTTAATGTTGGAAAAACCAAAAACAAAATTCCTTCCCAATTACTATTCAACTCCACCAGCCATATTTACTAAGATGAGTAATATTCCACTAACATTGCTGACCACATCCCAATACTAATTCAACTATTCAACTTTACTTTCTTATCAAGAAAAGATTACCAAAACTTAACGACTAACAAAACACTCGCCTTTACTCTTTGCTCGCTAGAAAAGTTGGATAAAGCATAATAGAGTTTACAGGGACAGAATATGAGTTCAGAGATAGTGAGAGAAGAAAAAAAATACCAGGCGACCAGTGGTAGATCGATCTAACAAGACTGATGTGGTGTAGCCAATATTTTGTGGGCCTCTCCAGCGTGAGGTGAAGGTGTGGGTGCAGTGATTCAATACCAGTGGTAAGTATTAATTTAGAGGTTTTGCTTTTTAAATTAGAACGATTTGATAAAATGGTTTTTTTTTTTTTTTTCAAGATTTTAAAGGGATAGAAATTGGACCAGTGGTTAATTTCTTTATAAATATATTGAAAGCTTGGATTTTTCCCAAGACGCACGAGTTTGTTTAGATCCCAATATTAAAATTACGGCTAGATTGCTTTTACTTTAACTTATCTAAGTCCGGAACAAGAGTAAATGAAGCACAATCATTAAATTTACTCTAATGCATACACATTAATAATAAAAAATAAAAGTAAAACACAAGAGTAAAGAAAGAGAGATGCATACATAAGATAACACTAAAACGTGTTATCGAAGAAGAAACCGAAGAATTTAGCCAAAAACCTCTTCGCGACCCTTCAAGTCGAAATCAATTCACTAGTGAATAAGTTAGAGTACACGAATAATAAAAGACCCCCCAAACCTAGTCTACCCAATGTACTTGAGCTCTCAAAACTCCTGCTGCCAACGAACTTCTCAGAGTCTTGTCTTCATTAGCTTTCCAAATCTGGCAATATGCCCGATTGCATCTACCAAGCCTCACCGGTTTCTTTTGGCAAATCCCCAAAGTTTCCCAAACTCCAATATACTCTCTACACTCTGAAAATATGAATTGTGTTTGAGTACAAATCTCCTCTCAAGGTATGACAATGGGAGAAGGAAGGAGAAGACGCTACAATGATTTCTAATTAAAGAATGCGTAGCTCTCTCTCTAAAAGATAGGTATATTGTGTTGTAGAAAATCTATCTAGGGTTTTTCTCTCTGAATAGCCTCTTTTACTTTTATGGGCAATGAGGGTATATATAGTATGGGTGAAGGGTAAAAAAGTCACATTTAAAATCCTCCAAGCAAAGAGTTTTGTAGGTACCACGCGAGATGGCCTATCTCGCGAAGTACTCGCAAAATGCAGCCTGACACTTGACTCTTCAGCTTTCAGCATGTGCATCTCACGTGCCCTTTTCGTGAGTTACTCTTCTTGCGAGCTATTCCTGTAACTAGACTGATTTTTCATTTCATGCTTGATTCCTCACCAACTTAATACTAAACCCAATACAATAAAATCCCAAAATATACAAGGAACAAAATTAAAACAATTACAACATTTTTGTTATGGAATAAGGCCAACATAAAATATAGTTGTAAATCGCAACTTTACATACATACATATATATATATATATATATATTTGGACTAATTTTTGTTATTGTTGTTGTTTGGACTATGTTAAGGGTCAAGGATTAATTCAAGGGCGGACCTAGGATTTTAAGCTAGCAAGGGCCAAAGTATAAAAAAATAAATAAATAAAACTCCAAATTGACATCATATTAAAAAATTATAAATACTCAAAATCGTTGTTTTTAAATACATTAAGATGCAATCATTTACAAACAATGATAACAACAATAACAAAATAACAAAATTTTGTTAATACTAGGCTAGCTAGGAATTTTTTTTTTTTTTTTAAGTTAGAGCATTTACAGTGACGGTGCTAAAAATTTTAGCCTTTAGCACCTCAAAAAAACCACTTTATTTATTTTACCACCTCACTTTACAATATACCCAACTACAAAAATGAAATATAAAATAACTAAAAAAAAAAAATTGGACTCAGGGGGCCTAATCCCCCTGGCCCCCACCTAGGTTAGTCCCTAAGGATTATGTTTTAGGGAGGGCGAGGGGGAGGGTGGGACAAGAATAATTTTCTTAGGGTGAAATTCTGAAATCTTCTGATTTTTTTCTATAGTTCTCAAAATCTCCCCCCCCCCCCCCAGGGCGAGGGAATTCATCTCAATAAGAATACTCTTCATCTCTATCTTAGGAGCCAGACTTTCCAAGTCTCTCTCAATACCACAACTATGTATGAGAAAATAAATTCAACTGATGCATCCACATTGAGTTTAATGGTAAAACGGCTTAGGGGGGAAGGGGACCAGCTTTGCTTCGGAGGACTAAAACTCATAGGAGGCCCAATTTGTTATGTGACACGCGTATGCAATTGTGGAGGTGGAGAACTTGAGAGGGTTGAGAGGGTCCATGGCATCTTGGTTTTATTTTGTATTTCATTTGAGTTGGGTGTGGTAATGACAAGGTTGGTAAACCTTAGTGTGTGAAGATTTTTGAACTCAACAAAATTCTTCCAAATTTTGGAAGCTAATTCATCAAAACTTAGAGAGAAATCTTCAAATTTCACTTGATTCCTCAACTTCCAAATTCCATCACACAAGATGCTCCAAACATTAGGAACTCGTCCTTTTGGCTCAAAACATTTGCAAAAGGAGAGGAGAATAAGAATTGAATAAGGTCCACTGCCAAGGAGAAACCAAATGAATCCATTCTTAACCCCATTAACTGTTGAACCAAACTGATTTTGCTACTGGTCATAGAGCAAGAGATGAATTGAGGACTCAACCTCCAATTTGCAAAAAGGACAAATATCATCACCAATTTCAAAGAACCTATCAAGATTTGCTTTGGTAGGCAAAACATCTACTGCAACAATCCTCCATATCAACATTTTATGCCACTCATGCAAAATTGGCTTTCCAAATATAGCTCCAAAGAGAGTCATTATTATGATGTGCCTCCTCCTTGCAAATCCAATAGTCTGGTTTAAGTTTAACTGGCAAAACCCCAGAACTTAAAGGAGTCTAAGCCCAGAGATGAGAGATCCAAACCCGCAACTAGAGAGATTGGAATTCTCAAACTTTTTCATAACAGAGTCCTCAAACCACAACTTTAAGTTGTGAATATCCCAATATGAATGTTCAAAATTCAAAAGCTGAGATACAAGCATAATTTCATTCAAATAGCTTCTCTCTTTAGGATAGGAAAAAATCCTCGAAGATCAGGAACCCACGAATCATCCCATATTCCTTTTGCATTACCATCACCCACAATCATGCAAACAACCTTTGAGATGAGATGTTTAACACCTAACAAGCTTTTTCGGACCGGAGAGAATTTATTAGATGAGCAATGGTATAGCTAATTGTGTCTTACCTTATATTTGGCATTTAAAACATTGACACACATACAGTTTTTTTCCAAATAACAACCACCAGGGTAATTTAGGAAGGATATCTTGGTTGAATTCTCAAAATATTCTGAAACCCAAACCACCAAACTTCTTAGATCTACAAAGAATAGACCAAGCAATAAGAATCCAAAAATGTTTCCACCCGGTTTTCGAATTCCAACCAGCGGATCATAGAATCTAGTTGATCACATAGGCTTTTTTGGAAATTGCAAGGATCTCTCTACTACATTATGTGTTTCCTTTCTAACATCAATCATGCCTAGCTTATCTTAAGTGGAGATTTATAAGATAACAGTTCAAAGCAATAAGAGTACTTGTAAATATAAACTAGTTTTAATTAATCATATTGATTCCAAGTAATGAAGCTTAATCAACATAAAGTGAATGAATACAACATAAAGTGATGAACATTAACAAACCTTTTCTAAACATATACATGTGTACACATAAACATGTTGTTTAACTTACACTTGTAACATAAAAGTTATTAAAAAAAAATTAAGTTCATTTTATGTACATATTGTTTTGTACTGTGCTATACATAAAAATAAATAAAATAAAATAAAATAAAAAATTCAGTCATTTTATAAAGAAACCAATTCTAATGCAATTCAGTATTAAATATTATTCCAATTCTAAAATGTAAAAAAAAAAAAATGAAAAGAAACAAAGTCATGGTGTTAATGTTTACAATTCAAAAACTATTAGTGCCAATGAAATACTAATTGTTATATGAGAAGTTAAATTTTAAGTTTTTTTTTTAATATAATATTCTTAATATGTGTTTGTAACTTAGTTGTTCCAAATCCTGCCAAAATTTTTGATCGATGAATTAGATAGGCTTATAAACACTTGGCAAGTAGTCAATGTATTTTGCATAAAAAATAAAGACAATTAACTTGTTGGCCCAAAATTAAAGAAAATTTCCATCATAATAAAGTGTTAGGTTCTAAGAATTAGGAACTAATGTATTAGAACTTCAATTTGTAATGTTGGCAAACCATGATCAAAACATTCTTTAGGTCTTGTGTTAGACTTGCTCAAAGTATGGCTTTTTATGTAAAGTTGGAATCGAGTTGACTGCAGAATTACTGTGCACTTTCTGCCTGACTCGATCGATCAAGAATTAGACTCAACCGATCGAAAATCGTGCAGAACGTTTTTCTGCAGAATTCTCCAACTCAGCCCTAGCCCATTTAATGTATAGGGTTTTATGTTTTTGCCCTAAGTATATAAGGGAAAACCCTAGCCACGTTTTTTCTAGTTTTGAATGCTGTGTTTGTGAATCTATTTGTTAAATCTAGAGATGTTTACTTTCACATACACTTAGGGTTTCCAAACTCAAGATTCATGTCAAGAGCTTGGTAAATCATACAATTGCAGAATCAATAGAGCTTCAAGATATACAAGCAGGTGCGCTTGTGAATTGCTGAAGAATTCAAGGAAAGAAGGAGTCTGTGGATCTCGGAGCTGTCACGTGGTCGTGGTAGTAAGTTTCCTACACTGGGTAGCAATAGGATGTTAGTGGTCTAAGTCTTATTGTGTAAACTTCGATTCTTTTATAGTAAATTCAGTTTTACCTTGAGGATAGCTAGGTTAAATCCTCCCCAGGTTTTTTACCGGTTTGGTTTTCCTGGGTCATCATATCATGTGTTATTTTTTATTCCGCACTTTTACATGATTTGATATATCTGTTATAACCTAGATCTGTTTAAATTACCTAAGTTAATCACTTGGCTAATTCTTTAGGTTAATCTGTTTGGGTTTAAGGGGTCTAAACGAACTTACAATTGGTATCAGAGCGGGTAGCTTTTGTTTGTTGATCTTTTGATCTTTAAGCTGATCCTTGACCCCTGTTGTTATGGATTTTTCTAAAATCTTCACTTTAGTTTGCCACGTTGTCTACTTGGTGTGTTTGTTCTTTACTATTTGTGTTAAAAGCTTTCTTGAGTGTCTTGGTACTATCACATATGATAATGATTACATGTGCTAGACTGCTTTAACCGCCTTAAAGGCACGTGATTCTTGTCTTTGGTATTTGGATAGTGGATGTTCCAGGCACATGACAGGAAATAAAGCTTTGTTCAAGACACTCTTCGAAGGAAAGATTGTATCAGTTACTTTTGGAGATGGAAGCAAGTCTGTGATCAGAGGCATTGGCACTGTGGATATTCCAGGATTACCATTTTTTGAAGATGTTTGGTATGTTGATGGGCTGAAGGCTAACTTGCTCAACATAAGTCGGATTTGTGACGATGGGCTGAATGTGTTCTTCGCTAAACAAGAATGTGTAATACTTGATGAAGAAGGTGTTTGTATGTGTCTTGGTGTGATGACAGCTGATAACTGTTATGGTATCACCCCAAGTATAAGTAACAAATGCTTCAGTGCTAAGATCAATCAAGTTGACTTATGGCATCAAAGGTTGGGACTTGCTAGTCTCAAGCAATTAGAGAAGATTTCAAAATGTGATGCAGTAATTGGGTTGCCCAAGTTTGAGAAGATTGAAAAATGCATCTGTGGACCATGTCAGATGGGTAAACAAGTGAAGTTCAAACATCCGTCTGTAGCTGATGTTCAAACTAGAAGACCTTTGGAGTTGCTGCACATTGATCTCATGGGTCCTGCATTATTTCAGAGTTTAGGTGGAAAGAAGTATATTCTAGTTGTTGTGGATGACTTTACCAGATTCACATGGGTTGTACTTTTGAAAGACAAAGCTGAGGCTCTTGAAAAAATGATTCATCTGTGCAAAAAATTGCAAGTAGAAAAAGGAACTGTGATAGCCAGAATAAGAAGTGACCATGGAAAAGAGTTTGAGAACACAAAACTGGCTACGTTTTACAATAATCAAGGCACACATCAGGAATTCTCTTCACCCAAAACACCACAACAAAATGGAATAGTGGAAAGGAAAAATAGGGTTGTACAAGAAATGACCCGTGTCATGCTTCATAATAAGAAGATGCCTAAATCTTTTTGGGGAGAAGCTGTTAATACTGCATGTCACACTCTCAATCGGGTATATTTCAGACCCAACTCCAAGCAAACTCCTTATGAACTCTGGAGAGGAAAGAAGCCTGTAGTCAAATACTTCAGAATATTTGGCAGTGACTATTACATTCTGCGTGATAGAGAGAACCTGAAAAAGTTTGATGCTAAGAGTGACAAAGGTTATTTTCTGGGATACTCTTCCACCAGTAGAGCATACAGAGTATACAATTTGAGAACTAAAACAGTCATGGAATCTTCAAATGTAGTGATCGATGATGAATTAAACTCAAAAGGTCATTCAGAAAATGCACCTCAGGTTCAAGAAAAGGCTATGGAAGTTGATGATTCTCTACCTATAACTATGTGGGAAAGCATACAGAGGAAGAGTTGATGGTATTGAATGATACAGCATCTGTGCCATCAAGTTCAGAGCCTTCAACACCAGTTCATGGAGTTCAACAAGAACAAAGAGAGTTTCAAAGTCCATCAGATCAAAAAGGTATCTCTACTTCATTGGTCAAAGGTCCATCCTCAAGAGTTAAGTTGAATCATCCTGCTACTAATATATTGGGGAGTTTGAATGATAACATGAGATTGAGATCCAAAGCATTAAATGTGATTACTCACTCATGCTATTTATCCCAATTTGAACCAAAAAGGGTGGATGAAGCTCTACAAGATGCTGATTAGGTAAACTCTATGCACGAAGAACTTCATCAGTTTGTTCGAAATGATGTGTGGGAATTAGTTCCTAGACCAAAGGAAGTCAATGTTATTGGAACTAAGTGGATTTTCAAGAACAAGTCAGATGAACATGGGACTGTTATCAGAAATAAATCTAGACTTGTTGCTCAAGGATACACAAAGGTAGAAGGGATTGATTTTGATGGGACTTTTGCACCTGTAGCAAGATTGGAATCCATTCAAATTCTTTTGGCTATAGCAAGTCATATGAACTTCAAGTTGTATCAAATGGATGTCAAGAGTGCTTTCTTAAATGGCATGTTACAAGAAGAAGTATATGTTGAACAACTGAAAGGATTTGTTGATCCTCATAGGCCAAATGATGTCTACAAGTTGAAGAGAGCTCTTTATGGATTGAAATAAGCTCCACGGGCTTGGTATGATAGACTTACTGCATATCTCACGGACCATGGCTTTAAGAGAGGTTTTGCTGACACCACTCTATTCATACGAAAGGATAAGAATCATTTTGTAGTTGCTCAAATTTATGTTGATGATATTGTTTTTGGTACTACTAATGATTCTCTTGCTCAATCTTTTGCAGATGAAATGAAGGCCATGTTTGAGATGAGTATGGTTGGTGAACTAACTTATTTCTTGGGATTGCAGGTAAAGCAAACGGATGCTGGAATTTACATCAACCAAGCTAAGTATGCCTGAAATTTGGTCAAGAGATTTGGTCTTGACAAGGCTGCACATGCTAGGACACCAATGGCTGCTAATGCAAAATTAACAAACGATCCATCAAGTGAGTCTGTTGATGTTACCCTATACAAAAGCATGATTGGTTGTCTTTTGTACTTAACTGCTAGCCGACCTGATATTGCATTTAGTGTGGGTGTTTGTTTTAGATTTCAATCTAATCCTAAGGTTTCTCACTTAAATGCTGTTAAAAGGATTATAAAGTATGTTGCTGGAACTTGTGATTATGGCTTATTTTACAGCAAAGAGTTAAATCTTTCTCTTGCTGGTTTTTCTGATTCTGATTGGGCTGGTAATGCTGATGATAGAAAAAGTACAACTGGTGGTTGTTTTTATGTTGGTGCTAATCTTGTTGCTTGGATGAGTAAGAAGCAAAATTCTGTTTCTTTATCTACTGTTGCGGCAGAATATATTGCTGCTGAAAGTTGTTGTTCTCAGCTTTTTTGGATGAAAAAACTCTTGAGTGATTATGGAACATCTCAAAACACCATGGTTGTTTATTGTGATAACTCTAGTGCTATAGATATCTCTAAGAATCCTGTTCAACACTCTAAGACCAAACACATTGAGATTAGATATCATTTCATTAGGGATCTTGTGGAACGGAAAATTGTTGCTCTTGAGTATATTCTAATTGAACGTCAAAATGCTGATATTTTCACTAAACCACTTGATAGAGGCAAGTTTGAGACTCTTCATCAAGTGATTGGTGTGATTCTTTGTCCCTAGTCATTCTTGACTTCATGGTCCTTGTGCTTCATTGCTCTATCTTTTGTGACCTTTGTTTCTAGGATTTGCATTGCATAACATTCATGCATTTCATTCTAGGATGTTTGTTTCTTTTATATAAAAAAAAAAATTTTTTTGCAAATTATGTTTTTGCTAATTTTTCCTTGAAAGTGAAGACAAAGTTGGTCAATCAAATTTTGCATAATATGTTTATGTACCTTGTTTAGCTTTGATGCACTTATTTCTATTGCACTTTACTAGTTAAAGTTTTGTTGTGCATGTTGTGTGGGAAGATGCTATATTTATTGATCACATGATCTTGATCTTGAAGTCTCATGTCTTTGATTGTCGGACTTGGTCTTATTGAGAAAGGTATAAATAACCATCTCACCATTGTTTACTAGCCAATCATGAACACCTTAGTACATATCATAAGATTTTGTGCTCGAGAAAGTGTAGCACATGCACAAAAAGAACATAAGATGTAGCCTCTAAATAAAATTGGTGTGTACATTATTAGGCTATAATAATTTCACAATTCAAATAAAATTGGTGTGTACATTATCCAGGCTATATTTTTAAGTTTCTAATCAATTAAATTGAATATTAAATTGAGGCAAATCAAGAAACTTACATGATTGCAAGCTTTTATTCTAGGAGATGTAAGAGTTATATGATGTAACTCTTTAAGTAATAGTCTCTTTCAAATTTATGTGATGGATTTTGTAGAAATTGTGATTAATTAATATGTGCATATCACCTCACATGTTTCTCAAGCTTATGCTAGTTGCACACACTACACAAGTTATTCTTTGCTAAACTGTGTACATGTTTTTGTGTGTTTTTGGTCTGACCAACCAAGTTTGAATAATTCTGAAAATTGATGCAGAACATGTTTGCCTGTCTAAATGGTTGAGGGATATTGAGAGATAATCTTACTTTGAGAGATCTGGATTGAAAACATGGGTTTTTGGAAAACATTTCATCTCATACTCATGCATTTTTTCCTTAAAATCTAATGCTTTGAGGAGTTTTTGAGCTAATCTGGTTATTTTTTTCAAAAATTCAATTTTTCCAGAATTTCGATCGATCGAGTCTGCTTTTCGATCGGTCGAAATTGTTTTTAAAATCTCAAAAAAGTCTCTGTGTGTTTCGATCGGTTCTCGATTGGTATTAGATCAATCGAAGGATTTTCAACCGATCGAATGTAATTTTCGATCGATCAAAAATCGGGCTGAGTGTTTTTAAAAGGTTTTTTCTTCACGTGATTCTTCACTTTTCAAAATCTTTTCAAACACCTTTTTCTCCCTACCAACTGGTCAAGACAAAACTTGCTGTTTTTGTCGTTTTCCTCCGTTCTTTTTGAATAAATCTTCTCTTCCAAGGCCGGTAAGACTCTTTTGCCCTTTCTTTTCTCTTTAATTTCATGTTTCATGCATTATTTTCATGCATTTTGGGTAATTTTCCGCATTTATGCTTTTGGTCTTTTTGGAATGGATTTTGGCTCTTTTTCTATCCAATTAATCATGGGTTTTTGTGGGGGACACTATATACAATCACTGCAAGTGGTTTAATTTGATTAATTTGGTGTTTTGTGAGAAATTTGAAAATCTAGGGCTTGAATTTGATGAAGTTGGGGTTTTTGTTCAAATTGATTTAAATTGAAGAAATTGACTTGTTAGATTGATTAATTTGATCATTATATTGGGTTATATAACTGTTGTGTTGATCAATTTATCAATTAATTGTGTTTTTGAAATATTGGGTTTTTCAAAATTGGGTAGTTTTTAATTTAAAACTCATGCTCAAGTCAATTTTGTTAATTTGGATTCTATTTGAACTTGTCACTGCATTAGTTCATGCATCATTTGCATATTTTGTTCATGCATCATATAGATTTTTTTTCTATATTTTATGCTTGCTAACTTGCAGTCTGCCCTTGGTTTGTTTGTTTGTTTTTTTTTTTTTTTTTTTTTTGCTCCTCTCTTTTGGTGTCTCTCTTTTCTTTCCTTAGCACCATGCCTAGGAAAAATAGAGCCCATAGGACTTCTGACCCTTCACCTTCATTTGATAGTAATCGGTTCCCTAGTGAGAAGAACTAAGAGACCTATGAGACCCTTAATCTTAGGCGTCATATTTGGGCTGAGCGTAGGGTCATTCTAGATGAGGTTGATCCTGAGGTGAGGCGTAACTTTGAGCATAGGGGTTGGTTATCTCTGTTTGATTTTGAGCATCCTCCTCCTACTACCTTGATTAGAGAGTTCTATTCGAACCTCTCTATCCACATCTATGATACCAACACCTTGGTTAAGGTTTGGTTACGAGGTGTAGAGTATCGCATTACTCCTACGGTAGTGTCTGATGCTCTTGGGGTGCCCATTGTTGACCATCTTGTTTTTCCTTAGAGGAGTCTCCACCTCTAGATGATGTCATGTCATACATCACTAGGTCTTATATCCAGTAGGGTTCTGATTCTCGGATCACATCTGCTGAGCTTTCCGAGCTTCATTATCTTTTCTTTAGGATAACGTATCATAACTTGTGGCCCATTTCTCATCTTCATATTATTCCTATTGAACGATGTGTCTTTTTATATGCTCTTGTTACTGATGCTCCTATCAGTTTTCCACACATGTTTCTTCGTTCTTTGAACGAGGTACATGTTAGGAAATATACATGTTTGTATCGCATATAAAACATACGCAGCGGAAAATAAACGGATCTACTTCTTTCGCAATTGATAACATGCACTATGTAGGTTTCAGAATATAAGAACAAGAAAGTGTACCTTGATGCAGTGAAATTCAAAACCGAATGAAGAAGTATTCGGGAACACTTTCAATCTTCACTCCAATTCCACTTGATGCCCAAGATGTGTGGTCTCTCAATCAGTTCAATGTTTTCTAGAGAGAATATGAAAAGAATGTCTCTCTTTCTTATTTCATATATTATATTAATTAAACATACAAACCATTTTATTCTATATAAAATTCTGTATGTTTCTCTCCACATAACTGATTATCTAATTGGGCTAGCCTTTTGGGCCTTCCTAATTGGGCTTTAGTGTGTGGCTTGGAGTGGAACCAAAAGGGAACAAATAAGACACTAGCTCCAATGGGCCTTGGGCTTTTCTGTCAACTCTTGACAAGTCCAAAGTTACCATTAATTATATTTAATACCACTATATAAATATAATTGCACTCTAGGCCTCATTAATAAATTATATATCAAGACTTTATTATACATGCAACCCCTTCATAAAATATTCGTAGTAATACAAAGTCATGAATATAGACTGCCACTTTGTATATTACTACATCTTAATCTTTGAGTACCCGGTTTAATCCTTTTAAGTTATTCACCATATATTTATAAAATCCAATTTCATAAATATATATACTTTAGTCTTACTAAAGTGGTTAGGCCTAACTCTCTGAATAACTAAACCCATTAAACTTATCTTAAGGGAATATTTTATATCTCCGTTAAGAGACTATGAATTCCATCTTGAGAATATATGTTCCATCAACACTAAATGTGGCTGCCCAACATACTGAGATTTTGACCGTTACTTTAGATCTCACTCTTGATATATCAAAGCAACCTACATTTCATGATCAGGTCCATTATTCTCTCAGGATTAAGAGTTCATGTGAATACAAATCGTGAGATTTATTATTCAATTGACAGTCGTTAGAAGAATAATAAATCTCACAGCGGTCCAGTTCAATATGTCTTAACTCTTAAAACATATCAACATATTAACTAGAAGTCACCACTTCCATGATCAAGAAAAATCATCGTAGTTAATATGTTATAGTCTTCGCAGATGAAATGCCCAATTTCATCACCGACTACGAACTAAAATTCTGAGTTTACAAAGAACTTGTGATCCATATCTTCTGTGACTAAATCACATAAATCACATACTATGCATCTCATGGACTATTTGATAATGTCCGAATATTCATGTTACCATTATTTTAGATAAGAATAAAACAACTTTATTAAATACAATATTAAGTCATACATCATTTCTCACATAATGTCATACATAATATCATACATAGCATCATACAATAGGATTTAAGGGCACATATCCTAACAATCTCCCACTTGCCCTAAAGACTATTGTGCACTAATCTAACTCCCATTCCCTTCAAATGTGACTCGAAGGTCCTTTGAGGCAAGACTTTGGTAAAGGGATCTGCTAGATTATTTGCACTTTCAATCTTTGCTACCACCACATCTCCACGAGCAACAATGTCTCGAATGATGTAGTATTTTCTCTCAATGTGCTTTCCTTTCTTGTGATTCCTTGGATCTTTGGATTGTGCAACCGCTCCACTATTGTCACAAAACAATGTGATAGGAACTTGCTCCATTCTCATTACACCAAGATCAGAAAGGAATTTCTTGAGCCAAACAGCTTCTTTTGCTGCTTCACAAGCAGCAACATATTCAGCTTCCATGGTGGAGTCTGCAATACAAGATTGCTTAACACTCCTCCAACTTATGGCTCCACCTCCCAAGGTGAAAACACATCCTGACGTGGACTTTCTGAAATCTAGATCCGATTGAAAGTCTGAATCTGTATAGTCAATGGGAATCAAATCTTCACAATGGTAAACAAACATATAATCTCTCGTTCTCCGTAGATACTTGAGAATATGCTTTACAGCTTGCCAATGTTGTGGTCCTGGATTTGATTGATATCGGCTGACCATGCCAACTGAAAAATAGATATCTGGTCTAGTACAAAGCATGGCATACATGAGACTTCCTACTGCTGAGGCATAAGGAACTTGTCTCATCATATCTTTTTCCTCTTGAGTCTTAGGCCTTTGGTCATCAGACAGAGGAACTCCATGTCTGAAAGGAAGTAATCCTTTCTTGGAGTTTTGCATGCTAAACCGTTCTAGAACCTTATTTATATATCCAGCTTGTGATAAGCCTAACATCTTATTCTTACGATCTCGCCAAAGCTTGATCCCTAGAATAAAGTTAGCCTCACCCAAGTCCTTCATATCAAATTGGCTTGACAACCAAACCTTTACTGATGACATTACTCTTACATCATTTTCAATAAGCAGAATATCATCAACATAAAGCACTGGGAACATTACTACTTTGTCTTGATGTCTTTTGTACACACATGGTTCATCAAGATTTTGTTCAAAACCAAATGATTTGATTGCTTGATCAAATCTGATGTTCCATGACCTAGATGCTTGCTTAAGTCCATAAATAGACCTATTCAACTTGCATACCATATACTCTTGGTTCTTTGCTATGAAACCTTCTAATTGCTTCATATAGATTTCCTCTTCAAGATTGCCATTAAGAAATGCAGTCTTGACATCCATTTGCCAAATCTCATAATCATAATGAGCAGCAATGGATAAGAGAATTCTGATAGATTTAAGCATTGCTACTGGTGAAAAGGTTTCCTCATAATCAATACCTTCTTTTTTAGTATACCCTTTTGCCACTAGCCTTGCTTTAAAGGTTTCAACCTTTCCATCTATCCCTCTCTTCCTCTTGTAAACCCATTTGCAACCAACAGGTTTAATGCCGTTAGTCGCCTTTACAAGATCCCAAACTTGATTGGAATACATGGAATCTAGTTCTGATTTCATAGCTTAGACCCAATGATGTGCATCTATATCATTCATTGCTTCTTCATAAGTGTAAGGATCAGTTTCGGCCTCCTCTGAGATAGCCTCATAAGTCTCTCCAAGACCTATGAATCTTATAGGTGGCCTAACATTCCTCCCACTACGACGAGGCAACTGTGTACTAGACATCTTACGAGTAGTATCTTGTGGTGTATCCAATACAGCCACATCATCCCTAGCTTCAACCATTGGTTGTTCAATTACAGGTTCATTCATTTCAGCCAAGACAACTCTACTTCTAGGGTTAAAATTATTCATATAATCATCTTCCAAAAATTTGGCATGAGTGCTAACAAGCACTTTGTTATCCTTATGATTATAAAATAAATAACCCCTGGTTTCCTTTGAATACCCTAAAAACATGCATACTTCTGTTTTAGCTTCCAACTTATCAGACTTCCCTTTTAACACATGTGCTGGACATCCCCAAATGTGGAGATATTTCATACTAGGTTTGCGCCCACTCCACAATTCCATAGGTGTGTTGGGAACAGATTTTGATGGAACTAAATTCAAAATATGCATTGCAGTTTTTAGTGCATATCCCCAAAAGGAAACTGGTAAAGTTGAGTAATTCATCATGGACCTAACCATTTCTAAAAGAGTCCTATTCCTTCTTTCTGCTACACCATTTTGTTGGGGAGTTCCGGGTGCAGTCAATTGGGATACAATCCCATTTTGAGTTAAGTAATCCTTAAAATCCCCAAGAAGGTATTTGCCACCACGATCAGATCGAATGGCCTTTATGTGTTTACCCAATTGATTCTCAACTTCAGCCCTAAACTCTTTGAATTTTTCAAAGGCTTCGGACTTCCGTCTCATTAGGTACACATAACCAAATCTAGAGTAATCATCGGTGAAAGTGATGAAGTACACATAACCTCCTTTTGCTTGGGTTGACATAGGACCACAAACATCCGTATGAACTAATTCTAGCAACTCTTGGGCTCTTCTACCTTTTGCATTAAAAGGTCGTTTGGTCATTTTGCCTTCCAAACAAGATTCACAAACTGGAAATTCATCAAAGTCCAATGGCCCTAAGAGACTATCTTTGATCATTCTTTGAATTCTATTTGGATTAATATGACCCAAACGCAAGTGCCAAAGATATGCATCATTAGTAGAAGGAAACTTTCTCTTTAATGATTTTACATGAGAGTTATTATCTAATTCAGAATTATATAAATCATGCTTATCAGGAGTTAAAATATAAAGACCATCCACAATATTGCCAGAACAGATAAATGTTTTACCTTTCTTTATTACAACATTGTCTTTAAGGATAACACAATATCCACTTTTACCTAAATAAGTTGCAGAAATTAAATTCCTACGAACATTAGGTACATACAGACAGTCTTGCAATATTAAAAATCTAGTTTCAAAACATAAATTAAACACTCCAATAGCTACAACTGGAATCCTACTCCCATCAGCCAAGGTCAGAAACAACTCTCCTTCTTTAAGTCTTCTGGTCTCCTGGAACCCCTGCAAAGAATTGCAGATATGATTAGTACAACCTGAATCCACACACCAGGAATCCGTGGGATTTTGTACCAAACATATTTCAAGAAGGAATGAAATTTTCATACCCTTATTGGCAGCCTTGAACTTTGGACAATTCCTCTTCCAATGTCCTTTCTCACCACAATGGAAACATTTTCCTTTCAGCTTCTTTCCTTTGTCGGCAACCCCTAAGACAATTTGTTTACCCTCTTACTTAGTAAAGTCCTTCTTCTTCTTCTTCTTCTTACCCTTGCCTTTCGACTTAGGTTGAGAAGTAGAAGCTTCGCCCACATTGGCTTCAACATTAGAAGTACCAAGGATGCTTTCCGCCGCTACCAACTCATTCATTAATTCAGACAAAGAATAAATCTTTTTGTTCATGTTATAATTAAGTCTGAATTCCTTGAATGATTCTGGTAGTGACTGGAGTATCATATCCACTTGGGATTCTCCATCAATATCGGCACCCAAAACTTCCAATGTATTCAGATTAGAGATCATTGTAAGACAATGTTCTCTCACTAAACTACTTTCAGCCATTTTGGTATTATAAATTTGCCTCATAGTTTCTTGCCTTGCTGAACGGCCTTGCTCACCAAACATCTCTTTCAGACTTTGCATAATATATGAAGCTAGTTCTACATCCTGCATTTGATGTTGTAGAACATTTGAGATGGACGCTAGGATGTAGCACTTGGCCATTTCATTAGATTTCTGCCAACGATCATATCGTTGTTTTTCCTCAAGAGGAGCATCTAATGAAGGAAAGCTAGGACATGGTGTTGTAAGCACATATTTGTGCTCTTCAGCTGTGAGAACTATGTCCAAGTTTCTTTTCCAGTCAACATAATTGGATCCAATCAGTTTGTTTTGATTAAGAATGCTAACAAGTGGGCTAAATGATGCCATGTTCAAATCTGAAAATAATAAACATGAATATAATAAGTAAACTGGACATTATCAATTTAGCATATAAACATATAATATGGAACCTTAATAAAACCATAAAATAATATATGCAACGACAACCCAATCCATGTCTATAATTCCTTGGTAGCAAGTTTATTATAAACACATCAATCAGTTAAGAACTATTCTCATTATTAGTGCCATCATGATAACTCTTATCAAACACTAATAATATGCCGTATTATCTTTAGCCTCTAAGTAATAATGACATAGCTCCTTTAAGAGGTTAACATTAAATTTTGTCTAGTGTATACCATTATCTAGAATCATGTGTAGCCACATTTCATCTTCCTTTATGGTGTTTAAATTTGTAGTACCACAGAACAAAACACCCTCCTTTGGGATCGCGAGGCATATACGCCAAGACGAGGTGCTTGTCTACACTACTTTAAACAGGTAAGTTCAATCTTGTAGTACTATGAAGTAAACACCCTCCTTTGGGATCGCGAGGCATATACGCCAAGACGAGGTGCTTAGCCCACACTACTATGAACCGATAATGGAGGCCATGAGATCCAACCCTTGTATCTCTCTCCCACTAGATATTTTAAATTAAAGGTTTTTATCTTTTAAACATGCATAAACTAATTATACACAGCCTTGCACTTTATACTAAGCACTTCGAAAACACTTAGAAAAAATTCAGATTTTCTTTCTTTCGATCGATCGAATGTGCCCCTCGATCGATCGAAAAAATTAAACAATTCGAACTTAACCTTCTGACTTGTTCGATTGATGCTCGATCGCCTCTCGATCGATCGAAAAGAAAATTTGATCGATCGACTAGCAATCGAATATTAATCGATTCAAAAGATTTCTCTCTATTTTACTCGATCGATCGAAAGTAAATTTCGATCGATCGAAACTCGTAAAACTCGAATTTCCAGAAAATCTTCTAAGACAGTTTTCAACGGTTTTGCATGAATAAACAACCATCATACGAAAATGATAGACAGAGATTGATATCAAAACTGAAATCTATTGATGCTATAGCCTCAAAGATCAATTTAACATTCTTAAATTCATATTTAAACAACATCATAACATCAATATCAGTTTTTACCAAATCATAGTTTCAACAACCATGCAGAAAATTAAATGTATAATCCTCTATCAACTTGAAACTATTATCTCTAATTCCAAAACGCACAAAACATGTTATACAGATTCGAAATGAAAACCGCTCTGATATCAATGTTAGAAAATATACATGTTTGTATCGCATACAAAACATACGCAGCGGAAAATAAACGGATCTACTTCTTTCGCAATTGATAACATACACTATGTAGGTTTCAGAATATAAGAACAAGAGAGTGTAGCTTGATGCGGTGAAATTCAAAACCGAATGAAGAAGTACTCAGGAACACTTTCAATCTTCACTCCAATTCCACTTGATGCCCAAGATGTATGGTCTCTCAATCAGTTCTATGTTTTCTAGAGAGAATATGAAAAGAGTGTCTCTCTTCCTTATTTCATATATTATATTAATTAAACATACAAACCATTTTATTCTATATAAAATTCTGTATGTTTCTCTCCACATAACTGATTATCTAATTGGGCTAGCCTTTTAGGCCTTCCCAATTAGGCTTTAGTGTGTGGTTTGGAGTGGGACCAAAAGGGAACAAATAAAACACTAGCTTTAGTGTGTGGCTTGGAGTGTAGCTTGATGCAGTGAAATTCAAAACCGAATGAAGAAGTACTCAGGAACACTTTTAATCTTCACTCCAATTACACTTGATGCCCAAGATGTATGGTCTCTCAATCAGTTCTATGTTTTCTAGAGAGAATATGAAAAGAGTGTCTCTCTTCCTTATTTCATATATTATATTAATTAAACATACAAACCATTTTATTCTATATAAAATTCTATATGTTTCTCTCCACATAACTGATTATCTAATTGGGCTAGCCTTTTAGGCCTTCCCAATTGGGCTTTAGTGTGTGGCTTGGAGTAGGACCAAAAGGGAACAAATAAGACACTAGCTCCAATGGGCCTTGGGCTTTTCTGTCAACTCTTGACAAGTCCAAAGTTACCATTAATTATATTTAATACCACTATATAAATATAATTGCACTCTAGGCCTCATTAATAAATTATATCCCAAGACTTTATTATACATGCAACCCCTTCATAAAATATTCGTAGTAATACAAAGTCATGAATATAGACTGCCACTTTGTATATTACTATATCTTAATCCTTGAGTACCCGGTTTAATCCTTTTAAGTTATTCACCATATATTTATAAAATCCAATTTCATAAATATATATACTTTAGTCTTACTAAAGTGGTTAGGCCTAACTCTCTGAATAACTAAACCCATTAAACTTATCTCAAGGGAATATTTTATATCTCCGTTAAGAGACTATGAATTCCATCTTGAGAATATATGTTCCATCAACACTAAATGTGGTTGCCCAACATACTGAGGTTTTCACCGTTACTTTAGATCTCACTCCTGATATATCAAAACAACCTACATTTCATGATCAGGTCCATTATTCTCTCAGGATTAAGAGTTCATGTGAATACAAGTCGTGAGATTTATTATTCATTTGACAGTTGTTAGGAGAATAATAAATCTCACAGCGGTCCAGTTCAATATGTCTTAACTCTTAAAACATATCAACATATTAACTAGAAGTCACCACTTCCATGATCAAGAAAAATCATCGTAGTTAATATGTTATAGTCTTCGCAGATGAAATGCCCAATTTCATCACCGACTACGAACCAAAATTCTGAGTTTATAAAGAACTTGTGATCCATATCTTCTGTGACTAAATCACATAAATCACATACTATATATCTCATGGACTATTTGATAATGTCCGAATATTCATGTTACCATTATTTTAGATAAGAATAAAACAACTTTATTAAACACAATATTAAGTCATACATCATTTCTCACATAATGTCATACATAATATCATACATAGCATCATACAATAGGATTTAAGGGCACATATCCTAACAGTACATCGGAGTAGTTCTACAGCTCATGCATTGTTCTTCCCTATCTTTATTCATAGGATTCTCCTCTATCTTGGTTTCGGTGATTTTCCTGCTTCTGAGCTTGTACACGTTATTGCTCCTATTGGTGCTACCTTTTTGAGGCAAAGGGCTGCTTAACTTCGAGCTAGCTCTAAGCGTCCTAGGGTAGAGCCTTCTGGTGTCACTCCACCCCCTTCTTCTTCTACAGATGCTCCTGCAGCCGAGACGTCTGCTGATCCTGCTGCTGCTGCTGTTGATGCTCCTCCACCTTCTCCTTCGAATATTTCTGATATTCGTCGGACTCTGGACACTGTCATGACCGTTCAGGCGGCTCATGGTCAGCTTCTAGTGGATGTTCTTGACGAGCTTCGAGCTTTAAGAGCGAATTTGGCGGGTTTTCGACGTTCTCCTCCGCCACCTCCTTTTGATGATGAGTGAGTGTCCTTTGGCAATTCGTCACAAAAAGGGGGAGTGCTTTGTGTATTGAGGAGTTCATGTCTTGTTGAGGAGATTTTTGTCTTAGGGGGAGTTTTGAGTTTTGTACCTCACTGTAACACTTTTTGAGCTTGTGGAGTTATTAGATTGTATCTAGGTGCTTTACTTTGTATTTATTTTTTTTTGCTCTTGTTAGGAGATATTTTTGTTGAGATACACTTTTATGTATATGTTTCTTGTTTCACTATGCTACTTTGCTTATTGATTTATATTTATGATGCTATTCATGATATATATCTTTATTTTGTGTCATGTGAAATCAAGAAGTTATTTTTATATTCCTTGTATTTTCCACACTTGCGTTTATGTGTTTGTTAAATGTTACAGGAATATACAGGTTGATTCAATCATGCTGCTGTCTACTTTGCAACTGTTAGATAGTAGTTAGGTTGAATTGTTTAGTGGCTGTTTATTTTGTAATGGGCTGTTTCAATTTGTAAACTTTAAGCTTTTTGTTAAGTCTGTGTTTTGTCACGAATTGCCAAATGGGGAGTTTGTAAGGTTCTAAGAATTAGGAACTAATGTATTAGAATTTCAATTTGTAATGTTGGCAAACCATGATCAAAACATTCTTTAGGTCTTGTGTTAGACTTGCTCAAAGTATGGCTTTTTATGTAAAGTTGGAATCGAGTTGACTGCAGAATTACTGTGCACTTTCTACCTGACTCGATCGATCGAGAATTAGACTCGACCGATCGAAAATCGTGCAGAACGTTTTTCTGTAGAATTCTCCAACTCAGCCCTAGCCCATTTAATGTATAGGGTTTTATGTTTTTGCCCTAAGTATATAAGGGAAAACCCTAGCCACGTTTTTTCTAGTTCTGAATGCTGTGTTTGTGAATCTATTTGTTAGATCTAGAGGTGTTTGCCTTCACATACACTTAGGGTTTCCAAACTCAAGATTCATGTCAAGAGCTTGGTAAATCATACAATTGCAGAATCAATAGAGCTTCAAAATATAAAAGCAAGTGCGCTTGTGAATTGCTGAAGAATTCAAGGAAAGAAGGAGTCCGTAGATCTCGGAGCTGTCACGTGGTCGTGGTAGTAAGTTTCCTACACTGGGTAGCAATAGGATGTTAGTGGTCTAAGTCTTATTGTGTAAACTT
Source organism: Lithocarpus polystachyus (assembly GCA_033629205.1). Taxonomy (NCBI): domain Eukaryota; kingdom Viridiplantae; phylum Streptophyta; class Magnoliopsida; order Fagales; family Fagaceae; genus Lithocarpus; species Lithocarpus polystachyus. The sequence continues at coordinate 34,267,653 of CM066166.1, read as the reverse complement.
CGATTCTTTTATAGTGGATTCAGTTTTACCTTGAGGATAGCTAGGTTAAATCCTCCTCAGGTTTTTTACCGGTTTGGTTTTCCTGGGTCATCATATCATGTGTTATTTATTATTCCACACTTTTACATGATTTGATATATCTGTTATAACCTAGATCTGTTTAAATTACCTAAGTTAATCACTTGGCTAATTCTCTAGGTTAATCTGTTTGGGTTTAAGGGGGGGGGGGGTGTATGCATTGTAGGGGGGGTGCAGTGCAGCTGTGGTGCAAGTGTGTGGGTGCTGCTGTGTGTTGTGTGTGCAGTATAAGGGGGTGCAGTGCAAGCGTGTGGGTGCTGTTGTGTATTGTATGTGTAGTGCAGGTGTGGTACAGGTGTGTGTGCAGTGCAGGGGAGGTGCAGTGCAGTTGTGGTGCAGGTGTGTGGGTGCTGTTGTGTGTTGAGTGTGCAGTGCAGGTGTATGTGCAGTGCAGGGGGGATGTGTGCAGTGCAAGGGGGGTGCAATGCAGTGCAAGGGGGAGTGTGCAGTGTAAAGGGTGCAGTGCAGGTGTGGTGCAGGTGTGTGGCGGTGCAGGTGTGTGGTGCTGCTGTGTGTTATGTGTGGGTGCTGCTGTGTGTTGTGTAGGTGTGTGGTGCTGCTGTGTGGTGCTGTAGGTGTGGTGCTGCTGTGGTGCTACAGGTGTGTGCAGTGCAAGTGCTGAAGTGGTGCAGTGCAGTGCAGGTTTTGAAGTGATGCAGTGCAGTGCAGGTTTTGAAATGATGCAGTGCAGTGCTAGTGCTGAAGTAGTGCAGTGCAGTGCAAGTGGATTGTATGGGATATATGGGACATATGGGATTGTGTGTGATCAGTGTTAAGAAGTTAGTTAATGATCAGTGTATGGGATATATGGGATTTGTGTGTGATAAGTGTTAAGAAGTTAGTTAATGAGGGAATCAGATTGTATAACTGTATTGGAATCATATATAAAAGTTGACCCTTTCCTTTTTCTTTATATGCCAAATCATATGTAAAAGTTCTTGAAGATTAAAATCATGCAGCCTGCACAGTTTATTTGGTCTATCAGATATGGCTCTGTTTTTTTAGTTTTCAGCTTCTTATGCAGAGTAATATTGAGTGCACACAAGGCACAAACAGTTCATAACAATGCAATAAAATGGTAAACAAGTCATACATTAATTAAAAAGTGATGTTCCATTGTTAAAGTCTCGGATTACAGAGAGAATTACACCAAAATACAGGCATTTTCCCACTAATACATACCAATACAAATTCAGGCCAACACATACCAACACAAAAATGCTGCCAACATCTACCAAAATACACCAAAATTATGGCCTTTTTACACTAATACCTACCCACCTAATAACCCATGTTCCCCCTAACTATTTGGCCAACCAAAAGAAGCATCAAGCAGAGTTGCATCCCAAAATTTATTAAGGAGTATAAATTAAAAGTGTTTATATTAAGGAGGACCAAAATTTATTTATCAGCAGTAGGCAAAGGTTTAAAATTAACAAGTTTACACTTTTTATGTACATGAATGAAAACACGAAAATCAATGCTTCATGTGGACTATACTCTGTCAGTAAATAAAAGAATTGATATAATTCAATTTCAAAACTAGAATTGTTGCCAAAATTCCTCTACAACATTATTTAAACTATAAATTGAAACTTTTGTTAGTATGAAAAAAGTCAAGGCAAACCTTTGAAATTATTTCAATATTAGACCCTGGACATATAATAGTTCCAAATCGAATTTCTTTATAAAGAAGATCATAGCACAATTATTACTGCAATTTATGTTAAATAACATGTTATGTTTATGTATATAAATATTGTTATATTTTGGAAAAAAAATGTTTGTTAAATATATTCAAATTTTGTAAATAATTAAATGCAAGTTGAAATTTTTCTTGTTTGATGTTAATTGTAAGAGTTGAAATTCCGAGGAGTATATTAATTTCCTAAAATGCTGATAAGGAGAGAAACTCCATAATTGTTTTATAAGTGTGATGATTAATGACCTATAATATATTGGAGGAGGAATTGGGTTGAATACAGGGAGGTGGTGCCCATTGGTCTTATAAATAGACCCACTCATAATCATTTCCAATATAATATATAACAATAATTAAGACACAACTCTACAAGCATTCTAAGAAAATAAAAAATAGAGAGGTTTTTGACAAAAAAGGATTTTTTTTCTGGTGGAGTTTTGAGCTTCAACACATTATACACAGCTTTTTCGATGATTTTGTGCTAGAACATATACAATGAGACTAATTAGCCAATGGACATAACTTCTCAAGCCAGAAATTGATGCATGAGAATAATGAAACTAGTATTTGGGCTTTGGCCTAATCTCAACTTAGACATACATAAGCCAGCCAGCTTTCACCTTCATGCATACTTTGAAAAAGAACAGAAGTAGTGAAGCTGTTATTTTGTTGGTTAAGCTATGGAAAGCAGACAACAATGGTGGCATGAAAAAATGAGAAAAAAAATCCTTTGGATTTACCAAAACTAGGAGAAGCAATAACAGAGTTTTAAGAATCACCGAGACTACCTACCTCTTTTAGTCTTAACTTAAGAATGCTGGTTTTAATTAAGAAAGACTGAAAGAGTGATTGCCTTCTCCCATCCTTTTGGTCTAGTGATTATCAAGGCTTTACAAGATCCATGAGGTTTCTATTTCAATACTCCTAGCTAGCATCTTTACCCACCTAAGAGATTCCTTCCTATAGTTACGTAGTGTCATTGTTCCACTTGAACACAAATCCATGCTGTTGTCACACAAAAATCAAGCGTTTTATGAACATGTGAATAGAAAGTCATCTATTAAACTGAAGATTATCTAAAGATAACAACATTATAGAAGGCATGTGATTGTAATTTTAGGTATGATAGCCTGCATTATAGAGGGCATACCATTGTAGATTACTAATCCACGGTCATAGTGAAACACAAAGTCTAGCCTGGTAAATTCAAGTGACGGCCACATCATGGCAGAACAGTTGGTTTAAGTGAACAACTTGCTTTTATTATCTCTGTCTGGGCCTCAACTCCTAAAAATGATAGCCACGAAGCTCGGACACACCTACCAACATACTTGGGCACAATTTGCACGTTTGTAAAAATGTAAGTGGGTTATATTACTTACACACATGTCTATCATTGGTACTTAGCAAAAAAATAGTTCAATTGCTACTTGTCACATGTCTAAATTGTGCCAAAGTGCGTGGGCAAGTGTGTAGTTCTAGACTTTTTGCTTAGCTTGGATTTAATTGTCCAATCATGAGCAAAAACCTTTTACTATACCAAAATAATTTTGATGTTTTTGAGAAACCTTCACAAGTGAGAATCACGCAACACAAATGGAACTCAAGGAAGAGAGAGAGAGAGAGAGAGAGAGAGAGAGAGAGAGAGAGAGAGAGAGAGAGAGAGAGAGAGAGAGAGAGAGAGAGCGTAGTTTTAGAAGAAGTGGGAGAACGCAAGCGGGAAGAAAAACAACTGTATTTGTTAATTTTATATATATATATATATATATATATAAATATAAAATGACTGGTAACTGGTATTCATTAAAACCAAATAAACGGCCAAGATTAAAAATAAAAAAATCTGTGGCTCAGATTTAAGTGGGTACTATACCCACAAGAAAATGCGGGAACCGTAGAATGACCAGTTTTTGGTTAGATACAAGAACTTGGAGGAGATTTGTATATGTAATATGTAATTAAGAGCTATGCACTTGGGCAACTAACAACATTAGTGGAAGATATCAAATAAGTATTGTTATCAGAAAGTAGGAAAGCATGAACTAGGCAATTAGCCTGTTATGTCAATGCCGGACGCGCACGGGACACAGTGTACGCAAGTCCTTCCCTTTTTTTTTTCTTTTTTTTTTTTAAATAATCATTTATGGTTGGGACATGTCTCGTGCAAAAAAAAAAAAAAAAAAAAGATGCTACGTCTATAATATTTTTACAACAAATTAGAAGTGGTTAATTGTTATTGGTTTAAATTTGAACCTAACACAGATTACTTTTTTACCCCAACAATAACAACTAATAACAACCTTCCACTTAGAATTTATTGTAAAAATGTGGATATAGTATTTCTTGCAAAAAATAAAGACTAACAAACCTATATCAGCAAGTTTGGGGTTGTTTCCCTTGTTCGGGAGAATTTCGACTAATATGGCCAAACTAAAAGATTTGATTGGCATGCACTTTTAGATCTAGAAAAATTTAAATATGATTTGTAATTTACCCTTAATTTAATTTCTCTCTTTAATGTCAATCACTAAATTAGTAAAATAGCCCCAAAAAAAGGAGAAATTGTTAGGTACACCAAGAGGAGTGTTGATGTAGTCCTCCCAACCAATGAGGTGGTGTCATCTATACAAATGTACGAGTGAGCTTCCTAATCAATACAAGGAATAAAAAATAAAAAAAATTATCAGGTAATATTACATTTGCATAAATAATAACATTTTATTGGTTGGAAGGTCAAGGAGGACCACGTTAGCTGTCCTCTTGATAGACCTAATAATTTCTCCAAAAAAAGTTTCCTAATCACGGTTAGGCATTAACATTTTTCTTTTTTCTTTTTTCAGATCAAAGGTAGAAATCGTATTAATGAGAACAGGTACAAACGTAGTGATATAAAGGTAAGCAACTAGGTCAAAACAAACCCAAGCTGAAAGCAGCAAACACATGCAAAGCCTAATAAAACAGAAACACTGGGATAGGAGCTGGCCGACCAAAATTGATAGACAATCAAAACAGAAGAAGATCAACGCATTAACTTAATTAAAAAATGCATTAATATTTGTTACACAAAGGGTGGAGATCCTACCCGAATATACTTAAATAAAATATAAAACAAAAAAAACAAAAAAAAACAATTGACACGTACAATTGTTACATGGTTGGAAATGATGTGTCTGTGTTCTCAAAATAAGAATTAAGGAGGAAATAATGACTAGTCAAAATTCTCATAAAAAAAAATGACTAGCCAAAATTGATGTTTCCATAACTAGTATTCCTTCATTAGACCTTGATTCCAAATTTAAATCTCATTTTAAATTTAAACTTTGTTTTGGAAGGAAATAAAAATGAATTGAATAGTCACAATTTGGAAATAACATGGCGTGATTAATATTAAATTTAGATATAATTAGTTTAGACTTTTTGATATTGTTGCAGACTGTAAAGTGAAACATTTGAATTCATAGAAACAAATCTATATATCTATATATATAATAATAGGTAAAGCAGAGAGGAAATCCAATTAAATTTTCAATTGAAATTCAATTAGTATCTAATTTTACGCCACGTGTCTCATCTAATCTAAATTTTAAAATTTTGTGCTAAGTGAATTAATTGAGGTAAAAATTGAATTTCAATTAGAGTTTAAATTTTTGTGCCAAATTAGTTAATTTAATGTAGAAAACGAGGAGTCCAATATAATAAATTATAAAAAACATAATCATATATATATATATATAATATGTTATTATGATTATTTTTAAATGTACCCGTGCATATGCATGGAGTTACACACTAGTTTTCATTAATAGACAATGTAAAAAATAATAAATTTATATACATTTAAAAATTGGAAGAAAAAATTGAGAGGAGGCCCGACCCGACACCCGAGTTACCCAACCCGACCCGGATGGGTGGGTTTGTGGTGAGATGAATTTTGGGTCAATTGTATTGCATTAGGATGAGGGTCGGGTCTGAACCCGACCCGAACCAGACTGTGCTCAGCCGTGAAATCATTACCTAACATAAATCCAGTTAACCAACAGGCCACCACTTTACCCCTAAAACAAATAAAAGAAAAAAAAATTATCTGAAAATCCACTTGGCACTCACAAATTATATATTTAATTTAGGTAGTAGAATTATCTTTAACTAAACCCAGGCTTACCCTGATACTTAAAAGAAGTTAAATTCATATGTTTTTGGTTAGTAACAGGGAGTTGGAGGAGGCGTACATAGGTAAGCAAGAGCCATGAGCTGAGCAACTGACAACAATATATGATGGAAGACCATGGTGCATATGCATTATTAAGGGATGTATGTGTGTGTGTGTGTGTGTGTGTGTGTGTGTGTGTGTTAGCTGAAAGCCGAAACCTATTGCAACACTTGCATCTATCATACAAATGTTTTGGGCTTGTTATACACAACAAAGAAGGTCTTCTAATTTAACCAAAAGCCAAGATGACAATATGAACCTGAAACTTTCCATTTTACACTTCACTGCGGCAGCATATGCAACAAAGTTGTGACACGGTACTAAATCAAACAATAAAGTATCATAGTTGATGATAAGTTAATAGCAAAAGTATAAAACTATTTAGGAGAACTATATCATATTAGAATAGCTTTTCTGGTTGGATTACCTAAGGGCTGAAAGAAAACTTTTGCTACTGACCTATGATCTATCAGGTTCATAAGAAGATACGATCCTAATAAATAAAGCACATAGGTAAGGCTGAGAATTATTTTTACCTAATAAAGCACATAGGGCTAATCTGAAGTCATGACACAAACAATCTTCCTTCGATAATAATAGTTGTAGAATGGTGACAACAAAATTACATGAGAAAGCCCATAAATCCATTTGTGTTCCTCTGGCGCTTCATTTTGGGTGTCATGGCATCAGCATACTATGTTCTTGTTCCAATTTACATGTGGATCAAAGATCAATTCGTGCCCAAAGGTCAACCAATCTGAGAGGGAATTTTTTGGCTTCTGCACCTGATTGTAATATTCTATCCATATGATTTCATTTTCTTCCCTCATTTGTAAACAAGTCAGCACAATTAATAGCCCTTTCCATGGTTCTGTTGATGCTCTTGAAAATAAGTTTGCACTAGAGTCTAGTCTTCTATAGTTTTATGTATCTATGTTCAGTTATTAGAGAGGGATTGGGTTTTTCGGTTACAGAGAAGACGGATTGGGTTTCTGCCTTTCTAGGTTTACAGTGAAGTCAAAGAGAGAGAATACGTATAAGGGTTTTAGTTTTTTAGTATTTTTTTGGCATAAAACCTATTTTCGTCCCTACATTTTCACATTATTTCCACTTTAGTCCCTAACTTTTTTTTCCTCTGCTTTTAGTCCCTATCTTGGAAAACGCTTCTCGTTTTTGTCCCTGCCGTTACATCAGAGACGGAAATTGCACTGTTGACAAACGGCATAAATGAAAAATAATAAAATACACTGCACATAGGCCGCGTGGCTTTCTCGCCCTTCAGTTAAGCACGTGGCACTCAAACCCCAAAGCAACTAAAACAAAAAATAACAAAATAACACCGTAGACCTAACAAACTAACTAAAAAACATAAAACTAACAACTCTACCCTAAACTCGCCCAAATCAACACAGACCACAAAAAACCCCAAAATCAGCAAGCATAAAATACCCCAAAATCAACAAGCACGATCCCTAACCTCTTACCCAGATGTTGATGTAGCAGCTCCATGTTTGTAAAGGTTCTATCTTTGTTTCACTCTCTCTCTCTCTCTCTCTCTCTCTCTCTCTCTCTCTCTCTCTCTCTCTCTCTCATTATGTCTCACTCTTTCTCTCTCTCGTATGAATGCTATTTTTAAGTGCTGGGAAATCGGTCTGGGTCTCGATCTCAACTTTTGGGTTTTGAGGATTTGGGAATTTTGAGATGTTGTGTTTTGTTCTTGCTCTGGGTTCTATCTCTATTTCTCTTTCTCACTCTCTGTCTCTCTTTATAGCTTTTGTAGTGGACATAATATTGACTATGATAGTGTAATATTTTTGGGATTTTCATTGTTTGACTGTTTATTGTGTGTTACTTTTGGTATTTGCAGCTGTGTTTGTTATACTTTTTTTTATCAGGGGCCACAATATTGACTGTGATAAACAATGGAATATTTTTGTTGGTATTTGCATTGTTTGTTTGTATTGTGTCTTTCTTTTCGAGAAGTGGTTAGGTCCATGTGTTCCCTTTGTTGTATTGTATGTTTTTTAATTTGTTTATTAGTTTATTAGCCTAACAAAGTATTATTAATTTCAGAAAGTGGATATCTGTTTTCATTTTGTTTTCTTTCCGTGACTTGCATGTAGGATGGATGAGTGTTTTACTCTTCATGTCCACCATGGTGGGCATTTTACATGGGACCCCCAAGCTTATGTGGGAGGGACAGTTGATATAGTGGAAAACTGTGATCCAGATAAGTGGTCAAAAGTAGAGATCGAGAGTATCTGTAGGGATTTTGGGTACACTGCAGTGGATAAGCTATGGTTTAAAATGCCTGGTGTGAACCTAGAGCAGGCACATTTCCATGAGGTGATTGATGATGATGTTGTTGTGTTCGTGACTGACTTGGTGAAGGGATACGGGGACATTCATGTCTTTGTGGAGCATCCAATGAATGAACCGGTTGAGTTACCAGTGGAGGATTTAGAGCCCTTAGTTGTTAGACCACTTGGTAGTGAACCAGAAGGGGTAAATGCCTTAGAAGTTTTTGGTGGTGATCAACAAAATGAAGATGTGATTTATTGTGTTAGTAGTGACAGTGAGCTTCAGAGTGATCACTTTTATGAGTATGCTGAGTATGAAGAGGATAATGATATTGAGGATGCTGATAGAGAGTACAAAGCTGATTTTTCACAATTTGGAGGCCATGATAATGTTGAAACAAATAATGTTGACCATGGTGAGCCATATGATAATGTTGATGAAGAGTACAAACCTGATTTTTCATAATTTGAAGGCCATGATTATGCTGAAACTACTAATGTTGACCATGGTGAGCCACATGAGGTAGATGCTGAGCAGGTTTGGGCTAGGCGGGCTGGCAAAGCACCAGTTGTTGATGACCAAGTTGAGGAGAGAAGTGAGCATGGGGGGAGTGACTTCGAAGAAGAGCCATAAATGCAACCAATGAACATTGGTGAAGCTAGTACTGATAGTTGGGACAACCAAGCTGAAGATGATGAGGTTGAACCAAGAAAAATGGGTGGTGGTGTCATAAATTCTGACTATGAGAGTGAGGAGCTGCTTAGCCTTAACGAGAGTTCATCAAGTAGTGAGCATGGTGAAGTTTCAAGTGATGGTGAAACTCCTATTGCTGAGGTTGACAATTCTATTAGGAGGAGCAGATACCCAATCTTTAGGCCAGTAGCCAAAGCTGAGAACCTTAGGTTTGAGAAGGATATATTGTTCCTCTCACCCAAACAATGTAAAGATGCTATTACTGATTATGCAGTCCATGGTGGGTGGGGTATAAAATTTGTGAAAAATGACTTCGTGAGAGTGAGAGCCCAATGCCAGCCAGGGTGCAAGTTTGTTGCCTACCTTGCAAAGGTGCCAAAGGAGAAGAGTTATAGATTGAAAACACTGAACATGACTCACACATGCACCAGAAGTTACAGAAATCCAAGGTGCACAGCATCATACATTGGGAAGAAGTTAATGAAGAAGGTTAGGAGACAGCCTGACATAAGGCTCAAGGACATTCAGGATGCTGTGCATGAGAAGTATGTGGTTGACATAAGTGCAGGCAAGGCAAGTAAGGCTAGAGAGAAAGTTTAAAAGGCTGTTGATGGGGCCCACACTCCACAGTTCAACCAACTGTAGGAGTATTGTGGTGAGTTGAGAAGGTGCAATCCTGGGAGAACCGTTTTGATGAAGGTGCATACTTATAATGATGGTGATTTGGCAACTAAGCATGACTTGGCAACTGGACTGCCTTATTTTGAAAGAATCAACATTTGCCTGGAGGGTTGCAAGAAGGGCTTCTTGGCAGGGTGCAGGCCAATCATTGGTCTAGATGCATGCCATCTGAAGACCAAGACAGGTGGTCAGCTGATGTGTGCTGTTGGCAGAGATCCCAATGATGAGTACTTCCCCTTCACATATGCAGTAGTCAAGGCTGAAACCAAGAACTCTTAGACCTGGTTTCTTAATTTATTGCTTGCTAACATAGGAGATGGCAAAAGATGGGTGTTCATATCAGATCAGCAGAAGGTCTGGTTTCTTAATATTTATTGCTTGTTGAATTGTGTTTTTATTGCTTGTTGAATTAATATTATTTGCTTGCTGAATTAATATTTACTACTTTGTAGGGGTTGGTGAATGCATTTGTTGACAATTGGCCACAATACGAGAATAGGATCTACTGCAGACATTTATACAATAACTTGCGAAAGAATCATCCTGGTGTCCTTATTAAAGACCTTTTTTTGGAAAGCAACCAAGGCTACCTATGAGCAAGCATGGGAGAGGGCAATGAATGAGTTAAAGGAGGTGGATGAAGATGCATTCAAATGGCTGCAGTCTCTCTTAACAACTATCTGGGCTAAGAGCATGTTCAAAAGTGATGGCTAGAGTGACACAATCCTGAACAACATGTGTGAAAGCTTCAACAGCAGGATACTTAAGTTCAGGAGCAAACCTATAATCACCATGGTAGGTAATCTACTCAGCTTCAACACTTTCTCTTATAATCCATAGACCTGTGTGCATTAAGTAATGATTAATTCTCCCTTTCTCTCTATGTGCTTACAGCTTGAGTGTATTAGGCTATATCTGATGACTAGATTTCAAGCAAACAGGGAAATGATTATGAAGGTGGAATCAAAGTTATGTCCTAAGATAAGAAAGAGATTGTACAAGGAGAAGTTGGCATGCAGCAAGTGGCTAGCATGTTGGACGGGTCGTACCAAGTTTGAAGTGAAGAATGGGCTGGAGAGTTTCACTGTGGACTTGGAAGAGAAGAGTTGCAGCTGTAGGAAGTGGGACATAACTGGCATACCATGTTTCCATGCCATTTCCTGCATCTTTTTCAATAGGGAAGATTCTAAAAAGTATGTCAATGCTTGCTACAAAAGGACTGCCTACATTGATTGCTATGACCCCATTATAAAGCCCCTCAATGGCCAAAATATGTGGAGACCTACTGGACTGCCACCTGTGCAACCCCCTATCAAGAGGAGACCTCTTGGCCAGCCTAAGAAGAAGAGGGCACTAGAGCCTGATGAACCTAGAAGTCACAGAAAAAACAGAGGTGTAAGCATCTCAAAACAATGCAAGGCATATGGGAAATTGGGCCACAACAAGGAGACCTGCAAGGGAGAAGTAGGAAGGAACTCCTCTTTGCCTGGGAGTGCATCCCAAGTCAGCAGGACCACTAAGAGGGTAAGTATACTACTTTGACTTCGATATCTGTGTTGTTTTGTTTTTCAGTTGGTAGCATATTAATTGCTATTGTGCTTGTGCTTGTGCTTGCAGGCAGTTGTAGGCAGTGCACAGCCAAGCCCAGATGTGACCACAACTACACCTCCACCCCCCACTGGTAACCAGTCCAATCCAAGACCAAAAAGACAGGGGAATAGGAATGCAATCACCACTGAGACCTTGAATGCATCTAGGAATGCAGCAAGGTATATGGCAGCAATGAGATCTGTTGGAAGATAGCAAGCTGAAGCAAGACCTTTTTTTGAGACAAAAGTTGACCAAGTTGATATGTTTATGTAACTGCCAGGCCTTTTTTGTATGAACCATCCTGGTGTACTTATATAATGGCTAACCAAGTCCTTTTTTGGTAGATGTGTTGGGTACAATTTGTCCCTTATTTTGTAATTATTGGTATACCAAAAATTTCCAATGGTGTTAATTAGTGTTAATTGGTGTTAATTAGTGATCATTATCGTCTATTCATTGTTGTGATGAATATTTAATTCTTGTTCAGTTTAAGCCAAATTTGTTTGACTGGCATTAGGGGGCTACTGTGTTTTTAATGCTACTATGCAGGTACCCTTATGCAAGTCTGTGATGATGCAGGTCTATTTTATACTGATATATAGCTAAATCTGTTAAATGTTTCTTTAGTTTCATATATATAGCTAAATTTGGTAGGAACTGAATTGGTTACTGTCAGGTTCAATATCTATCAAATGCTAAGCCATTAGCTTGTACAATAATTGAATTGGTTACTGCACAGTTCTCCACTAGTGAAGTGTTGTTTAACTTGTGTCATTTGGAAATTGCAGTTTAACTTGCAATGCTGCTGTTTGTGCAGTTCAGGGGTGTGTGCAATGCAGGTGTGGTGTGCAATGCAGGTGTGTGGGTGCTACTGTGTGTTGTGTATGCAGTGCAGGTGTGTGTGCAGTGCAGGTGTGTGTACAGTGCAGAGGGGGTGTGTGCAGTGCAGGGAGGTGCTATGCAAGTGTGGTGCAGGTGTGTGGGTGCTGCTGTGTGTTGTGTATGTAGTGTAGGTGTGGTGCAGGTGTGTGTGCAGTGTAGGGGGTGCAATGCAGGTGTGGTGTAGGTGTGTGGGTGTTGTGTGTAGTGCAGTGCAAGGGGGTGCAGTGCAGTGCAGTGCAGGGGGAAAGTGATGTTCCATTGCTAAAGTCTCGAATTGCAGAGAGAATTACACCAAAATACAGGCCTTTTCCCACTGATACATACCAACACAAATTCAGGCCAACACATACCAACACAAAAATGCTGCCAACATCTACCAAAATACGCCAAAATTATGACCTTTTTACACTAATACCTACCCACCTAATTACCCATTTTCCCCCCACCTATTTCACCAACCAAAAGAAGTATCAAGCAGAGTTGCATCCCACTTATCACCAAAGACAGCCCCAAGCAGATGACCAGCCTCTTCTCTCTCTTCTTGTAGCCTGCAATGTCAGCTTCAAGGGTTAAATTTCGTTGCCTCTACTCAGGAATCAGCACCATGCCACGCTCGCAAATTTCATCATTATGCCATTGAAAAAATTTACACTTGCGTCCAACCTAACACCCAGGAGCCAGATAAAACCCATTATATTTTCAACCAAATCATGAAAAACAACAACAAATAGTATTAGCAAAATCTAGTCACAGCCAATCCAACACTTGTATTAGCAAAATACTAAAACCCTTGAAACTAAAAAAGACACACTAATACTAAGACCTTGAAACTAAAAAAGACCCACTAAAGAAAATAGCTAAAAAATAAAAACCCAATAACAGAATCCAACCCAACTAACCCTTTTTTATTTTCTTTTTTTTATCAGTCAGCTTTGACTCATATTTATGCTTACCATTATAAATTTTTACTTGAATCCCTTATCAAAGTACTAAATCAATTGCAGAACCAAAGTACTGGATCATATTTACTTGAATCCTTCATGCAGAACCAAAGCTTCCTAAAACATTCAAAGAGAATTAGACTCAATTGCTTTAAATTTTTTCAAGTTTAATCAGCTGGGATAAAAATTGAACAGATTCTTATAATGAGTTAAAGAAAACCCCTTTTTATGCTTAAAGAAAACCCCTTATAATTGAACAAATTCTCACTCTGTTTTTTTCCCCACCCAAAAAATCACTAGAAATTTAAAAATGGTACAAAGAGATAGTGTATTATATAGATACTTACCCAGTAATTTGGACACCCGTAGAACCTTCTTCTAGGGTTGTCAGATGTCCACGAAACAACCAAAACAGGTTTCTTGGAGCAGAGGCATTGGGTTGGGCCCCTTTTCCTTAAACTTCCACTCGATGACATCGAGCTTGATTCCATGAGAGCAATTGTGAGCGAGGAGCTGAGTTCGTGGCGAGGGGATGAGTTTGTGGCGCGGAGCTGAGTTGGGATTTCTAAATTTGAGGGTTTTAATTTCTGAATTTGAGGACCTGATCTGATTATAAGGTTGAAGTAAACCACATGAGGGGCACATGATCTCTTACAGCGGGAATGGGCTTAACTGAAGGGCGGGAAAGCCACGTGGCCTATGTGCAGTGTATTTTATTATTTTTCACTTATGCCGTTTGTCAACAGTGCAATTTCTGTCTCTGATGTAACGGCAGGGACAATAACGAGAAGCATTTTTCAGGATAGGGACTAAAAGCGGTAGAAAAAAAAAAAGTTAGGAACTAAAGTAGAAATCGCGTAAAAATGTAGGGACGAAAATGAGTTTTACACGCCTATTTTTTTTAATAGGTGGTGTAGTTAACTAGGGTTAGTTGGATTAAGTTTACTTAAGTACTCATGTGCAATGCACATGCCATTTTTTACACATATTAGTTTATTAGAGCAGTTTGTAGCATTAAACTACAACTAGTTTTGTAACTAAATTTTTTTCCTTTTTTTTATTGTTCACTCCATATACATATTTTAATATATTCCAAGCTATTGTTCATATAATATTCTACACACAAAAAAGAGAAAATGTAAAGATCTTTTAAGTTCAGGTTTTTTTTTGTTTTTTTTTTTTGAAAATCAATACCAATGAAATTGAGTCTTTTTTTTTTTTTTTTTTTACTTTCTTAATTGACCAAGATGATATAAATAATACAATTAGAGGTTACTAATAGCGTATTTGGTAAGGATTTCATTATACAAAATTGGGCAAGTAGTAAAATTCAAACTCTCAACATTTAATATAGATTTAAAATTACAGTTTAATAAAACTAGAAAGAAACTCTTTATTTTTATACTAAAATTAGCACACTACGTGGAGAGAGAGAGAGAGAGAGAGAGAGAGAGAGAGAGAGAGAGAGAGAGAGAGAGAGAGAGAGAGAGAGAGAGAGAGAGAGAGTGTATATTTTAAAGAGGACCAAAATTTATTTATCCGCAGTAGGCAAAGGTTTAAAATTAGCAAGTTTACACTTTTTATGTATATGAATGAAAACACGAAAATGAATGCTTCATGTGGATTGTACTCTGTCAGTAAATAAAAGAATTGATATAATTCAATTTCAAAACTAGAATTGTCGTCAAAATTCCTCTACAACATTATTTAAACTATAAATTGAATTTTTTGTTAATATGAAAAAAGTCAAGGCAAACCTTTGAAATTATTTCAATATTAGACCTTGGACATATAAAAGTCATAGCACAATTATTACTGCAGTTTATGTTAAATAACATGTTATGTTTATGTATATAAATATTGTTATATTCTGGAAAAAAAAATGTTTGTTAAATATATTCAAATTTTGGAAATAATTAAATGCAAATCGAAATTTTTATTGTTTGATGTTAATTGTAAGAGTTGAAATTCCGGGGAGTATATTAATTGCCTAAAATGTTGATAAGGAGAGAAACTCTATAATTATTTTATAAGTGTGATAATTAATGACCTAAAATATATTGGAGGAGGAATTGGGTCGAATACAGGGAGGTGGTGCCCATTGGTCTTATAAATAGACCCACTCTTAATCATTTCCAATATAATATATAACAATAATTAACACACAACTCTACAAGCATTCTAAGACAATAAAAAATAGAGAGGTTTTTGACAAAAAATGATGTTTTTTCTAGTGGAGTTTTGAGCTTCAACACATTATACACAGTTTTTTCGATGATTTTGTGCTAGAACATATACAATGGGACTAATTAGCCAATGGACATAACTTCTCAAGCCAAAAATTGATGCATGAGAATAATGAAACTAGTATTCGGGCTTTGGCCTAATCTCAACTTAGACATACATAAGCCAGCAGCTCTCACCTTCATGCATACTTTGAAAAAGAACAAAAGTAGTGAAGCTATTATTTTGTTGGTTAAGTTATGGAAAGCATACAACAATGGAGGCATGAAAAAATGAGAAAAAAAAAAATCCTTTGGATTTACCAAAACTAGGAGAAGCAATAACAGAGTTTTAAGAATCACCGAGACTACCTACCTCTTTTAGTCTTAACTTAAGAATGCTGGTTTTAATTAAGAAAGACTGAAAGAGTGATTGCCTTCTCCCATCCTTTTGGTCTAGTGATTATCAAGGCTTTACAAGATCCATGAGGTTTCTATTTCAATACTCCTAGCCAGCATCTTTACCCACCTAAGAGATTCCTTCCTATAGTTACGCAGTGTCATTGTTCCACTTGAACACAAATCCATGCTGTTGTCACACAAAAAATCAAGCGTTTTATGAACATGTGAATAGAAAGTCATCTATTAAACTGAAGATTATCTAAAGATAACAACATTATAGAAGGCATGTGATTGTAATTTTAGGTATGATAGCCTACGTTAGAGAGGGCATACCATTGTAGATTACTAATCCACGGTCATAGTGAAACACAAAGTCTAGTCTGGTAAATTCAAGTGACGGCTACACCATGGCAAAACAGTTGGTTTAAGTGAACGACTTTCTTTTATAATCTCTGTCTGGGCCTCAACTCCTAAAAATGATAGCCACGAAGCTCGGACACACACCTACCAACATACTTGGGCACAATTTGCACGTTTGTAAAAATTTAAGTGGGTTACATTACTTACACACATGTCTATCATTGGTACTTAGCAAAAAATAATTCAATTGCTACTTGTCACATGTCTAAATTGTGCCAAAGTGTGTGGGCAAGTGTGTAGTTCTAGACTTTTTACTTAGCTTCAATTTAATTGTCTAATCATGCGCAAAAACCTTTTACTATACCAAAGTAATTTTGATGTTTTTGAGAAACCTTCACAAGTGAGATTCACACAACACAGATGGAACTCAAGGAAGAGAGAGAGAGAGAGAGAGAGAACGTAGTTTTAGAAGAAGTGGGAGAACACAAGGGGGAAGAAAAACAACTGTATTTGTTATTTTTTTTTATATAAAATGACCGGTAACTGGTATTCATTAAAGCAAAATAAACGGCCAAGATTAAAAAAAAAAATCTATGGCTCAGATTTTAGTGGGTACTATACCCACAAGAAAATGCGGGAACCGTAGAATGACCAGTTTTTGGTTAGATACAGGGACTTGGAGGAAATTTGTATATGTAATATGTAATTAAGAGCTATGCACTTGGGCAACTAACAACATTAGTGGAAGATATCAAATAAGTAATGTTATTAGAAAGTAGGAAAGCACGAACTAGGCAATTAGTCTGTTGTGTCAGTACCGGACGTGCACGGGACGCAGTGTACGCAAGTCCTTCCCTCTTTTTTTTTCTTTTTCTTCTTTTAAATAATCATTTACGGTTGGGACATGTCTCGTGAAAAAAAAAAAAAAAAACTATGTCTACAACATTTTTACAACAAATTAAAAGTGGTTAGTTGTTATTGGTTCAAATTTGAACCTAACACAGATTACTTTTTTTCTCCAATAATAACAACTAATAATAACCTTCCACTTAGAATTTATTGTAAAAATGTGGATATAGTATTTCTTGCAAAAAATAAAGACTAATGAACCTATTTCAGCAAGTTTGGGGTTGTTTCGCTTGTTTGGGAGAATTTCGACTAATATGGCCAAACTAAAAGATTTGATTGGCATGCACTTTTAGATCTAGAAAAATGAAACCAGAAAATTTAAATATGATGTAAAGGATAGGGACTAACTTTGTAATTTACCCTTGATTTAATTTCTCTCTTTAATGTCAATCACTAAATTAGTAAGATAGCCCTAAAAAAAAGGAGAAATTATTAGGTACACCAAGAGGAGTGTTGATGTAGTCCTCCCAACCAATGAGGTGGTGTCATCTATATAAATGTACGAGCAAGCTTCCTAATCAATACAAGGAATAAAAAATAAAAATAAAAAATTGCCAGGTGATATTACATTTGCATAAATAATAACATTTTATTAGTTGGGAGGTCAAAGAGGATCACGTCAGCAGTTCTCTTGATAGACCTAATAATTTCTCCAAAAAAGTTTCCAAATCACGGTTAGGCATTAACTTTTCTTTTTCTTTTTTTCCTTTTTTGAGATCAAATGTAGAAATCGTATTAATGAGAAAAGGTACAAACGTAGTGTATATAAAGGTAAGCAACTAGGTCAAAACAAACCCAAGCTGAAAGAAGCAAACACATGCAAAGCCTAATAAAACAGAAACACTGGGATAGGAGCTGGCCGACCAAAATTGATAGACAATCAAAACAGAAGAAGATCAATGCATTAACTTAATTAAAAAATGCATTAATATTTGTTACACAAAGGGTGGAGATCCTACCCGAATATACTTAAATAAAATATATATAAAAAAAAAAAAAAACAATTGACACGTACAATTGTTACATGGTTGGAAATGATGTGTCTGTGTTCTCAAAATAAGAATTAAGGAGGAAATAATGACTAGTCAAAATTCTCGTAAAAAATGACTAGCCAAAATTGATGTTTCCATAACTAGTATTCCTCCATTACACCTTGATTCCAAATTTAAATCTCATCTTAAATTTAAACTTTGTTTTAGAAGGAAATAAACATGAATAGAATAGTCACATTTGGAAATAACATGGCGTGATTAATATTAAATTTAGATATAATCAGTTTATACTTTTTGATATTATTGCAGGCTGTAAAGTGAAACATTTGAATTTATAGAAACAAATTTTCATTAATAGACAATTTAAAAAATAATAAATTTATACACATTTAAAAAATACCCAACCCGACACCTGAGTTACCCGATCCGACCCGACCCGGATGGGCGGGTTTCAAGTGAGATGAATTTTGGGTCAATTGTATTGCATTAGGATGAGGGTCAGGTCTGAACCCGACCCGAACCGGACTGTGCTTAGCCCTACTGAAATCATTACCTAACATTAATCCAGTTAACCAACAGGCCACAACTTTACCCCTAAAACAAATAAAAGAAACAAAAAAATTATCTGAAAATACACTTGGCACTCACAAATTATAAAAATTTAATTTGGGTAGTAAAATTATCTTTAACTAAACCCAGGCTTACCCTGATACTTAAAAGAAGTTAAATTCATATGTTTTTGGTTAGTAACAGGGAGTTGGAGGAGGCGTATATAGGTAAGCAAGAGCCATGAGCTGAGCAACTGACAACAATATATGATGGAAGACCATGGTGCATATGCATTATTAAGGGATGTATATGTGTGTGTGTGTGTGTGTGTGTTAGCTGAAAGCCGAAACCTATTGCAACACTTGCATCTATCATACAAATGTTTTGGGCTTGTTATACACAACAAAGAAGGTCTTCTAATTTAACCAAAACCCAAGATGACAATATGAACCTGAAACTTTCCATTTTACACTTCACTGCGGCCGCATATGCAACAAAGTTGTGACACGGTATTAAATCAAACAATAAAGTATAATAGTTGATGATAAGCTAATAGCAAAAGTATAAAACTATTTAGGAGAACTATATCATATTAGAATAGCTTTTCTGGTTGGATTACCTAAGGGCTGAAAGAAGACTTTTGCTACTGACCTATGATCTATCAGTTTCATGAGAAGATACGATCCTAATAAATAAAGCACATAGGTAAGGCTGAGAATTATTTTTACCTAACAAGAACTGGTTCATGATTCATCCAAATAAAACAATCATTAAGATTGTAATACATACATACATACATATATATATACACTAATATACACATACATACATATATATATATATATATATATATGTAAGGCTATAAAATTAGTTTATCCAAGTTGATTGGATTTAGGTTATTAGATATTTTCACATGAACACAAATGACCTATGATAGAAACTAGTTTTGGACAGATATTTATCTATAAAAAATATCTAGTAACCATCAACTTTACAAAAATTAAAAAATAAAAATAAAAACTTAGGTACATTTTTTAGCTTTTGTAGCGTAAATTTCCCAATTAAATTCATTCATACAGCTACGTTGATTAATGCAACATAAAATGTGATAGTATCCACCAAGGATAATTAGATTCAATCATATAGTTCATTTGCTAATGCATTCATATGACTGAATTTGATAGGGAAACCTATGGTAGAACATCTAAGGAATAATAATAAAATTTATTCCAAAAAAATAAAAAATAAAAAGATAAGGAAAAATATGAAAATTCACTCCGCCTTGACAAATTATACATTTTAGGCAATAAAATGTAAGAAACGTGAACACTCCAACCACCCCCCCCCCCCCCCCCCCCCCCCCGGTGTTTGTGTCCTATTTGTTTGTATTGAACATGCTGAGGATACTCTCCATGCATGTCCATAGTGTTTTAGGAGAAAAGAATTATATATATATATAGATGTGCGAAATCACAGAGTTAATTTTTTTTTTTAATTATCTTCCATTATATATTCACTATAATACTAATTATTGTTACTGCTGTGTTTGTTTTGGGTGTAATGGAAATTGGGAAAATATTTTACATGAGAAAAAGTGTTTGGTTTGGGCTGAAAATTCAGTCAGCTCGCAAATGAACTAGTTTGACCGTAAAATAGATGGGCCTAAAGTGTTAAATGGTTTATACTTTAGATGTACCTTCAAATCATTTCCTGTGTGTACCTGAACACACACACAGAGAGCTTCAACTTGGGACCTGAAGCTCGCACCGCTATCCTCTAGATTGAAGTCTCGTCCTCTCGATCTCATCACTATTGCCAACCTGAGATCGTCTCCTCCTCCTCTTGATATTGTTGTTGCCTCCTTCTAGATCGACCCACTCATGACCAATCTTGTCGTCTTTGTCTAAGGGTCATCACCACCTCCTCTAGATCAATCCACCCATGACCGATATTTGTCTCTTTCTCAATTAACATCTCTCTTTCCCTCAGTCTCTCACTCTTTCTTCCTTCCTCTCTCATTTTGACAGAATTATTTTTAGTGTAATGAATGGTTTTGTTTTGATTTTGTTTCTTTAAGTTTATATATTGAAATTTTCTATTATAAAATTTTTTTTTAAAAGCTGAGAAAATGTGAAAAATTAGTAAAAAAATAACATTTTCAAAATGCAACCAAATATTTGAAAATATTGTTCAACACAATTTTCAAAATGCAACCAAATGCTTGAAAATATTTTCATCTTTCTAAAAACATTTTCACCTAAAAATATTTTATACTTAGAAAATATTTAACCAAATGCCACCTAAGTAAAAAAGAACACAAGAAAAATATCAATCCAAAGCCAAAAATAAAATAAGACATTTGAAGATGTTTATTTTGTAAGGCTGACAACGTACTCAACGAGGGACACAAATCCCAAACCTGACAAAAAGAATTAATGAACCGCTCAATAAAATAGATAAAACTGACAAAAAGAACCTAGAGTTTTAAGCGTTAAAGTTGAAAAATAATGAATTTTTATTCACCCACATACACAATGACTTGACACTATATATATATATCAACTGTATAGTCTATGCTGGTAGTATGATCAAGATCTGGATCTTCTGGATCATAATACCTAGAGGTAACCAAAACTCTGAAATGTCTGAACCATAGATCAATTGATTCGGACATAACCTTACTTCCTAAAATACGTACTTGTATTTCAGAAGGTAAGTTGGCAAATGCACTTCTTACTAAGGCTTGGGTCTTAAGACTTAGCCTAGCAAAACACGTGCCCATAAGAACAGTCTTATCCTTTGAACGGATTTTCTCTTTGCCAAAGAGAAGACTGGTAAGGTGATCATTTCTTGCCTCAAGGTTTTCTATGTGGTGTTTTGTGGTCTTGAGGGTTCTTTGGAAAAGATCATTATTGTCTAGGATAAAAGCTGAGTGGAGGAGATCCAGGATTGTCTTGGTGGGGTAAGGGAAATTTGAATTTATGCCATAAGAATCTTTGGCCAAATTCTCTTCTAGGGTGAATTTTAAGACATCATTGACTGGATTTCCACTGGAATATATGGTTGTGGGAGTTTCTTGGAGGGTGATGACTGTGGTTCCACTGGAATTTGCCACTGTGGCATATTCCTGAAGGGATACTGCTTCTGGGTTTGAAGAAGCGCCTTCATGCATTTCATAAATGTACTCCTGGATAGGAGCTTTTCCTTTGTCCCTGTTTCCTGCCATTTTCCACGGACTAGTGGGACGTCTGGTTTTTTCCTGTTTTGGTTTTTCTGGGCAAACAAAACGGTTTCCTGTTACACATTTGTTTGTAAAAACATTTCTTATAATGCTGAAAATACTTTTATGCAATATGGATGCAAAATAAGAATTGTGAACTGGTTGAGGATTGGAAGCAGGGTTCTTTGCCTGTTTCTTTTTTGAAGGGATAATGGTTAAATACCCGGGACTAGTTCCATGGTATTTGGGATTGATAAGGATTCCTCCTTGGACTTTGGTAATGTCTAAATATATATATATATATATATATATATTCACCCACATACACAATGACTTGACACTATATATATATATATATATATATATATTTCAACTATTCTGGCTAGTACGGATAAACATAAACTTTAATGTTGAAAAAACCAAAAACAAATTTCCTTCCCAATTACTATTCAACTCCACCAGCCATGTTTACTAAGATGAGTAATATTCCACTAACATTGCTGACCACATCCCAATACTAATTCAACTATTCAACTTTACTTTCTTATCAAGAAAAGATTACCAAAACTTGACTATTAACAAAACACTCACCTTTAGGGGTTGTTTGGTTCAGCATTTTAAACAATAATTTTTAGTTTTTAAACAACATTTCACATATTTTTACATATTTTTTCACTCACACGTATTTCAAAAAATAATAAACAACAATTTTTAAACTACTTCACCAAACACCCCCTTACTCTTTGCTCGCTAGAAAAGTTGGATAAAGCAGAATAGAGTTTACAGGGACAGAATATGAGTTCAGAGATAGTGAGAGAAGAAAAAAAATACCAAGCGACCAGTGGTAGATCGATCTAACAAGACTGATGTGGTGTAGCCAATATTTTGTGGGCCTCTCTAGCGTGAGGTGAAGGTGTGGGTGCAGTGATTCAATATCAGTGGTATGTATTAATTTAGAGGTTTTGTTTTTTAAATTAGAACGATTTGATAAAATGGTTTTTTTTTTTTTTTTTCAAGATTTTAAAGGCATAGAAATTGGACCAGCGGATAATTTCTTTATATATATATTGAAGGCTTGGATTTTTCCTAAAACGCACGAGTTTGTTTAAATCCCAATATTAAAATTACGGCTAGATTTCTTTTACTTTAACTTATCTAAGTGCGGAACAAGAGTAAATGAAATGCAATCAGAGTAAATGAAGCGAAATCATCAAATCTACTCTAATGCATACACATGAACAATAAAAAATAAAAGTAAAGCACAAGAGTAAGGAAAGAGAGATGCATACATAAGATAACAGTAAAACATGTTATCGAAGAAGAAACCAAAGAACTTAGCCAAAAACCTCTTCGCGACCCTTCAAGTAGAAATCAATCCACTAGTGAATAAGTTAGAGTACACGAATAATAAAAGACCCCCCAAGTCTAGTCTACCCAATGTACTTGAGCTTTCAAAACTCCTACTGCCAACGAACTTCTCGAAGTCTTGTCTTCACTAGCTTTCCAAATCTCGCAATATGCCCGATTGTATCCACCAAGCCTCACCGGCTTCTATTGGCAAATCCCCAAAGTTTCCCAAGCTCCAAAATACTTTCTACACTCTGAAAATGTGAGTTGTGTTTGAGTACAAATCTCCCCTCAAGGTATTACAATGGGAGAGGGAAGGAGAAGACGCTACAATGATTTCTAACTAAAGAATGCATAGCTCTCTCTCTAAAAGATAGGTATGCTGTGTTATAGAAAATCTATCTAGGGTTTTTCTCTCTGAATAGCCTCTTTTAATTTTGTGGGTAATGAGGGTATATATAGTATGGATAAAGGGTAAGAAAGTCACATTTAAAACCCTTCAAGCAGAGAGTTTTGTGGGTACCTCGTGAAATGGCCTATCTTGCGAAGTACTCACGAAATGCAGCCTGACACTTGACTCTTTAGCTTTCAGCATGTGCTTCCCACATGCCCTTTTCGTGAGTTACTCTTCTTGTGAGCTATTCCTATAACTAGACTAATTTTTCATTTCATGCTCAATTCCTCACCAACTTAATACTAAACCCAATACAATAAAATTTCACAAAATACAAGGAACAAAATTAAAGCAATTACAACATTTTTGTTATGGAATAAAGTCAACATAAAATATAGTTGTAAATCACAACTTTACATACATACATGTATATATATATATATATATATATATTTGGACTAATTTTTGTTATTGTTGTTGTTTGGACTATGTTAAGTGTCAAGGATTAATTTAGGGGCAGACCTAGGATTTTAAGCTAGCAAGGGCCAAAGTATAAAAAAATAAATAAATAAAACTCCAAATTGACATCATATTAAAAAATTATAAATACTCAAAATCATTGTTTCTAAATATATTAAGATGCAATTATTTACTAACAAAAATAACAACAAAAACAAAATAAAAAAATTTTGTTAATACTAGGCTAGCTAGGATTTTTTTTTTTTTTTTTAAGTTAGAGCATTCATAGTGACGATGCTAAAAATTTTAGTCTTTAGCACCTCAAAAAAGCCATTTTATTTATTTTACCACCTCACTTTACAATACACCCAATTACAAAAATGAAATATATAATAACTAAAAAAAAATTTGGACTCGGGGGGCCTGATCCCCCTTGGGCCCCCACCTAGGTTAGTCCTCGTGGATTATGTTTTTTTTTTGGGGGGGGGGGGGGGGGTGGGACAAGAATAATTTTCTTAGGGTGAAATTCTGAAATCTTCTAATTTTTTTTTTATAGTTCTCAAAATCTCTCTCTCTCTCTCTCTCTCTCTCTCTCTCTCTCTCTCTCTCTCTCTCTCTCTCTCTCTCCCCCCTCCGTGGGGGAATTCATCTCAATAAGAATACTCTTCATCTCTATCTCAGGAGCCAGAGACAATGCAATTGTAATTGCTTCAACTTCAGCTTGGAGGGGGAGTATGGTAATCTTTTTATGAGAGCAAGCAAAAACCAACTCCCTTTCCAAGTCTATCTCAATACGACAACTATGTATGAGAATATAGATTCAACTGATGCATCCACATTGAGTTTAATGGTAAAACGGCTTAGGGGGGGAGGGGACCAGCTTCGCTTCGGAGGACTAAAACTCATAGGAGGCCCAATTTGTCATGTGACACGCGTACGCAATTATGGAGGTGGAGAACTTGAGAGGGTTGAGAGGGTCCATGGCATCTTGGTTTTATTTTGTATTTCATTTGAGTTGGGTGTGGTAATGACAAGGCTGGTAAACCTTAGTGTGTGAAGATTTTTGAACTCAACAAAAGTCTTCCAAATTTTGGAAGCTAATTCATCAAAACTTAGAGAGAAATCTTCAAATTGCACTTGATTCCTCAACTTCCAAATTCCATCACACAGGATGCTCCAAACATTAGGAACTCGTCCTTTTGGCTCGAAACATTAGCAAAAGGAGGGGAGAATAATAATTGAATAAGGTCCACTGCCGAGGAGAAACCAAATGAATCCATTCTTAAACCCATTAACTGTTGAACCAAACTGATTTTGCTACTGGGCATAGAGCAAAAAGATGAATTGAGGACTCAACCTCTAATTTACAAAGAGGACAAATATCATCACCAATTTTAAAGAACCTATCAAAATTTGCTTTGGTAGGCAAAACATCTACTGCAATCCTCCATATCAACATTTTATGCCACTCATGCAAAATTGGCTTTCCAAATATAGCTCCAAAGAGAGTCATTATTATGATGTGCCTCCTCCTTGCAAATCCAATAGGCTGGTTTAACTGGCAAAACCCCAAAACTTAAAGGAGTCTAAACCCAAAGATCCACACCCGCAACTAGAGATATTCGAAATCTCAAAAAAATTTATAACAGAGTCCTCAAACCTCGACTTTAAGTTGTGAATATCCCAATCTGAATGTTCAGAATTCAAAATCTGAAAGACAAGCATAATTTCATTCAAATAGCTTCTCTCTTTAGGATAGGAAAATCCTCGAAGATCTAGAACCCACGAATCATTCCATATTCCTTTTGCATTACCATCACCCACAATCACGCAAAAAAAACCTTTGAGATGAGATGTTTAACACCTAACAAGCTTTTTTAGACCGGAGAGAATTTATTAGATGAGCATTGTTTTAGCTAATTGTGTCTTACCTATTATTTGGCATTTAAAACATTGACACATACAGTTTTTTTCCTGATTACAACCCCCAGGGTAATTTAGAAAGGATATCTTGGTTGAATTCTCAAAATATTCTGAAACCCAAACCACCAAACTTCTTAGATCTACAAAGAATAGACCAAGCAATAAGAGTCCAAAAATGTTTCTACCCCGTTTTCGAATTCCACTAGAACTTGCGGATCACAAAGGCTTTTTCGGAAATTGTAAGGATCTCTCTACTACAATATGTGTTTCCTTTCTAACATCAATTAAGCCTAGCTTATCTTAAGTGGAGATTTATAAGATAACAGTTCAAAGCAATAAGAGTGCTCGTAAAATATAAACTAGTTTTAGTTAATCATATTTGTTAGGTTCTAAAACTTAGAATAATTGGCAAATCGTGAGCACACAAGAACATACAAGCTGCAGAAAGAAGATTTTAGAATCTGCCTGGTTCGATCGATCGAAAAACAGGCTCGACCGATCGAGAATCGTATCTGCAGAATTTTAAGTTGGCCCAAATAGCAGTTCTAGCCCATTAAGGATTAGGGTTTTAGATCTACTTCTCCCACTATATAAAGGAAACCCTAAGCACGTTTTTTTACAAGGCTTTTTAGAGAGAGAAGAGTGTGCCTCTTTTGTATTTAGGGTTTTGTTCCCAAAACCTCTCTTATTACTTCTACCGGTGTTGTTCCTTGAAGAATCTCAAGATCCGGTATTGTTGAAGTTGCTGCCTTCTCTAGTCATCAAAGGAGCTGATGATCTAAACCTTCAAGGGTGGTCTTGGAGTCACAAACAGGAGAGTTTGTGTTGCTAAACCTTTGAGTGGAGTCTCAAAGTCACAAACGGTGGTGTTTGTGTTTTGCAAAGATTAAAGAAAGAAGGAGTCCGTGGATCTCGGAGCTATCATGGGGTCGTGGTAGTAAGTTTCCTACACTTGGGTAGCAATAGGATGTTAGTGGTCTAAGTCGCTATTGTGTAAACTTCAATTCTTTCTAGTGGATTTGCTATTTTACCTTGAGGATAGCTAGGTCAAATCCTCCCCAGGTTTTTACCGGTGTGGTTTCCTGGGTCATCAGATCTTTGTGTTGTTTATTTTCCGCTGCTTTGTTATTTTTGCTTAATTGTGTTAACCTAGTTTTAATTAAATTACCTAAGTTAATCACTTGGCTAATTCACTAGGTTAATCTGTTGGGTTTAAGGGGTCTAAACGAACTGACAAGTGGTATCAGAGTAGGTAGCTCTTTGTTGTAGATCTTTTGATCTAAGAGTTGATCCTTGATCCCTGTTATCATGGATAATTTTAAGTGTCTTACTATTTTTGATTGTGATGATTTGAATAAAAAGGACACTGTTGTTTCTGTTGATTTTATTGATGCCTTTGAAACTCTTCGTAAGGAATTATCTAAATCTTTGAAAATTGCTAAGAAATTTAAAGAAGAGTTAAAATTGGCTAATCTTGAAAAAGAAGAATTGATTGTTAGATTAGATGAATCTAATAAAAAGAATGAATTTTTGAGAAATCAAATTTCCTCTAAAGATGAGAAGATGAAAAGCTTGGAACAAGAGTTAGTTGAATCTAAAGCTAAAATTGAAAATTTGACTAGTACCAAGCCTGTTGATGATAACAGAAGTGTTTTTGTTTCTCTTAAGCCTAAAGCTGAAAATGTTTATATCCCTCCTTTCAAGAGGAATAATAAAGAAAAGGCTTATTTTGCTAGGTTAGACAAAGGTAAAAGTTCTGATGTTAACACTGAAGTTTCTAAACCTAAGTCTAAACCTACTGTTAGAGAGCATAATAAATCTGTTTTTGTGCCTACTTGTCACCTTTGTGGTGTTGTTGGTCATATTAGACCAAACTGTTCTTTGTTGAGGCAAAAACCAAAATCTGAGACTAGATTTACTGTTAGGAATACTGATGTTCCTAAATTTGTTCCTGTTTGTCACTTTTGTGGTGTCTCTGGTCACATTCGTCCTAATTGTCATAAATTGAAATTTAAGCATTCTGTGTTTCAGTCTAGGACATGTGATGATATTTCTCCTACCATAAGTCCATATAAATTGTTTCATATTCTTTTGAAAAATTTGAGCTTGTTGGCTTGTGAAAGGAATTTGCAGGATTTTAGTCTTTCTCGGAAGATTGGTGTAATCCCTCAAACATACTCTGCTTCACATGGATTTTCACCTACAAAGCCGAAGACTCGTGTTATATGGGTGAGAAAAGATTCTCTAAGGTGAGTGTTGTTGACTTGTCCCTGTTTTAATTCTTTCAATTATTTGTGGACATGTTTTGTTTCTGTTTTTGGTTGTTTCATTTTCTTAGGTTGTTTTTTTATTTTAAACAAAAAATCCAAAAACATTGAAAAATTTCAAAAAGACAAAAATATTTTATTTTGTGTCTAGTTTTATTTTTCTTGAGGATTACATGGATTATGATATCTCTCTCTTGATTTAGAACATGATTGACATTGTGGAGAAACTTAAATAGCATGTGTTCTATAAGTGATAAGCTATTTTTTTATTTCGTTTGAGTATGTACTAGTTTGTACATGTACTCAAGGGTTAATTAAGAAATTTATATTTCTTGTTTTTGTACCCTCTATAGCTTAGTTAAGCACTATCATGCATAGTTTTGCATTGTTCATTTAACATAATATGTGCTTTTTAGTTTTGGTCATAAATTGTTTTTAACCAAAAAGATTTTTGTGTTTTGTATTATATATCTTGGATTTATAATTAAGGTTGGTCATATTATCTTCACATAACATGTTTATGTACTTTGTTTAGCTTAGATGAGCTTATTTATTGCACTTTACTAGTTAAAGTTTTGTTGTGCATGTTGTGTGGGAAGATGTTTATAGTTTTGATCACTTTGTCTTGATCTTGAAGTCACATGCCTTTAATTGTTGGACTTGAACTTATTGAGAAAGGCATAAATAACCATCTCACCACTGTTTACTAGCCAATCATGAACACCTTAGTGCATATCGTAAGATTTTGTGCTCGAGAAAGTGTAGCACATGCACAAAAAGAACATAAGGTGTAGCCTCTATTAAAATTAGTGTGTACATTATTGGGCTATAATAATTTCACAATTCATAAAATTGGTGTGTACATTATCCCGGCTTTTATTAAGTTTCTAATCAATTAAATTGAATAATGAGGCAAATCAAGAAACTTACATGATTGCAAGCTTTTATTCTAAGAGATGTGAGAGTTATATGATGTAACTCTTTAGGTAATCGTCTCTTTCAAATTTATGTGATGAATTTTGTAGACTTTGTGATTGATTACTATTCACATATCACCTCACATGTCTCTCAAGCTTTTGCTAGTTGCACACACTACACAAGTTACTCTTTGCTAAACTTTGTACATGTTATTGTGTGTGATTTTGTTGTGGCCATCCAAGATTATATGTTCCTTGATTTTGATGCAAAATTTAAGTTTTGAGGACAAATTGATTGAAAAACTTGTTTTTGAAAGATCTGGGTTGAATTCAGGTGTTTTTGAAAAACTTTCAGTCTCATACTCATGCATTTCATTCATGAAATACTATGCTTTGAGGAGTTTCTGCATAAAATTGCTCTGTTTTTCAAAATTTGAGTTTTCTAGAATTTCGACCGATCGAGGGTGTTTTTCGACCGATCGAAATTGCGATAAAAATTTTTGGTTTGATTCTGTCTGACTCGATTGGTATTCGATCGATACTCGATCGATCGAAACTGAAAAATTTTCAGTTTTTAGAGTTTTTAACCAATTTTTTTTATGCATCATTTATGGTTAGGATTCACATGAGTTGCATTGTTTTTCTTGCAGTTTTGCAGTCATATCTCTCATTGTTTTCACACATAACATGCATACACTTTGCTAAATTGGGTACTCAACTTAAATTAGAAATTGATTGATTAATTTTTGAGTCCTTTGTACATTTTAGTATATGCTATTTTTATTGATGTGTGAATTGTAGAAAATATTTTTCTTAAGAGATATGATGGATAATAATGTGCAAATATTTTCTCTAGTCATGCAACTGTTTATGGGTCACATAGTGTCAAGTTTGCATTTATTGAAAGAAAGAATTTTTTTTATGTGTATCCTCAACTTATTTTTTTTTTGTTTGTGTGTTTTTATTTATCTCTACCTCCTAAATTTTCCCCAAAACTGTTTTTCCCAAACTTGTTTTGTTTTTCCTATTTTTATAGGGGGAGAAAAGTGTTTTTTTTTTACTTTGTTGTTCATTGGGGGAGTTGTTGCTCTTCATAGGGGGAGTTCTCTCTATTTTCTCTTGAGCTAATCTGTTTTATGTTCCCTTGGTTCTCTTTTTTCTCTCATGTTTACTCTTTGTTTGAGTTGTATTTGTCAATACGTGACAAAAAGGGGGAGAAATAGATGAAATGTGGGAATCCTGTTTGTTTTGTTTAGGGGGAGAATATAAAAACTTTTTGATGTATCTAACTTAGGGGGAGAGTTAGAATTTATTTTTGTTTTTATATTGTGTTTCATTTTGTTTTTATGTCTTTCTTTCCACACATGCGTTGATGTGTTTGTTGAGTGTTTCAGGAAAGACAGGTGCATTCTGATCAAGACCTTCTACCTCTTCTTGGCAACTTCTAGGTTAAGAGTCTTAGATTGGGATTTGTGATGTAATTGGGCATTTTATTGTATTGGGTTGTTCTTGTATTTTAACATTTCATATTATACGAAAGTTTTGTCACGAATTGCCAAAGGGGGAGATTGTTAGGTTCTAAAACTTAGAATAATTGGCAAATCGTGAGCACACAAGAACATACAAGCTGCAGAAAGAAGATTTCAAAATCTGACTGGTTCGATCGATCGAAAAACAGGCTCGACCGATCGAGAATCGTATCTGCAGAATTTTAAGTTGGCCCAAACAGCAGTTCTAACCCATTAAGGATTAGGGTTTCAGATCTACTTCTCCCACTATATAAAGGAAACCCTAAGCACGTTTTTTTACAAGGCTTTTTAGAGAGAGAAGAGTGTGCCTCTTTTGTATTTAGGGTTTTGTTCCCAAAACCTCTCTTATTACTTCTACCGGTGTTGTTCCTTGAAGAATCTCAAGATCCGGTATTGTTGAAGTTGCTGCCTTCTCTAGTCATCAAAGGAGCTGATGATCTAAACCTTCAAGGGTGGTCTTGGAGTCACAAACAGGAGAGTTTGTGTTGCTAAACCTTTGAGTGGAGTCTCAAAGTCACAAACGGTGGTGTTTGTGTTTTGCAAAGATTAAAGAAAGAAGGAGTCCGTGGATCTCGGAGCTATCATGGGGTCGTGGTAGTAAGTTTCCTACACTTGGGTAGCAATAGGATGTTAGTGGTCTAAGTCGCTATTGTGTAAACTTCAATTCTTTCTAGTGGATTTGCTATTTTACCTTGAGGATAGCTAGGTCAAATCCTCCCCAAGTTTTTACCGGTGTGGTTTCCTGGGTCATCAGATCTTTGTGTTGTTTATTTTCCGCTGCTTTGTTATTTTTGCTTAATTGTGTTAACCTAGTTTTAATTAAATTACCTAAGTTAATCACTTGACTAATTCACTAGGTTAATCTGTTGGGTTTAAGGGGTCTAAACGAACTGACAATATTGATTCCAAGGAATGAAGCTTAATCAACATAAAGTGAATGAAAACAACTTAAAGTGATGAACATTAACAAACCTTTTCTAAACATGTACATATGTGTACACATAAACATGTTGTTTAACTTACACTCTTGTAACATGCAAGTTATTAAAAAAAATATTTTTTTTAATGTTCATTTCATGCACATATTATTTCGTTTTGTGCTATACATAGAATAAAAGAAAATTAAATTCAGTCTTATTATAAAGAAACCAATACTAATGCAATTTAGTATTTAATATTATTCTGATTCTAAAATGTAAAAAAAAAATGAAAAGATACAAAGTCATGGTGTTAATGTTTAAAATTCAAAAACTATAAGTGCCAATGAAATACTAATTGTTATATGAGAAGTTAAATTTTAAGTTTTTTTTTTAATATAATATTCTTAATATGTGTTTGTAACTTAGTTGTTCCAAATCCTGCCAAAATTCTCGATCAATGAAAATTAGATAGGCTTATAAACACTTGACAAGTAGTCAATATATTTTGCATAAAAAATCAAGACAATTAACTAGTTGGCCCAAAATTAAAGAAAATTTCCATCATAATAAAGTTTAGAAGTCTAAACGAAAATAAGGTGATAAATAATATAAATTTGTTTTTGGGTTGATATAATGGTTGTATATAGCAATTGCTATGACTATTATTAGTTCAACATTTGGGGTAAGTGAATGACCATCGGAGAAAATTAAAGATATTATTAGTAAATCATCAAATGGTTAATGGAGGAAGGCTTGACATTGGTATGGGTGCTATGGAGGAAGGTTTGACGATGATATTATTATATGTTACTAAATTTGTAATTTAAATGATAGTCTTGCATGTTGCGATCATTTTTATCACTTTAGTTATTAAAGCTCACCTAAATTTGGTAAATCCAATAAAAAAAATTAAAATCAACAAAAAATTAGGAACTACCATTAAAACCATGTAAACCTATAATTTGACACTCAAATTTTCTTTTTTTCAAAACATGGGTGTAGACAAAATTTGGTATCTACATCTCTTAATCCGTAATGCATACTCAATACGTCAAGTTTTTTTTTTTTTAAAGGATAATTCAATAAAAAATTATTAACTACAATTTATAGAAATTGACACAAATATTACAAAAAATAATATTCAACTTATACCTTCACTAAATTTAAACCCTTACAAGTAACATCAAACAATAAGTGTATCAACTTGCATTTAATCATTTGCAAAAAATTTAATAATTTAACAAAAAAAATTCAAATCATAAACATAATTGTATACATTAACATGTTGTTAAAAATAAACTTGTAACTTTTAGCACATGCAATCTATTGAAAATTTTTTTATTGTTCACTCCATATACATATTTTAATATATTCCAAGCTATTGTGCATATAATATGCTACACACAAAAAAAGAAAAATGTAAAGATCTTTTAAGTTTAGGTTTTTTCTTTTTTTTTTTTTTTGGAAAATCAATACCAATGAAATTGAGTCTTTTATTACATTCTTAATCAACCAAGATGATATAAATAATGCAATTAGAGGTTAATAATAGCGTATTTGGTAATAATTTCATTATATAAAATTGGGCAAGTAGTAAAATTTAAACTCTCGACATTTAATATAGATTTAAAATTAAAGTTTAATAAAACTCAAAAGAAGCTCTTTATTTTTATACTAAAATTAGCACACTACGTGGAGAGAGAGAGAGAGAGAGAGAGAGAGAGAGAGAGTATAAATTAAAAATGTTTATTTTAAAGAGGACCAAAATTTATTTATCCACAGTAGGCAGAGGTTTAAAATTAACAAGTTTATACTTTTTATGTACATGAATGAAAACACGAAAATCAATGCCTCATGTGGACTGTACTCTGTTAGTAAATAAAAGAGTTGATATAATTCAATTTCGAAACTAGAATTGTCGTCAAAATTCCTCTACAACGTTATTTAAACTATAAATTGAATTTTTTTTTGTTAATATGAAAATAGTCAAGGCAAACATTTGAAATTATTTCAATATTAGACCTTGGACATATAATAATTCCAAATCGAATCTCTTTATAAAGAAGATCATAGCACAATTATTACTGTAGTTTATGTTAAATAACATGTTATGTTTATGTATACAAATATTGTTATATTTTGGAAAAAAAATGTTTGCTAAATATATTCAAATTTTCGAAATAATTAAATGCAAGTTGAAATTTTTATAGTTTGATGTTAATTGTAAGAGGTTAAATTCTAGGGAGTAGTGATTAATTGCCTAAAATGCTGATAAGGAGAGAAACTCCATAATTATTTTGTAAGTGTGATGATTAATGACCTAAAATATATTGGAGTAGAAATTGGATCGAATACGGGGAGGTGGTGCCCATTGGTCTTATAAATAGACCCACTCATAATCATTTCCAATAGAATATATAACAATAATTACACACAACTCTACAAGCATTCTAAGACAATAAAAAATTGAGAGATTCTTGGCAAAGAAGGATGTTTTTTTATGGTACAGTTTTGAGCTTCAACACATTATACAGAGCTTTTTTGATGATTTTGAGCTAGAACATATACAATGGGACTAATTAGCCAATGGACATAACTTCTCAAGCCAAAACTTGATGCATGATAACAATGAAACTAGTATTCGGGCTTTGGCCTAATCTCAACTTAGACATACATAAGCCAGCTAGCTCTCACCTTCATGCATACTTTGAAAAAGAACAGAAGTAGTGAAGCTGTTATTTTGTTGGTTAAGCTATGGAAAGCATAAAACAATGGAGGCATGAAAAATGAGAAAAAAAAATCCTTTGGATTTACCAAAACTAGGAGAAGCAATAACAGAGTTTTAAGAATCACCAAGACTACCTACCTCTTTTAGTCTTAACTTAAGAATGCAAGTTTTAATCAAATAAAGAGTGATTGCCTTCTCCAATCCTTTTGGTCTAGTGATTATCAAGGCTTTACAAGATCCATAAGGTTTCTATTTCAATACTCCTATCCAGCATCTTTACCCACCTAAGAGATTCCTTCCTATAGTTAGGTACAAATCCATGCCGTTGTCACACAAAAATCAAGTGTTTTATGAAAATTTCAATAGAAAGTCATCTACTAAACTGAAGATTATCTAAACACAACAATGTAAAGTTGTGATTTACAACTATTTTGTGTTGGCTTTAATTCCGTGCCAAATTTTATTGTAATTTTGTTCAATCTTATGTACCATGTATTTTATGTAGGATTTCTTTGTAAAGGTTGTGTGTGTGAGAGAGAGTGTGAAGACTTAAGGCAAATTAAAGACCAAAAAAGTTTTCGCAAGTAGCTCGCGAGTAGCCTTCCCGCGAAGTGAAGCATGTGCTCAGCACATGACTGGAATGCAACAAGTCATGACAGATGGTGACAACTGGTTTTCGCAAGTGTCTTACGGGTAAGGCCTTCCCGCAAGATACCTGCGAAACATTCTGTTTTGCTTTTTTATCATAACTACTCCACTACATCCTCACCCACACTATATATACCATCATTACCCACATATTGAGAGGAGTGCTTTCAGAGAGAAACCCTAGCCACAACTTTTGAGAGCTAGAGATTGTTATACCCATAATCCTTTACACAATCCATTGTGGTTTTCCTCAACTCCTACCTCTCAATTTTCAAATCTTTGAGAGGTTGATAGCTCAAATACTTACAACACCCATTCTCAGTGTAAAGTGAGGTTTTGGTGCTACTGGGAAGCATTGGAAGAAGCCATTTGTTTGGTGGATGCAATCGAGCTGAGTTGCGTAATCTAAAGAGCTAGATAAGACAAGACTTGGTGAAGTCAATTGGTAACAGGAGTTTGGGGGGCTCAAGTACATGTGGTAAACTAGGCTTATAGGGTCTTTTGTTATTCATGTACTCCAATTTATTCTCTAGTGGATCAATTTACCACTTGGAGGGCGGCGGAGCGGATTTTCACCAAGTACTTCGGTTTCTTCTTCGATAACATATCGACGTATTATTTTGTGTTTGCATTCTTCTTCCCTACTCTTTTAGCTTTCATTTTACTGTTGTGATTTGATGAATATGGTTTAGAGTAGTTTTATTGTTTATTCACTCGCTTTTTTCTATTCCACACTTAGTTTAAATTAGAGTAAAATCAACCGAGCCGTAAGTTTTAATTTGGAAGTCTAAACAGCTCTTGTACTTTCACACATTTTCGAGCTTTCAAACAACATTATAAAAGGCATGTGATTGTAATTTTAGGTATGATAGCCTACATTATAGAGGGCATACCATTGTAGATTACTAAGCCATAGTCATAGTGAAATACAAAGCCTTCGTTTTGGGAAGCGCGTTTTGCACGTTTCCCAGTGGAAGCCTTTTTTTCTTTAGGTCTCGTGCACTGTTCACAGGAATTCAACAACTTTTTCTTTAAAACTAGGTCCCACAGCACTATTCACACATTTAAAAATTATTTTGTTATAGTGTTTTCAGTTTTCAGCAATAAGCGATACCCAAACAGAAAGTCT
This sequence comes from Lithocarpus polystachyus, assembly GCA_033629205.1. Classification (NCBI taxonomy): domain Eukaryota; kingdom Viridiplantae; phylum Streptophyta; class Magnoliopsida; order Fagales; family Fagaceae; genus Lithocarpus; species Lithocarpus polystachyus. Next base: position 34,231,660 of record CM066166.1, on the reverse strand, counting down.
AGTTTGGTAAATTCAGGTGACGGCCACACCATGGCAAAACAATTGGTTTAAGTGAACAACTTGCTTTTATAATCTCTGTCTGGGCCTCAATTCCTAAAAATGATAGCCACGAAGCTCAGACACACACCTACCAACATACTTGGACACAATTTGCACATTTGTCAAAATATAAGTGGATTACATTACTTACACACGTCTATAATTGGTACTTAGCAAAAAATAATTCAATCACTACTTGTCGCACGTCTAAATTGTGTCAAAGTGTGTGGGCAAGTGTGTAGTTCTAGACTTTTTGCTCAGCTTGGGTTTAATTGTCCGATTATGAGCAAAAACCTTTTACTATACCAAAGTAATTTTGATGTTTTTGAGAAACCTTCACAAGTGAGAATCGCCCAACACAGATGGAACTCAAGGGAGAGAGGGAGAACGTAGTTTTAGAAGGAGAAGTGAGAGAACGCAAGCGAGAAGAACAATTGTATGTGTTATTTTATTTTATTTTTTTTATACAAAGTGACCAGTAACTGGTATTCATTAAAACAAAATTAACAGCCAAGATTAAAACAAAAAAAGAAAAAAAATCTAAGGCTCAGATTTAAGTGGGTACTATACCCACAAGAAAAATGTGGGAACTGTAGAATGACCAATTTTTGGTTAGATACAAGGACTTGGAGGAGGTTTGTATATGTAGTATGCGTTTGGATACCGCTTATTTTGCTGAAAATTGAAAACTGAAAAGAAAAAAAAATTTACTGTTTGCTACAGTGTTTGTCACTGTTCATTGGCCTTAAATCACTATTCATGGCCAATGAACAGTGACAAACACGGAGCTTAAAAAAAAAAAAAAAAAAAAACGCAGCAAACGCTGCCGCAGAAACGCAAAATACAAACAAAGCTGTAATATATAATTAAGAGCTATGCACTTGGGCAACTAACACCATTAGTGGAAGATATCAAATAAGTAATGTTATCAGAAAGCAGGAAAGCACGAATAAAAGAATTTGCCTGTTGTGTCAGTGTCAAACGCGTACGGGACACAACGTACGTGTGTCCTTCCCTTTTTTAAAAAAATAATAATAATCATTTATGGTTGGGACATTTCTCGTGCAAAAAAATAGAGGTGTTAGTTCACAACAAATTAGAGGTGGTTAGTTGTTATAGTTTAAATTTGAACTTAGCACTAAGATTGCTTTTTTGCCCCAACAATAACAACCAATAACAACTTTTCACTTAGAATTTGTAGTGAAAATATTGTGGATATAGTATTTCTCGCAAAAAAAAAAAAGACTAACAAACCTATTTCAACAAGTTTTGGGTTGTTTCACTTAATCTGGTGAATTTCGACTAATATGGCCAAAATAAAAGATTTGGCTAGCATACACTTTCAGATCTGGAAAAATGAAACCAGAAAATTTGTAAGGAAAAAAAATAGAGAAGAAGAAGAAAAAAACCAAGAAGAAAAAAAAAATACAAATTCGAGTCTGTACTTCCTGGTGAAAGAAGCTTTGCTACCATTTGTCTTGTATATATAGGTATATACATGGACATGTTGTAATAATTATATTTGAGTTTGGAGAATATTGTTTCATAAAGTGAAAATTCAAGTTCTGGAATTTTCTAAGTGAAATTCAAAATTCAGTATGTTCAATCGGTCGAACGGTCGAACATTTTGCTTGATCGATCAAAGTGATGAAGGAAAATAATCCTAGAGTCTTTACCTACTTCGATCGATGATCGATTCCTATTCGATTGATCAAAAAGAGTCTTCAATCGATACTTGATTCCTCTCGATCAATCCAGACTCTTAAAATTGAATTTTCTATAGAATTTAACTGGTAACTGTTCCCTTTGATGAAATATAACATTTTGGGTATAAATAGAGGTTTATGTTTCATTGAAATCATATCCTTTCTCTCCCAAAAGTTAGTTAAAAAAAAGCACAAGAAATCATGTAGTTATTCTCCAAAATTACTATCTGTAGAACCCAACAACTTGATTGTATCTTGATAATAAGTTTGCAGTAACCTTTTAGCAACAAATGTGTGGGGGCAAATATTGTCTAAGAATAACAATTTTGTACCTCCAAATTATTTTTTTTTTTTTAATCTTTTATGTTAACTTTGTTCTTCCATTATTACTTTGTTTATCATCCCTAACGATTTGTGTCTCTGAAACTTCCCAGAGAAATAAAATAGAACTTTTACGAGGTTGGAAATGAAAAATAGGGGATTGAAAGCACCTGGAACTTTTGTGAGGTTGGAAATGAAAATAAGGAGCACGTTGGTGGTTGGTGGGACTTGGGAGTAGAGGTTCCTACTTCCTATAGAAGCTTCATGAATATAAATGTCCGAACATATTAATTTATTTACAAAATAACCCTAATCTTTTTTTTTTTTTTGGGGAGAAAAAATCATTTTGGTACCTATATTTTTTTATCATAGTTAATTTGATTCTTACATTTTAGTAAAGTTAATTTTGTCCATGTTATTTTCAACTTGCCTTATCGTTAACTCATTAACAGAAAATGCTTATGTGGCAAACGATTTGTATTGTTGGCACACATGTGGCTAAAATAATAACATAAAGAGAACTATTACGTCTACAACATTTTTCACAATATTTTTACAACAAATCCTAGTTAGCAAGTTGTTACAAGTTTTAAATTTAAATCCAATACTGAAATTACTTTTTTACCCACTAGTAACAGTAAATAATAACATGCCAACTAGAATTTGTTGTGAAAATGTTATGAGAAATGTTATGGACATAGTATTTTTCTAACATAAAATCAAATAATTAAACATTAAAAAAGTCATTTAAGCATTTCAATAATAAAAAATAATAAATAGGACACAAAAAATAAGGAAAATTAATTTATAAAAAAAAACCATCAAATTCTTTTATATTATTTTGTATTCTTGCACTTTCTTATTTACCAAACTCAATGTCAAGCGGCACAGCAATTTGAAACAAAATACTAATCACACAAGTATCAAGACTCACTTTTTCTTTTTTGTTCTTTACTTTTCATCCATTTTCCCAGAAATCAAAAGCTAATCACAAAACTATCAAAACCACTTGGACTATCAGTACGAAAACTACCGAAGGTTAAACCCACCCAAAATTGTAACCTCTTAAATACCACAGATTTGTTTTACTGTTTCTAATCCAACAACAGATTTAACACTGTAAGGCCTAGACGGAAACCCATCCTAAAACCCAGAATGCCCACTGACAGCAGTGGGATAGGATGGGAGATAGGGATGTGAGTGTGGTGATGGTCCTGATGGACGGAGTGTATTGGGATTTGAGGAACACCATGGTTTGTTTGATTTGATTTGAGTTGAATTGAAAGAGCTATGTTTGTTAGCTGAGAAAGAGCAAAAATACAAAAATAAAATAAAATAAAAGAAGAAATTGATTTTTTTTTTTTCAAAATTCATTTTCCTTGTATTTTTCTTTCAATTAGTTTTGTCAAGATTCTATTTCTTCCAATCAAAAAATAAAAAAAGATTTCAATTTCTAACATGGCGTTTTTTTTTTTCATTTAAAATGCTTATTTAGCTTTTTTTTAATGTTTAATTATTTAATATAATATTATTATTTTAGCCACATGTGCACTATCAATGCAAACCGTTTTTCGTGGAAGTATTTTTCGTTAGTGAGTTAACAGTAAAGACCAAATTGGTTACAAGCTAAAAATAATATGGACCAAATTGACTGTTATCAAAATATATGAATTAAATTGACTGTGATCCCAAAATGTAAGAACCAAAATAATATTTTCACTATTTTTTAAAAAAATAAATATCTATTCTCCTTTATTATGATTTTCTTTTTAAAACACTATATTAAATTCATTAATTTATATCACTTGGCTCTGTAATAGTAGTTAGTAATACTAAATAATAGTACTAATATGTATTTATTTTATTATCTTCTCTTACTCTTAAATTAATATTTGAAAAAAAATGTTAAATAATGTATAGAAAATAAAAAATATATGTATTTAATAATTAATTAATATACATATATTCACTGAATATGTGTCTTATTGTTTCAAAAATTGTTGTGTCGCCGTATCATGCAAGTACACATACCTACACCCGTATCTGTGAAAGTCAAATTTATTGCAGCACTCAGCTTTTATCATGCATACATTTTGGGCTCAAAAAAGAAAAATGTGTTTCGACTTTCAACCAGATTTCAAGATGACTCAACCTGAACCTGAAACTCTAACTTGCCATTTGCTAATTCACTACGACGGCATATAAGTAAGTTCTGACTTTTAACATAGTAGTAGCCTAGTGGGTAGAGTTCGTTCCACAATTACAAGAGAGTTTAAAAAGAAAATAATAAAGGAGCAAGCCTTAATTAAGCAATAAATATCAAAGTTGACGGTAAGTTACAGTCATTAGTAGGAAATTTCTTGCAAACTACCGAACCAATTAGGGAGCACTATATTGAAACAGAATTAGCATCGCTAGCAGAAAGAGGTCTTTTTTTGAGAACTGCTACGTCCACAACATTTCTCACAACATTTTCACAACAAATCTTAATTGGCAGGTTGTTACAGGTTTTAAATTTAAATCTAACACTGAAATTACTTTCTTACCCACTAGTAATAGCAAATAACAACTTGCCAACTAGGATTTGTTGTGAGAAATGTTGTGGACATAGTATTTCTCTTTGTTATTTTATGAAGAAACAAATGGAAAAGGCTTTATTAACATAAAGAAAACTACAAACAAGAGCAAGCTTCCTCCCTAATTACTGAACCAAAATAGGGAGGGCAGTTGCCTAAACCAAAGGAACCAAAAAAATTACAAGATAAAGACCACTTAGCCAGAGTGTGTGCAGCCATATTAGCATGTCTAGGCACCCAAGACATAGAAGCATTAGTAAGAGCAGATAACATAGAGTGCATCTCAAGTAAATAGGAAGCTAGTCTCCAAGGAGGAGGGTACTTAGATTTAGGAGAGCTTCATGACAGATCTTAGAATCAGTCTCAACAAGAATACTCTTCATTTCTATCTTAGGAACCAAAGACAATGCCATTTTAATTTCTTCAACTTCAGCTTGGAGAGGGAGGATGGTATTTGCTTTATGCGAGCAAGAAAAAACCAACTCTCATCTCCAGTCTCTCACTAGCATATTGGTGCAGGACAACCTAGGCTTCCCACCTAGATTAGTCCCACTAAAGAACCTTAGGCTTCCACCTAAGGTGTTCGGAATCACCACCAAACAAATCAATGCAAATAATCTCAATAAAAATAATAATAATAGTTTGTCCAGTACAAAAGGAATCATCTGGAGCTTTATATACAGCTTTCAGGAATCACAATGATAAAAATAAACTCTCCTAAACAAATCCTAAACAATCTCAAATACTAATACGATAATCCTAACAGTCTCAAATACTAATCAAATACTAAAGATAAACCCAAATAAAGATAACATAAATGATAAAGATAATCTCTACAGATGTGCTATCATGTGGTGTCCGCACCAACTCCCCTGAGGTGGGAGAAACTCAACCCCGTCGAGTAAAGCTCATAAGAATCAAGTGACATCAGAATAAGCTCCATCAAGACACAAGCTCACTGGATCAGGATGGCGCCTCCGTCAACACTCATATTTGCGGCTGATAGAAGGTAGAGATGAAGTGGTAGCAAGTGTATCCAAGTAGGCCTCCAAAAGAGCGGGATCAAGCTGCTGCAACTCCTCTCTAGTGATCCATGTACAATCAGAATCAGGCCGTCCTCGCCAGTTGACCAAGAAGCGCTGAACTGTTCCATCCCTAGTGAAAAAAGACTGCTCATCCCAAATAACATCAATAATATCTTTACGTGCCTTTTGGAAACAAGATGGTGTAGGCCTAGGGATAGGGTTAGCCAAAGAAGAAGAGGATGGATCATCAAAAGGGTCATAGGGAATAACTGTTGAACCTTTAAAAGCAATTAAATCAGCAATATTAAAAGTAGAACTAATACCATAATCTGAAGGTATATCAATCACATAAGCATTAGATCCAAGTTTCTTTAATACCTTTGAAAGTTCAAATAGCGTATAAAACACTATGAACGTTTAGACCCCCAAATTACAAATTACCAATTTAAGCTTAATATCAAACAAATTATGTGCGAAAAATGAACATAAGCTTATAACAGAATTGATAAACAATCTAAACCAAATAAAATCACATCCATAAGGAAAGAAAGATGCAAACACATGGACAACACAGCGATGTGTTATCGAAGAGGAAACCAAAGCCCTCGGCATAAAAACTCTCCGCCGCCCTCCAAGCGGTCAAAAAATCCGCCGCCCTCCAAGCAGTAGACCCTCCAAGCCTAATCTACCCAGTGTACCTAAGCCCTCCAAGCTCCTACTCCAACAAGGTTACGCAGAACCTATTTCTTCTTTAACTTTCCGGATTCCGCTATAGTCTATAGGATCAATCAATATCAAATTGGTCCCTTCCTAACTACTTCCCAAAACACCAAAAAGCCTTCTCACAAATATGGGTATGGTGAGAAAAGGTTTTGGGTAATGTACCTCTCAATGATCTAACAATGGAGAGGGTGAGAGTAGAGGAATTTGAAGAGTCACTATGTAAAGATTGTGGAGAGGTCAATCTTGTTTTTCTCTAGGGTTTCTCTCTTAAAATTCTCTTTGGAAGCTCTTTACATTTTGTGGGTATAAGGAGTATTTATACTGGGTGAGAAAAGAATGCGAAGAGTCAGTTTTTCCAAAACAGAGCTGGCTGACGGCTTGGCCTCGCGGCTTAACTGAGTCGCGAGTTTAAGCCGCGAGCTAACTGAATGGCCAGGCTAGACTTTTTGTCGTGTAATGCAATAGCTGGCAGACGGTTCAGCTTCTCTGCACGCTTCACTCATGTGCATCTTCTAGGGGCTTGCCAGTCACGAGCTACCAACGAGATCCAATCCCAAATCCCTGCTTCACTGCACAATCTTGAGTATTTCTTAACACTCTCTCACACATTTCCCTTACATGATTCTTACCTAAATACAAGGTTTCTAAGTGCTAAATTACAAGTAAATTGGAACGGAATAAAGCCAACAAAATGGTTGATAAATTTCAACCTTACAACCTTGAATGGGCAAGCACTGCAGGCCTGCAGTTTCTTAACGGTTCCAGATGGATACTGTTCAAGCCTGCTACGAATCATAACATAATCTCCTACATCAAAGTCTAAATGACGTTGATGTAAATCAGCCTGAGTCTTATACTTAAGATTACTAGCATGAATTCATTTGTTGATCCCTTTATGTAGCTCAAGCATATGACTTGCAAACTCTACTGCAGACACAAAAACCCTATCATATAAGGACATTGGGAGAAGGTCTAAAGGTCTCCTAAGTGTATAACCATGAACAACTTCAAATGGACTTGTACCTATGGACCTATTGATTGAGTTATTGTATGCAATTAGGCTATAGAGAGTATAGATTCCCAAGTCCTACCATTCTCACCTATGAGACACCTCAAAAGATTTCCTAGACTCCTATTTACAACCTCAGCTTGACCATCAGTTTGAGGATGATATGTTGTGGAGAATTTCAACTTTGTTCCCATCATGTGCCAAAAGGTCTTCCAAAAATAGCTCATGAATTTAACATCTCTATCTGACACAACTATTTTAGGTAACCCATACAGCTTAACAATCTCATCAAAGAAAATTTTGGCTACCTTGAATGCATCAGATGTCTTAGAGCATGGAAGAAAGTGAGTCATCTTAGAAAACCAGTCCACCACTACAAGAATAGAATTAAACTTCCTAAGGGTACGGGGGAGACTTAGTATAAAGTCCATACTAATATCCTCCCAAGGACAGTGTGGAAATGGTAGAGAAGTGTAAAGGCCAGTATTTTGCTTGCAACGCTTAGCTAGTTGACATTGACGACATTGACCAATTATCTTAGCAACATCCCTCTTAAAACTTGGCCAATAGAACTGCCTCTCTACCTCTTCAATTGTCTTATCAGGTCCAAAATGTCCTGAAAGTCCTCCCGCATGCACTTCCTAAACCAAAAAGTCTCTAACTGATGTGCGGGGGATACAAAGCTTATTGGCTTTAAACAAGTAGCCATCTCAGAGGATAAAATCATCAACAACCTGAAAATGCTCAGTCCTAAGTGTAGTGTATACTTCTCCAAAATCTGGGCAAAATTCATACTCCTCTTGCAACTTCTCAAACCCTATGACTTTTGTGCTCATCACCAAAAGTAAGGTGACTCGATGACTCAAAGCGTCAGCTACCTTATTCTCAACATTAGATTTATGTTTCAAAAAAATAGAGAATCTTTGCAAGTATTCAACCCAAGGGACATGTCAAGCATTTAATTTCTTTTAGGAATTGATGTGGCGGAGAGCATCATGATCAAAATAAATGACAAACTCATGGGGTGTCAAATAATGACTCTAATATCTTAAAGCTTGTACCACAGCATAGAGTTCTTTGTCATATGTTGAATACTTCTTCTTAGCCTCATTTAATTTCTCGCTAAAGTAAGCTATAGGGTGACAATCTTGACTAAAAACTCCTCCTATGCCTACACCAGACGCATCACATTCCACTTCAAAGACCTTATCAAAGTCTAGTAGGCGCATCACCGGTACTTCTGTCATCTTCTTCTTGATTTCTTGAAATGCTTTACTAGCAGCATTTAACCATTGGAATTCGCCTTGCTTCATACAATCAATGATTGGTGCCATGATTGTACTAAATCCACGTATGAAGCGGTGATAGAAAGTTGCAAGCCCATGAAAACTACGAACCTCATGAATGTTCTTGGGCTCGGGCCAATATCCACTATGGCCTTGACTTTTTGTGGGTCAATAGATACTCCTTTAGATGAGACCACAAAACCTAAGAAAATGACATTATCAGTGAAGAAAGAGCATTTCTTGAGGTTGGCATACAAGTTTTCTTTCCTCAAAGTGGAACAAACTTGTTTAAGATGGTCCAAATGTTGCTCCTTTAATTTACTATAAATGAGGATGTCATCAAAGTACACTACCACAAATTTGCCCATGAAAGGCCTTAGTGCTTGTGTCATCATTCTCATAAAAGTACTAGGAGCATTTGATAAACCAAAGGGCATTACAAGCCACTCATATAGACCATCATTTGCCTTAAAAGCATTCTTCCATTCATCACTTGGGCGAATCCTAATCTAATGGTATCCACTTTTCAAATCAATCTTCAAAAGATTGTGGCTCCTGACACCATATCAAACATATCATCTAACCTAGGGATAGGAAAACGATACTTCACAGTAATCTTATTGATTGTGCGACTATCCACATACATCCTCCAGGATCCATCTTTCTTTAGGGTCAAAAGTGCAGGGACTGCACATAGGCTTAAGCTTTCACGACAAATCCTTTGTGCAGGAGCTCATCCACTTGTCTAGCCATCTCATCATATTGAGAAGGGCTTATTCTATAGTGGGGCAAATTTGGAAGTGCTGCTCTTGGGACCAGATCTATGGCATGTTGAATATCACGCATAGAAGGCAATTGATTTAGGAGCTCTTTAGGATAAACATCTTGGAACTCTTGAAGCAATGATCGTACTTCTTTTCTTGGTTCTTCAAAGCTATCTAGTGCAGCTTCCTTAACAACCAAAGCAAAGATGATGGGGTCTTGATGAACAGCTCTTTCAAGTTCTTTTGGACTGATGAGATTCATACTTTGCTTTTTGGGCTCTTCTTTAGCCTTACTTGCACTAACAAACTTAGTTTTGACTGGGTTAAACTTAACCCTTTATCCATTGTGCATGAAGGAACAAGAGTTCGAGCGACCATAAAGAGTGACATCTAAATCATAGAGCCATGGTCGTCCCAAAATTATATGTCCTACATCCATTGGAATCACATCACATGAAATTTGAGCCTTGTGTGAAAGGATGTGAATAAGAATAAGACACCTATCCTTGATGGTGATAGATGAATCATCTACCCAAGAAACCTTATAGGGTTTAGGACGGGCAACTAACTTCAAACCTAAGAGGAAGACAAGTTTAGAAGAAACTGCATTAATGCAACTTCCACTATCAATGATAACCTTGAAATTTGTGGTTCCACACTTGACAAAGGTTTGGAAGATAGTGTTTCTTTTCCAATCATCACTTTCTTTGGACTATGCTAGAGTACACCTAACAACACTCATTACAGGAGTATCAAGACTACCCTCACTGAGGTTGTCAAAAGATGATAGGGCTCTAATGCAAACTAATTGGGTGGAATCATTCTTTCCTATTTCTACAATGTCTTCAATGTTATGCTCATAGACTACTTCTACCTCTTCCTCTCCATCCAATTCCTCAATCAACAAAGTCTTATTAGGACATTGGGCAGCCATATGACCAAAGTCTTGACATTTAAAGCACTGGATTCTAGAATTGGGCCTAAATGTCTCTTTAACCACATTCTTCCCTTTGTCTTTTGGGCGCAAGGGCCTATTGTTGAGATTGGGTCTAGTTTGAGGACCTTGTTGGTATCTACCCTGAGGATTCTCTTCTATGTGTAAGGGTCTATTGTTGGGATAAGGCCTATTCTGGCCACCTTAGAGGTACCTACCTTGGGGACCTTCAAAATTGTTGTAAAGCAACATGCGATTGTCAAATCTCCTTCCACCTTGGGGCCTAAGGATCAATTCTAAATCTTGCACTAAGGTATAAGCATCATCAAGAGTTGAGATCTATCGGGCCACCAATTCTCTTTGAAGATCATAATTGAGACCTTTCCTAAATCTACTTAAGGTAATTGGCTCATCTTCAGTTGCATTGCTACATATCCTGTACTCTTCAAATTGTTCTACATACTCATTAGCAGACCTATTGTCTTGTCTCAAATCATATCATTGATCCAACAAGTTGCCTTAATGAGATATTGGGAAGTACTTTTCATTGAGCTTGGCCTTCATTTCTTCCCAAAGAGTTATGGGTGGTTGGCAGATCTTGCGGAGGTGGTTGACAACACTATCCCAATGGAGTTTTGCTCTTCCTACAAGTTTCATTTTGGCAAATCTAACGTTTCTATCCTCAGACAATTCATACCACTCAAAAAAATGCTCCATCTCTCTCACCTAATCATTGTAGACCTGGGGGTTCTTAACACCATCGAAGGTAGGGGCCTCTACTTTGATATGCTTTACTGAGTTGCCTTCATTGTCTCTATGGTCTTGCCTAGGGTGAGGGCCATGTCTATTATTCTTTCTTCCATTATGTGCATTATCCTCATCATACCTAGCCTCTAAGTGGCCTAGACGGGCAGTAAGCTCTGCAATGGCCTGTCTTAATTCATCTTGGGGAAGAGGATCCATGTAGGCAGGATTGGGGACTAGACTGGGATTCAGAACTAGACTCTGATTTGGAATTAGACTGCTTTTCAGAACTAGTTACTAGACGACCACTACGCAAATGCATGCAAAGAGATTAACAAACTAATTCTAGCAAGTGAATAGTAAAAATAATACTCAAGTTAAATTAAATGTGAAAAGAAGTCATGAATTCCACAGAGTGTTGCAGTCAAGCAGTACTAGCCTCAACAAGAAGTAAATTAAAAAGACCTAATTGTGACAATGTGATTATGCTAGTTCAACTACTAATACTGAGAATTAATTACTTTAAAGGATTTTATTTTTTTGTGTTTTATAATTTTTTTTTTTTTTTTTTTTTTGGCTAAAATAAAAGGCTGAAAGAAAATAAACCAGCAACTAAAATAACAAAGTCATGTGGAAGTTTAAGCAAAACAAAGGATAAAGGCAGTAGCATGTGACTGAGATAAAGTTGAGGCACATAGTAGACAAATTGGTATTAAATTTGAAAATGCATTTCAATTCATTAAGATAGGAAAGTCCACACCTTGGATGAGCTAACTTAACAACCTGGGCCTCACTAGACAGTGAGTCACACTACTAACAATGGTGAAAGTGGGCTTGTGGTTCCTCACATGTAATGGAAGTGGAGCCTTCTTGAGAATTCTGCCTGCTTCGTGGACCTCACTGGACCTTTCTTTTTTTCTTTTTTTTTTTGAAATACAATAAAGAAAGACCAAAATATAAAACTAAAACCTGCTAGTGCCAAACAGTAGCACGTCAAACTGAAACATTACATACGGAAGCTAAAGAAACGAGAAACAAAGGAAAACTAAAAAAAGAAGGGATTGGCACTCACAAGAGTCATCGGCGAAGAGACAGCGTGGCTCATCGGCGTTCACTGTCGGTGGTGCGCAATGGTGGAGATAGGAGCTGGTGAGTCAGATCGTGGGAGCGATGGTGACGGTGTGTCAACAGCGACTGTTGGTGATGATTTCGGCAGCGGGCTGTGCGAGGGCATCATTCCATTTGATGGGATCGGTGGTTTGGTGTTGGCTTTCAACTCTTTTTTGTCTCTATCTCTGATCAAGTGGATTGAAGTTGTGAATCTGATTTTTTTTTTTTTTTTTTTTTTGTGGTGGTCCTAGAGTCGAGCATGAATAAGGGTCACAGGCTTGGAAGGAGTAGTGGGTTTCTCTGTTGGCTTTGGGATGAAGAATTTGTGTGGCCAAAGGGGGTATATGGTACGGATTGGTTCAAGTTCTGGTTTACAGATCTCGTAAGGTAGGAAATTGGGTTGCTTTGGTTTGCAAATCTCGTGGGGTAAGTATTTAAGTAATGGCATGTCTGGCGATTGATTGTTTTCTGATGGTGCGTATGGCTGTAGGTTGTCAGTCGTGAATTTGGGTTGCTGAAAGGAGTGATCGGGTTGGGTTCTGATACCAAGTTGGTGCAGGACAACCTAGGCTTCCTACCTAGATTAGTCCTACCGAAGAACCTTAGGCTTCCCACCTAAGGTGTTCGGAATCTCCACCAAACAAATCAATGCAAATAATCTCAAAAATAATAATAATAGTTTGTCCAGTACAAAAGGAACCATTTGGAGCTTTATATACAGCTTCCAGGAATCACAATGATAAAGATAAACTCTCCTAAACAATCTCAAATTCTAATACGATAATCCTAACAATCTCAAATACTAATCCAATACTAAAGATAAACCCAAATAAAGATAACATAAATGATAAAGATAATCTCCACAGATATGCTATCATGTGGTGTCCGCACCACATATCAATGGACGAGAATTTAGATCCAACTGTTGCATCCACATTGAGTTTAACAGTAAAACGACTTGGGGGACCAACTCTACTTTAAAGGACTAAGACTTATAGGAGGCCCATTAGTAACTCTAAGATTTTGAACTCAACAAAAGTCCTCCAAATTTTGGAAACTAAAGAAAGATCTTCAAATTGCACTTGATTCCTCAACTTCCAAATTCCATCACACAAGATGGCTCTAAACATTAGGAGCTCGTCCTTTTGGCTCCAAACATTTGTAAAAGGAAGGGAAATAAGAATTGAATAAGGCCCATTGTCAAGGAGAAACCAAATGAATCCATTTTTTACAGCCATTTACTATTGAACCAAACTGGTTTTGCAACTGGACATAGAGCAAAAAGATAAATTGAGGACTCAACTTTTGATTTGCAAAAAGGACAAATATTATCACCAATTTCAAAGAACTTACCAAGATTGGCATTGGTAGGCAAAACATTGCTACAATCCTCCATATCAACATTTTATGCCTCTCATGCAAATTGGCTTTCCAAATATATCTCTAGAGAATCATTATTATGATGTGCCTGCTCCTTGCAAATCCAATAGGATGATTTAACTAACAAAACTCCAGAACTTGAAGGAGTCCAAACCCAATGATCCACACCAGTAACTAAAGAGATTAGAATTTTCAAAATTAGATCGATAATGGAGTCCTCAAACCATAACTCTAATTTGTGAGTATCCCACTCCAAATGTTCAGAATTTAAGAACTGAGAGGAAAGCAGAATTCCATTCAAATCAGCTCCCCTCTTTGGGATAGGAATAAATCCTTGAACATCTGGAACCCACAAATCATCCCATATTCTTATTGCACTCTTTATTACGTTATGCAGGGCGAAAAAACACCAGGCTTTCTTTGAAAAATGAAAAAATGACTCAAAGGAACACCATCACCCCCAATCTTGCAAGCAGCCTTTGAGATGAGATGTTTAACACCTAACAAGCTTTTCCAGACAGGAGAGAATTTACTTGAAGAGCAATGGTTTAGCTAATAGTGTCTTACCTTATATTTGGCCTTTAAAACATTGACACACAAACAATTTTTTCCAGATAATAACCACTAGGCTAATTTACAAAGGCTAGCTAGGTTGTATACCCAAAATTTTGTGAAACTCAAACAACCTTCATTATTATTATTATTATTATTATTATTATTATTATTATTATTATTATTATTATTATTATTATTATTATTGATGATGCTCTTTTTCGAATCAGTAGGCTGAACGTTTGGACTTTGACGATCTTGAAGGCCTAGAAAGAAAAATGAAGAATCAAAGGAGACCGGGGTTGGCCGGTCTAAGACCCTCCGATGATAAAGTTAGTTTTCCTCTTAATCAAGAAAACTTCTAATTCTACCAAAGTGTCTCAAGCAATTCAGACTTACTTTTTCTGTCGGGGAAAAGTATTTATATAGGGTTAGGAGGGCAGTTACCTTTTAGTAACTTCTCCATCATTTGTGGAGGTCGGAGGATAACCGCCATAGGGAGTTGAGTGTTTTGTCGAGAGCTTACAGCGATGTTTGGGAACTTTACACGTGGTTCGATCTCCATATTTATGGGGAACTTTCCATTGAGGCTCGTCCATGCTTGGACGAGCATCAAAGGTTCTTCACCCTTGGACGACTGCTTAAGGTCCTCGGCCCTTGGACGAGCTTTCCAGGCACCTCCATGGATGAGTTAAGGCGACGGAAGATCCTATGGGTGGCTGCCGTGTATCTCGTCCTACGAAGTAAAACTCTAGGACGAGGTTATTTCTTGTGGACGGGAGCACAAGGACGAGCTATACTTGTTCTCCTCATCAATTATTATTATTATTATTATTATTATTATTATTATTATTATTATTATTATTAGAAGAAGAAGAAGAAGAAGAAGAAGAAAAAAGTCATCTGAATATTATCAGCAAGCTTCAAAGTCAGCCGCAATAGCATCATTCAAATTCAATGGAACAGACTCCATCTAAACAAACAAAGGAAAAGAAAGCCTTGCTCTAGGCTAAGGCATGTGCAACAACATTACCTTGTCTAACGGTATAAGAGAAGGAAAAACTCTTTAAGGAGCTAATAGAAGAGAAAATATTTTTTACTAGGTGACCAAAGGAAGGTGACAGCATACCTCCCTTTTTTAACGCATTAATGACAATCTCCAAGTTACCTTCAAATTTGGATTAATGTAATCCAATTTCCTAGACAAACTTCATAGCCCATCTTTCAGCTAACACCTCTGAAATCTCCACAGAAGGAGGTTTTTGAATATTTTTCCGATAGAGCAGCCAGCATCTTGCCCGGGGTATTCCTGACAACAATTCCAATCCCAGCCTCATTGCTTTCATTAAAAATAGCATCATCAAAGTTTGTCTTGTATTCACCCTACCCAAACTATTTTCCTAATTGGAAGCATGGCTAGCCTTGAAATTCTGTAGATAACTCTAGACCGAATCCTTGATTCTCTCAATCGGTTGGGTTTGCTCCTTCATCTGGTTTTATTTCAGTGAGACCAAAGAAACCAAGCTATTGCGGCAAAAATATCAAGTGTCCTGAACTTTGAGAGAAGTAATCCCATCGGATCCGAGAATGACCCCTGGGAAGCTTGGAACCTATTTATCTAGCCAAAATCCCTACACCAAACCATTCTCACTGCCTCACACTCCCATAGTGCGTGCATAGTATACTCAACTGCTTTGCCATAAAGATGACAAGATAAATCCATAAGTATTTTTCGTTTAAGCAAGATTACTTTAGTTGATAGACTGTTTGTGCAAGCCTTCCACATGAAATGTTCAATTTTTTTAAGAACCTTGAGATTCCATAAACCAAACTAGAAATTGTTTTTGCCCACTAAACTAAAGCCCGAAGCAGAAGCCTCTCTTGAATCTTCAAACAGTAGTTTGTAGCATGATTTCACTGAGTAGATCCCAACACCAAAAAATGGTCAAAATAAAGAATCCACTTGAGGAATAGCACATAATGGAATGGATTTTATTCGTTGAGCTTCGAATGGCAGAAAATAAGCATCTAAACTAAGCCAACCTCACCTCACAGTTGAGGTTTGAAAAAGGGGACAAAACTCTCCCCCTAATTTCCCTGGCAGCCTGCTATCCTTATAAACTCAAATAGACTTCCCATCACCCCACTTTGCTCCCATAGAAATCACTCTCCTTGCCTTGTTTTTCCAAGCATATGAACCCGAAGATTGTTTTGCATCAAAGATAGTACCTTGTGGAAAATATTTTTCCTTAAAAACACAATAAAAGAGAGAATTTGTATTGTGAATAAGCCTCCAAAATTGCTTATTCACAATATAGCATCATTGAACTGTGCAAACTCTTTGAAAACCATTCCACCATCTTTTTTAGGTTGACACAGAATCTCCCAATTTTTCTAATGAATTTTCCACCGTTCCTCATCAGAATTTACGAATCAACATCTCAATGTCTTGGCAAAGACCCAAAGGTAACTTGATACAACCCATAGCAAAGGTGAGAATGGTTTGGACAACCGCCTTCAATAGAACTTCCTTTCCTGCTTGAGATAAGAATTTTTCCTTCCAACCTTGGAATTTACCCCACACTCTATCCTTAATATAGTTTAAGCTAGCCCTTCCATTCTTCCCCACCATTGCTCGAGATACTTCTAATACTATTTTATCTTAGGCACACCTAGTAAGTTTTTGATGGAACTTTTCACTTCAGTTACTGTTTTGTTGAAAAATAGTTGGTCTTTTAGTATTAATCTGTTGACTAGAGGCTTTTTCCTAAACCTAAAGAATGCTTTGAATAGCCTGAATATCACCCATTGTTGCACGACAATATAGGAGGCTATCATCTGCAAAAGTTAAATGAGAAATTCTCGGCTCTCTTCTGCAAAGAGAAAAACCTTGAATATCCCCTACATTAACAACATGTTGGATTAAACCGTTCAACCCTACCAAGCATAAGAAAAAAAAAGATATAGAGATAGATGATCCCTTTGTCTCAAGCCCCTAGAAGGAATAGTATGCCCCCGTGGCCCTCCATTAACTGAGTTAGAAAAAGATGCAAAACTGATACACTCCAAAATCTACCTAATCCACCTACTATGAAAACCCATCATTTCCATTATTTTCAACAAAAACTTTCATTCCACCCTATCGTATGCCTTACTCATTGTGGGTGCAAGCGTCCTCAAACGAGTGGGTTTCCTCATGGGAAGTATGCCTCGGCCTTGAAGTGGACCAGGAAAAGGGTGAAAAATGGAGCCACCACCTCAGGTCTAGGAACCATATAGGGCCTTTTGGGCCACTCACTTACATGCATGGGTTTACATACCAAATTATTGGTACAGCTTGGGAATGTGTTAGGTACCCAAGACCGCCCGGTTTGTGGACCAGCCTCCATTATGTGTTACTAGGCCATGTTTAAATAAAGAAGTTACTAAAGAGCCTGAATCCTTAACATCAACATACATCATGCACTTAAAAAAATAACACACACAACTTGTTAAAGGTCACATCACAATATAAAAGGAAACCAATAAAACCCAATCAAACAAAATAAATTAAACATGGAATGTTGACAATTAAATAAAACACACAAGGATAAAATATCAAATAAACCAAACATGGAAAAAAGACTCAAACAAACATGGAAAATAATTAAACATAAATAACATAACAGAGTCAAACATAATTAAATAACATGTGAAAAATGTTTAAACAATAAAAGCAAGATTTTTGTCAAATCTAGGTTTAGGGGTACGTATGCATACTCAACTACGTGTACGCATGGTCGAAATCATGTGCATGCATACTCAATGATTTGTACACATCCTTTAGCACAAAATATGTAAAAGTCACATTTTTATGATTTAATCATTTGCATTCTTGAATCTAAATCAAAGAAATAATCAAAGGAAAAACAAAACTATATAAAAACTACATCATGGTTAGAATAACATGCATAAAATAAATATAAGAACGTTCAAATAAAACACATGTGAATAATCAAACTAACATAAAAATAAAGAACATGTTAATATAATATAAAAACCAAATAAAGTCACAAAATCACTAAGAACATATTATAAACAACCACTACATATCAAAAGAATTAAAAACATCCAATATAACAGTTAGAGAAACTACATTAAGAAACTCATATGAATCCTATTAAACAAAGAAGGAGTTCATGGAAAAAATACTCACCTTGCTTAAGATTATGGGTTTAGAGATTGTTTAACTGGCCCCTTAGTGCTTACAACACAAATATTAGATTGAGAGAGCAAGAATCGTCAAAAGAACACAATAGTTTAGGTAATCACAACTCAAAAACAAAAGGTTTTGAAAAGGTTTTAAGAAATCCAATTAAGAACAAATTTCTGCCTTAGTTTTGTGCTAGAAAAAGGTTTTGAATATTTAGAAAGAACATGCTAGCTGCTTCCCTAGTGTTTTAAAAAGAGAGAATAAGGTTTTGAAAAGTTGAAGGCACTCTTTCTAGCTAGCCTTTTAATTGGAGATATAAGGTGAGTATTTATATGTTAAAACTAGAGTATTCACTTCAAGGCTTTTTAGAGGTCTTAGGACATTCCCAAGGGTTTAGGGGCTGGCCCATATCAAAGAATGATGTTTTGGTGGCCCAAAACTCATGTTTTAATAACCTAGAATCGAGCCTGCATACGCATCTTTCAAGGGTGCACACGCACCCTTGATTCATGCGTATGCATACTCCCAAAAAACCCTAATTTTGACAGCTATGTTGGCCAGACTTGAAACAGTCACAATTCACTTGATATAAGTCTAAATTAGGAAAAATTTGTATTCTAATTGGAGCCTAGGATATCTACTTTCCAATGAAGTAAATCTGACTCAAACATTCTTTGTATCAAAGGTTATATATGAGTGCAAAATAGGAAAAATTTGTATTCTGATTGGAGCCTAGAATGTGTACTTTCCAATGATATAAACCTGACTCAAACATTCTTTGTGTATCAAAAGGTTATGGTCAAATTAGTGAGCAAATGTCATTTTTCAGTATCGTTTTTAAGCAATTTGAGCACTTTTTAGTTGTGATTACTTCCAAACTATTGTAAACTCTTTAATTACCCTTGGTTGACATATGTCAAGATCATTACTGGGGTGGGGACCAAAGGTTATCAACGGGTACAAAATGAAGTGTCTATACTCATATCAAGTTTCATTGCCAAAACCCCAATTTTCCAGACTTTTTGGTTTTCATGTGATGTAAGGTTTCAAAAGCAACCAAAATATTATATGAAATAGCCTTATCAACTTGAACAGCACTTTGTGACTCAAAAATTATGAGGTAAAATTTTTTGTAAGCCTATTTGCTAGCACTTTAAAAACAAGTTTATACAAGATATTGTATAAAGTTATAGGTCTAAATTTAGAAACTTTCTCAGGGCATTTAACCTTAGGAACGAGTGTAAGGAAAGTGTGGTTCAAATTAGGAATAATCTTACTACTACTAAGACATGAAAGAACAGCTTCCGTTACCTCCCCTCCAATACTATCCCAGTAATGTTGATAGAAAATTGGAGGCATCCCATCTGGGCCAAGTGCTTTTAAGGGAGCCATTTGCTTAAGATCTATATCCACTTCCCCTCTTGTAAAATCCCCAACCAACATGTTATTCATATCATCTGTGAACACCCTAGTTGTATATTGTACCACCTCCTCATTTTCAATCAGGTCTGCTGAGGTAAATAGATTTTTGTAGTAAGACTCCAACAAGGTAGCCGACTTATCATCTCCTGTACACATAACCCCATTAGAGTTTTGAAGTCCCAAGATTCTATTTCTTTGAAACCTCTGTTAGGCATTGTTGTGGAAATTACTTGTGTTTTTGTCCCCCAATTTCATTCATAAATATTTTGATAGTTACTGCCATAATTTCTCTTCTTTTAAGAGCAAACCCATAATCTAATCCTTCAACCTAATCATTCCAACAGTCCCACCTCCCCTTAAAGCCAACTCTTCAGCTTTTTTCGAAAGCCTTTTCTTCTTGGCAAGTTTTTAAGCAATATCACCAAGAGATTTTCTACTCCACGACTAGAGTTTATTCTAACAGGCCATCGGTTTTTCCCCCACCTTATTCATTGGGGAACCATTAGTAGTTTAAATCTCCACGGTTTTTTTGATTTCATAGGTACACCACTAGGGAATATCATTATTGGTTTATGATCAGATGTGACACAGTCAATGGGGATTACCTTAGTGGTTGGAAAAAGAGCAAACCAATCAATAGATCCTACTACATGATCAAGTCTCTCCCACACTGAGACACCATTTGCAAAATTTTTAAACCAAGTAAACTTACTACCCATAAATCCCAAGTCTATGAGTCCACATTCATCCAAAGCATCCTGAAAATTTTTCATCTATGCATACGATCAACCCCCCTATTTCTCATGAGTTTTTGCAATTTCATTAAAGTCACCCACACATAACAAAGTCAAAGAGAAACGTTGGTGCAAGTCCCTTAACAGATTCCAAGACTCCATTTGAAGCTGTGTTTCAAGAATTCCATGGAAACTTGTAAATCTCCAAGTATCCTCCTTCCCCATATTGATTAAAGCATCAATATGATTCTGAGACTAGGATTCCACATGCAGCTCAATGTCTTTTTTTCCAAAAGAGAGCCAAACCACCACCCCTTGTAATTTTTGAAACACCAAATTGCAATTTATCATGAATTCCAATTAAACTTGCCAATTTACCACCTTCATTCTTAGATCTACAAAGAGTAGACCAAGCAGTAGGAGTCCAAAAATTATTCGAACTCATTTGTAGATTCCACCAGAACTTGTGGACCACAGAATCTAGTTGATCACATAGGTTTTTTGGGAATTGCAAGGCTTTTTCTACTGTAGTATATTTGTTTTCTAACATCAAACGAGTCTAGCTTATCTCAAGTGGAAATTTATAAGCTGAAAATTCAAAGCAATAAGAGTACTCGTAAAATATAAACAAGTTAAATTAATCAGTTTGATTCCAAGTCATGAGGCTTAATCAAGATAAAGTGATTGGAAACAACATAAAGTGATGACCATTAACAAACATTTTAATATGTTTAACAAAAAAGTTTCTAAAAAGAATCATACATCTACACATAAACATGTTGTTCAACATACACTTGTAATACATGCATGCTATTAAACTAGTTTTTTTTTTTTTTTAATGTTCATTCCTTGTACATATTTTTTGGTACTATGATATACACATAAAAGAGAAAATGTAAAGTCCTTTTATTAAATTTAGTCTATTTTTAAAGAAACCAATATTAATGCAATTGAGTATAAATATTTTTTTTAATTCCAAAATGTAAATAAAAAATGGAAAAGAAACAAGGTCATGGTGTTAGTGTTTAAAATTCATAAACTATTGGTGTCAATGAAATAACAATTGTTATATGTGCAGTTTTTAAGTTTTTTTTTTTTTTTTAATATTCGTATTATGTGTTTGTAACTAAGTTTTTCCGAATCCAAGGAGACCTTTCGATTGTTGACAACTAGATAGGCTTATAAACACTTGGCAAGTAGTCAATCTATTTTGCATAAATGATGAAGATAATTAACCAATTGGCCCAAAATTAAAGAAAATTTCCATCATAATAAAGTTAAGAAGCCAAAACAAAAATGAGGTGGTAAATAATATATATTTGCTTTTGGGTTGTTGATATAATGCTTGTAGCATTACTTCATCGGCGAGGAATTTGAATAAGCTGAAACATATATGGATAAGGGAATAATTGTGTATACAGCAATCACTACAATCATTATTGGTATAAATTTTGGGGTATTGATGAATGACTGTTGTTGAAGATTATCAATATTATTAGCAGATGCATTTTCCTGTATGGCTCAATGACTACTAATATTTGCATTTTGTCATTGGATGGTCATAGTAGGAAGACTCATAGTTGACATTGGCATAGGTATCAAATTGATAGCAATTCCATTTCATATATCAGAATTATAATTGCCTAAAATTTGTAATTTAAATGATAGTCTTGGAATGTTGCAACAATTTTTACTGCCTTAGTTATTATGATCTCTCTCTCTCTCTCTCTCTCTCTCTCTCTTAATTTTAGTATAAAATAAAAAGATTTTTTTTTAGTTTCTTTTGAACTTTAAAAATATCTATTAGGTGTCAAGAATTTAAATTTTACTACTTGCTCAATTTTATGTAATGAAATCATTGTCAAATACGTCAAAATGGAGAAATTATAAGGTCTACATGGAAGACAAGTGACATAGTCCACCATTCCATTAAAAGACTCACACCTGTTTAAAATTGCTGAATTGAAAATTTTTTTTAAATATTGACTCAAAAATTTTAAACAAGTGGAAGTTTTTTAGTGGAATGGTGAACAGATAACGTAATCTACCAGAGGACTATATAATTTCTCGTCAAAATGGTTATTTCAACAAATAAGAATCTTATTAACCATTAATTACAAAGTACTTATATCATAGTGGTCTATTAACAAAGTTGAATTATTTTTTCAAAAAATAATAGAATATACTTTAGTTAAATAATCTTCCTATTTTCACCATATTTGATTTGATTTTAATAGTGATTTCTAAATAGTCAACTTCAAAGAAAATTCAAATTTCTTAATAAATGATCAAAATTAATCCTATCAAATGGTTGGTTTTTAGTTAAAACTCACCCAAATTTGGTAAACTGTATAAAAAATATTAAAATTAACAAAAAAATAAAGAACTACCATTAAAACCATGTAAAGTTTAATTTAAGACATTTTTTTTTTCAAAATCTGGGTGCAAACAAAATTCGATATCTACAAATTTTAATCCGTAATGCATATTAAATACATTAAATTTTTTAAAAAAATAATATAAGTCAATAATAAAAATCTTTAACTATACTTTGTATAAATTGGTGCAAACATTACTAGAAGTAATGTTCAACTTATACCCCACAAAATGTAAACTCTTACAAGTAACGTCAAACAATAATTGTATCAATTTGCATTTAATTATTTGTAAAAATATAATATATCTAATAAACATGTTTCTAAACATAAACATAATTGCATAAATAAACTTGTTAACAATAAATTTGTAGTGAGTTCCAGTTAGCTCAACTATTAAAGTCTCTGATGGTTGTATAAGAGATCTGGGGTTTAATCTCTACCTACACTAAAAATTGATCGGTGTCTTGGTCTGATGATAAAGATCTATCACCAAGAGCGGACGCCATAAGTTGAAACTCTCTAAAAAAAATAATAAATTTGTAAAACATGCAAAAAAAAAAAAATTAATGTTCATTCCATATAAATATTGTTCTTGTACTATGCTATACACATAAAAGAGAAAATGTAAAGATCTTTTAAATTCTTTTTTTTTTCAAAACCAATATCAATAATGTTCAACTTATAGAAATTGACGCAAATATTACAACAAATATTTTTTACACATAAACATATTCGTATATATAAACATACTATTAAACATAACCTTTTAACACATGCATGCTATTTAAAATAATTTATGTTCATTCCTTTTCTTTTTTTTTTTGGTGTCACACTATACACGTAAAAGAGAAAATATAAAGACCTCTTATGAAATTGACTCTTTTTTACAATACCAATATCAATGCAATTGAGCCTTCTTCTTTTTTTTCTTTTTCTTTTTTTCTTTTTTTTACTTTGTTAATTGACCAAAATTATATAAATAATGAAATTAGAGGTTAGTACCCATAAGATTCTTACTTGGTGAAGTAACCATGTCGATCTATATGGTAATGATTAATAAAATTTAGTGAGCAGTAAAATTCAAACTCCCAACATCTAATAGTGGTATAAAATTAAAGATTAAAGAAACTAATAAAACTCTCATTATTTTATTCTAAAAATAGCAGAGAGAGAGAGAGAGAGAGATCATAATAAGTAAGGGGGTAAAAATGGTTTCAACAAGCAAATTATGAATTTTAGGGGGCGAGAATTCAATTTAATGGTTTTTTTAAATTAAATTGAGTCTTTTTTTTTTTTTTTTTTCCAAATAAAATGTTGTACTTAGTATGCATTAGGGATTAAGAGCTTTAGATAACAAAATTTTTCTGCCCCTAAATTTCAATGGAATTTAAGTCTTAAATTAAGCATTTGCATTGTTTGAATGGTCAAAGTTTTTTTTTTCTGATTTTGATAATTTTTTCATATGATTTACCAAATTTGGGTGAGTTTTAACTAAAACCCAACCATTTGATTGGATTAATTTTGATCCTATATTAAGAAGTTTGAAATTTCTTTTCACTTGAATACTAATGGGGGAAAATCACAGTTAAAATAGAGTGAAATATCATGAAAATAGGAAATTACATAAGTAAAGTTTATTCTATTATTTTTTGGGGGAAAATAACAACTTTGTTAATCAACCATGATGATATAAAAAATGCAATTTGAGGTTAAAATCAATAAAAGTCTTACTTGTTGAAGCAACCATGTTGGCATATCTAGTAATGATTTCATCTACATAAAATTGAGTTAGTAGTAAAATTCAAACTCTCAACATCTAATAGAGATTTAAAATTAAAGTTCAAGCTAACTAAACGGACTTTTTAATATAGGATCAAAATTAATCAGATTAAATGGTTGGGTTTTAGTTAAAACTCACCCAAATTTGGTAAATTCTATAAAAAAGAATTATCAAAATCAACAAAAAAATAAATAAATAAAGAACTGCCATTAAAAACATGTAAATGCTTAATTTAAGACCATAATTTTCATCAAAATCTAGGTGCAAACAAAATTTGGTATCTATAGCTCTTACTCCCTAATGTATACTAAACACACCACTATTTGAAAAAAAAAAAAATAGCTCAATTTAATTTAAGAAAAACACATTAACTACACTTTTTAGAAATTGACACAAATATTACAATAAATAATATTCAACTTATACTCGCTTCCAAAAAAAAAAAAAAACCTACACTCAGACTAACTTTTAAGTGATGTTTTGGTTTGATTTTATGTTAGAACTCTCTCTCTCTTTTGTTCGTTTCAAAATTAAAACTTATATTCGACAGACCTTACATTGATACCAACTGCAGAGAAGTAGGCAGTGTGAATGTGATCACATGAAGCAGCTGGGTCTGAATCCATATTCATGGTCTCCTACCCACCGCCTAAACATTGGTACTCTTGTTTTTTCCTCACCCAACATTGTTAGAGTGAAATTCCCGTGAAACACATTAATGCCTTAAATTCTGTGTATTTATTTATACTCTTCCTATTTCCGTGAACCCATAATTAGTTCACATCAATCCATGCACCAACCAAAGATTTTTCTCACTTATCTATCACCACCAACCCGACCCACCTCATTAACGTTACCTCACAGCTCGGCCCTCCCCTATAAATTCAACACCCATATCCTCTCACTCCACTTAATTTCCACTCTCACAAAATGGCACTCTTTTTCTCACTTCAAAACTTTGTTGTACTACTAGTGCTAGTACTAATTTTCTTGTGTCTATTGCCACTTGCTAGGCCTTTTACTGTTATAATGTCTGATTCCTCTGGCCTAGTTGATGGGCCTCAAAGTGGATACTCCATTAACAAGAACGGGATTCGAACTGACCCCAATGAGCAAGAAGCGGTCTACGACATCATGAGGGCCACCGGCAACAACTGGGCCACCGACATCCCCGACGTGTGTCGTAGCCGATGGCACGGTATCGAGTGCATGCCTGACAAGGACAACATCTACCACATTGTCTCACTCTCCTTCGGGGCCTTATCCGACGACACCGCATTCCCACCTTGCGACCTGACCCGATCCTATATTTCACCATCCATCACTAAACTTCCACACCTTAGGACCTTACTCTTTTACCGTTGTTTAAGTTACATTCCCCAACCAATTCCAGCGTTTTTAAGTAAATTGGGTTCCACACTACAAACTTTAGTACTTAGAGAAAACGGGCATGTGGGTCCCATACCTAGTGAACTAGGCAATCTCACTCATTTGAGGGTTCTTGATCTTCACAAAAACAATCTCAATGGTTCAATCCCAATCTCCCTAGGCCAAGTCACCGGTCTAAGGTCGTTAGATTTGAGTGGGAACAAACTAACCGGTTCAATTCCTAGTTTAAACTTCTCAGTTCTGAACATTTTAGACCTTAGCCAAAATCTTCTAACTGGTTCAATTCCACCTAGTCTTGGAACCTGCCATTCCTTAATCAAAATTGATTTTAGCCGCAATCGTCTAAATGGTCCAATCCCCAACTCAATTAACGGCCTATCAAACCTTATGCTCCTGGATTTAAGCTATAATCGCCTTTCGGGCCCACTTCCTTCACCACTTAGAAGCTTAACTTCTCTCCAAGCATTGAATCTCAAAGGAAATTCAATGGGGTCCAACCCAATTCCTAGTCATTGTTTTGAGGGTTTGAAAGGTTTAATGATTTTAAGTTTGTCAAACATGAACTTACATGGTCCAATTCCTGAATCGCTAGGCCGATTAACAAACCTTCGTGTCCTTTATCTTGACAACAATTACTTAAACGGTTCAATTCCTTCGAACTTCCAAGACCTGAAGAATATTAGCGAGTTAAGACTAAACGATAATCGACTAACTGGTCGAGTTCCTCTTGGGAGAGACATGGTCTGGAGGATGAGAAGTAAGTTGAGGCTTTACAACAATTCAGGGCTTTGTTACAATGCCAATAGTGGTTTTGAAGAAGATTTGGATTCATGGTCTCATCCAGGTATTGGTTCATGTGACATGCCAAAGCCTGAGTCAGCAAGAACAGTAAGGCATCTTTCTAGCTTTGTACCAAGAACATTTAATGTTTCATCTGATGCAGTTTTTAAATTTTCAGTTTACGTTAGGTTGCTTCAGCTGACTTCGTTTGTTGTGTGTACTGTGACTTTAATGTAATACACAGAAATGTAATAATGTTTTGTGTAATATACTGATAATATTAGTCTTTAGTTGTATCATGAATAAGTTAGAAAAGTAGTTACACTATTTCCACCTCTTCAAGACTTCATCTGACACTGTTTCAAGTATAAAAGAAATCACAGGGAAGATGAATGTGCCAGGAGAGTGGCCTAGCTTCTCCATTGTATAGGCCCTGCCTAGTATAACTTTTTACTTATCTCTTTAGCTAATATTTATGGATAAAATGAAAAGATAAAGAGTGTTTTTTTTTTTTTTTTTTGGTTAAGAGTTTTAATTTCCGCTCTTGATAATAGCTCTTTATAATTAAACCAAGACACTAATTAGTTTTTGGTATAGACGGAAATTGAACCTCAAATCTAGATAAGAGTGTTTGTTAATTGTGAATTATCAATACATATCATTTAACTAACAAAAAAATATACATCTTTATTAAAAATTGGGATGGATAAGTAACAAGCACTCCATTGTATAGGCCCTGCTTAGTTTTACTTATCTTTGGTTTTTTTTTTTTTTTTTCTGAAAAATAAGCTGGACAACTTTGGTTGATACGAGAGTGTATGTGATCCAAGTTAGTCAGTGAGGAGGCCCAGGTAAGGTAAAGAATGGTTTATTGTTGGGCTTATTACAGTTCACACAAGATGGCCCATAATAGCCCCCAAACTATTTGATGCATTAAAATTCAACCAAGCTTAACATAGTTCAATTCAATACAGAATGAAAAGGTATAAGAAAAACGAGATTTGAAAGGCCTAATTTAACTCAAGTTGCTTGTTGGAATTTGAATTATGATTACTTTACTAGCATGTAAACACAGTTTGATACTCTGATTGACCTGAAAAGGCCTAAAACTTCTTTTTTTCGATGAATATCAAAGGACCTTATATTTATTTTAGCTTTGCGTAAATAGACTAATGGAAGAAACAGCAGTGTTGTTTCCCTTACAATTTAGATTTAAAGGCATGTCAGTATCATCTCATTTTCGTTAGTAACACCTTAACATCATCATCTGATAAAACAATTTGAAAATATCATGAATTAGGATACATGTTTCCTTTTTTTGTTGCGGACTTGCAGTCAAAATATTCATTTTGTAATTTGAGGTAATTTATAGTATTAATTTGACTAATAATTTTGAACATAAATTAGTGAAAAACAGGCCATTACAATGTTAATCACTGTGTGAACGGTAATATTAATATGTTTGTCTATTATTTTTCTTCTAACACATTGAATATTGACTTTCTAAAACAATTTTTTTTCAATCAAGCCGGACAGTATTTTAAAAAAAGAAAAAAAAAAACAAAAAGGAGTATATATATATATATATATATATAAAAATAAAAAATAAAAAAAAAGGTATAAACTTATAGTAATCCAGGAAGGGTATTGAAGAGTATATAGTGTGTGCCCTTGGAACTATCAAACAAATTAGAGAAGAGCATCCTTCTAGAACAATCATATTCCAAATACAACAAAATATAGTAACCTGCATAAAGAATTTAGAACTACCCCATTTGCAGTTTTGTCATATATAGAGGGTCTCTCAAAAAAAAAAATAGTCATATAGGGAGGGCACACCAAAACTATTGGCAATCTAGTCTGGCATCAATGATTAGTCGGCGTACCAACTCAGAAATTTGGATCATAATGCAGTGCATCTCTGGCTACTGCATAAAAGTTGAAATATATATAATCATAATAGTTATATCCACACCTTTCACAATTTTTTTTTTTAAGTAATTCTATATTTGTCCATAGTTTGTTCTGTATTTCCTTATTTATTTGTTTTTTTTTTTTATAGGAATCTTCGTTACTTATTTTCAATTGTTTCTAGGGTTCATAAGACCAAATATTTCCAAATTTTGTTTATACCATGCAAGAAAATCTTAAGATTGTTTTTCTTAATGCGTGTGGATAATCTTAATTAATCTGTTGAGGATCTATATCTTATCTCGAAACTTTAAAATCGAGACTTGATTTTTAGTAGCTATATTCTTTTACATAAATGTATTGAAATTCTATTAACACAATTGGTCTATGTCGTATATATGTGGACAATTCTAATTAATTCGGTGAGAATACATAAAAGGCCACAAAATTTTTGAAATTGAAACTTAGTTGTTGGTAGCTGTATTCTTATATATAAATGTATTGAAATTTCCATGGACACAATTGGTCTGTGTCACGTGCACAGATACAGCCAGCCAACCAGCCAAAGCTTCTTGGGTTCTTACAAATAAGACAGTAATACTACGTAGTTTTTAGCAATTTCTCCATTTCCTTGGTATCTGTCATTGAACTTTATAGGAATCCAAAAAAATTCCTAACAAGTTGGCATGTTCCGAAATTTTTTTGTCCTCTTTCAGCTTAGTTTATTCATTGTTCCAAAATAACAAAAGAGTTTTATATTGGATAAACACACTATGTTCATCTAACCAGGAAAAAGGTGCATGTGATGCAAAGAGATATTGTTTTCAAATTTCTGGATGTAACTCATTTTTGCAACCAAAGATGGAATTCTACTAGCTCAGGATATGGGGATCTCACACTTTGATTGTTGAAATGGTACTTTAGTTGTTCAAATGTTAAACTCGTTTAGATATATTTTTATGGAAATTTTGTACTATAACTATTTAGTAGTTGTGTTTGATTGTTCTTTTTCTACCAAGAAATCAACTTTTGCTTCATGAGGAAGATTCAAAAACAAAATTCAAAATATTCAAAGTTGGTTGCGATAGAAACAATTGGACTAGTAGATTTGAGGTATTATTTAAGGTCATTTTTAGGAACTATCCAGATCTCAATCAAGTTACAGTAGGACCCAATAATTTTAGCATTGTGGGACGATATATATTGAACTTTTTAGCAATGATGTCACTTATTTGCAATCAAGTTAAAAAAGGTCCACCAAGTTTGACGGTTTAATCTATAAATACCTACCACAGTACCGTTTAATTTTTTAGAGGATCCACAGTACCTTTTAATTTTCTATTGCTCATCCAGACATGAATCAATTTTTTTGCTATATTTCCGAGAATGAATAAACATTAGTGCCTTCACTGTAAACTGGAAATCTAATCCCTGGAGTTAAACAAACATTTTACGGGCTGAATTTTGCTACTCTCACAGTTTTTGATAACTTATTTGTCAAATAAAAAGAAAAAAAAATAGAAATTAACTTCTTTTTAAAAAAAATTAATTTTGGGGTTTACAAAAAAAGTTAATACAAAAAACCAAAAACAAAAAGCATTTTTCTTTTACCAAACAGATAACAATTGAGAATCTCGCTAATAATAATATAAGATAGGGAAAAACTCTCTCAAATATATATATATATATATATATATATATTTGAATAAAGAACTAATCAAAATAATACATCAAATCATGTAAGCACATCACCAACCTCAAAAAATTGGATTGTCTTAAATGTGTGAATTAAATGATACAAAAATTAGTTGCATTTCAATGAATTTCAGATGTCAACTCCATAAAAAATGTTATTACTCAGTGCTTTTTTTAGACTTCAAAATAAGTTGTCATTATCAATAGCCCTTTTTTCTTTGAGGTCCATAACCATAAACTCCTCCCCCTCTTTTTTTTTCTGAAAAAACAAGGTCAATAGAATATGGACACATAAGAACACCTGCATAGTTCCTCAATAAAGGATACTCACTAATCAATAACAACACTTTTTTTTCATCAAAAATAAATAAATAAATAGCAACACTTTTTTTTTCTTTTAAATATAAACAGTGTTGGCAGTGAGATTTAAAAGTAAAACCAATGTATGCTAATGCACCAGATGCAATTATATACGTTTCTTTGATATACTAATTAATTTGGCATGTAGCTTCACAAAAAAAAAAAAAAAAAAAAAAATTACTTAGGCATGTGGTTTTTTTCCCCCCTAAGTAAACTGAAGGAGGGAATTGGGTTTACTCTGGGATTTATTAGTGCCTTAGGTGTGATGTTTTCGAAAAAAAAAAGTTAACCACACCACTTCACCCTAAAATTGTAAAATCCAAAATTGGTGTCAAAATCAATAAATTACAGAGTTTGGAACCGAAAGTTGCATAAAAAATTTCATACTCACTCAAGTCGACTTGCCATTCATCTCACTTGAGAGGGAATCTATCACAACACAAAGGTAAGAGGGAGTATGTGAAATTTTGGGCAAAATATTTGACATCTCAAAACTCTTCGTTAATTTAAAGATTGGTTTATAAGGTGAGATGAATCTTAAAAGTAAGCGATAGTTGTGATATTTTTAAAGAAAAAAAAATTTGTGTAAATATTACAAATAAGCCCCAGGCTCAAAGTAGATAAGTTTATTTAACTAAAATCAAACATTGATACTCGGCAACGGAAAT
This sequence comes from Lithocarpus polystachyus, assembly GCA_033629205.1. NCBI lineage: Eukaryota > Viridiplantae > Streptophyta > Magnoliopsida > Fagales > Fagaceae > Lithocarpus > Lithocarpus polystachyus. The sequence goes on along the minus strand of CM066166.1, from coordinate 34,200,182 downwards.
CACTCTCTTTGGGATTCTAAAATTAAAAAAATAATAAAAATCAAACCTTGATACACTTGGTAATTTAGAAGATGTCTAGTACATGTATTTAAATACATATTTTTAGTTTTTAAACTACATTATATGTATTTTTACACACTTTTTCAATCACGCGTATTTCTAAAAAATATAAACAATATTACTAAAACAACATTACCAAACGAAACCTTAGTAATTTGGATGCTTATCTGCCAGATCAGACTATTTTATAGAGGGGAATTCAGAATAAAATTACCCAATGAAAGACAAAAGACAAAAGAAGAATCTTAAAATTAGATGAATAATAAAAAATTAGTGTAAATAAAAAAAAAAACTAATTATGCTAATACGAAGGGATAAAGTATGAATGTAAAAGAAAAACAGTATCATGCGAGTTGTCCTTATGTACCTTATCGCCACTGGATCCAGGGACGGACCTACGTTGGGGCAGAGGGGGGCCATTGCCCCCCCCCCCCCCCCAAATTAAAAAAAAATGGTATACAAAAAATTAAAATTTGCCCTTAAATATATATATATATATATATTTGTCTCTCCTCCTTTAAAATGTTTAGATATTGACCTACAAGAAAAGAAATAAATAAATCAAATTCATGCCCCTTTAACTACAAAAACAAAATAAAAAAATAAATATAGACTAAACAAAAATCGCGCACAAAATAATAAACACTTATTTTGTATGCTATACTTTGTTGATGTGTTTTATAATATGAAATGTATAAGAAATACTTATTTTGTATGTAGCATTTTGTTGAATATGAAATAGATGTTAGTTTTTATTTTCATAAATTTTTTTTGGTTTTAAGCTTTGGCCCCCCTCAAGTACGAATCCTGGTTCCGTCCCTGAGACTGGATCTCCTTTCAAGTTGAAGGATTTTATGTTTTGGAAAACACATGTTGTGGGCTCACTGCACTTTAACAAACACAACGGAACAAAAATCACCTCAAAAATCATTCATATTCTTTACATTACCTTTACAGGTAAGTTGTATGTCATGTCCACAGAATTATTGTTACTTAAGATTATTTGTTTTGAGTATGTTGTTTAGGTTGATTGATTAATTGTTTATTGAACACTTTGGAGTTAATCAAAAAAATTGAACACTTTTTCAAATTATGACATTATTAAGAGCGGATGTCATAAGTTAAAACTCTCTAAAAAAAATTATCGCAAATATTAGTCTTTTGAGAGGTCTAATTTTTCTTCGAATTAAACTCATTTTCTCTTTTTTTTTTTAAACTAAAATAGTTACGGCACTTCACCATAGCATAGCTCTCAGTGGTAGACGACGTGTTAGTTGAGTCCGAGGTGGTCGTAATGTGGTAGTTGTTACATAGTCTCAAGAAGAGAGCAACTAATTTCTCAATATAATTTTAATAGTTGTTACATAGTCTCAAGAAGAGAGCAACTAATTTCTCAATATAATTTTAATAGTTGGACTCTCAGGTACCAACTAATTTCTCAATTAAGATTTTGATTGTTTGATTATCCTTTAATTGTTTAGTAATTTTTGGGTTAGGTAATTGCCGTAATTTTCTACCATAAAGTAAGCACAAATTAAATTAAAGAAGATTTTCCCAAAAAGCTTTGTGATACTGGCATTTTTTATCCTCAAATAATTTGAACATATACACAGCAATACAGTGACAAGAAACACCTTGTCTTTTACTGTTCAGTAAATAACTAGTATGTGCTATGGAATTTTGTGCCGAGTCTTTTCAATCCAAGAAAGAGTTACACAGAAAATTACAGATAAGGTTAATGTCAACTAACCAGTAACCACAGTTGCAAGCGCCTTGCAAAAGCTATGTCCTAATTCAACAATTATACGGATAAGAACATATGTTGAAGTACCAGTTGGATTGGTTCTCAAAAAAAAAAAAATATATATATATATATATGGTTGGATTAGCATTTTTGTCTGTCTCAAAATAAGTATCTTAAATTTAAATAACATGATTATTAATTTATTACAAAAGATAGAAATCTTATAATTTTTTTAAAATATATATATAAGTAAATAGTAGGCGAGGAAGTGGTTGGCTATTAGCTTGACTTTAATTGACTTTTTCTCAACATGAAAAAAAAAATTAATATCTTAGCATTACCCTCAATAAATTATTTTAATAGTTTAAAATTTGTCAAAACTTAAAATTTTTTTATAAAAAAGATTTTCTTTGGAAAAGCACAAGTATTTAAATTGAGATAGAGAAATTAATATATACATTTATAATATTTTTTTATTAGATAGATAGAATTTCAAAGTTATGGTATTCACTTAATTATAATTGCTTTTTATTTTCAAAACATCAATGATTTTGTTTTGAATAGATGGTATTCAAACTCATGTTCTTTATTTGAAAATAGTATTTGTTTATTTTTAAAAATATAAATAGTAAAAATTTATAGTATTCACTCCATCATTATTACTTTCTATTATTAAGTTAAAACATCAATGATTTTGTATTGAATAAACAGAATTTAAACACATCATTTATTTGAAAGCAAAAATCTTGTTGGTTAAGTTGATTAATCTAAAATCCGACAACATTAATAACAATAAATGTCAGTGAAAAAAATCTCATGTGCAAATTAGAGTTTTCCATTTGTAAGGACGCAGTTTGGGTTCCTATCTCAAGTGATGAATGAACTTAGGTCCAAAAAGCCCAATACAATAAATTTGTAGATAGTGGATTGGAAAACTGGGTTTTAACAAGTTGGACAATAAATATAATGGATTCAAGTAGCGAGAAAAGGAGGATAAGCTGATTTAATTAAAAGAAAATCATTCTTAGCATAATCCGAAGAGATCAGTTCTTATATATTTATTTTAAGTTTGATTACAAAGTCAATTCTTGATGACTATAGTGTTTTTCTCTTTTTTCGTCTCTCTCCTTTTTTCTCAAGGTATCTCCTCTGTTTTATCCTATCTTTCCCCTTCGTCTCTACCTTCCACGTGCAGACCAGATTGTTGGTGTTCATCCCAGTCCCATCAGTATCTTCCTAAAGTCTTTGGGTAGTAGATGTAAAGCTGAAAGTTACTGCTCAGGCATCACCTCCTCATTACTGCGGCTAGAGAGTTAGTTACAAAGCATTCAATACGGTGGTAGCAACTTTCGCTTAGATATTTCTTAACTCCCATCCCTCATGTACGTGTGTAACACTCGTCCTTATCAATAGAATTTCCTAGAATGCCACATTAGATGATAGGATATACACTTTGATCTGTGCTACATTTATCCGAGGAGATATTTCTTCTCGGCATGCCTTCTCTAATCTTCTCATTTGTAACTTACTCATGGGGCTCTGAGTCTTACATCCTCACCACTGTTTATTTGTCCTCGATCCAAACGTCCTTAGCTAAGGCCCTAGGCCCAACATATGATTTTAGGCCCCTTATCCCTACACCATTTATTCCTTGTGCTTGGTACAAAAATTGGACTCTCCTTTGAATTCAATCCATAGGCCAACAATCACCAAGTATAATTTATTTTTCCTTCTCAAAAAAAAAAAGTATAATTTATTTTTTTGAATAACACAATATTAATTTTAAATTATATTGATATGCTATCATGTAACGGAAAACTATTTGAAAAATGGCCCCCATCCCCATCAATGTGAATTTAAAAAATTGAGAACAGCTAGGAGAGGACCATAGAAACAAATAGAAAAAGTAAAAAACAAAAATGCTTAAAGAAGAAGACTTGTTTCCAACAACAAATAAGTGCTTACCCAATACTATTCTCCATGTTCCACAATTTTCACAAGCACACGCTTCCTTCTTCTACAAAAGTAAAACAAAAAGTACAATAGAGAATTCTTCTCTGTTGTTGTTGTTCCTCAATTCTCGTAGTAACTTAACATTAACATTTGCCTAAACAAATAATACTTTTTTAGCTTTTGCTCTTAACTCTCAAACACAAACACAAACACAAACACACTGAAAAAAGAGACACAGAGAGAGAGAGAGAGAGAGAGAGAGAGAACAAAAGAAAGAAATGTCTTTGTTTTATTCCAAAGCGGTTGTGTTTCGAATCTAAACTTGCTTCAGCTTCAGCTTTGCTCTGACCTCTAGTCTCCAACAAGCTAAGTTAAAGAAGACGAAGAAGAAGAAGGAGCTGATTTTCAAAACCCAGAATTTTAAAGGGGGTGTCTTTTTTTTTCTTTTTTTGACTTTTTTGTTTGGTGGGTTTGATAGGAGTGGGGGATATGGCTTTTCTTTCAATGCTATGTTGTGGAAAGGGTACAGATCGGTATGTATATGAAGTTATTATGTTGATTATTTTGTGGGTTTTTGTTCTTTTGAAATATAGTATTTGAGTCTTTTGTTGTGATGTGCTTTATATTCTGATGATTATGAGAGCTGAAAAGAGTTTTGAATTCTGGGTTTAGCTTAGATTTTAGGAACAGGCACTTGGGTGTGGGTGAGACTTGAGAGGAATCTCTCTTAAATAGCTTTATTTGGTTGTTTGGTGTTTGGTGGGAAAAGATAGAAAAGGAAAATAGAATCAGGAGACTTAAAAATGTAATCTTAATGACCCAATAGAACAGAATACCTGAGCATCACTTAACTAAGTATTTGATTGGTTTGATTCTAGAAAAACATGTTATGCTTTAGTTTATGTGAGAAACTAAACGAAGAGTAATTCATATACACATCTATGAAATTATATCAGGCTTAATTGCGTTCACTTTTTCATTATAATGTTTTGATGCAAGTTTAGTTATAGAGTGGTTGATTGTACAGGAATGAACTAGGGAAGAAGCAGCAAACTTGGAGAGTCTTTTCTTTAAGGGAGCTGCATGCAGCTACAAACAATTTTAATTATGATAACAAGCTTGGAGAAGGGGGATTCGGCAGTGTTTACTGGGGTCAGCTTTGGGATGGATCACAAGTAATGAATCCATTTCTCAGTTTCTGCTTAAACTTTCTACTGTGAAATCTGCTTATTGTTTGTTAATTGTGCAATTGCAAAACAGTTATTTTTATCACAAAACATTCAGTGGCTATGTTATTGATATATGTGAAAAATTCATATAGAAAATGAGTATCTTAAAGAGTGTTGGTTTTGATTGATTTAACTTTAGGTTCTGGATCTGTTTATTTTATTACGAATTATATTATCTCATAGTGCTTTGTTCCACTTATGGTATTTTGTCACCCCCTTTTTTTGCTGGTCTTGAATATTGAAGTTTATTAATAGCAAATTAGCAATACACTTGTGACTATAAGACAATACCAATAAAGCTAAACAGCCATGTGACCTTTGTTTACTTTCTTCCCTTCTTGTCAAACATTTAATTTTCTTTTATTTTAGAAAGAATACTCAACAAGGAATATATTTTAAATGTTCAAATTTTAAATGAAATGCATGCTTGAAAGGTAAATTTCAAATGTGACCCGATGAAAATTTGTATAAAAACAATTGCATCCAAATGAGCGGTATGGATGTCAAACATTGCAATTAATACCCATAGCTTGCTCTAGCAAACATTCACTTCTAACTGTATAGTCTAGGAGGTCATGCACGTACAGATATTGGAGGCTGAATAGTATGAATTGCCCTGGTCAATTGTAAGTTGTGTTCTTGTTGTTAATGGTGATTGTCTCTGTAGATTCTGGTTAGTTTCCCATGTCTACTTGCTTGAGGCTTATATTCAAACATTGAAGTGAAAGAAAAATCGGATTATAACCAGTATTATTATACTCTTAAAAAAAAAAAAGATTGTTTCAAAGAAAAAAAAAAGGAAATCAAGTTTATTAAATGTTACTAAGTAAGGTTGTAGCCTGAAGCTTTGAATTGTGTACGTGTGTGTGTGTGTGTGTGTGTGTGAGAGAGAGAGAGAGAGAGAATTGTGTCCTGAAGTGGAATATGGTGAAGAAATTAGTTTTTGGACGACAAAAATGGTTTATAAGTAAGATTGGGAGTGGAGTGAATGTGAGGTGGCGCAACCCTATCCTTCCACCCCTGTTATTTTACTTTATTCAATTTTTATATTATAGGATAAATAGGAGGATTGTGATATCCATTCAAAAGCGGGATGGTACCTATTAAAGAAACGAGGAAGAGATGCCCAAGATGATTTGACTATGTACAACAAATCTCAAATGCATTAATGAGAAAGAGAGGCTTGATTTCATTTTGAATGAATGAAAAGGGTAAGAGGGAGGTTTGAGTAGTAAAGATGGATATGATAAACAAAGAGGTGACGGAAAAATTTGGCCTTAGGGTGGAATGGCCAAGAAAGATACCTAGCTCACAATGGAATAACGGATCAACCCCAGTTAGTTGGAATCAAGGCGAGAGACAAGAGTTGAGTGGAGTACTGATCATAACAGACTTTGTAATAATACCAATAGATCCAGACTTGTAACCCAAGTATGTATTAATTGAACTTCTAGGTTTAATATATATATATATATGTGTGTGTGTGTGTGTGTGTGTGTGGGGCAACCATAAAACCTGCCATTGCACCCAATCCAGCTTGGGGCATTGTAGTTTCTTGAATCCAGTCCAACCTTATTTCAGACCTGTGTGAGCACAAGCCACTAGAGGAGGTGGGGTGGAGCCTCAGTGTCAGAACATGTTGATGGTCTCTTCGAGTTATATGAAATTACATTACAGATGCTTTTTAGGTCTAAACCAGTGATTGATTTTTCCTAGTGTCAGCATTGCTTTCCACCAGACCAGAATGTCAATTTAAATTGCTCGAGCTGGAACATTCTTTACTTCCATGGCAAGAAGTTTAGTGAGTTAAAAGCTTTTTCCTATCTCTTTCCATTATATTCTGTTTTAGTGAGGCAGGATTTTCATTGAATGAATTAAACACTGACATTACATCCATGTCATCAAACTTTAACTTGCATATAACAAAACAATATGACATTTGAGCTCTCTAGTTCGACTGGCACCTCCTCCCCTTATAAGTTCTAGGTGGAGAGTGAGGTCTTGGGCTCAAGACCTATTGGATGCATATGTAACTTACCAACAAAAAAAATATTGAGCTTCCCTTTTTGCCATATTTGACAGCAAGTGGTGTCCTGTGCACTTATCCTTTCTCAACATACCTCAAATATCTGGTAGCTTAGCATTGTAAAATGGAATGATAAGTCAGGGCAGACTTTTTAAGTCAAGCAAGAGCATAGCATTGGGAAGTCATGGTATGCAAGACAGGTGATTCAGCTTAGCTGGTTGTAAGTTTCCCTACGACACCAGGTTAAGTGACTTAAACAAAAATGATTTCATCCTCATGCTCAGATGGAGAAGAATAAGAAAAAATATTATGAGCTCTCTCTCTCTCTCTCATTTTGATAAGGAAAAAAGAAAAAAAGAAAAAAGAAGAAGAGGATTTTGTGGTGGGTATGCATGGAGTTGGTAGGGAATTGGTCACTGCGATAATTAGCTTGGACTATGTACATGCACTGAAGTAATGTTGGACATAAGGTGCTTATGCAAGTATCAATCTTATAACATACTTGTAAATGGAAAATTGCCACTTCTGTTTCACTAGACTTGCCCTGTAACCCAGAAATTTGTGGGCTTCAAAGATGCTTAATCAGTACCTAAGCTAAGTGCTTTAATTTTAAGTTTCAACCTCATAGGTTGAAGAACTATTGCCATCATTATTCTGTTTTGAAGCCCTCTTCTTCCAGGTAGGCTATTGCCAATAGTACACCCTTTTTTTTAATCATAATCGTTCTTCCTGAAGGATATTAATAATTTTACAGTCCATGTTGAGACACACAGAACTTGCATCTTTAACTGACATAGCAAGAAGATGGTTCTGTGCTTTGTTGGGCCAAATTTGGACAATACTGCTAATTGGATCAATTGATGCCTCTTAAAGTACATGGTGCACTAATCCCTTGAGGATAAAATTAATTCTGTTCTTGTATTGGTCACCTTTTTCATGCAAATTGATTAAGACTTCTTAGTCATCCTCTGAAATTAATTTGCATTTTTTCCTATATATAATGTCAAAATTATAATACTGACTTGCGGGAGTGCAAATGGAACTAATTGATTTGGGTGGAAACCCAATGATAACTGATTCAAAGTGCTTGGGGATAGAACTTCATGATATGCTTTTTACAAATATCACTTGGAGTGCCCTCTCTAAAAATCACTTTAGTTGTAATAGTAAAACATGTATAAGTTGAGTGGCATTATAGTTATCAAAAAACAACTATCCGTTTTTAATGCTATTAGAACCTTTTTTTTTTTTTTAGTTCCCTAAACGCACTCATTTTAACCTTTATTCTTTGACGTTGAGTCTTGGATGCTACCACAACTTATTATGTGCTTGATTATTATCATGTAGTAGCCTTTCCTCAACATTCCTCACCTGATGGTAATCTTTGCAATGGCATATATTTGTTATATACAGCCCTTCCTCAATATTTTTGAGATGCTTCTTATAAACTGAATACCATTCTGAGAGGTGATATATATTTGCAGATTGCTGTCAAAAGGTTGAAGGTTTGGAGCAACAAAGCAGAGATGGAATTTGCTGTTGAGGTTGAGATACTAGCACGAGTACGCCACAAGAATTTGCTCAGTTTACGTGGCTATTGTGCTGAGGGGCAAGAGCGTTTGATTGTATATGATTACATGCCAAATTTAAGCTTACTCTCTCATCTTCATGGGCAGCACTCCGCAGAATGCCATCTCAATTGGGACCGACGGATGAGTATTGCAATTGGGTCTGCTGAGGGCATTGCGTAAGTACTGATCCTGACTTTCCTATTCATCTTTCTTGTGCCATATACATAACCTCCTAATTTGTTTGATTCAGCTATCTCCACCACCAATCCACTCCACATATAATCCATAGAGATATCAAAGCAAGCAATGTGTTGCTAGATTTAGATTTTCAGGCTCGGGTTGCTGATTTTGGATTTGCCAAGTTAATCCCTGAGGGTGCAACACATGTGACAACAAGAGTTAAGGGTACCCTTGGCTACCTTGCACCAGAATATGCTATGTTAGGGAAAGCAAATGAGCGTTGTGATGTCTACAGCTTTGGAATACTCCTACTAGAGCTTGCAAGTGGCAAGAAACCCATTGAAAAACGTGGAGCCATAAAACGCTCAATTACTGATTGGGCACTGCCATTGGTCTGTGAGAGCAAGTATGATGAACTAGTGGATCCAAAGCTTAACGGCAAGTACATCAATGAGGAGCTGAAAAGACTGGTCTTGGTTGCACTAATATGTGCTCACGTTCGGCCTGAGAAAAGACCCACAATGCCTGAGGTGGTGGAGCTTCTGAAGGGAATCTCAAAAGAGAAATTATCTGAACTGGAAAATGATGAACTGTTCAAGGTCCCTCGTGTTGCAGATTATAATGATGGGACTTCCATTGCTGAAGACAGCACAGACTTCATCTCAGAGGAGAGAGATTCAAAACAGGAATTGAAAGAGGAGAATGAGCTTTAAAATTGAACATAATCACACTACTAACTCCAGCATATATTCGATATGAAGTTTGTATTTATTTTATTATTTGGTTTTTCTCAAGGCAAGGTGGCACTGGCTGCCCTTTTATTACTATTGCTAGGAACCGCATGAAAGCATGGTTTTGTGGCTGATGTAAGATTTGTGTGCTGCTCATCTACTTTTCTTACTTTATCCTGGAGTGGATGACATGGAAACTATATTTAATATTTATTGAATTGTGCTAAATTTTTGGCTCTCGCATTACTACACTTCGTGGATTTTTTGGCTTTTCCATTTCATATATATATGTATCTCAGTACAGCCCAATCTGAGATTTGCGCTTTTGTTGGAGCTGTAAAGAAACAAGAGCCATCGTAATTGATGAATAGAATCAGCAGGTCAAGATACTCTCATCTTACATGATTAACAAAAACAGACCATATCATAAATTAAGAAAAGTCTCAAAGTAGGGAGTTGGCACAAATAAACAAACATCATTATCCTTTCAAAAGAAATATAATAATAAATATGATTTTTTTTTTATACAAGATAAAAATTCTACTCTAGCCTAATCTAATTGTATATATGTGTGAAGCTCTCTCCTAAACACTTGAACTCTGGCCCTTGCCCCCCACACCCCACAACTAAATGCAGAAGACCACCAACCACATTCCTCCAAATGCAACACAATGCCAAAGCAAACACTAACAATAGAGGTGCGAGTCTTAAGCTTGAATACGAATGTATGCACTTTAAATACCAAAATATTATATATACAACTGACTAGTTTACAATCGCTACAAAAAGCTTAAGCTTGAATACGAATGTATGCACTTTAAATACCAAAATATTATATATACAACTGACTAGTTTACAATCGCTACAAAAAGCTTACAACCTCAATCTGGATATAATATATCCATCCATATCATGATATGCATGATATGGACGGGCCAGGCAACAACTAAATGCAGAAGACCACCGACCACATTCCTCCAAATGCAACACAACGCCAAAGCAAACACTAACAAAAGAGGTGCGAGTCTTAAGCTTGAATACGAATGTATGCACTTTAAATACCAAAATATTATATATACAACTGACTAGTTTACAATCGCTACAAAAAGCTTACAACCTCAATCTGGATATAATATATCCATCCATATCATGATATACATGATTATTACAACAAAGGGCTCTACGATTTCTGTCCCAAGTCTGCAAATGTACTACAATTACTTCTCATTGTAACTAACAATATTTGTTAATAATCTCGACTCCTATGTAAAGGTATCCTCACGGTCTCCCTCAGCAAAAGTCTCTCCCTCCTCCAAGTTGCTGAACTCCAGGAAATGAGTTGGCCTGTGGTCTTCATGATAATACTCACGTGGTGTCCCGAGCTTGACCCCATACTTCATACTAGGCGCATGTTTCACCCCCATGAAGTTGTAATTCCATGGACCATTATCCGGCATCTAAGAAACAAAAGCCACAGAATGACCAAGTTAACTCCAAGAATGAAGACAAATGTCAATACAAAATCCAATCAAAAGCATACCAACCAGAGCATATTTCAAAGACAGATGATGTTCTTACCATGTAGAAACCAAGGAAACGGTCACTGAGAAGCATTTGGACCTTCTCATAATGAGTGGGAAGGTAACCATGAGGATTGCTTCCAGTGTCCTTGTTGACACGGCCCCACTCATACCCTGATGGTGTCAGCTTATATGCAGTTAAGGAGCAGGAACCTGGAGTGAAACTGCAGGTCAATATAATGCACTTCTCTCCATCCCATTGCTTGTTGTTTTCCAGGATCTTAGCATGACTGGTGAGATCCTGCAAGCAAAATCTCAGGTAAGATAACAAATCATGGACTTAAACCACTCTATGAGAAGAAAACCTTTAGCATTTCTATTTAAACAAATAAAGCGTACTGGATTAGACAAATACCTGTGGTGATAACTGGGGAAGTTCATTAGGCTGTGTATGCATCCATCCCAAAGGCTCCAAATCATTCAGGAAATCATGCTCTGGGAGAGCTGATGGAAGATTGACTTGCTGATGGGTTCCCCACTGTGGTGGCATGGCAATACAGCGGATCTCCTTAACCTGAGGGTTGTCAGGGGGACTTATACCATACAAGTAACCAGCAATTTGTGTCCGCAGATCTGCCATGCAGATAAACTTCTTCAAAATGTTCTTTGGCATGATATAGGTATATCCTGTTTCCTGTATTATCAAGTGTACTCCATTTAAATATAAACAATCAATGATTATCAGATATAACAGAGTAGGTAGATCAGCACCTTTATATCCTCTGAATTCACGTAAATATGATTGACACGAAGATAGAGGTTAGTTGCAGATATTGCTCTCACACGCCAATCAGTTTTAGACCCAAACGCAGCTTGCTCATATGGACTTGTGGTGGTTACAATAAGCTCATCACCATGCACATTTGTAGTCTTTGTTGTAACTGCGGTCAGTTGACTTGCTTCTTTCGCCTGATAATGTTACACAGAAGATGATCAACTTAATAACACACCACTTAGTTCAATAGACACGTCAAATCAGGAGATTCCCAAACAATATATTTGCAAGAAACGCCATTTTTGTCCAGAAATAATGCTAGTTTACATCAGGAACCAAGACAATGTTAAAACCAATAGGAAGCAGAAAAAGAAGCATCACCTGTTTCTCAATCTCAGCAATCTGTTGTCTCTGTTGAGAAGGAGGAGTAATCTCAGCTCCAAGTATAATATCACGGATCTCAGACTGTGTCAGAGCTGACGTATTCACATTGTTCTTCTTGGCATAATCCGACAGTATGAGATCTCTAAGAGCAACCTCAACCTGTACCATATAATATATTAGCATAACGCATATCATTAAAGGGAAGAATGACCATCTGTTTATAGATAGATATTTGATATAATTGTTATTGCTGCCGAATATATAATCAAAATTAGGAATCTGATTATGCCACAGCAGAACAGGATATGATTGATTATTTTATAAATAAAGTACATCTCTGAAAATATGTCACAAAAAGTACGGACTTCTCTTACCTATAAATTAAGGTGAAATATTTAGAGAGAAGAACAAGTGACTTTTTTTTTGGGTTGGGGGGGGGGGGGGGGGGGGGGGGGCGTTAAGCTACAAAATCCAAGAAAAGAGATGTACACTATTACAATAATGGTGTTTACCTTCATCCATTGATCATCAGTGAGAGATGGCCAGATGTGGTGTGGCTCAGTAATGATTGTTTTGTCAGGCTTTAGTAACATCTTTGCCTTCTCATTGTTCACATGTAGCGCACGCAGGATCAGAATGAGTCGGGAGAATGCAGTGTATGAGGAAATACTTTTCAACCAATCATCATAAATGTTGAAAAGGACCATTTGCGGCTCTGTGGCCTTCAAAATCAGATCACCAAATTTCTCAATCTTCAAGCATGCTTGGAATGGAAGCTGCAGCTCACTTCCTTTGATAACTATGTTTGGGAAATCCAGCAAGTGAACCTCCAATGGATCCAGCATTCCCTTACGAGTCACAATAATTTGTTTTGGCTGTTCTTCAACAGGCAAAGACCGAACTAGAGCAGCAACTTCTTCTGCTGTTTTCCACTTGGCCAACTGACCAAGACGCTTTTGTCCTGCCCACACACTTGTGTGGATGACCTGTAAGAAATCATATCATGAAATAAATTTCCAGTGTCTGAACTAGAGAGAGAGAGAGACTACTTAAAAGTATCATTGAAAAAAAATGAAAGAAAAAAAAAAAGACAAACAGACCTTCAGGAACAGCTGTCCAGTCCTTGGATTGAATATAAAGATGGCACCATTGATGGGTTTTGTTGTAAGATTTCCCTCAAATGTCTTATGGATGGTAACACGATACACATTTGTGTCATCAACAAACCAAATTATTTGATTGCTGAAGATCTCTCCATAATTCTGAGATGACAAATATGGTTCAGTAGGCTCAGAAGAATACAACTGTAAACCTTTCCTTATACGCTCCCTCAAGACGTATAAAGCTGGATTCGACTGCAAATGCACAAAGAACCATTAGTTCAATGTTACATGCCTACACTAATTTATAACATGAGAAAAAAAAAATTAAGGTGTGTACCTTCATGATCTTATTCATAGCCTGCTGAAGCAGAGGCTTTGACCCAGGAAACCAATTACCAAAAGCAGAATGCAAGTTGTATGCCAAATCAATTCCAATCATCACACCTGAAAGGATAGTTCAATGCTGATTACTTCAAACCAACAAAACTGAAGGATCGAACAGGATAAAGCAAACAAAGGAAAAAAAATATACCAGTAGGAGATGGATATATAGACATATTGTCTGTTGTATAATCCATAAATTTGGCCCGAGTGTAACGCTCAATATCATGAGAGTCATAATCTCCCCAGCGGAGCTGCACGTCTATCCAGTACTTATTGCTTGCTTTCTGATCAAACACATCCTTTGGTTCAGCTACAAGACTAGGTTTTGACATCGGCCATCTATGTGCAGCAAAGAGAAGAATGTCTGCACAAGAGCTGTTCATTTTGTAACTCTTTCTTGGATGGATTGTTTCCTTCTGCACAGTTTCAATTTCCAAAGCATCCAACTCCTGATCCAAAACTTGACAAAGATCCATGACAACACTCTCATGGATTTTTTGCCACAAATGAGCACGGAATATTTGAATCAGTGATATCTTCAAGGTAGGGATCTTCCCATGCATGAAGATTCCAGTTAGATCCAATTGGACTTGAAAACCCACATACACATTTGCTCTATTTATCGTAGGTGACCACCAAAGCGTAAACCTACGGTTAGGGATTTGGTTGAGACCAGATCTCTGAGCATTTGTAAGCTTCTTATACTTCATTGATTCCTCAAAACCAGATGCCTTTTCCCAGAAGAGACCTTCCCAAGTTGGAAAGCTGAAAATTTTTAGATTAGCAAAGTCAGTCAAATTTTTTTCTTCTTAAAAGCATATTAATTCAGGAGTGAAAGATAACCATAACTGTATAAATAATCCCACAACTATAGTAACAATTAGAAAAATAAATGTTATATCTGTTTCTTTATCATATCACACATACTTCCTTCAGATATGGTTCAGTCTCTAGAGCAAAAATAGCATTTCTGCCAACCTAAGGATGAACAAATCTTCCAATACAGAATCACAGATGCTAATGGAATTTTGGACCAAATAGAATTTCTTCCCCATAAGCAAAAAGTGAAAGGTAAGTCATGGGTTCAGTCCACTAAGGAAGTGAACTGTAATTACCTATCAAATAAAATCTTACAATATAACAAACCGGATGGAAGGCCAAGTTCAAATTTTGTTACAATTATGAACTACAGTGCAATAAACTCTAACCTGCAATGTTACTATGTGTATTAACCAACCAGATGATATATGTTGAATTGTCTCTTTCACAGCACCTATTTGCAGAATAGAATCACATGCAATCCTAATAGATTTATGATAATGACAACAACTGTAACTACTACTGTAAACAAAATCAAAACACAGTATACTCACTATGTTCCTTTGAATAAGGTATGCTCAAGAATTCCCTCAACACCACCCAAAGCTTGAATGACATCAGTTCGATAATTGTTCAAGTTCCAAAGTTTCCCATCATGCCTCTGGTGTGTCCACCAAAAAGGGTTCTGTTTTAAAACTTGGTACTGTTTGAAGTCAGTACGCACCCTCCATCCTTTGTCATATGCCAATGTGTGTCGGTCCTTCTGAAACAAAGTGTTTATACGAGGTATGCCCCTGTCCCATGAATCCTGTCCAAAGAATTGAGAAAGCCATTAGAATAGATGACTTTTGTAGAAGTCCTAAAATATATTAAAAAAAAAAAGGTAAAAATACTAACTTCCAAATCTTCAAGGGTCAAACGCCTATTTTGAGCCTGAGCTTCCTGCCTCTTCAATGCATATTCTGCCCAAACACGCTGTGAATCTATGAACTCACTCTCCCATGGCTGTCAAGAAACCAATATGGTGTCAAAAAAATTGAAGAAAATGCACAAGCACAACATATACATATGAAGAGTGACTCTCAAATCACCTGTATATATCGATAAAGATTTGGAATCAGCTGGTCCTCTTCATGGCTCATTCCGCTCCTAAAGTGGGTTACACCAACGTCTGTCTGCTGGCTGTAACGGAGGTCACTTTGTGGAATCAATATATGACCCATAGAAAGCATGCCAAGTCCTCCAATTTCCTTTGGAGTGTAGAAAATGACAGGAGGGAACCTGAAGGCAGATTGAGTTTCATCAGTACCAAGATTAACTTTCAACTAGAATATATTATTTTATGTGACCAATAACTTTACCTGCTAGGCATCTTTGAGTTCAACCCAATCTTAATACGGGTTTGGATTTTATTTTCACATTTAACCAGCAAATCTAACAGCTCTTGAGTATGCACAGTTGCTTCACGGAAATAAGTCATGAGACCTATTTCAAAAAAAAAAAAAAAAAAGTCATAAATGTCCTCATGAAGTCAAACAGCTGAAACAAGGCAGAATAAAAATTTCAAAATAAGTACCTATCAAGGCTGTATTCCATTTATTGACAATTTTTGTAAATGTTGTGGATCCTGAAGACATAAGAATCTGCCTCACACGATTCTCAAACACCTTCATGTGTTCATCATCAACCCGCAAGAAAGCAACTGCAGTCCGTTCTTTGGTCTGTTCATTCTGCAGATTCCAAACACCATCTCTTGTATTACTGAATGCTTCTTGGGTCATCCTTATTTTAGGAAGTATCCGAACTTCAAACCCACACCTAAAGATCAAAGAGGAGAGGAGAGGAGATGTTTCAGACAACAGGTCCATTCGTCAAAAAACACACATCACAGTTATAACTTGACAAACCTCTTGGAGATTAAGCCTAGAGAGGCAAAGAAAACAGAATGGGTCCTAAGATTCAGAAACCTCTCCAACAAGATCATATACAACATATAACAAAGGCTCACCCAAAACACAGAACGAATTAATTAAAATTTTAAGTTCAGAAACAATTTCTCAGCATTGAATAAGGTCTGGAGCAACATTGAACTAATTCTGTTTGTTGAGATTCACATTTCAAATTGTTGAGTAAAATATTCAGGAGCTACCAGCTTGAGAGATGGAAAAGGCAGACAGACCAGTGCATATGAAATTCCAAGTATCAATTAAAAAAAAAATATCCAAGCAACATTGAACGCATGATCATTGCTGGAAAACATAGGTCCAACACAAGAAACAAATAAAATATATATATATATACACACACATACAAAATAATGTAGCTAGTTAGATAAACATACATGCTGAAAAGCAAGTTTGGATTGTCCTTGCTGTATACAGAAACAAAACTGTTCTCCCACTCCAATGTAGTGATGCTTCGAGGAAGACGGTTCTTCATATCCCAGAAAACACTCCTCCCAAGATTTACTGAAAGGAGAATTTATAAAGAGTCATGACATACATTATTTTTAACATTGATGAAAGCCTCATTCGCTTAAAAATGTTAAGTCATAACTCTAAAGAAAGAAAAGAATGAGATACATACCATCGTGTTTCATGAGCCTCATTCTTGCATCTCTAGGCCAGCACTTCTTGTTGTTATATCCAACCATATTTTCATTGTTAGGATCAGGATGCTCAGTAAGATATCGCTGGATAAGGTCTCGAGCCTCTTCGTGGGTGAAGCGGAACAATATGTGGACCCTGTCTATGTATCGAGAATAAAGCCGAATCGGGTGCCGTGTCTCAACTTTCGTGTCCCAATAAGTAATGAACTCATTAGGCATCTGTGGGGGCCCAGCAATCTCACTAGCTCGAGTCAATCCAAGGAGCAAGAGATCCAGCACAAGTCCGTAATACTGTACAACAAAAGAAGCAAACTGGAGACCACGGATAAGACCATATGAGTTTGTGTGACTCATATCCTTGTAAGACAACACAACATTGTTCTTTGCGGTGACATAATCAGCAATGTTGTGGTCGAGAACCAATCGCAAGAGCCTGCAACACCACAGTAAAAAAATACATAAATAGATAAACAGATAATAATTCAAGAACTCCAAAAATCCACTGATTACAGTTGCAATGGGGCCAACCATTACATACCTGTTTAACATTGTCAAGTCAATCTTCTCAAAGAACTTTTCAAACTTTGTTTGAAGCATCACCACACATTGGCCATCACTTGTGTCCCATACTCCTTGTAAATTGTTTATACCCTGACACCATTTATAAACCAAAAGTGGGGGAGGCTCTGAGTCTGCAGGCTTGATCCAATTTGGAAAAAGATGGCGTTTGTCACCTTCATACCATAAATATTGATCAAGATATGCATCTGTAATCTTCTCAAGAGGCTCAATCTCATAAACTGGAATGAGATAACTGTACAAATCCATAAATTCTATGCCAACCTGCAGGGAAAAAAACTCAGTTCAAACTCATTCTACTAGGTTGTGAAGTACAAAGGACAAAGATCAATGCATTAATCAAATAACTTACTTCTTTGAATGCACGCTGAGTGAGCAGGTGACGCTTAATTCGTGACAGTGCTTCATGTGGATTATCATAGGCTTGTTCAATAAGACCCAACTCTTCTCTTTGAAGCTGGTTTAACCTCACAGCTACACTATAAGATTCCTTCAACCGCTCCAGAGCAAGGATAAGAAGTTTTGTGTCATGCTTATATGATAATGGAGGGAACGGGATGGGAGAGAACTTTCTTGACTCCAACCAATGCACTGTTGTAGTGTAAATGGCAACTGCTTCTTCTGGTGTGACATATGGACCATCTTTCAAGTAGTTGTGTTGTCGTTCCTACAACAATTGAAAATGAAAATTGAAAGACAAATAAGATAAGAGAAAAAAAAACATGTATTCAAAGACAATTGAAAAAGAAAAAGGCCAATAACTCCTTCAGAAAACTGTGCACACACGCATATTATGTAGTGGAAGTTTACACAAAAGAATGAAGAAGTCAGTCAGTATCTGCACCTGTTCTGCCTTCAACCAAAGACGAGTCAGTCTTCCAAGATTCTTCCGACAAACTGTCTTATCGACAGTGGCTCCTCTTTTTATACGCTCACGGTTATAGTGGGCAACATTTGTCCACCAGTCAGCCTTTGACTTAACATAACGAAGAATCATGTTCTCAATGGGAACTGGCAAACCAGGAACCTTCCAGGGAATATTTGCTTTCCAACATCGCCATGCCTCACTGAGATGCTGCAATATTGTTCTAGCTTTATTCTGCTTAATGCCCTCTGCAGTTCAATAATACAATGTTGGAATCACAAAGACAATAACAACCAAAATATAAGAAATAAAGGGGAAAACCATGAGCCAAAAAGAAATACAATAGGTTGAGTCAAAGATTACCTGGCATAGCATCGAGAACATCATGCATAACAGCTGCTCTTAGCTCCAAATCAAAGTGGCTTTCAACACGTTGCTTAGTAACTGTCTTAGCCACTCCTTTCGAATGGCGTCCTTCAAATTGACGTGCAAGTAAATTCCCTAACCACCGTTCCAGGAGAGGCACTATACCACGTAGAAAGAACAACCACACTCTCCACATTGGTGCCCAAAAGCCACATCCGGGTCCTTTGCCAACTGGACCAGTGTTGAACCGATAGTAGATCAAGTGTTTCAAGTCTTTGCACATTCTGATCTGCCGCATAAGCCTATATTTGTAACGGTACATGCCGGTCAGTTGACCAACATGAGAAAATGTATATTGCAAGCCATCGGCCAATTGGAAGGCATCCACATTACCCAGGCGAAACTGGATATTGGCATCAACCACAAGCTTTGTCAAGCGCAGAATCTCACGACACAGATGGAAAGCATTACCAAAACGTGACTTCTTGCGCTCTTTTGTGGTGAGGGTCTTCACCGGCTTCAGATTGAAATTATAATCAAGGTGGAGGTAATTTAAATTTTTCCTATGTATCAGCAGATTTAGCATGTTATAGCCCTGCTTACAAACTTGAAGACCAGCTTCAGCCCAATCAAGTTCCGTGGTTTGGAAAAACTTAGTTGCTTGCAGAGATCGGAACAAGTGTTTCTTCTTTTGAGCCTTAGGAGGTCTGTGATGCAGTTCATTCAACACAAAGCATTTTAGCAATTTTTGATAGCTGACTCGAACTTTAACTGGATAGGATGGAGGACTGCAAAAGCAAAGGCAGTGATCAACTTAAATGATATTTAATATGTACTAGATAGTTCATATGCTTTATATACGCCAGAGCAACATAAATAAAATAAAAAAATAAAAAAACCATAAAGAACTCACCAGTGCTCTTTATACCACTCCGACACAAGGGGTATGTCTTCTGCACGTCTCATCCGACCAGATCTCATGTTAAAAGGGCGTGGGGCAAACAATAACGAAATTCCAGCAGCTGTGGTGTCAGTATAAAGTTGAGTGTCCCTCAACAGAGGTTCCACCCCTTCCGGCAAGAAGAAATCATCATCATCCTCATCATCACGAATTTTCTTTTCATGCCGCTCCTTGTTAATGCTAGTTATTGGGTGTATCAAAGGATCATAATAAAAAGCAGGTAAATCAGGATCCTCGGTTTTTATGTACATGATCATGGGAGTGTGATACACACACAGCTTTACTTTCCTTGGTCTATTGTTGTAGAGATGAGGGAATGCAATTCTGTATTCTGTCCGGAGAGGTGATCGAATAATTAGCTTGTTAATATCATTGAACTCATTCCAATCCTCATCACCTTTCTCCATGTCACGATACAAAGGCTCAAATTTAGGTCCACCTGCATAAGTGAAACAAATTAAATACAAACTCAAACCACACTTATAAACACAATTGAAGGCCAACAAAAAGCAATCTAACAGCAACTCTCAAAGTATATAAAACCTTAATTGTAACCAAATTGATTATCTTCACAATAACGATACTAGATTACCTAGCATATAGAATTTCAAAATCATCACATAACTCAATTTTTCTTTTCCATTTTGTTCCCCCTTTTTAGATAAGTAAATAATAACAAATAATATTCTTCACAAATTCCGATGATATCAAATTATTTACTGAGTTCTAAACACTGGGTAATGATAGGACCACAGCACAGCATACAGCCAACTGCCAGCACACCTGTATACCAGCAACCAAGTAATATAGACTGAAAAAAAAAAAAAAAAAAAAAAAAAAAAAAAAAAAAAGCCAACCTGACACAGCATATCTCTTAAAATTAAACAGCCTCTAAACCATCATAACACATTATAAGAATCTTTCTTTTATTCTATATTAAGTAATAGACCAAAAGAAGCCCAATTTAATAATTGATATCACATTACACCATAGAAGAAATTCAAGAGATCTAAAGCTCTTCCCCGAGAAAAACTGGGGTGTCTAGTTGCAGCCCACTAAAAAAGAACTATAAGGCTAAAGCTGAAATTTGGAGTTTTTAGGAGAGACCTCTACTGCTTTATCTAGAACTTCTATTTCTTATCAAAAAAAATTTAGAACTTTAACACACTATTCACTGTAATTTCTCATATACTCAAAAACACTAAAGACCTTTTCCACTAATGGGATTATCTCTTACAAATTATCGCAAATTATCTCTTACAACAATGCCAAACAGGCACCATATGGCACTAATGGGATTCCTAACAACCCCAACCAGTTATTAGAGTATTCTAACCATATGATATATAACTAGCCTCATCACACGCGCTACTACATGCAAGCTCATATACTCTTTTTTCTTCGTAAATTTTTTCCATTAATCCTGATTCAGAATTTATACATTTGTCCCATGAGACAATTGCATTACAACCTACCCTTAAAATTAATTTAGACCATCAAAATGTGTATATACAGAATTACATCCCACCAAATTGCATGACGATTCACTACATTATGCCATGGTACAAATTCTTATGCACAAGTAAATACAGACTATGAAGAATAACTAGATTTATGTCTTTCATTGCCTATTCAAATTGTTTCCAACAACAATTGCTATCCTATAGAATATACTACTAAATCAATGGTTTATGTACATTTGATATAATGTGTATTACAAATTGCAGCTTTATGGACTACTGTCACTACTCATGGCAACACAATTCAACCAAGCATTGGCTGTTGTAACAGGTCCACATCACTCCTGACTTTCCTACCACTTGCTAAGTTTGTGTCATTGTCATTCTCTCCATGGGATTTCCTTGATTACAATACTACAGATAAAAGTATGCAACGCTGGCCATCGCTATCATCAGTGTTGGCTTCCTTGGCCTTGGTTGTGGTTTTAAGGTTATCTTCCCTTTTTTTGGTATTGTTTGGATGATTTTCCCCCACCCTCTGAACACCTCCCCCTCCCCCAACCTCTTTACCAGTTTGGAAACTTTCTTTCATAATAGATTGTTCACTACAACAGAAATTGATTTTTTTTCCAAAATCTGTTTTGGTTTATTACCCCCATCTCCTTTGAAGTTTAGATTAGATGTAATTTGTAATCAAACCTCCTTCACTGGCCCACCCATCACAACCTTTATCCACAATAGCTTTTTGTTGTCGTTGTGGCACATTTGCTACCAAAATGTCACCTCCAGCTAGCTCAAAACAGAGGAGAATACAGACGTTCCTTTTTTAGCATTGTCTGGCCATGCACTTTCAATTGGATTCTTTCCAAAATTTGTAAAAGCTGAAAGCCTTTTGGGGATTTGATTATGCATTATGTTTGATTTTTTTAATGAAAGGAAGAATTGGATCGGTAGTTTGGGAGGGTTGCTCAAACATTTCTGAAAAGTAAAGATGACATGAAAAGTTGCTATTAAAGATAACACCAATAGTACAAATGACTTTTTAATATTCTACCCTTTCAATATGATAGTGATTTGAGTGTTTGCCTTGAAAGTTCCATGGAAAAGACACAAGTCAGGGCAATGAGAATAACCAGCAACAAGACAAATATCAATCAGATAGTAGACACAACCAAGGCAGCACCCTTGTTGGTTTTATTGTAGTGATTATCAGGTTCCTTTTGCAAATTCTTTGTGAAATCAAGCTAGCATTTTACGTTGTTAGATTTCTTGGAGTGATGATGAGATTGGTTATTAGAAGGACACCACTTTTTCAGTTGTGTGGTTGCGTTCTTTTTAGAAACTGATAGTAGCAATTTAAAAGCAAGAGTGGAGAGATGTACATTGGTGTAATTCTAAGTTGAAGCAACCGGTCTTTAATGGGGAAGTTTTAGTTTGCATAACCGCTTGATAGTAGGTTTCAAATTTTCTGGGGTTTTTTTGTGCTAATGAATTTAATTTATGCCCTTAGAGCTTATTTCGTAGGAGGACAAGTTTCAATTATACTATAAGGTTACTTTTGAGATTTACTGGAAAGTGGACACCAAGCATTTCCAATGCATTGAGTGTTTAAATTTCTATATCTCCTTCATTTATTCCTCTATTTGCGTGTATAGTGAGGGGGGGGGGGGGGGGAGTAGACAAAATATACTATAGGGTTATTTTTGAGAGTATCCAAACATGGATACCAAAAATTATACTCCAATTATATACAGCGATTAAATCTATTCCCTAGAGTGTCAAAGAAGATTCTTGAGAGCACCAAAGAACTCAGAAGAAAAGCAAAACATTAAGAATAAAATGAAAAGAAGAGAAAAAGGAAGACATACCAGGTATACACATATTCAATGCTTTGGCAGTAAAAAAAGACTCCATGTCAAACAAGTAGAAATAGTTGCGGTCAATTAAGTCAGAAAGCAACTGTCCTGCAAGCCGATGAAGAGTTGCCATGATAGGAAGAGAGAGATGCCATTTCCGATAACTTGGACCATTTATAAGCTTTGTTTTCACAAGAGGCTTATGGTCATAAAACCAAGTATATACAGCAGAATCCTCTTCTTCATCCAACTCTAATTGGATAGGCTCCAGAGGATCAACATCTAGAAGATTATCAGCATAGTCCAATGGAGGTTCCTCATCATCAAATGGTGGAAACCGCATTCTCTTGAAATGCCGACGATCCCTCTTCTCCCTTCGCATCATGATCCACATTGTACCCCACTGTAAAATTTTATGATTTGATCAGCCATCATCATTGAAAGGGATAATGACAATATGATAACAAATAATACAGCACAATATTTATGGCACAGCTATCCATACCATCTTTGAGCTCCCATGATCTCCTCATGAACTAAAAAAGAATATCCTCAAAAGGGAAGAGAAGAGAAAACAAACCTGAGCCAAATATATAGGTTCAACAACCCATGGTATTTCGTTCACAAATGTAATAGCCCCAGAAATATGGTACAAAACCTTCACATCGCGGACCTAGAACCACAAATGTAGCAAGGAAACTTTAGCAAGGGGAAACGCATAAGACACATTCTAAGCATAAAAATAAATTAATCAATCAATAAAAATCTAAAGAAATGAAAAAGAAGCAAAGAATGCATACCTGCTCCCATGGCATAGGCATATTCTCAAGAAGCTTGTAAACTGCATGTGGAATGAATTTAAGGGCTCCAAGATAGACACGTTTATCATGACGATATTTCTTAGAGGACATGTCCCCATGGTCTCTGTCAAAGAGAACACAAAAATGAATACAAAAAAAATTCATGGTGACCAACTGTATTAATCCCACGATTACACAAACATACTTTTTAAGATAACATCAGAAGGGAATACAGGGGAAAAAAACTTTTAATGAAAAGGCATATAGAAATATATCATACAATATACATTAAATAAAAATACAAGTAGCTTCCATAATACAGCAAGGAGTGAGACAAAATCTATTACTTGGGGACATTTTAAAAATAAATACAATGAGCCAAAGAAGAAAGGCAGACTAAGTGAGAGAGAGCATATGCAGTACCAAATGCCAAAACCTTTAATCACTAATAACAACCAACCCACCAGAAAAGAACAATGATTTCACATCCTAAAATACAGTTTCAATATCTCTTCTCTTTTCAGCCATTAATTTCATACTACAGCGAAACCGACATCCACATCAACAAAATGTTTAGACTTAAGAAACCAAAATGAAAGGTAGAAAAAAGACACATGAAATCACATAGTATAACATCAATAAAATCCCAAATCAAACAGAAAAATGAAAACCTGCCTGCCTAACAAACTATTTGGATTATGTATACAGGCTTTCTAGGAACTCCATTTCTTATAATAGTACCCTGGAAAAAAAATTAATAAATCAAGTACCCAAATATAACATCCAACAGCTACTCACCTAACTATCTTCAATGCTAAAAACACACAATTAGATTCACAAAATCACCAACAGGTTTTAGCTTAAATGGTACCTCCTCCCCTTTCTGAGAAGGGTGGAGGGTGAGGTCAATTATAAACTATAGATAATATAACCAATCAACCAACTAAGCTCAAACAAATCATACAAAATTGTGCTTATATACGTGTGTCTGTGTGTGTTTACATATTAAATCATGTAATACTATTAAAAAATAGGAAATAAGTAAAAACCCATCAAAATTTTCACTGAAAATACCAAATTATAATCCAGAAATACCCCGATAATCAAGTACCCACATACAAAATCCTATAACTACTCACCTAAACTATCTCATATCCCTAAAAAATACACATAATTAAATTACCAGTGATTAAAAAAAAAGTAACAGCAATTCAAAATCTTTCAATAAACACTCCAAATAAGCTCTCAGGAAAAGGGAAAGCGCTGACCTAATGATCTTCCTGACGTGCTCAGGAGGCATGTCCTCCTTCTGCGTCTCAACAAACCCGAACTTCCGCTTGTCGCTGTACCGCTTCGAATTGAGCTGCTGCCATTTCCTCGCCTTCTCTTCGAGCCGCGCCTCGGCCTCGGCAGGCGAAGGCAGCACCGTGTACGATGGCTGCGCCGCCGGCGGCGGAGGAATGGACGAGCCAGTGGTCCCCGGCGGCGCAATCTGGCCGTTGTTCCACATGGTGGAGAACGAGGTCCTAACACACTAGCAAAACCTAATGAATAGAAGAAAACGAAGTATAGTGCGTGTGGATTTGAAGGTTACTTAGTGTATGAGAGGGTTTTGGTTTTTAGGGTTAGTCCTGAAGAAAGAAGAATGAGAGGGAAGTCTCAAAGCTTCCTTCAATGGCGGTTTCTAGGGTTTTGGGGATTTGTGTGTGAGTCTCTTTCTCTCAGTGAGGAAGAGAGAGAGAGAGTGAGAAAATAGAGAGAAAATGGGTGTGGATTTATTGGTTTATACTTTATATTTTGTGGGAGATGGACATATGGCGGTGGCACGTGACTTAGGGGTATTGGGTGTTCACTTGGGTTTGGGCTTTGTGTTGTTGTTCATAGGTTGGACTGGTAGGATTGGGGCTTGCAAAAGCAAGAGGTTTTCTATAATTTTCTCTAATTTTATTTTATTTTATTAAAATTTAGAAACTATAATTTCTCTGTTTTAATTTGGAAAACGCTAACGGATACCTTAGGGTAATAGTTAATAATCCAGTTAAAAAAAGTATATATGAGAAAAAAAAATAATTAATATTTTGACAACTTTTTCTATTTTTCATAAAAATAGTGTCAACACTTTCCTAAAATGGATTATTAAACATTGCTTTAAGGGCACCCGCGTTAACATGACCTTTTTAATTTTAGCCAACCAAAAAATCATGTTTTACTTTACATAAGTAACATAACTACTTTTACAATACATTACATTAAATTAATTTAAATACTTTTTCTAAGTTTTTTTTTTTTTCTACACACCATTGAACTTAAAAAAAAAAAAAAATCCACTCATTTCATAACACAAACTAGTCCCTATCATTGATAAGACTCATTGCGATTCTCACCACGCGGTTGCCGTTCAATCAACCTTTAGTTGACCTGTGTTAAAAAAAAAAAAAAAAAACGCCTAAAGCAAAGGGGAGAGAAGTTCTTGTAGTTGTTGTCCTCACCAAAAGCAAAGGGGAGAGACAAGTGTGAGAGTGATTGATCCTATCATTGTTTTCACCGTATTAGTGATAAGGTAGTACCAAATACAAAACAAATTTTATAAGAGAGTGCGGGAGATAGAGTGCAAGAGAGGGAAGAGTGCAAGAGAGGGAAGATGAACTAACAAGATGGTAAAGGTAAAAGTGTGAGAGTGAAAAAAACAAAAACAAAAACAAAAAAAGAGTTACAAATGCTACAATGTTTGTGTATTTTTTACAGGCATCGAAGAATATGTATAATTGTGAATAGTAATACACAAGCATGTGTGAGGTTTTTTTTTTTTTTTTTTTTAATGTTACTACAATAATGTCTGTGGGTTCTTGTTTTGAGAAGTTCCCCAGGCTCAGCAATGATGATCCTGGGCCTCCAAGGATAGATAGTTGTTCGTTAGAAGGGCTAGGATTGGCTCACTGCGACCTTATTGGGCTGTTCTACGAACTAATCTATACACAAGACATGAACTCCACAACACAAAAATGTATAGGTTAGGCAAATATTAAGGAGCAATAAGTACACGGCACAAAATAAGTAAAATAAAGGAAGGGGATCCCTGAATACAGGTGATATTGTGCTTTTTTAAATTGAATATTTGAGTACATTAGGCCCTACTCTGTAAGGATATTACATAAGGCTCAATTAGAGCTCAAAAGTCACATTAGGTCCTACCTTAGGCCCTACTTTGTAAGGATATTCTACTAGAATTCTCAAGACTTGGGAGGTTTAAATCTCCTTGAATCCAAATGGCTCCTCCAAGTGGCTCTTCCAAGTGTTGACTATTGGACTTTCTATAATACCTCTAAGCTTAATTAATGACTTAAGACATTTTCTTGTATTTTCTCGCCTAATTGCTTGAATGAATATGAATGCCCCCTTCCCCTTCTGCTATGCTTTGGTGCTCCTTTTATGGTGGATGTGGTCTGGGATCTCTAGGTGAGGATCTCCTTGGTCTACTGGGTAAAACCATGTCCTCTAATAGGAATTTAATTTGCTAGATACTTAATGACTTTTGCTGGGAATCTGAACATACACCTTGGCTTTCCCATATGTCAGCTAATGTGCCATTCTCAAGGCTTTAAAAGGACACATCAAGGTCCTAGAGCCTTGATGTTGGCTCTTCTTGATTTGGCATTTTCCTATAAATGGCATAAATTCCTCTTTGCAATAGGTAAGCTTGGAAAACTAACCATCTTCCCCTTTGTTGCATGTTCTCTGCGTTGACAGAGATCCCTCGGTTCCTACGTCAGGTACTAAACCCAAGGATACCACTCGTCCCTTTCACTTTTCTTTGCCTCTTGATTTTGACAGGACATCTAACAAATCTTTCCTTCTTTTAAGGATACCTGTGAGTGGCTTGTTCTATCTTCTGGGTTGCCCACGTCCTTCTCAAGATCTTCTAAGCCATCCACATCCTTTTTAGGATCTCCTAGGCTTTCCCTCAAAGGATCCATTTCCTAGGTGATGGAGATCCCACTTGTGGCCTAAGTCTGAGTCCTCTTCTTTTTTACTTTTTTCTTTATTTTTCTTTCTTTTTGGGCCTTTGGGCCTTCATGGTCCTACTTAACTTCACAAGTTGGGCATTCTTTTGTCAAGGCCTATTGTCTTTCTTTGCTTTTCATGGATTGAGCTTTTTTATCAAATTTTGGTTTTCAACAAAGTCTAATTTAGCTAAAACCCCATTTTGCATTATCAGATGTAAATGCTTTTATATAATTATGTTTGGGCATTTGAAAATGGTTGGTAGGACAATTCAATCCAACGGTCCAACAAAATACAAAGACTTGTAATGAATTGCTCCTTTTTGACAATTAAGAATTACATACTCCAATCTTTTGCAAATGTGAAATACATGGCATTTATTTAATTTTGTGTGGCTTACATGGGTTTTTTTTAAGACCATTGGATTATAAATACCATGTGTATGGATTCAAATTGGAGGAAATTTGAGGATTTAAATAGGAGAGGGTCTTTTCAGAAATTCAATCAATCTCACTTGGGGTTCTCATGAAACGAGGTTCTGCCAGACATTTCACAAAATGACACTCTTCCTTGAGGTTTGTATAAAATGTAATAAATAAGCCCATGCTCTCTTCTTTATTAAAAAATATTTTTCTTTATTTTTTTATTTTTAAAGTTTGACTTCCTTGAGTTTGTATAAATATTTTATACATGTCCTCTCTTATTGTGACTTCCTCCACGGTGTGCAATTCTTTTTGTGCGTGCCAGATGAGAGGCCTCGAAATTGGATCTCACTTGGGCTCACAACTTACTTATAAAGTGGGTTAAGAGTTTCCTACATCGGGTCGTTCAACATACTGAGACCCAATGACATTCCCTCCCTTGCATTGTTGTTTCTCTCTTTTCTCATCTTCTTCACTTCTTACTCTATTATCTTCTCCTCGTTCTCCCCTCTCTCCCTCCAAAGCCCCTTTTTCCCCTTTGGTTTCTCTTATTTATAGCCTCAAGCCAGTTGAAGAATCATGATCACTTTAAGGAATAGTGGAGAAGGAGGTCCAATACTGTTATCGCAAAATGGACGTTTGGTTGGGAGTGGCATTGGAAATAGTACCTTACCACTAGGGGGATGTTCGGCAGAGACTTCCCTTAGATCAGTTCTGGGCAATTCGGACATAATGCTCCTAAGTTTTCAAGTCTTGCCAGGGTCACTCATTGCCGAACAATGATCTGGTTATAATCCAATCGTGCATGAGCGGCAGGGGGTCGTTCCGTGGACCTATTGCCGGGCATAATGGTACGAGACCCCGGCCATGCAACACTGTCTGGCTCAGGCCCTAGTTCTAGAACGTAAAGGCAGTGATTTATGGGCCGTCCCATAGGACTGGCCCTCAAAACTTAGGCCCACAATAGAACTGGGGGCCCTGGGCCGTACAATAACCCCCCCTTGATTAGTGCCCGTCAATTGGGGACGAATCAAGGAAGCCCGGGGACAGACTATCTTAGGAAGCCGAGAGTTTTAATAACGGACGGTTATGCCCTCCCAATGTGCCTTGAAAAGGCGCGCCACGTCAGGTCGCTTGTTTCAGTCGTTATTATTACCTGACGGTTCGCAAACTGAGTCGGTACATGTGTGGCAGTTGAAGTGGGGAGTCGTAGGGTTTTCTCGCTCCTAATTCATTAAATAGCATTTATCATTTCTCCTTGGGCACCTATAAATAGCAAGCTCAAAGTCATTCCTTTACTTTTATGCTTCTCAATCTTTGAATTTTCTCTCTGCCGAGCATTCATCTGTGTGCTTACCTTTCAGCCCAGAACATTCCTCTTTTCTAGTTCGAAGTAAGTCTTCTGTCCCTCTTGTTTTAGTTTCTCCCTTAAAGCTTCTTCCTTTAATTTTTAGAGCTTAGGATGGGTTTCGCTCACCTTCTAAATATTGAGGCGTCATTAGCTACTTTCAGGCAGGCATTCGACATCCCAGAGGATGTGAATATGGCATACTACCATAAGAGCGAAATCGCTCTTCGTAGAGGGTCCAACATTGCCTTCTTCTAGTTGATGGCGATTTTGGAAGGTGGGGTTAGGTTTCCCGTGGACCCGCTCTTACTTGATACCTTTAGATTTTACAGTTTGTTTCTGGACCAACTTCCCCCCAAATTTTATCGAGTAGTTAGTTACGTCAGTAGGTTAAATAGGATGTATAGTTTGCAGTAGAACCACCATAATATAAACCACATGTATAGTCTCTATGGGAATAAGAGAACAAATTATTACTTGAAAGATAGGGACATGCAGGTACGGCTAATTTCTTGCCTGCCCAATTCTAATTGAAATTCCGCCGGGGAGTTCGTCCGGGTGAGTGGCAATTGGTTTGTCGATGAAAACCCCTGTCCTCTTTCTCGGCGTGAAGTTGGTTTGTACCGATCACTACCCTTATTTTCCTTCTGTTTGATGATTATTTTACTTTTCTGAATGCTGACTCTCCATTTTCCTTTATTGCAGACAGTAGGGTGTTCACCCTGGACATTAGAGTGGTACACGTGAGGGACTTGAACTTCGTGTTGAGGTCCGAGATCTTTGTCCATACTAACGGGTAGCTTCGAGCATCGCATCTC
Organism: Lithocarpus polystachyus; assembly: GCA_033629205.1. Lineage (NCBI taxonomy): Eukaryota > Viridiplantae > Streptophyta > Magnoliopsida > Fagales > Fagaceae > Lithocarpus > Lithocarpus polystachyus. The sequence goes on along the minus strand of CM066166.1, from coordinate 34,169,618 downwards.
ATACTCGGTTGCACCCCTATTTATAGGACTTGGCAACCCTTCACTCAAGCACTTTTGGTAGACAGCCCGCTACTATCGTACGTTGATGTCCGGCACGCCAATTTCCTCCCCCTTTCATTAACTGTTGGCGAAGCCCGAGACCTCGGTCCACGCTACATAACTGCTGACGACCTTGCCCCAGCCAGGGACGAGTCTGCCGAGTGTGTATCTCGGGTACAGAGAGAGCAAAGACACGTTCCCATAGAAAGGAACGAAGCAGAGTCCCAAGCGGACCGAGCCGAAGTAGAGGAAAGCACACAAAGGGCAGAGATGGTGACGAGGAAGAAGCTGACCGCCGACCGCTTCCTGTCCGGCTCACGACCCCCGACCCAGTCTCAGCCAATTTGGACTAGGGACCGTACTCCACCACCCCCCCAGTCTGGCAGGCAGAAGAAGAAGCAACGCATCGATGACCCCACTCCCGGTATGCAAAGTGACACGCCCTCTAAGACTCCCCCCCGTACCTCCGATGGGATTATGATTCGGGAGCCGGCAAGTGGCTCCCAACCAGCTGCCTCGGGGGGAACCGGAGTTACCTCCTCTTCTCAGAAAACTAGCAGTTGGCAACCCACTTTCATGATTGGCGGCGAGCCCTTGCCGACCACGGTGAGTGTATGGATATGGGCCCAAGGTGAAAGGGGGAAGGTGGCGCAAAGCTTGGCCAGCGGGTTGATGCTTCCCGAGGATGTCCGCTTCTTCGCGGATGACACCGAGGACTCCATAGCGCAGTGGCTGCAATGGCATACTATCGCGGTGAGCCCCCTTTCCCTTTGCTTCTTACTTAGTATACAAGTGACTCCTTTCTTTAAAGCCCTTTGAGTTTGACACTGTTGTGTTTACAAGCTGCGCAGATTACGCATGTGCTCGGCGAGAGAATGGGCGAACTCGCCGAGGAAGCTGAGCGGGAAAAGGCACTCAAAGAGGTTGCCAACGGCACGGCCCAGGACAGTGCCAAGGCTGCTGAGCTCGCGGAGAAGAAGGCGCAATCCTCGGAGAAGGCCAAGCAGCTCGCAGAAAGGAAGGTGGCCGAGATGGAGGCGAGACTAAGGGAGACCGAGTTGAAGCTAGTGCAGGCAGAAAGTCTGAACTTGGCCCATGCCGATGAAGTTACCGACCTTAAGGCAACTTTGGAAGCATGTGAGGAGAAGTGGTACAACGAGAGCTTCGCAGACGCTGAAAATTCCATGGAGCTTGTCGTGCTTCAAGCCCATGCCCACGGTTTCGACCAGGGTTGGCAGGCTGCCCTGCAGGCTGCAGGTGTACCCGGGGACTCCCAACTGTGGAATCCGGAGAACATCCCCCACCCAACAATCCCAAATCCGGTTCAGAGCCAGGCCGACCCTGTTAAAGACGAGGACACCCCCAGTATGAGGGAGTTGGTGAGAGCCATTGACACTCATGTAGAAGATTTTGACCTGGAGGTTACCAGTGAACTCAATGCCCTCGGCCATAGAGAGATTCAGCAGCCACGCAGTGAGGAGGCCCTGGGACGAGCAGTAAATGATGAAGTCCGGCTTCCTTCTACTGACCCTGCTGTCTGATGCCACTATACGCTTTTGTTTACCTTTTATTTTTCTGCACTTTTCATACTTTTTGTTCGGTTTGCCTAGTCACTGGGTTGTGGTGACCAAACGATCATTTTATTTTAAGTTTATTTTTCAAGTACTTTTGTTATTTGCCCTGTCCAGTCACTGGGATGTAGTGACAAAACTCCTTCAATTTATGTTCTTTTATTTGATTTACTTTTCAGCACTTTGATTTGATTTCATTGCTTGAAAGAAACGCTTTATTTTGAATGCTGGGCAAATAGATTTATTTATTTTGTAAACATGGTTGGTGCCGACCAATTGAAACCTTGTGTAATGAGTAAACACTTCGCAGTCGTCGTTCTTCGCCCGATCTATGAAAGATCGCGGTTGAGCTGTTGGAGCAAACGGGCTTCCAACCTGTGGCCCCTTAATTAAAAAGTTTCCATAGGGAATATGTTCTCATTCTTAGAGTCCTAATTAGTGGTTCAACGTGCCCGTCTATGAAAATTGGACCGGGGTCAGGTGTCTTTTTAGTTCTATTTAAGGTTTCTTTTGGCCGGTGATGAGAATCAGACCGGGGATGGGTTTCGGTCCTTGGAAATTACACTTTAGGCTTCCGCCTGGCCGATGATTAGGATCGAACCGGAGACAAGCTTCTGTCCTTAGAAATTACAACCTAGGTTTCCACCTGGCCGGTGATTAGGATCGAACCAGAGACAGGCTTTTGTCCTTAGAAGTTACAACTTAGGTTTCCGCCTGGCCGGTGATTAGGATCGAACTGGGGACAGGCTTCTATCCTTAGAAATTACAACCTAGGTTTCCGCCTGGCCAGTGATCAAGATCGAACCGGGGACAGGCTTCTGTCCTTAGAGGTTATAACTTAGGTTTCCGCCTAGCCGGTGACTAGGATCGAACCGAGGACAGGCTTCTGTCCTTAGATAGACCACGGTCGAATCCTGCTCGAAGATGACGATTGAACCGAGGATCGGTTACAATAATGCGCATTGGTCTTTCAAACCTTTCCTATTCCTCTTGATCGGGAGGATGCGTTTAACAAAAACAAAATTAAGCACAGCTGCATAAACAATGCATCCTCTTAACCATAGTTGGCGAAAAGTATATACACAGCTACAATGAGTTCATACTCTCGTCTACAAGCATTTAGCAATAAAACTTCTTCAAATTATGAATGTTCCACGGTCGAGGAAGAGGCTTTTCATCTAGGCTTTCCAAGTAATAAGCTCCCACCTCGACGATTGCAGTAATCCTGTACGGTCCTTCCCAGGCTGGGGCCAATTTCCCAGCGTTCGTATCCCGCATGCTCCCTAGGGCTTTCCGAAGCACTAAATCGCCAGCGTTGAACTCCCTTGTCTTTATTCCCCGACTATACCGAAGAGCCAGCTTCTGTTGGTACTCAACTAGTTGTATCATCACCATATCTCAGTATTCGTCGAGGAGATCTAAGCGCTGCGTCAACATCTTTCCGTTCTGGTCGGGATCAAACCCTTCGACCCGCGCATTATATAGGTTAACCTCGGCCGGTATCACGGCCTCTGCCCCGTATGCCAAAGAGAAGGGAGTTCCAAAAACAGCAAAAATAATAGATTTACAGGCACAGCTTGGCCTCAGCAAGCTGTTTGGAGAACTCCAGATCCTAGTACATGGAAGACAAATTATAATGGTGCTACGTTTGCTGAGCAAAATGCATCGGGCATTGGTGTGGTGGTTCGCAATTCAAAGGGTGAAGTTTTGGCAGTGTTATTCGAAAAAAATTCCCCAGCCTCCTTCAATGGTACTCTTAGAAACAATGGCAGCAAGAAGGGTTGCTTACTTTGTTCACGAGATTGGTATTCCCTTTTCTATCCTCGAAGGTGATTCAGAGATCTCTACAAATGCCTTTTGGCATGGAAATTTCTCAAGTTCTTCTTTCAGTCACTTGATAAAAGACATAAAGTCTTTAGTTAGTTCTCTTCAAAACTATTCATTCTTGCATACTTTTAGGCAGGGCAACGCTTTGGCTCATGCTCTAGCCAAGAGAGCAAGATTTTGTTGTAGTTTTCAAGTTTGGATCTTTACCGTTGTTACATTTCTGATTTGCAAGGTTTAATATAAATTGCCGATTGGGCCTTTTTCTCAACAATATATGTATATACATATATATATATATATATATATCTATTTATTTATTTAGTGCCTTTTTTGGATCTTAGCCATTCCCACTTATCTCACAAGCATATAAGCTTCTTCGTCCTCATCTTATTCAATTATAGAAAGTGGTTAAACTTAAACAGATGGTAGGTGTTTTAGTTTTTAAACAGTTGTATAACTTCTTTTAATAGTAATATGGAATGTAAATTTACCCTCTTCATTTTTAGATTCTAACGTTTTGCATTAAATTCAAAAATTTTGCATATTGTGCTTTCAGAGTTGTGAATTTGGTTTGATATAATGTAAGAATGGTATTGGAAATCCAAATATTGAAGTGGACAAAAAATTTTAAGGTTCATGTCTTTATATTATTCAAAAAAATAAGATGACCTTGAAACAACTGTTGGAAATCTGAGTTTGAGATCTATAATAAAACAACAACTTCTTATGTTTTATCTGAGATCTATATATTATATTTTGTTGCGCAACATTTTACCAATTATGAATCTATAATAAAACTTGGATTAATGTTTATCTTAAACAAAAGATTAGTTTTAGTTCCAAAAAAAAGAAGAAGATTAGTTTTAGTTGTCACCCTAATCTATGGGTTCATTTGTAATGTCCTCCATTTAATCCATAAATTACAACATATTGAACTTGAAAAAAATCATATAATTAAACTAGAGGTGACCTCGAGATCCACACAATAGATTAAAGTTTTATGGCAGATAAGTTTATTTGTTAACTTCGGAGAAGGATAAGTATACGAATGGATCTCTCCTTAAGCACAAGAAGATCCACACAATAGATGAAAGTTTTATGGCAATTAAGTTTATTTGTTAACTTCGAATAAGGATAAGAATATGAATGGATCTCTCCTTAAGCACAAGGTTTTGACTAGGGTTTAAAAAATATAAAGGATCATTATCAAATGCATTTGTTTGGGATGAAACTCTATTAAGTCGTTCGAATCATTGTCTTTGGGTGTAGGTGCTTTATTCAAGTGAGTATTTTGTAACACTGCTCTATGAAAGGAGTTACTAAAATAGTATTAAAGTTTTGCATCTACTCATGTCTCCTCAACAAATCTCGAAGATAATTTTTGTTGAGGAAATTGATATGATAATAAATAACGCAATTTTGAGGCCCGATGAACACTTTTTTTTTAGGGTGATAATTGTCCTTATTCGAAAGAGTTTGGTGTAGGGTTAAGAGCAATTCACCTTTAGGATACATCACCTTTTGATTTTATTCACATGCACACGTGTACAAGTGTTAAGTGTGTGACACACCATGTGCGTGTGTTTTAGAGCCACATTATGTCCGTAGATTCTCTCAATCATTTTATTTGTTATTGGTTGTGCTCCTTTAATGCATTAAAGTAATTAACATAGTTTCTCTAAATGAATATCACAAAGATACTTTCCCACAGTTTCCATGCATAAAGTCAGTCAAATATGCCACCACAATTTCGTAAAAATCTTATAACGATTTCTTAATTTCAATTTCTGCTAAAACAATGTACTAATGAATCCAACTATATGTTATTACCTATTAACTCGATAATAAAAAAGGGAATATCGGTATTAAAAAAAAATATTGCTTAGTGCCAACAGATTAGGATGATGGATTTTTTTTTCTTTTCTTTTTTTGAGAATTAGGATGATAGAATTTAAATATATTGAACACCATATCGAAGAGATTTTTTTCATCTTATAAGAGCATCCGTAGTAGACGTGCCAAATGCCAAATATTTGGCACATTTGACACACCAAACACAAAAATAGAGCTTTATCAGATGTTGCAAATGCCAAAAATTATGCCACATGCTACAGTATCGTCACAAATATGTGACGGTACTGTAGCATGTGGCATAATTTTTTTTATCACTTTTTTATTCTCTTCTCTCTCTCCTCTCTCTCCACTTTTCTTTTCTCTTCTCTCTCACTGGTTCTCTTCTCTCTCACCTCTATTCTTCTCCCCCATTTCTTCCATACCCGTTCCCTCACCATCTGAAGCCGCCGCCACTGATCTCACCCAGCCACCGTCACTATCGCGCAGCCGCCGCCGCGCGATCTCACCTAGCCACCATCGCCAATCTCGCCCAATTGCCGCAACCGATCTCGCCCAACCACTACCGCCGATCTTGCCTAGTCCAGTCACGGCCGATCTCACCCCAAGGCCGCCTTTGATTTCACCCTTTTCCCTCTCCTCTATTTGCCTTTCATTCTGCCTCTCTCTGGTTGTGGTTTTTTTTTTTTTTTTTTTTTTTGCAATTGGGTTGATCTGATATTGGTGTGGGTTGTGGGCTATGGGCGGTGACAATGGCAATGGTGGTGGTGGGCTGTAGGCTATGGGCGGTGATAGTGGCAGTAGTGGTGGTGGGTTGTGTGGGTGGTTGTTGCTGTTGTTGATATAAATGGGGAGGAGATAATATATTATTTTAATGTGTAGTAAATATTATTTTAATATATAGAATTGAATGATAAAACATCTGATAAATGGGATGTTGTAAAATGATGTGGTAAAATAATAAAGTAGACTTTTGGTGTGGTAAAATGACATTTTTTTTGCAATATCTGTTACGGATACTCTAATAGAGCTAGGTAACAAACATAATGTTTTGTGACATCAAATTCAGCTTCAAAAAGCTCTTGCATCTTGATATATAAGGTAAGCAATTATTTTTTCAAACATTGTGTGCCCATGGAGAGGGAAAAATCTTACATGCGCCAAGTGCATAAGACTATTGTCTCACTGACAGGTGGGTCCTACACTCTTGGGGGCCACTTGTCAGTGAGACATGATGGCACTACAAAAAAACTGGCCTATTGTGGCGGGCCAAAACCGCTGCAAATGCCCAAAAAACCGCCGCTAAACGTCCATTTGGCCTATTGTGGCAGGGGATATTACGGCGGTTCTACCTGCCAGCCTTGTAGTGCCGTAATAGCTCTATTGCGGCGGTAACAAAAAACGCCGCAATAGATCTACCATTTAGCGGCGCTTTTAGTCTATTGTGGCGGGCTAAAAACTGTCACCATATGAGGTTACCATTCGGGTCAAGTGACCTTTTAGCGGCGGGATAGACCCGCCGCTATATGTGATAACCTTTAGCGGTGAGATAGACCCGCCGCTATATGTGACAACCTTTAGCGGCAGGCATTAAGCACCGCTATAGGGTTTATTAAACAACATACTCTATGCACCTTTTAGCGGCGGTTACGCCCGCCGCTATATGTGTGAGGTTTTAGCGGCGGGCTATAAACGCCGCTATAGGTCTCCAATTATTTCATCATTATAGTCGTTCAACGGCAGTTTTTGCCCACCACTATAGTTTTTTTTTTTTTTTTTCTCCTGGGTTCTAGAACCACATTTCTATTACAAATAACTTGTAATAATTTTAACTCCACTAATACAATACCACAAATTTAAATAGAAAACACCACAAATGTCTCAAAACTAACATTATATTAACATAAAAATATATTATCAAATACATAACATTGTCTATAACTTTCATCATAAAATTAACAAAAGAAAAGATGTGGTCTTTTGTACACAAAAAGTCCTTCAACACTTAAATTAAATCAATACCATTATCAAAGTTTCAAAGTGTTTCCAAATATTTTTCAACACTTGCAAAAAATGTGTTTGTTCAAATGTGGTTCTTTGTACACAAAGTGTCATCAAACACCAACATAAAATTTATAAGCTGCTTGGTTGATAGGATGCAACTGATGATTTTTGGAGAGCTGGGGATTGTAGGATCGAAGGAACGTCCTACATACAAAAAAAAAGGCAATAATTAGAACACTACAATATCAAATATTGGAATCCAAAATTGCTTAATGCATGAGCATTACAAGGGAAATTTGGAGTTTCAAAGGCTGCAACTACAATATGGAAATCACAATACAACTATCAAACACCTTAAAGTATAAACTCAATTTCTACAAGGAAGAAATGAAGTGCTTTTAACTTCAAACTGAGCTCTGTTTTAACTTCAAACTCAAGTAACTTCAGTAAACAGTTGGCTCAAAGCTTCTATAATTCACACTGATAGGTACCACAACAAATCAACAATATTACCTCAAACATTTCTCACTTCACACAAAAGACATTTCTCACTTCACACAATGTATAGAAAATCAATTCAAGAACTGAATTTGAAAAGAAAATCAAACTCCAACTAAAAGACACACAATCAATTCAAGAACTGAATTTGAAAAGCAAATCAGACTCCAAGTGCTAATCAAAGTGCTAATCAGCCCAAAGGATCAAACCCCTTTACACACTTTTGATAGTTTTCAACAGCCCAAAGTGCTAATCAGCCCAAAGTCTTCACTAAGTTATATATTACCTTAAAATTGGCAAGTATAAATCATGTAGCTTAGAAAGAAAGCTCAAAAAACACAACACAAACCTTATTACTATCTGAATACAAATTAACCCAAAAACACAAACTAACCATTAGAAACCCCAAAATCAAAATCATTAATGCCAACCTAACTGCAAACTTGATTATTTTTGCTTACACATTTCTCAAGCCAAATATTCAACAAACTAATAAATTTCACAACTACCACACAGATGAGTATCCCAAGTCTTTAAAGTAAATGTTGGAAGGTCCAACAGTTGGGGCATGTTACTATGTGAAACTGGAAATCTCAAACCAACTAAAGTTGTGGTTTTGCAAACTAAAATGGCATGATTGGTTGCTTGGTTCAGAACAATTTGAAATGGGATAAATGCTACTAGCCAACTACATGCCATACATGCAAACTATAATTAGGGTGGAATATAACTTATCAAAATAAAATAGGGTGTTCTAAAGGCAAAAAAGTAAAGAACCTAACATACTACAAACTACTACTATCATTTAATAGCATCCAAAACTGTAAACATACTATAAGTATGTCCATCACATTCCAAAGTAGGATAAGGAGAGTAGTATCATATCTATGCTGGCCTAATTGACTAGTCAAGTGACCCAACAACTATCTATGTTCCTAAGAAAACAATGAATTTAAACTCATACAAAAGTTATCAACATAATTTGGTAACTATAACATCATCACTAGCAATATTCTTTAGGAATGAACATCTCTTTCAATATCCCATTTCATTTTAGTGTTCCTTATGTGTGAAAAAGATAGAGAGAAGCCCCTAAAATGAATTAATCGAATAAAAACAACTCAACAAGAATCATCCAATATTACACAAAACAGTAAACACTTCCAATATCATCTAAAACCACCGTATATCTCCATGCAAGCCACCTGCTTGCCCCAATTCAATTGCCCACCACAAACACAGAGAGAGAGAGAGAGAGAGAGAGAGAGAGAGAGAGAGAGAGAGAGAGAGAGAGAGAGAGAGAGAGTACCTTAAGTCCAACACAAACAAGTTCACTTGCTTTGTTCACACAAACTTGTAATGCCTCTTCTTTTTGCAATCTGCCAACAAAGAAAGAATATATATAAACATAAGTTCATTTGTAATGTCATTTTCTTCCTCTACTTTAAGTGAGAACTGAACCTACAATCCCTCCTTAGTCTCTTACCACCTTAGCTAATGCCTAAGGCCTGTCTAGAGATAAGTTTTCACAGAGTCCCAAAAACAACCCCAATATCAGATTGCAAAATTACACAACTTATAAACATAAAGTGGTTTCTTATAATAATACCGATAAACTAGAGGTGATTAAATCAACTAAAATCTTGTTGAATGTATTGAAACAATTGAAAATCAATAATTAAATCAACTAAAATCTTGTTGACTGTAGTGAATCAATTGAAAAATCAGAAGCACTTTTAATGCATATATGTCCAAACCCAAATTACAACATAAAAACACTTTTAATGTATATATGTCCAAAAAAAAACAAGCACTCACTGTACATACTTGAGCACCAAACATACAAAGAAAAGAACGGCAATTCAGGAACAAAATACAGAGTTAGCCCACAAGCCTGTATGCTGGTGCACCTAAATTTATCATCTATAGAAAAGATTCTAGCTTCACTGCTAGTCAACTGTACTAGTGCTGTAAGTCATTATTACCATATAAAAAGCATATGGAACTTAAAGCCACAGAGAGTATAAACACTTACTTTTATATGAAGAGTGCCATATTCTGTTTCCAAGCCAACAACGCCAGAAAAGTCAATATATATAAAACTAAGAGACACTACAAGGCCAAGACTTGTTTTTTACTATACATTTAAAAAAAAATCTTGCAAACATTTTTATTTGCTCTTTTTGTTTACTCTTAGCCTCATTGGCAAGCAGCTTCACATGCTCCCTCTCTTCCCCATATCCCCCACACTTCAATTTTTTAATCATGTTGTCCCCAAACCCATTCATCTTCTTCACTAATTGCTTTGCAATATGTCTCTCTCTCTCTCTCTCTCTCTCTTACCCACATAGCTCCCACCTATCACACATCTAAGCCACATTTTTTTATACCTTCAACACCATTTTTATATTGACCCCATTGCTATTTTCTTATTCTTTAATTTCTCTCTTCTTATAATTATTAACTTCATGTCCCTACTCTTTTTCTATTATACAATGCTAGGATTGCAAGAACTAAACCATACCCTTTAGATAAGTAGATTTCATAATAAACCAAAAATCCATTTATCATGTCCATATGAATAGTATAACAATCAAATACCCTCCATCTGATCACTCTTCTAGTAGTTATGTATAATTCCTAGCCAACAAAAATTAGCTGGGCTCTTAGTTGTGACATCCATAACACCCAATTTTTAATTTTTTCATCATTTATACATATCTCACTGTTGTGACAGGGAAGAATAAGAACAAGCAGGACTTCAAAGATAAAATTGTGAAGCATTTGGATTCTTTGACTGATAAGATTGGGAGGAATATTGTTCTGCAACTAGTCAGCACTGAAATTGATCCAAGTAAGCCTATTTCTTATTCTGGTTGTGTTAGACAATAAATATTTGTTAAATTAGCGGAAGCTCTGACACTAGATTATTGAACAAAAGACTGAACAAAAAAGTTTTTATTTAAAACTTGACTCTTTGAATTACAACACTTTACAAACACTAATGCTTTGACTCACTAACACTAGTGCACACACAACACCTTTCTTTCACTACACACACTGCACTTACCAAATACACTTGCACACACCTCACTTCTTTACTTCGAGACACCTAGCTACTAACACTATGACACAACCACTCCTTGACTTTCTTTTCTTTACTTTCTAACACACTTCTCCTCATACAACTTCACACACGTCACAAGTCTCTCACTTGGTGCTTTCACACACACACACACACACACACACACACACACTACTTCAACCATCACTACATCTATTTATACTAGATGTATGTCAATTAGGAAACCGACTTGAAGCTTCTAGCTTCTTCCTTTTTATTGACAATAAAATAATGGCTTTCTCAAACTTTCTAGACAATTTGAAAATGTGTGGCTGAGCTTAAATTAAGCTCTAGAGAATTCTGGAGAGAAGCAAATTGAGTGAAACTCTAGAAATTTCTGGAGACAAGAGAGTTAGTGTTGATTTCTAACAATATTATTGTCTAAAAAGACTAGTACATTTTTTGTCACTTAAAATTTTTTCTTCTGGGTAATTCAAATTTCAGTCTTTTCTCTTTAATTTTGGAATAAAGGATCTCCAATTGTCTAATGGAAATTTACCATGCCTAAGGAATCAAAAGGAAAAGAGATTAGATTATAATACCATTTTGAAGCAACGTTGACAATCAGGAGCACCTTCCCATTGTATTCACTTAAGCTTATATCATTTCCACGGATATCCTGCCATCAAATTCAATTAATAACAAAGAAAAGAAAAAGAAAAATAAGAAACAGGCCAATTCCAAACAACTCTTTCTTAAGAACAATTAAACAGCACTCAAATTTATATTTTCTATCTAAGTTTATAAACCATGATAAAAATAATAACTATATCCATCTAAACAAAAAAGACAGCTTATATACCACAACACAGTTGACCAATTCAAAAGTAAAGCACAAACCCCAGTTCTCCAATAGGACCGAAAAGAAAAGATACATGACCCAGCAAACACCAATACACAATCCAATTAAATTATTTGGTGTTTTCACTTTTTGGTTCCCAAAGGTCCCAAACATCCTACTTAGCTTCACACTTTAACTTTTTTTTTTTTTTTTTTTTTCTCTTTGAATCCGTTTTCTCAGCTACTAAACACAGAGCTTAACAAGGAAATGAAAGAAAAAAAAAAAAAACAAGCAAAGAAGAAAAACCCAGTAACTTGATAGTAAAAACCCAGTACCAATCTAAGTCATTGCCGAAGAATAAGGTCTGGCCGCCATGAGAGAAGAAGAGTGCCTTGACTCCAAGCTGTTCTTCTTTAGCCACTTCACATCCACATTCCCTCTCCTCGAAACCCACAAATCCTTCGCTTCTTCGGAGTACCAGTGTATCAGCTTCGAAGACAACGTCAAAGCCCCACCCAACCCATTCACAACAACGAAGTATCAAGCCAAGGAAACCAACAGAACCACACGATTCACCATCAAAAAGGCCGGCGGCGGTGGTTGGTGAGGATGGCTAGTGAGGATGGAGAGAAAGAGAGAAGAAGAGTGACGGCTTAGAGAGAGGGAAACAAATTTTGGGGAAAAAGAAAACCTAAGTAATGGGGAAAAAAACCCTCAGTAAAAAGTCAAATTTTGGCTTTTTGAGGGGGGGGGGGGTGGAGCTAAGTGAAACATGTTAGGAGGGAAACAAATTTTTGGGAAATTTTGAGTGGAAAAAATAAAAGAAGACATTTATTTTGAGGAAAAAATAAAAATAAAAGAGGATAATTTTAATTAATTACTATTTTTGACTAGCAATTACCATTTTGTCATGTAATTTGTAATTGTACATGAGTCAAACACATCTATATATCTAAGTGAGTTAATGAGTGCAAAATATTAAGAATCTAATATTAATGAACTTTGAAATAAAATTTAAAAACAAAAAATAATCACATATACTCAATAAAAATCACCACAAAACTTTCTCAAAAAAAAAAAAAAAATACCACACAACAAAAATGATCACACATTCTATCTTATTAAAAATTAAAAAAAAAAATGATCATAGCTATTATTAAATTTATGTAAGAATTTTAATATGTGACTAACTACGTTTACTTAAAAAAAAAAAAAAATATGACTACTTGGACGGTCAAATTAAGAGAACATAACCATACAAGTACACAGCACATGTCTATCACACACCATACTTAAATTTGAAATCTAACCGTTGGATTTGAAGAGTGTAATGAAAGGTTAATTCTGGTAAATTATGGTTACAATTAAATGGTTGGATTTAAAGAAAGGCGCGGTCAAAGTTTAGTCAAAGTTGTTCAAACCCAATCAAACTTAATAGAAGGTCCCGATACTACTGGACTTGGTGAAATTCATATTCAAATCTTGATCATTAGGATTGAAGAGTATAGTAACATATTAGTGTTGGTAAAATTTGAGACCAATTGGATGGTAAGATTGAGAGAATATAGTCACATAGATACATAACACATGTTCATCACGCATCATGCCTAGATTTGAAATCTAACTGTTGGATTTGAAAAGTATAATGAAAGGTTAATTCTAGTAAATTATGGTCACAATCAAACAGTTGGATTTAGAGAAAAGCGCGGTTAACAACTTATTATTGAATATTACACCAACCAATAACTTATTGCTTAATTCATACTTTAAAAATCTAACAGTTGGATCACATTTTCCATATGTTCTTAACATACCAGCCAATTTTCATGCCAATCGGGTGTAGTTTACCATTTGATCTTTAAACTCATATTTTATGTGTTATTTTAAACTACAAAAACTTGAATTTAAAAAATTGATTGATGACATGGCTATTAATCTTTGATCACCTTGGAATTTTGTAAGCATGAAAAATATATGAAGATAATGTAATCTAACGGTAGATTTATCAAAATTCACATCGAATTAAGAAATATAGGGTTGGGTTCAAGTTACACTTGATGTAACTCTAAAAACTGTTACACCAACCAATAACTTATTGTTGAATTTATATTTTAAAAATCCAACCGTTGGATCATATTTTCTATATGTTCTAACCATGCTTGACAATTTTCATGTCAATCGGATGTAATTTACTATTTGATCTTTAAACACATCTTTTATGTGTTATTTTAAACTACAAAAACTTAAATTTAAACAGTTGATTGATGACATGGCTATTAATCTTTAATCACTTTGAAATTTTGTAAGCAAGAAAAATATATGAAGATAATGTAATCTAACGGTAGATTTGTCAAATTTCACATCGAATTAAGAAATATATAATTGGGTTCAAGTTATACTTGATGTAACTCTAAAAAATGTTACACCAACTAATAACTTATTGTTGAATTTATATTTTGAAAATCTAACCGTTGGATCACATTTTCTATATGTTCTTAACATGTGTGCCAATTTTTATGCCAATCGGATGTAATTTACCATTTGATCTTTAAACTCATCTTTTATGCGTTATTTTAAACTACAAAAACTTGAATTTAAACAATTGATTGCTGACATAACTATTAATCTTTGATCACCTTAAAATTTTGTAAGCATAAAAAATATATGAACATAATGTAATCTAACGGTAGATTTGTCAAAATTCACATCAAATTAAGAAATATAGGATTGGGTTCAAGTTACACTTGATGTAACTTTAAAAAATGTTACACCAACCAATAACTTATTGTTGAATTCATATTTTGAAAATCCAATCGTTGGATCACATTTTCTATATGTTCTTAACCTGCATGCCAATTTTCATGCCAATCGAATGTAATTTACCATTTTATCTTTAAACACATCTTTTATGCGTTATTTTAAACTACAAAAACTCGAATTTAAATAATTGACTGATGACATGACTATTAATCTTTTATCACTTTGAAATTTTGTAAGTATAAAAAATATATGAAGATAATGTAATCTAACGGTAGATTTGTCAAAATTCACATTGAATTGAGAAATATAGGGTTATGTTCAAGTTACATTTGATGTAACTCAAAAAAATGTTACACCACCCAATAACTTATTATTGAATTCATATTTTGAAAATCTAACCGTTGGATCATATTTTCTATATGTTCTTAACATGCATGCCAATTTTCATGCCAATCGGATGTAATTTACCGTTTGATATTTAAACTCATCTTTTATGTGTTATTTTAAACTACAAAAATATAAATTTGAACAGTTAATTGATGACATGGCTATTAATCTTTCATCACCTTGAAATTTTGTAAGCATGAAAAATATATGAAGATAATGTAATCTAACGGTAGATTTGTCAAAATTCACATCGAATTAAGAAATATAGGATTGGGTTCAAGTTACACTCGATGTAACTCTAAAAAATGTTACACCAACCAATAACTTATTGTTGAATTCATATTTTGAAAATCCAACCGTTGGATCACATTTTCTATATGTTCTTAACCTGCGTGCCAATTTTCATGCCAATCGGATGTAATTTACCATTTTATCTTTAAACTCATCTGCGTTATTTTAAACTACAAAAACTTAAATTTAAACAATTGATTGATGACATGACTATTAATCTTTGATCACTTTAAAATTTTGTAAGTATAAAAAATATATGAAGATAATGTAATCTAATGGTAGATTTGTCAAAATTCACATTGAATTAAGAAATATAGGATTAGGTTCAAGTTACACTTGATGTAAGTCAAAAAAATGTTACACCACCCAATAACTTATTATTTAATTCATATTTTGAAAATCTAACCGTTGGATCATATTTTCTATATGTTCTTAAAATGCATGCCAATTTTCATACCAATCGGATGTAATTTACCATTTGATCTTTAAACTCATCTTTTATGTGTTATTTTAAATTACAAAAACTTGAATTTAAACAGTGATTGATGACATGGCTATTAATCTTTGATCACCTTGAAATTTTGTAAGCATGAAAAATATATAAAGATAATGTAATCTAACGGTAGATTTGTCAAAATTCACATTGAATTAAGAAATATATGATTGGGTTCAAGTTACACTTGATGTAACTCTAAAAAATGTTACACCAACCAATAACTTATTGTTGAATTCATATTTTGAAAATCCAACCGTTGGATTACATTTTCTATATGTTCTTAACTTGCATGCCAATTTTCATGCCAATCGGATGTAATTTACCATTTGATATTTAAACTTATCTTTTTTGCATTATTTAAACTACAAAAACTTGAATTTAAACAATTGATTGATGACATGACTATTAATCTTTGATCACTTTGAAATTTTGTAAGCATGAAAAATATATGAAGATAATGTAATCTAACGGTAGATTTGTCAAAATTCACATGGAATTAAGAAATATAGGGTTGGGTTCGAATAACACTTGATGTAACTCTAAAAAATGTTACACCACCCAATAACTTATTATTGAATTCATATTTTAAAAATCCAACTATTGAATTACATTTTCTATATATTCTTAACATACATGCCAATTTTCATGCCAATCAGGTGTAATTTACCATTTGAACTTTAAACTCATCTAGTATGCATTATTTAAACTACAAAAATTGAATTTAAATAATTGATTAGTGACATGACTATTAATCTTTGATCACCTTGAAATTTTTTAAGTACAAAAAGTATATGAAGATAATGTAATCTAACGGTAGATTTGTCAAAATTCACATTGAATTAATAAATATAGGATTGGGTTTAAGTTACACCTGATGTAACTCAAAAAAATGTTACACCACCCAGTAACTTATTATTGAATTCATAATTTGAAAATCCAACTATTGAATTACATATTCTATATGTTCTTAATGTGCATGCCAATTTTCATGCCAATCGGGTGTAATTTACAATTTGATCTTTAAACTCATCTTTTATGCGTTATTTTAAATTACAAAAACTTGAATTTAAATAATTGATTAATGACATGGCTATTAATCTTTGATCACCTTGAAATTTTGTAAGCATGAAAAATATATGAATATAATGTAATCTAATGGTAGATTTGTCAAAATTCACATCGAATTAAGAAATATAAGGTTGGGTTCAAGTTACACTTGATGTAACTCTAATAAATGTTATACCAACCAATAACTTATTATTGAATTCATATTTTGAAAATCCAACCGTTGGATTACATGTTCTATATTTTCTTAACATGCATGCCAATTTTCATGCCAATCGGATGTAATTTACCATTTGATCTTTAAGTGAGAAGACAAAAAAAACATAGGGAAATTTTGGGGTTGGGAAATTTGAAAGTCTATTACAGCGGTCCAACCCGCCGCTATAACTAAGAAAAAGCGCCGCAAAAAGGATCCCTATTGCGGCAGTCATACAAAACGCCACTACATCTCACATATTGCAGCATTTTTCTCTACTGCCGCTATAGCATCTATTCATAATAATATATTTATTGCGGCGGGGTTTTTGGAGCGCCGCTATATCTCAGTTACCGCCGTTAAAAGAGGTCTATTGCGGTGGTTTTATGTCCTGCCGCTGTAGGACGCCGCAAAAAACCCTACCTACTGCGGTGGTCTCAAAAAATGCCGCAATAGATCTCATTTACAGCGGCGGGCCAAAAATGCGCCGCAATAGACGACATATAGCGGCAGTTTTCGCACCCGCCGCAATATGCCTACCGCAATAGCTCGTTTTTCTTGTAGTGTGGTCTCATGCGCTTGGTGCATGAGATACCATCTCTATGGAGAGAGAGAGAGAGAGAGAGAGAGAGAGAGAGAGAGAGAGAGAGAGAGAGAGAGAGAGAGAGAGAGAGACTTAAGACTTTGTTTGGGAGTTCATCAAATTCACTTCACTTTAAAAGCAGCAATTTCTCACAAAGATGCTGATAAACAATCATGACTTTCATTGAATGTGACATAAAGGAAATTTTTTAGAGTTTCTTGTATATAATCTTTTTTTTTTTTGGAGTAATACAATCCTATTATTAATCTTTTAAGTCATTATATTTCAGTTTCATAGGGGTACGATTCCTCCTCCTTTTTGCAAATAATGAAGAGACATTTTAATAGGAAAAGAAGAAGAAGATAAGTCTAACAACAATTTTTATGCTCCACAATATGGATTGGATTCAATAAATATGTTGAATACCATATTAACGTATATTCAATCAATTTGGACTATATAAAGAATTTTGAGGGGTTCTAATTGTAATTTGACTAATAATTTTGGGTATAACTATTATAAGTGATTAGGAAATATCCTTTTTTTTTTTTTTTTTTTTTTGAGAATTCGATAACGAGGGGGGTATAATTATGGCCTGACGTAGTCGTTAAGACTACAAGCCTTTGCTCTTTTTACTTTTAGTATCCAACCTACTGTAGTACCTTTTATGTTATCTGTTATCTAATTGGAATCACAATCAAGGTAGAGAAAAGGCAATCTGATTGGCTCATAAAACCATTCCTTTATTTATATATTTATTTATTTTATTTATTGTTGATAGTTCAATTATTACAACAATTGGAAAAGAGGGAATTTGAACTCAATTCTCCTTATAAAATTGGTCATGTTCCTCAGGTACAAAACTCTTGTTCACCGTTGCACAACTTTAATCCAACTACTTATTTATATATATTTTTTAGTTTTATTTTTGTAGGTAATACGGAAAAGATAGAGGGAGACCAAAAGTCACAATAGTAGAAGTAATAAAAAATTACACGTCTTGTCAATCAAGAAAGTAACAAAAAGTATGACTTTAGATAAAAATAGAATTGATGAAAAATTAACATGTAACAAACCCTAATTAATATGTTGAGGATCCATTATTGACTCCAAAATTTGGGATTAAGGCTGACATAAAAGGAAGGTGGACCCTGTATCCAATTGCATGTTCAATTGGTCATGTGAGAAAATATTTTAATGGCCAATTGTCATTTTTTTTTTTATCAAAAAAATTAAGGCAAGGAAACTGAGATTTTAGTCTTTATTTGGAAACAAATGCAAGCACATAACTCTGCTTAGTAGAAAAGACTGAGATTGTAAATTGAATTGAAATCAGATCTGGTTACCCTAATTCTTAAGAAATTTCCATTTTTAGTTATCTATGTTATTTGATAATCAAGTTCAATTTGCAACCCTTGCCTGCCAAGGTGGCTGGCATTTTTTTTTAAATAAAATTTATCCTTTCAATATCTATTTTGATTTTTTTTAATATATAGGAGTATAAGAATATCTATTTTGACCACAAGAAAGGAATTTAATTTTTGGCTTAACATAAACTCTTATCCTTAGGTATTAAGGCCTCATTATATTTGCATATTTCTCATAATAACACAGGCCTGAAAACCTGCAATTAAGACATTTCACATAAAATCAACTCGGAAATTTTGTTTCTTTTATTTATGTATTTTTTTTCGTTCTCTTAGTCAAAGCTTTGATGATATCCATCATATAAGAAAATAAATTCCCATTATTGACATTTGGTATGCAATTGTCTTTTCCAGCAACAAGGCTGAAACTAAGCAAGCATTCAGCATTGAAGCATATACAGTAGGAGGCGGAAGCCTGAATGGGATAAGTATGTTCCTACTACCAGACCTCTGGTCTCATTCTCAATTTATAAATATTAAAAGAAAATGCATGTCACCTAGAAATTCATTAATTATTCTTTGAGTCCTTTTTGTCATATAGAGTGTGTGTCAATTTATGATTTACCCATTATGTTATAACACATTTTATATGAGTAACTGCTAGAGTCGGATATAACAATAATTGAGTTGATATGTTTTTACTAGTCTCATCTTGATTCACTACTAACATCACTTATTAATCTATCAATAAAAAAGCAACCACCACGAAAGTTGTGATTTTTTTTTTTCCCGATTTTTTGTTCGATTGCACTTATAAAGGAGGTTGTCTTGTATTGTTGGGGACCTGGGGTTCTTTCTTCTTTGTTTTTATTTTTTATTTGTTTAAATTATCTAGTGTTCTTTAAATTGGTATTGTTTAGTCTTTTTCAATGGGTGCAACTTTCCAATCCATGGCCTTCTTCCCACATTTTTTTTTATAATCTTTTTTTTTTTTCCCCTATAATTGAGACAGAGAAAGTGCAAGAGACACATGCAAGTTCTCCACATAAATCGAACTACTCTAAAAGACAGAATGATTGATTTGGCATAGGTTTTTTTGTTCAAATCCAACAAAACTGCCAGAGGGGAAAAAGATACCAATAACGAAAGCTACATCATAATACTATAAATTCTATATTGTCATGCTATTATGCTTCATCTCATCTTTACTGTATAAAACTTCTAATTCTTAAATTGTTCACTAGACCAGCCACAAATGGCCAATTGCTAGTTTGATTTGAAATATTTTGTTACGTGTTTACCATTCTATTGCTTCTTCATCCTTTCCATGTAATCTATCATGCTTTTCCCCTAATTTTTTTAGCACTTAAGCTATGAAATTTTTCATAACTGACACCTTGAAACTAATATTTTTTCTTCCTTGTATCCAGAACAAATTACCCCAATATCATAGTTATGAGTAGAATGGACGGCACATGTAGCTTTACAACAATTAGGCTTTGTAGCTTTAAAAGGCATGTTAAGCCTGGAAGTAGGGTTTATTGAGGCTTTAAAATGTGCGATAAGCCGGAAACGTGTGGAAGGGGGATCAAACATGAGGTTTATAGACTTTGGAAGGAAGGGTCAAACCAAATTCAAAAGCTCGAAAAATTTTATTTTTCCATTCATGTCAAAAATGTGGTAACCAACCTGAGTTATGTTTATACCAGCAACAAATTTTTCTGGTCAATAAGTCAAGGTCTTGTATGGTCATTTATCTCAAAATATTTATGGACCAACATAATTATTCGATGTATGCTTACAAATAGATAAAACGACAAATTTGCCTCGTCAATAGGTCAAAGTCTAGTACGGTTATTTATGACTAACAATTCATGTAGCAATACAATTGTCCAATATATTTTTATAAATAGATCAAGTTTGCTAGTTTTACATTCTCAGGGAGGGAAGTGTTCTTCTACGTATTGTTCTCTTTCTTGCCTAATGTCAACTTCTTCAAGCTACATGTATATAAATAGATCAAGTGTACTAGTTTTACATAGTGTTCTTTTCCCTGCTCAATGTCAATTTCTTCAAGTGTAGATTATGTAACTAATGTAATTTTTTATGAGTCAATTATTCAATGTAACGTTATGGAAAATATTACCTAAATGAGATTAAAAATTGATTGCTAAAATAAAATTTTACCTGATATTTGGAAGGAGGATGCATATTTTAGGGTTTGTTTGGGATTCACTTATTTTGCTGAAATTGAAAATTTTTTGCTGAAAGTAATGTAAATAAAGGTAAAAGTTAGTTGAAATAGTACAATGAGACTCATGAATAATACCAAAAAGTGTAGTGAGACCTATGAATAGTAGAAAAAATAAGTTAAATAGTAAAATAAGTTGGCAAAATTAATAATGCCAAACAAACACTTAGTTTGGTTATAGATTAAAATTAGTTCTCAAATGATGGGAAGCAAATACCTTTCATCTGCCACCACGTTGTCAGGCATTTTGGGTATGTGAGTTTGAAGTTGGAAGTGGTAAAAACACAAAAAAAAATTGCAGGCAATCCATAATACTGCCAATTGCAAGAAATATGAGGATAACTTAGAGCCAGCAATCGGCAGCAGAGCAGAGCAGAGCAAATGAACATACATCAAACATATACCGTGTATATCCTTCATTAGATGTCTCCTTGTCTTTCTATTCTTCTAACCTCTGCTAAATGCTGTGCATTCTAGTTTTTGAAAGCGTTTTCATGGACAAATTAGATTTTAAACTGTTTACAAGAGTTGATACCAAAACAAACGATTTTTAAGTATTTCATTGCTCGTGAAATCTGAATATATAATCCAAGCTTTAAGGCTTTCCACTGAGCAAGATTTTCTATAGGGTTCAACAGTGGATTAACATTAGAGTTTCTATTTCGAACGAAGTTCATCTCTTGGGCCACAGAAATTCTTCTCCCAAAATATTTGGGTGACCTCCCTGGTGAGTTTGGCCTCAACAGTGTTGTGGTTTTAGCTTTAAGAGCTTTCCACTGGGAAATATTTGTTACTGGATTCAACAATGGATTAACAAAAGCACTCCCAGAAATCTTTCTCTTTCTTGATTTCTCAAAAATTCCGTCATCTTCATAAACATCATTCACCACCAGTCCCTCGTCGTCATCGTCAAAATCACTCTGATCCTCAAGAGAAGAAGACATTTTTGGGATTGACTTTGCTATATTTTCCTCGTCGTCTTCAACTTCATCATCCCTTGAAACATATTCAAAAGTTTCCACAATGGGGTTAAAAGTTACTTTCTTTTTGCCCCAAAAACACTGAAAACCCATATTGAACAAACCTCCAGAGACGAGAGAGAGAGAGAGAGAGAGAGAGAGAGAGAGAGAGAGAGAGAGAGGGCTTGTTGTTGGAGAAGAGAGGAAAACAATCCTTCAAAACTTGTAGTAGTAGTAGAAACAGCTAGTTGGGTTTGGGTTGCGTAGGGTAGGTTGCAAGTGTTTCTGTGAATCTGAGAGTGAAGGATCTATATATATATATATATATATATATATATATAGAGAGAGAGAGAGAGAGAGAGAGAGAGAGAGAGAGAGAGAGAGAGAGAGAGAGAGAATTCAAAAAACCCAAACCCTAAAAGAAATCTCTTTCTCTGTGAATATGAGTGTGAACACATACGAACAGTATGTAAAGAAGTTTGTATCTGTATTATTCTTTATAGTAGTAATTCAAAATTCAAAATTCCAAAACCGAGCCTCTGTTTCTCACGGCGTTTTCTAACGGCAACTTTTATTTATTTTTTCTTCCCCGTTTTACCCTTCCTTTTATATTTATTTCTCAGAGTGATCCCTTTTAATATATATATTTTTTTCAATACAAATATTAAAAAATTTTTTTTTGGAGAAAAATACAAATATTAATTTTATTACTTTATTTGTTTATTCGTGTGTGTGACCCACGTCCTATAAGATGAATTTGTGTATCTTATACATAATACGATTCGTTTTCCTTCAAAACCAAGAAAACACAATGCATAACTAAAAAAAGGAAAAACAAAAAAACCTTCTCCATGGGATGATAGTGTTTTGCACAAATCAATTCCAATCAGTCCTCTTCAGTATGACCAAATTCTTTTTTGCTACTCTACATTCTAATTCTTTGTTTGTTCATGGACTTAGAAATTAGAATATACTAATACTATGCCTATTTGGTAATTGCAATAGCTATGGCAATGGTAGTTTCAGAACACCACCGTGTGTGACTGTGAGGCTCCCAACATTTTTTTTTCCTTTGAATTCATATGTGGGATATTTCATGTTTAATTTTTGTGGGAGCTTAAAGATTAAAGCTTTTATTCTTGAGGTTGACATGCTTGTTTTCTGGCTCTCTTTTTTGTACTTCAATACCCTGCTGAAGTAAAACTTGCTTTGAAATTGCTTCATCAAATCTTGCTGTGCTACTTGGCAAAGCTTCAGGGTTTAATGGAGTATGGTAGAAGTAGACAGATGCAATAGTTGTTATCAGTTTGTTATTTTAGAATTTTTATTTTATTTTATTGTCAATCATTTGCAGATACTTGCTTTCTTCTTTGACAAAGTGTTTGGCTTACTAACAGATTTCACAGATGTCAAAATTATGTCCCAGTGGTGGGTTTATGTGGGTTCTGATTGGAGAAACAAATATTCCTTTTTGTCAAAGGTTTGGAATTTGGAACTCAGCTTTTTTTTAATAGCTTGGAAATCACTTGCTTTAAGAATTAGCTTTTGGTTGGCCGATATTAAGATTGTGGGTTTTTGCCAATAAGCTCTAAGTCTAAGTCTTTAATGACACCTCTTCCCCTTGTAAGAGCAAGGTGGAGGCTAGCTAAGGTCATGGGTTCAAGACCCATCGGGTTGGGTGTAACTTATTAGTAAAAACAAAATAATCATTGTGGTTTCTAGGCCATGTCCAAACCTAAAATGCTCAAAATCAACACCAAACATAGGTTATTAACAATTCGGGTTGGCTGCTTAGGATAAACCACTGCAAGAATTGAATATAAAAAGTTCTTGCTATGTTAATTAAAAAGGCAATTTCTAACCCTTAGGTCTAAATTTCAAGGTCAACTGTGTTTGTATGCTTGTAACTTTTCAGCTTCTGGTTTAATGTTGAGTGAACTTGTGTCAATGTATTTTCTATTCATTGAATTTCAAATACTAGATATTTTCAATCTTACAGATCATATTATAAAGCTTTTTGCAAACAAAGGTGATCTCCAAGCGAAATTTGACTTAGCTGGGGATACTCCTGTTACAGGTTCCATATGAGACTCATGCATGCATGTTCCTCTATTTTGTTGTTAATTCAAAATATAAATACTTGTGCTATTTTAGTTCTTTTTACTTCCTTTCTGGATTTGGTTGGGGTAATCTTTGCAAAGTACATGTCAAGTATAATGTCGATAGGAAAGAACTATAATTTCTTTAAGCTAAATACCTGAAAATATCAGTATTTTACGTTTCAAAACTTGAATTTTATTTTAATGTTTACTTACGGTAATATTCTACTCTTTAGGTCGACACAGCATGTCTTTTATTTTATGAACCGGCTTGTAGTCTGAATTGGATTATGGTTATAGTGAGATTCTCCTTTAGATGGATAGAGCTTTTGTTGAACTTGTCCAATATGTTTGTGATGTCTTTGTGCAAATAAATATCAGATATAATATATTCATTTTGAAAAAGGCTTGAATTAAAGAAATCCTAAATAATACTTTCAAAACCAACCAAAAAACTTTGAAGTTTATTAGTCGGGCTTTTTAATCTAGATCTATTCTTTCATTGATGAACAAAACCAATGCTTGGAAATGAACCATGCTGTTAGAAATTTGGAATTTCTTTTTACAGAAGAAAGTTTTGTTGCAAACAACTCTACTTCGTGGCATTAGATTTAAATTGACAAATATCTGTCGACAATGTAATGTGAAAAAATGTTGTAAGCCTTTGTCAATTTGTGAAGAAAGGACCAAGTCCTGAAACTGCTTGAAGAAGTGTTGTATGAAGAATCTTGCTCAAGCGAGAGCATAGCTCACTCAAGCAAGAAATAAGCCCACTTGAGTGAGCTAGTCAGATACTGTTTAATATTTTCCTCAGAGTAAGCTATGCACTACTTGCTCAATAAGTCTAGCAAGCCTTCACCTATTTGTTCTTGCTTCTTTGAACAACCAAGAGAGCCCGCTTGAGCCAAAAACAGTATGTCCTCTCTCTTTTGATTTATTTTGTTCTGGATCTTGTCCCTTGCTTTTGCATCCCCATGATGTAATCAAGATCATCAAGAACCCGTGCCTTGTGCTTTATAGAAAAATACATTTTATTTGCCCACTCATCTTATGATCCCAAAATGAGTGTTTGAGAGATTGAAACCACAAAGCTATCTTTATAGTGAGGTTCACTGTTGTAAATTTTCAAGGAGATTCCTTGTGGTGCTAAATTTTAAGATTTATGCGATCGAGGAATTTGTGGGGGAAATCACTACAGAAGGATTCCAAAGGTTATGGAATTACTGCAGTAGGAAAGCAGACATAGCGTTTGCTGACGCTGCACAGAGGGTCTAGGCTGCACAGGTTTTGTGAATTGTGATTAGTTGCAACTGGTCCCTTAACAGTGAATTTTTTAATGGCCTTGTTGTAATTTTCCATGGCTTTTTTAGTGTCCTCGGAGAGGTTTTTCCATAGAAGAGGTTCTTCCTTGGTTTTTCAATTTGTCACCAAATCTCTGCGTTATATTTTATAATGCTTTAATTGATTTAGTTTATGTCATACTGTGGTAAACTACAATTTTTTTTTTGTGTGGATTGGTTTATCTGATGTGTTTGACATTTATATCTGATAATTCTGTAGTGTTAATCACATAGGGATCTAAATTAAAATTTTCAAGTGGAGGCTGTTATATTGTAATTCTGAATTAATCTAATCAAATGGTATAACTTTCCCTTATTAAAAGGCATTCATGGTATTAAATAATCATATTCTTCCATGCCTCCCTCTCTTCAATTTCCACTGTAATTGCCAAATTGTGAAAAAGCTCTGAATATTGTATTAATATTTTTGTTGAATAGGCACTTTGAATATATTAGGTTTGAAATGTGAAAGAAGAATGGACTGAAAAAAAATTTTAGAGGCCTCCATTCTTTGTGAATTGCAAAATAAAATTGGGATATTTAGATTTTTCAGGGATCATAAACTTCAAGCCCAAAAACTTTTATTAACTGATATTTCAATCAGTTTGATCATATATTGAAGTTCATTGATATGAACAACTGTTGGAAGATAATTAGTCTGTCAATCCTGATCTCTTAAGTCTTAGGTAGGGCTTTGTCATCTCCAATAAAATCTTCCTTTTGTACTCTATTTTGTTCCCCATTAAAGGAGGGGGGTGGGTGTGTACATTTGTCATGCCACCTGATATCTCTAAACTTGAATCTGCAGATTTTCATGCAATCTTGCCAATAGTGAGCAGTTTTTTTGTTCATTAATGACATTTTTTTTTCATGTTGCTCATAGTCTCATACAACAAAATCTTTATCATTGATATTTTCCAAATAAATTTCATTTCTGTTTTTTAATGATTTTAATTCTAAAGATCAGCAAGATATCTAACATGATTTTACTTCATTATAATTTACAATGGTAGCTATTTTTGTGTTAAAATGTAATAATTCTGTAATCGTATTTCAATTTTTTACTTGGTCAGTCAAAATTGCTCGGATATTAGAATGTATTAATATAAAATACAAGACGATTAGCTCGGTTACATGTGCATGCATACTTGCTACAACAAAGCTGTGTTACTTGACAATACTTCAGGTTTTAATCACTTGTTGCTTTAGGTGCCACTTTTGTTGCTCTTATATTGTTGGAACCAATTGTTGTCATCACTACAGCATTTCAATTTCAATTATGTTGCATCCTCAAAAAAAAAAAAAAAAAAAACAATTCTGTTGCTGTTCATGATGATGATGATCATCACACGCACAAGCTTGCACACAAACACATCCTACATATGTACCCTCTTGCTTTCTGATAGTAATATTTAAATCTTAGACTTACCATAACCACAACTAGCTCTTTGCATCTCAGTCACTTTAGTCATTAAACTCTGCATTTTTGTTATTTCTCAAGCAATAGTGAATCATGAGGGTTAGCCCTACTCCAATCCCTAAAACCCCTCTTCCATTGGTTCACCTGAGACCTTCCTCTTTTAAAGAGAAGTATGACTTGGCTATGGTGCCATAGGAGCCTCAACCTGCTGATATGCTGTTGCTGCCTGTGCTTCTGCAGATTCTAGCTTTTAACATTGCCTACTTCCAATTTGACCAAAATTTCTAAGTTTACTTTTCTGTTACATCTTGTGAAGTCAGCCTTTCCTTATTATACCACTGCTCTCATTTGTGCTTTTTATGTCTTATTGTGTTTGTCTTATTAGTTAAATGTATTTAATTACGGTATCATAAAAAGTACACACAATTATCTCAGTGTACAACTAATATATAAACAAATGTGTCATGCATTTCAATTGATAATTAAATATTGGCTAAATTACAAATTACATCCTTTAACATTGTCCAAAATTCAATTCGATCTTTTCAGTCATTTTAGTACTATAAATTTTATTCATGTTCAATGAGGTCCTTTTGTCACCATCCGTCCAAATTGCATCACCTGATGCCCCAAATAGTCGTAGTTTGGTATTGTAATTTTTTAAATTAAACAAAATCTAGAATACTAATTAAAAAATTTTGAAAAAGAAAAAAAAAAAGAATTTTCAAATTGAGGAGTTTGATTTTTCCCCCTCTTAAGTTTGAGCTTTGTCAGTTTCAAAACAGGAATTCGTTTCTAGAGGAAAAGATCTTTTAAAATGTAGGTAAGAGTCTTACTAAAAAAATGTTGTATGATAGAAATCTTTGTTAATGGAGGATTTTTTTTTTTTATATACATATAAAAAAATTATTTTACTTACCATAAATTTAAGTTTTGTCACTTTCAAATTAAGAACAAACAAATTCTATAAGAAAAGATCTTTAAAAATGTGGGAACTATGAAAAAAATTCTAATTCTACTAAAAAAGTTGTTTTCTCGTCTCCTTCTTTCCTTAATTTGAAAATTTAAAATTCTAATTCTAATTCTATTGATTTTTCTGGAAATGAATTTTTTTGTTATCTTTTGGATTTTTTAATTTTAAGAATACTAAAATGATGCGTTTTAAGGGCACTTAACACAAGTCGGCAACCCATTTAACGGACTCAAATTAAAAAATAATCAAAATTACAAGATTGAATTAAATTTTGTGTAAACTTAAAGGATGTAATTTATAATTTTACCTTAAATATTTGATATTCTTTAAACTTTAAAGTGCACCGTTAATAAAAAAATGTATAACGATACTAAAAGAATCTATTTTCTTAATTTCAGTTTATGCTAAAAAAAATGTATTACTGAATCTAACGAAATGTGACTGCCAAAGCCATACATATCTTGGCAAAGTTTAATGTTCGAAATTTTGAATGCAAGATCAAACAATGACAGATTAGATTTATGCGTAACATGCCATACATCTTCCCAAAAGCAATCAACATTTGGCTTCACAATATATATGAGAGACATAAGTCAACCAATTTGAAACCTTTTAACTCGAAAAATAAAAAGAAAATACTGTTATAGTAAAAAATAAAATTGATCAGTGGCAACAAATTATTATTATTATTATTATTATTATTTTTATTTATAGAAGAAGGATGATTTAATTTTAAATTCATTGAATACCATCCAAGAGATTCATTCTTTCATCCTGTAATAGAGCGAGGTAACAACCATAATGTTCAGTGCCATCAAATTCAGCTTCAAAAAGCTCTTATATCTTGATATATAAGGTAACTAACTATTTTTTTTAGAGACTGTGTGCCATGGAGAGAGAGAGAGAGAGAGAGAGAGAGAGAGAGAGAGAGAGAGAGAGAGAGAGAGAGATTTGAAGTTGATAAATCTGCTACCCAATCTCGAGGGGGTATGGCTCCTGTCCAGTGGCCAGTAGCCACTGGACGGGTTGGATACGCGACACGTGTCCAAGACTGGACACGTGTTGCGTATCCAACGCGTCTAGTGGCACTGGCCACTGGACAGAAGCCCGGTCTATCTCGAGGCTTCATTTGGGAAATTTATCAAATTCACTCCACTTAAAAGCAACAATTTCTCTCGCTGAGGATGATAAACAATCATACTGGTAATAAAAAAGAAAAAATGTTACACAAAAAAAGGAACTTTTCTAAAATTTCTTGTATATAGTTTTTTTATTATTTATTTTTTTGACTAATACAACCGTATTATTAATCTTTTAAGTCATTATATTTCAGCTTTATAGAGATATGGCTCCTCCTCCTTTTTGCAAATAATGAAGAGACATTTTAATAGGAAAAAAAAAAAAAAAAGCCCAACAACAATTTTTATGCTCCATAATATGGATTGGATTCTATAAATATGTTGAATACCACATTAACATGTATTTAACCAATTTGGACTATATAAATAAATAATTTTGAGGGGTTCTAATTGTAATTTGACTAATAATTTTGGGTATAACTATTATAAGTGATTAGGAAATATCCTATCCTAATTGATCATGAGGGGGCTTAATGATGGCCTGACGTGGCAGTTAAGACTACAAGCGGTAAAATAGACAGACAATCAAGATAGAGAAAGTAATATTTCTCAAAAAAAAAAAAAATAGAGAAAGTAATTGAAGAAATTGAAATAGTAACGGCTAGTTGGGGTTGGTGTTTGGGTTGGGGTTGCGTCTTCCTCTGAGTCGGTGATGAGAGTCTCTCCGTCTCCGTGTGTGAGTCGGAGAGTGATGTAGTGTATATATATATATATATATATATATATATATATCCCACTTTGGCAACAAAAACCTAAACGCAAAAATACTCTCTCCTCTTTTTTTTTTTTGGTGCTGAAATTGAAATCTGAAAGTGTTATTTAGCTTTTTACTAAAAAGTTTTTTTTGAAAATAGGCTGAAGTATATTTGTACTTTGAAAATTTGAGAAAAAATAAAGAAAAATGAAATTTTAAAAAGTTGTACATAAAAGCTAAAAAACAAAGATATGGCTTATCTAAATTTTACTTAAAATTTTTTACTAAAAATACTATAGATATAAAATAAAAGTTAAATAAAATAATTTGATGACTTAGATGAGACCCATAAATAGTAAGAAAAATAAATAGAAGTTAAATAAAATAAGTATGTGATTTTGCAAATAGTAAGAAAAACGAGTAATAAACTGACTTATAAAATATAAAGTGATTGCTCATGTTAAGTCAGATTTTAATGAATGATAATAAGAGAAATTGCTCTCTTATTTTACTATCCTCATGGCAAATGATGTCACTTTTTTTAATAAATAAATAAATAAAAAATCTAACCTTGTCTAAAAAAAATTCAAATCTTCAAAAATATTTTTTTTCCTTGGATTAAATTTAGGTACAATGCCTTAAATCCAATACATTAGGTTCATCAATTAAATTAAAATACATGGTTTTCTTAACCAATAAAACACATAATTTTTTTTTCTCAAGGAAAATTAAATTCAATGTAGCTATGTGTTAGAGTTTAATTGGGAACCTTATCATTTATTTTACACAAGAAGAAGGGGCCTACAAGCTTTTAAGGATATATATTAGTCTGAAATAAAAATATTGCTTAAAACGTCAAAATACTCCAAATCTTAAAACTTAAATTGATATATTTTCTAGGAGTAAATTTAACTGGCTTTGTTCATCAAAAAAAAAAAAAAAAAAATCTTACTGGCTTTGATACTAACAGGAAAGCAAATGTAACAAACAGCCAAATTGAATTTCACAAAAGAACTTAAAAAATATAGATACCGATAACATGAATGAAGCAAATATTATTGAAACCAACAACAATAAAAAGTACAAAAAAAAAAAAAAAAAATGCAGCAAGAAGCTGCAGACACAACAAAGAGACTTTAGCAGACAGCAACATATATCACAAGCCTTGTCTTCACATACAGCAGGAGCATGATTCTAAGCGTCAGCAGCACCCTTATATTCCTATTAAGCGCACTCTCCAAGCTTTAAGGCTTTCCACTGAGCATGATTTTCTATAGGGTTCAACAGGGGATTAACATTAGAGTTTCTAATTCGAACAGAGTTCATCTCTTGGGCCACAGAAATTCTTCCCCCAAAATATTTGGGTGACCTCCTTGGTGAGTTTGGCCTCAACAGTGTTGTGGTTTTAGCTTTAAGAGCTTTCCACTGAGCAAGATTTTCTATAGGGTTCAACAGTGGATTAACATTAGAGTTTCTAATTCGAACAGAGTTCATCTCTTGGGCCACAGAAATTCTTCTCCCAAAATATTTGGGTGACCTCCTTGGTGAGTTTGGCCTCAACAGTGTTGTGGTTTTAGCTTTAAGAGCTTTCCACTGAGCAAGATTTTCTATAGGGTTCAACAGTGGATTTACATTAGAGTTTCTAATTCGAACAGAGTTCATCTCTTGGGCCACAGAAATTCTTCTCCCAAAATATTTGGGTGACCTCCTTGGTGAGTTTGGCCTCAACAGTGTTGTGGTTTTAGCTTTAAGAGCTTTCCACTGAGAAATATTTGTTACTGGATTCAACAATGGATTAACAAAAGCACTCCCAGAAATCCTTCTCTTTCTTGATTTCTCAAAAATTCTGTCATCTTCATAAACATCATTCACCACCAGTCCCTCGTGGTCATCGTCAAAATCACTCTGATCCTCAAGAGAAGAAGACATTTTTGGGATTGACTTTGCTATATTTTCCTCGTCGTCTTCAACTTCATCATCCCATGAAACATATTCAAAAGTTTCCACAATGGGGTTAAAAGTTACTTTCTTTTTGCCCCCAAGACACTGAAAACCCATATTGAACAAACCTCCAGAGAGGAGAGAGAGAGAGAGAGAGAGAGAGAGAGGGCTTGTTGTTGGAGAAGAGAGGAAAGCAATCCTTCAAAACTTGTAGTAGTAATAGAAACAGCTAGTTGGGTTTGGGTTGCATAGGGTAGGTTGCAAGTGTTTCTGTGAATCTGAGAGTGAAGGATCTATATATAGAGAGAGAGAGAGAGAGAGAGAGAGAGAGACAGATAGAGAATTCAAAAAACCCAAACCCTAAAAGAAATCTCTTTCTCTGTGAATATGAGTGTGAACACGTATTATTCTTTATAGTAGTAATTCAAAATTCCAAAACTGAGCCTCTGTTTCTCACGGCGTTTTCTAACGGCTACTTTTATATATAAATAAATAATTTTGAGGGGTTCTAATTATAAGTGAGTTTTATATATAAATAAATAATTTTGAGGGGTTCTAATTATAAGTGAGTGTGAACACATACGAAATAGTAACGGCTAGTTGGGGTTGGGGTTGCGTCTTCCTCTGAGTCGGTGATGAGAGTCTCTCCGTCTCCGTGTGTGAGACGGAGAGTGATGTAGTATATATATATATATATATATATATATATATCCGGCTACTTTTATTTATCATTCATATTCACAACCCAAACCATAACAGAGAGATTTTAAAGTCAGTTTGTATTTTTTTCTCATACATGAATGAGGACCCCTTTATTTTTTAATCAATAAAAATTTTAAATTTAATTATAATTTAATTACTACTAGTCGAAGTCTGTGACTACTAGTTGATAACCAGAGCGAGAAAGAGTCGAAAAAACAAAGTGTAGGGTCGAGAGAGAGAGGAACAGAAGATTGATTGAACAAACAGAGTTTGTGTTGGCGGGAATGGGGATGATGGGTTCTAATCTCTAATCCAATGGGTTAAATAGTTCCATAGTCCATAATATTGATGAATATAAGATGGGCTTGATTGAATGAATTTTAAGGTTGCATGGGCCGGGACAACAAGCCCATGAAAAGATGAAATGTATGTGTAATGTTTTATGCAGGGATTCGTTTCTCAAGTTAGCGTCAGAATGGGTTTTATTTTATTTTTGCTAATTGTTTTTGTTTGTTTGGGGTAATAGAGTTTTAGAGTAGAGTATGCCAATGGTGGTTTCAGCCTTCAGAGGCCAATTTGGCGGTGCAATGTTATGGATGTGTCCAAGAGCACCACTCTATGACTGTGAAGCTTCACAACATTTCTTTTTTGGCTTTTTCTAGTGTGTGTGTATATATATATATATAAAACTACTACTTCCATCTTAGTCTCTCACCCATATTTGCTTCTTTTTTTTTTTTTTAAATAATAATATTACTGATTGTATTTTGTGTTGTGATGGAAGTTTTTAAGCTCTTTGTGTTAAGTTTAGAGTTGATCTTGAATGAATTCTGTCTCTGTATTCATATGTTAGATATTTCATGTATAATTTTTGTGGGTATTGGTACTTTTTTGTTTGGTGCTGAATCTGGGTTTTTAGGAGCTTAAAGGTTAAAGCTTTTATCTCTTGAGGCTGATATGCTTGTTTTTTGGCTCTCTTTTTGTGTTACACCATCTTGTTACAATGTCCTGAAGTAAAAATTTTAATAAAATTGCTTCAACAAAGCTGTACTGTGCTACTTGACAAAACTTCAGGTTTTAATGGAGTATGGTAGAAGTAGACAGGTGCAATACTTGTTATCAACTTGTTATTTATTAATCATTTTTCATATTAGTGCCAATCATTTGCACATACTTGGTTTCTTCTTGGCTTTGTGGGATTGCTTATACCCAATCAGCTTGTTTTGCTTGTTTACAGATCTCACAGATGTCAAAATTCTGTCCCAATGGGGGTTAAGGTATTCTGTTTGGACTTTGGAGAAACAAATATTCCTTTTTGTCTAAATTTCAAGTCTACTGTGTTTGTATGCATGTAACTTTTCAGCTTCCGGTTTACTTTTTATGGAAACTTAATCAATTCATTTTTTTTTTCCCTTTAACATTGAGAGTCAAATTCCCATTATAGATGACTTAATTGAGTTTAAAATAATACCAGATAGATATATTTTTAGAAGTTTATTTAGTAATTAATTGTTTCAGATTAAGAATTCCCTTGACTTAGCTTTGTTGTAATGCATTCCAAATAGGGGCTGCCAACGAAAATTACCCCTATTATATTCATTCTTAGATATGGTTATGGTGAGATTCTCCTTGAGATGGATAGAGCCTTTTGTGACCATCTGCAATACGAAAAAATTACCCCTATTATTTTCAAGCCAAACAATTCTTATTAACTGATGTTCCAATCAGTTTGATCATATTTTAAAGTTCATTGATTTGAACAACTGTTGGTCGATAATTAATCTGTCAATCTTGATCTCTTAGGCAGGGCTTTGTCATCTCCTATAAAATCTTCATTTTGTACTCTGTTAATGATTTTATTTGTAATGATCAGAAAGATATCTAAAATGATTTTACTTTATTATAATCTACAATTGTAGCTATTTTTGTGCTTATTATTGTGTTGAATATCTAATAATTCTGTGAATTTATTCTAATTTTTTAACTTAGTCAGTCAATATTGTGAGGATATCAGAATGTATTAATATGAAATACAAGACCATAAGCTCCTACATATGCATGCATACTTCCAATAACAAAGCTGTGTTACTTGACAAAACTTCAGGTTTTAATTGATTGTGGTAGAAGTAGACAGGTGCATAGTTCTTGTCAGCTTGTTATACCATTTCTATATTGACAATTTTTAGTGCCAATCATTTGCAAATACTTGGTTTCTTCTTTGGGTGGATTGTACTCAATCAGTTTAGAGATCTCACAGATGTCAAAATTCTGTCTGAATGGGGATTCTATTTTTGTCGTAAGCTTAATTACTTGTCTGCTTTAGGTGCCACTTTTGTTGCTCTTATATTGTTGGAACCAATTGTTGTCATCACTACAAAATTTGAATTTCAATTTTGTTGCTGTTCATGATCATGATCATGATCATCATCGCATGCACGTGTGTGAACACAGACTCAAACACATCCATTTTCTGATAGAAAGAATTGAACCTACGACCTACCATAACCACAACTAACTCTTTTCCATCCCAGCCATCCTTGTCATTAAACGCTCTGTTTTTGTCAGCAATAGTGAACCATACTTTTGAGGGTTAGCCCTGCTCCAATCCCTAAAACCTCCCTTCCACTGGCTCACCTGAGACCTCCCTCTTTTAAATAGAAGTATCACTTTTCTATAGTAAATTTTTATTACTGAAGTTTCACATATTTATGGTTTTTTTTTTTTTTTTTTTTTTTTTTATATGAGAAGTATATATTGGCTATAGCCACTGCCGCACTTGCAGCTGGAGCCACAACTAAAGTTTCCTCCATAGGAAGACATTTTCTTCAGAATACAGTAAAGGATTGGGAAAGATTTTACTGAGTTGAATTCACATGCAGAATCTGCAGTTATTTATAATATGGATGGACAGAACAAATTTCTGTATTAATACAAAAACAATTTCTAAGTAAATTTGTATTGCTAAAGATTTCACAAATGTCTCTAAGCAATTAACATATTGCTTAGACATAATTTCGCCGAGGGTAATAAACAACCATGA
The DNA here is from genome assembly GCA_033629205.1 of Lithocarpus polystachyus. Classification (NCBI taxonomy): domain Eukaryota; kingdom Viridiplantae; phylum Streptophyta; class Magnoliopsida; order Fagales; family Fagaceae; genus Lithocarpus; species Lithocarpus polystachyus. Next base: position 34,134,220 of record CM066166.1, on the reverse strand, counting down.
CTTTCATTGAAGGTAATAATAAGCAAAAATGCTAGACAACAAAAAGAACTTTTTTAGAGCATGACTTTCACTGAAGGTAAAAACAAGCAAAAATATCAGACAACCAAAAGAACTTTTTTATGGTTTCTTGTATGCAAGTATTGAACTTTTAAGTCATTATATTTCAGCTTCATATAGGGATTGCTCCTCCTCCTTTTAACAATTAATGGATTCACAATTTGATATGAAAAAAAAATACTACTATATTGTTCTTTTCCGATAAGTCACACCAATTGTAATGCCCCCATATTATATGGATTAGATTTGGATTGTTTGAATATGTATTATATGAGTATGTATATATTGAATACCATAATGAGATATACTATCAGATAAGAACATAATTGCCCATTATTGACATATTGGTATGCAGCAATTGTCTTTTCCAGCAACAAGACTGAAACTAAGCGGGCATTCAGCATTGAACCATCAAGCATACGATAGCTCTTCAAGTTAGTGCAACAATTGGAGACGGAAGCCTGAATGGGATTAGTATGTTCCTACTATCAGACCTCGTCTCTTTCTCAGTTTATATATATATTTGCATGTCACCTAGAAATACATTAATTCTTCCTTTGATTCCTTTTGTCATAGAGTGTGTGTCAATTTAATCATTATGTTATAACACATTTATATGAGTAATGCTACATAGTCACAAACCCAACCTTTTTATCAACAGTTAAGTAACAAATTTTTAATGGTTCTTATTTTAGTTTACCATTGACATTGCTTTTTTAACCTATCAATAATAACTTGTTGCTTCGGAATTTGTGATTTTTTTTTACCCATGACCTTTGAGTGTAGTCTATGATGTGTTTTTGTGTTAGAATCTCATTCCCTCACCATACATGATAGTGAATCTGACCCGTGTGATCAGTATTTAGAAAAAAAAGGAACTCACACCTTTGTGAAACTGTGACTGCCATTGAATTATTAAAATGGGTGGAACCACATTAGTTATTGAGATAAAAATATTAAAAAATTGCTATTTTCACTCATTTATTCTTAGTCTTTGCCATTGAAAGTTGAAACTCCCTCACATTAGGCCACTGGCTTTACTTCTTCAATTTTTAACCTTCCATCTATAGCTTAAAATTCTCATCCTTTCAAGTTACTTGCCTTCCACCCCCACCTTTTTTTGAGATTCCACCACCGATACTCTATAAGCTCACATTCTCACTTAGCATTCAACTCCTTAATTTATTTTTCTTAATAGAGTCTTGAGCTTATTTGAAGCTTAGCAAAAATAACTTTAAATCTTAAGAGATACTAAATTATTCATCTTTTTATTTATTTATCAATTGGGTTATAATTTTTTTCTTTCATTTCTTGAGTGTGTGTATTTGTTTCTCAAAATTATAACAAAGGAAAAGGTTGAATTGTAGGGGACCTGGTTTTTGTTTTTGTTTTTTTTTTTTTTTTGGTAATCTTTTTTTCCCTCTAGAGAAAGTGCAAGAGACACAAACAATTCATAAACAGAACTAGTCTAATAGAGAAAAGGATGGGTTTGGCATAGGTTTTTTGTTTAAATCAGACTAAGCTACCGGAGGGTAAAAGGTACCAATAACAAAAGCTACATCTAATTTCTTGTTTTTTGGTACTGCAAAAGCTACATCACATTACTATAAATTTTATATTGTCATTCTGTTATGCTTCATCTCACCTTTACAGTATAAAACTCCTAATTCTAAAATTGTTTACTAGACTAGCTGCATATGGCCCCATTTCTATATTAATTTGATATATTTTGTTACTTAACTATTCTACTGCTTCTTCATCCTTTCCATCTACTCCATGATTTCCCCCCCCCTCCCCTTTTTTTTAGCACCTGAGCTATAAAATTTCTTAAAGCTGACACCTTGATACTAATATTTTGTCTTCCTTGTCCAGAACAAATTATCCCAATATCATGGTCTTGAGTATTGGAGAGGATAAAATAGAACTCGACGGATCCATTCGAAGCTAACCAAAAATGACGGATGTAACAGGATGTGCCTTAGACGGAGGGAGAGGGAGACGGACGGATTCTCCATGATGGAAGGATTCTTGTTAAACGAACAAAAGGGGGACGGATAGAAAAGCCACGTGTCGTCCATATGGCCTTGGAGGTCTCCAATGAACCCTAAATGCAAATCTGGTGATACTCTTGTTACATGTTCCATATGAGACTCATGCATGTATGTTCCTCTCTTTTGTTGTTAATTCAAAAAATAAATACTTGTGCTACAATATTTTCTGGTCCAATTAAAGTTAATTTTATATATATATATATATATATATGAAAACCACATAATTTATTATAAGTCTTTAAAATGGGCTTCAAAAAGAGAAATTGTAAATCTATGCTTCCAAGCCAATATTTGCTGGTCCAATTAAAGAAGAAGAATTGGGGAAGTGAAGTGAAGTGAAGTGAGATAGAAAAAAGAATTAAAAAATTTTACGTGGGATTATTTATTTAATTTTTATTTTTTAGATGCGGAAGGAGAATTCAAAGGAAAATGATGGGTTATTAAATTTTAAGGTTCGAAGTGTATGAATATTCTTCTCCTGACTTTTCATTAAAAAGAAAAAAAAAAACATTTTCTTGATTTTCACTCTTTTTTTCTACTTGAAAGATTTTCAAGATGATGTTGAGGTGGATGATTCAAAATTGGGCTCAGAGAAACAAGCATCTGTTCCTACTTAAAAGCCCAATGCTATAGTAAATGTCTATTCACAAAAGACAATTTCATGGAAAAGACAAGCGCGGGCTTTGCAATTGGATAATTATGAGCTTGCCAATCTTTGCTTAGGCCCATTACTTGTTAAACGAACTTGTTTACCAAAGGAAGATTTATTTGTGTACGTTTGGGAACATGTTATTAATATTTGCTTTTTTTTTTTTTTTTTTGGGTGCTAAAATTGAAATTTGAAAGTCTTATTTAGCTTTTTACTAAAAAGTTTTTGTTGAAAATAGGCTAAAGTATATTTGTACTTTGAAAATTTGAGAAAAAAAAAAAGGAAAAATGAAGTTTTAAAAAGTTGTACATAAAAGCTAAAAAACAAAGATCTGGCTTATCTAAATTTTACTTAAAATGTTTTGTTAAAAATACTGTATATATAAAGTAAAAGTTAAATAAAATAAGTAGATGGCTTAGATGAGACCCATAAATAATAAGAAAAATAAATAGAAGTTAAATAAAATAAATAGGTGATTTTGCAAATAGTAAGAAAAACAAGTAATAAACTGACTTATAAACTATAAAGTGACTACTCATGTTAAGTCAGATTTTAATGAATGATAATAAGAGAAATTGCTCTCTTATTTTACTATCCTCGTGGCAAATGATGTTACTTTTTTTAATAATAATAAAAAATCTAACCTTGTCTAAAAAAAACTCAAATATTCAAAAAAAATTTTTTCTTGGATTAATTTTAGGTACAATGCCTTAAATCCAATACATTAGGTTTATCAATTAAATTAAAATACATGGTTTTCTTAACCAATAAAACACATACATAATTTTTTTTTCTCAAGGAAAATTAAATTCAATGTAGCTATGTGTTAGAGTTTAATTGGGAACCTTATCATTTATTTTATATGAGAAGAAGGGGCCTACAAGCTTTTAAGGATATAAATTTGTGGGGATTAAGGCCCAAAATCGCGTATTGGGCCTTAAGCTCTATCTGAGGACGATGTAGTGTTCGAGGAAGGGTAAATGAATTTGGAGAATCCCAGAATGGAGTTAGGTACGCTTGAGATGGGTGGAGAGGTCTGAGGAATGATCCTCGCATAATCCTAACTATGGAAACGTGTATCATGATTAAAGGAAAGGAAGCCCCCGAAAATAGATGAAAAGCTGCTACCACCATATTAAATGTGTTGTACCAATTTTTCTACCCGCATTTATGTGGAGAAGACCCCTAAACAGTGCAGCCTTGGCCACCGCGACTCATAGAAGGTCAAAGAAGGTGCATGATAGGACGGACATTCAAGTGAAGGCTCAGATGATCAACAAGTGTAAGATCAAGATGAATTGGAAGGAATTATTTAATGTGAAGCAATCCTTCATAAGAAGGCAAGAGGGAAAAAGATTGTAGACATTAAGAGTGGAACCTGTGTCTAGACTAAGAATAGTAAATATCAAAATTGACCTCCTCAGACTTTCGCTGAGGACAACTTCTTGAATTTAAACTCTTTACTTATCTCTTCTTGTGATCTTAGCTTATCTTATTGAACTGTCTAATATAATCTAGTCTAGCTTTCTTTTCTCACTCTCTATAAATTTATTGTTCTTGGGCCTTTTAGGCCGATCCATCCATCTTTGGGCTGGAGTACCAAACTTGCGTCCTTACAATTGGCGCTGTCTATGGGAAGGCTGATTAGTTAGAAGTGTTAGATTTTCAATCATGGTAGGTTCAGGATCGCACTAATCGGAGTCTATAGGGTCTCAAGGGGAAGAACATCCTCGAGAGGGCCAGGAGGGAAGTCTGCATACCACTCATACTGATGAGAGTTATTTAAAAGGTGGTAGCCACCTCTCTCATGAGAAGCGTGCTAGGGCCATGCAGAAGGAGATTGACAACCTTAAGAAGAAGTTGCGCCGCGAGTGGAGGAGGCAAAGTCCTTCTGTTTTTGACCTTTCCTCCGAAGGTGAGAGGGATGAGGACTATAGATGTAGGTCAAGAACACCTCCCAGCGAAGTCTTCTCGTATGAGGAAGACTATCGTCATGGACGCAAGGGCGGAGATTCATCCTCGAGGGGCCTAGGTAACGATGCGATGAGCAGAGCGCTCGATAGAATTTCTATGTCTCCCTTCACATGTAAAATTGAAAGTGCGAAGCTTTCTAAACGGTTTACTCAGCCTACTTTCACGATTTATAAAGGCCGATCAGACCTTGTTGAACATGTCAGCCATTTCAACCAGAGAATGACGGTACATTCAAATAACGAGGCATCTTAAATACGGGCGCGAGAAACCTCTCTTGTATAGGGCATTCTTTATTAGGACGAACCGTGCTGCTTGGACCTTCAGCTTCCTTGCGGCTTCTTTGGTGTCTGGTACCATGCCTTCCTTCAAGTAGGTGACTATTGGTGTGGTCCAGTTGCTTTCAGAACTTATCTCCTGCATGTCGATGGCATCAATTGATGATGAAATTTGAACAAAGGAAAGTACCTTATTGGGGATGATCTGCTGATATAGCCTTTGCAAGGCGATTGACCTGTTCATTTTCTCCTTTCGGGTTCTGCACAATCTTCGCTTGCAAGTCGTCCATCTTTCTTTTTGCCTGCTCCAGGTAATTCCTCATCCTTGCGCCCCTACATTCGTACTCACCGTTCACTTGATTGGTGACGATCTGAGAGTCATAGTGAACAACTGCTCTTGTGGCCCCTACTGCTTTAGCGAGATCCAATTTTGCCACTAAAGCTTCATACTCCGCCTTATTGTTAGTCGTAGGAAAGTCGAGGCGAACCATGCATTCAACCTCGTCGCCCTTCGGAGAACGTAGTACGATGCCCGCTCCGCCTGCTTGTTTGTTGGATGACCCGTCTGTGTATATATTCCACGGAAGGCATTTGTTTGCCCCCTGGTCCTTTAAACTAGTAAACTCTGCAATGAAATTAGTGACCACTTGCCCCTTGATTGCCGTATGCGGGCGGTACTATATGTTGAATTTGCTTAACTCTATCGCCCATAGCTCCATTCGTCTGACAGCTTCAGGATTGTTCAGTGCTCGCCTTAGGGGCTTATCAGTCAGGATGACTATCGTGTGGGCTTGAAAATAAGGCTTGAGCTTGCGAGTCGCCGTGATCAAAGCGAAAACGAGCTTTTCCATCGGTGGGTATCTTTCTTCTGCACCACGAAATGCTCGGCTGGTGTAGTACACGGGCTTTTGCACCTTATCTTCTTCTCGAATTAATGTCGTGCTGATGGCAGCCAGGGATATGGCCAAGTAAAGAAATAATTCTTCCCTAACTTTTTAGGGACTTAAAAGCGGCGGGAAAGAAAGATATGCCTTCAAGTTGTTGAATGCCTGCTGACACTCGACCGTCCATTCAAATGATTTCTTCAACGTGCGGAAGAATGGTAGGCACTTATCCATTGCTCTAGCTACGAACCTATTTAACGCAGCAATCTTGCCATTTAGGCTCTGTACTTCTTTCGCACTCTTTGGGGGTGCCATATCCAATATGGCACGGATTTTATCTAGGTTGGCCTCGATACCCCTTTGGAACACTATGAAACCTAGGAATTTTCCTGCCGTCACCCCAAATGCACACTTGCCTGGGTTGAGCTTCATGATGTAAGAGCGAAGGGTGTCAAAGGTTTCCTTGAGATCCTTTAGATGGTCGTCCTCCCTTTGGCTTCTCACCAGCATATCATCTACGTATACTTGGATGTTTCTTCCAATCTGATGCGCGAACATCTTGTTTATGAGCCTCTGATATGTCGCGCCCGCGTTCTTAAGGCCGAACTGCATTATCTTGTAATAGAAGAGGCCTTGGCTAGTGATGAACGAGGTCTTCTCTTGGTCAGCATCGTCCATCTTGATCTGGTTATAACTTGAAAAGGCATCCATGAAGCTTAGTAATTGGTGTTGGGCTGTAGAATCTACTAGGATGTCAATCCTCGGGAGTGGGTACCTATCCTTGGGGCACGCTTTATTCAGGTCCATGAACTCGACACACATCCTCCATTTCCCATTGGCTTTCCTGACCATTACTACGTTTGCCAGCCAATCGGGGTAGTAGACCTCCCTAATGAAGTTTGCTTCTTGTAACTTGCAAACTTCTTCCGCTATGGCTTGGTCTCTCTCGTGCGCGAACACTCACTTCTTCTGGCGGATCGGTGGGAATGTGGGAAACACATTCAACTTATGAACTATGACCGAAGGGTCAATCCCGGGCATGTCTTCGTGACTCTAGGCGAAGACGTCTTGGTTTGCCCTAAGAAATGTGACCAGGGCCTGCAAGGTCATTAGGTTGGCGAAGGTGCCGATCCGGGTCGTTTGTTCTGGCATAGATTTATCTAGTGATATTTCTTCAAGCCTCTCAATGGGTTCCGCCATCGTCCGCTGTTCGTCAATGGTCATTGTCTGCATATGGTCATTCATCTTCATCATTGCTACGTAACATTCCTGCGCGACAACCTGGTCTACGCGTAGTTCCCCTATTCCATACTCAGTAGGGAACTTGATCATTAAATGGTAGGTCGATGTTACAGCTTTCCATGAGTTAGGAGTTGGTCGTCCAACAATGGCATTATACGCAGATGAGCAATAGACCACAAGGAACGTAACATCTTTAGTGACTTACTGAGGATAATCACCAATTGTGACGGGTAGGGTGACTATACCGAGTGGATATACTTTGGTTCCACCGAATCCAACAAGTGGAGTTTTGGTTGGGATTAGCGTTCCCTATCGATCCTCATCTGCTGAAACGCTGGGTAGTAAAGGATGTCATCGGAGCTTTCGTTGTCCACTAGGATTCGATGCATGTTGTAATCTCCTACCCGTATGTTGACGACAAGGGCATCGTCATATGGGTGGTGGAGGCGTCGAGCGTCATCTTCCAAGAATCCAATGACAGGGATATTGACCCATGTCATCTTTGGAATGAATCCTGTGAGTTGGACATTCTGAATCGATCTGAGGAAAGTTTTTCGTGCCTTTTTGGACGAACTGGCGGTTGCGGTGCCTCCTACAATCATCCTTATATCTCCTATCGTCAGCCTTGGGTGCTCGTTCTCTCGTCGGGGAATCTGTTCTGGTGGTGGGTTCGCTTTTTCTTTGCTGACGAACCTTTGCAACTTCCCTTGCCTAATGAGAGCTTCTATTTGTTGCTTTAAGTCGTAGCAGTCGGCTGTGTCGTGATCGTGGTCTCTGTGGAAACGACAATACTTGTCCCTAGACCTTTTATTGGGGTCTCCTTTTAGCTTGCTTAGAAAAGTAAGGGCTTTTTCATCTTTGATTTGCATTAAGACTTGGTTTATTGGGGTTATAAGCGGGGTGAAGTTTATGAACCTCCCAGTGGGGGCTTAGAGCGTCTATCTTCTCTCTTGTCTCCTATCCTAGCGGTTTTTCGCCCCCTATCTTGATGTATGTCTTCCTGCCTTTCCCTCTTCTTGGAGGGCTTTCCCTCTTTTTGGAGGGCTTTTCTTCTTGGGCTAATAATGCGTCCTCCACGTTCATATACTTAGTTGCCTTGTAAAGTACATCCGACATGGTCTTTGGGTCATTCTTATATAAGGAAAACAGAAATTTACCCTTACGCAACCTGTTAGTGAACGCGGCTACGAGTATTTTATCATCAACTTCATTAATTGAAAGCGCTTCCTTGTTAAAGCGGGCAATATATGACCTCAGCGTCTCGTCCTCTCGTTGTTTAATGTTTATCAGGCACACGGTGGACTTCTTATACCTGTGTCCTCCAATGAAGTGTGAAGCAAATTGAGCACTCAACTCCTTAAAGGTACTGATGGAGCCTAGTGTCAACTTGCTAAACCAGACCCTTGTGGAACCCCTCAATGTTGTAGGGAAGGCCCTACACATTATTTCGTCCACTACTCCCTGTAGGTACAGCAGCGTCTTGAAGGTCTCCAGATGATCCAACGGATCCTTAGATCCATCATAGCTTTCAACCTGTGGCATACAAAATTTTGGCAGAAGGGGGTATGAATTGACAGACATGATAAATGGTGAGTCCGTTCGATGAACCAGGTCATCAAGTGGAGACTGTCAAAGTATTAAATAAACATATTCTTCCATGCCTCCCTTCTTCAAAACTCTTAACATTTTATCAATATTTATGTTCAATAGGCACTTTTAATATATAATGAATACATGAATTAATCACATTTTACATTTTTACAAGTTTATAACATTTTACATTTTACATTTGCAGGCCTCTGTACTTTGTGAATTGCAAAATAAAATTGGGGATATTCAGATTTTTCAAGGATCATAAACTTCAAGCCAAACAATTTCTATTAACTAATATTCCAATCAGTTTGATCATATATCAATGTTCGTTGATACGAATAGCTATTGAAAGACCATTAGTCTGTCAATTTTGATCTCTTAGGTAGGGTTTTGTAATCTCCAATAAAATCTTCATTTCGTACTCTATTTTGTTCCCCTTTATAGGAGGAGGAGGGATGTATTTGTCAATCCACCTCATATCTCTAAACTTGAATCTACAGATTTTCACAAAATCTTGCCAACAGTGAGTGTTTTTTTGTTCATTAATGACACTTTCTTTTTTGCATGTTGATCATACCAAGAAAAATCTTTATGATTGGATTTTATTTCTGTTTGTTAATGAATTTATTTGTAATGATCAGCATGATATCTGTAGGGGTGTTGGGCCCGAGAACTCATTGTCCATGTAAATATTGGGCCCAAAGCCCAAGCCGAGGACTAGAGATCGTCCGAGGATGGGTAAACAGTATCAAGGGAGTCCGTGTTATTAGATGAAGAAGTCAGTGTTGGTCGTAATGGCATTGGAGGGTGGGCCGAGGACAAATGTAACCTTGGCTGACCAAAGCCGAGGTTTGAATAAGTGGTCTGCCATCTAGGGGAACTTTCCAAGAAGTTCTGTTGGTAAAGATAAACATTGTAGAGATTTATGACAAGGACGAGTCCTAAAATATCTAAGGAGAGAGCTGCTGCCACCGCATTAAAAGCTCTGCAGCTAATTCTCTGGTCGCATTAATGTGGAGGTGATACCTGAACAGTGGTCTTCAGCCTTATAGCTACTATATGAAGATTCTTAGGGAGGTGTTGATGGGACAAGTATCAACACAAGACACCTAGATTGCACGTGGAAGGTAAAGAAGGAAGGGAGAAGAGAGTATAAAAGAAAAGGAAGGCAGTAAGAGGAATAGAGGAAAAAACAAAGAAGGAAACAATGTAGCAACCAAGAACTACATTTGTAATCAAACCCAAGAGTAATATATAAGAACGAGTCTCCTCGGACATTTGTCGAGGACGATTTTCTGTAATGAAACTTGTCTATCTTCTTTTTCTTGTCACCTAAATCCACTGTATTTACTATCCAATTCATCTTAGCCCAGTACTCCAACCCTCTCTATAAATTTATTGTTTTGGGCTTAAGTCCATCCATCCTAGGGGCTGGGGATCCAAATCTGGTCCTTACAATATCTAGCATGATTTAATTTACAATAGTAGTTATTTTTGTGCTTATTATTGTGTTGAGAATCTTATAATTCTGTGATTATATTTTAATTATTTTACTTAGTTAGTCAATATTGCACTGATATTTGAATCCATTAATATAAAATACAAAACCATTAGCTCGTCTACATGTGCATGCTTACTTCCTACAACAAAACTGTGCTAATTGAAAAAAGCTTAGGTTTTAATTAAGTGTGGTAGAAGTAGATAGGTGTGTAATTCTTATCAGTTTGTTATCTCATTTCTCTATTGACAATTTTTAGTGCCAATCTTTTGCAGATACTTGGTTTCTTCTTTGGGGGGATTGTACTCAATTAGCTTGGCTTGTTTAAAGATCTTACAGAAGTCAAAATTCTGTTCGAATAGGGAATTCTTTTTTTTTTTTTTTGGTAAGCTTAATCACTTGTCTGCTTAAGGTGCCATTTTGTTGCTCTTATATTGTTGGAACCAATTGTCGTCATCACTACAGCATTTGGATTTCAATTCTATTGCTTTTCATGATGATGATCATCATCACAAAGCATGTATGTGCACGCAGACACAAACAAACCCCTAAATATGTACCCTCTTGTTTTCTGATAGTAAGATTTAAACCTGAGACCTACCATAACCACAACTAACTCTGTGCCATCTCAGCCACCTAGTCATTAAACATTGCATTTTTGTTCTTTCTCAAGTTAACCTTTAGGGTTAGCCCTACTCCAATTCCTAAATCCTCCCTTCCATTGGTTCACCTAAGAGTTCCTTCTTTTAAAGAGAAGTGCTACTGCCTATGCTTCTGAAAATTTTAGCTTTTAACATTGCCTATTTATCATGCGCTTCCAATTTGACCAAAATTTCAAAGTTTAATAGTTTACTTTTCTGTTGCATCTCATGAATTGTGAAGTCGGCCTTTCCTTATTATACCACTATCATTTGGGCTTCTTATGTCTTATTAGGTAAAGGAAAAAGTTAACGAGTGTTCTAAGGACATTGGTTTAGAGAATATTTTTAGAAACTTTTTATGAAAATTGTATTTTATTTCCCAGGGCATTGTATTTTTAGAAACTTCAAAGGGCATTGTATTTTTAGAAACTTCTTTTTATATTTCCCATGAAAATTGTATTAAAGTTTCCTATAATGGTTCATTAATAAATGCCTAAGGGCACTCATAACCCTTAGTTAAAAGTATTTTATTACAATATCATAAAAGAAACAACTAATATATAAACAAATGTCATTTTTTTTAATGTGCATTCTAATTGATAATTAAATATTAGCTAAATTACAGATTATACCTTTTAACGCTGTACAAAATTTAATCTGGTCATTTAACCTTTTATTTTACTCATTTTAGCCCTATAAGTTTTATTCCTATTCAATAAAGTCATTTTGTCACCATGCCCAAATTGCATCATTGGATGCCCCAAATATGATGGAGTTTTGAATCTTTTGATATTGTAACTTTTTTAATTAAAAAAAATCTAGAAAATTAATATTAAAAAAAAAAACTTTTTTTGTAAAAGAAAAAAAGAAGGAATTTTCATATATTGAGGAGTTTGATTCCCCCCCTTAAATTTGAGCTTTGTCAATCTCAAAACAGGAATCAAAATTCCAGAGGAAAAGATCTTTTAAAATATAGGTAAGAGTCTTACTAAAAAGAATGTTGTATTTCAGATAGAAATCTTTGTTAATGGTATTTTTTTTTTTATTTACCATAAATTTAAGCTTTGTTGACTCAAAACAAGAAAATCAAATTCTATAGGAAAAAATCTTTAAAAATGTGGGTAAGAGTCTTACAATTTTTTTTGGGGTATTTTCTCGTCTCTTTCTTTCTTTAATTTGAAAAAGAAAATTATAATTCTTTCGATTTTTTTTTTCTGAAAAATGTGTATATATACATATACATATATATATATATATATATATATATATTTGGGCACTTGACAGCAAGTTGGAAACCTATTTAACGGAGTGAAAGGGAGGATCAAATTGACTAGAAAGAAGCTTAGGTGACTCAAATAAAAAAAAAAAAATTCAAAATTTAAAGTTACAACACTGAATTAAATTTTGGACAAAGTTAAAGGATGTAATTTGTAATTTAACCTTAAATATTTGATATTCTTTATAGTACACCCTTAAAGACAACCATTTACAAATAAGTAGAATAATTTAGATTTTAAATAATTGTATGTTGTTTACAAGACATCTATTAGGTAATACTTAATTAACATTGAGTACTACTTAGGTACTATATGCTATGGCAATGAGACTTCACAAGGGAATTAGGTCCCAGTTCACAGAAAATAGGACTACCACTGGACTGAAACAATTTTGTGTTATGAAGGCAAATTGAGCTTGAAAAGATGACCTTGAAACAACTGTTGGAAATCTAAGTTTGAGATCTATAATAAAACAACAACTTCTTATGTTTTATCTGAGATCTATATATTATATTTTGTTGCGCAACATTTTACCAATTATAAATCTATAATAAAACTTGGATTAATGTTTATCTTAAACAAAAGATTAGTTTTAGTTCCAAAAAAAAGAAGAAGATTAGTTTTAGTTGTCACCCTAATCTATGGGTTCATTTGTAATGTCCCCCATTTAATCCACAAATTACAACATATTGAACTTGAAAAAATCATATAATTAAACTAGAGGTGACCTCGAGATCCACACAATAGATTAAAGTTTTATGGCAAATAATTTTATTTGTTAACTTCGGACAAGGATAAGTATATGAATGGATCTCTCCTTAAGCACAAGAAGATCCACACAATAGATGAAAGTTTTACGGCAATTAAGTTTATTTGTTAACTTCGAATAAGGATAAGAATATGAATGGATCTCTCCTTAAGCACAAGGTTTTGACTAGGGTTTAAAAAATATGAAGGATCATTATCAAATGCATTTGTTTGGGATGAAACTCTATTAAGTCCTTCGAATCATGGTCTTTGGGTGTAGGTGCTTTATTCAAGCTAGTATTTTGTAACACTGCTCTATGAAAGAAGTTACTAAAATAGTATTAAAGTTTTGCATCTACTCGTGTCTCCTCAACAGATCTCGAAGATAATTTTTGTTGAGGAAATTGATATGATAATAAATAACGCAATTTTGTTTCCTGATGAACACTATTTTTTAAGGTGATAATTGTCCTTATTCGAAAGAGTTTGGTGTAGGGCTAAGAGAAATTCACCTTTAGAATACATCACCTTCATGCACACATGTACAAGTGTTAAGTGTGTGACACACACACCAACCACACGGGGTGTGGCTTGATGGTAGGAGTCCTCGTTCTGTACCCAAAAGTGTGCGGTTCGAGCGATAACCTCAGCAAGGCTCGTGTGGTACACATGGTATTACCCATTGCCGTCACATGGCGTGGGGTCGATGAGCCTACACTAGCTAGAGACCCCATTTTTTTCATTCAACCAAAAAAAAGTGTGTGACACACCATGTGCGTGTGTTTTAGAGCCACATTATGTCCATAGATTCTCTCAATCATTTTATTTGTTATTGGTTGTGCTCCTTTAATGCATTAAAGTAATTAACATAATTTCTCTAAATGAATATCACAAAGACAAATTATACTTTCCCACAATTTCCATGCATAAAGTCAGTCAAATATGCCACCACAATTTCGTAAAAATCATATAATGATTTCTTAATTTCAATTTCTGCTAAAACAATGTACTAATGAATCCAACTAAATGTGGTTACCTATTAACTTGATAATAAAAAAGGGAATATCGGTATTAAAAAAAAATATTGCTTAGTGCCAACCGATTAGGATGATGGATTTTTTTTTTCTTTTCTTTTTTTGAGAATTAGGATGATAGAATTTAAATATATTGAACACCATATCAAAGAGATATTTTTCATCCTATAATAGAGCTAGGTAACAAACATAATGTTTAGTGACATCAAATTCAGGTTCAAAAAAGCTCTTGCATCTTGATATATAAGGTAAGTAACTATTTTTTCAAACAATTTGTGCCCATGGAGAGGGAAAAATCTTACATGCGCCAAGTGTATAAGACTATTGTCACATTGACAGGTGGGTCCCACACCCTTGGGGCCCACTTGTCAGTGAGACATGATAGTCTCATGTGCTTGGCGCATGAGATACCATCTCCATGAGAGAGAGAGAGAGAGAGAGAGAGAGAGAGAGAGAGAGAGAGAGAGAGAGAGAGAGAGAGAGAGAGAGAGAGAGAGAGAGAGAGAGAGAGAGAGAGAGTAAATCTGCTAATCAATTTAAGACTTTGTTTGGGAGTTCATCAAATTCACTTCACTTTAAAAGCAGCAATTTCTCGCTCAAATGATGATAAACAATCATGACTTTCATTGAAGGTGATATAAATGAAATTTTTGAGAGTTTCTTGTATATAATCTTTTTTTTTTTTTGAGTAATACAATCCTATTATTAATCTTTTAAGTCATTATATTTCAGTTTCATAGGGGTACGATTCCTCCTCTTTTTCGCAATAATGAAGAGACATTTGAATAGGAAAAGAAGAAGAAGATAAGTCTAACAACAATTTTTATGCTCCATAATATGGATTGGATTCTATAAATATGTTGAATACCATATAAACATATATTTAATCAATTTGGTCTATATAAATAATTTTGAGAGGTTCTAATTGTAATTTGACTAATAATTTTGGGTATAACTATTATAAGTGATTAGGAAATATCCTTTTTTTTTTTTTTTTTTTTTTTTGAGAATTTGATAATGAGGGGGGTATAATTACGGCCTGACGTAGTAGTTAAGACTACAAGCCTTTGCTCTTTTTACTTTTAGTATCAAACCTATTGTAGCACCGTTTTATGTTATCTGTTATCTAATTGGAATCACAATCAAGGTAGAGAAAAGGCAATATGATTGGCTCATAAAACCATTCCTTTATTTATTTATTTTATTTATTGTTGATAGTTCAATTATTACAACAATTGGGAAAGAGGGGATTTGAACTCAGTTCTTCTTATAAAATAGGTCATGCTCTAAGGTACAAAACTCTTGTCCACCGTTGCACAATTTTAATCCAACTACTTATTTATATATATTTTTTAGTTTTTTTTCGTAGGTAATAAGGAAAAGATAGAGGGAGACAAAAAATCACATTAGTAGAAGTAATAAAAAATGACACGTCATATCAATTAAGAAAATAACAAAGAGTATGACTTTAGATAATAATAGAATTGATGAAAAATTGACATGTAACCGACCCTAATTAATATGTTGAGGATCCATTATTGACTCCAAAATTTGGGATTAAGGCTGACATAAAAGGAAGGTGGACCCTGTATCCAATTGCATGTTCAATTGGTCTTGTGAGAAAATATTTTAATGGCCAATTTTCATTTTTTTTTTATCAAGAAAAATAAGGCAAGGAAACTGAGATTTTAGTCTTTATTTGGAAACAAATGCAAGCACATAACTCTGCTTAGTAGAAAGGACTGAGATTGTAAATTGAATTGAAATCAGATTTGGTTACCCTAATTCTTAATGTGATTTTGGCATGTTAAAAATTTATTCTCTGTCTAAGGTTGGAAAAATTGCCATACCAAATGCATTTTTTGGAATAAAATTAATTTGTCATTTTTTTTTAGAATACTAAATATTTTTAACACACACACGGGGAGAAGGGAGAAGGGAGAAGGGAGAAGGTTTTTTTAAAGAAACTTACAGTAGTGTCTATCTAAAAAGGCCTTTAATTTGTCATGATAATGAATAATATATGATGATTGAGGATGTGAATATGATATCTACCAAAACAAAATGAAATGTCACCTTCTTAAATTGGTTAAGTAGTAAATGGCGATACACCTTGGTACATCGTACATTCTTATCTGCCATCCCAAAATTGCAGTCATGTGTTTCCTTTTTTTTTTTTTTTTGAAAAACAGTTACGTGTTTCCTTAATTGCTTTGTAAGGCATGCCATATGTTCAATTATTATTATTTTTTTTGAACCAACGATAGAGAAATTTTATTAAAACCAAAACTGAGCTTTTACAGGTAATGCCAAACTGATTTGTTTGGGCTTTAGGGGGACTCTGCCCACATCTCAGACATATCCCCATGAAATGCATTACATGAAACAAGCACTAACCCTTTAGTGGTGTTGCTTAAATATTACCCCTGCATTATCGCCATGAAAGCTTTGTACTCAGACAACAAACCCGTGGCCCTTTCCAATATAAACCGTGGCCCTTTCAATTATTTTATTGAGTCCACTGGTTGATGTATAAATATCCATCAATAGTCTAGATTGAATAATGCAGTCTCGCAATGTTATTCTTTTGTAGCCATTGTAAGTGCCCATGTTTCCCACCCAACCACCTTTGTTCCTTACTCTATACTAGCCCTTTCATGAAAGTTGGAAGAGTTTCTAAGAAGATTGGGAAGCTTTGACATCAGATCAATGATTTACCAGAAGAGATTCACAGACCATATGAAAAATATACATTATTGAATGGCAAGTTCTTTGCCTAATAATTTCCATTTTCAGTTATCTATGTTATTTGATAATCAAGTTCAATTTGCAACCCTTGCCTGCCAAGGCGGCAGGCATTTTTTTTTTAATAAAATTTATCCTTACAATATCTATTTTGATTTTTTTAATATATAGGAGTATAAGAATATCTATTTTGACCACAAGAAAGGAATTTAATTTTTGGCTTAACATAAACTCTTATCCTTAGGTATTTAGGCCTCATTATATTTGCACTTTCTCATATTAACACAGGCCTGAAAACCTGCAATTAAGACATTTCACATAAAATCAGCTCGGAAATTTTGTTTCTTTTATCTATGTATTTTTTTTCGTTCTCTTAGTCAAAGCATTGATGATATCCATCATATAAGAAAATAAATTCCCATTATTGACATTTGGTATGCAATTGTCTTTTCCAGCAACAAGGCTGAAACTAAGCAAGCATTCAGCATTGAAGCATATACAGTTGGAGGCGGAAGCCTGAATGGGATAAGTATGTTCCTACTACCAGACCTCTGGTCTCATTCTCAATTTATAAATATTAAAAGAAAATGCATGTCACCTAGAAATTCATTAATTATTCTTTGACTCCTTTTTGTCATGGAGTGTGTGTCAATTTATGATTTACCCATTATGTTATAACACATTTTATATGAGTAATTGCTAGAGTCGGATATAACAATAATTGAGTTGACATGTTTTTATTAGTCTCATCTTGATTCACCACTAACATCACTTATTAATCTATCAATAAAAAAGCAACCACCACGAAAGTTGTAATTTTTTTTTTCCTATTGCACTTATAAAGGAGGTTGTCTTGTATTGTTGGGGACCTGGGGTTCTTTCTTCTTTGTTTTTATTTTTTTATTTTTTTAAATTATGTAGTGTTCTTTAAATTGGTATTGTTTAGTCTTTTTCAATGGGTGCAACTTTCCAATCCAAGCCTTTCTTCCCACATTTTTTTTTTGATAATCTTTTTTTTTTCCCTATAATTGAGACAGAGAAAGTGCAAGAGACACAGGCAAGTTCTCCATATAAATCGAACTACTCTAAAAGATAGAGAGATTGGTTTGGCATAGGTTTTTTTGTTCAAATCAAACAAAACTGCCAGAGGGGAAAAAGATACCAATAACGAAAGCTACATCATAATACTATAAATTCTATATTGTCATGCTATTATGCCTCATCTCATCTTTACTGTATAAAACTTCTAATTCTTAAATTGTTCACTAGACCAGCCACAAATGGCCAATTGCTAGTTTGATTTGAAATATTTTGTTACGTGTTTACCATTCTATTGCTTCTTCATCCTTTCCATGTAATCTATCATGCTTTTCCCCTAATTTTTTTAGCACTTAAGCTATGAAATTTCTCATAACTGACACCTTGAAACTAATATTTTTTCTTCCTTGTATCCAGAACAAATTACCCCAATATCATAGTTATGAGTAGAATGGACGGCACATGTAGCTTTACAACAATTAGGCTTTGTAGCTTTAAAAGGCATGTTAAGCCTGGAAGTAGGGTTTATTGAGGCTTTAAAATGTGCGATAAGCCGGAAACGTGTGGAAGGGGGATCAAACATGAGGTTTATAGACTTTGGAAGGAAGGGTCAAACCAAATTCAAAAGCTCGAAAAATTTTATTTTTCCATTCATGTCAAAAATGTGGTAACCAACCTGAGTTATGTTTATCCCAGCAACAAATTTTTCTGGTCAAAAAGTCAAGGTCTTGTATGGTCATTTATCTCAAAATATTTATGGACCAACATAATTATTCGATGTATGCTTACAAATAGATAAAACGACAAATTTTGTTCTGGATCTTGTCCCTTGCTTTTGCATCCCCATGATGTAATCAAGATCATCAAGAACCCGTGCCTTGGGCTTTATAGAAAAATACATTTTATTTGCCCACTCATCTTATGATCCCAAAATGAGTGTTTGAGAGATTGAAACCACAAAGCTATCTTTATAGTGAGGTTCACTGTCGTAAATTTTCAAGGAGATTTCTTGTGGTGCTAAATTTTAAGATTTATGCGATCGAGGAATTTGTGGGGGAAATCACTATAGAAGGATTCCAAAGGTTATGGAATTACTGCAGTAGGAAAGCAGACATAGCTTTTGCTGACGCTGCACAGAGGGTCTAGGCTGCACAGGTTTTGTGAATTGTGATTAGTTGCAACTAGTCCCTTAACAGTGAATTTTTTAATGGCCTTGTTGAAATTTTTCATGGCTTTTTTTGTGTCCTCGGAGAGGTTTTTCCATAGAAGAGGTTCTTCTTTGGTTTTTCAATTTGTCACCAAATCTCTGCGTTATATTTTATAATGCTTTGATTGATTTAGTTTATGTCATACTGTGGTAAACTACAATTTTTTTTGTGTGGATTGGTTTATCTGATGTGTTTGACATTTATATCTGATAATTCTGTAGTGTTAATCACATAGGGATCTAAATTAAAATTTTCAAGTGGAGGCTGTTATATTGTAATTCTGAATTAATCTAATCAAATGGTATAACTTTCCCTTATTAAAAGGCACTCATGGTATTAAATAAACATATTCTTCCATGCCTCCCTCTCTTCAATTTCCACTGTAATTGCCAAATTGTGAAAAAGCTCTGAATATTGTATTAATATTTTTGTTGAATAGGCACTTTGAATATATTAGGTTTGAAATGTGAAAGAAGAATGGACTGAAAAAAAATTTTAGAGGCCTCCATTCTTTGTGAATTGCAAAATAAAATTGGGATATTTAGATTTTTCAGGGATCATAAACTTCAAGCCCAATAACTTTTGTTAACTGATATTTCAATCAGTTTGATCATATATTGAAGTTCATTGATATGAACAACTGTTGGAAGATCATTAGTCTGTCAATCCTGATCTCTTAAGTCTTAGGTAGGGCTTTGTCATCTCCAATAAAATCTTCCTTTTGTACTCTATTTTGTTCCCCATTAAAGGAGGGAGGTGGGTGTGTACATTTGTCATGCCACCTGATATCTCTAAACTTGAATCTGCAGATTTTCATGCAATCTTGCCAACAGTGAGCAGTTTTTTTGTTCATTAATGACATTTTTTTTTTTCATGTTGCTCATAGTCTCATACAACAAAATCTTTATCATTGATATTTTCCAAATAAATTTCATTTCTGTTTGTTAATGATTTTAATTCTAAAGATCAGCAAGATATCTAACATGATTTTACTTCATTATAATTTACAATGGTAGCTATTTTTGTGTTAAAATGTAATAATTCTATAATTGTATTTCAATTTTTTACTTGGTCAGTCAAAATTGCACGGATATTAGAATGTATTAATATAAAATACAAGACGATTAGCTCGTATACATGTGCATGCATACTTGCTACAACAAAGCTGTGTTACTTGACAATACTTCAGGTTTTAATCACTTGTCTGCTTTAGGCGCCACTTTTGTTGCTCTTATATTGTTGGAACCAATTGTTGTCATCACCACAGCATTTCAATTTCAATTATGTTGCATCCTCAAAAAAAAAAAAAAAAAAAAATCAATTCTGTTGCTGTTCATGATGATGATGATCATCACACGCACAAGCTTGCACACAAACACATCCTACATATGTACCCTCTTGCTTTCTGATAGTAATATTTAAATCTTAGACTTACCATAACCACAACTAGCTCTTTGCATCTCAGTCACTTTAGTCATTAAACTCTGCATTTTTGTTATTTCTCAAGCAATAGTGAATCATGAGGGTTAGCCCTGCTCCAATCCCTAAAACCCCTCTTCCATTGGTTCACCTGAGACCTTCCTCTTTTAAAGAGAAGTATGACTTGGCTATGGTGCCATAGGAGCCTCAACCTGCTGATATGCTGTTGCTGCCTGTGCTTCTGCAGATTCTAGGTTTTAACATTGCCTACTTCCAATTTTACCAAAATTTCTAAGTTTACTTTTCTGTTACATCTTGTGAAGTCAGCCTTTCCTTATTATACCACTGCTCTCATTTGTGCTTTTTATGTCTTATTGTGTTTGTCTTATTAGTTAAATGTATTTAATTACGATATCATAAAAAGTACACACAATTATCTCACTGTACAACTAATATATAAACAAATGTGTCATGCATTTCAATTGATAATTAAATATTGGCTAAATTACAAATTACATCCTTTAACATTGTCCAAAATTCAATTCGATCTTTTTAGTCATTTTAGTACTATAAATTTTATTCATGTTCAATGAGGTCCTTTTGTCACCATCCGTCCAAATTGCATCACCTGATGCCCCAAATAGTCGTAGTTTGGTATTGTAATTTTTTAAATTAAACAAAATCTAGAATACTAATTAAAAATTTTTGAAAAAGGAAAAAAAAAAAAGAATTTTCAAATTGAGGAGTTTGATTTTTCCCCCTCTTAAGTTTGAGCTTTGTCAGTCTCAGAGCTTTGTCAGTCTCAAAATAGGAATTCGTTTCTAGAGGAAAAGATCATTTAAAATGTAGGTAAGAGTCTTACTAAAAAAATGTTGTATGATAGTAATCTTTGTTAATGGAGGATTTATATATATATATATATATATAAATTATTTTACTTACCATAAATTTAAGTTTTGTCACTTTCAAATTAAGAACAAACAAATTCTATAAGAAAAGATCTTTAAAAATGTGGGAACTATGAAAAAAAATTCTAATTCTACTAAAAAAGTTGTTTTCTCGTCTCCTTCTTTCCTTAATTTGGAAATTTAAAATTCTAATTCTAATTCTATTGATTTTTCTGGAAATGAATTTTTTTGTTATCTTTTGGATTTTTTAATTTTAAGAATACTAAAATGATGCTTTTTAAGGGCACTTAACACAAGTCGGCAACCCATTTAACGGACTCAAATTAAAAAATAATCAAAATTACAAGATTGAATTAAATTTTGTGTAAACTTAAAGGATGTAATTTATAATTTTACCTTAAATATTTGATATTCTTTAAACTTTAAAGTGCACCGTTAGTAAAACAATGTATAACGATACTAAAAGAATCTATTTTCTTAATTTCAGTTTCCGCTAAAAAAAATGTATTACTGAATCTAACGGAATGTGACTGCCAAAGCCATACATATCTTGGCAAAGTTTAATGTTCGAAATTTTGAATGCAAGATCAAACAATGACGGATTACATTTATGCGTAACATGCCATACATCTTCCCAAAAGCAATCAACATTTGGCTTCACAATATATATGAGAGACATAAGTCAACCAATTCGAAACCTATTAACTCGATAAATAAAAAGAAAATACTGTTATAGTAAAAAATAAAATTGATCAGTGGCAACAAATTATTATTATTATTATTATTATTATTATTATTATTATTATTTTTATTTATAGAAGAAGGATGATTTAATTTTAAATTCATTGAATACCATCCAAGAGATTCATTCTTTCATCCTGTAATAGAGCGAGGTAACAATCATAATGTTCAGTGCCATCAAATTCAGCTTCAAAAAGCTCTTATATCTTGATATATAAGGTAACTAACTATTTTTTTTAGAGACTGTGTGCCATGGAGAGAGAGAGAGAGAGAGAGAGAGAGAGAGAGAGAGAGAGAGAGAGAGAGAGAGAGAGAGAGAGAGAGATTTGAAGTTGATAAATCTGCTACCCAATCTCGAGGCTTCATTTGGGAAATTTATCAAATTCACTCCACTTAAAAGCAACAATTTCTCTTGCTAAGGATGATAAACAATCATACTGGTAATAAAAAAGCAAAAATGTTACACAAGAAAAGGAACTTTTCTAGAATTTCTTGTATATAATTTTTTTTATTATTTATTTTTTTGACTAATACAACCGTATTATTAATCTTTTAAGTCATTATATTTCAGCTTTATAGAGATATGGCTCCTCCTCCTTTTTGCAAATAATGAAGAGACATTTTAAATTTTTAATAGGAAAAAAAAAAAAAAGCCCAACAACTATTTTTATGCTCCATAATATGGATTGGATTCTATAAATATGTTGAATACCACATTAACATGTATTTAACCAATTTGGACTATATAAATAAATAATTTTGAGGGGTTCTAATTGTAATTTGACTAATAATTTTGAGAATAACTATTATAAGTGATTAGGAAATATCCTATCCTAATTGATCATGAGGGGGCTTAATTATGGCCTGACGTGGCAGTTAAGACTACAAGCGGTAAAATAGACAGACAATCAAGATAGAGAAAGTAATATTTCTCAAAAAAAAAAAAAAAATTTGAGAAAGTAATTGAAGAAATTGAAATAGTAACAGCTAGTTGGGGTTGGGGTTTGGGTTGGGGTTGCGTCTTCCTCTGAGTCGGTGATGAGAGTCTCTCCGTCTCCGTGTGTGAGTCGGAGAGTGATGTAGTATATATATATATATATATATATATATATATATATATATCCCACTTTGGCAACAAAAACCTAAACGCAAAAATACTCTCTCCTTTTTTTTTTTTTTGGTGCTGAAATTGAAATCTAAAAGTGTTATTTAGCTTTTTACTAAAAAGTTTTTGTTGAAAATAGGCTAAAGTATATTTGTACTTTGAAAATTTGAGAAAAAATAAAGAAAAATGAAGTTTTAAAAAGTTGCACATAAAAGCTAAAAAACAAAGATATGGCTTATTTAAATTTTACTTAAAATTTTTTACTGAAAATACTATAGATATAAAGTAAAAGTTAAATAAAATAATTTGATGACTTAGATGAGACCCATAAATAGTAAGAAAAATAAATAAAAGTTAAATAAAATAAGTATGTGATTTTGCAAATAGTAAGAAAAACGAGTAATAAATTGACTTATAAACTATAAAGTGATTGCTCATGTTAAGTCAGATTTTAATGAATGATAGTAAGAGAAATTGCTCTCTTATTTTACTATCCTCATGGCAAATGATGTCACTTTTTTTAATAAATAAATAAATAAAAATCTAACCTTGTCTAAAAAAAATTCAAATCTTCAAAAATATTTTCTTTCCTTGGATTAAATTTAGGTACAATGCCTTAAATCCAATACATTAGGTTCATCAATTAAATTAAAATACATGGTTTTCTTAACCAATAAAACACATAATTTTTTTTTCTCAAGGAAAATTAAATTCAATGTAGCTATGTGTTAGAGTTTAATTGGGAACCTTATCATTTATTTTACACGAGAAGAAGGGGCCTACAAGCTTTTAAGGATATATATTAGTCTGAAATAAAAAATATTGCTTAAAGCGTCAAAATACTCCAAATCTTAAAACTTAAATTGATATATTTTCTAGGAGTAAATTTAACTGGCTTTGTTCATCAAAAAAAAAAAAAAAAAAAAAATCTTACTGGCTTTGATACTAACAGGAAAGCAAATGTAACAAACAGCCAAATTGAATTTCACAAAAGAACTAAAAAAATATAGATACCGATAACATGAATGAAGCAAATATTATTGAAACCAACAACAATAAAAAGTACAAAAAAAAAAAAAAAAAAAAATGCAGCAAGAAGCTGCAGACACAACAAAGAGACTTTAGCAGACAGCAACATATATCACAAGCCTTGTCTTCACATACAGCAGGAGCATGATTCTAAGCGTCAGCAGCACCCTTATATTCCTATTAAGCGCACTCTCCAAGCTTTAAGGCTTTCCACTGAGCATGATTTTCTATAGGGTTCAACAGTGGATTAACATTAGAGTTTCTAATTCGAACAGAGTTCATCTCTTGGGCCACAGAAATTCTTCCCCCAAAATATTTGGGTGACCTCCTTGGTGAGTTTGGCCTCAACAGTGTTGTGGTTTTAGCTTTAAGAGCTTTCCACTGAGCAAGATTTTCTATAGGGTTCAACAGTGGATTAACATTAGAGTTTCTAATTCGAACAGAGTTCATCTCTTGGGCCACAGAAATTCTTCTCCCAAAATATTTGGGTGACCTCCTTGGTGAGTTTGGCCTCAACAGTGTTGTGGTTTTAGCTTTAAGAGCTTTCCACTGAGAAATATTTGTTACTGGATTCAACAATGGATTAACAAAAGCACTCCCAGAAATCCTTCTCTTCCTTGATTTCCCAAAAATTCTGTCATCTTCATAAACATCATTCACCACCAGTCCCTCGTGGTCATCGTCAAAATCACTCTGATCCTCAAGAGAAGAAGACATTTTTGGGATTGACTTTGCTATATTTTCCTCGTCGTCTTCAACTTCATCATCCCATGAAACATATTCAAAAGTTTCCACAATGGGGTTAAAAGTTACTTTCTTTTTGCCCCCAAGACACTGAAAACCCATATTGAACAAACCTCCAGAGAGGAGAGAGAGAGAGAGAGAGAGAGAGAGAGAGAGAGAGAGAGAGGGCTTGTTGTTGGAGAAGAGAGGAAAGCAATCCTTCAAAACTTGTAGTAGTAGTAGAAACACCTAGTTGGGTTTGGGTTGCGTAGGGTAGGTTGCAAGTGTTTCTGTGAATCTGAGAGTGAAGGATCTATATATATATATATATATATAGAGAGAGAGAGAGAGAGAGAGAGAGAGAGAGAGAGAGAGAGAGAGAGAGAGAGAGAGAGAGAGAGAGAGAATTCAAAAAACCCAAACCCTAAAAGAAATCTCTTTCTCTGTGAATATGAGTGTGAACACATACGAACAGTATGTAAAGAAGTTTGTATCTGTATTATTCTTTATAGTAGTAATTCAAAATTCCAAAACTGAGCCTCTGTTTCTCACGGCGTTTTCTAACGGCTACTTTTATATATAAATAAATAATTTTGAGGGGTTCTAATTATAAGTGAGTGTGAACACATACGAAATAGTAACGGCTAGTTGGCGTTGGGGTTTGGGTTGGGGTTGCGTCTTCCTCTGAGTCGGTGATGAGAGTCTCTCCGTCTCCGTGTGTGAGACGGAGAGTGATGTAGTATATATATATATATATATATATATATATATCCGGCTACTTTTATTTATCATTCACATTCACAATCCAAACCATAACAGAGATTTTAAAGTCAGTTTGTATTTTTTTCTCATACATGAATGAGGACCCCTTTATTTTTTAATCAATAAAAATTTTAAATTTAATTATAATTTAATTACTACTAGTCGAAGTCTGTGACTACTAGTTGATAACCAGAGCGAGAAAGAGTCGAAAAAACAAAGTGTAGGGTCGAGAGAGAGAGGAACAGAAGATTGATTGAACAAACAGAGTTTGTGTTGGCGGGAATGGGGATGATGGGTTCTAATCTCTAATCCAATGGGTTAAATAGTTCCATAGTCCATAATATTGATGAATATAAGATGGACTTGATTGAATGAATTTTAAGGTTGCATGGGCCGGGACAACAAGCCCATGAAAAGATGAAATGTATGTGTAATGTTTTATGCAGGGATTCGTTTCTCAAGTTAGCGTCAGAATGGGTTTTATTTTATTTTTGCTAATTGTTTTTGTTTGTTTGGGGTAATAGAGTTTTAGAGTAGAGTATGCCAATGGTGGTTTCAGCCTTCAGAGGCCAATTTGGCGGTGCAATGTTATGGATGTGTCCAAGAGCACCACTCTATGACTGTGAAGCTTCACAACATTTCTTTTTTGGCTTTTTCTAGTGTGTGTGTATATATATATATAAAACTACTACTTCCATCTTAGTCTCTCACCCATATTTGCTTCTTTTTTTTTTTTTTAAATAATAATATTACTGATTGTATTTTGTGTTGTGATGGAAGTTTTTAAGCTCTTTGTGTTAAGTTTAGAGTTGATCTTGAATGAATTCTGTCTCTGTATTCATATGTTAGATATTTCATGTATAATTTTTGTGGGTATTGGTACTTTTTTGTTTGGTGCTGAATCTGGGTTTTTAGGAGCTTAAAGATTAAAGCTTTTATCTCTTGAGGCTGATATGCTTGTTTTCTGGCTCTCTTTTTGTGTTACACCATCTTGTTACAATGTCCTGAAGTAAAAATTTTAATAAAATTGCTTCAACAAAGCTGTACTGTGCTTCTTGACAAAACTTCAGGTTTTAATGGAGTATGGTAGAAGTAGACAGGTGCAATACTTGTTATCAACTTGTTATTTATTAATCATTTTTCATATTAGTGCCAATCATTTGCACATACTTGGTTTCTTCTTTGGCTTTGTGGGATTGCTTATACCCAATCAGCTTGTTTTGCTTGTTTACAGATCTCACAGATGTCAAAATTCTGTCCCAATTGGGGTTAAGGTGTTCTGTTTGGACTTAGGAGAAACAAATATTCCTTTTTGTCTAAATTTCAAGTCTACTGTGTTTGTATGCATGTAACTTTTCAGCTTCCGGTTTACTTTTTATGGAAACTTAATCAATTCATTTTTTTTTCCTTTAACATTGAGAGTCAAATTCCCATTATAGATGACTTAATTGAGTTTAAAATAATACCAGATAGATATATTTTTAGAAGTTTATTTAGTAATTAATTGTTTCAGATTAAGAATTCCCTTGACTTAGCTTTGTTGTAATGCATTCCAAATAGGGGCTGCCAACGAAAATTACCCCTATTATATTCATTCTTAGATATGGTTATGGTGAGATTCTCCTTGAGATGGATAGAGCCTTTTGTGACCATCTGCAATACGAAAAAATTACCCCTATTATTTTCAAGCCAAACAATTCTTATTAACTGTTGTTCCAATCAGTTTGATCATATTTTAAAGTTCATTGATTTGAACAACTGTTGGTCGATAATTAATCTGTCAATCCTGATCTCTTAGGCAGGGCTTTGTCATCTCCTATAAAATCTTCATTTTGTACTCTGTTAATGATTTTATTTGTAATGATCAGCAAGATATCTAAAATGATTTTACTTTATTATAATCTACAATTGTAGCTATTTTTGTGCTTATTATTGTGTTGAAAATCTAATAATTCTGTGAATTTATTCTAATTTTTTAACTTAGTCAGTCAATATTGTGAGGATATCAGAATGTATTAATATGAAATACAAGACCATAAGCTCCTACATATGCATGCATACTTCCAATAACAAAGCTGTGTTACTTGACAAAACTTCAGGTTTTAATTGATTGTGGTAGAAGTAGACAGGTGCATAGTTCTTGTCAGCTTGTTATACCATTTCTATATTGACAATTTTTAGTGCCAATCATTTGCAAATACTTGGTTTCTTCTTTGGGTGGATTGTACTCAATCAGTTTAGAGATCTCACAGATGTCAAAATTCTGTCTGAATGGGGATTCTATTTTTGTCGTAAGCTTAATTACTTGTCTGCTTTAGGTGCCACTTTTGCTGCTCTTATATTGTTGGAACCAATTGTTGTCATCACTACAAAATTTGAATTTCAATTTTGTTGCTGTTCATGATCATGATCATGATCATCATCGCATGCACGTGTGTGAACACAGACTCAAACACATCCATTTTCTGATAGAAAGAATTGAACCTATGACCTACCATAACCACAACTAACTCTTTTCCATCCCAGCCATCCTTGTCATTAAACGCTCTGTTTTTGTCAGCAATAGTGAACCATACTTTTGAGGGTTAGCCCTGCTCCAATCCCTAAAACCTCCCTTCCACTGGCTCACCTGAGACCTCCCTCTTTTAAATAGAAGTATCACTTTTCTATAGTAAATTTTTATTACTGAAGTTTCACATTTTTTTTTTTTTTTTTTTTTTTAATATGAGAAGTATATATTGGCTATAGCCACTGCCGCACTTGCAGCTGGAGCCACAACTAAAGTTTCCTCCATAGGAAGACATTTTCTTCAGAATACAGTAAAGGATTGGGAAAGATTTTACTGAGTTGAATTCACATGCAGAATCTGCAGTTATTTATAATATGGATGGACAGAACAAATTTCTGTATTAATACAAAAACAATTTCTAAGTAAATTTGTATTGCTAAAGATTTCACAAATGTCTCTAAGCAATTAACATATTGCTTAGACATAATTTCGCCGAGGGTAATAAACAACCATGACTTTCATTGAAGGTAATAATAAGCAAAAATGCTAGACAACAAAAAGAACTTTTTTAGAGCATGACTTTCACTGAAGGTAAAAACAAGCAAAAATATCAGACAACCAAAAGAACTTTTTTATGGTTTCTTGTATGCAAGTATTGAACTTTTAAGTCATTATATTTCAGCTTCATATAGGGATTGCTCCTCCTCCTTTTAACAATTAATGGATTCACAATTTGATATGAAAAAAAAAATACTACTATATTGCTCTTTTCCGATAAGTCACACCAATTGTAATGCCCCCATATTATATGGATTAGATTTGGATTGTTTGAATATGTATTATATGAGTATGTATATATTGAATACCATAATGAGATATACTATCAGATAAGAACATAATTGCCCATTATTGACATATTGGTATGCAGCAATTGTCTTTTCCAGCAACAAGACTGAAACTAAGCGGGCATTCAGCATTGAACCATCAAGCATACGATAGCTCTTCAAGTTAGTGCAACAATTGGAGACGGAAGCCTGAATGGGATTAGTATGTTCCTACTATCAGACCTCGTCTCTTTCTCAGTTTATATATATATTTGCATGTCACCTAGAAATACATTAATTCTTCCTTTGATTCCTTTTGTCATAGAGTGTGTGTCAATTTAATCATTATGTTATAACACATTTATATGAGTAATGCTACATAGTCACAAACCCAACCTTTTTATCAACAGTTAAGTAACAAGTTTTTAATGGTTCTTATTTTAGTTTACCATTGACATTGCTTTTTTAACCTATCAATAATAACTTATTACTTCGGAATTTGTGATTTTTTTTTACCCATGACCTTTGAGTGTAGTCTATGATGTGTTTTTGTGTTAGAATCTCATTCCCTCACCATACATGATAGTGAATCTGACCCGTGTGATCAGTATTCAGAAAAAAAAGGAACTCACACCTTTGTGAAACTGTGACTGCCATTGAATTATTAAAATGGGCGGAACCACATTAGTTATTGAGATAAAAATATTAAAAAATTGCTATTTTCACTCATTTATTCTTAGTCTTTGCCATTGAAAGTTGAAACTCCCTCACATTAGGCCACTGGCTTTACTTCTTCAATTTTTAACCTTCCATCTATAGCTTAAAATTCTCATCCTTTCAAGTTACTTGCCTTCCACCCCCACCTTTTTTTGAGATTCCACCACCGATACTCTATAAGCTCACATTCTCACTTAGCATTCAACTCCTTAATTTATTTTTCTTAATAAAGTCTTGAGCTTATTTGAAGCTTAGCAAAAATAACTTTAAATCTTAAGAGATACTAAATTATTCATCTTTTTATTTATTTATCAATTGGGTTATAATTTTTTTCTTTCATTTCTTGAGTGTGTGTATTTGTTTCTCAAAATTAATATTTATAGTTGGCAAATATTTTCTTTCAAATCAAACACAGCCTTATTGCATCGCAATTTGTTGAAGTGATAGACCAATTTAAAATTTTTTAGGGTGCCAAGTATTTCAGGCTCAAATTTAAAAAAAATAAGGTTTTTTTTTTTTTTTAGGAGGGAATATAGGTTTGGATTAGAGGTTCCTTTTTTCTTTTTAAGGGATTGTTTGGGGTCAACTTAATTCTTAGAGAAGTGTTACATCCACAACTAAGACTAAATTTTAAAAATATAAAATCTAAAATTTAATTTAAATGATGTATGCTATAAAATGTTTATATATATATATATATATATTTTCCTATTATTTACGGGTCTCATATGAGTTACCTACTTATTTTATTTAACTTTTATTTATTTTTCCTATTCTTTGCAGGTCTCACGTGAGTTATCTACTTATTTTATTTAACTTTTACTTATTTTTCCTGCTATTTGCGGGTCTCATATGAGTCACATACTTATTATATTTAGTTTTTACATTTTATCTATAGTACTTTAAGTAAAAAGTTCAATAAATTGTTTCCAAATATACATTAATCATATAGAGACTAGGTTAATCCACTACCCAACTGAGCATGTTAAAAAAAAGCACCAAAATTAGTCAAGGATCATACAACGCAACAACAAGGAGAGAGAGAGAGAGAGAGAGAGAGAGAGAGAAACTTTCTCTAACTCTGTCTGTTTTGACATTAACATTTTTTTAGAAAATGAATTATGTTTCAATAAGTATTTTCTAGAAAACCATCTTATTTTCCAATATTTGGTAACAATCTTAAAATAAGTTGGAAAACTATCTCTTAACTTTCCTTATTTAGTTTCCGTGTGAAATAGAGTTATTTTCCTTATTTAGTTTCACGTGAGATAGAGTTGGTTTTTTTCTAGAAGTTTTTTGGGGGGAAACAACACTAGTTCATGTAAGCTAAATAAGGGATGTTATCCAATAATTTTTCTAAAATATTTTTTATCTGATATTACCAAACATAGGAAAATACAGGATAATATGGTTTTCCACTTAAACAAAGTCTTAATCAAACAAGGAGGGCAAGGACCAGTTGCTATGAAAGAGAAAAACAGGATATTAGAAGCAAGTATTGCTCTCGCACACAAGAGGAACAAGTGGAACCATGGAGATGCCATATACAGTAAAGAAACATCAAACATGACAAACATGTGCGCGTGCTTTTACTATCTTGCGAAAGCATAGCATGGATTGGACGTTTTGCTCAATCTGCGCATTCAGCGTTTTTTAGTGAGTCAGATAGGTATTGTTCACGTGCCACCAAACTTAGCAAAACATAGATTTTTAGGTAAATTTGGGTCTTATAGTATTATTCACACATTTAAAAATTATTTTGTTACAGTGTTTTCAGCAATAAATTTTCAGTTTTTAGCAAATAAACAGTATTCAAACACACTTTAGTTTGCATGACAAAAGAAAAAAGATGAGTTAGCAACAACTATAGAAGATTTAAGCTAGCAAGCATACAAAGAAAGCAAAAAAAAAAAGTACCAGAGAGGGGCCAATGCATGATGCGGGGCATGAGATAAGATTGGCAGGGAAATTAACCTACACTTTGGGTACCGATTTATAACCATGAAACTAAACCGCAACAATTGTTGAAATTCATGCCTAGACCAACTTTCCGATTGGAGGATTAAGTCATTGAAAACATTGGCACCTTAGAGAAAGGGCATGTTACAGTCAGAGAAAACCAATAACGAATTGAATTGCTTGACTCAAAAGCAAAACAAAAGAAAGAAGAAGAAGAGAGGCTTACTGCTCTCTTTTATAAGCCGCACATACACGTGGCAAGAAACGGATTTAAAAAAATAGCTCCGCCTCTCCTAACTTAATACCGAGCAGGGTAGGATTTGGCATGGTTTATGGAAAAAGGTTTTTACAAAGAAAATCCCATGAATTTTTGGAAAATATATCTTCTAGGAAAATAGTATTTGAAAGGAAATCCCATGAGTTTTTAAGAAAAAGTTTTTTCTAAGAAAATATTTTTTAAAGGAAAATTTCAGGGTTTTTTTTTTCTAGGAAAAGGATTTTAAAAAAGAAATCCCATGGGTTTTTGGGAAATTTTGTTTAGGAAAAAGGAATTCGTGGGATTTTTAGAAGAAACTTTCTCTTGGGAAAAAAAAAAAAACATTTTTATGAAGCAAATTTTAATGACTTGAATGATTTGGAACATTCTTTAAAAAACACTTTTGAAAATAGGTTTTACTAAACACTCTTACTTTTGAAAACAAGTTTGGAAATCACCTGGAAAAATGCTTTTGGATATATCAAGCTTTTGACTTGAGAATAGTGGGATTCACATTACTAACTAAAAAGCTAGCATGCAAATTCATGTTCAAATATGAGGATAAATCATATAAACTTATACTTTGATGAATGGATCCATGCATTAATTTAATTCATGATTCAATTCATGTAACTAATCTTAAGATTCAAACACCTTCATTAACTCATGTATACATCATGCATGGGTTAATGAATCAACTAACCAATATAATGATATATAACCAACTTCATTATCCAAAAAAATTCATCTAGTCCTAAGCACACATACAAATTAAACCACAACAAGAGATTAGCTTTATGTAAAGAAGAATTAAATTAATCATTAATCACACCCATATCCATTTAAGCATATTATTAAAGACCCATTACAAATTATATATTCAAAGATTTGAAAACTGATAATAAAAATCTATTTTAAAAAGATTTGAAAACTTACTTGAATTATACTTCAAATATTAATATTCATTCAAATTGCTTCAAAATAATACAAGGATAATTTTTTGAAACAGGGTTTATTTTTTCTTTTGCAAGGAATGGATTTTCTAATATATATATATATATATATATATATATTTTGTCATGACAAACATGTGTGCGTGCAACCATACAGAGGAAAGGGGACTACCTAAGGTTTGCCTAATGCTTGCCTTAGCTCTTATTTTGGCCTTCTGAAGCCTCTCAAAAGCTTGCCTCTAAAGACTCATACAAATGCCATATAAATAGGCATACAAAAAAGAAAAAAAGAAAAAGAAAAAAAAGATTAACAGTACATTCGTAATAATACAATAAACAGTAAAAGTAAACAGCTCTGCACAATAACTATGATAATTCTAGATTCTTCTGACGAAATCTCTGCGTGAACTGTGTCTACATGGTGAAGGAATCTCTACACACATAGTGACAGATGCAAATAGTGACAATGAACAATGACGGTAAACAGTGACTGTCAGAAGATAATTTCAAATATTGATATAGTGAAAAGTCTTCAATAATTTTTGATACCGAGACTGGAGAAAGTAAAAGTTTCCGATAATACTAAGCATGTTGATTAGAGCATGTTAAGGATGAATAATTTGAAATTGCATTCTAGACTAAACATGCATAGCAATGCTCATTTATATATCAAAACATACAATATTATTCACACAAACATGCAGTTAGGTAATCCTAACCAAGGAAAAACAACCTGCTAGCACTGTTGTCAAGTTGCATGTCAAAAAGGTTGGTCCATGCAAGTAACCAAAGATCAATAACAAATTAACAATGCTTACAAGGTGGAACTTCACTCTCACCTACAAATCTCCAATCGCGTCAATGTGTAACTTCTCATTCCTTACTCATAGGAGGGTGACTTTTCTAATTGCACTAGTGTGTTTGGTAACGCTAGAAGAGAGAGGAAGAGAAGAAAAATGATCTAAAAAGTGGTCTTCCGTTTGGTTAGCTTAGCATAGATGGAGCAAAATGGCAGAAGCCATTTCCTTGGGCCCACAAATTTGCAATCAGCCCAATTTGGGCGGATTTGATGGGAGACAATAATTTTTAAAAACTTGGGGTCCACATAAATAATATAATATGCCTTAAAGTTACATATTTGCCCATAATTTTTATACATCTTTCACATTTATATGGGCATAAAAGTAAAAAAACACATATTTTCTTTTCTTTTCATTTCCTTTCTTATTACAAGCTAAACACTAGGACTAGAAAAATTCTTTCTTCTCTCATCTTTTCTACTCCTCTCCTCTTCCAAACACACACGGGTCATTTATTTCTTTTCTTTTCTTTCTCATTTCTTTTCTATTATTCATTTCTTTTCTCTTCTCTTCCCTCATTTGTAACCAAACAAAACTGTGCAAATGCCTTAAAGAAGAGTAGTCTCTGCTTTCCGAAATTTGAAATGTATTTGCATTTTAATGAGTTCTTGTAATAAATGTTTTGGTTGTCAAATTAGAAAATTTTGTAACAATTTTGTATAAAGGCTATTGTAACAATGGCAATGATGTTCAAAGTACCACCCCCCCCCCCCCCCCCAAAACACCTATGATTAAGCAAAAATATTATTTTGTTAGTTGTTAATTTGGTCTATTTTACTTTCAACTTACAGTTAATTTAATTTTTATTCTTAATTCATTAACAAAAATTAACTGCATGTTGAAAATAACAAAACCAATTTAACTAATACAGAAATGTATGGACCAAGATAATAGTAATTCCAAAATATAAGGACCAAAATGAGATTTTTGCAAATTTTTTTTGAAAAATATTCCAAACAACTATATATATATTTTAATGAAAATTTAAGAAAAATTTTGATATCACAACTTTACGAGAAATATAAAGAACTGTTAGTTACTTTTTTTTTCAATAAAATATTTTTAAAAATATTTTCTAAATTAATATTTTTTTTTGAGAAGCAAAAAATTAATATTCTTAATACAGTCATTAACTTTTTTATAGACTAAATAATAAAATAGGTCAGTCTATCTATCAATCAGAAACCAATATAACAACTCGCGAACATTACCTTACACATTTAATATGATGATCACTTTATAAATATAAATACTTGTAGCGTTTAAAGGGTAAAAAATAAAAAAAACCGAGGGCCAAGTCTCGTTTAAAAAAAAAAAAATCTCCAACCTGAGAGAGGCTGGCGGTGCCGTGAAATATAAAAGTAAATTAACTGCACAAGTGCAGGAACGCTTGGATAGGAGCGCCAGTCTAACGGTCGGTTGCTCAACTCTATAAATTCCAAAAGCAAACAGCAAAACAAAACAAAAACAAACGTACAAACCAAATCCCAAAAAAATCTCTCTCTTCGTTCCGTTGCTCTTTGAATCAAAAATAAAATTCAAAAACCAGAAAAACAAACAAACAAACCCTTAAACTTTGTTCTTGAAACAAAATTTCAGAACAAAGAAATTGCTTCTTTTTTGGTTGTTCTTTTGATTTTTGAAAAGTACAATGCGAAGCAGAAGCAGAAACAGAAGCATCAGTGAAGAAGAAGAGGAAGAGAGTCTGAGTAGCAGCAGCAGCAGTGAGAGTAATAACGGTAATATCACGCCGACATCAAACGACGACGTAGTAGCGAATTCATCAGGGTTGTTCGTACGGTACCACCAGTACCACAAACTGCCTCAACCCTTCTTTCTCAAACTCTCTGTCCTCAAACTCGACGCTTCTCTCTTCGGTCCGTACCCTTCTCCTTCTCATTCTCGGTTTCCTCTTTTTTTTTTTTTTTTTTTTTTTTTTTTTTTAATATTATAATTTTTTGAAAATATTTTATTTTTAGCCTCATATATGCAAAACCATTGTTCTTGCTTTTTGATTGTGTTAGGAAATAGCAAAATAAAAAAGCTAATAGACTTATGTATTTGTTATGTGTTTAAGATTAATAGAATTTTGACATTGGTCTTTTTTTTTTTGTTTTGATTCCACAGATGTTTTTGTTGCGAAGAATGCCACGGTGGCAGAACTCAAGCAAGCCATAGAGGAAGTTTTTGCTTCTTCAGCTGATGAAATCTCATGGTAAAACTCTGCCTCGTTAATTAATTAATTAATTTTGCAGATGATAAAAAAAAAGTTTCAGAACTGTATAGTTCTTTGTATTTGAGTAAATGGGTTTTGACTATTTGAGTTAATTTTGTAATGTAAATGCTTTGTTTTTGATAAATGGATTTCCAATTTTGAATTTGATGTGATTAGGTGTCTTGTGTGGGGGCACTTTTGCTTATGCTATAATGGTCAGAAGCTAATCAATGACAAGACGTGTCTTCAAAATTTTGGGATCAAGGACGGTGATCAGGTTTGTGGTTACTTTGCTTTATCATGTTTTTGGTTAGTGAGTAAATTTTAGCGTCCAGTGTATCCGACTTGTTGATTGTGTATAACCATGCATATGTATCACTATTGAAAATGGTGATTCTATAACAATATTTGATTACTTCTTTCACTGCTCAACCAAGTTTGTGGAATTACCTGAATAAGTGTTATTCCTACAAGAATTCTATTTATGAGTTTCGACTCACGAGTCCATTGCCGACCCTAAATAGTCTATTGAGGATCTATAGCTAACTCCAAAAACTTGGGACTAAGACTTTGTTGTTGTTGTTTTCTTGACTCTTGAGTCCAAACTTTTGACCACTAAATTTTTTGTGGCGGCCTTGTGACTGCTAATTTATGCATAATGGCTAGCCATGCCCTAATTTTTTATATGGGCACATGTTGCAACTTGCAAATACTGACTTTTTCAATTTATAATTTTCAACAGAACATTGTGTTGAATTTTTGTAGAGTAAGAATCAGGAAGTACTTACAAGGAAACAAAAACTAAGAATTAGGATGGGGGGTATCAAATATACAAACTTAGTTGATGGCCCCATTTTTATGATGCAAACCCACATTTTGCTTACTTGTCGCCTTTGTAGTTTCTTGGAATTTAAGCTACATAAATATGAGATGAAGGGGACCAATGAATTTAATTTAGTTGTAGCCATGTTAGTTTAGGTAAATTTCAACGAAATTTGTACTTCATTTTGTTCAACTCATGCTATTTAATGCAAACTCACATTTTACTTACTTGTTGCCTTTGTAGTCTCTTGGAATTTAAACTATATAAATATGAGATGAAAGGGACCAATGAATTTAATTTAGTTGTAGCCATGTTAGTTTAGGTAAATTTCAACGAAATATATGCTTCATTTTGTTCAACTCATGCTATTTGCATAAAGCTTAATGAACCGAGAGTTTATAAAATTGTCTTCACCCCTGATTTTGAAAATAAAGTAAAAAATGTGTTAGCTATGAATCGACCGGAAGGGTAGAATGAACAAGGCTTTGTTGGAAAAGCTGCTTCCATTTTGTTACTAGAATAGTAGAATGTGTACTTACAGATAAATGATAATGACTTTGTCAGCTGATACTGTACATGTTACGCAGTTCGTCTGTTGCTTTTATAATTTATTGATGTATATTGCTTAAAGAAATCAGGACCCAACCGTAATGGAAAGTATTTGAAATTAGCACATCATGTTACTCCATTCTACTTGGTGTTTTAAATTTAAACTGATAATTATCAGTTATGTTATTCATCAGTTCATTTCTCACCACCATTATCCTAATTGGCCTTCCCCTTGCTTTTTTTTTTTTTTTTTTTTTTTTGGTGTTATTGGGTTGGTGAGTAGGTGAATAGACAATCATTTGCATTTTTCCTTTTTCATGTTATTGTCAGATTTTAGAACTTCTAGTTTCCCTGCCCCTCCAAAGAAAAAGGAAAAAAGAGGGAGGTCTCTTGTCCATATATTGGTTTCTAGATTTGATCTGAGAGTTTCTATATCTGTATAATTGCTTAGTTTTCACTTTTCTGATTTCTCCTTTGACATCTTGGATTTATTTATTCTCTCTCTCTTTTCCTTTCCTTTCTAATTTAATGTTTCTCTTTGTGGTATATGCAGCTTCAATTCATAAGGCATATGTCCGTCCAATATTCACCTTTGAGAAAAAGGCCCAGCAACAAGAGCGTGGCTTGCAAACAGCAGTCACTGTAAGAATCTTTGCTTGGTTCTTCTTTATCATGGTTGCACACTGTTATGCACTTGTGCACAGTATCATTTATAAAGTAGTGTTGGATTTCATTTTTTGGGATGTGTTGGATGTTCAGGAAACTATATCATCATTCGTGATAGGTAATCAGACATGAATATGTTATTAATTACCTATCCAAAAAAGAATATGTTATTAACAGCTTGAGAGTCAAACCAAATAGAGAACAAAAGACCAGAATATTGAAATTAAGAAAAAAAAAAAATTTGTGGCCCTGTTAGGGTTTGAGGCTGACTTTAGTTCAGGGAACCAGATTAGATTATGCTTTCTAAGCATAAATTTTGGCCCAAATATGTGCAATTTTCTGCACAATGCTTGAGCAGAAGATGCTAACTTCAATATATTACATGTTTACTTGTATTATCATGTCTACATCCATTCATTAGGAGTTGGGGCTACCTCCGTGTATACCTGTTCATTCTTCTATCATTAGAATTAAAATCAGGCATTATCTCTAGTAGTTGGGGTGATCCCGCCTAACACTCCCTTGACACCCTTGCTTATAAGTTCCTTAGTCTTTGTGCATTCTGTAAATAATGAAACTTAGCATGTGGGTGAGGGGAAAAACTGTAACAGAAGTAATGGACAAATTGTTAAGTTTATTATGAGTGAATAAGCAGAAAGCCACTGCATCAATGGGCCTAAAGCAGGTGACTCTAGACTGTAACATAACCTGTGCGTAGCTGCAATAGTGCATTATTTTCTAGTTATTAAAATTTAGGGGGAAGAAAAGAGAACAGAAATTCAGAAGAATATTTTTGATAAGTAACGAGGCTGTTGATTGGGGTGTTTGATTGACTTTGCCAAAGTCATCTTTTGATTTGTATTGGCACTATATTACTATGCAACTCAGCTTCTTGTTTCTGCACTTTGCTTACAGAGAAATGGAGCTTGTAGATTTTGATGTAAGGTCGTCATCAGGATCAGATTCTCATGAAGAGATTAGTTCAGATGATAGTGACAATAATGAAAATCAGGACGGCTCCAAGTACTACAGTGATGAAAATCAGGAGGAAGTTCCTTTGCTGGAGTTCAAGTTGGCTAAGTTCTTGAGAAGGTGGCTCTCAAACTCCAGATCACGGAGTCTTTTAAAGAATGGATCAGAAAGCAGGAGTGCAGGTACTGGCTTTCCCCTGCACTGCTTAGGAGGCATGCCTAGGTTTAATGCTAAGGATAAATTGATGTAAAATTGAGTATGCTACTACTATGTAAGTGACTGGCTGTGCAGGCTTGCACTTGTCCTGCCATTTTGTTCCAAAAGAAGGTCTCAGAGTGTTCTTAATTAATTATTAATTATAAGCTCAACTAACATGAACTTTTGAGTTAAGGTAGGTTTAATTCCACTTAATTAAAGAAAGAAAGGAAACAATGATGGGTGTGCAATGTAATGTTTTATTGTTGTTCTCTGTAAAGCTTCTTTTTATTTTGTAAATGCTAAGGAGTATCAATGCAATTCCATTAGCTCAGGTACAACATGATGATCTTCTTAAAATGCATATTACTTGGGATGTGATAAATTTTAGAACTTGGGGTGTCAAATTACTTTTTTGATAATTTAATAGTTACAACAAGAAATTGGAGATTTGAACCTTGGATGTCATGTAGACACCAGGAGGTGCTAATTAGTTGAGCTGCAAGGCTCTTGGCGGGGCATCAAATTACTTGTGATGTCAGCTTAAATGACATTTGCTTCTTCCACCATAATATGAGGATTTGGATTCTCAAAAATTAAAAATTAAAAAAAATAATAATGTGAGGGTTTTGAACACAGCACAGGTGGGGTGCGTGCGTAACTTCCCTATATTTATTTTGGTTCCCTTTCGGGTCTTTTGACAAAGGTTTAATACTTATATGATCTAATTTAGTACTTCTTGAGGCAATTTGTTTTGTGAGATTGTGTTTTGAGATAAATCTTAAAGAGTGTAAAGCTATAATTTAGATGGTATTTGATTGCAATACCTTCATCACCAAGAGAAAATTTGGGAACTTTAAAAACATTTTTTAGACAAAAAGAAATTTTACGCTGAAATATATGCCAATCGTTAACTTTGGTTTGTTTTGTGGTAAGTCAAAAAAACACTATAACAAAATAGGCCAAAATTGCTGCTTAGAAAGCATGTCTAATCTAGTTCCCTGAACCTAAGTCAGCCTCAAATCCTAATACTGCCACTCAAAAAGTTTCTTTTTCAATACTCTCGTTTTTGTCTTTTTGGCCCTCAAGCTGTTAATTGTCCAATAAAATACACCAGATAAAGATGAGAACCAATCTTCTTATCAAATCTCATCTGAAGATCAAGATAAGAACCAAGTCTAAATCTGTAATATTGCTAAGTTTTTTCTTTTCTAATCTCCTTTGTGACTTCTTGTATTCATTGATGCGGTGAACCTTTTCTAATCTATGATGGTAATGGAATGTGTCTAATAAAAGTAGGATGTGAATTATGAGAATGAAGGGTGGAAATGTGTTGTGAGCTGAGAAATAAATTGATAGTATAGTCAATTCAAGATGATCAATGTCCTGATCTTGAGAAAGAAAATAGATGTTTTTGGTTAATTTTCTACTTAATTCTCATTAATGGATTCTCATAAAGGGTGGAAATGTGTTGTGAGCTGAGAAATAAATTGATAGTATAGTCAATTCAAGATGATCAATGTCCTGATCTTGAGAAAGAAAATAGATGTTTTTGGTTAATTTTTTACTTAATTCTCATTAATGGATTTAACGTACATAAATAACTAAGGAAAAGACACAACCTCATCAACAAATTCTAAAACATTGAAAATAATTCTATCCTAAAACATAGGAATTAAATTGAATACAAATAAATAACAATATTATTTTATATAGGAAGATTTATTTTACCATTAAACTAAATTCAACTAATTTATCCTAACACCTGGGTCATAACAAAATGTAGCTATATGTTGTTTGGTTTGAGGGAGTCACCCTCCAAATATTATTGTTTGATTCTAGGGAATCAATAACAAGTATACATGCATATAAGCATTGCCTTCCTTACAACAGCCAATAGGAAGGCTGCATTGCTAACAAACTCAACTTAATTAGTGCACTAACTGGTAACAGCACTACCATATGAGTAACGAATGATCAAACACAACACTTTGCATTGAAGCTCCCTTGCATCAATGAGCTCGATCCCCTGCATCAGTGTTTGGGTGCCCTCATGTTTACTTATTAACCAACAACTAACCACTTGCTTAGCCAGCTTAGCTCAGCAGTGATCATCGAATGAGCTATAAGCACTTATCATTAATTCATTATTAGACAATTAAGCAATAACTGAGCTTCACTGCAACACCTCTCTATAGCACCTTGCCCACAAGGTGAGGATATTGTTATTTGTTTGTGATGATACGTATACCACAGTTCCCAAATAGCCTTCTCAGCAGGGGCATTTTTCTTAGGTTTCAAAAAAGAAACATGGAAGACATGGTGAGTCTTGATTAAGAACGAAGGTCCAGCTTGTAGGCAAAATAATAATTGATTAAATTTAAAATGTGTAATTTGTATTTTCTTTCTTTTTATATTTTAAAAAGAACTTTTAATATTTTTTTGTATTAAAATTTTGTTTTTTTAGAGTTAACATAAGTTATGGATGGAAGGACTAGCAATGACAGAAAATGTAGACCAAAATGAGATTAATGATACTTATAGGACCAAAATGACAATTGATCAAACTTAGAGTGTAAATTGTATCTTTTTTTTTAAATAAATGTTGTTTTTGAGTAATTTACATTCCATTATTAGTTGAAAAATAATTTTTTAACATTCTATTTTGATAAAGTACTTTAGATAATTTATGGGGGATTTAGGAATATATAAAAAGCATGAGGATATTTGTATGATTTTCTTAGTTGAGTTAAAATAAATAGAAATTGGAAGAAACAATGGGAATTATAAAAGACTCATTTATTTTTAGAATTTGGTTTCCTTTAATTTAAAATGAATAGTTTCCTGAAGTTTTATTTCCATATATCCCTTTAAATATTTGATGCAAGTAAAAATTTGACTAGGAAAGGAATAAAATGGAATTGAATATATTTAAACAAGGGAAAGGAATTGAATGGAATGAGATTAAGTAATTTTGATTGGATGTTTTAAAATAAATAAATGAAAATGAATGGAATGTAAGTAATCTTGTTTGAGAGTAACATAGAGACATATGAATGGAATTGAATCATTTTATGACAATATTACTATTAGACCCCTATTTTAAAATAAATGGTTGAATATATAAGGGTATTTTGGGAGTCTTAGTAAAAAATGCATTAAATCTAATTCCATTCCCTTCCATTCCTCCCAATTTCTAGGGAATGAAAATTTGAGGTTTTAAAAGAATAGAGAGAAATGAGTGTTCCCTCCTACCCATTCTATTCCCTCCCACTTAAACTCTCAAACAAGGAATTGAACTTTCCATTCCATCTATTAAAACTCCCAAACAAGTGAAGAGAAGAATATTCTAAAATTGTTCTTTTCATTCCATTTCATTCTCTCCTCCCAAATGAGGGCTTAGGGTATTCTAGTAGTTCTTGTTTGTTACGATACTAAAGTT
Source organism: Lithocarpus polystachyus (assembly GCA_033629205.1). NCBI lineage: Eukaryota > Viridiplantae > Streptophyta > Magnoliopsida > Fagales > Fagaceae > Lithocarpus > Lithocarpus polystachyus. The sequence continues at coordinate 34,091,680 of CM066166.1, read as the reverse complement.
TTCTAGAAAATGAGTTTTTCTAATTATTTTTTTTTATAAAATTATTTCATTTTCTTTTGTTTGGTTGCAACCTTAAATAGGTTGGAAAATAATCTCCTAACTACCTTTGTTTAGCTTGCCATGAGAAGTGTTGTTTATCAAAAAAATTTAGTAGAAAACAGTCTCTAAAAAAACCAGCAATACTTTTTATGTTGACTAAAGATAGTTTTTCTTTAACTTATTTTTTCTGATGCTAACAAACATAGGTTAATAGGGAAAACTATCTTTACACAAAATTTTCCATTGAAATAAACAGAACTTTAGGCTGCGTTTGTTTTGCCTGAAAAGGATTTCAGGAAATTATTTTACACCAGCCTGTGTGTTTGGTACCTACAGAAAATTGGGTCAAACGGAAATCATTTTCCCCGTTGACTATAAAATAGCCCCCCTCACCAGTAAATTCATTTCTGTTTCTATTTTACCTTCAAATGATTTTCAAGACTCAGAGAGAGAGAGAGAGAGAGAGAGAGAGGGAGCGAGAAGAGAGAGCACAGGTGGCCGCCCAGCCCAGATCGTGCCACCCCCACCACCCAGATCACGCCGCCCTACCGCTCAGATCATGCGCCAGCCAAGCTTTTTTTTTTTTTTTTTTCTCTCTCTTCTTCCTTAACTCTTCTTCTCCCTCTTGCTCAACGTCGCCGATCTGGCCATCACCGACCACCAGCCCACTCCTCATAGACATCACACACTTGAAGATCTTAGCCCACCCCTCCCTCATCACTGATCCACAAACACCCAAGACCCACCTCTCTGATCGCCAACCATGCACCGATGAGTACAGGTTGAGCTCCGATCTTGATAACCGACTGCAGGCCGTGCTCTACCAGGCTCTCTAATGCAACCTCTCTGCCGTTTTCCTCTTAACCCACAGTAAGTTTCTCCCTCATCTTTTCACTCCACCTCACCGTCGACCAGTCAAACACCTCCTCCACCTTTGCATGAACCCGATCCACCACCGCCATAGCTCGATCTGGAATGGTCTCACCATCCCTCTCTTCGATCAGTCTTACCCTCCCTCTTTTCTCCACGTTGGTCTTCATCTTCTCATCTCACTTTTTCTCTCTAACCTGAACCAAACCCCCCACATATTTCTGTGTTTGATATTCTTTTTCTTTGATTTTAGATTTTGTTGTTATTGTGGTGGTTTGAGTGGTGGTGTTTTGGTGATAACGGAGCAATAGGGCGGTTTTTTTCCTCGTCTCAATTTGGATTTTGGGTGGTTGGTGGTGGGTTGTGCTTTTCCTTGGTGGTGGCGGTAGCTGGACCAAGTGGTGGCTGGGGGCTGAATTGTGTTTCCCTTTTCTGAAAATAGGTTTTTTACATATAAGACCAAACACAAGAAATAATTTTCTGGAATAATGTTCACAACATAGTCAAACAACAGAACATGTTATCCTTTCCCGAAAATATTTTCACCTAAAAATATTTTACACTCGGAAAATATTTTACATTCAACCAAACGCAGCCTTAGTGAAACCCTTATTTTTCATGCTTCACTATCCCCTTAAGTGCCTCCATTGATAGGGCCTCTATGAATGCGACTGTGAGTGTTGTCTTCCAAAGAGTGGATTGCATGAGAGATTTGAGACAAAGATGGACGAGTTAACGGTATGTGGCTGAAATTGTTTTCTTTGACTGATAGGGAGGAACAAGGGTTGCCGATTGAGGATAAACATCATATAATAAACAAAAGTAAATCCAATCCACAACACGAAATGTAAATTCTATAAACAGCATAACATCAGAGTTAGCAACACATTTTCTAATCAAATACACACGAAGGATCCCCTGAACTCTCATGCATATGGCTGCCATGATAATACCTTTGTAGTTGTGAATTATCTCACTAATGCTCGAAGCTTTATAGTTTACACCACTCCAACATGGCCCCATCATGTTAAGAGTAGTGCCTAAAATCTAATTTATATGACATTATTTGATAAATAAAATGTTTATTTTTTTAATAGAGTTTCAATATATGGCGTTCGCTTCTAATGAATGTGCTATTTATCAGTAGGCCAAGACATTAATTGGTTTTTAGTGTAGGCGGGAATTGAACCATAGATTTCTTATTTAGTCCATGAGATTCATTACATGTGATATACATCAGATTTTTTTCCTATGTCTGAATCTAGTAGATTTAGAACATTTTTTTTTGCCACAAAATTATAAACCAAAGAATAATATGTTAGAAATCATAATTTCTAGATTAGATCAAATTAGAAGAATGGATTTTCCAAAGATTTGTTGTTGGTGAAGAATTTTCCCAACAGGATTGTGTTTGGCACCTGAGAAAATATTATGAAAGGAACAAAGAGATTTTATGGATTTGTAGTTTATTAATTGTGTTTTAGTTTCCAACAAAAAGTAGTAAGAATAAAGAAGACGAAAACTAAAAAAGTGAACTAAACTAGGTCTAAAAAGAAAAAAAAAAAAAAAAAGTTAACTAAGCTTACTGTATTAGCTTCAGTTTGCTTCGGAACTCATAAAAAATTTTCGCCTTTTCTTCCCCAACCCCCAACGCCCACCCCCCAAACAAGCTTCTAAACAGATATTAATTTTAGGCAAAAATGCAAAACTGACCATCTAACTTTCACCTTTTTTCATTTCAGTCCTCTAACTTTCAGTTTTGTCAATTCAGTCCTCTAACTTTCAATTTTTGTCAATTTAAGGCTCTGTTACAACTCAGTTACTGTTGCAGTTTTACCACCAAAACGACACCATTTTGCATGTGTTTTTTTTTTTTTTAATAATTTGAAATTAAAAGAAAATAAGAAAAAAATCTGAAAAAAGAAAAAGAAAAAAAAGAAAGCATTAAGGGGAACGACCGCGGTTTGGATTGAAGAGTCAAGGAAAAGCTACTCCAATGGCCGCTTCGAAACAACCCACAAGTTCAAGCAATGCCCACACCCGAAATTTCGGATTCAATTTGGGTCAAAACCCCAATCCCTCTTCCTCTTCCTCTTCATCCAGATCTTCCCTGCATTCAAATTCTACTTTTGGGTCTTTCTTCATCGATCAAAATGGGGTCTTTCAATCCAACGATGATTCCAAAACCTAGAATTTTGGTGGGTTTGATGATTTGTAATTTGGGAGACCTGGTAAATCCACAAACCAATCTAATTCGTTTGATTACGATTCGTTATTTTCGAATAATTGGAATGGGAAGCCTTCGACAGTGCCTATTTATGGTGTTGATAATGTGTTTGGTGGAATGCCTGGCTCGAAGAGCTCTGCTTCGGCTCCTAATAATGATGATGTGTTTGCGTTGTTTGCTTCAAAGTCAAAGTAGAGTGCTCCCATTGAGGTTCCTCGCCGCTGGTGAACTCAGTCTCTCTCTCTCTCTCTCTCTCTCTCTCTCTCTCTCTCTCTCTCTCTCTCTCTCTCTCTCTCTCTCAAAGTTATACGGGTTAGGGATTTGGGTCCTTGGTTTTGTTTTGATTCAGGGGAAGGGAAACGACGACGTCGTTCCCCTTAATCCTTTCTTTTTCTTTTTTTCTTTTTTTTTTTCCAGATTTTTACTTATTTTCTTTTAATTCCGAATTAAAAAAAAAAACACATGCAAAACGGCGTCGTTTTGGTGGTTTTAACGGCAGCAGTAACTGAGTTGTAATGGAGCCTTGAATTGACAAAAATTGAAAGTTAGTGGACTGAATTGACAAAACTGAAAGTTAGAGAACTGAAATGAAAAAAATATGAAAGTTAGAGGATTAGTTTTGCATTTTTGCCTTAATTTTATTATTTTTGAAATATTAATTACTGAACTTTGATGATAGCTTACATTAATTTAATGAAAGTTGGCAATTTGATCCAATCTCGTTAGAATACCGCAAGTTCTATTGGTTGTAATTTCTAAAGTCATAACGTACAAGAAAAGAAGCAATCTAATCCCATAAACGGTGACACAGTTAATAAGCCATGATTCTAGGAAGGACTTAAGGTTTATGTTTAATGTGCCTTCTTCTGCTTCTAATACATTAGTTAACCAAAAAAACTTTTAAATTTATGTTAATTACATAGATGGATATTGCCTAATTGAATTTTGGTTCGTAATTATAACATGAATTTGACTTTCACTTGTATGGAAAGTATTAATGCTATTATTATCATTACTTCCCATAAAATTTCAAATAGAGCTCACAAATTTCCTTAAAAAATTTTGAGGTGTTATGTTAACGTTAAACAAACAAATATCACATCAATCTTTTTATTAATCATTAATTGATTTTCTTTGTCCATGTCAACCTTCCTATAAATGCATATTATTGACGTAATTTGTAGGATTATGTCAATCATGCATTTTTTTTTCTTCTAAATTCCCTAACTTAACTTATTTATCATTTCTTACTCAAAAAAAACTTATTTATCATTTATAATACATTTATAAAGTTAAAATTTGTTGGTTTGTTTATCTATCGAAAAAAAAAAAGTCAGTTAAGGTCCAAACAAGTTTGCTAGCAGTAGAAAACTAGAGGGAAGTTTTAAAAATTTTAAATTGCCTTTTTGAGCATCTAATTCTTATCATTTTTCTTAAAGCCCGTTTGTATAGGGTGTTCACAAAGCCTTAACGCGTGTTTTAGACAAAACGTGATTTTGTAAACCGTTTGGCTCCACGAGAATCAACACATTTGCATTTTCAAAATCCAAATTTTTCACATTTACGAAACATTGCGAAGCTCTGCTTTTTCAGAGACGCAGATTGGGTCACTGCTATTTTTTTCTTCAGAAAATCAAAATAGCACCGAAACGATAATTGATTTTTATTGAAATACCAGCTTTATCCCTTACCCATGTATATTTCCTCTATTTTCTTAGTCAGTCTATGCTCCTTCATGTATATCTGCTACCCTATTCTCTCAGTCTCCATGGGCTTTCTATTCTCTATTCCTACTTCTACTTTGTTTATGGTCTTCGTTCTTCATCTTGCTTGCCAGGTAACAATTCTCCATTCTTCTTTTGCTAAATTTATGTTATAGATTTGAGCTTTTTGCATGGTGGGTTACACATTGTTAGAAATCTAAATGTTAGAACTTATTTTGACTAAAGGATTTATTGCTACTGTTGTTTTTGTTTCTAGGCTGTGGATTTATTTGGGTTTTTAGTTGCTTTTGATACATGCCCATTTGGGTTTTGGTTAAAATACCTTAATACTTGTAGACATAGATGTCATTGAAACCATAATTTTGTTTTTGTTTTGTTTTGTTTTGTTTTGTTTTTTTTGTTTTTTTTGTTTTTTTTTTGTGGGATTAGGAATAAATGGATAAAGGAGTTTTCTTTATTCAGTTTCTCATTAAAGAATCAAAATTGTGTTTATGGGCTTTTAATAAAAATTCAATTTTTAACTTTCTTTAGTGATAAAAAGCTTAATGGGTATTCCTTGCTATGTCTGTTGTTGGATGGCCATGTAGGAATAAGAAAAAGATGAAATAAGAGGATATTCACCATAGTTTGTATGTGAAATTTCCCAATAAAGCATGGCTTATGTTGATTCAAGGAAAAGTAAAAACCTATGTGGAAGTAAGTGTGATACCAAATCCATATCCTAGTTGGTGGTTGAGGCAATTATTGATGGTATTAGGAACACGGTGACCAAGTGTAGAGCATCCTTCTTCAATTGGGTTCCTAGAGAGATGAATAGAGCTGCCCATGAACTAACTAGGTGGGCAATATGCCCAAAACTTGGAAAATATATATGTTTTGTGTGTGTGTGTGTGTAGAGAATTTGTTTATACTAAAATTATATTACCACTCCAAAGAATAGTTTTGATTTACTCCAGACTATAACAAATTTGCAGTTCCTATCATGTCTAGAATTCCTTAGCAAGACAAAGAAGTTGAGTAATGTTGATAATACCAACTGGTCATGAATTAGGAACTATAATTGTAACTAAGGCCATAGAAATAAAAGCTCTATCATGCTAGGAAAACTCTCTACGTAACTTATTAATAAAGAGTCAAAAATTTAAATGAACATGTACATGAATAAATATATAGGTACGTATTGATTCTTATAGATTTGATCCACTACATTACCAAGTTCATTCACTCACTATTTAAAACTAGCACGTAATCCGTGCTAACGCATGGAAATATTAACAATGGTGATGATAAGATGTTCATTTTGGTATATTCAGTTTCTATATTGAGCTTGGAATCTTCTTGGAGACGTTAATGAAGCGATAATGTATGAGAGTGTGAAGTAAGGAAGAAGGTGGGATTGAACATTGTGTTTGAACCTGGTCTTGCTCTTAGAAATCCGAAAGGAGGAGGAGATGGTAGTGTGTGGATCTAGTTGGTAGAGGTTGAGAGAGAAGGAGGAAACATGGGATGACAATATGACATTAGGAGGAGATGATGTTTTACTTTTATAGTCTTTCTCGTTAGACTCTTTGGTTCTAGTAGTAGGTAGGTGAAATGTTTACCCATAAAAGCGTACAGGTGAAATTTTCTTGCGTAGGCCAATAAGCATTATCACTGTGGTTTTCTTGGCTTCTGTGTTAAATGTTAATGCATCATTTATTTGGGCACAAAAATTAGAAAATTTAGATAAGACACATGACACAAAATTGGAGTCCAATTTATAATCTAATTAATTTTTTTTTTTTGAGTTTTAGTTATGACAAGTGACGCAAAATTAAGAATCTAAATCTAAACACATGGCACAAAATTGAAACTCTAATTTATAATTCTATTTAGTTTTCTCTCTGCTTCACCTATTATTATATATATAGATTTTGACTTTTTGTTAACATTACCAAGTTCATGTAATGTCCATGTCCACACCAAAATGTCCACTGGTGTTTTAGTTTTGATTCTTTTGATGGAAAAAGTCAGCAAGTTTAATAGTGAGTGAATCATTAATCATAACGTAGTTGAGAAGCTTGAGAAATATAAAACAACTGCTTATTACTTGGTAATAAGACATTAATTGAGAATGCGATTATAGTAATTTAAAATTTGAGAACTAAAGGGATTTATGTACAATTAGGCAGCCACTCCAAAAATCAAGAAGAGCTTGACATTGCATCATGAAAGTTGTCCTAAGGATTGAGGTTACTCAAATATGTGTCTAGTAAGAACTGACAGTTATTGTCAAAATGTAAGTATAAATAGAGACTATATAAGCAGAAGGGACAAAATTCATGTTAAGGTCTTAGATGAATTGGTTTGATTAATGGTGGAAATTGTTTTGGTTGTTTAGAGGGAATTTGGCCTCGAGAATAGTTGGAGGGGTAGAGTAAGAGAATTAAGATGTTACAGTAAGAAATTAGAATGTCATGTAGCAGAGAGCAATTTGCAAGATAGGTAGATTATTAACATGAACATTTGGGCTAAATAGTAGGAAACAAACCTTTATATAACTGGCATTTGTCATGGGAAAATCATTGATCCCCGAAGGACACATAAAGGACTACAAAAAAACACATAAAACTATATTAGATGACCTCCAATATCATACCTATTATACAAAAGAAAAGTAGTTTCTTTAGCTATTGTTTTTTAATTCCTGCTCTTTTGTTTAGGTTAAAAGAACCTGCAAACTGCAATTCTGTAGCCCACACAACTGCAAAATTTGCTCTTGCCTCTAACCACTCTTGTTTTTTCATTAATGGTAAGCTTCCCCTGCCTTAATGGCAATTTGTAACGTTAATTCTTGTTCCTTTCCTTCTCATTAATGCATTGAAGTTTTTGTTTTTATTTATTTTTTTTTTAAAGGCAAAAGAAAAGTTGGAGTCATGATGGTCTAGATAGACACTATACACATACTTTACAATGCTATTTTATTTTTAACATATAATAACCATACTTTATATGTATTATCAAATTAAACAATGATGTTTAAGCAGATCTTACATGATATTTAGTTTCAAAATGTTCCAACTTTAGTTCTGTTGTTACAAGTTTAGTATATATACACACACTAGTTTTTTATCCTAGATATTTTTTCCTAATTGTTCATGATCAGCATGTTATATTATTAACAAACTTATGTTTTTTTTTAGATGGGTAAGATAAAGGAGACATCAAATCCTAACCCTAAACCATCCAAAAATAGCTCAATTGTTAAGGCTATTTGGACATCAAGACAAACGACAATCTTTTGTGAAGCTTGTGTGGATGAGTTATTTAAAGGTAATCGACCTAGTACTCACTTTAATAAAAAGGGTTGGAAGAAAATTATAGAAGCTTTTGAGAAGAATACAACAAAGAAATATTCTAGGGATAAGTTTAAGCATAAGTGGGATGGATTGAAGAAAGAATGGATACCTTGGAACAAGTTAATAGGAAGTGAAACTGGATTGGGATGGGAAGCAACCAAATGAACAATATCTGCAATTGTTGAGTGGTGGGAGAGAAAGCTAATGGTATGTTTGATATAACCCATTGTATTAATATTGTATTAGTAGATAAACAATGCTAATTTGAGTTATTAATGAAAATAGTTGAACTTGTAGGAGGTAGCTAATGTTGCAAAATTTCGAGAGAAGGGTTTGGAGAATGTACAGTTATTAGACATCAAGTTTAAGGACATTGTAGCCATTGGAGAATTAGCGTGGGCCCCCATTTCAGGTGTGCTACCTGATGATATTGAAACACGTAAAGAGGGGTTGGGTGAATTGTCTACTGACTCATCTTTTCCAGATAATAATGACAGTGATGATTCTAATAAAGTTGAGACTTCTAACCCTACACAGTCACTTAACCCTGTACAACCAACACAAGACAAAGGAAAGAAGCTAGATTTGCCATCATCCACATAGGGCAAAGGGAAGAAAGGAGGAGCAGCATTTAAGATGACTCAACAACTTAGTTGTATGTGTGATGTTGTGGAGTCAAGGAACTTCGTTATTTCAATTGAGCTGAGTAGTACTGTTCGTAATGTAATGGAACGTGTATGCACTTTAGATGACATTGAAAAGGGATCTAAACTCTACTTTATGGCGGCACGTATTTTTTAAAAATGAAAGAAAAGAGAGAAGTTGGTCGTGATGGGAGAATCACATTTACAACTTCAGTTTCTGTAAGATGAAGCAAGATTGTTAGGAGGGCACTAATTTAGCAATTAACTAGGATTTGGAAAAGTTTATAATAAGATAATTGCTTTGAATAATGTGTTTGTTAGGTGGTTTGAACTTGTTCAGATGTTTTAACAATGTTTTTAATGATTATATGAATTTATTCATTTAAGCAATTTCTTTTTAGTAATTTTTCTAGGTGTTTGTTATCATTTTTTAGGTGTCATTCATATGGATTACAATGATTATATTGATAATAGTGATGATAATCATTCTTATGATGTGGAAGATGATGATGAATTATATGATCTTGTTGTTGCTGGATGTCATGTAGCAGTGACATATTATATAAAATACATTGATAAACAATCTTGTAGAGATTCTGATAAAATTGGTTATAAGTGGTAGATGGATTATTTGACTGGTATTTAAGCGAAATGTCACGAGATGTTTAGAATGAAGTCACATGTTTTCCTTCGATTGTGCAATGATTTACAACATAGATATGGACTTCAGCACACAAGGCATATTAGGCTTGAAGAGTTAGTAGGTATATGTTTGATGATACTTGGACAAGGAACATGTAACTGATTAATTCAAGAAAGATTTCAACATTCTAGTGAGACTATTCATAGATATTTTCATAGAGTTCTTAAACGCCTTAACATAATGTCAATGGATATCATCAAACCTTCTGATCATACATTTAGTGAAGTTCCAAGATATAGACAACAAAATCCATTATGCATGCCACATTTTCAGGTATTCACTTCATTCATTCTAATTTGCTTCTAGTTTTTGTTATGATTATTTCCTTAATAACTTTGTATTGTATTTTAGGACTTTATTGGTGCCACTGATGGTACGCATATCCAAGTTGGGTTATTGGAGGGGACAAGAAAACTCCATATTATAATAGAAAAGGTGTGACAAGTTTTAATGTGATGGCGGCATGTGACTTTGATTTACTCTTCACATATGTTATGGCTAGATGGGAAGGTGCAACACATGATATATGCATTTTCTTAGATTTATATCCATCGACAATCTATCAATTTTCCAAAGCCACCACCAATTATATACTATTTTATATATTAAATATGTATGAAGGATGTTATTTAAGCACATCTCATATGTCTTAATTTTGTTAGGAAAATATTATTTAGTTGATGCTGGATACACCTTGAGGAATGAATATTTGCCACCTTATAAGGGACAGAGATACCATCTTTCAAATTTTCGATGAGCTAGTAAAAGAATCACCTAGAAGAGAGGTTTAACTATGTTCACTCATCACTTTGAAGTGTGATTGAGCAAACTTTTGGAGTGTGGAAGAATAGATGGAAAATTTTGAAGTAAATGCCTTCGAGGATAAGGGATTTAAATGGGATGAATATAAATTGGACAAACCAGAAAGCAACAGTAGTGAAGAAGGCAGTAGAAGTCATCCATATTCTTAATGTTTGCCTGACTTCTACGGCCTTCTTCACTACTGTTGCTTTCTAGTTTGTCCAAGTTATGCTAATCCCATTTAAATCCCATATCCTCCATATCATGTTTTCTAATAAAATTATACAAAACACAAGTAACAACTATAATGTTTCTTTGATCCTTAATGTCGTAGGATGACATTTGCTTCAACATTTTTCATTTATTCTTCCACACTCCAAAAGTTTGCTCAATCACACTCCTAAGTGATGAGTGAACATAGTTAAACCTCTTTTTTAGGTGATTTCCTCTACCAGCTCATCAAAAATTTGAAAGATGATATCTTTGTCCCTTATAGGGTGGCAAATATCCATTCCTCAAGGGGTATACAGCATCAACTAAATAATATTTTCCTAACAAAATTAAAACATATGAGATGTGCATAAATAACATCCTTCATACATATTTAATATATAAAATAGTATATGCCTGGTGGTGGTTTTGGAAAATTGACAAATTGTCGATGGATAGAATCTAAGAAAATGCGTGTATCATGTGTTGCACCTTCCCATCTAGCCATAACATATGTGAAGAGTAAATTAAAGTCACATGCTGCTATCACATTAAAACTCGTCACACCTTTTCTATTATAATATGGAGTTTTCTTGTCTACTCTAATAACAACTTGGATATGTGTACCATTAATGGTACCAATACAATCCTAAAATACAATACAAAGTTACAAAGGAAATAATCATAACAAAAATTAGAAGCAAATTAGAATGAATGAAATAAATACCTGAAAATGTCGCATGTATAATGGATTTTGTTGTATATCTCTTAGAACTTCACTAAATGTACGGTCAGAAGGTTTGATGATATCCATTGATATTATGTTAAGACGTTTAAGAACTCTATGAAAATGTCTATGAATAGTCTCACAAGAATGTTGGAATCTTTCCTGAACCAATCTATTACATGTTCTCACAAGAATGTTGGAATCTTTCCTGAACCAATCTATTACATGTTCCTTGTCCAAGTATCATCAAACAAATACCTATTGACTCTTCAAGCCTAATATGCCTTGTGTGCTGAAATCCATATCTATGTTGTAAATCATTGCACAATTGAAAAAAAAAAATGTGGCTTCATTTTAAACATATCAAGACATTTCGCTTCATTACCAGTCAGACAATCATCAACCACTTATAGCCAATTTGATTAGAATCTTTACAAGGTTGTTTATCAATTTATTTCATATAATATGTCACTACTACATGACATCCAGCAACAATAAGATCATATAAATAATCATCATCTTCCACATCATAAGAATTATCATCATCACTATTATCAATATAATCATTGTAATCCGTATGAATAACACCTAAAAAAATGATAACAAGCACTTCAAAAAATTACTAAAAAGAAATTGCTTAAATGAATAATTTCAAAATTTTCATTAAAAACATTGTTAAAACACCTGAACAAGTTCAAACCTCCTTAACAAACACATTATTCAAAGGAAAAAACAATAAACCACAAAAAACCTAACAAAGGAAACATTTTCAAGCAATTATTTTATTATAAACTTTTCGAAATCCTAGTTAATTGCTAAAGTAGTGCTCCTAAACAATCTTGCTTCATCTTACAGAACTTGAAGCTGTAAATGTGGTTCAACTATCATGACAAACATCTCTCTTCTCTCGTTTTTGAAAAATATGTGCTGCCATGAAGTAGAGTTTAAATTCCTTCTCGATGCCATCCAAAGTGCATACACGTTTCATGACATTACAAATAGTACTACCCGGCTTAACTGAAATAACTAAGTTCCTTGACTCCACAACATCACACATACATGACTCAGTTGTTGAGTCATCTTCAATACTGCTCCTCCTTTCTTCCCTTTGCCCTATGTGGATGATGGCAAAGCTAGCATCTTTCCTTTGTCTTGTGTTAGTTGTATAGGGCTAAGTGGCTATGTAGGGTTAGGAGTTTCAACTTCATTAGGGGATAATCATCATCATTATTATTTGGAGAAGATGAGTTAGTAGACATTTAACCCAACCCCTCCTTACGTGTCTCAATATCATCAGGTAGCACACTTGAAGTGGGGGCCCATGCTAATTCTCTAGTGGCTGCAATGTCCTTAAACATGATGTCTAATAACTCTACATTTTCCAAACCCTTCTCTCGAAATTTTGTAGCATCAGGTACCTCGTACAAGTTCAACTATTTTTGTTAATAACGCAGATTAGCATTGTTTATCTACTAATACAACAATAATACAGTGAGTTATATCAAACATATCATTAGCTTCCTCTCCCACCACTCATTAGTTGTAGATATTGTTCCTTTGGTTGCATCCCATCCCAATCCAGTTTCACTTCCTATTAACTTGTTCCAAAGTATCCATTCTTTCTTCAATCCATCCCACTTATGCTTAAACTTATTCCTAGAATATTTCTTTCTAGTATTCTTCTCAAAAGCTTCTATAATGTTCTTCCAACCCTTTTTATTAAAGTGAGTATTGGATCGATTACCCTTAAATACCTCAGCCACACAAACTTCACAAAAGATTGTCGTTTATCTTGATGTCCAAATAGCCCTAACAAATGAGCTATTTTTGGATGGTTTAGGGTTGGGATTTGAAGTCTCCATTATCATATCCATCTAAAAAAAACATAGGTTTGTTAATAATGTAACATGCTGATCCATGAACAATTAGGAAAAAAAATCTAGGACAAAAGACTTGCGTGTGTGTGTATATATATATATATATATATGTATACACTAAACTTGTAGCAACAGAACTAAAGTTGGAACATTTTGAAAATAAATATCTATAAACACTGCATTTTGTACCCCTTACTAGTTGGACCCCATTTCCCAATGATGCCCAAACTCTAAGGCCCAAGGCCAGTTTAGAACCCAATTAGATATCAAATTGACTTGAGTAGTGTTAAAATGGAAAATATAACCTTTTAAATGAGAAAAAAAAATCTATTTTTGAAAAAAAAAATGATCAAAGTGGCTTTCGGCCCATGTACGTGGGTAGCAGCTTACGTACGTGGGCCAAAGCATGTGTACGCAGGCACACTCTTGTGTACGTAGCTAGGGTTTCAAAGACATAAAAAGACAAGTTTTTTGCAATAATGACTAAGGTTTGGAATGAATCGCATATCGTTTGGAAGCCTTTCCAAATCCCATTTTTTCCCACTATGTAAAGCATTAAATGGTATATTTTCAAAACACATAGAAATCCCATTGGAAAAATACAATATACACTAGAAAATAATGAATCAAAAGAGAGTTTTTTACAAAATACCCTCAAGTCAATTTTGTTTGATTGAGACCTTTTCTGGCCCCAATCCTTTTAGTTTAACGTTGCTAATCACATTTTTCTTTAATTGTGATAGATTTAACTGGGGGGAATGGTCAAATCAACTTATAAAGCTCATTTGAGGTATTGAGTCTAACTCTTTCTTTTCATTCCTTTTTCTTTTTAGTTTTTCTTTTCAGTCTTAATCTTGTTTGTTTGCTTTATTTATACTTATATATGTTTGTCTAGGTTAGTTTTATAGTTTTCTTCATATCCGGAGTATGTTTGGTTGTTAAAATTAGGGTTTTTATTGTGTTTTGTTTTTCTGCTTTGCTGTTTCTGGGTTAGGGTTTCGAACAGAGCTATGCACGCATGCATTATGCATGCATACGTGGGCCTCCTCCTGCATACGAAGGTGCTTGGCTTACGTACGCAGCCTTTGGTATGCGTACAGAGACCGCTGCCTAGAAACCCTAGTTTAGTCTTCTACTTTCGTCTGAATTTATTTTCTTATCTCACATGTTCCTATTTAAGTTTCTTTTTATGTATTTGTGTATCTGATGCCTCTGTTTCACATGTTTTATTGTTATTTACCTTTGATATGCTAGATTAGGGTTTCATCTCTTGTTTCTTAGTTTGATACCATGAACATGCATTCACATGCCTATGCATGATGCTATAGGTGCTGAGTTGCTGCAAAGTGAGTAAAGGTAAGTCATACATTCACACGAACATGTCTATTATTATATTTTGTTTGATGAACATGTACGTGTGTTGTTGTGTTGTGTTGCGTTTTGTGTTTGATTGATAAATGATGTAGTTGTTGCCATGATTAAGTTGCTGCCTTATATATGACATGATAGGGTTTTCACATGTTAGATGAATGCATGGATTATATATGTGTGGTTTGGTTTTTTATGCTCTATGGATGGATATGTATGTGTTTTGGGATGATGATGCCATGCTGTATGCTTAGACATATGCTAGTGTGTGTGTGAGTTTAGGACATAAGTGTTGAACATGATTTTATCGAGTTTAAGACGTAAGACATAATGATGGGAGGCCAATCTTAGGGTTGGGCAATCTTGGATGCCTTACACCTTCCCAAGAACGTACCTCAACTCCGAACTCATATTTTTGGTAGTAAGATCAATGGTCCTTCCTCGAAATGACGCTATATTCATTGTTCTTAGGCCATTGCAAAACTAGGTGGCAGCTCCTCCGTTGTGTCCACAATATCATGTAAAATCTGCTTCATCATCATTGTTTAATTTGATAATACATATAAAGCATGGTTTTTGTATATTAAAAATACAATAGCATTGTAAAGTATGTGTATAGTGTCTATTTAGATCATCATGACTCCAACTTTTCTTTTGTCTTTTTTTTTTTTTTTTTTTGAAAAACTTCAATGCATTAATGAGAAGGAAATGAACAATAAATAACCTTACAAGTTTCCAGTAAGGCTGGGGGAAGCTTGCCATTAATGAAAAAACAAGAGTGGTTAGAGGCAGAGGCAAGAGCAAATTTTGCAGTTGTGTGGGTGCAGATTCTTTTAACCCAAACAAAAGAGCAGGAATTAAAAAATAACAGCTAAAGAAACTACTCTTCTTTTGTCTGATAGGTATGATATTGGAGGTCATCTGATATAGTTTTCTGTGCTTTTTTGTAGTCCTTTATGTGTCCTTCAGGGATCAATGATTTTCCCATGACAAGTGCCAATCATATAAAGGTTTGTTTCCTGCTATCTAGCCCAAATGCCCCAATGTTCATGTTAATAATCTAACTATCTTGTAAATCGCTTTCTGCTACATGACATTCTAATTTCTTACTGTAACATCTTAATTCTCTTACTTTACCCTTACAGCTATTCTCGAGGTCAAATTCCCTCTAAACAACCACAACAATTTCCACTATTAATCAAACTAATCCATCTAAGAACTTAACATGAATTTTGTCCATTCTGCTCATATAGTCTCTATTTATACTTAAATTTTGACAAATACTATAAGTTTTTACTGGAAACCTATATTTGAGTAAGGACAAAGTTTAGCTACAAAATTAGTTGTAGCCTAAGGTTACAATCTTACTCAATATTTTTTTATTGGAGGTGGAATTTGCTATCTTACTCAATATCTTTTTATTGGAGGTGAATTTTGAAAAATCCACTATTAGATTACATTTTCTTCTTATATACTCCATACTTGCAAAATTTCTCGGAAATTGAAGATTAATAGGCATGTCATCAATAAAGTGTTTAAATTGCAAAATTTTGTAGTATAAAATTATGTATAAAATGTAAGCTTATAGATTATATAGTAAATAATATCCGATTGACACAAAATTTGATATGTGTATTAAGAGTGTAAAGAACATGCAATCCAATGATTAGATTTTCAAAATATATAATAATGTTTATTTTATTGAGTATGGTACAACTAATTTTGTAGCTAAATTTTGTCCTTTGAGTGACCTCAATCCTTAGGACAACTTTCATGATGCAATGTCAAGCTCTCCCTGATTTTTGGAGTGGCTGCCTAAGTGCACACAAATCCCTTTAGTTCTCAAATTTTAAATTATTATAGTCGCATTCTCAATTAATGTCTTATTACCAAGTAATAAGCATTTGTTTTAGATTTTCCAAGCTTCTCAACTACTTTATGACTAATGATTCACTAACTATTAAACTTGCTGAATTTTGCCATCAAAAGAATCAAAACTAAAACACCAGTGGACATGGACATTACATGAACTTGGTAATGTTAACAAAAAGTCAAAATTTTAAATAGTGAGTGAATGAACTTGGTAATGTAGTGAATCAAAACTAAAAGAATCAATACGTACCTATATATTTATTCATGTATATGTTCATTTAAATTTTTGACTCTTTGTTAATAAGTTATGCAGAGAGTTTTCCTAGCATGATGAAGCTTTTATTTCTATGGCCTTAGTTACAATTATTGTTCCTAATTCAGGACTGGTTGGTATTATCAACATTACTCAAATCCTTTGTCTTGCTGAGTAATTCGAGACATGATAGGAACTGCAAATTTGTTATAGTCTGGAGTGAATCAAAACTATTCTTTTTGGAGTGGTAATATAATTTTAGTATAAACAAATTCCGTACAAACTCAAAAAAAAAAAAAGCATATTTATTTTTCAAGTTTTGAGCATATTGCCCGCCTAGTTAGTTCATGGGCAGCTCTATTCATCTCTCTAGGAACCCAATTGAAGGAGGATGCTCTACACTTGGTTACCGTGTTCCTAATACCATCAATAATTGCCTTAACCACCAACTAGGATATGGATTTGGTATCATACTTACCTCCACATCGGTTTTTACATCTCCTTGAATCAACATATAAGCCATGCTTTATTGCAAAATTTCACATACAAACTATGGTGAATATCTTCTTATTTCACCTTTTTCTAATTCCTATATGGCCATCCAACAACACACATAGCAAGGAATACCCATTAAGCTTTTTATCACTAAAGAAAGTTAGAAATTGAATTTTTATTAAAAGCCCATAAACACAATCTTGATTCTTGAAAGAGAAACAGAATGAAGACAACTCCTTTATCCATTTATTCTCAATCCCTAAAAAAAAAAAAATTCTAATTTCAATGACATCTGTGTCTACAAATATAAAGCAATTTTAACCAAAACCCAAATGGGCATGTATCAATAGTAACTAAAAACCCAAACAAATCCACGACCCAAAAAAAAAAAAAAAACAATAGTAGCGATAAATCCTTCAGTCAAAATAAGTCTAACATTTAGATTTCTAACAATGTGTAACCCACCATGCAAAAAAAACCCAAATCTATAACATAAATTCAGCAAAAGAGGAATGGAGAATTGTTACCTGGCAAGCAAGATGAAGAACAAAGACCATGAACAAAGCAAAAGCAGGGATAGAGGATAGAGAGCCTGTGGTGACTGAGGGTGTATTTGAATCTCACTTATTTTACTGAAAATAAAAAACTGAAAATAATAAAAAAATATTTTTTAAATTACTGTTTACAAGAAAAATACTGTTCACAAGGGAAACATTGTTTACTTGCCTTCCTGCACGGTTTATGAGACATAAACAATGCAAGAGGCGTTGGTTCAAAAAAAAAAAAAAAAAAAAAAAAAAGAAAGGTTAAAACATAGACGCACTGCGTTTACCTCACATATGACAGAAAATGCATACCAGTCAAAATAATAATCAAAACACCAATACTAACAAAGACATTTAAGAAAAAAAAAAAAATCATTAAACTCCATTGGTTTAGTTTTACCTCTACTTCTTCCTCTTCTTTTCCTTCGGATCAATCACACTATCACCATCAAGCAGAAGAAGGCTCCCAGTAGAAGTTAGAGGCGTAAACACAACAGGCAAATTCTGACTCTCAAGCCTCTTGCTTCTTTTCTTTTCTATGTCGTACCAAAAAGATTCTTACAATCATCCAACACAACTTTCTTGCCGTCCCTGGAAAACTTTAGAGGCTTCAAATACACATTCAAATTCGAAGTAATTGTATTTGGACGTAGATCAATTTTATAAACCTGTATCCACGAACTCTCTTCGCCATTGCAGTAATCCACGATGGTGGCCACCCATTTTTGACGACGACCTTGCAGTGGCGGGTAAATTTCCATGGTCTCAGGCAAGCAATTTGCATTATCATGGCGGAAAAGTATGGACCGAACGCTAGGTTTTTGGTCGATGATTATGCTGCAATCTCTTCGCTGTTGATGAAGCGCTTGAGGTGGATATTGATGAATCCAGGCTCTTTGATTAGTTCGGCCCATGGCTTTGAAACGCAGAAAAAACGTACGACACTCTTGACAGGTAATCTGCTTAATATATCAGCGATGAAATTGATCAGAATATCTGATTTCATGGTCATCTTGGAGGAGACAGCAGTGATAGCGGTGTTCATTAGAGGACAGTATGGATTTTATTTGCAGCGAAGAAGTGATAGGGTTAGGGACAGACTACTCTGGGTTTTAATTACCTTTTGAGGTTTTTTATTTTTTATTATTATTATTATTATTATTATTATTATTATTATTATTATTATTATTATTATTATTATTATTATTTTTTAAGTCACGTCTATGACAATACTTTCAAAAAAAAAAAAAAATCTTTATACCCTATAATAAAATAAAATAAAATAAAAAATTATATCAGAAACCTCATTGACATTCGATTTTTTTTTTTTTTTTTTGAAAACACTAACATTCGAATTATGTATATGCCAATTGTGGATATTTGCACTTTTTATTTTTCCTTAATTGTAACAAAAGCCTAAAATATTCATATGATTTAGCCTTTTATATTTTAAATATGACAACATAACTTTAGTTTCCCCTTTATTGTAACATGCCTAAAGTATTTATATGGTTAAATTTAGTGTATAAGGTATTTATATGGTCCTTCTAAAAAAAAGGTATTTAATTATATGGTTAAATTTAGAGTTTTATTGCAAAAAAGTATTTTCATGCAGTACAAATATACCAAAAATATTTTAAATGATGAAAAATATCTATTTCTTTTTAACCTTATTATACACATTTATTTTATTTATTATATTTGAATTAATTATGATGTTATTACCGTTCGATCTCAGTTTAGCTTCGATTTGACCTTAAAAACCTTGAACTTATCTCTTTTCTAGTTCCGGTTATTTGAATGGGTTGACTTTTAAAACCATGTAATAGAATCCTATTTTTGTACGGTTTTTTTTTTTTTTTTTTTTTTTTTTTTTTTTTAAGAAGAAGGCTGAATATTATTAAAATATTTTTATAAGTTTTTTTTTTTAATTTTATTTTTTATTGTATGTGTATGAGTATGATTGTATCTCAAGTTAAGGAACATGAGAAGAAGGATATCTTAGCACTCTTAGTCCTTTATTTTTAGGATAAAATGTTGTAATTTAAATTTTCATCCAATCAATTGAAAAAAAAAAAAAGAATAAGAAAGAGGATTAGTATTATTTTTTCTTTTATCTATAATTTTGAGGATTTGGATGGTAAAAGTGAAGTAAAATACACAATTGAAGAAGTTTTTTTTTTTTTTTTTTTTTTTTTTTTTTGTATTTTGTATTTTGTATTTTTGTTTTTTCATATACCCATAATCCGAAGGATAGTGACTCCAAAAAAAAAAAAAAAGAAGAAAAGATAGTGCTTTAAATTTTTTTTAAAGTATAGTTTTCCACAAAATAAAAAAAACCTTACAAGTTATGAGTAATGGTGCTTATTTATATCCTGAACTTTTGATTTCATAAATTTTATCGTTGACATGGATTAGAGTTCAAATTTAAAAATCTATCTACACAACGTCATATATAGAGACTAGCATTTTCACACATGTGCGTTGTACATGCGTAGAGACTTTTTTTTATAAAGGACAAAAAATTTTAATGTATACCAATTTGGGGTGGTTTAGAGAGTGATTAGATGTAGCACAAAAAATTATTTCACTCACAAACACATAAATCTCTTACTTCCCTAGGTTTTAGGTTTAGTGTCATAATTTTTCATTCATTGCCATGAATGATAAACCAATAAATGCATAAATCTCATAATGCATCTAGGTTTTTCTATGATTAAAAAATGCATAAATTTAGAATTGAGAAAATAAAAAAAGTAATATTAAAAAAAAAAATAGAAAAGCTTTATTTATGGTTACCATGACAACATCCCAAAGAAGCTAGAAAGTAGAAACACAATTGCATCACAAAACTTTCTGCTAATTACTGGAATGTTTATCCATAATACATCATAAACAAATATCATCAAATTAAATTAGTACACAGATACAAAACTTTAAATATCAAATGATCCCATTTAAGCAAATGAAATTTGCTTCTTATATGTCACCTGATCTTCCATAATTGTCTCTCACATTTTTTATTTTTTATTGTTTACAGCAATGTTTGCTATTTTTGAAGGGATAGCAAATGCACATTTGTTCACTTCTACAATGCTCCACCAGCAATTTCATTTGAGCGGCATTCCTCCGGCAATTGGGTTATGCAAGTGTCCATATTTATGACCGGATTCTTTGCACAAATGATAAAATGTAAATGAAGTCAACCACATTAATTAGTAAGTTGTATGAAATATATTAGTAAGTCATATCAACCATGGTGTAGGCACCAGGTGACAAAAGTGAGACCTCATTAAAATACATTCATAAAAAATAAGAAAAGAAAAAAGAAAAAGAAAAATAAAGACCTCATTCTAATAAGCTACCTGCTCGCTGTTACCTTGAATCTCCCGCTAGAATTTCTTTTACTCATCTGGGGTATAGGTTTGATATAATCTTCTTTTTCCTCTTTCCAGAACAACAAAAGCACCACTTTTGCAAGGCTACATCATAAGTTGATGAAAAAAAAATTAATATTGAAGAGCACAAATTGAATGAAATTACAGAGAGATGCGAGAGAGATGTAAAGGTTACAATATAGTACCATGTAATTGTATCCTCTTTTTATTTTAAAGATCTTTGTGGTTGAGAGTATTTGAATTCAAATAGAAAACAAACATTTGAGTTTTGATTCTTTAGAATGATTTTATTTAGGTAAACCTGTATTTGAAAATTGAAAGTGGAGTGAGAGAATGGTTGAAACATACGTGGTTTAGTGGGTTAAGAATGAGTTTTTTATTTTTATTTATTTATTTTTAAGAAACTAGAAAAAAAAAAAAGAGTAATGAACAGTTGGGGGCTTTAAATTTTTGTTTTTTTATAGTTAAATTTATTTAATTGCTATGATAATTATATGGATTGAGATAAGAATTGTGATAATTGAATGGATTGAGATAAGTATGAGTAGAATTCAAATAGAAAACAAATAATTTTTTTTTTCAATTAGTTATTTGTACGTGAGTTAATGGTTGATGTGAATGAAAAAAGTTGTTGAAAACTGAAACTCTTGTTTTTTGTTTTAGTAATCTTTCTAAAAAAATGAATAATAAACGTGTGTACGGTTTTTTTATGGAAACCGTGTGTAATTTTTTTTGTTTGTTTATTTTTTTAAGTAAGGTAATTGTGAGTATGAGATTTTTTTTAATAGATAAAAGTTTAGAAATGTGTAATAATGTTTAAAAGTGAGATAGAGATGGCCTAAAATTATTTGGAGGGAAGGGAAAAGCCTAAAATTTAAGAACTTTTAAAAAAATAGTAAAATACTTTTAAAACCGTTTGTGTTTTTTTTTTTAAATTTTTTTTAATTTGTTAACTAAAAGATAGAGTAGTTTAGAGACTTTTAGAATTTGAAGTATATTTTTTTATAAAGATAATTGATGTATTTGAATTCAAATAAATAAAAAATACTGATAGGAATCAGACATTTGAATACAAATAAGTATTGAGAATAATGGTTTTTTTTCTTTGGTACCTTAGATAGTATTACTCTTTTAATATATATATATATATATATATATATTTTTTTTTTTTTTTAATTTTTTTGTAAGAAAATAAATTAAACTAAAAGATATGTTATTTTAGAATTTTTGGTACGCCAAAAATTGAAAGCGAAACAGGGGAACCCTTTTTTGCTTAAAGGATTCCCTTCAAAAAAAGAAGAAAGCTTCTTTTTTTGAAGAGTTTTAACTTATTGCATAGATATCTTGGAACTCTTCAAAAAAAAATTCGTGTCATAAGTTAAAACTCTTCAAAAAAAGTTTTCAAACGGATCATTATATCATGTCCAATAAATAATATTGTGTTGGATAAATTTTTTATATAGGAATTGTGTTGGCTAATTGGCTAAACGTATATGTGAAAATCATAGCATGCCTTATTCGCGAATATGCACAAAATTTCTCAAATATGTTTTATTTGTAACATACAATTGCCGTAGTTTCCAAACGAATCATTTTCTGTTTAATAAAATTTAGTTCTCTGCATCAAAAATAGTACTTTCAACTCCATAACAAATGGAAAGAAAACACAACATAATAACAAATTCTTTTATTCACAAATACAAAAATAACAAGAATGACTAGTTATTACCCCAAACTGTAGGATTCATTGCTTAGCCCATCAAGTAAAACTAAGCTCTCCACAAAATTTGTTGTGTAAATCACATCTCTAGGATCTGGAATTCTAAGAACTTCCTCTTGCAAACTCTCAGGGTCAAATGAGACTATTCGCACCTTCATATCATACCTTCTAATTAGAAGTTCACCATCGATAGTGCAACTAAGAAACTTTGCATGTTTATCCATTGGTACACTTTTTTTAGTCCAAGATTTGGCTACACCATACTCTGTCATTACCCATATGTGGCATACACCACTCGAATCAGTTTGATCATCACCAATAACAATCAAAGCTAGAGATCCCTTCAAACTTGCGAGGCTTTCATTACGTAATGAAACTCCCACTAAATAGTTTTGAGGTAGCCTTATCTCATGGAATCTCTCGTCATCAACATCGAAGGACAAAATGAATTTATAGTCTCGAGAAAATGCTATAGAATGCAGAGCTCCATTAAAAAACAAAGAGGGTGATTCAGATATACGACAAATAGGTGATCCACTTAATGAGTCCACTGATATTGGAAACTTTCTCCATGAAGCTGTACTCAATGTGTAAACCTCGGCCTCGGCCTTTGCTGGCAGCAGTTTCCGTTCATTTTTAAAACACACTAGTCTCAGAATCTTAAAGTCATTCTTTCGAGGATGATATGCAAATCCAAGAGTAACACTACTAGTAGAACGTTGGCCCAGAATACTAGCCACTCTCATAAATTTTCTTATAATTGGGTTCCACAAATATATATACTGAAAAGAATGTTCCATAGGACTAGGACTAGCAAGAATAAACAGGCCGTTACAGAATCCAACTATGGGTTCATACAAACAAGGAATTTCAATCCTAGAAACCTCGGTCAAAGTGTTGTCACTATTGCAAACAACCGTACACAAATCTTCAACTTTGTGTTGAGGATATTGAAGACATGGGATATATTTTTGAGGATATTTCGTATATATCACATAACCATTGTGACTGTTATTAGATAACGATTTGGCTTGGTTGAGCTTGAAATAAGGGTCGGTAACGACGGAGTTCCAAGATTTGGAAACATACCTAAATCGGATTATGGATTTCACTGGCAGCCGACTCAGGATATCGTAGACCATCTGGTCTGAGAGATGATGATGCTGGGACATCATCGGGACCATGTGGTCTCCGATCATCGGAAGTTCAATTAGTAGACTGATAGCAGAATTTAGTTTCGGGATTCAACTCTGCGTTAAGGAGAGACCTGGGTGTTGTGTTTGCGGCGAAAATAGGTAAGACTAGGTCTATATATATATATTAAACAGTACGATTTTTTACGCTCACCGATTCAAGCTAGGAAATAGAGTACTAAATATATAGATATTCTATCTTATCTATAACTCTGATTTAAGCTACACTTTCTGAATTTTCTAAAATAATAAAAATAAAAACCTACGCTGGAATAAATATTGGGCTAAGAATTAAAAACATAAAGCAAGCTTGTCATTCATCCAACATCAAGCCATGGCCCAATTAGCCTTTTTGCATTTATAAGTTTAGTATATTCCAAGATCAAAGTACTAACATTATTTCAATGCAATAAAATCATATGTAAATTAAAGAAAATATTTTAATATAATATTTAAAATTGAATAACAATAATAGACAGAAAAAACATTTGAACAAAATTTAGTTTAAGGGACATGAAAATGAAGCGTGCATGTCAACCCTTTTTTCTTTTTTTTTCTTTTTTTTTTTCTTTTTTTTCTGATGTGGTACATGCCACATCGGTTTGTAAAGGTCAGTTCGTAGAATGTGCTGTAGGATTATAGCTCTAACATTATTCTAATTATAAATATCTTTTTTTTCTAAGACATGTTAGAATTTTTTATTTTGAGAATCATGACACATTAGAAATTGATTATACATATATACCTAATGCATTATACAATTCCCCCATTCTCCCCCTCACTATCTCTTCCTCTGTCATCTATGCAATAAAATTTTCCCCCCTGAATTAGAGTATTAACATCAATTTATGCAAACAGTTTTGTTTATTTAAGTATAAGAACCTATTTTTTCTATTTTATACAATCACATTTAAAAAAAAATACCTACATCATATTATCTATTATATATACGTTCTATTTCAAAATAATATTCATTTTTTTTTTTTACTATTATCCATCTAAACATTCTAATTTCAACTACATTTATTTTGTGAATATTCTTAATAGCTCAACATTGATCAGTACTATAGAGCAAGTCTAGTGATCTTTGTACTCAATGTGGATCTTTCATAAAAAAAAAATATATATATATATATATATATATATAAACCTTTTGGTTAGAGAGATGAAAAAGTGAAGGAATAGAAAATAGAGAGAGGATGGAAAACAGGGAAGATAGAAGAGATTTTAGTTTTCCTCATTTTTGTTTGGTTGGGAGATGGATAAGTGGATGGATGGGAATGTACATAGTTTGTATAAATTTACTTGTATGTCTCTATTAAATAAAGAAAGTAATAAACTATATATATATATATATATATATATATATATATATAAAGAACCCAAAACAGATGAAGTAAAAAAAAAAAAAAACCATTAAAAAAATGAGGGAAACCGGAAGTAAAAAAAAATGGACGAAAAAAAAAAACAACCAATGAGAAGTCAAAGTGAACTTGGTTGGGAAATTAAGAACGTTGCATAGTAACGGAAAGTAGAAAACAAAGAAGAAGGAAAAAAAAAAAAAAAAAATTAAGAAGAAGAACGTTGCAAATGAGGGACATTTTTTTCCAAATTACTGGTCAAATTTTTTGCCTAGTTTTCTCCCCGGGGTGAAAACACCCAGGACCCCCATTTCTTTTTCATCTCCCCCCAACCAAAAACTCCAAAAAATTTTCCCTCTTCATTTTCTCTCCTTTTTTCCCTTCCTCCCTAAAATCCACTCTGCCAAATAAACCATTAATAAATACAAAAAAAAGTGGAAATTAAAAATAATTAAAAATTTAGAAGAAAAAAAGTCAAAAACTATCTTGTCTCTATATTTAGTAGACCAACTGGGAAATCCCTTTATTTTTTATTGGAGCACCACTTAACTAACTCAATTTTTTTTAGAAACTATTTTGGGGGGCTAACTCAAATAATTGAAGGGCCAACTCCTATTTTATACGCAAATCCTTGAAGTATTTGGTAATTATATATAGTACAGTAGAAATTTCAAAAATTTGGGAGTGGGGGTTATGCCCTTAGGTGTTTCTAACAAAAACATTTAGAATTCAAATTCCTCATTCCTAACTATTAAACTGTAAAAAAAAAAAAAAAAAAAAAAAGGTTATTTAATCAAGCTTAAGCAACACACTGCTTAACTCAACTCATTAATATTTTCCTTTTTGCATATAATTGATAACTTACTAAAACATAATTATTGAATCGCAATAAATGAAAAAATTATATAATTACAAGGAAAATACATTTATTAGGGACATAATTTCACTTTAAACATAAACATGATTGACATTATAATGTGTGTAAAGATACACCCGTGTCAAAGTAACTTTATTAACCATATTTTTAATTAATTAGGCTAACCATAATAACCTAATCATAATAACTTTATTAACCATATTAACCTAACCATATTTTTATCAACCTTAATTCAATGGAATTTTTGTCTTTCCCTTTGGGTGTTTCCAACGGTTCAAATCACCCATCCTAACTATTGAATTGTTAAAAAAAAAAAAAAAAAAAAAAAGCTATTTAATCAAGCTTAAGCAACACATTGCTTAACTTGGACTCCTTAATATTTTTCTCTACCACATTTACTTGATAATTTACTAAAACATAACTATTGAATTGTGGTAAATGACGAAATTATATAATTACAGGGAAAATACATTTATTAGGGAGGTAATTCCACTTTTAACCTCAACGTGACTAACATCATAATGCATGTGAAGATACACACGCGCATGTCAAAGTAACTTTATTAACCATATTTTTAATTAATTAAGAGACTTAATTCAATGCCATTTTCATCTTTCATCTTGGGTGTTTTCAACGGAAACATCTAGAATTTAAATCATTCATCCCTAACTATTGAATTGTAAAAAAAAAAAAAAAAAAAAGTTATTTAATCAAGCTTAAGCAACACATTGCTTAACTTAGACTCATTAATATTTTTCTCTGCCACATTTAGTTTTTTTTTTTTTTTTTTTTTTTGAGAAAGTCTGCCACATTTAGTTGTTCGCTTAGTAAAACATAATTACTAAATCATGGTAAATGACGAAATTATATAATTAGGGAAAATATATTTATTAGGGAGATAATTCCACTTTTACCCTAAACATGACTGACATCATAATGTGTGTGAAGATACGCACGTGCGTGTCAAAATAACTTTATTAACCATATTTTTAATTAATTAAGAGACTTAATTCAATGGCATTTTTGTCTTCCTCATTAGGTGATTCTAACGGAGACGTTCAAGGTTCAAATTGTCTATCCCTAACTATTGAATTGTAAAAAAAAAAAAAAAGAAAAAAGAAAAAAAAACAAAAGAGAGGAAGTTATTTAATCAAGCTTAAGCAACACATTGCTTAACTTGGACTCATTAATATTTTTCTCTACTGCAATTAGTTGATAACTTCCTAAACCATAATTACTAAACCGCAATAAACGACAAAATTAAATAATTACAAGGAAAAATACATTTATTAGGGAGATAATTCCACTTTAAACTTAAACATGACTGACATCACAATGCGTGTGAAAATGCGCATGTGTCCTAGTAACTTTATTAACCATATTTATAATTAGTCAAGAAACTTAATTCAATGGCATTTTTGTCTTCCCTCCACAGAGGAGAGTCCAAATTTGAATCCCAAGAATAAGGTACTCTCAATTTATTAAAGTTTTAAAAAAATTGTAATATCAAATCAAATTCAAATAGTAAAAGTCATCTACTTTTTTAAAATGTTGGGTTTTTTTTTTTTTTTTTTAACATGTTAGAAAGTCATGTCCAATAACCTTAAATTATATGAAATGAAAAATATAAGATGAAATTTCAGAGAATTAAATTTTTTTTTACCGCTTCATTTCATACAATGTATTTCTTTTTTTGTGGACCACGTCGTGAAGCATAAGTGAAGTAAATTTTAAATTAAAAGTCTCCAAGTAGACATGGATTCATATGTGCCATGGAGACATGGAGTTTTTAACAGTAAAAATAGTTAGAGAACTTCATCCTCTATCTTTTGTAATACTCCTCATTTTTCTTCACCATTTCATTCTATACAATGTATTTCTTTAGATAAAATGCAAAACTAACCCTCTAAGTTTTTTCAGATTTTATTTCAGTCTTCTAACTTTATTTTTGTTCATTTCAATCCTCTAACTTTCAAGTTTATTCAATTATGGCTTTTCCATAAAATTTTGTTATATGTTGTGATTAATTTTTCAATTTTATAAATTTTTCTTCAAATTTTTTAAATTAAAAAATTCAATTAATGATTGACAAATATTTTTTAGATTTTTTTTTTTCAAAAAATTTTAACAAAAGTTAACAGAAAGGCCTTAATTGAAAAAAATTTGAAACTTAGAGAACTGAAATGAACTAAAGTAAAGTTAGAGGACTGAAATGAAATCTGAAAAATGTTAGAGAATCAGTTTTGCATGTTAGCCTATTTCTTTATAGTAAAATGCTGCTTTTTCCCCTTACTTTTTTCAAACCACCTTAGGGTCGGCAAAGTTGAAGAAATTTTTTTATTAAAAATGTTCATCCAAAATATCAATGCCTTCACAAAATCAAATAAGAGAAATAAACATGGTTAAACATGTGATAGACCCATGCATTGCACGGATTAGTGTTCTACATAAAAAAGGCGTTGCTTCCAAATCATGTATAAGTTTCTTTTGGCCTTCCTGCCTCCTACATTATTATACCGAAAAAATATAGCAAATTATAATTCCGAGCCCAGATTTTGATTATTATTTATTAAAACAACTAAAAGTATATAAGGATATTAACTATTAAGTGCTTACAAGTTCGGCCAACCAATGAAGTAACTTAAACAATCTAGTGTGATGTGCTAATGAATTTTTAGTTTTTCATTTTAACGAATATCCTGGTTAAACCAATGCAGCAATAAGCAACTAAGCACACGCATTTCTTGATAAGAAGATTCAAGATAGGATAGTAATTTGAAGATATGTAATCAAGAAGAGCCAGTCCAATGCACATAGAAACTTATTACCCTTATTATATCTATTCGTAAACCATTGAAAACAGAAACTTCCTCCCACGGGTTGCTCCTACATTTTCATTTTATAGATGGGTCCAAGCATGATAAAGAGAAAAGTTTAATTTTTTTTTTTAATTGTTATTATTTTGAGAGAAGTAACAAGTTGAACTTTTAGGAAATGAGAAAAGTGGTCAATTGTTCCAACAACCTTAACAAACATGGACATAACAAATTCATTTTAAATTTTTAATTGGTTTACATGCCAGTAGAAAGAAGTGCACAACTATTTCCAAAAAATTAAGTTACAGTGAACATAAACTGAAAAAACATGTCTCAACATTATTATTGCAATTAACCTCCATTAAAACAAAATACTCTGCATATGGGTTCTCTCGTGGAGCCATTATTTAACAAAACATAAAAATAGTACCAAAATAGTCCTCACACACATACACACAAAAACTCAAATTCACAGAAGAAAAAAAATCCAACCAAACACTCAACAAATTCAAGTATGTAACAAAATTGAACCACTCCTAATGTGTTTGCTGCCCTGTCATAGTTGCAACAAAATCATCAAGAAACCAAACTACATTTGTGATTTTAGATAGTAACCTTATTTGAGCTCATCCATAGGAAGAAAAAAAAAAAAAAAAAAAAATCTACATTTCTTATGTTGCCGTGATTGGCAGGATTTGATGTTGCAGAAGTGACATGCTGTTCTACAGGGCCATTCGAGAATCTAGATGAGTTACCTTTCCAATTATGTAACAAAACTGAACCATGATAGCTAACATTTGTGTTTGCCACACAAATAGCATACAGAATTACACCCAAAAAAAAAAAAAAAAAAACCCAACCAACAGGGCAGCAAATATACGATAACAAAGTAACAAACTAATGAATATATTCCAAAGAGAGTATATTAGATACTTGCACTAGGCGAGTATTCTCCATCATTAAGGTTCCCAAGATGACAGCAGAGGGAGCTAATCTATAAGAATTTTTTCATCAGCCAATGCTAAGGCTATTTTGAAATTTTCGTTGAGTCAGCAACCCACCATGAATAGGTTAATTTTGGGCTACACAAAACCAGTGCGATATACAGTCAAAAGTGCTTGTTATGTTGCTAGACACCTCCTATGAGATTGTAATGCAAGGGGGTGCTCAAGCCAAACCTGTGACTTCATTTGCTGGAGCTCTATGTGGAAGACCTGGGTGCCCAATAAAGTGCAACTATTTGTTTGGATGGCCTGTTGGGATCTCATTCCCATTGAACACAATTTGGTGAAATGCAAATTAATTGCAGACTGCAGAGGATGGTAGTGATCTTTGCAGTTCAGCATCAGAGTTAACTATCCATGAGTTTGACAGTGTGGGTGGAATCTAAGGTCATTGCAGAAATGGGATGACCAACAACATAACTTCAAAAGCATTGGTGATGCAAACAATGACAGGTAATAGCTTTGTGCCTTTCTCTCACCACTGTCTAATAAAAGTTCACTCAAATCCTCCAATATTTGTCATATACATCATCGTTGCGATGTGAGTGAATTCAACTAATGTGTATGATCCTATGACTATATTATTGACACTATTATCAATGAAAAAAAAAGTGTTCATTCCAAATTCAATATGGGAAACACCTCTCTATTTCCATTCACTGTTTCTGTTATTCATATTTGCCAAAATTATCAAAGGTTTGACTCATCAAATAATTGATAAGCAATATAAAAACTAATGGACTACCAAAAATTTTGTGCAGCAACCATTTTTACAAGATAGTATGTAGCATTTGGGGCTTCTTGATCCTTCACATCCATGAAGAACTCAAAGGAAATAAAATGATAAACTATTAGTCTAATGGTCAAAATGTTATTGCAAACCTGTTGAAGAGAACATATGTACCAAACCTGAATATGAATAACAGAAACACACCCATGTCAATCCACACATTTGATGGTCTTCTACCAAACCTGTTGAAGAGAACATATACCAATACTTCCAACGTAACCAACAAGAACACACCCATGTCAATCCACATATTTGATGCTTGATCTTATCTAGTCTTCTGCCCTACAGAAGAAAAGAGAGTAGGTGTTATTTCATTTAGAGAAAGAAAGAGAGGTGGGATTAGCTAAATAAAGAAAACCCAAAGGCAGAAAAACTACTTAATTTCATGCCCAGAAACCTTTTATATTTTGATAACTAAAAAATAATTTATTATACGAAAAGAGTGTTACCAATGTACACAGAAAGTGTACAATAGGTACACAAATTACACATGAAGGTTACAACAATCAAGCAGATTGGAAAAAGTAGCAAACAAAAATAAGCACAAAGCATTTATCCACTCAAACAAAGTCTCGAGGAATAAAAACTTTAGGTCATGAACTGAATTTTCACATCCCTCAAAAGAGCATTCCACTCCCTCCAAATACCCCACATGAGACAATGAGGAATCATACTCCATATCACAGCACTGCCAAGAGCCTTGTTGCTCAAATAGCACCTCCTAATGTTTCTAACAAAGATGTCCAGGGTTCAAATCCCCTTTCCCCCATTGTAACAATCAAAATTTTTAAAATAAAATATAATAAATATTTTTTTTAAAACCCTCCATATCGCAGCATTACTGCATCTGCTAAACTTTCCCTGCCAACTAGCTAAATGCTCCATAACATCTCTAAGCATCACCCAGTAAGTAAACCAAAACAACGAAAACACAATATTTCCATAACTCTATACAAACATTTCAATGGAGTAGATACTCAGTAGTTTCCCCATCCCGCTAATTTCATACCCAAAATCTCCATCCAAAAAGTATGCAACCCCCCCCCCCCCACCCCCCCCAAAAAAAAAAAGAGAAAGGAATAAATACCCTACAAAAGGGATAAATACAAACTTATATAATTATCCTAATTATTGCAAATGCTTCACATCTCTATGCTAATGAATTTCCCCATGACATAAACAAGATTAGTTAGTGCAAAAAGTCCCAAATGTATTGTATAGTGACAATTCACCAATACAAATGCACTAATAGCATAACCAAACAATCTACAAAAAGAAGCTTTCTTCTTTCATATTCATTAAAGATAACGTATGGCATGAGACACAAACATAGTAAATTAGGCGAAACGTATGGCAGTGAGAAGGACACAAAAGGGTGTTTTTTTGGCTTTTAACAGGGTTCTCTAAGACTCGAGCTCCAAGTGCTGGCAACAGCTGACATGGAATTGTAATCCATGTGGAACTTGAGGCTCTAATTTCTTCACTAAACTCGAGTCTTAGAGACTTGAGGATCTAAACTGAAACAGTGAGGAACTTTGCAAGCGGAAAGATGCATGTCTAAGTCCAATAATATAGTTTTCTTTTATAGATAATATATGTTCTTGTTTAGCAACTGTGTGGGAATTTTTGGATAGGAACAATCTTGATTTGTCAAAAAATTAAAGTAATAGTCAAATATTGCAGATTTCATGGCTTACTAAGACTACCCAATCACCAAATACATGTAGCATTAGAGATATATTTCTAGAAGGTTACTTTTATCAAATCTTGAACTGGAAAAACATTAGGATTAAACTCAAAATGCTCTGGAAACACTTTGATTATCAATACTCTAAAAACTATAACTTAATTGCTTTATCCTTGGAGCTTGGGACAGTCAGACCAAAAATCCTAACAATGCTAGGTATCCACAGTTAAAGTAATGCAAAATCCTGAGCTTGACAGAGTTATGATTCAGAACACAGTGATCCAACATGCTTTAGAGTCACAGATAACTATATAAGTCAGTAAGCCAATTCAGTATCAGGGAAATACAACAGAACAAAGACCAAGACCAGGGCAATATGATAGCCTTGTTCAAATTTAGTTGAATCCACAAACCATAATGTACTGCAAACCTAATAAAACAGAAATTTCAAATTTCAAAACAGCCCACAAAGCTAAAGCCATGTGTTTTCTATTTTAGTGTGTTGCTTTGACAACTCAGGGGTACGATGGCAGCCTCTGAAGTTCAAATGTCTACACCAGTATTGACTAAGCTACAAAAGATTCCTACCAAGAAAATTATATGCTGTTTCAAGACTATTGATTATTTCATTCACACTATACCTCCAAACCATATAATCATGAATTTTTTTATAATAATCTTAAGATTAGTAGGTATTTAAAATGCATCATACAAATTGTTCTAAATAAAAAATTGAAAACACCTTCTGTTTCAAAAAGTATATGTGCACACAAGCCATATATTGCATGATCCTCACAACCCATTTATCACACTTTTCCAACTTCAACAATCAAACAAAAACAACCCACCCTCCATTATTCCAAATTCAAATATATATATATATATATATATATATATATTTGATGTCTAATGGCCATGTCATTAATGGGTGTGGATGAAAGAGAAGAGATTCAAAACATTACATAATTTTAAATATCAACAGGCAAAGCCAAAGGATTCACATTTAGAGGGTACAATTTGTAACTTAGTATTCCTTCAATATGGGAGATACTAGTAATGCTGATACAAATTAGGGTGCCTATATGTATTTACATTAACTCAATTAGTTTTACATCCATGGCAATTCTACCTATAGTTAAAAAAAGAAGAAGTAATCATCATGTTATGGCCAATAAAATAAGACTATATTAGTTAAACACGTATGTTACCATGACATGCCATGTTCTAGAATATGCACAACATTTCTCACAACTTTTTTTTTTTTTTTAATAATCAAATAAAAGCCGTAATCCTCAGAGGTATCCTTTAGTGTTTAATAAAATTTAGTTTTACGCATCAAAACAAATACTTTCAAGTTTATAGCCAATGGAAAGATATACAATATAATAATGGGTTTATTTACACAGGAAAAACAAAGATATCAAAATTGACTTGTCAATGTGAATTTGAGAAAGATGACTGTCTACTAGAAATTCAAACATACTGATTTTTGATGTCTGCCCCGTTAAGCAAAACTAAGCTCTCCACAAAATCAGCAGTGTAAATCACATCTCTAGTCTGCGGAATTCCAAGATTTTCCTCATTTAAACTCTCAGAATCAAATGAGATGATGTGGACCCCCGAATGGCTAGTTTGCTCAATCAAAAGTTCACCATTGACAGAGCAGCCAATTAGATTTGCATTTATTTCCATTGGTACGCTTTTTTTTGTCCATGACTCAGACACACCATACTCCTTCATCACCCAAATGTCGCATACATCATTTTCGCCAATTACTTCATCAGTGAAAACAATCAAAGCCAACGATCCCTTGAACACAGCAAGAAATTCAGAACAACCAGATACATAGTTTTGAGGCGGCATTATCCCACGGACTCTCCCATCATCAACATCAAAGGACAAAATAAATTCCTGATTATTGTCATATGCCATAGAGTGGAAAGCTCCATTAAAAAATAAACATGGCGATGAACATATATAATGAATAGATGACCCATTTAAAAACTCCAACGATATTTCATACTTTTTCCATGAATTCGTACTCAAACTGTAAACCAGCGCCTCGGCCCTTCCGCTTGCAAAACAAACAAGCCTGAGAATCTTGAAATCATTGTTTCGATGAGCAAATCCAAAAGTGACCCTAGAAACAGAAAGGCAGTCAGGAAATTGAGTAGGAACCATCTTAAACATTCTAATACTTGGGTTCCACAAATATAGTCTTTGATCAGCTAAGTTCTTCTCAGAATTATTAGTGAGACAAAACAAGCCATTACAGAAGGCAACGATGTTGGTACCACCAAGAACATAGGGGATTTCAAAGCTAGAAATCTCGGTCAGAGAGTGGTCAGTGTTGTAAACAACGGCATGCACCTCAGTCGGAGTGTGGTCAGTGTCGTAAACATCTGTACGCAATTCTTCCTCAATGTCAGGTGATGAAAGATGCGGTGTATATAAGAGATAACCATTGTGAGTAATGTTGTTGTTATGGGATAGTGATATAGCTTGGTTGAGATGTGTGGCAATGAATTTAGGGTCGGTGATTGTGGAGTCGAAAGATTTAGAAACGCACCTGAATCGGATTAAGGATTTCACTGGCATCCGACTCAGGATGTCGTACACAATGTCGCTCAGGAGACATTGTTGTTTTTCCATTACCAACTACTACTTCTCTGTAACAAAACAAAGCTTCAAGCCTTGCTCTATTGAGAGAGAGGGTTTTCAATTGGGGTTTGGTGACGAGTAGAGAAAAAGAGGAAAGATATTTTTAGTATTTATTATGGCTATTAATTTAAAAAAATTCTCAATTTTAGCTAAATTAAAAAATAAAATAAAAGCCGTTTTTCTACTCTTTTCTCTCATGCTTGTTGTTTTCTTAGAAGTAGAAGTGCTAAGTTTTTAGAAGTGCTAAGTTTAACCACCGCACGTTCTTAGTGCGATGGTCACTCTATAAGTATAAGTGTTTATGGAGTGTGGGGGGCAAGGGCTGGAGTTTAAGTCTCCAAGAGGGAGCTTCACACACATATACATTTATGACTTGTTTGGAAGTTTAGAGAGGGAGGAGAGTAGAGGGGAGTAGAGGGAAGGAGAGTAGTGGGGAGGAGAGTAGAGGAGAATGATTCCCTTCTACATTGTTTGGATGTTTTTAAAATTAGGGAGGGGGAAGGGGGTAATTAGTCCTTTAGAAAGGGTAATTTTGTTAATTTAGAAAGGGTAAATTAGGGAATTCATTTGGTCAATAACTTATCTATTTTACTCTCCCTCCAAATTTCTCCAATTTGGAGGAATTAAAAATGAGGGGTTAGAGGGAGTTGAAACCCCTCCAAACCCCTCCAAATCCCTCTCCCTCCTTTCTTAAAAAATTTCCAAACAAGGTAATTGAATTACTCTCCCTCCCTCTACTCTACTCCCCCTCCTTTTTTTAACTCCCAAACATGCTATTAGATTAGGCTAGAATATAATTCTATCTTGTATAAAAAAAAAAAAAAAAAAAGTGCTAAGTTTACAATATTTTCACAATATTTTTACAATAAATTATAAGTTTTTTTTTAGGGGAAATAGGTTGTTAATTGTTATTGGTTCTAATTTAAACTTACAACTAAAATTATTTTTTTACTCACAATAACAACTCATAACAACTTGTCACATAGAATTTGTTTTGAAAATATTGTATACATAGAATTTTATTTTCCCTCTCCACATTTAAAAAATATAGGGTAAACTATATGTTTGGTCTTTAACTTTTACACTATATTTCAATTTAGTTCCTAAACTTTCAATTGTGTCAATTTAGTCCCTAACCTTTCAATGTCGTGTCAATTTGGTCCCTAACCTTTCAATTTCATGTCAATTTAGTTTCTGCCATTATATTTTAGATGAAAATTGCTAATATGACAAACAACCAAAATAAAATTTAAATTTATTGTCATATCAGCAAAAACTAATTTTTTATTTTGGCCATTAAATAAGTCATCAATTTTCATCTAAAAGATAACGGTAGAAACTAGTTAAGGATCAAATTGAAATATAGTGGATAGGATATGGACCAAATATATAGTTTACCCAAATATATATATATATATATATATATATGTATATATGTATATATACTTCTATTAATTAAAATACTCCTAATATATTATATTATCACTACATTAAAAAAAAATGGAGCATATAAGGAAATTTGATAACTAAATTCAAAAAGAAAAAAATCAAATCCCAAGTTCACCTCATTTTCCTAAAAGATAGCATACCTCTTCTAAATTTAAAATTTAAAATACTCACAACTTTTCCTACTGAAAAAAAAAAAAATAACCACAACTTTTAAAATCTTTTCTTTTTACTATTTGTTTAGCAGAGGATTCTAATAGCCCAACCACAACTTCACCTAAACTCTAGATATGGTATTTTTTTTTTTTTTTCTTAAGAAAAAAAACCCACGTCTAACCAGGTTTCAAAAAGAAATAATAGCCCACTAAACCACAACTTCTCCTAAGCTCACTATCTCTAATTTTATATATATATATATATATATATATATATATATCTCACACAATTTCTAAAAGGAAAAACATATGTCACATGTTAGTTTCTGTGCACAATTTTTTTATTTTATGTTGTCTCTCCATTTGTTCCCACCTTCATTTCTCTCTGTTGCCAAAACCGAGCTCTACAAAAGGAATCAAATTTTGTCTTTGGTTATTTATTTTATTTATTTTTTTTTTGTGAAATTTACAATAGTGATTATTGTATTTAATTATAGTTTTTTTTCCTTCCTTTTTTAATTTAATTTTTATGAAACAGGTTGTGAGTGAGATTGCGTTGCCATTGGAGTCTAATACAATATACTATTGTGGGGACGATGGGCTGCTAGTAGAGATGGGCCGAAACAGGCGCTGGGCCAACAAGGATAATGGGCTCAGAGGTTCCTATCCACTCGTGTAGTGCGCCTACTGGCCCAAGCCGAGGACTGGGGAACGTCTGAGGATGGTTCACCTCGGAATATTATTGCCGAGGTGATGCTCGAAGCTCTGCCAACCAGGAGAACCTCTCGGGGAACCCCACTGGGTGGGAACGACTCTGTGGAGACGTACACTAGAAGAAAGCCCCCTAAAATATCAAGGAAGGCTGCCAACACCGCATTGAATGCCCCACAACTAATCCCCTGGCCGCATTGATGTGGAGGGGACATCTAAACAGTAGTAAATAGTCCCATCGTTTCTACGAAGCAAGTTCTGGAAAAAGTTGGGGGGACAGGTGTCCAAAGAAAAAGGAGAAAATCCACACGTGGATGGCCAAGAAAGGAGGAAAGGAAGTATAAAAGGGGAGGAAGAAGGAAGAATAGGGGATCTTTTGGCTGGGAGAAAAAAAAGGAACAGAGAAAAAAGAGAGTTATCCTCAGACGTAAAACAGAAATAACACTTTAAGTCAAAAACCAGAATTTTATTATGGTGGATGATCTAGTCCCAACCAGTTGATAATCTAAATCATTCCTAGCCCAGTCCTTCTCAACCTACTCTCTACAAATTCATTGTTTAGGGGCCCTTTTGGGTAAATCCAACCATCTCTTGGCCGAAACCACGAAACTGTGTCCCTACAATTGGCGCCGTCTGTGGGGAGGGCTAATTGACTAGAATAGTTAGATTCTTTAACATGGCTGGCTCAGGTCCACACCACCCAGAATCTTTGGGATCTCAAAGAGAAGAGCACTTTCAGGAAGGCTAGGAAGGAAGCGTACATACCACCGGTTCTGGCAACGGTCAATCTAAGGGCGATAGCCATGTCTCACAGGACAACCGTGCTAAAGCCATGCAGAAGGAGATTGACCACTTGAAGAGGAAGTTGCGACGGGAGCGAAGGAAGAGGAGTCCTTCAGGTTCTGATCCTTCCTCCGATGGCGAGGGAGATGACAACTACAGGCATAGGTCACGTACGCCCCCAAGCGAGACCTTCTCGTATGAGGAGGACAATCGCCGAGAACGCAGGGGAGGAGGCGCGTCTTCTAGGGGATTGGGAAACGACGCCATGAGCAAAGCACTCGATCGGATATCCAAATCTCCCTTTACACGCCGGATTGGTGCAGGGCGACTCTCCAAGCGGTTCACCCAACCGACGTTCACCCTCTACAACGGCCGTACTGACCCGGTTGAGCATGTCAGCTATTTTAATCAGAAAATGGCAGTGTACTCTCATAACGAGACCTTGATGTGCAAGGTGTTCCCGTCCAGTTTGGGACCTGTGGCGATGAGATGGTTTGACGGCCTCAGAACGGGTTCCATCAACTCTTTCCAGGAGCTCACTCAAGCTTTTGGATCCCGTTTCATCACGAACAGTAGGGTTCCTCGGCCCTTGGATTCCTTGCTGTCTTTATCCATGAGAGAGGGAGAAACCCTGAAAACCTATTCGGACCGATATTGGGAGATGTTCAACGAGATCGAGGGTGATTTTGATGATATGGCCGTCAGAACCTTTAAGGTCGGTCTGCCAGCCGACCATGGTTTACGGAGGTCCCTGACAGGAAAACCCGTTGCCAACGTCCGTCAACTCATGGATCGCATTGACAAGTATAAGAGAGTCGAGGAAGATCAGCTGCAAGAAAAAGGGAAGGGTAAGGTTATCCCTCAGGAGAGGAGGGATTTTAGGTCGGATCGTTACGGTAATAACCGACCTCGGAGAGAATTTGGAGGGGAAATTGGGTCTAGAGCCACCCAAACTGTTAACACTGTGTTCCGAGAACTAGTACACCAGGTCCTGGAGAAGATTAAGAACGAGCCATACTTCAGATGGCCAAACAAGATGAGCGGAGACTCCTCGAAACGTAATCAGAGCCTGCATTGTCAGTATCATAGAGAACCCGGACATACGACCGAGGATTGCAGGACCCTATGGAGCCATTTGCAACAATTGATCCGAGAAGGCAGATTGAAACAGTTTCTATTTCAGCCTAACAGACAGGGAGGCCAAACCGGCGTGGGGGTTCCTGGTAATAACTCCTCAAGACCTCCCTTAGGAACAATCAATGTCATCCTCGCCGCACCGGGCAGGACAGGGTCGTACCCCTCCAGGGTAATGACGGTGGCTGGGGCGTATACTGGGGATCCCGGGCAAGAGCCAAAGAGGGCCAGATTGAGTCCTCACCCAATGCTGAGTTTCTCGGACGAGGAAAAGGCCGGGACCATACAGCCCCAAGATGATGCACTAGTGATAACTCTTAGGATAGGGGGCTATGATGTGAAAAGAGTATTGGTTGATCAAGGCAGTGGGGCTGAAATTATGTACCCACCTGTATAGGGGCCTCAATCTCAAGCAAGAGGATCTAACCAGCTATGATTCACCTCTGGTCGGTTTTGATGGGAGAGTAGTTGTTCCAAGGGGACAGATCAGATTGCCAGTTCAGGCCGGCTCGGAGGTGGTAGAGGTAGACTTTATCGTGGTGGATGCCTTCTCCCCATACACAGCTATTATGGCGCGACCTTGGCTTCACGCCCTCGGGGCAGTTTCATCCACGCTTCACCTTAAAGTCAAATACCCATCTGGGGATCAAGTTGAGGAGTTGCTTGGAAGTCAGGCCGTGGCCAGGCAGTGTCTAGTGGCGGCCATTATGCACCAACCTGAGTCAGGGTCCTCGGCCCTGGCCAGCGAGGATCCCTAGCAATCAAAGTCAACGGCCCCAATGTCCAACATGGGGGCCGAAGAGGCGAAGTGTGAGGATCTGGTGAAAGTTCTCCTTGATGGGGACTCAGAGAAATTTTTTCAAATCGGCGCCCAACTGCCTATTCAAGAAAGAGAAGAGTTATTACATTTCCTGAGGCGC
Organism: Lithocarpus polystachyus; assembly: GCA_033629205.1. Taxonomy (NCBI): domain Eukaryota; kingdom Viridiplantae; phylum Streptophyta; class Magnoliopsida; order Fagales; family Fagaceae; genus Lithocarpus; species Lithocarpus polystachyus. Next base: position 34,051,331 of record CM066166.1, on the reverse strand, counting down.
AATATCGACGTATTTGCTTGGAATGCCTATGAGGCCCCAGGGGTGGATCCAAATTTCATCTGCCACCGTTTGAATGTAAATCCGTCTGCTCTTCCTAAAAAACAGCCTCCTCGGCGCTCCTCGAGAGAACATTCGGATGCTGTTAAGGAAGAGGTGGATAAGCTTAAATAGGCTGGGGCTATCAAAGAAGTGTTCTACTCCGACTGGCTGGCTAACACCGTAGTGGTGAAGAAAAAGAATGGCAAATGGCGTGTGTGCGTGGATTACTAGGATCTGAACAAAGCCTGTCCAAAGGAACCTTTCCCCATGCCTCGAATTGATCAACTGGTGGATGCAACCGTGGGACATCCCCGGATGAGTTTCTTGGATGCCTTCCAAGGCTATCACCAGATACCTCTAGCCGTGGAAGACCAGGAGAAGATGGCTTTTGTCACTCCAGTTGGCAATTACCACTACAAAGTGATGCCATTTGGACTTAAAAATGCGGGGTCCACATATCAGAGGATGATGACCAGAATGTTCGAGCCTCAGATGGGCAAGAATATAGAAATCTACATCGATGACATGGTGGTCAAGAGCAGGCAAAAGTCCGACCACATTGCCGACCTCGAAAGCATTTTTGAAATCCTGAGAGGGCACAGATTACGGCTCAACGCCTCCAAATGTTCTTTCGGGGTGGGCTCAGGGAAGTTCCTCGGCTACATGGTCACTCGCTGCGGAATTGAAGTGAACCCAAACCATATCCAGGCCATTAATAGATTACAACCACCTCGGAATCCCAAAGAGGTGCAGAGGCTGACGGGAATGATCGCTGCTCTCAATCGCTTTATAGCCCGGTCCGCAGACAGGTGCAGACCCTTTTATCGTCTGTTGAATAAGTGGAAGGACTTTGAGTGGACCGAGGAATGTGCTTCAGCTTTCCAGCAACTGAAAGACTATCTCTCTCGGCCACCGGTAATGTCCATACCTAACGTGGACGAAGTCTTATTTGCTTACATCGCGGTGGCCGCTTATGCGGTAAGCTTGGTACTACTAAGGGTTGACAATGGGGTACATAGACCCGTGTATTATATTAGTAAGTCTCTCCACGAGGCCGAGGTCAGATACTTGCCGTTGGAGAAGGCCGTCCTGGCCGTGGTGCACGCCACACGCAAACTGCCGCATTACTTTCAGGCGCATACGGTTGTTGTCTTGACCCAATTACCACTCAAGGCCCTGCTTCGAAGCGCTGATTATACAGGGAGAATTGCGAAGTGGGGGACCAAGCTGGGGGCCTACGACATCAAGTACATGCCCCGAACCTCCGTAAAGGGCCAGGTCGTCGCCGACCTTCTGGCTGAGTTTGCTGAGACCCTGTTGGAAGAGGTTGAAAATAAACTTCGCATGGATGAAAATTCAGTTGGAGTAACCTCCATAGAATGGGTATCACCATGGAGGCTATATGTTAACGGCGCGTCGAATCTCAAGGGATCCGGAGTGGGGCTAGTTCTAATCTCGCCCGAGAACATCACGATTGAAAAGTTGTTAAGACTTGGGTTCTCCGCCATGAATAATGAGACAGAGTATGAGGTCCTGTTAGTCGGGATGGCCATGATCCAACGGATGGGAGGAAAAGACGTAAACATATTCTCAGACTCCAGATTGGTGGTAGGCCAAGTCCGAGGAGAGCTAGAAGCCAGGGACCCAAGAATGCAAGAGTACCTTAACCAAGTTAAACACCTACAATCTAGTTTCAAGTCTTTCAACTTGATGCAGATCCCCAGAAACAGAAATGCACATGCTGATTCCCTTGCGATGTTAGCAACATCCTCGGCGCAAGGTTTGCCGAGGGTGATTCTTGTTGAGGATCTCTTACAACCCCGTCGGCTGGGGAAAGAGGTGTCAGCCATTCACCAGGCAGAAGCGGCTCCCAGTTGGATGGACCCCATTGTGCATTTTCTCAAGGACGACTTATTACCTGAAACGAAGTTGGAGGCTGATAAAATACGGAGAAAGGCACCTCGGTTCTGGCTGTCCGAGGATCTGAAACTCTACAAGAGGTCCTTTTCTGGACCGTACTTATTGTGCGTACATCCCGAGGCCGTCGAGGTTCTCCTGAAGGAACTTCACGAGGGAATCTGTGGGAGCCACACGGGGGGCAGATCTCTATCTCATCGAGCCCTCACCCAGGGGTATTGGTGGCTCAACATGCATAGGGAAGCTCAGGAATATGTGAGGAAGTGCGATCAATGCCAGAGGTTTGCACCGAGCATCCATCAGCCGGGAGGAGAGCTTAATCCCCTATCCAGTCCATGGCCCTTTGCCCAATGGGGCTTGGATATTGTTGGACCTTTTCCGAAGGCAGTAGGGAATAAAAAATATCTAGTGGTCGGCACAGATTACTTCACTAAATGGGTCGAGGCAGAGCCGTTGGCCAATATCCGAGATGCCGACATGAAGAGGTTCATTTGGAAGAATATCATCACCCGGTTCGGGGTCCCGCACACACTCATCTCCGACAACGGACTTCAGTTTGACAGCAAGTCTTTCCGAAGATACTGCTGCAAACTAGGAATAACAAATCGGTACTCCACCCCAGCCTACTCTCAAGGGAATGGACAAGCCAAGGCCACAAATAAAGTTATTGTAAGCGGACTCAAGAAGAGGCTGGATGACTCCAAGGCCAAATGGGTTGAAGAATTACCACACGTACTGTGGACCTACCGGACCACTCCTCCGAAGTCTACAGGCGAAACCCCTTTTTCGTTAACTTATGGAGCCGAGGCAGTTATTCCATTGGAAACGGGCTTCCCTACACTAAGGACTAGCTCTTTCACTCCGGATAGCAACGACAATCTCCTCGAGAAAAATCTAGACCTGATTGAGGAGAGAAGAGAAAGTGCCATGGTTCGGTTGGCCTCTTATCAGCATAAGCTCAAGCGAGGGTATGATGCAAATGTAAAGTCAAGGCCTTTAGCGCCTGGGGATCTGGTGTTGAGGAAAGTCGTTGGCTCCGCAAAGAACCCCTCTTGGGGAAAACTGGGACCAAACTGGGAAGGGCCATACCAGATCACATCCGTAGCCGGGATAGGGGCGTACTACCTGCAGGACTTAGAAAACAGAACAGTGTTGCATCCCTGGAATATAAACAACCTGAAAAGGTACTATTATTAATAAAAGTGCCCTTTATCTTTTTCTTACCCAATTACATCATGTATGATTCTCGGTTGTACTTATTATATTTCTAAGTATTAAACTGATTCAAGCTACGCCTGGTTCCTCGGACCACCTGCCTTGAAGAAATTAATACTGTTTGTCACTTTTTCTAAGTATTAAATTGATTAAAGCTACGCCTGGCTCCTTGGACCATCTGCCTTGAAAAAATTAATACTACTTATCTTTCTTCCTAAGTATTAAACTGATCCAAGCTACGCCTGGTTCCTCGGACCATCTGCCTTGGAAAAATTAATACGATTCATTTCTTTTCTAAGTATTAAACTAATCCAAGCTACGCCTGGTTCCTCGGACCATTTGCCTTGGAAAAATTAATACGATTCATTTCTTCCTAAGTATTAAACTGATCCAAGCTACGCCTGGTTCCTCGGACCATCTGCCTTGGAAAAATTAATACGATTCATTTCTTTTCTAAGTATTAAACTGATCCAAGCTACGCCTGGTTCCTCGGACCATCTGCCTTGGAAAAATTAATACGATTCATTTCTTCCTAAGTATTAAACTGATCCAAGCTACGCCTGGTTCCTCGGACCATCTGACTTGGAAAAATTAATACGATTCATTTCTTTTCTAAGTATTAAACTGATTCAAGCTACGCCTGGCTCCTCGGACCACCTGCCTTGAAAAAAATTAATACTACTTATCTTTCTTTCTAAGTATTAAACTGATTCAAGCTACGCCTGATTCCTCGGACTACCTGCCTTGAAAAAATTAATACTACTTATCTTTCCTCCTAAGTATTAAACTGATCCAAGCTACGCCTGGTTCCTCGGACCATCTGCCTTGGAAAAATTAATACGATTCATTTTTTTTCCAAGTATTAAACTGATCCAAGCTACGCCTGGTTCCTCGGATCATCTGCCTTGGAAAAATTAATACGATTCATTTCTTCCTAAGTATTAAACTGATCCAAGCTACGCCTGGTTCCTCGGACCATCTGCCTTGGAAAAATTAATACGATTCATTTCTTTTCTAAGTATTAAACTGATTCAAGCTACGCCTGGCTCCTCGGACCACCTGCCTTGAAAAAAATTAATACTACTTATTTTTCTTCCTAAGTATTGAACTGATCCAAGCTACGCCTGGTTCCTCGGACCATCTGCCTTGGAAAAATTAATACGATTTATTTCTTTTCTAAGTATTAAACTGATTCAAGCTACGCCTGGTTCCTCGGACCACCTGCCTTGAAAAAAATTAATACTACTTATCTTTTTTTTCCTAAGTATTAAATTGAGTCGAGCTACCCCTGATTCCTTGGATCGCCTGCCTTAAGAATTCTTATTACTGCCTATCATGTCTCCTAAATATTAAGAGTCCATTTCATACATGGTTCCTCGGACTATCTGTCTTTGGAAGATTAGCGTTAAGTATTTTCTTGCTACGTCTCGTACAGACCATATCCTGTCTCAGGCTAATAAGTTCCTCTCCTGTGAGAACTAGCCACGAAATCTGGTCTTAAGCATGATTAAAAACAGAGTTCGTGACCCTTTGGGCATAAAGACTACAATAAAAAGGAACTTTTGCAAATTTTTCATTAATAATATGGCTTTCAACAGGGCCTACCCAGTACAAAAAAAAAAGAAAAAAAGAAAAAAACAAAACAACAACAAAACAACAACAATAACAAAAATTACATCAAAAAGCTATGGCAAGCTTTATCAAAGCCTATTTCTTCTTTATAATTATCTTCTCTTTCGGAGGAGGAGGGTCGACCTGAGCCCCTGCAGCATCCAAGGTTCCTTGTCCCTCGCCAGCTTGATCAGTTGGGGCAGGCAAAGGGTGGCTAACCAGGACTATCTCCAGCCCCTTGCCTGCGTCCTTCTCAGTGGGGTCGTCTGGAATCACGATCGGAGGATCTGAGGCCTTCATATTTGGTCCCGATGCGATTTGTCCCGACACCTCGGACCCCACTTCGGATGATGCGGAGGCCTTGGTTGCCTTTACCTTGCCCGCCTCGGCCTTTACGGGAACAGGATCGAGCCGAGGAAAAGAAGGGAGCGATGGTCGGATCGCTGCGGGGTAGTACACACTTTCTGCCTTCCGCAGCGCAGATGAAGCCTCAACCCCGGCCTGGTTGAGAGCCTCTAACCAAACTTGCCGGCAATAAGTGCGGCACACCCCAGAAACCTCGGCCCTAAGGGCTTCCTCGGTTTCAGCTACGCCGACATCATAGCCTTCCTGCTCGGCCTGATCCCGTGCCTTTTCAGACTCTCTTCTGGCGTCCTCGGACTCTGCCAACTTTTTCTGAAGCACCAGCACTTGCGCCTTTGAAGAAGCAAGCTGGTCCTCGGCGCTCCGCAGAAGAACCCTCTGACCTTCTGCCTGCCGCTTCGCACTGTCGAGCGCGGCCTCTGCGCTTTTTCTTCCCCTCTCCTCCTCAATAAGCTTCTTCTTCAGCTCTTGAACACTTTTTTCGGCCCCCTTTAGAGCCTCCACGGCATCGTTCCGCTTGGCCTCTTCCTCCTTCATTTGGCGATGGCAGTAGTTGACCATCTCCTCGGCTCGGAAGGAAGCTTGGACGGCCTAACGAAAAAAGAGAACTTAGACAAAAAAAAAAAAAAAAAGAGCAAAAAAAAAAAAAAACTCTCAAAACTTACCATGCCTAGGTACCTTTTCAGACTGAGGAAAACCTCATGTCTCCTCAGGTTTCGGAGCTCGGCCATATCCTCGGGGAGCAGCAGAGCTTGCTCCACCGCATCGGCCACGTACCCTCCTTTACCCCCCTGGTAATCGCGAATGGAGGCGGTGGCCGGAAGAGAGGCGCCATCCAGCATGGGCACCGGCAACCACGCCTCAGGGGCTGTTGATGGGCTGCTTCTCCTCTCCATTTCTCTGTGCCCTATCCGGGGCTGCTTGCCCATTCTCTGAGACTCGTCTTCTTGGGCAGGCAAGGCCTTCCCAGCATCCATGGGCTCCTTACCTTTCGCCTCCCTTTTCCTCTTCAGCTCGGCAGGATGCAATCCGTGGGTTTGAGTTGGAGGAGGAACGACAGGTGGCAAGGAAGGGGGCTTTACTTGTGTTGCCTTGGGTGGCTCAGCCCGCCCGGGCTGGGATTCAATTAGGTCTAGCAGACTGGACCTTGGCTTTCTCTGGATGCCCATCTCATCGTGTGTCTCGGTTGATGGGGGAACTGGATCAAGAATCGGACCCTCTGTGGACAGGTCTTGGCCGAAGACTTCAAACTCGTCTTCAGACTCCGAGTTGTCTACTACACCTCCTTCTTCCCTCGGAGGCGATGGGATCTCAGGCTTGAACTCCTCGTCGGCAGAAGGGCGTGATACTCGGGATCCCTCTGGTTTTTTTGGAATGTCGTCAAGAATGGCGGTGGTCGCGAGAACTTCCCCTGGGATTGGGCTGGGGAGCAGGAATCCGGGCGCGGCTACGCTGATCTGCCGAAGACGGGGGTCTCGAGCCTTAATGATGCACTTCGGCGCCTGGAATGCGGTGGAAATGGGAGTGTACTAAAGGATGAGATGCGCCACTCTTAGCTGGCCGTCCGAGTGCACGAACACTTCAGACCTTAGTATTTTGTCGAGGCTTTTTTGGTTGACCAAGCTGAGGTTAGGGACGCTTGAATTTTTATCTGTTCTTTTAACACAGGAAACTTGTTAGTAAATAGAGACAAAAAAATAAGGCAATGGCAGTAGTAACAAATAAACAAGTGATGCGAACATCAAACTATGAAAGAAGCCATTTCGCAAACAGGTGAAATCCATGAACCTAGACTCGGTAACCCCACCTGGCTTCCCCTCTCTCGTTGGGCAATGGAGGCCGTCATGCCAGTCACCTGATACGATTAGGAAGTCCTTGTTCAACTTTTTATTGGAATCGGGAAGACACTGGATGAGTCGGACCTCGTTGTACCTAGACTTAAGGTAATACCTTTGACCCCTAAGATGGTGAAGGTTGTAGACCCAGTTCACATCGTGATGGGTCAATCCTAGCCCTAACTTCTCGTTCAGGGCATCCACGCAACCAAGGATCCTGAACATATTAGGAGCGCATTGGGTAGGCGCTAACCTATGAGCGATGAGGTAGTCCCTAGTGACCGGCCTCATGGGAATCCTCATTCCCCCCTTTACGAAGGCAATCAGTGGGATTACCACTTCCCCCTCATGCCTATTCTCATGCCACTCGCCCTTTTCGCAGTATCTAATCTCAACTCCCGCTGGAATCCTATACTGAACCTTGAAATTTTCTATAGCCTCCCTGGATTCTACCAAATACTTAAATCTACCCATTTCTAAGGAAATCTCGAAAGAATATCAAAGAACTGGGGGAAGGGAACAGAGCCGAGGAGGGAAGAAGTGTGAAGAACAGAAGACTATGTAACAAAAGAAGAAATTTAAAGACTCAAATGACTTACACGAATGAAATAGGTCACCTCGGACTGACTTCTAGGATTTGTAAGGAAGCAAATGAAGGGATAGTTGGCAGGTTCAACGAAGGCGCGCTATAACTCGATGCAGGTTAAGGTGAAGTAAATGGTTAATAAAAGGGGGTATTTATATCGAAGAACCGTGTAGAAGCGGGAAAAGCCCCGCCCATATCCACAAAAAATGCCCAGCCGTATGATACCCATCTCACCGTAGAACGTGAGAAGACAAGAAGCCGTCAGAATTAAACAAATGCGCGTCTCGAGGGTCACGTCATCAGGAGCGCGCTCTGGGAAGTCAAATAGACCCCCTGGCGGACAAGACAAGTCCGAAGTAGACTATGTCAGCAACAGGGGCATCGAAATCCTCCTTTCTGTCCGAGGACCCAGAAAGAAGTATCTCGAGGGGCTATTGTGGGGACGATGGGCTACTAGCAAAGATAGGTCGAAACAGGCGCTGGGCCAACAAGGATAATGGGCTCAGAGGTTCCTATCCACTCGTGTAGCGCGCCTACTGGCCCAAGCCGAGGACTGGGGAACGTCCGAGGATGGTTCACCTCGGAATATTATTGCCGAGGTGATGCTCGAAACTCTGCCAACTAGGAGAACCTCTCGGGGAACCCCACTGGGTGGGAACGACTCTGTGGAGACGTACACTAGAAGAAAGCCCCCTAAAATATCAAGGAAGGTTGCCAACACCGCATTGAATGCCCCACAACTAATCCCCTGGCCGCATTGATGTGGAGGGGACATCTAAACAGTAGTAAATAGTCCCATCGTTTCTACGAAGCAAGTTCTGGAAAAAGTTGGGGGGACAGGTGTCCAAAGACAAAGGAGAAAATCCACACGTGGATGGCTAAGAAAGGAGGAAAGGAAGTATAAAAGGGGAGGAAGAAGGAAGAATAGGGGATCTTTTGGCTGGGAGAAAAAAAAGGAACGGAGAAAAAAGAGAGTTATCCTCGGACGTAGAACAGAAATAACACTTTAAGTCAAAAACCAGAATTTTATTATGGTGGATGATCTAGTCCCAACTAGTTGATAATCTAAATCATTCCTAGCCCAGTCCTTCTCAACCTACTCTCTACAAATTCATTGTTTAGGGGCCCTTTTGGGTAAATCCAACCATCTCTTGGTCGAAACCACGAAATTGTGTCCCTACAACTATCATCAAATCTAAGAAGAAGAAACTCCATTTACAAAAGCAAAAGACTTCTTTATCATGACTATTGGTAGTATGCATTTTGATAAGGATTTCGCAATTTGTAGTTGGTTTTATTGAATATTGGTATGTTACTTTTACAAATGCATTCACATAATGTTATCAAGTTTTGATATTTATTCTTTATTAGGATGTGTTATTTTAAACGTTATCAAGTTTTGATATGTATTCACTATAGGATTGTGTTTTTTTTTTTTTTTTTTTTTTAGAGTTCTGTAGGACTGTGTTATTTTAATACCATAATGTGCTTTTGTTAAAATTTATTTGCAAGTGGTAGTTTGCCAAAGTTAGTTACTTAGATGGTATTGGAACCTTAAACAAAATTTCAATGATTAATGAGATTGAATATCGTACTTAATTACGAAGTAACAATGGTGCAATTCCAATGTTGCCTCCTATTTAATGTTTGTTGTTTTTCTATTTTTAATCCTTACTAGTTCTTTTTTTGGTCTTTTTTTTTTAGGGTTACATATCAACAATTTTGTTTGATTACATATTGGCATATTGGATGAGTTCGGGTGATCAAGAGACTTTACAAAAATATTGTATGATTCAAGGCTACCTCATATAAAGTGATAGTCATTTATCAAGTGGTTGTTTAAGGCTTTTTTTTTTTTTTTTTTTTTAAATTATCCTACCTATGTCTATATTTATCAATTTGTGTAATTCTACATTGGATTCAATTTACTGGTTTTTGGATTACTAATGTACATATCATCATTAATTGAAACTCCTACAGTTTAACTTTATTTTTCTCAATCACATCTCTTCCATATGAAATTAATTATCCCTAACAACTGTTGTGCCTTTCACTACAACTTCTTTTCATTTTTTACAAGAAAATATATTTTTAAAATTAAAAGATATTATTGCTCATGTGCAAGCCTTTCCCATAAAAGAAAATTAAAACTATTTTTATTTTTATATTTTTTGCTTTTTAGGCACTTGAAAATTTTGTTATGGATGTGTATTTAATGGTTACATTTTAGGGCTAAGTGGCTACCTTTCAAGATTAAAAAAAATTTGATAAATCTCTTTGAAAAAATTTATTTAGAATCGTGAACTTTCCCATACTTTCTTTTGGTAGGCATTTGAAACTTTTGTTATGGATGTGTTTTAGGTGGCCTACATTTCAGGACTAAAAAAATACTTGACAATGTGAGAGGCTTTCCCGAAAAAAATAAAAATAAAAATAATACTAGAGCAAATTACAACTTACCCACTTGTAATTTGGCCAAATTTAAGTTACCTACCTATGGTTTTAAATTTGACATTTTACCTACCTGAGATTTGGCTGAAATTTAAGTTAATTGTGGTTGGAAATCCCATGATGCAAGTGTTCATCTAGATTCTTTTTTTTTTTAAAAATTATTTTATCTTTTTTTATTTATTTATTTATTTATTTTTGGTTTTTGGAGGAAGGAAGCATAAAAGTGTAGCAAAATTATATATTTAGTCATATTTTTAACATAGGCGAGTTACGGAACTCTAAATGAGCTAATCTCATGTGAGTAAAATGTCAAATCACAGGTGAGTGAGTTGTATGTAATTTTTCCTACTATTTAAACTTTTGTGTTTTTAGGCATTTCAAACTTTTGTTATGGATGTGTACTATGTGGCTACATTTTAAGATTAACTAAAACCTTGATAACTCTCAGTTTTAAAAAAATAAAGAAAACTTTACAATTGTGAGCCTTTCCCATATAAAGAAATTAATACCATTTTTTTGAGGCATTTGAAACTTTTGTACTAGAATTGTGCCACTTATTTACATAAAAAAAAAAAAAAAAACCTACTTTTGGGCTTGGGTTCAAAAAAAAATAATAGGTGTTTAAAAAATTAGTACTTTTAATTTTTAATTTTTGTTTTTTTAGGAAATTTGAACTTCTGTATTAGAATTGTGCCAGTTTATAAAAAAAATAAAACAAACTTCTATGCTTGGGATCAAAAAAATAATAGATGCACCAAAATACAAAATAAAAAAATTTTGTGACTTGATATTAAAAAAGCTTAATACAATTTTAAAAATAACTTCACAACTCCCATTACAAAATACAAAAAAAAACTTCATAACGTGATAGGCTTATCTATAAAAAAATAATATTATTTAATAGTTGGGAGTAGAGAAATTTCAATTAATTGAGGTACAAGTAATACTAGCCTCTGAGTACATGCATGCGTGTGCTCAGGGACTATTCTATTTTTTGGTAAATATTAATAATTTGCATAAATTATAATTTGAAATTACTACATTTTTTAATCACAAAAAAAAAAAAACTAGGGTTGTGATTAAAAAATTATTTCACCTACAAACGCATAATTCTTATTACACCCTAAGTTTTTTTTGTAATTAGAAAATATAGTTGTAAGGACCGAGTTCGGGTTCCTAGCCCAAATAAGAGATGGACTAAGTTCCAAAGAGTCCAAAGCAATAAATTTGTAGAGAATGGGTTAGAATACTATGCTTTAGTAAATTAACATAACAGATAAGTAGTTCTTGATAAAAGGGATGAAGATAACAATTTTACAGTAAGAAAATACGTCTGAGGAGACTGGTTCTTATGTATTGCTTTCGCAAATGGATTACAAGTTTAGTTCTTGGTTGCTCTATTGTTTCTCTCCTTCATTCTTTTGATCCCCTTTACTCCAGGGGTCTCTCACATTATATATTCCCCTCCTAATGAGCCTGACCTTTCATTTGTTGATCATCCAAGCCACTACTTGAGTGCCTGTCTCATCATACATCCTCTTTTGCCTTCTGTGAGTGGTGGTAGCCAAGGCAATATTGTTCAGGGGTCTTTTCTACATAAATGCGGTCAGAGGGTTAGCTGCAGGACATTCAATGTGGTAGCAACAGCTTTTCCTTAGGTACTTCCTAGCTTCCATTCTCTGGTACACTCGAAGCGTGCGTCCTTGTCTCTGGAGCTTCTTGGAAAGTTACCTTGAACCTTGGGATACACACTTGAGCCATGCTTGCCTATCCGAGGAGTCACTCCTCCTCGGACCACCCTTCCATTCGTATTTCACTCATTAGATCCTGAGCTTGACCCATCCAACATCATTCATTTTTTCTTGGATTACTATGTTCTTGGCCAAGGCTCAAGGCCCAATATACGATTTGGGCTCTTGACCCTACAGTAGTAATCCCAAATTATAATTAATACAAATTATTAACATTTACTAAAAAAAAAAAAAAAAAAAAGAAGAGCCAGAGGCTAGTATTGTGTGTGTGTGTCTATATAATTATATAAAACAACTTCTTCTTCTTCTTTTTTCTCACCCTCCCCCTCTCATGTTGTTGTTGTTGTTGTTGTTGTTGTTGTTTATTTATTTATTTATTAACTCTATCTCTCAAGTTATTAAACCAGCCCATCTATTATCATCTAAAATCAAAACCATAAACAACCACCTTATCACTTTTTGTAAACTGTGTTACGTTTTTTGACAAAAATATTTTGTGGCAGAGCCAACAACAATCATTCATCTGGAAAAAAGGTATGTCAACCTAAAATTCTTTGTAGCATTCTCCTTTGAAATTGATAAACTCCCCTCTCCCTTTCTCACCTTTAGATTTTTTTTTTTTAACACATCTTTCTTGACAATAGGATTTTGTGACCAACCAACACGATCATTCATTTGAAAAAGGTATGTCAACCTAAAAAATTTGTAACATCCTCCTTTGATATCAATAAACTTGTCTATCCTTTTTCACCTATGGAATTTATTTATTTTTTATTTCTGCCTCTAGATTTTTTTCAAATATATATAATAACACTGTCTTTTGGTAAAGAGACTCACAGGTTTACAAGTTTTTTGACAGAGGGATTTTCTAATAAAGGCAACACGATCATTCTATGAAGAAGGTATATCAAACTAAAAATTTAAGGTTTTCTTTAAAAATTATGCCATTTTTACTTCTTTTTAATAACTCCAAAAAAAAAAAGGATCAAATAAAATTTTGTATTTCAATTTATACGATTATTATTTTTAATATATAAGGAACTGTAACTCCAAAAAAAACGTTATAAAGGTTTTTATTTTTATTTTTTATTTATTATTTTTTTATACAAGATAGAATTTTTACTCTAGCTTAATCTAAGCGTATATGTGTGTGAAGTTTCCTCCTAGAGATTTGAACCTTGACCCTTGCCTCCCACACTCTACAAAACACTGATACTTGTGGAGTGACCACCGCACTAAAGGTGCATGGTGGTTTTTCATTTTTTTTTTATCAATACAAAAGACATTTTTACATGTTCTGTTGCATTAAATTTATTATTAATGCTCCAAAACATTGTTTGCAAGTCTTTGAATGTTCCTTTAATATTTTCGATTGTTTAATTGAACTCCTTGATTAGCTAGCTAGCATTGATTGTACATTGAATTGATAAATGAAAAAAAATCAACCGATCGATTATGAGATGAAGTTTGACATTATGAAAAAGCATAGTTTTTTTATTTGAGAAACATGAAAAAGTATAGTTTGTTTATTTGTTTGTACTTTTTCACTGCTTAATATTAAGTTGTTTAAAAAATAATACCATGATGTTATTTTTATTTGTGAGTATTTTAACAATTACTTTACCTTATAAAAGCTGTTATTTTTTTTTCTTCTCCATTTCCTTTTTAACCGGGTATACTTATTCACAAATTTGTTGGATTGCATAAAGCTCCAAATTGGATGCATTTGGGTGAGAGGCACTATTTCTTGATTGTACAACTTCAAGGACAATTTGAAGTGGTTTTCATTTATGTAGTTTTTATTAAAAATTAGCTTTGTGTAACAAAGACCGTAATTGTGACATATATTTGTCAATGTGTGTAATATTCATTTTTCTGAAGAAACAATTTGTATATAATATGTTTCTTATAGTTGTTATAGTGGTATTTTGGAGAGGGGAAAGTCCTTCGTATCAATCTTTTTACATCATATCATATCATATTATATACTAGATAATAAAAGTTTGGCTTAGAATTCGTGGTTGTGCTTATTGTCTGCACCAAATTGTAGTAATTTTTAGATAAAAACAACATTTTATTTGTTCTTTTTAATTTTTTTGGATAAAATAACAATAGGTATTTTAACAAAACATGCAACCTACAATAAGTGTTTTCTAAAATTTCAAAAAGAGATTAAATTTAGTTGGTTGGTACCATACAACTACAACCTACAATTGTGTTTATCTAAAATATTGAAGACGATAAAATTCGATACGACGAACGGATCCTATTTGAGATGACGGGAGAAAATGCATATACCTGATGTGGACGAATCCGGGGTGAACGGACATAATGTAGACGGGTTCGAGGTACACGTGTCAACTCCTTATAAATGGAAACAACTTGCGTCTCACGTATAGTTAGGGTATGTAGAATCCCAATGGGAATAGAATCCAAATGTAAAGAGGATTCCGCAATATCCGCCCAATTAATGACAAGTCCTATATGGAAAAAACTTCTTTTACAAGGAAAGAAGGTCGGTTCTACACTACTATAAAAACCCCAAAAACTCTCACAACCCTTGTAGCTTACTGACGATATTTAGAGCATCATCAAATATTATCAACAAAACCTAAAATCAATAGGATAGAATTAGCTATTAAAAAATAGGATAGAATTTCAAAAAAAAAAAAAAAAATACAAAAGCAAATAAGATAGAATATCAATAGGATAACTATGCATTGTTAATTTTTGTCTTGTGACTACCCGTTTTGTTACTTTTTTTTTTTTTTTACTACGTCATGTCATCTTTTTCCTAATAATCAAGTAACAAAAGAAAGCATTTGATTTACAACCACAACTCTAATTGTACCTATCAAAAATGTTATCAACTAAAATGAAAATCAATAGGATAGAATTACCTACATAAAAAAAAAGGATAGAATTTAAATAAAAAAAAGAGATAAAAAATACATAAAAGCAAATAAGATAGAATTTTTTTTATAGGGAAAAAAAGATAGAATTGAATATTACTATTGTGCATCAAAGTACATTTTTGTTATTTTTTTTTACTACGTTTTTTTTTTTTTTGGGGATAAATTTGTATCTTATGTCATCTTTTTCCTAATAAATAATAATAAAGTAAAAAAAAAAAGAAATTATTTGATTTTCACTTAAACTATTTCCTTTTGTTCATATCATCTTCATCACAACTTAAAATTCTCTTTATATATACACACAGTTTTTGGTGTATTATTCTTTCTACTACCTACCTTACAATTATTTTCTATATTCTTTCCTTCTCCTCTCTACCCTACCAACAACCTTGCAGGTATTTTCTTTTTCCTCTCATCAAATTGAATAGATTTTGTGTATTTGTTGCCTTTTTATTATATACTATATGATTTTATCAACAAGTTTTATAGATAGGTTGAAATTTTATGTCTGTGTTTACAAATTATGCTGAAAATATATAAACTTATGTCTCTCTTAATCTCATAATCATCGCATCTTTTAGCGTTTTTTTTTACGTCAATATAGCAAGCAATATGTTTGTTTCATTTATTTCTCATTACATGATTATTTGTTGTTGACATCAATATTTTATTATAGATTTAATTTGTTATGGTTTTTGTTTGGTGCTTTGTTCCATGTAATCTATTTTCTTTAAAAGCAAAATTTACTGTCAACATGAAATTGGATACATTAGAAAAAGAAGGATCTAAAAATGTTTTTTTATCCATCGGTCCAAATTCTTGTGTAAGTCTATCTTTACTTAACTCTGTTTTCAATTTAAAAAAAAAAAAGTTCAGAAATTTAGATTGTTTTCCATTAATGAATTGGGATTTTGCTTAATTTTGTTTCCAAATGTTTTA
Organism: Lithocarpus polystachyus; assembly: GCA_033629205.1. Classification (NCBI taxonomy): domain Eukaryota; kingdom Viridiplantae; phylum Streptophyta; class Magnoliopsida; order Fagales; family Fagaceae; genus Lithocarpus; species Lithocarpus polystachyus. Next base: position 34,035,709 of record CM066166.1, on the reverse strand, counting down.
ATTATTAAATTCATTATTTTTTCATGTGTAATATTAAGATATGTGTTATATTTATTTATTAGAAAGTTAGAATGTTACATTAAGTTAAGGTATTACTTTTACTTATTAGTAAGTTAGAATGTTACATATGTTGGTTTTACATCTAAGTGGGTGATATAACTTATAACTATTTGAATAAAATCAACACTACAACAGATGATTTAAATATCAAAATAAAACAATACACAAAATTCATGACTAAAACCATGCAACACATGGGTGAAGTGGTATTCTTTTATACTATTATTTAAGGGGCTTTCACTGTTTGGATTCCTCATTTTTTTTAGTTCAAAAATGTCTCTACACTCTTATGTTTAAGTAGAGGCAAAACTAAAGGATAATTCGGTAAAAATGCAACTCTAACTTCCACTAAAATATTGCCTAAAAAATAGGATCACTCTCCAATTAATTTTCAAATTGATTTATTCACTTATAAATTAGATTTTCAAAATAAAAATTATATATATAAAATAAAAATAAAAAAACATAGTTTTTTTTTCTACAAAATAGGTTCACTAAAAGAAACAACAAAAGACTCATTGCACGCGCGAAGCGCACGTGATGAGACTAGTATTCTCTTAAGAAGCTACTAGAACATGTGCTTAGAGGCTCTTCAATTTTTTTTTTCTTCTAAAAGTTAATAATTTTCATTAATTATCATTTGGAATTGCTGCATTTTTTAATTATTGAAAGTGTTAATATTTTTCATTCATCATAATTTGGGATTACAACATTTTTTAATCACAAAATACCTAAGATTGTGATGAGTGTTATGCATTTATGGGTGAAATAATATTTGACATATATCATATATAATCTCTCTGTATAATTTTAATTGAAGCCAGGAATATTATAAAAATGGCCATTAAATAAATTCAAAATATATAACAAACTCAAACATGCCTGGCAAATGTTCAATTACATTTTATATAAATCCCAAATTTTCAATTACGTTATTTATGTCTTATGTAGTTTCAGAATCATTTTCATTTGTCTTAATATCTTTTGAGGCCAAAAAAAAAAAAAAAAAAAAAATGAGGCCAAAGCAAAAAAAAAAAAAAAGACAAAAAAAAAAAAAAAAAAAACTAACCTCTGAGCACGTGCTCAGAGGCTAGTACTACTATTTAAGAGGCTTTCTTTTTTCAGTATGGACAATTTTATAGTTCAAAAATACCCCTACATTCTCTTAGGTTAAAAAAAAAAAAAAAACTGAAAGGACAATTCAGTAAAAATATATCTCTGATTCCCTCGTAAAGCATTACTTACAAAATAGGATCACTCTTCCGTTGGTTTTTTATTTTATTTTTTTTAGACTCCCGTTGGTTTTAAAGAATTAAAAAAAAAAAAAATTTAAACACTTTTTAAAGGTTCATAATTTCCATTAATTATAATTCGGAGTTGCTGCATTCTTCAATCCCAAAATACCTAGGCGTGTGATGAGATTTATATACAAAAAATTTATTTCACCCATAAAGGCATAAATCTTATCATACTTCTAGATATTTTGTGATTGAAGAATGCAACACCCCGAATTATGATGAATGAAAATTATGAACCTTGAAAAAAAAAAATAGAACACTCAGAGGCTAGTGTTCTATAATTATAATATATATTTTTTAAATTCTTTTGAGATTTACACGTTTGTCTAATAATATTACGCATTTAAAAACAATTGAAATATGAGGCTAGCTCCAAAAAATGAATACCAAAATAGCATTAAAACCATATGTTCGTGTGTAGATTTATTCATTTTTAGCCTAGTGAAGTAACTGATAATGAAAACTATAGAATTTGAACAAAGATTTTGAATATTAATTAAACTTGCTAAAGTTAGATATACTTAACACATGAAACTAATACGTACACATGAAAAAAAATAATATAAATCTTTCACCTTCAATTGGATAAATTCTTTACAATATTGTGAAAACCTTGCAATCAATGTTTTCAACAAGGGTTTGGCTTATCACTAGTACTTTTTTAACTGGAATTTCATTTTATTTTAATAAGAAATTGCCACATCACCCATTAATTAAATAAAATGTGGAGATTAAAATTTACTTCCACTTGCTATTGTGTATTTAAAACAAAATAAGACTTTCAATTAAAAAAGTATTGGAGATAAGCCGAACCCTTTCAACAATACTACATATATAACAACATCAACCCATACAGGAAAAAGAGTGACGCGTCATTGATAATCTGGTGAAGCACAACCAAAACTACTCTCCTTAATCTTACTTGGCCAACCTGCAAATATGTCAATTAGTGGGAAGACAATTTACACAAGATAATAGATTTAAAACAGAATTATGGGAAGACAAAACTAACCCACAGTTGGTACAAAATTAATTCACACAAATTAATTCAAAAAAATGGCGTAAAATTAAAATTATTCTCGCACTTCACCTAAAATATGACTAACACCACCCAATGCAATGGACTTAAGCATCAATTAAAACCAATAAATCATTCATTCAAGTAAGTTAATTTTTGTTAACCATAAATATCAATTGGGAATGATATTACTAACAAATACAAATATAATCTCAAAGATATTGAAAGTGAGAATTTTATCTTGTACCGGAACAAAGAAGTAAAAGAAAGAGAGTGTGTGAGAGAGAGAAAAAGATGTGATACTGGTTGTGAAAGGTTGTCTTTGATCACAGCCTCTCCACCAAACCAAATGAAATCACACCCTCATCACTGAGAAAACCAATGAAAGAGAATCAAATAAACACGTACCAACTTCATATATCAGGGGAGAAAATGAATAATTAAATAAAACAAATCAGAGAATTACCAACCTGGATTGGAGATGTAAGCCCCATAAGTTTCTATATAGTCAGTTCCTTGTAGAGAGAGAGAGAGAACTAGATGTCCATAAAAAATAAAATAACAAAAAAAAAAAAAAAACAAAAAAAGAAGAAGAGATATAGATGAATGCGTGTGGCTGGTGACTGGATAAGTCTTCAATTTGTGGAACTTATATTTGAGTAGTTATGCTTAATTTTGAATTTTAAATTTTAAATAAATGTGGAGAGACATGTGCTGATAGAGGAAAATAGATAAGTAGATTAGTGGGAGGAAAGAGAGGAAAACCGAAGGATTTTTGTTTTTTTTTTTTTTTTAAGGGGGATTTCTCTAGTATATATATATATATATATATATATATTTTTTTTTTTGAATTTTGTTGGATTGCAGTTTTAACCTTATTTTTTATTTTATTTTTTAGGAATAAAGATAAGTTAATTAAATTAGGGTATTCTTGAAAATCAACGGGATAATAACTAATTTTCTGAATTCTCTTAATAAATAGAGAAGAGAAGAGATAATATAGAGATACTATACATTTTCTTTCTAAAATTCTAGCAAAAAAATTATCTTAAATTTTTGGATTTTAGAATCCTTGACTAAAGTTCTTCTCAAGCACGATTTTTCAATGAAAGATGGACACATTCACCTACTTTTTTTCTAAAAAGCCCATTTTTTTGTTATTTTAGAGACAACTATGAATTATTATCACTAATATATATATGAGATGGGTTCAAGTTATATTTGGTGTAACTTTAAACAATATTACACCACTCATTATTTTTTAATTGAATGCGAATATTGACAAATCTACCGTTATATTATATTATCTTCATATATTTTCCATGCTTACTAAATTTCAAGGTGATCAAAGATTAATAGCCATGTCATCAATCAATTGTTAAAATTCAAGTTTTTGTAGTTTAAAATATTGCATAAAAGATGAGTTTACGGATCAAATGGTAAATAAGATTTGATTGATATGAAAATTGGCATGCATGTTAAGAACATATAGAACATGTAATTTAACAGTTCAATTTTCAAAAGATTAATTCAATAACAAGTTATTGGGTGGTGGAAGTTCTTGCTTGTTATGATAAGTGATAATTTTCCCATTACGTTTGGTGAAATATTTTCTTCTTACTGTTCCTACTCTCCTTTCTTTTGTCCTCGGATCGTTTTTTCTGTCTTTTTTATGGATGATTTCATGAAACAGTGGCAGAAACTTTCTCTCACTGAAATGGAAGGTGCCGAGTGTGCTCTCAAAGATGGAGTGATAGATGAATCCTTCGCGGTTGTGGCTAAGTTTTATACAAAGCGTAAGGTTAATCTTGAAGCCGTTGCCAGAACTTTTCGGAGTGCCTGGAAAGTTGATGGTGATTTTGAGTTTCGCGATTTGGGAAACAACAGAGCTCTTATTGTTTTCTCTGATGAAGTCGACATGAACAGAGTCCTGATACAAAGTCCATGGTCCTTTGATAAATATCTAATGGCTCTTCATAGGTTGGGTGATAATGAATGTCTCAGTTCTGTACGCTGTGACACATCAACTTTCTGGATACAAATTTCGAATCTTCCTAGTCGACACATGACTAAAGAAAATGGAATACTCATTGGCAACACTCTGGGCGAAGTGATTACTGTTGATGTTCCTGAGTGTGGCCGAGCATGGAGTACTTGTCTCCGTGTACGGGTTAAGATTGACGTAACTCAGCCCCTATGTAGAGGCAAAATGGTCAAACTGGGAGAGTCTGATAGGCGTTGGGTTTCTTTCCGTTATGAACGTCTACCGATCTACTGTTATTGGTGTGGAAAGCTCACTCATGATGGGAAAGATTGCAGGTTGTGGATTCAGAGTAATGGTTCTTTAAGTCAAGACTCACAGCAATATGGTCCATGGCTTCGGGCTGGTCCTGATCGTCTACAAAAGCCTCAAGTAGTTAAAGTTGGAACTCATGGTCCACAACAGTCCCTATACGGCGCTGCGTACACTGCAGTCACACAATCAATGGTGGTGCAACCGGTGGGTATAGCGGTTTCCAGTCTGCAGAGCCAAAGTTTAAATTCTGCTAATCCCGGGATAACTACTCCATCTGATTTGAATATCCCACAAAATATGGAGCTGCCTTCAATTCAAAATAGTTCAAATGTGTCGGTGGATTTTGAGGCTCAATTAAGGGAGATTGATAAGGCAATTGAAGAAACAGATTTTGTCAGGACTACATTGGTGCAAGGAAAGTCTGACACTCTGCCACACGTGACACCAACTGGTGAAAAGGAAGATTCAAATGGAAGTGACAAACTGCCACACGTGACAACAAGTTGTGAAAAAGAAGATGCAAATAAAAGTGAAGAAGCACTACCCGGATCCTCTATTGGGCCGATCCAGACTGGGCCTATGTTTTTGGAGAATAACAGCACGACTGCCTTTATGTTGGGCCCAGGTGAAGAAATTAATCAGATGGCCAACTTAAAAGGTAGGATTGTTCTCAAGCCTTAAAACAAAAAAGCCTTGCATTCCCTTAAGGATAAAAGTGCTATTAAGAAGTCTAAGGGATCTATGCAGCGTCTGGAACTTGTTGGTGCGGAATCTGCAGATACAGAAGGTGCAAAAGTGGTTCAAGTTGAAGACATAAAAAGGAAGCTATGTGTTTCTGATAGTTCTAATGTGGAAAACACTGTGGCCGAAAAGAAGATTAGGTTGGATGATGCTGTATCACTGGGTAAAGTTTTCGAAGAACATTTCAGAGCGGCGGAGGTTGTTAAGCAACCCCGCCGGGACCAATGAATACACTAAGCTGGAACTGTCGGGGGCTTGGGAACCCCCGAACAGTTAATGCACTCAAAAAGATAGTGCAAACTGAAGCTCCCAGTTTGGTCTTCCTTATGGAAACTAAACTTCCATTGAAGGCTATGAGAAGGTTCTCCAATATCAAGAATTCCATTGGATTGACTCAAGGTTTGGCAGTACCGAGTGAGGGGAGGAGTGGTGGTCTTGCTTTGCTTTGGAAATCTGATATTCAAGTAGATGTGCAATCCTTTTCTCGTTGGCACATTGATGCTACTGTTGATTCTGGTACACCTACTAGTAAGTGGCGTTTGACAGGGTTCTATGGCAACCCTGACACAAATGGTAGACCGGCATCATGGGTTCGTCTAACCCAGCTTGCTAAAGTCAACAATCTTCCATGGATGTGTGTGGGGGCTTTTAATGAAGTTCTTAGTGTTACAGAGAAGCAGGGTGGGGTAGATAGGCCTTCTAAACAAATAGAAAATTTCTGTCAGTGTATTAATGCCTGTGGTTTGAAGGACGTAGGATATGTGGGCTCTTGGTTTACATGGAGTATGTTTCGTAATGATTTTGGTTGGATAAGAGAGAGAATTGATCGTTTGTTTGCAACAACTGACTGGCTCAACATGTTTCCTAATGCTCGGTTATTCCATTTAGCTTCTTCTGTCTCTGATCATTGCTGTTTAATGCTGCGTTTCAACCGACAAGTTAAATGTAAGAAACAAAAGAGGCTTTTTAGATTTGAGTCCATGTGGCTTAAAGATGAAAAATGTTCAAATATAGTAAAAGAAATCTGGGCAGAAGGTGCGCTTCAGAGTGATGGGAATTGTTTTTCAACTTGTATGGATAAATGTCGAGAGGCTCTATCCCGGTGGAATATGCAACACTTTGGGCATATAGGAAAAAAGCTGATGAAAGCACAAGATTCCCTACAAGTTTTGGAAGCAAGATCAGGTGGGATGTCAAACACTGAAGAGGTATGTCAACAGAGGGCAGAGGTGAATCGATTGCTTGATTTGGAGGAAAGAATGTGGAAACAAAGGTCTGGTAATCCTTGGCTGAAGGAGGGCGACAGAAATACCAGATTTTTTCATATGAAGGCCTCGAATAGAAAGCAGCGTAATACAATTTCAGGTGTCATGGATGAATCGAATACTTGGCAGGAGAGTGATGATAAAATCTCTGAAGTAATCATTGTATACTATCAGAATCTCTTTACTACTTCCCAACCTGATATTTCCCATGAATTTCTTGAGGCCATTAAACCAGGTGTGACTCCACAAATGAATAGTTCACTCATCAAAGATTTCAGTGCTATAGAGGTTAAAAAAGCTTTTGACCAGATGTATCCTTTGAAATCTCCTGGACCAGATGGTATGCCTCCTCTCTTTTATCAGCAATTTTGGCCAGTAGTAGGGGATAGTGTTGTTAAATGTGTTCTAAATTTTTTAAATAATGGTACAGCACCTCATAATTTCCATGAAACACATATTGTCCTTATTCCAAAAGTTAAAAGCCCAACCAAGGTTTCAAAATATAGGCCTATTAGTTTATCTAATGTGGTTTATAAACTAGCTTCCAAGGTTCTTGCTAATAGGCTTAAGACTTTTATCCCTTCACTTATTACTGAAAACTAAAGTGCTTTTCTATCTGAGAGGCTTATTACAGATAATGTGCTTGTTGCTTTTGAGGTTATGAACAACATCAGTCAAAGAAAAAATGGGAAAACAGGGTCCATGGCCTTAAAACTAGACATGAGTAAGGCCTTTGATAGGGTTGAATGGAGTTGTTTAGAAAAAATCATGAAAAAAATGGGTTTTCATTCAAGGTGGATTTCTATGGTTATGACTTATGAGCTGTGTAACTTCTGTCACATACTCTATTCGCATAAATGGTGTCCCTCAAGGGCGTATTACCCCATCTAGGGGTTTGCGTCAAGGGGATCCTCTCTCTCCTTATTTGTTTTTGTTATGTGCAGAAAGTCTTTCATCTTTAATCCATAAATCAGCTCAGATGGGGACTCTTCGAGGTCTGCAGGTTTGCAAACGAAGCCCTCACATCACCCATCTTTTCTTTGCCGATGATAGTTTACTGTTTTGTAATGCTACCACGGCTGATTGTGATGAAATACAAAGACTGCTTATGGTCTATGAAAGGGCAACAGGTCAGCAAGTGAATAGGCAAAAAACCTCATTATTTTTCAGCCCAAATACTCCAACAGAGATCCAAGGAGAGATTAAGCAGAGATTTGGTGTGGATATTATTCGTTAGCATGAGAAGTACTTGGGCTTGCCTTCCCTAGTTGGTCGAAATAAACGCAATACCTTTCAACAACTTAAGGAAAGGGTAGCTAATAAACTTTCGGGATGGAAAGAGAAGTTTTTATCTATGGCTGGTAGAGAGGTGCTTATAAAGGCAGTCGTCCAATCAATACCAACGCATACAATGAGTTGTTTTCTTCTTCCAGACTCTCTTTGTGATGAACTAAATAGTATGGTGAGCAAATTCTGGTGGGGGCAGAAACATGATGAGCGAAAAATGGTGTGGATGAAATGGAACAAGTTGTGTAGACCAAAGGCTAAGGGTGGCATGGGTTTTAGGGATCTAAAAGCTTTTAATCTTGCTCTCCTAGCGAAGCAAGGATGGAGATTGCAACATGAATCAAACTCTCTCTTCTACCGTGTTTTCAAGAGTAAGTATTTCCATGATACTTCTTTTGTGGATGCCCGAAAGGGTAGAAATCCATCCTATGTCTGGCGCAGCATTCTTGCAGCCCAGCCTATTATTCGGCGAGGGATGCGTTGGCAAATTGAAAATGGTAAGAAGGTTTGCATTTGGAAGGATAAGTGGACTCCATCCCCATGTACATATAGGGTTGTATCACCTAGAATTCTGCTACCTGAAGATGCAACAGTAGATATTCTTATTGATTCTGATCATGGGTTATGGAGGACTGATCTTGTAAGGGAATTATTCCTAAGTTTTGAAGCTGAAAATATCCTAAGTATTCCTTTGAGTACTTGTATGCCACCGGATAAATTAGTTTGGGCTGCTACACCTAATGGTACTTTTACAGTTAAAAGCGCTTATTGGATTGCTATGGAAATGAAAGAGACAGAGCAAGAAGGAACTTCTAATAATGCTAGCCAAAGTAAGCTCTGGAAAGCTATTTGGTTGTCTGAGGTGCCAAACAAAATTAAAAACTTTGTATGGCGGGCTTGTCAAAATATTCTTCCCACAAAATCCAATCTTTTCCATCGGCATGTGCTCAGTTCAGACGTTTGTGACCAGTGTGGCCGGAGTAGTGAGACCACAAGTCATGTGCTGCTATTTTGTGAATTTTCCAGGTCTGTGTGGGACTCTTGTAATCTGTTGGTGGATTGTCATTGGAATTTTGCTGATGTAGTTTGGAGGCTAGGTTGTGTTGTGGGATCAGCGCCTATTTCTCTTGATCAGTTCATGGCAATTGCATGGAATATATGGCGGAATAGAAACGGTATTCGACATGGCGAGGTGCCGAAGAAAAAAGAAAATTTGATCCTAGAAGCATCCCGGTTTATCTCTGAGTTTCAAGCTGTTCAAGACCCTCCAATACCTTCTGTTTGTCTTTCCTAAACCAGTTGGTTACCTCCTGAATCGGGTGTCTACAAAGCTAATGTTGATGGTGTTGCTCCTTTGGGTCCTCTTGAAGTTAAAGCCAAAGCAATGGAAGCAGCTGTGATTTTTGCAAGAGATGTTGGTATTCAGAATATCATATTTGAGGTGATTCTTTGCAAGTCTACAATTGTTTACATGGAACCTCCAAAGCCCTCCAGCTGTTGCTAATGTTCTTAATGGCATTTTGTTCCACCTTCAATCTTTTAGTTCTTTTTCTTTTTCACATATTAGGAGAGAAGGAAACAAAGCGTCCCATATTTTAGCTCAACATGCTCAATTTGTAGGTGATTTTGCGGCATGGGTTGAGGAAACCCCAGTTTCTTAGAAACTGTTATTGCCTCTGATGTACCAGATTGTTTATGATGTACTAGACTGTGTTATGATTAATATTATGTTTGCATTTTCACATAAAAAAAAAAAGTTATTGGGTGGTGTATCATTGCTTAGAGTTATACCAGGTGTAACTTGAACCTAATTCTCTCTCTCTCTCTCTCTCTCTCTCTCTCTCTCTCTCTCTCTCTCTCTCTCTCTCTCATATATATATATATATATATATAACCCAATCCTTTGACTTTGGTTGACTTCTCCACATTTTCTACATCAGCATTTTTATTTATATTTTTTTAATTTAATTTAATTCGATTGAATTCTTTTGATTTTATAACACTAAATTGTAGAAAATTTATTAATTTTATTTAAAAAATAAATAAATTTAGTTGTTTGGTACCATACAACCACTATACTTAAAGAAGACCTAAATTATCACCTAATCAAGAAATTTTTAGATAATCCTAACAAACTATATAATAACCCATTAATATAAATCTATTAAAAAAAATGGAATATATCTCCATTGATTTGATAATTTCTACTTTCTCAAAAAAAAATTTGATAATTTCTACATTGACGACATTTAAAAAAAAAATTCTATCATATTTCCTTAAATCAATCAATCACATTTTTTAATAAGATTTAAACTCTATAATTATATCAAATGAGACTCAACAAATATATATCATTTTTAATTTCAATAGGATTTAAATTTTATATCAAATGGACTCTCCAACATATTCATCCTTTAAAAAAAAATTATATAACCAAATTTGATTAAGGAATTCATAACTCTAACCAAATTTGATTAGGAATCCATAACCCTATATTATATTATAAATAGTTTTTTTTAGGGATTATTTGTTACAATTTCAACTCTCTTGCATTGATTTTGGTTCTCAGAGTGCCTTTAAAACAAAAAGTATATAAAGTTTTCTTATCAGGTTTAATGTTAACATATATGAGAAATATTTTGGTCAATTAGAAAAAGTTTGATGAAACATAAAAGGAAAAAGATCTAAAGAACGCACAATTTGAAAATGAAATCCAATGGGATTCTAAATTCTCTCCTAAAACAAAGGAATTGCATCACCCACGAAACAAAGTCCCTGTTTTTTTGAGACAAAAACAGAGCAAGATTATTGCACATGATCTGAAAAAGAAAATAACTATCAAAGCCCAATTGGTATCTGAAAAAGAAAATAGCTAACAAACCCCAATTGGTCACATTAATGTGGTTACCAAGCCAACGGCAATGGCACTCAGACTCAGAGGGTGCATTGCATGGTCCTTAATTTCAACATATGGGTCGTAATCAGGCAGCTCATGCATTAGCACGACAAGCAAACCGCAATGAACCTGAATTACAAAAATCTAGGACAACTTTTGCCACAACATTAAAAAAAAAAAAAAGGAAAAAAATGCTAGTAGTTAGTAGTACATTATTAGCAAGGACTTTTTGGTCCCTAATAATTTAGTCGCAAAAGGCTAAATTTCTTGTACTATAATCATAACAATAGGATAATAAGTGATAATAGCAAAAAGTATACGGATGATAAAAAGAAAACAACGAATCCAAAGGCCCAAAGGTACCATAAATTTACCGAAAGTAGCAAACTGATCCGTATAAATCATCAAATTAGTATCAACGAAAAGCAAAACTAAACAAATATTGGTAAGTTCTATCATAGCATTGTTTCAATGGTACTATACCTAAAAACAAAACAGACTAATTAGAATTTAGATTCATGAGTAACATCACTCAATGTGGCTAGCCAAGCCGGTGGAAGCATCCCAGTCTGCTCATGCACAGTCTTTAGCAATGGTGGCAACATGCTATATACCCCAGCAACATCTTTCATTGCCCCATTTGCACCATCTTCACTGCCTTTTCCGTTAGACCAAACACTAATTTTGGGCTGCATTCCATTCACAGCCTGAGCATTAATCCTGGCAATGTCCTGGTACATATTCTTGTTGACCATCATGTAGTCCCTTAGTTCAATGTAATTTCCTCCCAATTGGTTCAATAGGGTGTTCAGGTAAAAGCCTTCAGCTTGTGCGAGTGCAGTGATCCCTTCAGCTTCTTTTTTCTTTGCATACAGCTCACTCTCCGCAGCCTGTTGGCGAGCATAAAAATTGGCATCTGCGCTTACCTTCTGTGCCTCAGCAGCTTTCTGTGCCTCATAGAGAACTGCTTCCGCTGCTTTTTGTTTCTTGTACAGATCCCAATTTGCCTCTTGCACCTATATCGTCAACGTTTCACATATTAACAAAAAAAATCCATTCCCTATATATCATGAGTTTTTGGATAGTGTATAAGACTTGTAAGTTGTAACCCAAATATAAACATAAAATCATAAAGTGAACCAACTTATTTGCATGACAAACCAACATGTATTACCATGTCCTTTTCATGATCTTTTTTTATTAGAAGTAGAAGATGAGTGATTTAGAAAGGGAGGAGTGGATTCAGCCACATTATAATTCAAAAAGGTGTACAATTATGAAATTCATACGAATTATGAAACTGGTAAATGGTGAAGCTGCTCACATTAAATATAAAGAAAATATATTGATTTATTCTAGGTTTTGGTCCTACAAAATGATATATTAAGGAAGTTATGGATCATGCATTCAATTAAAAATGATTAATTACATTATTAATGAAGTGATATTAAGTCTTTATCTTTAGAGGTCTGTGGGAACCCCTCCAAACTATAGCTCTATCTATGGGACCCCTATTAATCCTTCTTCTATTCTTAAACCTTAAGCCATCCAAATTTTATAAACATAATTGAAGGAGAAACTCATAATTCATAAACTAAGTAACACAACAAAATCAAGGTAAAACAAGATTACATTAGTGTCACATACCTTAGTCTCATACTCCACTGCTGCCTTGCTCAGCAATTCGGCCCTGAGTTTTTCAGTCTGATTCAATGCCTTCTTCTTCTCCACCTCAGTTTGTAACTCAGCCTCCCTTATGGCCACTGCCTTTGCCGACTCCACCTCCGCCAACTGAGAGGCTTGAGACCACCCAGCATTTTTGGTGGCCAACTCAGCCTTCGACTTGACCAACTCAGCTTCCTTCTGGTTCTTATATAGTTCCACACTAGTCTTAACGTTAATTTCCTCCTTTTGGGCATCTCCTAACCTTTGAGTCGTTATGATCTTAGTCTCAGCATCAATTTTGGCAGCGTTTTGTGATGTTAGGCCTTGGCGCTCCTTTGCTCCAATCTCACCCTTCTTCTTAGCCTCAGCAACATCAATCTATAACAACATTTATCAATTTATTAGTGCCAAGACTTATTTTGAAGAAAATATATTTTCATGCGAATGAAGTAGTCTTGTCCAATAAAATGATTATTACTTATTATAAAAATAGTAATTGATGAATAATGCTAATTATGAAATTTTTAAGTAATAAAAAGTTGCATGATCGATATATCATTGTGAAGATAAAGACAAAAAAATTAAAGGTTTTTTTTTCTCTCTCTTTAAAAACTGAACCAAAATACAATTGTAGATTCACATAAATCCAAAAGGAACCCAAAAAGAAAACAACAATACTAGGTAACAAATTTCACAACTTATTGAGGTGAAAGATTGTGATTATTGAAAACATTGACTTGAAACTTGTTATCTGTGAAATATGATTTACCTTTAAACTTAATGAAAGGAAAAAAAAAATGCAAAAGAATTATGAATATTTTCTATTAAAAACAAGTAGTGTACCTTGGCTTGATTGGCAGCCTCCATCTGGGTTTTCTGGCCAAGGTATGAAAAATACTCATGGCCAGGCACATCCACAAGTTGTTTGACATTAGCATTATAGATGAGAAGTCCAAACTGATTCAGTTCAAGTTGAACCTTTTCAAAAACCTCTTTCTTGAACTCCTTGGTACCCTTAAAGATCTGTTCCATGGTCATGGACGCAGCGAGAACTCGGGTTTCACCCTCAATGACACCCTGAACGAGTTCATCAACATGTTTGGAGCGCTTGTCATGTTTGGACATGAGCTTAGCGTAGAGAAGGAGGCTGTCCATGTCGTCGACACGAGGACCGATAGTGAAGACTGCGGGGAGAACAAAAGGGAGTTTCTCGGCGGACATGCCTTGAACTTCGAACGTGTAGTTGACTGGGGACATGTCGAGTCGGGTGTACCGTTGCCCGGGAAAAACCCATGATTTCTTGGCCAAACGTATGTCAGTGATTCCCCAGCCAGTGATGGCTAGGTACTCCGAAGCACCAGCTGTTTTCCAAATCATGGTAAAATATAAGTGTCACAGAGAGCTCAAAGAAAGAGAGATGGAGATGAGGCTTTTCTTTTCTTTTGTTCTGTTTTCTTGATGAACAAGAGGCTTTTCTTTTCTTTTATTCTGTTTTCTTGATGAATAAGAGGGTTAGGTTTAGAGGACGCTTTGAGATGAGAGAGATACAGGTTTTTCACTTTTTCTTCTTCTTGTTGATTGTTGTATAATAGATCTAGGGCTTAGAGGCGTCTTTATATATACACAGCAAAGAGTATTTGTATTATATATGGAATGCTATGCGTTATATTCGTGTCGTGGAGGAAGGTTCCAGGCAATTAGAATATAATCTTCTATGTAACAATAATGTATTAATTAGTTTTCGTGCTGTATAAATTAATTTTGATTATTATCTAGTTGGTAATTACGCGTATGTTACACATAAAATACACGTACGTATGTAACAATTAATTTACTCCCGTTTGCCGATTTGTTTCCAACTGTACGGTAGATTACGCGTTATTTTGAAATGAGGGTTTTTTTTTTTTTTTTGGTTAAAGGAATGAGAGTTTCATTCCCGTTTGTAACGCACAAAAGTTATAAACTGCAGAAACATACAGACTATAAAATACTAAAGAGATAAAGTTAAAGTCAACTACAACAATAAATGATTAAACAACTCTTAAGAAATAGCCTTAGAAGAGTGAAACACGTTCCATCCGAAAAAAAAAAAAAAAAAAAAAAGAGTGAAACACGTATCCTTAGTTACAATTGCTAAAATATAGCAATAAGCAATTAAACAATTCCTAAAAAATTGCAATAAATGATAGCTAATAATTCAATTATTAGCTTTTGAATGAATATTAATTACTTAATAATGTTGCTATTAACGTCTATTGAATCCCTTGTGTGTGTGTTTATTTCTCCAAAAAAAAAAAAGTTTTATATTAAATAGATTATTTAAAATTAAATTGGTGAGAATCTTATGCAATATAAGAATTATTGTATTTATTTAAAAAGAAGTATATTTTCATAAATTAATTTAAACAAGAAAGTATATGACAGAGTAATGCATCATCCACAGTAATTTCATAACAAATTTTAAGTGATAAGCTATTAATAGTTCTAATTTGAGCCACCATTAATATCACTAATAGCTTGCCATCTAAGATTTGTTGTAAAATTATTGTGAAAATATTGTCAATGTAGTATTGCTCTATGACAAATGTTTTCGTATTTTAAATGGCGATTTTTTTAATAATAAATGTATTGTACACGTACTATGCACGTACCGTTATTTCCCCATTTTCGTATTTTTCTGCCAAATTTTTGAAACGTACTCAGGTGCCGGCTAGTACCTGTTAATGAACCAGCTGTAATTCATTTATGATTTATCACAAATCCCACCTGTATTGGAAATTGGCAAACGTGTACCTTGGTTTTTCTAATATTCCATTTAAACTGATACACATTTAATACATATTTAATTTTTTCCACATTCTTAAAAAATTTTGAATAATTTATTTTAAATTTTATCACATTAACGGATTCTGTATAGCACTCGTTAACGGATTCTGTATAGCACCCGTTAACAGCACCCTTTTACTAACTATGATTGTCAATAACCAATATCTCTAATTCTCTATCCGTTCTTTGGTTAGATGAATATCAAAGGACATTTGATTTATTGGTTGCGTAATTTAGTATTAATGGTGAAGATTTTATGATGTAGAGACCAAGATTGAGAAGGATTTGTATTGAATTCGTCTAAGTGATTGCGGCGTACGTAGTAAAATTTCTGCCACAATAGAATTCTACTAGCTACGATAACAACCGAAGTGAATGTAAATTTAAAAGTACTAATGCTATGACACGCTATTTTCAAAATAAATTTCATATACTTTTTTGCAAAAGAAAAAGAATTAAATTATATATCTCTCTCACCAAGAAACTAAAATTAAAATTTTTAAACCCAAACTAGACCTTAAGTTGGTCCAGGAGCCATGTTATTGAGTTACCCATTCAATCAATGGATTGCTGGCAGAGCCGGCTCAACAACTTTGAGAGTATTTTTTTATATTTAAATATTAATTAAAGAATATTTATTGATTTTTTTTTATTTTTTATTTAAAATCTATTCATCCATTTTGAGATTCATTGATCCTTTTTGAGATTTAGTTTGTTTTTCAATTTTTCTCATTTTTTTTTTGAAGTTTTTCATATTTAGAAAAATATTTTCTAGAAAAGATTTGTAATAAGCAAATATTTTTAAATAAATAAAACACTATATATAATTAAAAATTATAATTTAAATAAAAATATTTTAAAAATAGAACTTGTTTTTTTAGAGAGTTTCACAATTAATGACGTCCGCTCCTGATAACTCTTTATTGTCAGACTAAGACACCAATCGGTTTTTGGTGTAGGCTAAGATTAAACTCTAAATCTTTTATTCAACTATCAGGAATTTTACCAGTTGAGCTAATTACTAGCTAGAACCCATAAAATAATAGAACCTAGTTATTACAACTATTTTAACGTTGTGACCACTTTATACTTCAAAGTTTAAACTTGCAGTTCTACATGAATAAGAATTAATTTACTACATGGTTTAATAAATTAGTATCACATAATACAAATGGGTTAATATGATATGCATCAAATTATCAATTGGTGTGATAATGTGTGTACAGGTGTTTATTATATAGTGGGTGGGGCTTAAGAATTTTTGTTAATAAAACATAAAACCCAAAAAAATCTTGAAGCTTTAAATGCAAAAATTCATCTGATTAGTGGGTGGGTTCCGTGGGTTAGTGCCTTTAGTAATAGTGTGTGGGCCATGTGGCTGTGGTGTGCTACAATGATATTTGCTATGTGCAATATGTAGTGCAGTAAGCTGTTCTGTCAGCTGTGTAGTGTAGATCATTTTTTTTTTTTTTTTTGAAATATTGAATAAAATTAAAAGCTAAAAGTTATTACAAATCAGTAGTTCAGTACTCTTCAATGACTTCAATCTTTATGAAAATTTTGGAGAGAGAGAGAGAGAGAGAGAGAGAGAGAGGATACCTCCAGGGCTGGCTCACACACATATCGTCCACGGTCCACTGCAGTTAAGCTATTGCAATGATTGATTTCACAGTGAAGAAAGAAACCTCATAAAAAAGAGAGATTCAAGATGAAGAAAAGAAATGTGAGAATGTATATAAGTGGAGAGATAGAAAGATAGAGAGATTAGAGATTTTTTCTTCTGTTTTTTGTCTATTCTTTTAGAAATTTATAATCTTTATTTTAGCATATTTCAAAACATTTAGGTTGTATTATTATTTCGGTATTAATTTTAATTTTAGCATATTTCAAGAATTAGTTAATAAATTTGTCTCCTATGATTTAATTTTGTCAGCCGAATTTGACTTTTTTTTTTTTTTTTTTTCCTTTTTTAATCTTCTGTATTTTAGGATACAATGAGACATTTTTAGTACATTATATTGACCAATAAAAACTAAAAAAAAAATTCCTTAATTAAAAGCCAAATTTGACTATTTTTTCCCCTTTTTAATCTTCTGTATTTTAAGATACAATGGGGCATTTTTAGTACATTCTATTGACCAATAAAGACTTAAAAAATGTTTTTCCTTAATTAAAAGATACATACATATATATATATATATATATATATTTATATTCTTTTACAAGTGGGTCCTTCTTTTATTTTTCTCATTTCTAATCTTCGATATTTTAGAATACAATGAGATATTTTTAATGCATTTTATTGACCAATAAAAGGACTTAAAATTGTTTTCTTAATTAAAATATATTATGTTATATTATATATATATATATATATATATATAGAGAGAGAGAGAGAGAGAGAGAGAGGTTCAAGTTATACTTGGTGTAACTCTTATAAACTTACACATTTTTACACTATAGATTTTTAAGAGATCTAACGGTTAAAAAAACACCATTAAATGTTATTGTTTTTCACCTTATTACCTAATTAATACTAGCATTCTCTGTTTCCTTATTTATTGCTTTCCACTAAATAATATTTTCTTCAACACAATCTAACAAAAAAAATTGAAAAATAATCCCATTTTCATTGATTTCACAAAACTACCCAAATATATAGTCTCTTACAAATAATAATAATATAATAATTGGAAAACATAAATAGGTATATGTTTTGAACCCAAGTGACTGTTATGTTTCTAAGGGTAGGTGTTTGTGTTTGTATCATCGGCGAAAAATACAAAAAACAATAAGATTCATACAATCTCTTACAAAAATAATAATTGAAAAATTAATTAAGGAGTCTCTGTAAAATAAAAGAAAAAAAGGGTTGGCATTTGTTAGCTTTGGACAGATTTCAATTAAACAAAGTTCCTAGCTAGAGGACAAGCAAAAAAGATTAATAAAATATAATTCACTCCAACTAGAATATTGACCCGCTATATATTTCCGTAGCAATTAAGTTTAAGCTTGGTCACTTACTAAAAAAACTTTTAAGCATCCCATCCGATTTGATTGTTTAGTGTGTGATAGGCTCAGATTTTGAAGTTTTTTTTTAAGTTCCTTTATTTATTTATTTTAAGGAGCAAATTGAAAGTCATTTGATCCTTGTTATGGATAGTTTTGTGAAATCAATTATTATGAGATTATTTTCCAATTTTTTTTTTTAGATTGTGTTGAAGAAAATATTATATGGTGGAAAGCAATTTATAAGAAGAGAGAGAAAGGAAGAGAGAATGTAGTATTAATTAGGTAATAAGGTGGAAAATAATAGCATTTAATGAGGTTTTTTCAACCATTAGATTTATTAGAAATCTACAGTATAAAAAAAGTGCAAGTTTTTAAGAGTTACACCAAGTGTAACTTGAACCCATCTCATAAACATTTATATATATATATATATATATAAAAATTCAAGTATAAGCATTCTTTTATTTGGGGGCATTAGGCAATTACATTACTTGCTTCTATAGTTAAGTTGACCCTGGTTATCGGTCAAAATGCAAAGTCAAATAAATATAAAAAATTAAATAAATATAAAAATAAGTTTTATAAATGATAAATTATAAATTAATATGTAAATTACAAAAATAAGGCATACCTAAACAACTAATTAGATTTAAGTTTAAAAACCTAACCTCCTCATCTAATTCAAAATCAAGATTTCACAAGTAACAACACCACAAAAATAAGATAAAATGATGTTATAGAATTACAACCATGGTAAAGTCTGCGATAGTTGAATAAGAGATTTGTGATTTAATCCCTGGCTACATCAAAACTTGATTGGTGTCTTGGTCTAATGATAAAGACATATCATTGAAGTAGACGCTATAAATTGAAACTTTCTAAAAAAACAAAAAAATAAAACTTAAATAAATATAATTCTATTACAGTCTTAAAAAACATACCTATTTAATTTTTAGGTTGACAATTGAATAACGAATATCTTCTCAAAACCATTAGCCTTTCACACTCTCCTATATGCACAATTCATTAAGACTTGTGATTTGCAAAATTGCACTAATGAAAAATAGGGACACAACACTGCAATGTTCAGTATTCAAAAAAAAAAAAAAAAAAAAAAAAAAAAAAAAAAAAAACTAGATTTCAACTCTATGAAATTATCAAATCATCTTAATTTAAATATTAGAAAAGTAGAAAATGATACCGCAATGGACTTATAACAATGATCATGGTTGTTGGAAAATTTTAGACCATGATTGATAGAATTAACAAGTTTTAAACCTCAGTTATTGATTAGATTTATTATGTATAAAACTTGATAAAACAAATTAACATCAATATCATGCATAGCGGAAAAATAAATAAGACAAGATATGATGACCTAGGAAAACCAATGAAACAAACTAGTTTCACAGCAAAAAATCTTGGGAGAAACCTTCCCAAAAAGCAATCTACTATAGTAAAGACAAATTTCAGATCTAGTACAAAACTTTTGTTCATAGACTCTACAATCCCCGTAGATGAACTTATAGCAGAAACCTTCTACCGCTTCAGAACCTCTGAACTCTTCAATATATGAACGTCACTCTTTTACACGGATCCCAGTATATGACTAACTAAAGATGCACGGCTCTCAGTACGTGACTAACCAAAGATGTACGGCTCTCAGTACGTGACTAACACACCAACTTGAAGAAGATATTGGCTGTAAAGTTTTTCACTTCATCAACAATGAAGATCAAGAAGTACTTGGTTACAAAACCTTAAGGCGCAAAAGACGCAGTCGCTTCTTTCAGAGAGAATAAGACATCGGTCACCTTTTGCATGTGTTCTCCTTGTATTGTCTTGTGTGACGGCCTCTAAAATAAGCCTTATATATGTCTAAAGTTGTGAGAAAAGAAACCCTACACAAATACATAAGTATGGGCCGAAAATTAGATCTGAAAAACTGATTTTTGTAATTTTCAATAGATACCTCAATAGATAGTATCTATTGAGCCTCATAAACCTCAATAGATAGCTATCTGTCGAATTTTAATGAATCAGTATTTTTTCACTTGTTTCTTGGACAGATATGCATGACTTCAATATTAGACTTGAACTCTTGTTCCTTGAAGTACTAAACCCATCCTAGATCTACCCAAATACAAGTAAAATACGTTTTGTCATAGGATTAGCCAATTACATAAAATATGTTCTTAACAATGGTCATCAGACCTATGGTTTTGAAACTTAGACTGTTTAAAGAACTAAAAAAGGGGAGAGATTTAAGAGTTTTTTAGGTCTACCCATGATGATATCATAATTAATTTAATAATTATTTAAAATATAATTAAATAAATATATTATATTAGTAAGAATTGAAAATTTGACTAAAATAGAATGGTTTTTAGACTCGGACCGTTCAAAGAATTGAAAATAGGAGAAGTTCAAGATTTTTAAGGTTGAATCGAGATTCAACTAAGGTCAAACTATGATGACTTCAAAATTAAATTAATATTAATTATTCAAATACAAATAAATGTTTTAGATGTGTAAAAATACGGAAATTAACACCAAATATAAAGCAATTTAAACAAATTTCAAATGAATTTTCATTATTTTTATAAAATATAGAAAATAATAAAATATAAACAATCTTTAAAAATTAAGTTTGGTAATCTTTCAAATAAAAATCATTTTAATTAAAATTAAAATCAATTTTAACCTAAGTTTTCAAATTTTCACATTCACATGTAATGATGTAAAATAATAATTCTATTACACAAATAAATTTAGAAAATACTATTAAGTAAATAGAGATAAAATTAAATTCGAAAGTATTAATCTTGTAAAAATACAATAAATTAAATATAAATCCAATTCCCATGTATATATATCCAATGGGTGGCACAAATTAAAGAAGCCAATTGGTGTAGTGGTTAATGTGTTGGACAAAGATCTTAAATGGATTCAATGGTTCTATACTTGATGCATGTGTTTTTTTTTCTGGTCTTGGTCTGACCATAGTTTTTTTTTTCATATTTGTGGTAGGGTCGGTTTTCAAATTTCACTTGCTAACGAACCGGTTTGGGCAGCAGTTTGCAAGTAACTAGGACCAAACCGCATAGTCCGGTTCGATTCACCAAAAACCATACACCAAGACGGTTCGTAAACCTTGAAAACCAAACTATAAAAAAGCAGTGGACCTATGAACTGTGATTGAGAATCGCCCTATTTTTAAAATTGTGGACAGTTCTTGGATTTTATATTAGAATTTTTTTTTTAGGTACTTATAACCATGGTTAAAACTTCAACCACCACGAGATTTTAGACCTTTAGATCGTATCTCCTTCTTTTTTTTCCTTCTTCTTCTCTCTCTCTTTCTCTCTCTCTCTCTCTCCATGAACTCTTCCAAAGGATGCATATGACTCAGTCCCAAATAGAAGCCCCTCCCATCACCCAAAAAAAAAAAAGAGAAAAAGCCTTCCAAGGTTCCATATATACATTATAATGGCGTTCCTGTGAGAACTAGATAACAGTGATTTGTGTTTCCTTCGAGTGTTATTGTTTCTAGCCAAATTGAACCTCAATCCTCAAACCCTGTACAACCCTTTCCCAACCTTAGACAATTAAGCCATCAATTTCATAGTCAACCCTGATCCCCATATTAATCCTAATAGTTCTACTTTTGTTGTTGTCCAATCTAGACTTCAAAATTATAAATTAAGGAAATAAGAGAGGGAAATGCAACAAATTTTCTTTAAATATATCTAGCCTAACGTAACTGAAAGTTACCCAATTGGCTCTTTTCCTCTCTATGGTTGTGAGCAATTCTTGTCTTTCAAATTTGGGTATTGTAACCAATTCAAGATTGGTTTAGATTTTGTGTTTTGGTTCTACCAGAAGATGAAATAATTAGGACATTTTTTTTTTTTGTGTAATTAGGGGATGACTATCTTTTTGTTTTCACATGAACACCAACCATTACCAAGAACTTCATTATAGCGTTTATATGGAAATCGGAACCTTGAGGGCTTTTAAAAAAAATATAGGGTTAGAGGTGGAGCTTTGGTCTCGTGAGTCCTTTGTGTCTATTAAAGGAGTTCATGGAGGTTGATCAGAGAGAGAGAGCTATGGAGGGTGGTAAGAGGATAATGATTTTTTTTTTAAATGGAATTTAATGAATTATTGGTATTAGATCTGACATGGCACCACCGCATGCACACATCCTTGGTGCAATGATCACTCTACAAGTATAAGTGCTTGTGAGGTGTGGGAGGCAAAAGCCGGAGTTCAAGTCTCTGGGAGGGAGTTTCACACACATATACACTTAGATTAAGTTAGAGTAGAATTCTATCTTGTAAAAAAAAAAAAAAAAAAAAAAAGATCTAACATGGCATTAATGTTATTTTAACCATTAGATTGATGGAAATTAATGATTTAAAAAATGTATAACTCTATAACTTATGTGACAAATTGATATTTATTTTTACATATGAGCAAAAAAATATTTTAATTTGTGGATTTAAATCAAAACCAATAACAACTTATCACTAATGATTTGTTCTAAGAGTGTTGTAAAAAGAGACTTAACATTTTTCTTATTTTTTGACGGATGGTTATGTCGAAAAAAACATTTTGAAAAACGTTTATAGTTGACATAGCTAAAATATCCTTAATTTTATAAAGACAAGTCTAAGTGTATTATTTATCACTTTTACGTGGCATTCTAAAAATATGTAATAAGAAAAATACATTTATTTTAATTGGCTTTCTCCGAAATAAAATACATTCGAGTCCAAAATAACTATTTCAATTTTTTTAATGGTTTATCAAAACATCATGCCTTGTCGTTATAAAAAAAAAAAAAAACAAAAAACAAAAAAAAAAACAAAAAACAAACACAAAAAAAAAAAAAAAAAAAGCATCATGTCAATCAACATAAATTCTTCATCCTTTAAAGATTAAATTACTTGTAAAACTTGGAGAATCCTTCTCCTCTCTAGGGCTGTCCACGGGTCGGTCCGAGTCGGGTTTGTGCCCAACCCGGAACCGACCCGACTGAATCGGGTTTTGAAACATCTCACCCGCCGCCGACCGCCGGAGTAAACGGATCGGTCCGGGTCGGACGTCAACGGGTGGCGGACGGATCGGTCGGCGCCCTACATTGGAGAAAACGGCGAGGAAACTGAGAGAAAAACCCAGATCCGGCGAAAATCTCATCGGAATCTGTGAGATTTCGCCAGATCCGGCGGGAATCTCACCGGAGTTGATGAGATTTCGCTAGATCCGGTCATAATCTCGTTAGATCTACATGAAATATCATCTGAATCAGAGTTTTTTGGCCGAGATCTGGAAATTTATCGCCGGGATCTGGGTTTTGCTCGCTGGGATCTGGGTTTTGCTCGCCGGAATCTGGATTTTTTCGTCGGATTTTGGGTTTTGACCGGTCGGTTCGGGTTCTTCGGATTTTGGGGGAGAAAACCCGCCAACCGACCCGCCATAAACGGGTTCTGGAGGCGGAGACCCGTCGCCGACCGTCACCGGCGTCGGGTCGGCCGGTTTTCGGACCGGGTCGGACGGTTTTTTCGGGTGGGTCGGGTTGCGGTTTTCTGTGGACAGCCCTACTCCTCTCATAGGAGCTCTCCCTCCCTCACTAGGCGAGCATTCTCTGTCGTTAGGGTTCCCTTGACGACCTATCGCTCCCCTTCAAGGGGCCGATATGGAGATAGTTTGAAAAATAAGGATGTACAAGAAGAAATGGAAGAATGCCCGACAAGGTTTAAAAATACTTAGGATGGTGCCGAAGCCAAGTACAGACAACTTCCCCTCACAACGATTGAGTTATCTTGGTTTCAACTTCTTTTTGAAGAATTACACATTTTCCTACTTCAACCCCCACTTATTTAGTATGATAAATTTAGCTCAATTCCTCTTTGTTCAAGCCCCATTTTGCATGAACACATGAACCAATTAGAGGTTGACTATCATGTTGTTTGTAAGAAAGTTGTCCTTGAATAAAGAATGGCTTGCTATCTTAACAGTGTGGACCAAATTCCTAGTGTGTTCACCAAGAGCTACACACAGGCGCACAATTCAAGCTTTTCAAATCCAAGAACATGGCTCATGACCAAACTCACGAACCGTGAGCTTGCAGAGTGATAAGTAGTAATTAAGGTCATAACAAGGATCATGGAACTAATGCAAACATCAAGAATCATGTAGATCCTAGTCAACGATCATTATGTGGGGATTAATATGAGTCAATTGCATTGTATAATTTGAATTTGAATATTTTTTGTAAATACATCCTCAAGAAAAAGAGACGTGATGTACATTTTTTGTAAGTATATATGGGCAAGCTATTTCATGGCTTGTAAGCCCAATTCACAATCTTTGTATTATTTTATCCTTTCCCTAGTACAACATGAGAGCGACTATATATACGCTATACATCCAAAATCAAATTGTAAATAGTATATCTATGAAGAAACTTAAGATAATGGAAAAGGAGGTTAGGCTAGCTACGGAAGGAAGCTCGGTTATTGATGTCTAGTTTCTTCAATCACACTAGTCTACAATTATGAATTTTGAGCATTTTGGGGTGATTCTTTAGCCATACTTTGCATTTGAATTTGACTTGCTTCAATCGGGCCTCTTGTACTTTCTTCACTGCTCTTAAATGGTCCTTTAAATTTGATCGTGCTACCCATCTTCATGCGGTGAGAAAATATTTTAAAACAAGTAAATAGAAAGGAATGAGGATTTCATATTTCAGGTGAAGCTTCTACATTATTACAAAAATAAAGCATGTGTGTGTATATCTAACCTGGGTCACAATAGCATACAAAGGCAAAGTACTATAGCTGCATAGCACTTGAACAATCAACCTGCATAAAGAAACTATTACCTTAGCATGTTAACGATGGGACACACAAAAACATGGCTAGCAAAAGAAAATATGTTCCACATTCTCCCTATCTCCAGAGTTTTACCCCACAATAAGTCTTGGGATGATGAAGCCCAATTTGTCCATGATGCATGAATTGAATCCATATGTGAACTGCAGATGAGTAAATTTTACGATTATATTAGAACATATGCCTTTGGAATTTCATGTGCACGTATACTATTAGGCAACTGACCGATATATGTTTACTCACCAAGATCCAGAAGAAGAATCCAATCTCAAATGAATTCTGAAACAAAATGAAGTGAATTAAGGTGAGAACAAGAGCAGGGCTACTAAACCAAAAGTAATCATCTGAAGGCTTCACTGGTGGTGCTACTTCATGCACTTCATGATTGTCTCTCTTCGTCTCTGTCTCCTGTAGTTGTGCTTCATGATCATGTATGTTCTTCTCTACTACTACCTCCTGAGCCAAACGGGTGATGATGTGCTGTAACTTAGCACCCACAAGAAGTAGCAGCTATCACCCCAAACAAGTAAAACAAGAGTCTAATTATATGTCAGTCCATTATATAATTTAGTATCAATAAAAATTTAATAAATTTCCAATGGAAATCAACCTAAAACACTTACAATCAATGGCAAAAAGGACAACCAAAAATACGTGTTCCATCCTGCTTTCATGTTTAACTTAGACACAAGTAAAACGTGAAATTGCAATTGGGAAATGAGGTGTATCAATTATGATATAAGGAAATTACCTGCCACATTCAGCAGCAAAAAAACCACAACAAACAGCCACAGGTACCAGCTGCAGTTGACAATGTTTATGTAAAAATTCACTTTCCATCCTGGAAGATTGTTCAATAATTAGATTTAAGCTGTATCTTCAAGTGTTACCTTACACCGATAACTTTTCTGAAATCAACTGCAAGAGTCTGCATCACATGATGGTGAAAATTATATTTAGGGTCATCAGGGTAGTGTTTCTGCAGGGAGAAAACAAAAGTAATTAGCGGATAAAACAAACTATAGCTCTGTTTGGGAATGCGGCACGTTTGCTGCGTTCCCACGTTTCCAGCGTTTTTTTTTTTAAGCCCCGCATATGTCACTGTTCATTGGCCATGAACAGTGATTTTAGGCCAATAAACAGTGATATTTACTGTAGCAAACAGTAAAAAAAAAAATATATATATATATTTTCAGTTTTCAGCAAAATAAGCGGTATCCAAACGCATACATAGACACGCATAATTTGGTATGTAGAAATGATGAAAACTTAACCTTGATGAATCCTTGTCGCATTGCTTTGTATTCTGACTTGGTGACAGAGGCATAAAATTGTTTGAATAATGACATCTACCAATAAACATATAACTGAATGTCACCACATTTGAGATAATTAAGGTTAAGTTTACCCTTCTATTTCAGGTGTAAAATAACTGGACACCACATGCATGGTAGAGATATGAGAATTAATTAATTCATATACATCTTTAGATGTATTATATTTAAAAGGAAAAATTTATGTTTATTTTTAGGTGTAAAAAAAAATGACAACTATTAAAATGCTTTAAAAAATTTATAAAGTCGGAGGAATTTTTTAAAATAAAACAGATTATCTTCTAAACTCATTATGGTCACGCATGCAAGAGTTTCTCACTAGTGTCTGATGGCATGGACATCAAGAATTTTAGAGTATAAATCTATGCTTCTTAGTACGAGAGACTAGCTATCTTTGAGTTCATCCAATTAATGAAAGGAAAGGACAAACACGTAGAGATTACTCGAGATTGATAATTTGTAAATTTCATCATTCCATGAATAGGTTTCAATCTTACCATCCAACTAACAACTGCTGCCTTTCTCCAATATCCAGCTCCACGTTCTTTCAAGAAATCTAGGCGGTGACCAGTATCATGAACATAAGCGTCGTTGCCACCTGTTAGACCTGCACAAATTATTATATTCATGCATACATTCCAAAACAAACCAAAATATTTACAAAGATCATTTAGAAATTTTTTGAAAATTCCGATTTACATTACCCTTCTTTGATTCAATTTCATTCCTAATAGAATCCTCCCAGAACTTCCATTGGCGTATCTTCATATTTAGAAGAAAAACTTCAGAAATTATGAAAGACTAGAGATATAGTTAGGTATTTGTCCGATTTCCACAAAGAATGCAGACTTCAAACTAGTTACATCATGAACAAAAGCCACGAAATTAAAACATATAATGCAATGAAATCGGAGGTTAGGATCATCAATGCATTACCCTGGCTGCTCCAAGAGTCATTATAGTGACACAGAAGATTACATGAACAACTGCCAATACAAAGATGAAAATGTGTAGTTGGTGTAATGCTTCCAATGGTAACAATGGAGCTTTTCCCTGGTCAAGAGAGAGAGAACCACCAGTGATATAACTATAAATCAATTGAATATAAGCTGGTCTATTAGATAGCAAATATGTACAAATGTTTCTTTAGTGGAAGAATCCAGTCCTTTTTCTATCTATAAGCATCATTTTCTCATTCCTATTGCTATTAAGCAACCTATCCATAAATTGTTTCTGTATTTTCTAATGATTACATGGACTAGTCCAAAATTTTCCATATCTGCATTGTATGGCTACGTAGTGTATGGGTTGCATATTCTTAAGGTTATTTCTCATTCTTATATATGCATGTATTATAAGTGTGTTACAAATATATTAAGTCCAGGCCTACTGCAGCAATATTTGGTTGCACCTTTAATTAAATAAAAAAAATAAAAATAAAAATAAACGTAGTAGCGTTAGAACTTGGATGCAAACTCTTAAAAATCCATAGAAGAATATTTTGAATTTAGAAGGAAAAATTCTTGAATCCACCGAAAATAAAGATAACTTCAATATTTTTATTACTTCAATTTTATTGATAGCAAATTGTTACTTCAATGCGTGGTTCAACCACAGTTGTAGTTGTATAACACGTACCAGTATTTACTTGTACTTTAGCAATACCCTAGTTATTGCTACCTACATCGAGAGGAAACTCCTATGTTACTGCTGATATAGAATAATTATTCACACTATGATAGGACTGTTAAATTTTCATGATTCAATTAAAAAATGATTCAACTACGTATATATGTACAAGTATATAGTATGTCAAGAACCTTATAGCTCAATTGAAACTTTTTGATATTTTTAACAAAGATGTTTATGCTTTAAATCCATTCTCTTCCCAACAAAGGAATTATATATATATATATATATATATATGTAATTTCTAGTGACCTCTACTTCATGACCCCTTCTCTCTAGCTAATTGTTATATCTCCTGGAATTTAATTACAAGCAGTTAAGAAGTGATGAAAAATGATGTGTAAAAAAAATACTTGAAATCGTACTATCATATACCTCATGTAGGCAATGCCCTGAATTAGCATCTTCAAACAAAAGTCGTTGTGGATTGTTTGTAGCTGGATTAGAGTAATGCTCGGTATTATTGGGGGAAACAATGTACCTCTTCTTGCATGGAAGCATGAAATTTGAAAGATGAGTTGGTACACATATGCGACTTATCAAGCTTTGAAAGACTGTTAGTAGAAGGGAAATGAACCCTAAAAGCATCAGTTCTGTAAACAAACGTCAGAAGTGCATTAATTAGGGTTGAACATAATCTTATATCTTATTTTTGTGTTCTACTTAATGCTTCATTAATCACAACTTTTCACATATTTTTTTCTTATAAAATACCCGAAGTATAAAATAGAAAAAATAATAATAAAACATAAAAAATAATAATAAAACATATGACAAGTTGTTATTGATGAAACATAAAATAAAACACAAAAATTAAAACAAGATTTGTATTTGATTAGGATTAGCAAATAATATTAAAAATTAAGGAAAAAAACCTAGTCATGTTATGTTGAATATGCATGGTAAAATGTTAAGTCTAGCCTATGAGAGAGAGAAAGAGAGCACCTTCTTTTAATTTTTGTAATGCTGCAAATAGTTCATCTTGTTTTTTACGTATCAACAACTGAAACGAAAGGCAACACATGTACATCAAAACAGAAAACTGCTTTACAAAATTAAGAAGAAAATTAGTTTTCCATAATCAGAGGAAAGATGCTCATTGAGCGGCTGGCTTCCAGCCTATTAGTACATAGTAACTTTCGTTGTTTGCTAATCAAACACACAAAATCTAACTATTTTTTTTCCCCTAGAATTTTGACCAGCCCATGCTATGGTCTTCTACACCTGTATGCATGGTTATGATGTGCCTTCTCCGTTATTATTATTATTATTATTTTCTTTCAGCTTATTCCTCAATATTAATTTAGGATTATTATTCTTTTAGAATTGAAATTGTTCCTCTTTTTTAGCATTCACGAAAAGCTACGGGTTTCGTTTTATGCAATTTGAAAAGGATATCAGAATAAAGGTTTATGTTTTATATTAGTAGTTAGGTTTTCGCAGGGCTGGGGATTCAAAATATTGTTTTTATCCTTAGAGTTTTTATGAGTTTTGCAATTTGTTTCTAAACTTTAATAATTTTTTTTTTTTTAGTTTCTTAACTATTTAAAGAGATTTTTTCAATAATTTACGGATGACAAATTGAATTTTTACAATAATAAAGGGATGAAAAACATTTTAAATTGAACATTGATGAGTATAACCTTCTCAATAGTTTAAGATCGAGAACAAATTTTTCAAAATTTAGGAAAGAAAAATGCAATTTATGCAAAATTTAGGAATGAAAACATCGTATATTTTAACCAAGAAAAAAGAAAGTATTCTTCATACTTTTTTTTTCTAGAACAAAAACAAAGAGCATGTTTTTATTTTGTTTTGAATTATGCATGCTTTTGGAAATAAGTGATTTTTTTTTTTTTTCTTGAAAACTGAAAAGAAAAATTTTACAAGATAGCTATTTTTAAAAATAATGAAAAAAAAATTTTTTTTTGTTTAGTTGGTGCTTCAGCTCTTAATGATATATTCCAGTTCTTGACATAACTCTCAATTGAGAAATTAATAAACCCATTCATAGATTTGACAAATTAATGCATAACAACCAAGTAAAACTTTGGTTCAAAATTCAATTGGATTATCAAAATTGATCATGAATAAAGCAAGGCGTAAGTCCATGAAAGAAAATGTGGCTAGATACACAGTTACTCCATAACCGTGAGCAATGTAAGAATGGAGATTCTAGAGGGTGATTCAAGGGATTTTTATTCATACCTTTCCAAGTCGATGCAGAGCGCGCTCAACGCATAAAGATATGAGAACAATAATGAAGCAGACGGTGGCAACTACCCAGGTGGGCGTATACACTAGGGAGTCTGTGTGTTCCAATTCCATGTCTTGCTAACACAGTGGACAACATATGACAGTGTTGAACTTAAGGCATAAGAAAGATGGTTGCTCATGTTGATGTTGGGAAGCAAAGAATAGAATATGTAAAAGCTAAAATGGAGCAGAATATACATATTCAATGAGTGGAAGTTGATTTATTGGTGACCACTCTACGTAACGCACAGAATCTACCATGTCGGAAAGGAAAACTGGTTGCCAAACCATTTGCCAAACAACAAAACAATCTATGGGACCACCACTTTTGCTTTGAAGTTTAGAATTATATTTTTATAAACAAGGACCAAACAATCTATAATATTGAAAAAAACAATATCACAAGCTCTAATCCCTAATCCTAAATACAAAAACTTGTGATGAAAGAGTCCATACCCAAACCTTCAAACCAAAGCCCAAACAGGAAAACTTTGTAATGCAAAATCAAAAACCACAAAATCCAAACCCGGAACACGAAAACTAGTAATGTAAAATCTCAAACTTCAAGACCCAAAACCCCACACCCCAAAACTCGTACGCAATGTGAAAACCCAAATACGAAAACTTACAATGAAAGAGCCCAAAACTTGGGCCGCACAACACAAACCAAAAATCCAAAAATACGTACAATGTGGAAACCCAAACATAAAAAATAAAAGGTACCAAATGCGCACTGTGATGGGTAGTTCACAAGTACAAAATTCTTATAGGGGGGAATGAGGGTGAGAGCAGAAGTTTAAGTCTCTAGAAAAAATTTTATAAATATATATTCAAATTAAGTTTGAGTAAAATTTTTATTTTATATAAAAAAAAAATTAGCACTACTAAAACCTGAAAAGAGAGAGTGATATATATATATATATATATAGAGAGAGAGAGAGAGAGAGAGAGAGAGAGAGAGAGAGAGAGAGAGAGAGAGAGAGAGAAGGCAAACAATTACTGTAGCGAACCGTTGCATAATAAAACATAAATAAAAATCTTGAAATGAATTCTGTTATAACTAATTCTGGATGGCTCATGTTTTGACTCAATATGCCAAAAAAAATTGATTCTTATGTAACTTGGATAAAGGAAAATCCATTCATGGTTGAGTCTGCTTTGTCTCATAATGTATCGTTTTTATCTTCTTAATAAAGTTACAATATTCTTATTAAGAAAAAAAAAAAATTTCTGGATGGCTGACATCATCCTCCAAAGCATTCTAAAAGCTTTGGGTTGGCCAAATTTATTAGAAATGGCCTTGAGCCAATTTCAGGGTTAAATGCTTAAATCTCGTAACTTCTCGGGCTGCACAGTGGACCATATTGCAAGAATCATATTAATCATCCTATCCACACTTTGATTAATTTTCTACTTATATGAAAGCCTTGGATTGGATGTCTAGTATAAAATAAAATTAATTATAGTCTAAAAGTCCCTATATTTTATGAGACATGAACAAAAGAATGGAGAAATGTCATTTTCTAGTATCAAGTTCAGGATAATTTTGAGCACTTCTTAAATTGTTTTCACTTTTGACTCTTAAAAGGGGAATATTTCTATTTTCATCATCGTCATTAGGTGCGCATATGTTTGGTGAATTTAGTCGGTAAAAAATGTGGCAAAGACACATATTTTCTCATGTGTCCCTTATGTTTATACTCACCAATACGTACGGCAACTTTCATAAAACATATATATCATTTTCTTTTTTTTCCTTTTTTTGCTAGGTAAGTGCGGGGGATTGAACCCCCGAGCAACAGGTAAAAATTTGGCAGCATTTCATCTTATATATTTGTGCATTGGAAGTCAAAGAGAGTTTTGTAATTGGTACAGCATGGTGTACCGGCGGAAACTTCCTTGGCCACTTGAGAAGCAATCGTTCATGAGAGAGCATGCCAAGCGACCAACTTGGTTGGTCCATTCTAAAAACTTTTAATATTTCCAAGTTGTCGAACTTATTTTAAGGTATTCTCAACATCAAATATTTGCAAATGAGACGTGGTTGAAAGCTTCTGATGCCAATTCTCTATTTAGGCTATGGTTGTGCTCAAATTTTCTCTATTTTAGGGAGTTATGAGCATATGGTTTATAGACCCAAACTCTTCAAAAAATCGGAAAAGATAGAAGTTTAAGATTCTTAAGGTCGGATCAAGGTTCAATCGAAGTCGAACCATTATAACGTCAAAATTAATTTAATATTATTTAAAATACAAATAAATCTATTAAATGTGTAAAAATATGGAAATCTACCCTTAAAAAAAAATATAAAGAAATTAAAACAACTTTCAAACAAATTTTCGTTATTTTTATAAAGTGAATAGAAAATAACAAATATAAACAAGCTTTAAAAGTTGTGTTTATTAATCTTTCAAATAAAAAGAATTTTAATTTAAAATAAAATCATTCATAAATTTACAAATTTTATATTCATATTTATTGATATAAAAGCATGATTCATGAACAAAAATAAATTTAGAAAATACTATTAAGTAAATAGTGATAAAATTAAATGCAAAGCTATTAATCTTGTACAATTAAAGTAAATAAAATATAAATTTCAAATATGACACAAGGAAGCTAACTAGTTCAATGGTCAGTGTGTTGGATAGGGCTCTTAAATAAGCGGGAGGTTGTTGGTTCTATACTTGATGCATGCATTTTTCACTACTTATTTTAGGACCCATTTTCACTCTCTAAAGAACCGGGTTGGGTCATAGGTAACTGGGTCGGACCGTCTGATCCGGTTCGGATTTGACAACCTTGGTTATGAGCACAAGAATGTGGCAATGCACCCATTTCAAGGTTTTCTAAAATTTGTGAGTTTGGATTCATTTTTCTGATTTTTTAATACCAGCGACTCTTTTAAACTAGGAGTGGCAAAATTTGACACGACTTGTGAACCTGACACTACTAACATGTTTATAGACAGGTTATAGGTTGAGGCTAAACGGGTTCGGATCATATTCGAGTCAACACAATTAACCCGTTTAATAAATTGGTTGTGTTCATGTTCAAGATGCAAACCTGTTTGACCCGTTTAACTTATAGATATATTAGCCTTTTGTTGTTATTTTTGCTTAATTTATGGTTGTAATTATATGTTTATTACTATATTTATGGTTGTAACTGTATTTTAATTTTAGATATATGAAAATTGATAGTAAATTATTCAGGTCAAGCATGTACTATTATTGACATTTGCATGACTTGTTTATTAAACGGGTTAAACATATTGTGCTAGATCGGCTTATTTAATAAACATGTCAAGTTAGGGTTGAGGATTTTTAACATATTTACTAAACAAATCGTGTTCGAGTCAACCTATATAGCCAAATACTCATGGATCGACACGACATGAACCTGGACTGTGAATAGAAATTGCCATCCCTACTTTAAACTAAAGCTTGTTGTATGAGCTTTCCAATGGCACATGACACATACAACTCTAATAACATTGATTTTATGAGAATGAAAAAATTCGTATGGTGAAGATTATTGGTATCATGGTGTTCATATCTATTTGACTAAGACTGACTATGGTATCATGATGTTCATATCTTTTGAATGAACTAAGTGACCCTTTGTCACGGGAAGAGAACAATGACTTGTCTTTTTCCCACAGATGGCGCCAAATTGATGATGCCAAAAATCGCCAGTTAGGTCACTTGTCCAGTTCAAAACTTTTAACGATCTTGTAAGATCTGAAAGATAAAGAGAGTTTATCAAAGAGACCATTGGGTTGTTCCTGGTGGGAGAGCCTCCAATGCTTGAGTTAGTATCAGTCCATATCTTTCGTATATAGACAGTAGTTTTGTAGTAGTTTTTGACATACCTTAGCAAGTGAGGCAGATTGTCCCTTTTATAAGTGACTTAGGTAGCTGTTGGATATAAATGAGGGTGATCATTACCCTAATTGTAACATTCTTTGTCTTGATGAGAGTTTAAGACCTTTGATGGTTATTGTACGGCACTGGGATACCCAGGCCCATTTGGGCCTTGAGCTTTAACCCGATAGTATGGCCCATACCGCCCTTAGGCCCAGGCCTCAGGCCACCCTAAAGCTCATTTGGACAAACGAACTTCTTCAGCACATATCACACTACGTCACCTGGATCACGCCTAGTGAACCACTTCCCAAACAAAGAGACAATTGCCCGGGGGTATCATCTCTCGGTTGCTCGGTAGTGCCTTAGGTCATATCTCTGCCGAGCAACTCTACTGATGTGAGAACTAGTTCCAAGGCCACTCATACCACACCCCACTCTCACCTAAACATCCACTTAGCAATTATAACATTAGACCTCCTCTACCACAAACCACAAGAGTAATCATAACTCTCCACTAATTATTAGGCTATAAATATCAGAAGCTAAAGAGGGAAAGGGGGTTTGAAAGGTTTGCAAAGAAACTGAGGATAGAGAGAGAAGAGAGTATCAAACCAACACAGTAACAATAGGAGAAGAGGGAGTAAGATAATTGAGAGAGGAAGGCAGTTCCATTGGGTCTCTGTATAAGGAACCACCCAGAGTAGGAAATCCAAAGCCCATATCACAAATAGATTATGAGCCCAAGTGAAGGTTGGTCCATCAACCCCCCTTTTTGGCATGCACAATTGACACCGTCTGTGGGAATCTCAACTGAGACTCACGCTCGGGAAAATGTCTAGAAGATGTTTAGGGAGTTACGCCGAAAGTGGTTCGGTGGGATCTTGTTGAGGATCCACCTAGTGAGAACGGAGGCACAAGAGGTGTGAAGATAGGGATCGTGAACAAGAGGAAGAGCAGTCCTGCCTTGGAGAAAGGTCGTACCAAACCCACCGGACAATATCGGGTGTTTTGGGGCACGGGCAATTTGACGAGAGAGATGAGGAACTTGAGCTGTTATGTAAACTGGTGAGAGATTTGGAGTTGGAAGCAAGGGGTAGGCACCAGAGGAAGGATTGAGACGACCAAGAAGGGAGATCTGATAGTGGGGGAAATCATTATGGGGTAGGGTCTAATCAGTCAAGTTCCCGTCGATGCTGGGACCGTTCACATTCACGGGAGTCCTGTGACACTGAAACCATTCATGTTCACAGGAGTATGCAGACCGAGGTTCAGATTCCCCAGAAGAGCAACAGCCCCATAATGCCGCCATGGATGCAAAAAGCTGCGCCTTACGCAGAGCTACTCGATCGCCGTTCTCAGACGACATTGAACGGGCCCTAATGCCAAGCAGATTTACGCGCCCCCGATTTAATTCCTACAATGGAAAAACGAATCCGGTAGAGCACGTTAGCCATTATATCCAGATGATGTCTTTGCATACTCACAATGGCACGCTGTAAGGTATTTCCCTTAAGCCTCGGGCCCACCGCTTTGAGATGGTTTAATGGGTTACGGAAGGGTTCTATTCAAAATTTTGCTGAGTTGATCCAAGAATTCGATGCCAGGTTTGTAACTTGTAGCTAGGTGCCACAACCAATGGATGCATTGCTATCTATGAAGATGGGGGTTGGGGAAACCCTTCGCAGTTATGCTAGTCAGTATTAGGAGCTTTATAGTGAGATCAGTGGGGGCAACAAGAAGATTGCGGTGAGCACCTTTAGGATGGGGCTGCCCGAGGACTCCGAACTACGGGAGTCACTGACGAAGAAGCCTCCCGAGGATATGAGGCAGCTCATGAGGCGTATTGAGGAGTACAAACGCTTGGAGGATGATCGGCTGCAGAGTAAGGGTAAGGCCCCGTTAGTGAATCATCCTCAACAGAGCGGTTTTCAACCAAGGCTTCAAAAGGATTTAAGGATATAAGAGCCAGAGTTGTAACTAGGGGAGGTGAACGTGACGTTTAAGGAGCTAGTGCACAGAATTGTAGACTGGATCAAGAACGAGCCGTACTTCAGATGGCCGAACAAGATGGGGGATGACCCATCTCAGAGAAACCATAATTTATACTGTACCTATCACAAGGATAAGGGGCATACCATCGAGCAGTGCTGAGTGTTAAAAGACCATTTAGGGCAATTGGTGAAGGTGGGATATCTGAAGGAGTTTGTGGTGGATTTAGGGAACAGAGGTACTGGGCAAGGTACTCAACAAAAAGGGAACATTCTCTTGCCTCCATTGGGAGTAATTGAAGTCATCCATGCTGCCCCGAGGGTACTGTTGTGGCCGGGAGAAGAGGAGCGTTGACCATAGCACCCGTGGGAAACTGCTCAGGCGAGTGATCCCTCTAGAAGAATATGAAGATTGGTCGGGAACCCATCACTTTTAACGACGATGATTTAGAAGGAACAATTCAGCCGCACGATGATGCATTGGTGGTGACGGCCTGGATAAACGGTTTCATAGTAAAGTGGGTAATGGTAGACCAAGGATATGGGGCCGATGTAATGTATCCGAATCTGTTCAGAGGGCTCGGACTGAAGAATGAGCACCTCTCAAAGTACGATACGCCCCTGGTCAGGTTTAATGGCCAGGTGGTGATTCCTGAGGGGCAAATATCACTTCCCGTGAATATGGAAGGAAATGATAGGGGCAATTCGTTTTCTCGTTATATAGCCATTCTGGGAAGGCTGTAGATCCATGTGATAGGGGCAATCCTTTCCACCCTGCATGTGAAAGTTAAGTTCCCTACCGAGCAGGGCGTTGCGGTAGTAAGGAGGAGCCAGCAAATGGCCAGGCAATGTTTAGTAGTGGCCACGGTTGATTGGAAACATGAGCAGATCAAACAGAAGGAAATCGCTGAGGAAGTCTCTTTATAGCAACTACAGGAGCCTCGAGAGGGAACGGGGGCTAGTTGTGCCGATGAATTAGTTAGAGTAAAGATTCTACCGAATGTTGAACGGTATTTTCAAATAGGGCAAGTATGAGGGATAGGGATAAGGTAGAGACATTGTTTTTTCTTATACAGAATGTAGATGTGTTTGCTTGGAGATCGTATGAGGTGCCCGGGGTCGATCCCGAGTTCATCGTTCACAAGCTTAACGTAAACCTGTCATTTCCTCCAAAGAAGCAGAGGTCGAGAAGGTCGGCTAAGGAACACGTTGAGCTAGTGAGACAGGAGGTCGGGAGGTTAAAAGAGGCCAGGGCAATAAAGGAACTCTTCTTCCCGGAATGGCCGGCGAATACCGTGGTGGTCAAGAAGAAAAATGGAAAATAGAGAGTTTGTGTAGATTTCACAGATTTGAACCGAGTGTGCCCAAAGGACCCGTTCCCTATGCTAAAGATAGACCAATTAGTCGATGCCACCTATAGGCACCCGAGGATAAGTTTCCTGGACGCCTTTCAGGGTTATTATCAGATCGCCCTAGCTGCCGAGGACCAGGAGAAGTCAACATTCATATCCCCTAATGCAAACTACCATTACACCGTGATGCC
This sequence comes from Lithocarpus polystachyus, assembly GCA_033629205.1. Lineage (NCBI taxonomy): Eukaryota > Viridiplantae > Streptophyta > Magnoliopsida > Fagales > Fagaceae > Lithocarpus > Lithocarpus polystachyus. Next base: position 33,997,767 of record CM066166.1, on the reverse strand, counting down.
CTTCGGGTTAAAGAATGCCGAGGCGACATATCAACGAATGATGACTAGAATGTTTCGGGACAAGATCGGGCGTACGGTTGAGGTGTATATGGACGACATGGTGGTAAAAAGCAAACCAGAGATGCGGCATACAGAAGATCTCCAGGGGGTATTTGAAGTGTTGCGGCAACATAAGTTGCGCCTAAACGCAGACAAGTGTGCTTTTGGGGTGGGGGCTGGTAAGTTCCTAGGTTATCTAATCACTAAACAGGGGATAGAAGTCAATTCAGATTAGATTGAAGCCGTGCAACGCCTCAAGCCACCGAGCAATCCGAAGGAAGTGCAGGTGTAGACCGAAATGTTAGCTGCCCTTAATCGATTCATTTCTAAGTTTGCCAATTGATGTCGTCCATTCTACTAACTTTTGAAGAAGTGGAAGGGGTTCTAATGGAATGAGGAATGTGAAAGAGCTTTTCAGGATTTGAAGGAGTATTTGGTGATGGCACCCATGTTAACAGCCCCAGAACCTGGGGAAGATTTATTCATGTACCTTTCGGTGTCTGATCATGCTGAAAGTGTCATGCTATTAAGGGACCAAGGAGTGCAGTAGCCTGTGTATTACATCAGTAAGACCTTGGTTGATGCGGAGACAAGATATTTATCCTTGGAGAAGATGGTGCTAGCACTAGTGCACGTTACGAGGAAGTTGTCTTACTATTTTCAAGCTCATACCGTCTATGTCCTGACCGACTACCCTTTGCAGTCGTTGTTGAAAAGATCCGACTTTACGGGCCGGATAGCTAAATGGAGGACTCGGCTAGGATCCTTCGATATAAGGTACAGGCCAAGAAGTTTGGTGAAAGGCCAAGTTCTTGTTGATTTTGTCGCAGAGTTTTCTCCTAAGCACGAAAGGGAGATGGTTTGTCATGTGGAATGTTGCCCGTGGAAGGTATTTGTGGATGGTGCATCAAATGCTATAGGGGCTGGTGCCGGGAATGTCATTATCACCCCAGAAGGAATACTGTCATGCCCTAAACCCCAAAGGGTCCAAAGCATGAGAAAGACATCTCAAAGTACTTGTTTTCCTTTTTGACAGTTCAATCCACATAAATCATAACAAGTACCAACATCAAGAATTATCATAATAATGCCATTGAATATGCTCTCTAAGTAAATCAGAGCTCTAAGCATTAATTACAAGGACTATTGGCAACAAAAGAATAGAAGTCTGAATAAATAATTACATACCATTAGCTTGTTCCATCAGTGAGAATAAAGTCACAACCACTATAATATACAAAAGAATGAGTCAAGCCTATTTTAAGATGTACATTATTTAATATCTCCATTACAAAAGTTCAGCCTCCATCAATAGTTAATCTAACTACTGTTAGCCACTAAAAAGCTGTCTCAAAAGATTGTTGCCTACTCTGAAAAGTTTATAAAATAATGAGATGAGACAGAGCCCAGTAAGTAGCATAATTAAAAGGGGTGGGGGAAATGTAAGTTTCATGACAATGAACATTTTACAGACATGCTAAAATTTGGGAATTTCCTTTTGAATTCTGCAAAATAAATTTCTTTAACATCATGACAAGAATGATAGACATATTGTAGCACCAAGCTTCTCAAAGTAACTAGGAAACTATATATTATTCATTGTGAGCCATAAAATATCCAATACCATTTCAAATCCAGAAACCTCACCCAAGGCCATATGACAAGGTCGTCACACAGACGGGGTAATCACCAATATCATGGCACAATGACAAAACCATGTCAAAAGCTCACAAGTTAATGTATTTGAAATACACAGTTCATTTCCAAGTAGTTTCATAAAATATTTCAATAACCAAATAGCCACAATATTCTCAAAGTCCCTTAAGCTTCTTGTCATAAATATTTTGCGTAAATTTTCCAAATAATACAAGCTAAGATAAAATATCTTTAGAATTTGCAAATAATGCAAATAAATTCATAAAATCCATTCCCAAGAATTTTATAAAAGAAGCGTATCTTTTCCAAGCTAACAAATCATGTATTTCCCCATTTGCATTACCAAATATGATGCACTTTTCACAAATAATCACATACATTAAAGTTACAACATAGAGCTTTCTAGGAAAACATAGTTTTCATAAACAATTTCCCAAAATGTGTTTAACCCAAAAACAACGCTTTATGCAACATGGTTATTTTCCAAAAACTCCATTAAAAGCTACTTACCTTGCAACCCTCAAAAAGCTTAACTCTCCAAGCTCCAAAGGAGATTAGCTAGAACCTAAACAATATCAGGCAAACCTATTATAATAATTAAGCATAAACCTTGAAATTGTATCTAGCTACAAATCAAAAATTGTCAAATAAGCACTTTGATTAGCCAAGCCTAGTATTTAGCCTTACAAAAATATTTTCCACTTCCAAAGTTTTTCAACCAATTCATTCACAAGGCTTAGACTCCAATTTATAAAATTAACACATTCAAGGTATTATATCTAACATCAAAACCTCAACACCTGCTAAGTACTTCCCACAAGGTTTACATCATATCAACAAGAGACCCATGATACCAAATATCATAATATCCTCCAAGTCAAATTATTTGAATGGTTAACTAGCTCCAAATAATCAATAAAAATTATATTCACCATTTATTTCACATTAAAAAGCTAAAACCCCTAAATCTTCACCACTTAGCTAACCACCATTGCAAAAATAATAAACCCACTCATCAAATACATCCACTAAGACCAAAACCCATATATAAAAACACATAAATATCACTTCTAATGCTCATAAATCACATAGGTTTTATTATTTAAGCTTAGATAAAAATAACCTCAAGAAAAAGCATATAAACCCACAAATAGATTAGAAATTTTTACTTCAAATAATAGAGGTGAATGAGCCTTACCTTTTGCTATGGAGTTTTCCGGTGATCTTGCCGGAAAAATGGTGGTGGAGAAGAGGTGAGGAATGGTACGGGCGGGAGAGTAAAGGAGTGAAGAGAGGAGAGTTTGTGAGGAAAAAGAAAAGAAAAGTAACATGTAAAAGACTCTTGGTTGACCGGCCAAGATAAGGAGAGATATTTGTGTGGTGGGGAAGTGAGTGGGGGTAAGTGGGCACGTGTGGCTCCCAAAAAAAATCTGATTTTTTTTTTCCTTTTTGATTTGGGCTGGGTCGTTACAAATACGGTTAGAGCATTCTTTCAGGTTGGGGTTCAGGGCCTCTAACAACGAAGTTGAGTGCGAGGCCTTGCTTGCTAGATTAAGAGCCATTTTGAGAATGGGTGCTCGGGATATAGAGATTCATTCAAATTCTCGGCTGGTAGTTGGCCAGGTGCAGGGCAGTTTTGAAGCACGGGATTCTCGAATGAAAGAGTACTTACGGGTGGTAAGGTAGGTCATAAGTAAGTTTTGTACAGTAAAGTTGGCCCAAGTGGCTTGGGGATAGAACAGACATGCTGACTCTTTAGCCACGTTGGCATCATCAATGATAGAGGATGTGCCTCGGTTAATCAATGTAGAACTTATAGCGGAGCCAAGCATTAATGCAGCGGTTGGCGTTTGTGCTGCAGTGATTTCGATGAATAAGCCATGTTGAATGGACCCGATCATTGACTTCTTACCTGGGGATCAAGTCCCCGATGATGAGAAGGAAGTTAATAGGGTTTGCCGAGTAGCTGCTCGGTACTAGTTGTCGACAGATCGTAAGTTGTACCGGAGGTCTTTTAGGGGGCCATACCTTTTGTGCTTACACCTCGAGAAAGTTAATGAACTCTTGGCCAAGCTACATGGTGAGGTGTGCGACAGTCATGTGAGGGGACGTTTATTAGCACACCGAGCAATGACTCAGGGGTTCTAGTAGCCACAGATGCAGAAGGATACCGCCGAGTATGTGCGTAAGTGTGAACAATGCCAAAAGCATGCCCTTTTGATCCACCAACCAGCAAGCCATCTGAATCCGGTCAACAGCCCCTGGCCCTTCGCATAATGGGGGCTGGATATTCTCGGCCTATTTCCTAGGGCCACGGGCAATCGAAAGTTTGTTTTAGTAGTTGTTGATTACTTTACCAAGTGAGCGGAGGCAGAGGCGTTAGCCAATATTCGGGATGTGGATGTTAAGAAGTTCGTTTGGAAGAATATAGTCACGAGATTTAGGGTGCCAGACTCTCTTATATCTGATAATGGATTGTAGTTCGATAGTATGGCCTTTCGCGAGTTTTGCAGTGATTTCGGCATCAAGAACAGGTACTCCACCCCAGTGTATCCTCAAAGCAACAACCAAGCAGAAGCCACCAAAAAGGAAATCATGAACAGATTGAAGAAAAGGTTAGAGGGTGTAAAAGGTACGTGGGCCGTGGAGCTGCTCAACGTTTTGTGGGCGTACCAGACAACCCCTAAAAGGTCAACTAGAGAAACTTCGTTCTCTCTCACGTATAGGGCAGAAGCTGTAATACCAACTGAGATAAATTTATGTAGTGCACGGGTTGCAAGATTTGCCCCTACCCGAAATGATAGGTTACTAGTAGAAAGCTTGGACTTGCTAGAAGAGTATCGAGAAGCAGTAACTATACGACTAGCGGAGTATCAACAAAAACTTGCTTGGCACTATAATCGAGATGTAAAGACAAGGGAATTCAATACTAGGGACCTAGTGTTATAGAAAGTAGTAGGGAATATGCAAGATACGAATGTTGGGAAATTGGCCCCAACTTGGGAAGGGCCTTATAGGGTTATTGCTATCACAGGTGCAAGATCATACTACTTGGAGGACCTAGACGAGAGATAGCTTCCTCAGCCATGGAATGTCCATAACTTTAAGAAGTTTTATCACTGATTATTCATACACGGGGGTGCAAATTAAATGTAATCTTATATACAAGTTTTATTAATTAATATGAAGGTGGTATTTATCTTTGCAGACGCATTTAGTTTTATTATCGTTAATTCATTAGAGGCGCTGCTGGACAACAAATGTGAAGAAAGTTATTGGGACAAGCATCTTGTTCCATTCTAAGGACAAAAGCTTGCTTCTTGGTTTGATCATTATCACCAAGCAGGTGGAGACCTTACACTAAAAGTTTCTAAAGACAGAAGCCTGCTTCTCCGTTTGATCATTATCACCGAGCAGGTGGAAACCTTAGACTAAAAGCTCTCTAAGGACAGAAGCCTGCTTCTCGGTTCGATCATTATCACTATGCAGGTGGAAACCTTACACTAAAGAGTTCTCTAAGGATAGAAGCCTGCTTCTCGGTTTGATCACTCATTTTCCGTGGAATGGATAGGCATATATTAAGTGGAGTTTCAATTGTCAAGGAGCTAACTCATTTTCCATTCCAATCCAACCTCGGACATCGTGCATGCCCGGGTGTAATCTTTCTTGGAGGAGATGAACTAGTAAGCGGCTTCAATCGTTGACCAGAAGCAAACCGTGATTAAACTACCCGATTGTTAGGGGTATATATATAGGCTCGCGAAAATAGAAGAATATAATGATAGAAATAGCATAGTATTAAAACATTCATAAACATGACTAAAGCAAGTGTTTGGTAATTAAAACTTAATCAAACAAAGCCAACATATAAAAACTAAACCAATGTTTTGTCACCATAACTCGGTGACTGTAGAAAAGTTAAACCCGGGAAAAATAATTGTTCTATCACCACAGCCCAGTGACATAGGCAAACTTGCTCAAAGGAAAGCAATTATTTAAATAAGAGAAAAGTAAAGTAGATAGAAGAAATCCGGTTTGGCAATTAACTTGTAGGGTCTGGGGCTTGTATTTGAGCGACGATCTCGGGCGGCTACTAGGTTGCAAAGAGGGACGAAAGCTGAACATCCTCACCGGGCTGGTCGCCAGCACGGAGGTTGCTAGTGACTTCCATGCTAACTAACTCTATGTGGGAGTCAATTGCCTCCACTAACTCCCTTATGCTTGGGGGTCTCTTCCTCGACAGTGGCACCTGGAGGGTTCTGTGCAGCAGCAGAAGGGCTCAGGAAAGGGATTTGGTTGGAGTTTCTTAGAGGAGAGTCCTCGGGGACTCTCAGAGCTTGCAGGGCAGCCAACCAACCCTCCTCAAAGGCAAGCTTCCGAGCTTCCTAGATGACAGGCTCTACTGAATTTTCCTCGTCAGCAAATCCCTCGTTATACCATTTATCTTCGCAGGCCTCCAAAGCTGCCTTCAAGTCAGCCAACTCTTTGGCTTGCGGAGTGTTCAGGCTCGTAGCCTTTGCTAGTTTTAGCTCGGTTTCGCCCAGCTTAGCCTCCAGCTCCAAGGACTTCTTCTCCACCAACGCCTTGGCCTTTTCGGATGCAGCAGCCTTCTTCTCCGCAATCGCAGAAGCCTTGATTTTCTCTTTTGCAGTCACCTCGGCCATGTCCTTAAGAGCCTTCTCCTGCTCGGCATCCTCGACAAGCTCTTTCAGCCGCCTATCAAGGATGTGAGTCAGTTAAGCGGCCTGATGAAACAAAAATGATAAGTACGACAACAAAAACAATGTATGTGTAAAAGTTAGTAAAAAACCAGGGGACAAGAGATTACCACAATGGTGTGCCATTGCAACCTCCTGCCTAGTGACTCGTCCGTCCCGTCCTCAAAAGTGTGCACGTTTTCGGGCAACAAGAGGCTATACACCAAACTTTGAGCAACACGACCCCCTTCACCCTTTTCCCACACTTGTACACTCGCAATTGCGGGAAGGGGTTTTCCGTCCAACTAGAATGAAGGCCGCCATTCCGGCGCAACTTGGGAGGTGGATGCCACATTCTTCTCGGTTTGAGCTGTTGGCTTCCGGATGACGATACCCTCTGATGATCGGGGGAGAGTCCTAGTGGGTGCATCACCTCATCTGGCAAGGGTTTGTTCGGCCACCCGTTGTCTCTTCCGAGAGTGGCCAGAAGGAGGTGGAGGAGAGGGGGGAGTTTGATCTCGGCCTTGAGGTTCTTGCTGTTGCGCGGTTGGCCGAGCACTGGGCACAAAACGGCTGATTGTCATCGTCCTTCTTGTTACCATGTCGTGACCTTGATTGGATTCGGTTTCTAAAGAACTAATTGATTCAACGGCTGGTTCCTCGACCTCCTAAACGGGAGCTTCGGGTTCAATAGGAGCCTAGGGCTAAACGGGGGCTTCAGGTTGAACCAGCACGTGTGCCTGTTAAGGGTGCAAGTTCATCCAACAAGTATACCATGGACCGAGATCACAAGCTTCACCCATTGTAAATCTTGGAGGAAGGAAATTTGCGTGCCGTACGTCAATATAGGAAAGGAGGGGACTGTCGACTAACAAAGCTTGGCTTAATGCTTGCCAAGTGGAATACATAGGTTCAACGCCGAGGATTAAATGGGATGCTCGGAGTTATCTGTCCTAATGAACAAAAATTTCTGACCTAAGCACAAAATTTAGGTCCCAAACATGTACTACTCTAAGATCCGGCTTGAACCTTTTGCTCTCTGCACGGAAGCAGCACAAAAACTAGTTAGTAATTACTTGATCAAATCAAAATTAATAAAATATAGTTAAAAAAGTATTTTTGGTATCGACCAACATCGCTTAGTGAGAACGCACAGAGGAGCTCTTCGGCAAACCAATTGCCGCTCACTCGTACAAACTCTCCAGCTGAGTTCCTATTAGAGTCAGGTAGGCATGAAATAAGTCGTATCCTCATGTCCCTGGTTTTTAAGTAATAATCTGACTTAATATTGCCACACAAACTATATATGAAGTTGATGTCATGGCAATTCAATTGCAACCCGAACAACTGGTTCAACCTACTGACGCAACTCATCACTCTGTAAAAGTTAGAGGGGAGTTGGTTAGGTCAAAGATCGTAAAATCTAAGGGTACCTAGGTTGAGGGGGTCAACGGGGAACCTAACCCCACACTCAAGAATTGCCATCAAGGGAAATTAAGAAAACTGTATCTACACCACGGTGCCTTTGGATGTCGATATTGCCCTCGTGACAATAGGCAATATCAACATCCTCAGGGATGTTGTAGGCAGCCCTAAAGGTAGTCAAAGAGGCTTTTGAGGAAAGGAGATGAGAATAACCCATTCTCTAAGCTAGGATTCCTAGAACTATGATTATGATAGAACAGTAAGAAATAGAACAAGTAGAAGGAAAGGAAAAGGGAACTTACTGTGGGCTTTAAGGAGGAAAAATGTTCTGGGCTAGAAGATGAACGCATGAAGAGAGTATGCTCGGCAGAATGAAAGTTTGAAAGATGGGGAATGCAAAAGTGAAGGAGAGACTCAGAGATGGCTATTCATAGGAGCCAAAATGGAAATAAATGGCGTTTAATAATTGAGAAGCGAGAAACCCAACGAATCCCCATCTTAACTACCACGTTTGCGCCGCTTCGGTTCACGAACCGTCAGACAATGATGACAGCTGAACCAACAGTTAAATGCAACGCGCCTTTTGAGAGTGCATTAATGGGTTTCTCAACCATCCAATATCTACCCATTGAGCTTCCCAGATAGTTATTGCCTCTTGGATTCCTTGATTCGTCCCCAAGAACCAAGCACGAATCAAGGGGGGGCTAATGTATGGCACTGGGATACCTAAGCCCATTTGGGCCTTGAGCTCCAACCCGTTAGTATGACCCATACCACCCCTAGGCCCAGGCCTCAGGCCACCCTAAAGCCCATTTGGGCAAACGAACTTCTTCAACACATATCACACTACGTCACCTAGATCACGCCCGGTGTTCCACTTCCCGAACAAAGAGACAACTGCCTGGGGGTATCGTCTCTCGGCTGCTCGACAGTGCCTTAGGTCATATCTCTGTCGAGTAACTCTACTGAGGTGGGAACTAGTTCCAAGGCCACTCATACCACACCCACTCCCACCTAAACATCCACTTAGCAATAATAACATTGGATCTCCTCTACCATGAACCACAAGAGTAATCATAACTCCCTACTAATTATTAGGATATATATATATATATATATATATATATATATGAGAAGCTAAAGAGGGAAAGGGGATTGGAAAGGTTTGCAAAGAAACTACGGATAGAGAGAGAGAGAGAGCGAGAGCGTATCAAACCAACACAGTAATAATAGGAGGAGAGGAGTAAGATAATTAAGAGGGGAAGGCAGTTCCATTGGGTCTCTGTATAAAGAACTAGCCATAGCAGGAAATCCAATGCCCATATCACAAATAGATTGTGAGCCCAAGTGAAGGTTGGTCCATCAACCTCCCCTTTTTGGCGCACATAGTTGCTATTGAATGTGCCAAGTGGTTGCTCATCTTTCCTTGATAGTTCACTAATGATGCAATGGTCGTCCATTAAGATGGATGACCTTAATGATTTTTATGGTCTCATCAATCATTAATCCATTTTTTCATTTGACCATTTATTTTTGGTTAACTAGAATAAATTAAAAGAAACTAAAGAGTTATGGAACTGCTATTGCAATGCCTACAATAACTAGTACCCAAGGTATCAAGCTTAATCTGGTTCAAAATACAATTAGGAGGCAAATCAAAGGAAACAAACTCAACAAGAAAATTAGTTCTGCTTCTTGTCATAGCATTATTGATACTATATATATATATATATATATATATATATATTTTTTTTTTTTTTTTTGGCCTTGATTTGCATGCCAATATACCCATTTAAGCCCAAAAAATCCAAAAACTGCATTTTTAAACATGAAAAAAATAGGGAATTACATGAAAAACTGGATGTTGGAAAAATCATTTTGATGGTCCAAGAGTTTAAAATCCTAAAATTGCCATTTTTGGCTAGGTTTGACCAACTTTGATAAACCCTAAACCAAGTTAGCTAGTGTTTCACAAAATACCTGACTATCCGATCGTGATAAATTTGTGCCCATCTTAAAGATTATGAATTTCTCTTTAAAATGAAAGTTCCAGGGCCTAGATTAGAGTTGAAACAGATGAGACTTGCAAAAACATCAAAAGCCATAACTGTTTTTGCGACTTGTGATTATAATTTAATTTTGATTTAAAAATAATCAAATGACCACCAATTGGTTCAAGTGAGAAGTGGTTGGCAAATTTACATGATGAGCTTAGATTTTACAAGCTTGGATGGCCAAAAACCCCACTTAAATAAAAAATGATTTACAAAAACATTAAATTTAAAGCGGGAATTTTATACTAAAACGTGGTATTTCCATTATTATTTCAAGGCCTTCAACGTGGGATTTGGACAAAAAAGCAAGAATATTTAGAAAATAAACATCATAACATTTCCAACATCTTATTTAACCAAAAATAGAGGCCAGTATGTCCATAAATAAAGTTCTCAAAAATTGGAATGAAATGCACAAAACATTATTTTTCCAGTCAAAAATTATTTTTTAGGGAGTCTTCACTTAATAAACTATACAAATTCACAATTTCCTACACTGTATCACCTCCCTTTCGGGTAAAATATCTTCGTGAACGTTGCTCCAAATTGAACAAGGCCAGAACTTGTAGAAACTAGACATCTAGTCCTTTTCAAAGATATCTGATATGAAGAAATCCATATCTTGGAAGACCTCCAAACAGCTACACAAAGACAAGGCAAAAAAAGACAAAATTGAAAATGGAAAAGCCTATAAGCTTCTAGAAAAATGCTGAGTAGGCCTACCCCCCCCCCCCCCCCCCCCCTCTCATGCTCCTACAGGCAATAGGATCATAATGGGGCTGAGCTCACTTGCGACTCCTCTTAGTATAAATAAACCCTTCCCCCACCCCCCATCTTTCTACATGCACAAAATTACTATAACCTCTCTTGAAATTTTTCTATATCTCTCCTCCCTCTTTCCTCCTCTTTCCAACTTTATCCTTAAATAAAAGCCTTTCAAAGGGGCTACAATTAAATTATCACTAAAATGCTCAAAATCTCATCTTTTATCTAGTTTCATATCACTTTTTAGCAAAGCCCAAAACCAGCCCCATGAGCCCAGAACCTGTGAACTATCCCAAAGCCCAAGACTATTACAACTTGGAAAAATATTCAAAGCCCAAGATCAATATTTCTTGGCAATATATTCAAAGTCCAAGATGATTATTGCTTATCAATACATCAAAAGCCCAAGATGATCACTGCTTATCAATATATCAAAAGCCCAAGATGATCACTGCTTGACAATATATTCAAAGTCCAAACCGATTATTATTTGGTAAACATTTTGTTTAAAGCTCATGACTATTACTGCTTAACATTTTAACAAGATGATTATTGCTTATCAATATATCAAAAGCCCAAGACGATTATTGCTTATCAATATATCAAAAGCCCAAGACGATCCCTGCTTGACAATATATTCAAAGTCCAAACCGATTACTATTTGGTAAACATTTTGTTTAAAGCCCATGACTATTACTGCTTAGCAAATTTTTACAAATTTACAAAGCCCAAGACAATTATTGTTTGGCGAACATTTTATTTGAAGCCCAAAACTAATGATACTTGGCAATTATTATTATTTATCTCATACTATATGATATGTACACAATTTTTAGGGAGGGAGAAAATAAATATTTAGAGAATAAATAAATAGAAATTTGGTTGGTTCTAATGAACCACTTGATATGTAATAAGAACAAAAGAAAACAAAGGGTAAGTTTGGATTTGACCAACGAAATTCTGACCTCTAGTAATCAATTTGGATCCAACTTGATTAAACTTCTTTAATATGTTTAATTGAAAATAACCCAATTTATTTAAATATAACAATGTAACATTAAAAAACTAAAATAATTGAGCACTTCTCCTAAACTTATGGCCAAAATAGCCATGTTCCTAAAATTAGGACACCACCAACACTAACAATACAATCTAAATAAAATTCAAATACCACTAATCCCTATCTTAATTGATACCTAAACATGGTAATTCCCTACAAACATAAACTAATAATAAATAATCATTAATCTTTTTGCTAACAAATTAATATACGTAACATTATATGTTACAATCTAAGTATCCCACATGGCTTAAATGCAAGCTTAAACATGTATATATAAACTATGACAATTATTATTTATCTCACTGATATTCAAAAAACCATGACAATAATTTGTGGAAGCCCATAAATTATAAATTATAACCCATGACTAGGCCTGTTCAGGATCCAACTGAAGCCAATGAAATCGGTCGACGTTGAACCGATCTGACCACTTCAAAGACCTACTGTAGGTGTTTGACACAGTAATCGGCAGCAATCTAGGTAAACCGAAGACTACTGATGTGGTGAGCGGTGGTTATTTTGCACTCCAACGAGAAACCTCACTGTACCAGTATATATATACACACACTATAATTTCACATATATTAGTGTATATAGTTTTATGTTTCAGCAGAGAGAAGAAAACTCAAACAAGGCATGAAAGCAAAAGACTCTAGGTAGAAGAAGAAAAAGAAAACGGCACTATGTGGTGGGCTAAGAAAAATGCTAGAGTTTTTTTTTTTTAATATAATCTAGTACTAAAACAACACTGTTTTAGTACTTCATATAAATTTAATATCAGTTCCAAAACGACGTCACTATCAAATTTTAAAATAAAAATGATGTCATTTTAGTTGGCTTAATTTTAAACCCTAGGTTTATTTACGTTACCCACCTCTCTCTTTCTCTCCCTCTTCAGTCTCCCTCTCCCAGTCGCCTCTTCTCTCTATCTCTCTCCTCAACCTCTACTACTTGCTATCACCACAATCTACGACTCAATGCCATGTTTCTTGGAGTTTCACCATCTCCACTCTCCTTTTTGTCACAACGTTCTTAGGAATTTCTAGTAATGGTTTTGACTTTGGATGTTCTTATCAGGTTTGTTTATGTATTTTATTTTCAATGGTTTTGTTTGATCTCTTATGGGTTTGTTTTAGTTTTTTTTTTTTTTTTTTTGTGTTTTTTGTGATTTTAAATGGGTTAGGTTTGAGAGAAAGATTATGAATTTGTTTGTGCTTAATTGTTTGTTTTCTTTTGTTACTTTTTTTGTTTTTGGAATATTTGGTTTTCTAAATGATCATGATGTGATTTGGGTTTATTAAGTGCATTGTGTTTGGTTCTTGAAAGAATGGAAAATTAGCCAAACTAACTACATCGAACTGATATCTTGCACCGCACCTTGTATAGACCGGTTATCACTACTCCACAGGTGAGGTGCGGTTAGGCGTGAGGAAAACTGCTCATATAAGTGCAGTGCATAAAAGCCTCCCAAAACTGGCTGTGCTGCACCATATACAGCCCTAATGACAATATTGCTTATCTTATTGGGCCCAAAGAGCCAGATCAAGGTGCAAGCCCAAGTAAAAGAATAATCAAAGACAAGGCCCACCTGAAATGCTCTAGCCCACGTGTCAAAACTCAGCAGAAATAATCAGTAAATGAGGCCCGTGCGTAACTAAAAGCAGTCGGGCAGATTTCACTTCATTCTAACTGAGTTCAGAATTGAACACTTGTCACGCTATAGTTGAATCTACATCAGAAATTGGAGATTGATTACTAGTTAAAATATATACTCTCTACCTTTAAAGTTTTAAGTCCAAGCATATACTCACTTTTTTTTTTTTCTTTCTTTTTTAACCTAGGAGGGAACTTTCAGTAAGGTTTTATAAGCTTATAAAACCTTACTGAAAGTTGATACATAAACTATTAATGTGACTTTTTTTATCTCGCATAAATTCATATTTTACAATAAAACAATAAATCCATAAAACTATAATAAGTGCCTCATGGGAAATGATAATTCTCATGCCCCGAATCAAAAACATGGATTATGAGGACATGACTGTTATTTCGCATCCAGTTCAACTTAGTGCATCAGGATAATACATACAATCGTATGATGCTTTCATTTTGTATATAAAAATACTCAATAAGATTATCAATATAAAAAGTTCAATTAAAGCAATAATATCCAAAAAGTTCAGTCTCAAAATTTATAGTTAGAGAATATAATATCAATTTTCAAAGGTAACATTTAAGTTTTAAAAAAATTAAATCAAATAAAGCATCACCGACAAGAAATATTTATAATATTAAATTGCACTAGAGTTCATGCTCCCAATAGTATAAGCAATTACTAATATATCAAACCCTTCTAGAGTTCATGATTTCAAAGCATAACATAAGCCTCAAATATTCCAATAACCAAATAGCTAGTGATCAAAATATAAATGTGTACCAAATAACATGAGCATAGATGCATCATGCTCACAACAAAACAAACATATCCCACACATGCCTCAATAACAAATGATAGTGCAAGTGGTTTATTTATTCTATAATTAAGATAATATCACAATATTCTTCTTAAAAAAGAAGATAATATTACAATATTTACAACTGGATCTTGAAGCATGATCAACTGGCGAAGAAAACTCCTAATCTTATTTCATTTTGCTTCCAGTAAAGCTCTTCTGTTTTTTCTTTGCGTGAAAGGGATGTTTATTTATGTATATAAACAAAAGGCAGAGAACCAGGGACGGACCTACGTTGGGGCAGAGGGGGGCCATTGCCCCCCCCCCCCCCCCCACCCCAAATTAAAAAAAAAATGGTATACAAAAAATTAAAATTTGCCCTTAAATATATACATATATATTTGTCTCTCCTCCTTTAAAATGTTTAGATATTGACCTACAAGAAAAGAAATAAATAAATCAAATTCATGCCCCTTTAACTACAAAAACAAAATAAAAAAATAAATATAGACTAAACAAAAATCGCGCACAAAATAATAAACACTTATTTTGTATGCTATACTTTGTTGATGTGTTTTATAATATGAAATGTATAAGAAATACTTATTTTGTATGTAGCATTTTGTTGAATATGAAATAGATGTTAGTTTTTATTTTTATAAATTTTTTTTGGTTTTAAGCTTTGGCCCCCCTCAGGTACGAATCTTGGTTCCGTCCCTGCAGAGAACGTCAAACAAGTTTACAAACAAGACCTTAAATGACGAAATAAACAACATAAACAAACGCAAGACTGAACTTCAAGACACTAAGCTATGAAACAAGAAACTAACACACTACACACACGACCCTAACACCAAAGCTGGACATCATCTGCAGATTAAGAAAATTACAAAACAGGGCTGTAGACAAGCCCTTTGGGCAAACCTTTTTTTTTTTTTTTTTTGTCAACTGATCTGCACAAAAATCGGCCTCTCGCCATGTAACAATCTGCAATCCAACAGAAGGGAGGTGAGCACAAGGGGGAAGTCACGATATATAGTATGTAGAAGATGCTCAGGAAATGAGTTTTGAAAGAATATTGAAACCATATGTGATCTGGATATTAAATCATTATTAACATCAAATGTATCAAATAATTACTATGTAATAAACGAATATTAGATTATTAAACAATTAATTAATAATCTCCCTGCCCTTAAACAATCCATTTTTTTATATAAAAAATATAAATTTATTAGATTATTAACGTAATTTTGTCTTAGTTAAACTTTTGACTAAAACTTAATTATTAAAAATTTCAAAGAAGTTTTTTTCTTTTTTGGTTGAATCAAAGAAGTTTTATTTGGTTATTATAAGTCATATAATAATTAAAATTAATTAAATTTTTTTATAAAAAAAATTCTTGACTTTATTGTATAAATACCTTTTATAATTTAAACCTCTACGATATATGGGGTTTTCATTTAAACCTTACCGATACTCATACCTTTCTGCATATCAATTATTGTCTTCACCTTCTCCAGAATCTTCATCATCTCTAGCTTCATCATAATATGGGCTATCATTTTCCGCTTGCCCAGCAACATCATCATCTCCAGCTTCACCATAATATGGGGTTTCATTTTCACCTTGGCTCGCAACGTCATCGTCTCCAGTTTCACCACCATAATAGGGGCTATCGTTTTCACCTTGGCCAGCAACGTCATCATTTTCAAGTTCACCATAATATTGGTCATCGTTTCCACCTTGCGCAGCAGCATCGTCATTTTCAGGTTCACCATAAAATGTGTCATCGGTTCCATTATGCCCCGCAGCGTCATTATCTCCGGATTCACCATAATATGGGCCATCGTATTCACCTTGCCTAGCAGCATCACCATCTTCAGGTTCACTATCATATGGGCCATGACTTCCACCATACTCAGCAACGCCATCATCACCAGGTTCGCCATAATATGGGCTATCATTGCCACCTTTCCCAACAACATCATCATCTTCAAGTTCACCACAATATGGGTCATCGGTTCCACTTTGGCCAGCGGAGTCATCATCTCCGGGTTCACCATAATATAGGTTGTCCCTTCCACCAGCACCGTCATCATCTACAGGTTCACCATCATATGAGTCATCAGTTCCACCTTGCAAAGCAACATCATTATCATCGGGATTACTATCATATGTGTTACCGTTTCCTCCTTTCCAAGCAGTGTCATCATCCCCAGGTTCACCATAATGTGGGTTATCAAATCCACCTTGCTTAGCAGCATCATCATCACTAAGTTCACCATGATATGGGTTTTCGGTTCCAGCTTGGAAAGCATTCATCGATTGACATCCCTTTCCAAAATCTCGAGTTTTTCCAGCATATATGTTTTCACTTTGACCTTGCCGAGCTTTCACCCCTTGCTTGCCAATTTCATCATCTCGAGTTCTATCAGAATCTGGATGTGAGGCTTCATCATCAAATCGCTCAGATTTGATTTTTTGTAAATCAAAATCGTCATCTTTCCAATCTACATCATCGCATTGCTTTAGTATATTCATGTCAAACTTAGGGTGCACATCAGAAGGGAATTCCAAAGTTACTTTGAAAAGTTCTTGCAAATTAGGGTGCATCTCTCTTGTTTCATCATTATAATGTGTCTCGACATACTTACTTAGTACAATCCAAATTGTGTTGCTTTTTTCACCTTTTGGCTCAATTACATCGTTTCCAAGTAATTTTTTTTCCCAATAATCCATGCTTCTAGAACACAAATCAGAACCCATTTTCACTAGAGCTGATGGAATGCCCTTAGTGAAACGCACTACAACATTTACAAGTTTCATGTAATCCGGGATAGGCTTGTTTCTTTTAAAAGCATGCCAACTAAAGAGTTGAATAGCTTCAATTCGATCCATTGTACTCATCTCATAGGTTAATTGAACATCCTGCGTATCCAATAAATGTTTATCTGTCGTCGTCATAATTATTCTACTTCCAGGACCAAACCAATCAAGTTTTTCTGCCAATTTGTCTAAAGGGTTTGGATCTGTGTCCTCCGCACCATCAATCACAATAAGTACCTTTATATGGCAAAGCCTTTCCTTGATCACAGTGCTTCCTCTATCCATATTGCCCAATTCCAAATCCTCCCCTAAGATCTCATGAAGAAGCAATTTTTGTAGTTTGACAATTTGATACTGATCTTTAGACCTATCTCTAACATCCATTAGAAAGCAACAACGATCAAATTGACTAGCATGCCAGTTATATATAGCTTTCGCGATTGTTGTCTTTCCAATTCCTTTACATCCATAAATCCCAACCTTGCGAACCTCCTCTGAATGATCAATATCCAAAAGACGGTTGATGTTTTGCAAGTGAGAATCTATCCCAACCGGATGTTTAGCAATACTTACATTTGTACTGTTCAATTTTTTTCCAGAAATATCCTTAACAATTTTTTGGATAAACTCAGGTTCATCCCTGTCAACAATAGATAGAACAATGAAAAACGTAGAGTAAGTTAGACTTAGTGACAAAAATACATATCACAATGAACTTGTTTCACAAGTTTCTCAACAACAAAAAAACTTGTTTTACAAAAACATATTTAATTTCTTATATATAACAAAAATATTTAAGTCAATTAAGATGGTATTTACATTGTCAAACCGTTATTTTGTTTCATCCAGTAAATTTATAAATCACTAAATTGAGAAATAGCTTTTAAATTATATCACTCGAGACTAATATTCTTTAAATATTTTAGATCAAGATCTTTTGTCAAACAAACCATAGGTTATACAGTGAGAGCATATAGATAGTTTTAAATATAATGAAAAATATGAAATTCAATCAATTTTAAGTAATTTAGAGAATAAACGGTACTTCACACGCCTAAACATATACAAGTCATTAAAAGAAAGACATTACAATAATATAAACAAATGGAAAACCTTATCTTTCATGCATAACAAATGCAACAATGATCTCTTACTCATAATCACAAAATCTACGTACTGTTGTCATTCTTCAAACGATAAAAGCATAAAGTCCGTATCTTTAATTCTCTTAATGCAATTTTTTTTTTAAAGTTTTTCTTTTCGGAAAATAAAGAATGCTTTAATTAAATAGATTTACTTCCCTATTTTTAGGAGCATATATATATATATATATATATATATATATTTTGATAATCTCTATCTTAACGAGCTATATATAATATAAATGTAATAAGAGTAATAAGAAGAGAAAATGGCACATTACTCTTTTAAATAAATTCATATATTTTTCCTCCAAAAAATCATATATTCATAGGAATATATTCCTTGAATAGATTTTTGTTTCATGGGCTATGCATATTTTTAGAGTAATAACAGGAAAAAATAATGCAGTACTGATTTACAAAAATATAATACAATTAAAAAAAAATTAGGGGGCATTATCTAATTTTTTTTTTATATATATTCATTATTTTTTATAACAAATATTGGGAAGGGAGAGGATTTTAAAAACTCATAATGGACCCTGACCTAGAATTTGACTCCATGAGGGACAAAATTAAATATACAAAGATGGAATTAGAATTTGACTCCATGAGGGACAAAATTAAATATACAAAGATGGAATTGAGTGTGTGTGTGTGTGTGTGTGTGTGTATAACTTGAGAGTATTATGAAATATAAAAATCCACTCATGTTTGTAGGAACGTGTTCCCAAATTCTATGGTTTAGGATACTAACCAACACGCGTGGTACAATTAATTTATGTTATGGGTTGATATTGATCCACAATGGGAAATTTGGACAAGAACATGTAAATTATCTAAATCTCTTCATTAATTCAAGTATGATGTGTTACATGGATCTCTCTTGAGTGTTTTTCTTATTGTTTTCTCTCTTCCTATATTTTGTGTGTTGTTCTTCTTCTCTTTCTTCTTTCTCTTTTATATAAGTCATCCATTTCTTCTTCATATTTTGTCTTTGTCCACTTGGATAAGTTCTGGTCTCATCGAGCTCTTCTTTCTAGGTTTTTCATCATGAATGGAGACTTTTGAAGTCTTCCTTATTGTTCAGGGGTCAACCTGGATAAATTTTGGTCTTATCAGGCTCTTCTTTCTTGGTTTTTCATCATGAATGGAGACTTCAAGGGCCTTTTTTTATTGTTCAGACTTGTCCTTCTACATTAAATGCAATGGTGCTAGGCAGGTGACCTTCATTAATGTGGAGACAGTTGTGAAATCGTCAAGAAACATCAAAAAGCTACCTCAAAAAAAAGTACCTTCTCTAGGATATACCTTAGTAGTATGGATACGGTTCGGACAAGGTCTCGGCACTGGGCCTGTAACATCACTGAGCCTGATCAACGATCTAAGGACCCACGTACATTGCCACAATAGGTCAATTAGTGTTGGATTTGTTTTCACTGTTTGGCCCTATGTTGAAATGGACCTAGTATTTATCTCGTTACATTAAGGTCCAATATTTGTCCTACTACAATAGCCCCCCTTGATCTCGTGCCCAATAACTTCATGGGATGAGATCATGGTCTTATCTTGGGGGTTACCTCAAGATCTTCATTTGACATTGATGGGAATGCAGCCGTTTGTGCATTAATGGGATGTAGAATGTCCTTTCAATTTTCGAAATGCCACGCCACTTGTCAGCATCTGTGTAGTGGATGTCGAAAGATGGAGCGTGTAATGGAGGGAAACCCAAGAGGTGGAGCAAAATTTTTCCCACCCTTCTACTATTTAAGACCCCTTTTACCCATTTTTTGTCACTTTCACTCCGCTTCTTTCATTTCTTTCTCTGAAGAAATTTTTCCTCTTTACGCTCTGGTTAGGCTTTGATACTCTATTTTCTTGTAAGTCCCTTAGTTCTTATTCTTTTTATTTCCTTTTTTTTATTTGGCTTTCGTTTCCTTTCTTCGTCTTCTTAGTCAATACTATGAGTAAGCTTGCCTAATTAGTTAGTACCTCTAAAGGTATTGCTAATTTCTAAGTTAGGTATAATAGACCTGAAGATGAAGAAATTAGGCCATGTAAGGAAGGCAATATTGCTCAAAATAGAGGCTTTAGTAGGGTAGTTATCCCATTGATTGCTTTCGTAAAGGGAGGGATCGGGTATCGATGAATGATCTTTTAATAAACTTTCTTAGATATTTTAAATTGTCATGACTAGTGTGTACCCAATGTTTTTTGGGTAGTCAATGTTGTTGATACACTGAACAAACAATTAGGCTTGAATCTTACACTCCATGACATCAATTATGTTATAACTTACAAAATAGTCGTAAATCTGCGGCCTCTAGATTGTGGTGGAATCTCAAGGCCCGCCACGGGCCAGTTAAGATGATCTCTTGCCCACTTGACTCTAACAAACTCACGGGTAGGGGCTACCTTGTTATCTCGAGGAATTGGCTATCCAATCATTTCACTTACCCTACTAACATCAGTAACCTAGGTTTGTAGGATTTTCATTCACTCATCATCATTTTTTTCTTTTTCTTTTTTTTTTTTTATCTATCTATTACTATTATTATTAAATTTGCAAATATGTTTCTTTCTTTGCTAACCTGCACTCCCATGAGAGAAACATCAATCTTGTTGAAGTTAACCAACTCAACAGGTTGCTTTGGTCCGAGATCTACATTCATACGAACAGCCAACTCCGAGCTACTTATGATTCTCGGATACAGGCCCATGTACCCTTGTTTTCAAAAAGGACAAGACATAATCAGAAATGGTGATTATCGACTACCCCCATATCGGCGTCTGTCTAAAGAACTTCTATCTGTCACCAGTGGAGATTGAAGAGTTGGAAAAATGTTCATGGCGTAGTGATTCCCCTCCTCCCTTCACAAACGTGGATCTCTAAGTGTCCATGGTTGTACCAATCTCGGTTCCAGTTATTCTAGAAGCCCTTCTAGGATTTACTCATCGTTTCTGAGGTGATTCCACATGAAAGTCTAGGTTTGGAGATGTCTTATCATATGGTGATTTCGAACATTTTTTACCTCCTTGGAGCTCCAAGAACTAAAGTTTCGAGGGCTGCCTCTACGGCTACTCCTAAGGCTGCTCCTAAAGCCAAAAGGCCTCATGGGGGTTCCCAAGGTGAGGTCCCATTAAAGAATGGCAAAACTCTGCATACTAAGGTCCTGATGGCCGTGTCAGTGGCACCAGTTTAGCCTCTTACTCATCTTTTGCAAATAATGAGTGTCAAAGATTCCCCGGATGATAGGGGGTCATCCAAGCCTGATCCTCCCCCTACACATGTGATTTTGTCATTGAGGGAGCTCCTCTTCCATCTACCAAGGGTGTTAGGCCCTGGGCAGACAGGCACGTCGGCAAAGAGGCTGATTGTATGGGATATGCCTTTTTCTTCCTACAAATATGGAGAATTGGAGACAATGGAATGGTAGGGGATGTTCTTAGCCTTGAAGAGGAATGTGGTACCGGTTGGTATTAATTAGGCTAATTTCGTTTTATCTTATTTTTCAATTGTTGTCCTTTTTGCTAATGTCTCTCATACCACAATTAAACTGTCATTATTTTTGTACACTTCTGACGCTGATTGTTATTTGCAAACTTATCAAGGCATGGGGGAGGCCAGGGATGCAGTTAAGAAGTCATCGGAGGCCTAAAAGGCCTTGGAAGAGAAAAATGCCTAGCTGGAAGGGAGGATCATTGCCCATAATGATGAACTTTAGAACGCCTATTGGATGGTCAAGAGTTCACTAAGGAGTATCTCCGGCCTTTGGTTCGCAAATCTTTCTTTCAAGTGTTAGTGGAAGGATGGACTAGTACTCTAGACAAACAAGAGGTAGCTGCTGATTTAGTGCTTCGGAATGAGGAGGAGATACCTATTCCGAACAATTATCTTCCTGATGTGCAAGCTGTCACCAAAGGTAAGGGGGCGGGGGAGTTCGGTGGCTGAATAGGAAGCTCTAGATGCTCGAGATGAGGATCCAGAAGTTCAAGGTGGGGGCGCCGAGGACAAGTTGTTAGCCTACTGCATGATAGTTCTTTTAATTTTATAAATTTGTAAAAATTTTTAAGGGTTTATAACATATAATTTTTGTAAGGGTTTTATGTTTGTTATCTTGTATCCATTCGAAACTATCTTTACTTTAATGAATACAGTATCTTTTTCATGGTTAAATAATTTTTACGAGGTTCAATTTTTGCAAGTGTTATCTTATGTTTTTTACCATTTGATGCAAGTATGAATGCTTATGATTTATGGCCTTAGTGGGCTTGAGCTTCCATCCTTTTGGCCACATCCTAATTTCCCTCTTCTCCTAATGACCCTAGGATAGAATTGAGTAGAGAGTTCTATTTAGGATACACCCGAGGTAAAGACATGGTCTTGTATCTTGGGGTTTTCATGATTTGAGCTATTGTTTTTCACATCTTTCCGTAATTTGGGGCATGCACGGAAAGAAAAATCACTTGTACAAAAGAAAGAAAATTTTATTAGTAAAAATACTTCCTTAAGTTATATACATTCCATAGTCAAAGGACCGGGTTTTCATCTAAGTATTTTGGTCTATAAACTCCCTTTCCAGCAACTGATGTAACCCTATATGGACCTTCCCAAGTTGGACCCAACTTTCCCCAACTCGGATATTTGGTGTTCCCCATAACTTTCCTAAGTACCAAGTCTCTAGGGACAAACTTTCGAGCCTTCACATTCTTGTTATAACCACGGCTGATCATTTGTTGGTATTCAGCTAACTTGATCATTGCAACCTCTCTATTGTCTTCTATCATGTCCAGCTTTTTGGATAGTGTTAAGTCGTTGCTCTTCAGTTCAAAATCATTTGTTCTAGAGACTAGCATTCTGACCTTTGTAGGTATTACAACTTCCGATCCATAAGACATAGAAAAGGGGGTTTTTCTGGTGGATCTCCTCGATGTTAATCTAAAAGCCCATAGCATACTCGGAAGTTCCTCGGTCCACCTCCCTTTAGATTCATCCAATCTTTTCTTTAGACCATTAACAATTGTTTTGTTGGTAACTTCAGCCTGTCCATTGCCCTGTGGGTAGCCTAGGGTTGAGTATTGGTTGGTGATTCCCAATTCACTGCAACATCTACGATTATCAAACTACAACCCATTGCCTAATATCAGGGTTTGAGGGACTCTAAATCTAGTCACTATATTCTTCCACATAGAGCATTTTACATCAGAGTCTCTGATATTGGCCAACAGCTCAGCTTAACTCATTTATTAAAGTAATCAGTAGCTATTAACAACTATCTCCGGTTTCTCATGGACCTAGGGAAAGTCTCACTATATCCAGCCTCTATTGGGCGAAAGGCCACGGACTTGTCAATGGATTCAGAAACCCACCTAGCTGGTGTATGTTGGGAGCATGTCTTTGGCACTGATTACATTTCTTGGTGTAATCTTGGGAGCTCATTGGAATGTCTAGCCACCAGTATCCTTGGGTGATTGCTTGGTGAGCTAGGGTCCGCCTTTCGGTATGACTACCACAAATTCCATCATGTAGTTCTTGAAGTAATTCTATTGCTTCTGGATGAACACATAGTAGGCATGGATTGGTATATGAGCATCTGTAAAACTTCCCCTCCTTTGATAACCAATATTTTGGAGCTTTGCGCCTGATTTTTTTTGCTTCGAAACTATCTTCAGGGAGCATCCCATCTTTGATATATGCAATGATAGAATCCATCCAATTAGGGCCAGGATGGATACCCATTACCCGAGCACCATTTAAGTGGTCCATGCTAGGTTTAGTTAAGGACTCCACGGTGATTACCCGAAGTGATAAACTTTTGACCGAGAAGACCAAAGTTGCTAGAGAATTTGCATGATTGTTGTTTCCTCGAGGTATCTAAATAACAAAAACTTGCTCGAACTGTTTTTGTAATGCCTTCATTTCGGTCCAATATTTTACCATCCTTTCATCCCAAGCTTCAAACTCTCTGTTAACCTGATTGGTAACTAATTGAGAGTCACAGAATATTTTTATCTTGGTAGACCCCACTTATGTGATCATTCTCAATCCGGACAGTAGTGCCTCATATTCTGCCTCATTATTAGATGCTGAGAACTCCAATCTTATCAATCGTTTAAGAGAAATTCCCTCGAGGGAGATGAGGACCACTCCTAGTTCGGACCCTCGAGAGTTGGACGCTCTGTCAACGTAAATTTCCTGCAACGGATTTGAATTCGAGATCACACCACACACTGGGTTCAAGCCGAGATTCTTTCCCATGCTCTCCAGGGTAAATTCGGCCATAAAATCCTTTAATTGACATGTGGGGCTAATACTTGATATCATAGGCTCACAAAGCAGTTCCCCATTAAGCGATCCTACCGGAGAACTCATCTCTTCTTAAAAGTACTTGTAGTGGGTATTCAGTTAGGACGATGATTGTGTGGGCCTAAAAATAGTGTGGCAACCGTCTGGTTGCATGCACCAGAACCAAGGCGATCTTTTCCAAGAAAAGGTATCTCACTTCAGCTTCGAGTAATATTTTGCTTACGTAATACACTGGTTTTGAAACCCTTCTTCTATTCTAACAAGGACTGCACTAACAGCATGGTCTAATATTGATAGATACATGTACAAGTTTTCTCCACTCTTGGCCTGTGTGAGTATTAGGGCCTTTGTCATGTATTTTTTCAGTCCTTGGAATTCCCCCTCACATTTAGGTGTCCATATATAGTCTCTCCATTTCTTCAAGAGCTAGAAGAATTGCTTGTAGCGTTCAACTGATCTAGAGATGAATCGGTTCAGCGCCGTGACCATTCCTGTAAGGCGTTGTACCTCTTTAGGATTTCTCAAAGGTTGTAGACATTGTATCGCCGTGAACTGGTTGGGGTTCACTTCTATCCATCGATGAGTGATCATATAGCTGAGGAACTTTCCCAAACCAACGGCAAATGCACACTTCAAGGCATTTAACCTCAGACAATGTTTTCTTAAAACTCCGAACAATTCGTACAAATCCTCTAGATGTTTCTGAGCTTCCTTGTATCATCTATATTTTTTATGATAAAAATTGTGTTTAATTTTAAATATATCTATACGTATGCATGTTTTATATGCTATTATTTTTTAATAATTTGAATAATAATTTATATTTTTATAATAAAATTATGTTTAATTTTAAATGCGTCCATGCGTTTGCATGAGTTACATGCTAGTTTAATAATAATAATGGAAGGCAAAAATTATCATGGACGTTTGACGATGAATAATACTGAAAAGAGTGAGTGTTTTTTTTCTTTTTTTAATTATTGATGAGAATAAGGAGTTAGAGTGAGTAATTAATATAATATAATTAGACCAAACTCATAAATATAAGTTTTTGAGTTAAGTGGTATCTTATATTTTATATTACCACTCAATTAGAAGCTCCCCAAGATATTCTCTCTCCAACAAAATAAAATAGGTAAAAATACAAATTATATCATTTAAGCTTGATCAATTGTTGTAGATTCCAGTTATCTCAACTTGTAAAGTCTCTTCTCGTTGAATGACTAGCTTGCCCGAACTCAAGCTTCTATGGGCCACCAACCGATGAATTTTCGATAGCGGAAACCTAACTTAATTGTCATTGATACCATACATGTCATGGTCGCTGTGATTACAGCCAGTGAGGCCACCACCATGATGGAGCTTGAAATCAATCTCAAGAAGGGCTTTAATTGTGATGCACCAATTTGATTGATTGTGTGATGTGTGTGGGTGTGTGATGAGTCCCACGTCGGGTATTTACTAGATAGATCTGGACTTTATTAACAACTACAAGTAGCCTCAATTGTGACTAGTTCTTTTGAGGTATAACGTAGATGTGGCTAGCATTTTTCCTTGAGTCGTTACATATGTTATCAGAGCCTGATAACCCCGTGTAGACTCGGAGACGCTAGTCCACAAAATGAGCCCTAATGAGGACATTAGGGATTTAAGTGAGGGAGATTGTGATGTCCCAAATTGATTGATTATGTGAAGTGTGTGTGTGTGTGATGAGTCCCACATCGGGTATTTACTGGGTAGATTTGGGCTTTATTAACAACTACAAGGAGCCTCGATTTAACTAGTCCTTTTGAGGTATAGTGCATATGTGGCTAGCACTTTTCCTTAGGTCGTTACATTAATTCTCTCAAAGTAAACTCTCTATGTTCTTTTTATTTCTCAGCTTATTCTGTTTGTTTCCTTGGAATTATTTTGCTTGTCTTTTCTTTTTTATGCAGCATTGCAAGTTCTACCTATTTTGTTGAGTCTAAATCTTCTGTCTTACTCTCTATATCTCACTCTATACTCCACAAATAAAAACTTGACACATGTACGTCTATTTTATTAATTGCTAATTTTCGGCCTTCGTTATTTCAGTTACCTTAATTAATTGAAAATTAAAAAAAGACACAACATCCAACACATCCCCACCACTAGCACCACCACCATCTTTCTCCGACGCCACATGGCCCACAACCACCAACAACAACCATCGCTAGCCCGATTAGCAATCGCAGATGCGGTCAATGCCACAAGCTACAATCATCCACTGTTGCCATTACTGGGTATTGGTATTTGTTATTATAGGCGGATGCCATCATCTGAGCTATTAAAACTTTTTTTAGAGATCCGAAGAAGATAGGGTAGCAGTAGGTACCCATCATAGATTTGAAGAAGAAACTTGTTTCTTAGAATATGATGTCAATACCAATGTTTTTCCCGTTGGTAGTGGATGGCATACAAACTATTGGTTAAGAACGGCTAAAGACTTAGGAAAGAAAGAATAAAGAAGAAACAAGAGAACAAAGGCAGAAAAATGTCGTTGGTGACCTGTTGCTAGTAGTGATAGGTGGCATCAGAGAAAGAAGGTGGTGGTGCCGTTGGTGGGGATGTGTTGGCTGTTGTGTCTTTTTTTAATTTTCAATTAATTAAGGTAACTGAAATAACACAGGCTGAAAATTAGCCATCAATAAAATAAATGTACATGTATTAAGTTTTTATTTGTGGAGTATAGAGTGAGATAGAGAGAGTGAGACAGAAGATTTGGACACTATTTTGTTGGTTAAATTTTGTAATTTGATCATAGGCTTATACAGGAGGTTTACCTATTCACAGTGAAGCTTCTGCAAAAATGAGCTTGGAATGGATTCGCCTTGCTTAACCAACTTGTTTGGTGTCCAAAGATCCAAAAGTAGCTTCCATTTTTTCCCCATATTCTTTTTTTTTTATTTCTCTATTTATCAACTGATCCGTTTCTCTTGGGTTTTATTATTTCCTAATGTCTATTTGAGTTATCTTGACTTTTTAATTTTGGGTAGATGTAATTCTCTTCAACATTGCAAAAATGGTATACGGAGTATTTTGAGTTTTTTCAATTTGTTGGGTAAATCTGCTGTGTGATCAAATTGCTGGGTGTTCCATAATCTTGCCTAAAATTACTATTGTTGATGTTTATTATTTTTTTGGATAAAAATTATTAAATTTTTCATATTAAAAATATTACTTTTTAATGGTTAAGGGTAGTTTATGACAAAAAGACTAACATTGACAACTAATGCAAAGTTGATGGAGACTAAAATGATAAAAATGAAACTTAAGTGACTAAAATAATAATCAATCAAACTTAAAAGGTGTTATTTGCATTTTGCCAATAAAAGAAGATACTATAAGACTCCAAAAATATTGAAAAACTGAATAATAATTATATCAATTTTTTTATAGTCTAATTATAAAAAAATTTAATTTAGTTGGTAATTACATCTGTAGGGGTAAAAGGCCCAATGCCAGATCTTGGGCCGTAGGCCTGTCCGAGGAGATCTATACATCCGAGGACAACAAATCTTGAGGGGTTTGCCCAGCCTAATTCGATTCTAAAGTGTAAGTCGCGTGGAAGAAGGACTAGTCCGAGGAGGCTTGCCTATTCGGATTGTCAAAAGGGTGTCCCGGATGAATTCTCCAACGTCAATCCCAGCTCCCCCGGAGAATCCCCTGATTTATATGGACAAAACAGACAGGTGGCGAAGATCAGATATTAAGCAAAAGGCTGTTGCCACCACATTTATGATCCTGCAACTAACATCATGGCCGCATTAATGGGAAAAGACACCTGAACAGTGACCTTCATCCTTTGCAGCTACCAGATGAAGACTCCAGATGGGGGTTGATGGGACAAGTATCAAGAAAAGCCCACGTAATAGAGGAAGGGCATATAAATAGAAGGAGGAAGAAATAAAGGAGGGGGATCGAAGGAAAAAAGAAGGAGAAGAACAATCACAAGAGAGAGAGAGAAAAAGAGAAGTACTCATAGTATTTGTATAAGCATACTCCACGGACTATACCGAGAAGAACATTGTATCAATCAAATATCTTATCAATACAAATTTGGTCATTATCATACTTGGACCTCTAACTCATATGAATTCAGTCAAATATTCTTCAGTCTACTCTCTTTACAAATTCATTTTAAGGATACCATACACAGCTTGAACCCCAACTTATTCTGTTCACAGGCCCGATCCACGATTTGTGTCCTTACAACATCCATTCTTCTCCATATTAAAATATATTTTTTGGGATAATTTCCATATTAATAGTTAAATAAATAAACATTGATCATTAATTCTATTTCTTGGATATTCTAGTATGGGAAAAAAGTATTTATAAATTATAAAATAAACCTCTATTAGCGCTTTTGATGCTAACCAGTTCTAAAATACAAAGCATCTTTATAACGTTGTCTTTTATCAATTTTCGCCTCCAAAAGCAGTTTTCTCCTTTTGATTATCAAACAAGAATAACGGATCCAAGATACTTCAGAAATGTATTACTAGTTATTTTTTAGTTTTGAATTTTTTTTTTTTTTTTTTCCCTCCATAGGTAGATAGTATGAGAAGGAAAGATAGATATTCAAGCTCAAACATATGGCACGGAAAAAAAAAAATGTTATTACCATTTTGATTATCATTTTAATACTTAATAGGATATCAACAAATGATACAAGAGAGAGAGAAAAACCAAAACCAAAAAATAAAATAAAATGTTTTGGGAACACATGGATTAACTTGACACGCAAAAATTTTAAGAGGCTGAGTCCTATGTAGATAATTTTTCAGAAACTAAACATATATTTTAAAAAGTACTTTCCCCCCTCCCAAAAAAATAATTTTAATTTTCCATAATGTATATATATTTTAATAACTTTACCTTAAAATATTAGACCTAAAAATAAAATTTGATCACCAGAAATTAGAGTTGCTCTCATCCCAAAAAATATATTTATTTTTTTAATTATTCAATAAGTGGTTGTTCGTGAAGGAATTTGAATTGTAGATATTTTCATTAAAAACATTAAGAAGTGTCAACCAATTAGCTTCGAAATCTTTTAGCCTTTCTAAAAAGAATTGAACAATAGTGATCTCCAAAAAAATAATTGCTCAAATGGCCCTCTACAAAATTTATAATTAAAAAAAAACAGTTTAATAAAAGCAAACTGTCCACTACCAATAACATTTCTCATTTTTAACTTTTGCCTCTCTTGTATGATGATGAGTTCTAGTTGTTGACTTGAGTTCAAGTAATGACTTTTAAATAAAGCAATTTTCTCTTGCACCTTTAACTTTGAATTTCATTTGTGGCTTTGAGGACATTTTTAGATTTAATGGAATCTTTTATCTGACTATAACTTATAAATATAAGTTTGATTTATAAACATGTAATATATGGAATTGTAGAAATTTTTTATTATTATTTAGAATTAAGTGTTTTGTTGTTGTTTGTTATTGTTAAATTTAATCGTCAATTTTTTTTTTAATTAAGACTCAAAAATAATAATAAAAACACTAGAGGATATTTAATGTTATGAAATGATAGTACTTAAAAGAAAAAAAAGATTTTTTTTTTTTAAATAAAAAAGAACAATAGAAAGATCAAAGTAACTTAGAGGTGAACAGGAAATCTGATGACCTGGAGGCACAAAGTAAATGTTTTCCTTTACAATTCTTTCCCTATAAGAGTTGTTAAAGGGTTACTACAAATTTGTTTCTAGAATAGAATCAAATCTATTGGGTCTTATAAATATCAATTTTGGAGAATACACACAAAATTTCTTGTGTTTCTAAGAGAAAATCAAGAGAGAGGCTTTTGAAAATGAGAGTTACAATCACTTATTTATCATGGGTAAAGTGTTATAATCGTTAAAAAAAAAAATTTGAAACATTTTTCTAATATCCACAAACGTTTATATTTCAAGTGGAATGAAACTTGTATTACGACCTATATTTTGTATTTTTCCTAAATTATGTGCTTTAAAATATATCATAAAATGAATAATAAAGGGTTAAGAGTGGTTACCCATTTCCTAAATGCCATCCAGACAAATTGGCTGCTTCAGTTAGAGCATTCCTCCATTTTTGAACAATTTCAGGGTTAGATTGGAATCTTTTCTCATGTTTGTCAAACTCTGCTTCAAGATTCCCCTTCTGGTAACGAAGGTCCGACGGATCAACATCATAAAAAATGGGATGCATAAGGTGACCCTTTGATTTCACAGATTGAAGAATCTCAACAAGTTCGTTCAAACACCATGTAGATGATACATAGTTTCTAGAGAATATGACAAGTGAGAATCTGGACTCTCCAATTGCTGTGAGAAGAGCTGGAGAAATTTCTTCCCCCTTCTTAAGCTCCTCACTATCTTCGAAGACATTAATACCAGAACGAAGCAAATAGTTATGTAAATGGCCTGTGAAGTTATTACGAGTATCCTCACCCCTAAAATTCAAGAAAACATCGTACTTCCATTTACGGTGATTAGTTGAGGAAGCCATAGTCATGATAGATTCACTCATTTGTGATGAGCAAGAAGCACAAATTGCATTGTCCTTGACCGTCTTTATAATATAATAATAATTGATGTAACCTAAACCTATCTACGTAGTCTATCACTATTCTAATTACTTACTAATAGAATCTTGCATACTTTTACTTTTTCTCCTAAAGCTAAAGCTTTTTTCTTTCCTTTTTTGTTTGTAAGAGTTTAGAGGGACAGATTTTCCACCAAACAGATTTTCCAATAATCTCTTCACCCCACACACACACACACACACCTTATATGCTAGTTTGTGCTGTGGTGGGCTCGATTGCTCGAAGTGACGTTTTTCTTATCCTTTTGTGTGTGTGATTGTCAGTAGCACAATATATCACATCTACTTTTTTGCCTTTTGACTGGGCTCCGAACTCCCACGAGACCCACGAGAAGACTGGCGGTTCAGTCTCTTTATTTTTTGATGGTCTGGCTGTCCGGTAATAAGTACATTTTAATCATTAAAATAATTTGCTTTAAACGTAACTTTCATATGAAAGTCCTTACAATGTTAAAATAGCACTTTTTAATATTTTTTTTGAAATTTGTTTATTTGGTTAAAATTAAAAATTTTTTTGTTAAAAGTATCATAAATAAAAGTAAAAATTAACTAAAATAGTATAGTAAGATTTATGAATAGTACCAAATATATAATAGGACATATAAATAGTAGCAAAAATAAATTAAATAATAAAATAAGTTGACAAAAATAATTTTTAGCAAACTCACCCTTATTAAGAATATGTTAGTAAAATTCAAGATATTTCAAAAATTATCACTATTTATATTAAATGCTTTTAAACTTCTTGTCATTGATAAAATAAAATACTATATGACATGCTTAATTAAAATTATTATTTAATTTTAGTGATCTTAGTAAACCTATTCTCAAGTAAATAAATAAATATATTCATTATTAACCAATGCACCATATGGACATATTGCCAATTAATTAATTGTGTCAAATATATTTTATAAATTTGATATGTAATTTTTGAAACTTCAGATTTTAATTTGTTAGTTTTGAAATTTTAAAGGTTAATTTATTACTTTTTAAAATTTTAGGGTCTAATTATTCGCTAGCATTTTAAAAATTATTTAATTTAATATTATACTTTTTAAAGTTTTATGCTCTATTTTGTTACCTTTGAAATCTTTCCTTTTAATTTATAAATCCCCTACACTATAAGACTTAAACGGTAATTATTTCAATAGCTCTTATTCCTTATAAGACAAAGGTTAGCTACAAAATTGGTTGTAGCTTAAAGCTATATACTTACTCAATATCTTTTTATTGGAGATAAATTTTGACAAATCCACCATTGAATTACATCTTCTTCTTTTATCTTCCATGCTTACAAAATTTTCAGAAAATTAAAGATCAATAGCTATGTCATCAATAAATTGTTTAAATTGCAAGTTTTTGTAGTTTAAAATTATGCATAAAATATAAACTTATAGATCATATAGTAAATAATATCCAATTGACACAAAATTTGATATGTATATTAAGAGCGTAAAGAACATGCAATTCAATATTTTGATTTTTAAAATATGTAGTAGTGTTTATTTTATGAGTAAGGTTATAGCCTTAAGCTACAACCAATTTTGTAGTTAAACTTTCTCCTTCCTTATATTGCTTGTAGGGGTGAAAGGCCCAATATCATGTAATGGGCCGCGGGCCTGTCCGAGGAGACCCTACGTCCGAGGACAGTAAACCTTGGGGGATGGACCTAGCCCGACTCATTTCAAAAGTATAAACTACGTGGAGAGAAAAAGAGTTGGTCCAAGGAGACTTGCCTGTTCGGATTATCAACGAGACGACCTAAATGAATGCTCCAACACTGAGCCCAGCCTTCTTGAAGGACCCCCTAACTTATATAGGCCAAAAAGGACAGGTGGCAATGATCAGATATTAGGCAAAAGGCTGCTGCCACCGCATTTATAATCCTGCAGCTAACATCATGGTCGCATTAATGGAGAAAAGACGTCTGAACAGTGGCTCTGACCCTTTACAGCTACCATGAAAAGGCTTTAGGGGGAGGTTGATGGGACAAGGATTAAGAAGAAACCACCTAGTTGGCACGTGGGAAGAACATTGTAGGGGTGAAAGACCCAATATCAGGTAATGGGCCGCAGGTTTGTCCGAGGAGACCCTACGTCTGAGGACTGTAAACCTTGGGGGATGGACTTAGTCTGACTTATTTCAAAAGTATAAACTACGTGGAGAGAAAAAGGGTTGGTCCGAGACTTGCCTGTTCGGATTATCAACGGGACGACCTAAATGAATGTTCCAACACTGAGCCCAGCCTTCTTGAAGGACCCCCTAACTTATATAGGCCAAAAAGGACAGGTAGCAACGATCAGATATTAGGCAAAAGGCGGCTGCTACTACATTTATAATCCTGCAGCTAACATCATGGTCGCATTAATGGAGAAAAGACGTCTAAACAGTGGCTCTGACCCTTTATAGCTACCATGACAAGGCTTTAGGGGGAGGTTGATGGGACAAGGATCAAGAAGGAACCACTTAGTTGGCATGTGGGAAGAACTAATATATAAGGAAAGCTGAAAGCAAGAAAGAGGATCATCGAAGAAACGGGAAAAAGAGAGGAGGAAGCTACCAACAAAGAGAGAAGAAAGAAAGAAAAAGAGAAACACTCAGCCAACTGTTAAGATAAACTCCTCGGATCAAGCCAAGTAGCATCCAAGACAGTCCCAACATTTCGTCTCTATCAGGCTGAGCATAACTAAGTTTGGGCCATCATCCAGCTTACTTTCAATCAAGTTTACTTAGCCCACTCTCTTACAAATCCATTGCAAGGATACTGTTCACTTGCCGGGCTTGAGTCCATCTATCTCACAAGCCCGAATTGTAATTTGTGTCCTTACAATTGGCACCGTCTGTGGGGAGTTAGCTGCCGCGTTGATGAGCTGAGGCTTGGGGCTCGAACCATGGTTGGATCAGGTCTTGACGGAGCGGAATCAGAAAGCTCGCAACACATTGATCACTTTTCACGCCTCGAGCGAGAAAGAGACCGCAAAGGGAGCGCGCACACAAATCGCACCGGTAGGAATCAACGTAGAGATGAGGGTGACGAGTCTCATAAGGACACCACGAAGGACTTGCAATGTAAGATCGAGCGTCTGAAGAAGAAGCTGCATCATGCACGGAGGAGACGCAGTCCATCCAGCAGTCCGTCCATCACGGATGACTCTTCTGACGACAATGACGATGCTACCTATAGGCATCGCTCCGGGACACCCCCCAGTGAATCTTTCTCTCATAAGAAAGAACATCACTATAACCGCAGGGCCAGAAACACATCCTCGAAAGGTGCGAGGAGCGACGCAATGAATAGGGCACTCAATCAGATCTCCAAGTCGCCCTTCACACGCAGCATCAAAGGAGGAAGCCTTCCTTGACATTTTACTCAGCCCATCTTTACTGCATACAATGGACGGACTGATCCTGTGGAGCATGTGAGCCATTTCAACCAGAAAATGGCTGTTCACTCTCGGAACGAGACTCTTATGTGCAAGGTGTTCCCCTCCAGCTTGGGGCCCGTAGCCATGAGGTGGTTTGATTACGAACACCAGGGTCCCTCGGCCACTAGACTCATTACTGTCCATTACCATGCGAGAGGGGGAGACGTTGAAAACGTACTCAGATAGATACTGGGAAATGTTTAACGAGATCGAAGGGAGTTTCGACGATGTGGCTGTGAGAACCTTCAAGGTTGGTCTGCCAGCCAAGCACGACCTGAGGAAATCGTTGACCAAGAAGCCCGTGAGAAGTGTACGCCGATTGATGGACCGTATCGACGAATATAAGAGGGTCGAGGAGGACCAGCAACTCGGAAAGGGCAAAGCTAAGGTTATCCTTCAAGAGAGGAGGGATTTCAGGTCGGACCGATACAGCAACAGTAGGCCACGGAGAGACTATAATGGGCAGCCCAGGTCTGTTGCGTCACAGACAGTCCATGCCATTTTTCGAAAACCAATCCATCAGATCTTGGAGAAAATTCAAAACGAGCCATATTTCGGGTGGCCAAACAAGATGGGGGGAGACCCCACTAAGCGCAATCAAAGCCTTCATTGCCAATACCATCAGGAGCGAGGGCATACTACAGAGGATTGCAGGACTTTAAAAAGCCACCTGGAACAACTTGTGAGGGAAGGAAAACAGCAACAGTTCATTTATCGGCCAAGTAACCAAGGAAACCATATCAGGCCAGGGGCTTCAGGGACCGCCTCATCAAGGCCCTCGCTGGGCATGATTAATGTTATCTTCGTGGCCCCCGGAAGAACTGGATCCTGCCCTTCCAGGATAATGTCCATTTCTAGAACGTCTGCCGAGGACAAAAACCAGGAGTTAAAGCAACCAAGGGTGGAGGTCCGACCAGCCCTGAGCTTTTCAGACAAAGATAAACAAGGAACAATACAGCCACACGACGACGCTCTAGTTGCCACCCTTAGAATAGGGGGGTACGTTGTGAAACGGGTGATGGTTGATCCAGGGAGTGGGGCTGAGATCATGTACCCGGATCTATATAAAGGATTGGGCTTATAGCCTGAAGACCTGAAAGCATATGATTCGCCCTTGGTCAGTTTCGATGGAAAAACTGTTACCCGTAAGGGTCAGATACAATTACCCGTACAAGGGGGGTCCGAGGTGGTCGAGGTGGATTTCATCGTGGTGGATGCATACTCTCCCTACACGGCCATCGTGGCCAGACCTTGGCTCCATGCCCTAGAGGCTGTTTCATCAACCTTGCATCTAAAGATTAAATTTTCGTCTGGAGGACGAGTGGAGGAGATTGTAGAAAGCCAACCTATGGCAAGGCAATGCCTCATAGCTGCCATTGCACATTGTCCTTCTACTAAATCAGCAACCACCTCGGTCGAAGGTTCATAGCAATCAGAGATCCCGATTCCACCCAATGTCGTGGAATCGGACGAGAAGAAATACGAGAGGCTAGAGAAAGTTATCATCGAGGGAGACCCTGAAAAGTTTTTTCAGATAGGGGCTCAGTTGCCCCCACGGGAAAAGGAAGAGCTGCTAGCATTCCTTAGGAGAAATATTGATGTATTTGCCTGGAACTCTTACGAGGTCCTGGGGGTGGATCCAGAGTTCATCTGTCATCACCTTAACGTGAGCCCAGCTACCCTTCCCAAAAAGCAACCACCTCGGCGCTCATCCAGGGAGCATTTTGACGTTGTCAGGGATGAGGTGAACAAGCTCAAGCAGGAAGGGGTTGTTAAAGAAGTATTCTATCCAGAATGGCTGGCTAACACGGTGGTGGTAAAGAAGAAAAACGGGAAATGGCGTGTATGCGTGGATTTTACAGACCTAAACAAAGCCTGTCCAAAAGATCCCTTCCCCATGCCTCGGATCGATCAACTAGTAGATGCAACCGTAGGACACCCACGAATGAGTTTCTTGGACGCCTTCCAAGGATACCACCAAATCCCCTTAGCCCTGAACGATCAAGAAAAAACAGCCTTTATAACCCCCATTGGGAACTATCATTACAAGGTGATGCCATTTGCCCTGAAGAATGCAAGCTCCACCTATCAAAGAATGATGACGAAAATGTTCGAACCGTAGCTGGGGAAATGTATTGAGGTTTACATTGATGACATGGTGGTCAAGAGTAAACTGGAATCCGAGCATGTCGGCTACCTCAGAAGCATCTTTGAAATCTTAAGAAAACATAAACTGCGACTCAATGCTTCAAAATGCTCTTTCGGCGTTGGATCGGGAAAGTTTCTGGGCTATATGGTTACCCATCGCGGAATTGAGGTCAACCATGACCAGATAAAAGCGATCAACAACCTGCAACCACCTCGGAACCCAAAAGAAGTCCAGAAGTTAACTGGAATGACTGCCGCTCTCAACCGGTTCATCTCCAAATCTGTAGAAAGATGTCGACCTTTTTTCCAGCTATTGAATAAGTGGAAGGGGTTTCAATGGGATGAAGAGTATGTTCTGGCTTTCCAGCAGCTAAAAGAATACCTATCTCGGCCCCCCATCATGTCTAGCCTCACAACGGATGAGGTCCTGTTCGCCTACATTGCTGTAGCCACTCATGCTGTGAGTCTGGTACTTGTGCAGGTCGACAACGGCGTTCAGAAACCTGTCTACTACATGAGTAAATCCCTTCACGAGGCCGAGGTCCGATACCTACCATTTGAGAAGGCTATCTTTGTAGTGGTCTATGCCACTCGCAAACTCCTCCACTACTTCCAATCGCATACGGTTGTGGTCCTCACCAAGCTCCCACTCAGATCACTGCTTCGGAGTGCAGACTATACGGGGAAGATTGCAAAATGGGGCACCATCCTAGGGGCTTTTGACATAAAGTACATGCCACGAACCTCGGTCAAGGGGCAAATACTGGCCGATTTGGTGGCCGAGCTCGCCGAACCTGCGTTAAAAGAGATGGCCGAAACGATGCGCATGGATGGAAATTCAGTTGGCCTTGTATCCGTGCAGTGGTCCCCACCCTGGAAGTTGTATGCTGATGGCGCGGCCAATCAGAAAGGCTCAAAAGTGGAGCTAGTTTTGATATCTCCTGAGAATGTTGTCATTGAAAAATCCCTCAGACTAGACTTCTCGGCTACCAATAATGAGGCTGAATACGAAGCATTGTTGATCGAAATGGTCATGATCAAAAGAATGGGTGGGAACATCGTGGAGGTATTCTCGGACTCAGCAATTGTCGTCGGCCAGGTCAGGAGAGAATTAGAAGCACGTGATGAAAGAATGCGGAAGTATTTAAGGTAGGCCAAGCAACTGCAATCACAATTCAAGTCATTTAATTTGCAACATGTTCCTCGGAGTGGAAACACGCACACGAACTCCCTGGCCACTCTTGCAACCTCCTCGGCTCAGGGATTACCCCGACTTATCTTGGTAGAAGATGTACAAAGGCATGCCGAAGAAAGAGAAGGACTCAACATCCATCAAATTAGAGCAGCACCAAGTTGGATGGATCCTATGGTGACCTACCTCAAGGACGATATCATACCAATAAACAAGGCCGAAGCTGACAAAATACGTAGAAAAGCTCCCCGGTTCTAGCTATCAAGAGACAGTAAACTATACAAACGCTCTTTCTCTGGGCCCTACTTATTGTGCGTGCATCTTGAGGCCACGGAGTTACTCCTGGAAGAGCTGCATGAAGGGATTTGTGGCAGCCACACAGGAGGTAGATCTCTGGCGCATAAAGCTCTAACTCACGGATACTAGTGGCCAAACATGCAAAGAGAATCACAAGAGTATGTAAAAAAATGTGACCAATGCCAGAGGTTCGCGCCAAACATACATCAACCAGGAAGAGTTTTGAATCCTTTGTCCAGTCCATGGCCTTTCGCGCAATGGGGCCTGGACATTGTTGGTCCTTTTCCTAAAGCAGCCGGGAATAGGAAATACTTGGTTGTCGGGACGGACTATTTCACCAAGTGGGTTGAAGCCAAGCATTTGGCTAACATCAGGGATGTGGAT
Source organism: Lithocarpus polystachyus (assembly GCA_033629205.1). NCBI lineage: Eukaryota > Viridiplantae > Streptophyta > Magnoliopsida > Fagales > Fagaceae > Lithocarpus > Lithocarpus polystachyus. The sequence continues at coordinate 33,959,268 of CM066166.1, read as the reverse complement.
ATCCAGAAGTTTATTTGGAAGAGTATAGTCATTCGGTTCGGAGTACCACACACTCTCATCTCGGACAACGATCTTTAATTTGATAGCAAAGCATTCAAGAGATTTTGCTGTGGGTTGGGCATTACAAACAGGTACTCCACCCCCGCATACCCGCAAGGGAATGGCCAGGCTGAAGCAATTAACAAAGTCATAGTAAGCGGTCTAAAGAAGAGGCTGGATGATGCTAAAGGGAAATAGGTGGAAGAACTACAGCATGTCCTCTGGACCTACAAGACAACTCCTCGAAGATCTACAAGAGAGACCCCATTTGCAATGACGTACAGTGCTGAGGCTGTTATTCTCATAGAAATTGGGTTCCCCACACTTAGAACCAGTTCATTTACCTCGGCCGACAATGACAAACTGCTAGAGGACAATCTGGACCTAGTTGCCAAGCGTAGAGAAAATGCTGCGGTTCAGCTAGCCTATTATCAGCATAAACTCAAGCAGAGTTATGATGCCAATGTTAAGCTAAGACCACTTGCACCAGGCGATTTAGTTTTAAGGAAGGTCGTGGGCAGTGCAAAGAACCTAGCCTGGGGAAAATTAGGACCTAACTGGGAAGGGCCATATCGCATCCTCTCAATGGCTGGAATAGGGGCTTTTTACTTGGAAGATTTTGATGAAAGAGCTGTACCCCACCCATGGAACGTAAATAATCTGAAGAGGTATTATTATTAATAAAAGTTTTTTTTTCTTTCAGTGAAGCCTATTATATCGCTTATTTCATAAGTATTAAACAGAACCTTGGTTATGTCTGGTCCCTCAGACCACATACCTCGGGTAAATTAATACTCCTAAGTATTAAACAGAACCTTGGTCATGCCTGGTCCCTCGGACCACATACCTTAAGTAAATTAATACTCCTAAGTATTAAATAGAACCTTAGTCATGCCTGGTCCCTCGGATCACATACCATGGGTAAATTAGTACTCCTAAGTATTCAACAGAACCTTGGTCATGCCTGGTCCCTCGAACCACATACCTTGGGTAAATTAGTACTCCTAAGTATTGAACAGAACCTTGGTCATGCCTGGTTTCTCGGACCACATACCTTGGATAAATTACTACTCCTTAATATTAAACAGATCATTGGTCATGCCTGGTCCCTCGGACCACATACCTTGGGTAAATTAGTACTCCTAAGTATTAAACAGAACCTTGGTCATGCCTGATCTCTCAGACCACATACTTTGGGTAAATTAATACTCCTAAGTATTAAACAGAACCTTGGTCATACCTGGTCTCTCGGACCACATACCTTGGGTAAATTAATACTCCTAAGTATTAAACAGAACCTTAGTCATGCCAAGTCCCTCGGACCACATACCTTAGGTAAATTAGTACTCCTAAGTATTAAACAGAACCTTGGTCATGCCAGGCCCCTCGGACCACATACCTTGGGTAAATTAATACTCCTAAGTATTAAACAGAACCTTGGTCATGCCTGGTCCCTCTGACCATATACCTTGGGTAAATTAGTACTCCTAAGTATTAACCAGAACCTTGGTTGTGCCTGGTCCCTCGGACTACATACCTTGTGTAAATTAATATTCTTAAGCATTAAACAGAACCTTGGTCATGCCTGGTCTCTCCGACCACATGCCTTGAGTAAATCAACACTTCTCCTCACTTTACTAAACGCTACATAGAATCTCAGGCATACCTAACCCCTCGGATCGTACATTCAGGGCTAGATCCCCATCACATGCGCATCCCTATGTACTATGCAGAAATTTGGTCTTTCATATTCACTCAGGCCATGTACCTTGAGTTAAGATTCCCGTTCAATTTTAACGTTTCTGGCAATAAAGCAGCAAATAATACTTGCTTGGATTCATCCGTATTTGTTGAGGCAAACATTGAGTTAATTGAATGTCTTTGATGTAACCATTATTGCTTTCTATTGCTATTTCAGTCTGAGAATTTAAATTTTTCACAAGTTTAAAGACTTCAAGTCAAGATAAGCAAATAAATAAAATTGAAAGCAATTGAAGGCAAATGAAATGTTTTCATTAATTCAAAAGATTGAAGTACTCTGATCCAACATACAAAATGATTGTTACATTGAAAAAAGAAGAAGAAACAAAAAACTAGCAACTACAGCAACTAACAATCCTAATCCTAAGCCTATCTAGTCTAAGAAGGAAGGCTGCCTATTCCGCTCGGCTCTACCACAGATGATCCGGTCTCGACCTTCGAGGGGGCTGCGTCCTTGGCCTTATCAGCATCCACAGCAGCAGAAGAAACGTCCGGAGCTACTTGTTCAATCGGGGCAACTTTTCCCTCCTTAACCTCCTCGGCAGCTTCACGAGGAACAAGCGCCAAACTTGCTTACTCCGGAGCTTGAGAAGATAAGGGGGCGGGGTCAGCCGGGTTCAGACTGATGTGGGGATGATAGTATATCCTCCTCGGCTGCCTTAGGTCCGAGTCAGCTGGGACTCCTGCCAAGTTCAAGGCTTCCTCCCATTTGAACTTGCAGTAGTCCCTGCATACCTCAGAGACCTCTTCCGCCAGCCTTATTTCTGTCTCTTCAATGCCGTGGATGTACTCCGCCTGCTTCTCGGCCTCAGCAGCTCCAAGGGCCTCCCGAGCCTCCTTCTCCGCCTCCTTAGCCTTCTCAAGGCTGGCCTTGAGCTCCAAGACCAGTTGCCTCTGAGTGGCCAGCTCTATCTCGGTAGTATACAACTTTTTTCGCTGGTCCTCAGCCTGGTCCTGAGCGCTCTTAAGGCCAGCCTCGGCGCTCCGCCTCTCCCTTTCTTCAATAGTTAGCTTTTTAGCTAACTCCTGTTTCTTTTTTTTCAAGGCCTCCATGCCCCTCTCCGCTTCCAGGAGAGACTGGGTCTCGGTCCTAGCCAAGCTTCGGGCGTCCCTGACCCAGTCCTCGGCCATGTAAACTTGTTATGTGAGCTGCACAATAAGAGAGACAAAATTATATCACTACCGGTGTAAGAAAAATACATAATTCACACCGAACCAAGTCTGCTATGCAACGAGGTAATCAAGAACTTACCATGGCCAGGTCTCTCTTCATTGACATGAACAAGTCGGCCTGCCTCCACGACCTCACCGTTTCCATGTCCTTAGGCAAAAGGAGAGGGCGCTCTAGGGCCTCTACAATGTAGCCCGAGCGCCCCCTCTGGAATTCCCTGATGGAGGCCGTGGAGGGAATTGGTGTGCCATCCAAGTCCAGCCTCGGATTCCAGGCTGGAGGCAGTTGAACCTCCCAAGAATGGGAGTCGCTCCTGTGCTCGGGCGGGAAGACCCTTTTGTCTTCTCTCCCACCCTTGTGCTGCTTAGGCGCTTTCTGTTGCGGAGGGAGCACTTCACCCTCCTCTTCATCGACATCTACCACCTTCCTCTTCTTTTTTAGATCCACCATAGGGAGGAGACCAACCCTAGTTGTGGGGAGAGGAGGGGGTGAAGGAAGCTGGTCGGCAATCTTCTCCCTGGGCGCCTCATTGGAGGGTGTGCCCTTACTCCTCCCAGCGATAAGGGCCTTTGATCCTACCCTTGGCTTCAAAGGCATGTCGTCTTCTTCTTCCTCGGTGCTCTCGGACTCTGAAATATCCTGAGGCTCGCCCTGCACCTCCTCTTCACCTTCGAAGCGGAATCTGTCTATCTCTTCCTCCAAGGACAGCCGAGGTGAAGCAGATTCTTCCCTTTGAATAGCAAGTTGAGGAGCAACCTGTGGGATTGGCCACTCAACGGGTGGAAGATCTTTCTTGGCCAGAAAGCCCGGTTGCGAAATGTCAATACTGTTGATTCTTTTATCGCCTGCTCGGATAGAGTTGCCGACGTCCAGAAAGCTATCCGTCAAAGGAATAAAGTCCAGTATAAGATGGAAAGCACGTAATTGGCCGTCCGTGTGCACGAACACCTTGGACCTTAGAAGCTTGTTAAGTCCCGGCACGTTCACGAGGCTGAGGCGGGGAGCGACGAACTTCCTATTTGCAATCACAACCACTGAACATGGAATTAGCTACATCATTTCAAAATTAGGTAATAAAACAACATAGAAAAGTGAAGCCTAGAACCTAGATTCTAGGTTAACTCAATCTAATCCTAAAGCATCCCACCTAGCTTCCGCTCCTTGGTCTGGCAATGGTGACCGTCATGCCATGCCCCAGAGACGATGACGTAGTCGTCCTTCATGCCCTTGTTGGACTTCAGAAGGCACAACACCATCTTAAGGATGGGAGATCGGGATTTCAGGTAATATCCCCCGTCGACCTGGGAGTGACACTCATACATATGTACGATGTCGTGCTAGGTGAGCTGCAGACCCATCATCTGGTTAAGGGCATCGATACAGCCTAAGACCCTAAACAGGTTGGAAGCACATTGGTGCGGACACAACCTATGGTTCCTAAGATATTCCCAGGTCACCGTGCCCATCGGAATGGTCATCCTTCCTTCCAAGAAGGTTATTACGGGAATAACCACCTCGCCAGTTTTCCTATGAGTCATAATATTTTCCGGCGGGCAGTAGCAAAGACTAACCCCCTCAAGTATATGGTATTTTGCCTTAAAGAGCTCTACGGCCACAGGTGTATCAACTAAGTTCTTAAACCTACCCATTTTGGTATGTAAAGGAATGCTAAGGAAGTCTCCTAAGATGAGAAAATGTAAAAATGAGAAAGCCGAGGTGCTCGGCCGAGGAGAAAAGAACTTGGAGACCAAGGACTTACAGAAGTGGTTGATACTTCTGGTTCAGAAATTTCTTAAACACCTAGGATTCTTTGTTAAAATGTCCTCAAACTACTTAAAACAAGGAAACGTATGTTGGCAAGGATGCTTAAGAACGCTGGAGTGCTTGAACGTATACGAAATGAGTAAAACTACCTCCTAAGAGCTCTTTTTATAGTAGGCGAAAGTGGGTGGGAGTTATCCCACTCGAAATTTCACGAAGAAATCCCAGCCATACGATCTGCATCTCACCGTTAATAAAAGAGACAAAGCGCCACCTAGAACAATAAATGACGCATTGCAATTTCCGAAGCGTCATTAGAAATTGAGAGATTCGCGAAATGGCGCATCCACGTGGAGAAGTTTAGAGGTTTGATGGAATCGACTCTTGGAGAAGTCAAAATCCCGTCCTTCTCCCTAGATAAGAGGGAAGGTCAGAATTTTGAGGGGCTATTGTAGGGGTGAAACGCCCAATATCAGGTAATGGGCCGCGGGCCTGTCCGAGGAGACCCTATATCCGAGTACAGTAAACCTTGGGGGATAGACCTAGTCTGACTCATTTCAAAAGTATAAACTACGTGGAGAGAAAAAGGGTTGGTCCGAGGAGACTTGCCTGTTCGGATTATCAACGGGACGACTTAAATGAATGCTCCAACACTGAGCCCAGCCTTCTTGAAGGACCCCCTAACTTATATAGGCAACGATCAGATATTAGGCAAAAGGTTGCTACCACCGCATTTATAATCCTGCAACTAACATCATGGCCGCATTAATGGGGAAAAGACGTCTGAACAGTGGCTCTGACCCTTTACAACTACCATGAAAAGGCTTTAGAGGGAGGTTGATGGGACAAGGATCAAGAAGGAACCACCTAGTTGGCACGTGGGAAGAACATTGTAGGGGTGAAAGGCCCAATATCAGGTAATGGGCCGCGGGCCTGTCCGAGGAGACCCACATCCGAGGACAGTAAACCTTGAGGGATGGACCTAGTCTGACTCATTTCAAAAGTATAAACTACGTGGAGAGAAAAAGGGTTAGTCCGAGGAGACTTGCCTGTTTGGATTATCAACGGGATGACCTAAATGAATGCTCCAACACTGAGCCCAGCCTTCTTGAAGGACCTCCTAACTTATATAAGCCAAAAAGGACAGGTGGCAACGATCAGATATTAAGTAAAAGGCTGCTGCCACCGCATTTATAATCCTACAGCTAACATCATGGCCGCATTAATGGGGAAAAGACGTCTGAACAATGGCTCTGACCCTTTACAGCTACCATGAAAAGGCTTTAGGGGGAGGTTGATGGGACAAGGATTAAGAAGGAACCACCTAGTTGGCACGTGGGAAGAACTAATATATAAGGAGAGCTGAAAGCAAGAAAGAGGATCATCGAAGAAACGGGAAAGAGAGAGGAGGAAGCTACCAACAAAGAGAGAAGAAAGAAAGAAAAAGAAAAACACTCAGCCAACTGTTAAGATAAACTCTTCGGATCAAGCCAAGCAGCATCCAAGATAGTCCCAGCATTTCGTCTCTATCAGGTTGATCATAACTAAGTTTGGGCCATCATCCAGCTTACTTTCAATCAAGTTTACTTAGCCCACTCTCTTACAAATTCATTGCAAGGATACTGTTCACTTGCCGGGCTTGAGTCCATCTCTCTCACAAGCCCGAATTGTAATTTGTGTCCTTGCATTGCCCTTAACCTTTTTTTTTTTTTTTTTAAGCAGGAATTTTATCAATAACAGTTTTTTATCGTCAAGGTAAAGTAATGCATGAGGAGATTTGATCTCTCCCTTATTCAAAAAATAACAGTATTTTGGCATACAGGTAGGGCAAGCACAATTGCTCTTGTAATAAGCACCATGAAGCTTTCCACCCTCCGAAGATAAAAGTTTTCATACTTTAAATCTATAATGTCTACTTTAAGATAATTGCTTTTATCATATGGTGTCCATCATCACGCTAACACAATTGGTTTTTTTGTGTAGGCATGATTCGAACCATAAATCTTTTATTCAACAAGAGCCAATTAAACTAACTAGAACCCAAGTACTTTAATTGTTAGTAACTATGAATTAGTTCCTTTGTTCCATTATTATAATGATATAAAAAATATATTTATAGTTAATTGAGATTATGGAGAAATCTTGAGCGTAATAATGAGTTCAAAATATGAAAAAACACCGAAACTTGAAGGAAAAAACACTTTCCGCCCTTAACGGTCGATTAACCAAACTTTGTTCAATTAATAAAAATGTTAACCTGCACTTTGGTTAGGGGAAGGTTTTTGAAAATTATTTTATTTCATAATTAAAATTCAGTTCTTTTAATTTTTAATTAAAGTGTTAAAATATTATTTGTGAATTTTCCTTATTAATTTTTCTTCTAGTTTCAACAGGTTTTGGAGAGATTTGTCGTTGCAAGTGTTTTGGTTTTGCATAAACTTTGCATTTTTATTCTAAATCTAACAATTATTTTTGTTACTAACCACAGTTAAACTTTTATAAAGAAATTCTTAAAAATTTAGAATATTTTATTACTAATATCAACAAAAGTAGGGAGTGTTAATTTCCTCAAATCTCAAAGGAGGAAAGTGTTTTTTTTTTTTTTTTTTCTCTTCAAGTTTGGGGTGGAGTGTCCTTCCCCCAAACCTCAAAAGAGAGGAGTGTAATTACCCCAACATTTAAAATTGTGTAATTAATCTTTGATCATTTTTTAATAAAATTCTAATTAATCTTTAGGGCTAGTCACATTTGTCATAAAATCTGAAAGATTAATTATGGAAGACAATTAAGCACTAATGGGAAGACATTTCCTAAAAGATAATAGTATTAAGTGCATTAAATGCTAATAGATTTCTCATAAAAGATGATAGTCAATTAGGTTTAAATCTCTAATTTGAATCTACTTCATTTTGATAAGGAAATTTTTAATGTTCTAATTGAATATTAAAATCTTTCTGATAATCAATCTTTAATGACGTAAGATGACTAATTTGAATTTGAACTTGGAACTCAATTAAGGAAAAGACAAGTAATTAATGAGATAACTAAATGCAAATCTTTCCTAAAAGACGTAAGGGTTTTAATTCTAAAATAGTTGGCATGATAAGACATTAATAATTGAGAATCAAGAAATCATATTGCGTAATGGATTGAAAATAATTGAATTTGAATTTAAAAGCCAACTAGGAAAGCACAAAACACTTAATGACTCAATTAATGTGATGTTCCTTCCTAAAGACTTGAATATCTGAATTCAAAATAAATTGATATCTAAGATAATAAAGTTTTTTTTTTTTTTTTTTGTTAAGAAGAAAGTAATAAAGGTTAATTGATTGAAGAGATGTATTAAAAGGGAAGAGCATACTTAAAGATTAAGAATGCACTTAATAATTAATATTAATTTTATTAACGGAAATACATTCAAGGCCTAATGATGAAAACTTCATTCCAATTAAGTGTCACTCCTTCATAAGACTTAATGATTGAGAATCAAGAAATCAAGAATATAAGACATTAATGATTGAGAATCAAGAAATCATATTGCGTAATGGATTGAAAATAATTGAATTTGAATTTAAAAGCCGACTAGGAAAGTACAAAACACTTAATGACTCAATTAATGTGATGTTCCTTTCTAAAGACTTGAATATCTAAATTCAAAATAAATTAATATCTAAGATAATAAAGTTTTTTTTTTTTTGTTAAGAAGAAAGTAATAAAGGTTAATTGATTGAAGAGATGTATTAAAAGGGAATAGCATACTTAAAGATTAAGAATGCATTTAATAATTAATATTAAGTTTATTAACAGAAATACATTCAAGGCCTAATGATGAAAACTTCATTCCAATTAATCAAGGCCTAATGATGGAAACTTCATTCCAATTAAGTGTCACTCCTTCACAAGACTTGGTCATTAACTTTCATTAAGAATTAAACACTTTGTTTGATATCCACATGCATGTGCATTCAGGCATCTGCATTGTTGGATACTCACATGCTCACACAATTGGATGATGACATGTTTTTGTCTTAATGCTTACATGCTTATGTGGTTGGATGTTCACATATTTGGATGTTTGTACGCTCTCAAGCTTTGAGGATCAGTCTTAAATGATCATGTGTTTGGATTGTAACGTGTACATATACTTGGATGTCCACGTGCTTATATGCCTACATGTTTACATGTCTTCATGCTTGGATGCTTATGTGTTCTCATATTCTTGGATATTCACACGTCCATATGTCCATATGCTCACATATTTGGATATTCATATCCTTTCATGTTCACGTGCTTGGTTGCTCACATGCACACATGCTTATATGCTCATAAGATCACATATTTGGATGTTTACATGCTTATACGTTCACATGTTCATATGCTTGGATATTCACATGTTCATAGTCCCTATGCTCACATGTTTGGATATCCACATGCTTCGATGTTCACATTCTTGGTTGTTCAAATGCTCACATGTTTAGATGCTTACATGCTCACATGTTTGGATGTTCACATGCTTGGTCGTTCACATACTTACAATTTTGAATGTTCACATACTTCCATGCAAACATGATCAGATATGCATATGCTCATACATTCCTTTGATCTTCACATGATTGTTTGTCTTCCAATTGATCCATATTTTGCCTTTTAATTTGATTTATCTGATCCACATGCAAGGACAAAGTCAAGACTTGGAGTTAGGGGCAAAAATATAATAATAAAAAAATCATTACGAAAATCCCAAAAACATATGACTATGCAATCCGGGATCATGTTTTAATTCCAACGAACTCATATCAACCGTTTGAAATTTTTTTGAGAATTTTCCTCAATTAGGACATTGACATTTTCCTCAATTAGGATGTCATGATTTTCCTTAATTGGAACATCGGCATTTACCGGAATGGGAATCTTAATATTAGTGGTTGCCAATGTTGCACCATTGGTATTGGTTTCTAAAGTATTTGAATATTTCCTTTTGAAAAAATCAAACAATGCAGTTAACTTTCCCAAAATCTACAAATCAAATATAAGTGGAATATATCATCTCATTATATGTTCAATATTAATCTACAAAGTACAAATTATTGCAGCATTATGAAAACAACACAAGACTGCAAATCAACTAAATTTATTAAATCTCAACAACTAACCATTTAATTTTAAAGTTGCAAATAGTCTCAACTTTATTTTTTAAAAAAGACACTATTAGACAAGCAAGTGAATACAGACAAAATATCAAATGCACAGAAAATGGGATGGGTTAGTCAACTTTTTTTTTTTTTTTTAAAGTTATTACTTTAATGGTTTAACTTTATTAAAGAGAAAAAGATGGGGAATTAGTCATTAGATGTTCCCTATCATTAAATGGGGCACTAATCATAATAATAGTGGAAGCATTATTGTGTTCAAAGGATTTCCACTACTCCCAGACAAAGACTTGAGGGCACCACAACACGATACCCTAAATTTGATTGAATTGTTTGAATGTTTTTTGTGGCCATTTGTTGAGTCCTACATTTGGTGTTTATTAGGTGTATCTTGAATTTATAAATGATTAATTAGTTCTCTTGAGGTATAAGCGTAGATGTGGCTAGCGTTTTCATCAGTTCATTACATTAAAACCCTCATGACATCTACTTTAATTTTTATTTGTTTACTAGTTTTACCGTTAGTAAGTTAACGGTAAGGACCAATTTGATTGTAAGTTGAAAATAATAAGAATTAATTTGACTACTACCAAAATGTAGGGACTAAATTGACTATGACTCCAAAATGTAGGGGCCAAACTGGTGTTTTCACCTTTATTTCAACACTAAAAATAGTTGAATAAATTTTATAACACTACAACAAAAGTAGACTATGGTGACGAAACCTTTCGTCACAATATGTCCTTATTTCGTCACCGAATAAATATGGTGACGAAACAGCATTCATCACCTAAGCTCCGTCACAAAATGTATTGGTGACGAAAATGTTTCATCACCAATAAGAAAATGATAGGTGGCGAAATTTTTTCGTCACCAATAAAAAAAGATAGGTGACAAAAGTTTTTCATCACCTAATATTTTTGTCACTAAACCTTATTTTCAGTGACGGAATATTTCGTCACCAAATGTTTTTTTTTTTTTTTTTTGAAGTTCAATAGATTAGGTGACGAAGTTTTGCGTCACCGATTGTTTTTTTTTTTTTTTTTTTTTTTTTTTTCTAATTTCAATAGATCAGGAGACGAATTATTTCGTCACCAATTTTTGCTTATAGTCAGATATGGCGACGAAAATTATCATCACCAATTTTTTTTTATTAATATTCTTTACATTTACTTGCCATTACATTAACCTGTTCATTTCTAACCAAATCCATAAAAAATTAAATAAATAAAACACATCCATTCATTTCTAACCAAATCCATAAAAAAAACATCCATACAATCTAAAAATGCAATAAAGATGTTCACAAAGTAATTACAACCATTTATATACAAGTGATGTCTTAGCTTCCAAACTTTACAAAAAATTATTTGAGTTCAAGTAGTCCCACAAAAGCTATCTTTTTGCCACCAATCCCATATCTGCACAAGTATAAAGGAAAATACATCAATAACAAACTAGACTACAAACCTATATCCATGATAAGATGTACTACAACCAAAAAAAAAAAAATATTATTAGTAAGACAATGCAGAAAATGTCCACATAATACCCAATAACAAACTAGACAAAATAATCATAATGCAACATCATATGAAGCCAAACTATCAAAGAAAGAAGACCCACAACATTCTCATCAAATAAAAACCAAACCCATGTTACAAACCATGGAGAAATCATAAAGAATGCAGAAAAATCCCAATTTAAAACAAAACAAATAAAGTGAAATCCAAAACAAAAACCCAGCCACCATCATAAACACAAACCCAACCACCACAACGAATAAAAAATCTAGCCAACACTATTTAAAAATGTTAGGTTTTAAGGAATTAGGAACTAATGTATTAGAACTTCATTTTGTAATGTTGGCAAACCATGATCAAAACGTTTTTAGTCTTGATAAGACTTGCTCAAAGTATGAGGTTTTTATGTAAAGTTGGAATCGAGTTACTGCAGAAGTCACTGTGCAATTCTGCTTGGCTCGATCGATCGAGAATTAGACTCAACCGATTGAAAGTCGTGCAGATTGTTTTTTCTGCATAATTTCCAACTCAGCCCAAGCCCGTTTGACGTATAGGGTTTTATGTTTTGCCCTAAGTATAAAAGGGAAAACCCGAGCCACGTTTTTAGAGTTCTGAATGCTGTGTGTGTGAATCTTATTTGTGAGATCTAGAGATGTTTACCTTCACATACACTTAGGGTTTCCAAACTCAAGATTGATGTCAAGAGCTTGGTGATTGTTCAGTTGCAGAATCAAGAACTTCAAGATATACAAGCAGGTGTGCTTGTGCTTTGCTGAGAATTCAAGGAAAGAAGTAGTTTGTGGACTCGGAGCTGTCACGTGGTCGTGGTAGTAAGTTTCCTACTCGAGGTAGCAATAGGATGTTAGTGGTCTAAGTCGCTATTGTGTAAACTTCAATTCTTTCATAGTGAATTCGATTTTACCTTGAGGATAACTAGGTTAAATCCTCCTCAGGTTTTTTACCGGTTTGGTTTTCTTGGGTTATCATATCGTGTGTTTTTTATTTTCCGAACTTTTGCATGATATGATATATTTTTGTTAACCTAGAATTGCTTAATTTACCTAAGTTAATCACTTGACTAAATATCTAGGTTAATCTGTTTGGGTTTAAGGGGTCTAAACTTCTTACAAAAAAAATAAAAAATAAAAACTAGCCACCACTATTAAACAAAAACCATAGCCACAACCATAAACAAAAAACCTACCATCACCATTAAACAAAAAACACAGCCACCACCATTAACACAAAAACCCAGCCACTACCATAAACAAAAAAACCCAACCATCACAATAAACAAAAAACTCAGCCACCACCATAAACAAAAAACCCACAACCATTATTAAACAAAAAATACAACCAGCACCATTAACAAAAAAACTCAACCACTACCATAAACAAAAAACCCAACCACCACCATTAAACTTAGCCACCACCATAAACAAAAAACCCACCACCACCATTAAATAAAAAACATAGTCACTACCATTAACACAAAAACACAGTCACCACCATTAAACAAAAACCATAGCCACCACCATAAATAAAAAACCTACCACCACCATTAAACAAAAAACACAGCTACCACCATTAACACAAAAACCCAGCCACTACCATAAACAAAAAACCCAACCATCACAATAAACAAAAAACTCAGCCACCACCATAAACAAAAAACCCACCACCATTATTAAACAAAAAACATAACCAGCACCATTAACAAAAAAACCCAGCCACTACCATAAACTAAAAACCCAACCACCACCATTAAACAAAAAACACAGCCACCACCATTAACACAAAAACCCAACCAGTACCATAAACAAAAAACCCACCATCACTATTAAACAAAAAATATAGCCACCACCATTAACACAGAAACTCAGCCACTACCATAAACAAAAAACTCAATCATCACAATAAACAAAAAAACTCACCACCAACATTAAACAAAAAAAACTTAGCCACCACCATAAACAAAAAAACCCACCACCACCATTAAACAAAAAACACAGTCACTACCATTAACACAAAAACACAGTTACTACCATAAACAAAAAACTCAGTCATCACAATAAACAAATAACCCACCACCAACATTAAACAAAAAACTCAACCACCACCATAAACACAAAAACCCAACCACACAATAAACAAAAAATCCAGCCACCATCATTAACACAAAACCCACCACCACCATTAAACAAAAATTCCAACTACCACCACAAACAAAAAACCCACCACCACCATTAAACAAAAAACACAACTGTAGCACAATTGTGCGACGATACCCTCATACATATAATAGATTACTATAGCACAATTGTAAAAAAATTTACAAGAGATTGGGTAATGTTTGTTTTTGTGTTTTTATGCTAAAATATAGCAACATATACCATATACAAGCCCCAATACTAATGCTCTTAGGCAAGAAAATAAAACACTAATTAAGGTGTGTTCTAGTTAGTAGATGAGCTCCTCCCACTGCCATAGATGTCACTGTCACCCTTGCTCCTCAAATATTGTATGATGCAATCCATCTTCTCCTCTAGCTTGAAGTTTGCATCCTGGAGCTCTTCTACTCGACCCTCGAGTTGTTGAGTATACTGAGTTAAGGAAGATGAGGTAGAAGTCTTAAGAGATGAGGAAGGCCTCATGCCAAGTCCCTTTACATAGCCAGATCTCGGCTTAAGAACCATCATAGATATCTCCTCTTCAGTCAAAAGCTGTGCCTCAGGAGTGCTACGATGCTCATCTTGTACTCTCAACATCTCTTGCTGTCATTTCAAACAATAGAAACCATCAGAAATACATATGTTCTATTTTTGCAAACATATATAGAATAAAAATACATATATTCTAGTTTTGCAAACTCAAGGCATGTATTGATATACATACATATGTATGTTCGCAATCAGGGTGTACCCACTGTTTTGTCTTTGAATTGAAATGGGTATCATAGTAGAGTTGTGCCAGCTTAGGAATATGACCTCTATTTTTCCGTCTCTAATTAGTTTGCTTTCCAATGTTAGAAGACAAGTTAATTAATTATAGCAAATAATATACTAAGCTTATGAAAAATTGAAATAACACACCGCCTCATCCACCTTAACTGCAAGCGACTTGTTTCCACATCTATGAATGTGTTTGTCAACCGTTTCCTCTTTATTTCTGTTTTTAGCATTTCTTTTTGAAACTTTCTATAAATAATAAAAACAGAAAATATTAGAGTTTTGACTTAAGTTATATATATATATATATATATATATATTACAATATGAATCTACTCCACCTTCCAAAAAAGTATTAATCCAACAAATTTGATAGAATAAATAATCTAGTAGACATGACATCATAATAAGATCTATATAAAACATTAATCCAATGCATATATAGGTAGATATTATCTAGGTGAAAGGTGAGAACATACTTCACTTGTAATTAAAATTTTCAAAGTATTAATTACCAGCCAATCTTCGTCACTCCACTTTCCATCAATTAGTTCAATCTATTTTTCTCGAGTGACATTTTTTAGTAATTTATAGTTTTTTTTACTAGCTCTAATGGATAATTCAAAAATCGATCTTTAATCCTAATGAAAACAACAATACAACTGCACATAAAACAAAAGTAGATATAATAAAGCATTCATTATAGTTTTCCAAATATCTATAATTGAACTCATCTATAGTCTTAAACGTGTGAAAGAGAAAATCTCCAGGATGCATGATTTCATTCCAATGCATAGAAGATGCATAAGAAAAAAAAAATGAGCAGCTTAGAAAAAGATAGATTAATAAAACCTTCAAGAATCCAACTTCAATAACAATCATAATATGTGCAGGGTCCTCAAGCTCTAACGGACATCAATTTGCCACAAATTTTGAACCGAACAAAGAAGAATGAAATATTAGAAGATTAAGGATGGTGCCTGACTTATTAAGTTCAATAATCTTCACAAACACAGTCATTTTGTACTATTGCATTGTAATCACAGTTTTTATAAATTCAAGAAATCTAGCAAGCACACAAAATAGAGAAATCTGAAGGTAGTGTTTAGTTAAGAGGGATACATCAGAAGAGAAGAACATGAGATTGGAGGAAAATCACATATTTTAATAAACTTCAACAAGATAGGAATCAAATCAAAACCCTGACATTACAAAATTCTTGGATTGTCTATGTCCATCATTTAACCACTCTGGCAGCAAACAGTATGAAATATTCAATTTTTTTTTTTTTTTTTTTTGTAAAGTGAGCAACAGATGGAAACACAAAACAATAACTCCAAAGTCACTATATGTAGAAAAGAAACAGGGAGACATGAGAAGTGAATGTGAATGTACAAAGAGATATAAATGGCTTACTCATCAACAATGGTGATCAATGAGAGAGAAAGAAAGAGAGGATCGATGAAAGAGAGAGCTTACCGATCAATGAGGGAGGAGAGGCATGAGGTTTGTGGGAGGCAGAAACGCGTGAGTAGAGGAGCAAGAAAGATAGGTTAGGGTTTTGTTTTTTCAAATAAAAAATAAATGAAAAAAAAATTGGAGCTGAAAAATGGACATGGCGTTGAAAAAACAAATTAATCTAAAAATTAAAATTAAGCTGAAAATTATGTTGGCGCTGGGATTTGAACCCTTGAGGGCGTGTTACTCCACAAAGAAGTGCTACTAGTAGACTACTAAACAACATGTTATTTGTATGTGGAAACTATATTAATCTATTCTAACACTAGTAGATAAATTTTCAAGAACAGAAAAAGAAAAAAAAAACACACACACACACAAACACATTTTTTTAATATGCTTTCCAAAATTTGATAGTTATGATAACAAAAATAGTAAATTCAAATTATAGTTTAAATTAATTAATACTAGAATATAACCCATGTTTAGGCATGGGATTGATCAATTGAAGTGGTATTATTGATGTTAGCTAGAGTTATTAAACATATAAGACATTAGTTCAATCAGGATATTTATATGTACTAAATTGGTTTTTTCTTAATTTTCATTATATTAGTTACGTTAAGTTTGTGATTACATTGCTATTTTGTGTATAACTAGTGTATAACCCCGTACATAAGCACATGTACATTTAAAAATTGACCAAAATACCCCCGAAATCGAGATTATGACCAAAATACCCCAAAAACTTAAAAATTACCAAAATACACCTATAACCAAAAAAATGACCAAAATACCCCCAAAAAGAATAAAAATACAACTAATACTTGAAAATTACTAAAATACCCCTAAAAAATCTACCGTTAGATAATGTAATCTAACGACAAATTTGTCAAAATTCACATCGAATTAAGAAATATAGGGTTAGGTTCAAGTTAATCTTTGATGTAACTCAAAAAAATGTTACACCATCCAATAACTTATTACTGAATTCATATTCTAAAAAACCAACCGTTGGATTACATGTTCTAACTGTTCTTAACATGCATGCCAATTTTCATGCCAATCGGATGTAATTTATCATTTGATCTATAAACTCATAATTTATGCAATATTTTAAACTACCAAAACCTGAATTTAGACAATTGATTGATGACATGGCAATTAATATTTGATCACCATGAAATTTTGTAATCATGAAAAATATATGAAGATAATACAATCTAACGGTAGATTTGTCAAAATTCCCAATGAATTAAAAAATATAGGGTTGGGTTCAAGTTACACCAGATGTAACTCTATAAAATGTTACACCACCCAATAATTTATTATTGAATTCATATTTTGAAAATTCAACCGTTGGATTACATGTTCTTTATGTTCTTAACATGCATGCCAATTTTCATGCCAATCGGATGTAATTTACTAATTGATCTATAAACTCATATTTTATGCATTATTTTAAACTACTAAAACATGAATCTAGACAATTAATTGATAAAATGGCAATTAATCTTTGATCACCTTGAAATTCTGTAATCATGAAAAATATATGAAGATAATGTAATCTAACGGTAGATTTTTCAAAATTCACAATGAATTAAGAAATATAGGGTTGGGTTCAAGTTACACCAGATTTAACTCTACAAAATGTTACACCACATAATAACTTATTATTGAATTCATATTTTGAAAATCTAACCGTTGGATTACATGTTCTATATGTTCTTAACATGCAAGAAAATTTTCATGCCAATTGGATGTAATTTACCATTTAATTTATAAACTCATATTTTACGCATTATTTAAACTACAAAAACTTAAATTTAGACAATTGATTGATGACATACCTATTAATCTTTGATCACCTTGAAATTTTGTAATTATGAAATATATATGAAGATAATGTAATCTAACGGTAGATTTGTCAAAATTCACAATGAATTAAGAAATATAGGGTTGGGTTCAAGTTACACCTGATGTAACTCTACAAGATGTTACATCACCCAATAACTTATTATTAAATCCATATTTTGAAAATTCAACCGTTGGATTACATGTTCTATATGATCTTAACATTTCTATATGATCTTAACATTCATGCCAATCAGATGTAATTTGCCATTCGAACTATAAACTCATATTTTTGCATTATTTTAAACTACGAAAACTTAAATCTAGACAATTAATTGATGACATGACAATTAATATCTGATCACCTTGAAATTTTTTAATTATGAAAAATATATGAAGATAATGTAATATAACGGTAGATTTGTCAAAAATCACAACGAATTATGAAATATAGGGTTGAGTTCAAGTTACACCTGATTTAACTCTACAAAATGCTACACCACCCAATAAATTATTATTGGATACATATTTTGAAAATCCAACTGTTAGATTACATGTTCTATATGTTCTTAACATGCATGCCAATTTTCAATCCAATCAAATGTAATTTACCATTTGATCTATAAACTCATCTTTCATGTATTATTTTAAACGACTAAAATTGAATTTAGACAAATGATTGATGACATGACAATTAATCTTTGATCACCTTAAAATTTTGTAAGCATGAAAAATATATGAAGATAATGTAATCTAATGGTAGATTTGTCAAAATTCAGAATGAATTAAGAAACATAGGGTTGGGTTCAAGTTACCCCTGATGTAACTCTACAAAATGCTACACCACCCAATAACTTATTATTGAATTCATTTTTTGAAAATCTAACCTTTGGATTACATGTTCTATATGTTCCTAACAAGCATGCCAATTCTCATGCCAATTGGACGTAATTTACCATTTCATCTATAAACTCATATTTTATACATTATTTTAAACTACAAAATCTTAAATTTAGACAATTGATTAATGACGTACCTATTAATCTTTGATCACCTTGAAATTTTGTAAGCATGAAAAATATACGAACATAATATAATTTAACGGTAGATTTGTCAAAATTCACAATTAATTAAGAAATATAGGATTGGGTTCAAGTTACACCTAATGTAACTCTACCAAATGTTAAACCACTCAATAACTTATAATTGAATGCATATTTTAAAAATCCAGCCGTTGGATTACATTTTATATATGTTCTTAACATGCATGCAAACTTTCATGCCAATCGAATGTAATTTACCATTTGATCTATATACTCATATTTTATGCATTATTTTAAACTACTAAACTTGAATCTAGACAATTGATTAATGACATGGCAACTAATCTTTGATCACCTTGAAATTCTGTAATCATGAAAAATATATTAAGATAATGTAATCTAACAGTAGATTTGTCAAAATTCATAATGAATTAAGAAATATAGGGTTGGGTTCAAGTTACACCTGATGTAATTCTATAAAATATTACACCACCCAATAACATATTATTAAATTCATATTTTAAAAATCCCACTGTTGGATTACATGTTCTATATGATCTTAACATTTCTATATGATCTTAACATTCATGCCAATTTTCATGCCAATCGGATGTAATTTGCCATTTGAAATATAAACTCATATTTTATACATTATTTAAAACTACTAAACTTAAATTTAGACAAATTATTTATGACATGGCAATTAATCTTTAATCACCTTGAAATTTTGTAAGCATGAAAAATATATGAAGATAATGTAATCTATCGGTAGATTTGTCAAAATTCACAATGAATTAAGAAACATAGGATTGGGTTCAAGTTACACCTAATGTAACTCTACAAAATGCTACACCACCCAATAACTTATTATTGAATTCATTTTTTGAAAATCCAATGTTTGGATTACATGTTCAATATATTCTTAACATGTATCCCAATTTTCATGACAATTGGATGTAATTTACCATTTCATCTATAAACTCATATTTTATGCATTATTTTAAATTACAAAAACTTAAATTTATATAATTGTTTGATGACATACCTATTAATCTTTGATCACTTTGAAATTTTGTAAGTATGAAAAATATACGAAGATAATGTAATCTAACGGTAGAATTGTCAAAATTCACAATGAATTTAGAAATATAGGATTGGGTTCAAGTTACACCTAATGTAACTCTACAAAATGTTACACTACCTAATAACTTATGATTGAATGCATATTTTGAAAATCCAACCGTTGGATTACATTTTATATATGTACTTAACATGCATGCAAAGTTTCATGCCAATCGAATGTAATTTCCCATTTGATCTATAAAGTCATATTTTATGCATTATTTTAAACTACTAAAACTTGAATCTAGACAATGGATTGATGACCTGGCAAATAATCTTTGATCATCTTGAAATTTTGTAATCATGAAAAATATACGAGGATAATGCAATCTAACGGTAAATTTGTCAAAATTCACACCGAATTAAAGAAATATAGGGTTGGGTTTTAGTTACACTTGATGTAACTCAAAAAAATGTTACACCACCCAATAACTTATTATTGAATTCATATTTTGAAAATCATGTCAATCGGATGTAATTTATCATTTGATCTTTAAACTCATGTTTTTGCATTATTTCATACTACTAAACTTGAATTTAGTTAAATGATTAATGACATGGGTATTAATCTTTGATCACCTTTAAATTATAAGTAACAAAATATAAAAATCTTATGGTATATTTGTCAAAATTCACAATGAATTAAGAAATATAGAGTTTGGTTCAAGTTACACCTAATGTAACTCTACAAAATGCTACACCACCCAATAACTTATTATTGAATTCATGTTTTGAAAATCTAACTGTTGGATTACATGTTCTATATGTTCTTAACATGCAAGCCAATTTTCATGCCAATTGGATGTAATTTACCATTTAATTTATAAACTCATATTTTACGCATTATTTAAACTACAAAAACTTAAATTTAGACAATTGATTGATGACATACCTATTAATCTTTGATCACCTTGAAATTTTGTAAGCATGAAAAATATACGAAGATAATGTAATCTAACGGTAGAATTGTCAAAATTCACAATGAATTAAGAAATATAGAATTGGGTTCAAGTTACACCTAATGTAACTCTACAAAATGTTACACCACCCAATAACTAATAATTAAATGAATATTTTAAAAATTCAACCGTTGGATTACATTTTATATATGTTCTTAACATGCATGCAAATTTTCATGTCAATCAAATGTAATTTACTATTTGATCTATAAAGTCATATTTTATGCATTTTTTTAAACTACTAAAACTTGAATCTAGACAATTGATTGATAACCTGGCAAATAATCTTTGATCATCTTGAAATTCTATAATCATGAAAAATATACGAAAATAATGCAATCTAACGGTAGATTTGTCAAAATTCACGTTGAATTAAGAAAATATAGAGTTGGGTTTAAGTTACACTTGATGTAACTCAAAAAAAAAAAATGTTACACCATCCAATAACTTATTTTTGAATTTATACTTTGAAAATCCAACCATTGCATGTTCTATATGTTCTTAACATGCATGCCAATTTTCATTTCAATCGGATTTAATTTACCATTTGATCTTTAAACTCATCTTTTATGCATTATTTAAAACTACTAAACTTGAATTTAGACAAATGATTGATGACATGACAATTAATCTTTGATCACCTTAAAATTTTGTAAGCATGAAAAATATATGAAGATAATGTAATCTAACTGTAGATTTGTCAAAATTCACAATGAATTAAGAAATATAGGGTTGGATTCAAGTTATACCTGATGTAATTCTACAAAATGCTACACCACTCAATAACTTATTATTGAATTCATTTTTTGAAAATCCAATGTTTGGATTACATGTTCAATATGTTCTTAACATGCATGCCAATGGGATGTAATTTACGATTTCATCTATAAATTTATATTTTATGCATTATTTTAAACTACAAAAAGTTAAATTTAAACAATTGATTGATGACATACCTATTAATCTTTGATCACTTTGAAATTTTGTAAGCATGAAAAATATACGAAGATAATATAATCTAACGGTAGCATTGTCAAAATTCACAATGAATTTAGAAATATAGGATTGGGTTCAAGTTACACCTAATGTAACTCTAGAAAATGTTACACCACCCAATAACTTATAATTGAATGCATATTTTAAAAATCCAACCATTGGATTACATTTTATATATGTTCTTAACATGCATGCAAATTTTCATGCCAATCGAATGTAATTTCCCATTTGATCTATAAAGTCATATTTTATGCATTATTTTAAATTACTAAAATTTGAATCTAGACAATTGATTGATGACCTGGCAGATAATCTTTGATCGCCTTGAAATTTTGTAATCATGAAAAATATTCGAATATAATGCAATCTAATGGTAGATTTGTCAAAATTCACATCGAATTAAAGAAATATAGGGTTGGGTTATAGTTACACTTGATGTAACTCAAAAAAATGTTATACCACCCAATAACTTATTATTAAATACATATTTTGAAAATCCAGCCATTGGATTACATGTTCTTTATGTTCTTAACATGCATGCCAATTTTCATGCCAATCTGCTATAATTTACCATTTGATCTATAAACTCATATTTTATGCATTATTTTAAACTACTAAACTTGAATCTAGACAATTGATTGATGACATGGCAACTAATCATTGATCACCTTGAAATTTTGTAATCATGAAAAATATATGAAGATAATGTAATCTAACGGTAAATTTGTCAAAATTCTCAATGAATTAAGAAATATGGGGTTGGGTTCAAGTTACACCTGATATAACTCTACAAAATGTTACACCACCCAATAACTTATTTTTGGATACATATTCTATATGTTCTATATTATGTGCTCGTCATCGAGGCTTTCTGGAAGCAAATCTGTATCATGAAAATGGTTAATAGCATGGTTAACATCAATTTCTAATTTTGAAGCAAATTTAAATTTTACTTTCTGCCCAAAAGGGTCAGTAGTAATGCCATCATGTTCAAGAAGGAAGGGATACAAAGCATTAATAAATGGGATTCCAAGAATCACTTTATCATACATGTTTTTAACAAGAACAGAGGGAATCTTGAAACAAATATTATCATTGTAAACATGAGCAGTGTTCAATTCATAATTAATCCTCATTTGAGAACCATTAGCAGAAACAAGTCTTTCCGTGGACTTTTCAAAATACTTGGAAGGAATCAGTCCTTCTTGGATACAATTCATATCCAACCAGAATCAATCATGGCAACAACATCAAAATGGTAATCATGGGAAACAACAATTGTGACCTTTGTAAACCATTTTGGAGGAAGCAATTTGTTAACAAGATTGAGTTAAGAATCAATAGTATCATTAATACCTTTATCAGAAAGAGGAGCCTGTCGACTGGATTCATCTCCATCTTTGTGCTCATCTTGTTCATTATCAGATTGATGTTTATCAAGATTTTTATCAATTTTTAATAATAACAATTCTTGTTTGAGGTTAATATTATCACTTTTAATGGTTTTTAATTCAATTTTTAGTTCAATAATTTCTTGTTTAACAGCAGCAATTTCATGTTGAAGGTCGTTAACAGTTAATATGTAACTCTACAAAATGTTACACCACCCAATAACTTATTATTGGATACATATTTTACATGTTCTATATGTTCTTAACATGCATGCCAATTTTCATACCAATTGGATGTAATTTACCATTTTATCTATAAACTCATATTTTATGCATTATTTTTAAACTACAAAAACTTAAATTTATACAATTGATTGATGACATACCTATTAATCTTTGATCACCTTGAAACTTTGTAAGCATGAAAAATATACGAAGATAATGTAATCTAATGGTAAAATTGTCAAAATTCACAATGATTAAGAAATATAGGATTGGGTTTAAGTTACACCTAATGTAACTCTGCAAAATGTTACACCACCCAATAACTTATAATTCAATGCATATTTTAAAAATCCAACCGTTGGATTACATTTTATATATGTTCTTAACATGCATGCAAATTTTCATGCCAATCGAATGTAATTTACCATTTGATCTATAGAGTCATATTTTATTCATTTTTTTAAACTACTAAAACTTGAATCTAAACAATTGATTGATGACCTGGCAAATAATCTTTGATCACCTTGAAATTTTGTAATCATGAAAAATATATGAAGATAATGCAATCTAACGGTAGATTTGTCAAAATTCACATCGAACTAAAGAAATATAGGGTTGAGTTTTAATTACACTTGATGTAACTTAAAAAAATGTTACACCACCCAATAACTTATTATTGAATTCGTATTTTGAAAATCCAACCATTGGATTACATGTTCTATATGTTCTTAACATGTATGCCAATTTTCATTCCAATCGGCTATAATTTACCATTTGATCTATAAACTCATATTTTATGCAATATTTTAAACTACTAAACTTGAATCTAGACAATTAAATGATGACATGGTAACAAATCTTTGATCACCTTGAAATTTTGTAATCATAAAAAATATATGAAGATAATGTAATCTAACGGTAAATTTGTCCAAATTCACAATGAATTAAGAAATATGGGGTTGGGTTCAAGTTACACTTGATGTAACTTTACAAAATGTTACACCACGCAATAACTTATTATTGGATACATATTTTGAAAATCCAACCGTTGGATTACATGTTCTAATTCTTAACATGCATGCCAAGTTTCATGCCAATCGGATGTAATTTACTATTTGATCTTTAAACTCTTCTTTTATGCATTATTTTAAACTACTAAACTTGATTCTAGACAAATGATTGATGACATGACAATTAATCTTTGATCACCTTGAAATTTTGTAATCATGAAAAATATATGAAGATAATGTAATCTAACGGCAGATTTGTCAAAATTCGCAATGAATTAAGAAATATAGGGTTGGGTTCAAGTTACACTTGATGTAATTCTACAAAATGTTACACTACCCAATAACTTATTATTGAATGCATATTTTGAAAATCAAATCGTTGCATTACATGTTCTATATGTTTTTAACTTGCATGCCAATTTTCATACCAATCGGATTGAATTTACCATTTGATCTATAAACTCATATTTTATGCATTATTTTAAACTACAAAAACTTAAATTTGGACAATTAATTGATGACATACCTATTAATCTTTGATCACCTTGAAATTTTGTAAGCATGAAAAATATATGAAGATAATATAATCGAACGGTAGATTTGTCAAAATTCACATCGAATTAAAGAAATACAGGGCTGGGTTTAAGTTACACTTGATGTAACTCAAAAAAAAATGTTACACCACCCAATAACTTATTATTGAATTCATATTTTGAAAATCCAACCATTGGATTACATGTTCTATATGTTCTTAACATGCATGCCAATTTCATGCCAATCGGCTATAATTTACCATTTGATCTTTAACCTCATATTTTATGCATTATTTTAAACTACTAAACTTGAATCTAGACAATTGATTAATGACATAGCAACTAATATTTGATCACCTTGAAATTTTGTAATCATGAAAAATATATGAAGATAATGTAATCTAACGGCAGATTTGTCAAAATTCACAATGAATTAAGAAATATAGGGTTGGGTTCAAGTTACACCTGATGTAATTCTACAAAATGTTACACCACCCAATAACTTAGTATTGAATGCATATTTTGAAAATTCAACCGTTGCATTACATGTTCTATATGTTCTTAACATGCATGCCAATTTTCATGCCAATCGAATTGAATTTACCTTTTGATCTATAAACTCATATTTTATACATTATTTTTAACTACTAAACTTGAATCTAGACAAATGATTGTTGACATTGCAATTAATCTTTAATTACCTTGAAATTTTGTAAGTATAAAAAATATTTGAAGATAATATAAGCATGAAAAATACTAATATTTTAGTTCCCTTCAAAATATTAGTATTTGTGATGGTTATAACACATAATTGCGAAAGTTTTTTCTTGTTGGTCCCGAATATTTCACATTTTACCAAGTATTTGCGAGGGCTTTATTTTTCCATCACAAATAAGATTTTTTGGGAGGGCTTTTCTGGTCCCTCAAAAATTCTTACCCATTTACCTATTATTAGGTGCAAACGGTTTAGGTATGGTTTGGATATTACCCATTTACTCATTATTACCCATTTAACTAATTAAATCTAACCCAAACCTAACTCAACCAAATTATTATGGGTAAACCCCAACCCACCCAATTACCCAATAATACAAATTACCAAATTGCCCCTAGAACTTGCAAATAACCCAAGTACTCCTAAAGTCCTCTGAAATTGCTGAAATGCACCCTAAGCTGAAAAAAAAGACCGAAATACCTCTAAAATCGTAAAATTACCAAAATACCCCTAAAACTTAAAACATTACCAAAATATCATCGGAAACTAAAAAAATGCCAAAATACCCCGTAAACCTAAAAAATAAGCGAAATACCCCCGAAACCTTTAAAATGACCAAAATACCCCCCAAAACTTAAACATGACAAGAATACGTCATAAACCTAAGAAATGACCGAAATACTCCCCCAAAACCTAAAAATTACCAAAATACCCATGCGCCTAAAAATGACCAAAATACCTTCGAAATATGAAAATCGCCAAAATACTCCCCTAAACCTAAAAAATAACCAAAAATACTCTCGAAACCTTAAATAATGACCAAAATACCCTTGAAACTTATAAAATAACCAAAATATCCCCTAAACCTAAAAAATGACCAAAATAGCCCGAAATTATAAAAATGAGTATTTTGGTCATTTAGGGGCATTTGGTTATTTTTAGGTTTGAGGGTATTTCGATCATCTTTTAGGTTTAGCGTGTATTTGTATCATCATTTAGGTTTTAGGGCCATTTTTGTCATTTTATAGGTTTCAGGGATATTTTAGTCATTTTTTAGGTTTTGAGGGGTATTTTGGTCATTTTTTTAAGGATTAGGGGTATTTTGGTAATTTTCAAGCATCAAGGCTATTTCGGTCAATTTTTAGGTTTCGGAGATATTTCGGTTATTTTTTAGGTTTAGGGGTTATTTTGATTATTTTTGTTTTGGAGGTATTTTGGCAAAATTTTAGGATTTGGGGGTAATTTTGGTCATTTTTTAGATTTCTTGTGTACTTTGGTCATTTTTAGATTTTGGGGATTTCGATCATTTATTAGGTTTAGGGGATATTTCGGTAATTTTTAGTGGTTTTTGAGCATATTTGGTGATTTTGGGGGTATTTTGGTTATTTTTAAGGTTATTTCATGAGTATTTTGCTCATTTTAGAGATTTTGGGATATTTTGGTCATTTTAGTGGTTTTTTTTAGTATAATTGGTGAGTTTAGAGGTTGTAGGAGTATTTTGGTCATTTGAAGGTTTCATGGGTATTTTACTTATTTTAGAGATTTTGAGGATATATTGGTTATTTTAATGGTTTTTGAGCATATTTGGTGATTTTATAAAAATCGTCTTTGGGTAGGGTATGGATATATGTGGATAAACAGACCGGGTAAGAATTAGGTATGGATACTAATTGGGTAAGATAATCGGATATCCATGGATAAATTAATTGAGTCGGGTATATATAGATATACCCTGCCTATGGTCATCCTTAATTATTTGTAAACAATAGGTGACGAACACTTATTTCGTCACCAAAAACACCTCCATCTTAATATTGGATGATGAATTTGGAATTTTGTCACTTCCAGCTAGTCTTTGGTTAAACAATAGGTGACGAAAATTTATTTCGTCACCAAAAACACCTACATCCTAATATTGGGTGATGAATTTAGAATTTCGTCACCTTTGGTAAGTCTTTAGTGACACGAATATTTCGTCACCCTAGGTTTGCCTTTTTTTCATGACCTATAGTGTCGAAATAAATATTTTGTCACCAATTTGTACATCTTTGGTGACGAAATATCGATTTCGTCACCAATTGGTACATCTTTGGTGACGAAATATTGATTTCATCACCAATTTTAAAATTTTTATAGTATTTGGTGACAAATTCTTCTTTTCCTCACTAAATGTTATTATTTGGTGACGAAATTGTTTATCCTCACTAGATTTCGCCACCATAACCCACTTTTGTTGTAGTGTAATAGACATTTTTTACGTGTACTAATTTGTTGCTTTTTGTTTTTAATGTTTAGTAATATAATTTAAATAAATAAAAAATAAGGATTAGATGGACCTCTTTTTTTTACGTGTACTAGATTTGCTTTTTTTTTTTTTTTTAGGTGTAGTAATATAGTTCAAATATATATGTAGGGGTAAAAGGCCCAATGCCAGATTATGGACCGTGGGCCTGTCCGAGGAGACCTGTACATTCGAGGACAACAAATCTTAAGGAGCGTGCCCAGCCTAACTCATTTCTGAAGTATAAGTCACGTGGAAAAAAGATTGGTCCGAGGAGACTTGTCTGTTCGGATTGTTAAAAGGATGATCCAGATGAACGCTCCAATATCGATCCTAGCTTTTTCGGAAAGTCCCCTAACTTATATGGGTAAAAAGGACAGGTGGCAACGATCAGATATTAAGTAAAAGGCTGCTGCCACCGCATTTATAATCCTGCAACTAACATCATGGCCGCATTAATGGGAAAAGACACCTGAACAGTGACCTTCATCTTTTATAGCTGCCAAGTGAAGACCTCAGGTGAAGGCTGATGGGACAAGTATCAAAGAAGACTCACCTAACTGGCACATGAGGTAAAATTGGCGTATAAATAGAGCTAGAAACAAAGAGAAGAGGCATTGAACAATCAGAGGAAAAAAGGAAGTCATTAAAAAAGAAAGCAACCAAGAGAAAGATAGGGAGGCATTCATAATAGTAGTTTAGATTAACTCCTTGGACTGTGCCGAGAAGAATCCTGTATCATCATAATATTCGATTAATGTCAACCTGATCATAAATACACTTGGGCCATCAACCCATACGTTCTCAATCAAGTAATCTTCAGCCCACTCTCTTTACAAATTTATTCCAAGGATACTATATACAGCCTGGGCTTTAATTTATCCTGTTCGCAGGCCCACTTGTAGAGTTTGTGTCCTAACAATTGGCGCCGTCTGTGGGAAGATTATTATTGTATCTGTGAGTTGAGGCTTGAACCATGGTTGGGTCAGGTTCTAACAGAGCAGAGTCAGATGACTCTCATCATCTTGATCACTTTGTACACCTTGAGCGTGAAAGGGATCGTGAAGGGAGCGTGCATACTGTGCATGCAAGAAGAAGTAGGCATCGAAATGAAGATGGTGGGTCTCACCAAGATGCCACTAGGAAGATGCAACGTAAAATTGACCATTTGAAAGAGAAGTTACGCCGTTCGAAAAGGAGGCGTAGTCCATCCAGTAGTCTGTCTATCACCGATAATTCTTCCGGGGATGATGAAGATGATAATTATGGACCTCGGTCACGCACGCCCCCTAGTGAATCCTACTTTCATGAGGAAGAGCACTACCGAGGCCACAGGGGGAGAAACACGTCCTCGAGAGGTGTAGGAAGTGACGCAATGAACAAGCCGCTCAACCAGATTTCTAAGTTGCCC
The DNA here is from genome assembly GCA_033629205.1 of Lithocarpus polystachyus. NCBI lineage: Eukaryota > Viridiplantae > Streptophyta > Magnoliopsida > Fagales > Fagaceae > Lithocarpus > Lithocarpus polystachyus. Next base: position 33,929,914 of record CM066166.1, on the reverse strand, counting down.
TTCACATGCAGAATCGATAGGGGAAGCCTCCCTCAGCGTTTCACTCAGCCCATTTTCACTGCGTATAATGGACGGACCGACCCTGTGGAGCACGTGAGCCATTTCAACCAGAAGATGGCTGTTCACTCTCGAAACGAGACTCTTATGTGCAAAGTGTTCCCCTCCAGCTTGGGACTTGTAGCCATGAGATGGTTCGACGGCCTTGCTGCTAATTCTGTTGGATCCTTCCGAGCGCTCACTAAGGCCTTCTGCTCGCGATTTGTTACGAACACCAGAGTCCCTCGGCCATTAGATTCATTGCTATCTATATCCATTCGAGAAGGGGAGACATTGAAAACATACTCGGACATATATTGAGAAATGTTTAATGAGATCGAGGGAAGCTTCGATGATGTGACAGTGAGAACCTTAAAGGTTGGCCTGCTGGCCGAGCATGATTTAAGGAAATCACTAACCAAAAAGCCCGTGAGAAACGTGTGCCGGTTAATGGACCGCATCGATGAGTATAAGCGGGTGGAGGAGGATCAGCTGCTTGGAAAGGGTAAAGCCAAGGTTATCCCTCAAGAGAGGAGGGATTTTAGGTCGGACCAATACAGCAACAGCAAGCCACGGAGGGACTATAGCGTGCAATCCGGACCTGTTGCGTCGCAGACAGTCCATGCCGTGTTCCGAGAGCCAATCCACCAGATTCTGGAGAAAGTTCAGAATGAGTCATACTTTAGATGCTCGAACAAAATGGGGGGAGACCCCACAAAACGCAACCAGAGCCTTTACTGTCAATACCATCAAGAATGAGGTCACACCACAGAGGATTGCAGGACTTTAAGAAGTCATTTGGAGTAACTTGCAAGAGAAAGAAAACTACAGCAGTTTATGCATCCCCCCAGTGGTCAAGGAGACCTCGGCAGGTCAGGGGCTTCTAGGACCGCCTCATCAAGGCCCCCGTTGGGCACGATCAACGTTATCTTTGCAACACCTGGAAGAACAGGATCCTGCCCCTCTAGGGTGATGTCCATTTCCAGGACGTCTGCCGAAGATACTAATCAGGAAATAAAACGAGCCAGAGTAGAGATCCGACCAGCCTTGTGCTTCTCGGACGAAGATAAACACGGTACTATACAACCCCATGATGACGCTTTGGTCATCACTCTTAGAATAGGGGGGTACGACATGAGGAGAGTGATGGTCGACCAGGGAAGTGGGGCTGAAATCATGTACCCAGACCTGTACAAAGGATTGGGTTTACAACCAGAAGATCTGACAGTGTATGACTTGCCTTTGGTCGGCTTTGATGGGAAGACCGTCATACCCAAAGGCCAGATCCGGCTACCTGTACAAGCGGGGTCCGAGATGGTTGAGGTGGACTTCATTGTAGTGGACGCATACTCTCCCTACACGGCCATTGTAGCCAGACCGTGGCTCCACGCCCTGGGAGCTGTTTCGTCAACCTTGCACCTAAAGGTTAAGTTCCCGTCTGAGGGACGAGTGGAGGAGATTGTAGGAAGTCAATCTGTGGCAAGACAATGCCTCATAGCGGCCGTTACATGTCAGTTGGCTGTCGAACTAGTGACCAGCTTGGGCTGGGGCTCGTAGCAATCAGAGACCCCGATTCCGCTTAATGTCGTGGAATTGGAAGAGGAGAAATGTGAAATGTTGGAGAAAATTGTCATTGACGGAGACCCAGAGAGGTTCTTCCAGGTTGGGGCTCAGCTACCATCACCGGATAAGGAAGAGCTGGTGGCATTCCTTGGAAGAAACATTGACGTGTTCGCTTGGAACTCTTACAAAGCCCTAGGGTTAGACCCGGAGTTTATTTGCCATCACCTGAATGTAAGCCCAGCTGCCCTACCTAAGAAACAACCACCTCGGCGCTCGTCCAAAGAGCATTCCGCCGCAGTAAGGGAAGAAGTGAACAAACTCAAACAGGCAGGGGCTATTAAGGAAGTGTTTTATCCTGTGTGGTTGGCCAACACGGTGGTGGTGAAGAAGAAGAATGGAAAATGGCGTGTATGCGTGGATTTCACAGACTTAAACAAAGCCTGTCCAAAGGATCCCTTCCCCATGCCTCGGATTGATCAGCTAGTAGATGCCACTGTGGGGCATCCGTGAATGAGCTTCTTGGATGCCTTTCAAGGATACCACTAGATTCCGCTGGCTTTAGATGACTAAGAAAAGACAGCCTTCGTCACTCCTCTTGGAAATTACCATTACAAGGTAATGCCATTTGGTTTAAAGAACGCAGGCTCCACTTATCAAAGAATGGTGACAAAAATGTTCGAACCAGAGCTGGGGAAATGCATCGAGATCTACATGGATGACATGGTAGTCAAGAGCAAGTTGGAATCAGAGCATGTCTATGACCTTGGAAGCATTTTTGAGATCTTGAGGAAATATAGATTGGAGCTCAATGCTTCAAAGTGCTCTTTCGGCGTTGGGTCAGGGAAATTTCTGGGTTATATGGTCACTCATCGCGGAATTGAGGTCAATCCCGACCAGATAAGGGCCATCAACAGCCTGCAGCCTCCTCGGAATCCCAAAGAAGTCCAGAGGTTAACAGGGATGACAGCTGCCCTCAACTGATTCATCTCCAAGTCGGCAGAGAAGTGTCGGCGTTTTTTCCAGCTGCTGAACAAATGGAAAGGGTTTGAATGGAATGAAGAGTGTGCTCTGGCTTTTCAATGGCTAAAAGAGTACTTATCTCGACCCCCTATCATGTCGAGCCCCATAATGGATGAAGTTCTGTTCGCCTATATCGCTATAGCCACCCATGCAGTAAGTCTAGTACTGATTCGAGTCGACAACGGTGTTCAGAAACCTGTTTACTACGTGAGTAAATCTCTGCATGAGGCCGAAATCCGTTACTTGCCATTGGAGAAAGCCATTTTTGCGGTTGTCCATGCTACTTGCAAGCTTCCTTACTACTTTCAATCACATACAGTTGTGGTCCTCACCCAACTCCCGCTCAAGTCATTGCTTCGGAGTGCTGATTATACGGGAAGGATATTATTTACCGTTTGATCCATAAACTCATACTTTATATATTATTTTAAACTACAAAAACTTGAATTTTAACAATTGATTCATGACATGGCTATTAATCGTTGATCACCTTGAAAATTTACAAACATAGAGAATATACGAAGATAATGTAATTTAACAGTGAATTTGTCAATATTTGCATCCGATTAAAAAATATTAAGTGGTGTAGTATTGCTTAAAGTTACATTAGATGTAACTTGAACCCAACCCATATAAGTTACACCTGGTGTAACTCTAAGTAATGTTACATTACCTAATAGCTTGTTATTAAATTAATATTCTGAAAATCTAACCGTTAAATTACATGTTCTATATGTTCTTAACATGCATGCCAATTTTCATATCAATCGGATGTTATTTACCATTTGATCCATAAATTCATATTTTATGCATTATTTTAAACTACAAAAACTTGAATTTTAACAATTGATTGATGACATGGTTATTAATCTTCGATCACATTGAAAATTTGCAAGCATAGAGAATATACGAAGATAATGTAATCTAACGGTAGATTTGTCAATAATCGCATCCAATTAAAAAATATTGAGTAGTGTAACATTGCTTAAAGTTACACCACCCAATAACTTGTTATTGAATTAATATTTTGAAAATGCAATCGTTAAATCACATGTTTTATATGTTCTTAACATACATGCTAATTTTTATTTATGGGTCGATTTGAAATGGTTGGTTTGGAGATTGGTAAGATGTGAAGTTGTGGACATAACGGGGAGTCGCCACCTAGTTTTTGCAATGGTCTGGGAACCATATATATAGTGTCCTCTCGAGAAAAGACCTTTTGATCTTACTACCAGAGATATTGGTTCTGAGTTAAGTTATGGTCTTGAAAAGGTATTAGGCACCCAAAACTGCCCAATCCTAGGGTTGGATTCCCTTCATTGTGTCTTATGCCTTTACCCTATTAAAGGCATACCCAACATTGCATCTATACTCACACACACACTAGCATACATCTAATCACACAGCATGGCATCAATCATCCTTAACCATACATCTATCATGGCAATCAAACAAAGCCTAACATGCATCTAATCATGGCACATCAGCACATCACAAATCCTAGCATACATCTAACATGGCATACCCTAACATACATCTAACATGGCATACCCTATCATATTACATCATCTAAGGCAGCAACAAAGCAAGGCAGAGACACAAACATGAAAAATTCAAGCAAACATGTGATTAAGCACAACTCATCAAACAAGCATGTTCAAATCCATTGTAAAGGAAAATCATATTCAAATATGCATGTTCATATGAATGCATGACTTACCTCACTTACCTTGCAGAAACTCAGCACCTATGGCATTATACATAGACATGTGAATACGTGTTCATACCATTTAACAAAGAAAAGAAAGCAAACCCTAATCTAAGCAAGTGAAAGGCAAATAAACAAACAAACATTTGAAACAGAAACTCAAGCTCATATACAAATACATGGAGGATCAAAGCAGGGGCATAACATGTGAAACAACAAAGCAAAACAGAAATTAGGCTTTCTATACAACGACCTGCGCATGCATACAGAAGCCTACGTACGCAGGCCAAATACCCGCGTGCCTAGGGTTGTTCAAAAATCCTAACCCAAAAAACAGCAGACGCAGAAATAGGGCAAAAATTAAAACTATAAATCTAACACCCTAACATGCTTTAAAACAGAAATAAGGCTAAATCTAGGCTAAACAAACATGTTATAATACAAACAACACAAAAAACAAGATTAAAACACAATTTAAGGGCAGAAAAGAAAGAAAAGTTTGAAATATATACCTCAAAGGAAAAAGCTCATAGGCTTGATTTTTGACAGTTCCCCTGAATCAAATCTATTCACAAATCAATAAATGTGTGACTAGTAATCTTAAAATTCATATATCAAGGTCAGAAAAGGCTCTAATCAAATAAAATTGACTTGAAAATGTTTTGTGAAAACTCCCTCTTCACTATTTTTAGTGAATTTTAGTGTTTTCCCGTGAGATTTTTGTGTGTTTTAAAAAGGTACCATGTATGGCTATTTATATTGTGAAAATGATGGTTTGGAATGGCTTCTAGACGATATTGGATTCGTTCCAAACCTCAACGTTGATGTAGAAAACTTACATTTCTTATGCTTCTGAAACCCTACTTACATGGGCAGGTTCGTGCCTACTGTTGGTAAAAATACATGTTTGTATCAAATACAAAACATACGCAGCGGAAAATTAACGGATCTACTTCATTCACAATTGATAACATGTACTATGAAAGTTTCAGAATTTAAGAACAAGAAAGCGTACCTTGGTGCGGTGAAATTCAAAAACAAAGATTAGAAGTTCTTGGGAAGACTTTTAATTTTCACTCCAATTCCACTTAATACCCAAGATGTGTGGTCTCTCAATCAGTTTCCAAGGAGAGAACAAAGGAGTGTCCAACACTCACATACAAACCATTTCATTCCTTGTGAAATCTTGATGAAAAACACTTATGAAAGGACTCATCAAAAATCTTATAAAATTCTGTATGTTTCTCTCCTTATATACAACTGATTATCTAATTGGGCTAGCCTTTTAGGCCATTCCAATTGGGTGCTAGTGTGTGGCTTGGAGTGGGACCAAAAGGGAACAAATAAGACTCTAGCTCCAATGGGCCTTGGGCTTTTCTGTCAACTCTTGACAAGTCCAAAGTTACTATTAATTATATTCAATACCACTATATGAATATAATTGCACTCTAGGCCTTATTAAAAAATTATATCCCAAGACTTTATTATACATGCAACCCCTTCATTAAAATATTCATAGTAATACAAAGTCATGAATATAGATTGCCACTTTGAAGATTACTACATCTTAATCCTTGAGTACCCGGTTTAATCCTTAATGTTATTCATCATATATTTATGAAATCCAATTCCATAAATATATACTTTAGTAACTCCTTACTAAAGTGGTTGGGCCCAACTCTCTGAATAACCAAACTCATTAAACTTATTTCAAGGGAATATTTTATATCTCCGTTAAGAGATTATGAATTCCATCTTGAGAATATATGTTCCATCAACACTAAATGTGGCTGCCCAACATACTGAGGTTTTGACCGTAACTTATAGATCTCACTCCTGATATATCAAAGCAACCTACATCTCATGATTAGGTCCATTATTCTCTCAGGATTTAGAGTTGATGCAAATAGAAGTCGTGAGATTTATTATTCAATTGACAGTCGTTAGGAGAATAATAAATCTCACAGCGGTCCAATTCAACATGTCTTAACTCTTAAAACATATCAACATACCAACAAGAAATCTCCATTTCCATGATCAAGACAAATCATCTTCGTTGATATGTTATAGTCTTCGCAGATGAAACGCCCAATTTCATCACCGACTACGAACTAAATTCTGAGTTTACAAAGAACTTGCAATTTATATCTTCTGTGACTAAATCACATAAATCGCATACTATGCATCTCATGGATTAAGATAATGTCCCATTAATTCATTTATAAATAGTCTCATATAATTAAATAATTTAATTATTTATAACATGCCAATAAATTGGATTTTAGGGCATAAACCCCAACACCTGCGTACGTAAGTTCATGCCTACATGCGCAGGCCTAGGGTTTCTTTTGATCTTTATTTTTCAAAAATAAATTTTTTGCTCATTAAAAAGTTATATTTGCCATCTTAACATCTTTCAAGTCAATTTGTAATCTAATTGAGCCCTAAACCAACCTTAAGTCTTAGAATTTCAATATCATTGAGGAACGGGAACCCAAGTCGTAAGAGGTATAAAATGCAGTGTCTACAGAAGTGAAGGTGGTTAAGGTTGGATATAGTTTCTAAGTTTCATTTATGGGTTGATTTGAAATGGTAGGTTTAGAGATCGGTAAGATGTGAAGTGGAGGCAATTTTGTCGGAGCAACCACTAGGGATGACAACGGCAGCACCCGATGAGAGTCTAATTTGGGTGGCTATTCGATTGAGAGAGAGCAAATGGTTTTGGGTCTATTGTGAGTAGTGATTATGTGTGATACCACTTGTTCATTGTTTTGTAAAATGTTGATGTGTCATGCTATGATTGGAGGATGTAAACTAAGGGTTTTATACTACATCCTTATCAAATTCTAACTCATTTTTCAATCTCGAAGTTTAAGCATTTTCTAGTCAAGAAAAAATAATCATTAATATCAATCTAAAATATTTATTTGATTTTCAAAATTAATTCTAGAAAGAGAGAGAATAGAGGAATAGGGGCAAGATCCCCTTGCTTCGGCTAGCATGTCCAGTATTATTTAGAAACCAGAGGTATTGAGTAATTATTCATTCCTCTTGGAGGACCACGTCGTCAATTTCAAATAATATTCTGCCATGTGCCAAAATTAATTGACCAATAAGTGTCCTCATCTAAAAAATAAAAATAAAAACAAGTACTCACTCACATCTCGCCTATAACAACCCATTGCAGTTCTTATTTAAAAAAAAACCTTTGTCCTTACTAGTGACATTCCTTAATCATCTTTTGATCAAGGCCTTCTGTTAATAGTGGCAGAGTCATCAAAAACGAACAAACCATGGTTAAAATCGCAGTCAACCAAGTGTGTGTTGACAAAAATTAAAAAACTAACTTATTATATTATTCAACTTATTTTTGCTACTATTCATGGACCCTACTGCACTTTTTAGTACTATTTATTAGTCTTACTGTATTATTTCAGCTAGTTTTTACCTTTATCTACAATATTTTTCAGCAAAAAGTTTTCAATTTCAGCAAAATAAGAGGATCTCAAACAAACTCCCATAGGGAGAAGTTGTACATGACAATAGCTCAAAAGATTCTTGTTTGATTTTTATCAATTGAGATTTTTGGATTGGGTAGTGTGGGTAACGTTAGAAATCATCACTAACTCTGTTTTCTCTAGAAATTTCTAGAGTTTCTCTTAATCTCTCTCTGGAATTCTGTAGAGCTACCCTATATTATTTAATCTCAGCTACATATTCTTAACAGGTGTAGAAGGTTGGTGAAAGAAATATATTTTTACTATTACTAAAAGAAAATAATGGAATGTGTTGGAGAATTCAAAGTCGGTGAGTTAACTGACTTTAACCGATGTATAAATATGAAGCAAGTGTGAAGTGTGAGGTGAAGCACCGGTGAAGTGTGTGTCATAAGCATCATGACTAGTGTGAAGTGAAGAAAAGAAAGTCAAAAGTGGTTATGTCATATTGTTAATAGCTAGGTGTTTACTAAACACTGTTTAGAAGTAAGGTGTCAAGTGTGTGCAATTGTATTTGGTGAGTAAGTACCATCTGTGCAGTGAAAGAAATGTGCTTTGTATGTACTAGTGTTAATGAGTCAAAGCATTAGTGCTTGTAAAGTGTTGTAATTCAAAGGGTCCAGTTTTTAATAAAAGCTCTTTTGTTCAGCGTTTTGTTGATCAGGTAAAGCTACAATCGTGTAAAAGAAATTAACATCCCAATAGTGCAGAAGTGTTTCTGATAATTGTGTGGATTTTCTATAGGAAGATGAACATATAGGGGTTATAATTATGAGTTGCATCTTTGATGAGTTTGGCCTGTTAAATATTGCCCAATAGTTTTGACATCTCAAAAGCAAAATTTTTATTTTTATTTTTATTTTTTATTACATAGTATTTCATGGTATTGGATTGCCATAGTCACCCAAGTTCAAATCAAATTCACGCTTCAATGATTCAGCAAAAAAAAAAAATCACGCGGAGTTATTGTGAACTTGTTTATATATAGTGGTTACCAAGTGTGTATATATATATATATATATATATATATATATATTCCAAATGACTAGTACGCTTAGTCAATTAATTTTGGCATAGGAAAATATTATTGAATGGAGGACCATTGGACATTCACGATGTGGTCCTTTAAGAGCACCGAATAATTTCTCGTTAGGTAGTGATAGGGGTGGCAAATGGGTGGGTTGGGTTATAAATGGGTTGGGTGTGTAATTATCCATTTATCCATTTATAACTTGTTTATATATAAATTAATTATTCATTACCCATTCAACCCATTTAATTAGCAACCCGCCCATTTAACCCAAATACATCTAATTAGTTGAATATCTTATTGACTTCCAAATTACCAAAATACCTTTAAATACTCAAAATGACACAATACCCTCTACACTTTCAGAGAGTTTTGATCTAATGCTTCACTCTCCAAACCCAATCTTCACCGTCCATTTCTCTCTTCCTCATCACCGTCGCCCACTTCCCTCAACCTCCGTCTCTCTCTCCACCACAACAACAACAACTCCCACCGCCACCTACTCACCGCTTTCTCCATCGTAAACGACGCCGTATCATTCCTCAGCGAAGACGACAACAACAACAACAATGGAAACAATGACGGAGGTGGCAGAGGAGGAGGATGAGGCGATGAGGGGTCGTTGGCGGAGGACAAGAACAGAGAGGAGGCTCTGATGGTGCTAGCGGAGGCTGGGAGGTCGTTGAAGAATTTGCCCAAGGACTTGGCGGCGACGATCGAGGCTAGGAGAGTCCCGGTGCAGTGGTGTTGAGGTTTTTGGAGCTGGAGAAGTCGTCGGTGTTGCGGTGGTTGATGCAATTCAGTGGGTTCAAGGAGAGGCTGTTGGTTGATGATCTCTTCCTTACCAAGGTCTTCATGGAATCCGGCGTTGGGAATTCGTGGTTTTTTTTTTTTTTTTTTTTTGAGGAAATTTTGTGGGTTTATTTAATTTTAAATTATAGATGGGTTTAGTGGGTATTAGTGGATTTATCCATTTAGACCCATTTAATTAAATAACCAAATGGGTCTTTACCCATTTAATCCAAATGTTCAAATGAATTGGGTTAAGACTTATCCAAATAAGGTGGGTAATGGACGAGTTCATGGATATGGATAAAAATTGTCACCCCTAGGTAGTGACAACTCCATTAATTGCATTAATTTACACACATTCACTAGCTATTTTATATACACAAGAGCATATACAACTGATACAAGGGTCACCTTTACACTCGTGTATCACCATTGATTAATGCTTAAACCAATTGTAGGTATTTAGCCCATAGTTATGATAGTTTCTAATTTATGACGTCATTGAATGTGATTCCCTTCGTTAATTATGTGAAGTGCAAAAGGCAAGGCCCTTGTCTTTATTTTTATAATAATTGATGCAACCTACTATGTATGTACTGCCTAGAACTTGCGTAGAATTGGTACTCTACCAATAATCTTCCTCTTGGTCAGTCAATTTTAACCATTTAGAGGTTTTTTATTTGAAAAAGTTTAGAGGGACAAAATTTTTTTCAACATTTTTCAGCAACACAACTCTTTTTCTTTTCACACCATATATATGTTTGTGCTGTGTTGGGCTCAAAGTGAGAGTGTTTGAAAGAGGCGAAATTTTATGCGTCTCATTAGAACAACTCTCTTTTTCTTTCCCTAGCATCTAAAGATTCTAAACTCTGAAATAACTATTGTACTGGAGCGGAGAGGAACTAGGATGTCTCTGTTTTTTGCTGTAATTAGTCCCACGAGCAAGACTGGCCGACCACAAAATCCCTCTTACATGGAAACATGGTTTTTAAAAAATATATAGCGAAAGAACTGAAAAAGGGACTGGTTACCGGTTTTTTAATCAGACCGAGATCCGATCGGTGGTCGAACCAGTGATGTCATAAATAATTTAATTAATAATTTTTTAAATTATATAAATAAATAATAATTTTTTATATACTATATAGGGTATTTTGGGCTGATTCTGTTGATAATGGACTGGATTATCTCATCCTGTCGCAATAAGCCCAATACGTTCTGGATTGGAAAGTCGGGACCGCCCCAGTTGCGACTTACCCTGGCCCGGCTTGTGCGCAAGCTATGCCTTACCCTGACACTTATGTCGTGTAACTATGACAGGCAAATCCTTTCTAAACAATTGCCGCAGGCAAGTATATTATGAGTATAAGGAATAAAACACGTCTGCCACGCTCTAGATGAAGGAACATCGGAATGAATGTATAATGATAACAATAAAATAAACTTAAAAGGAATGCATATGAAGAAAGAAAAGGATAAAGGGTATCGGCATGCTAGTAAGACTCCCAGTCTGCCGTGGTGTGTTCGGGGAATTTAAGCCAAAACGAAGACAACACTTCCTCAATGCGACTAACCGTGGTGTGTTCGGGGAATTTAAGCCAAAAAGAAGACAACACTTCCTTAATGCGACTAATTTCTCAAACGGGAAATTAATGGCTTTGAAAAAGTGGCCTTAGATGACCTTTTTTCCGAATGTGAGCAAATAAAGGATGTGGTTTTTCGAGAGGGAGAGAGGAGTCAACAACCCACTTTGGCGCGTGCCCGTTTTCTTCTTCCTTTTTACTCTGTTTTCTTTCTTTCTCACTCTGTTTTTCTTTCTTTCTCTTCGATTCTTTTCTTGGTTCGCTTCCCCCTTTTTCATGCACAAGGAGCACTCTTATATAGTGTTTTCTGGTGTATTATCTTTACCTTTTTACCCCTGTAACCGTCTTTGTCTGATGCTTGCACTCGCCCAACCATTAATGGTTGGTCAGGCACCCGGCCAACGCCACGTTCCTGCGCTGGCCGCGGCGCACTACGTCTCTGAACAAAGACAAGAATATTTTGTTTGTTAGCTTGCCGTGGCATTCTCTCCCACCACAGCAGAGCACTCTTTCTCTCTCATGGCATGCACCAAAAGGCTCCAACTCAGTTTTGCCATTTTCGGGTGCTATGTCATCCTAGCAGGACACTCACCCGAAAGTGGCCTGAGTGGAAGCCCCAAAATGGGTTCTTCCCTCTCCCCTCTACCAAACCACACCCTCCTTACCTCTGACCCGTGGCCCACCTTCACCTATATTGGTTGGGTACAGGCTGGTGCAACCTGAGCCTTGCGCGTGCCTACGTCCGTCCAAAGTTCATCTGCCAGTCATGCGTTCGCCATGGCTTGGGCATCTGCCTTTTAACTTCTTCGTAGATTATCTCTTTATTGATCCTCTATCTGCGGTTTGGGCTCGCCCTTGGTTGTGGGCCTTCGCATATGTGACCTTTCCATTTGTTTCCTGCCGTGCCATCTTGATGAGACGGTTATGCAGCAGGATTAGGCTTTTTTTTGGGTCCACTAATTTCTCCCTTTTTCTCAATGGCTTAGTAAGCCCACTGGGCCTTCATTGCCATGTACGTCCGTGGGCTCCCGTGTCCCACTCATCCTTCTTTGGGGCGTCCTTGGCCCCTTACAATTTCGTGCTTTCCATGGGCCCTCAATACCTTGTTGGGCTTCCGAGGCCCAACTATCTTTCATTTCCTTTAGAGCCCATAGACTATGGCTCCATATACTTGCTTTACTTTGGGCTTGCCATAATAGGTATGGCCCATACTCACTTTTCTACATCCGTGGCCCATGGTTTGCTATTTCTATCTTTTCGGGCCTTTTCAGGCCCATATACCTCTTCAAGACCCGTTTGTTTGCTTTACGGACCTATTCCTGCCGTTCAGGTTTAATTGGGCTTTATTCTTTGATTATTTCTTTCTGATGTTACGGGCTTACTCCCCTTGTTGGGTTTAAAAAAAATGAGCCTCAACATATACTAAAACTAATTAATAACTTATGAACACACACAAGCACACATAATCTGAAAAATACTAGTGCTAAAAATAATTAACAACTTTTGCCACAACTCGCCACGTGACAAGTTGAGAGTGATGGCATTATTTTACTTCCACCACTCATAACTCGCCACGTGGGCGAGTCATGACAAAATTTGTGAATTATTTTGTAACAATAGCATTTCTCCACATAATCCTAGTGATGTTGTTTACTTGTAAATTATTAAATGTCTTACATTTAACATCCTAGAGAGTTTTTGAGTGTCACATAAAATTGAAAATTTTGAATAAAAGAATATCACATAAGGAATTTGCTTTACATTCAAACATCCGAGGAAGATCAAGTATTATATAATTAACAATTTATGCATAAAAAAAAAAATATAACATGGGGTTAAGGTATTACACTTTTAATTATGCATAAAAAAATATAACAGGGGGTTAAGGTATTACTCTAAAAAACTTCAAGAGGGTTTCAGTTTTTTATGAAGAAACCAAAAGGGTATTTAATTTGTGTACTTCTCTCAACAAAGATAAAAAAAATAAAATAAAAATATTCTCCATTGTAAAAATAGAGAAGTTCAGATAGGTCTAAGTTTGATTAGTTTCACTACAAAACACGCGGCCGCATTTATTTAGGCCGCGTTTGTAAAAACGCAACTACAGACGAGATAAAGCCGCGTGTTTAAAACGCGGCTTGAGTTTGGGATGGGGCCACATTTCTTAAACGCGGCCTAAAAATTTTGCCTATAGCCGCAGGTTAAAAACGCAGCTTTAGGCTTTGTACAAATAGGAAACTAAAAACACTTTCAACTCTAGCCTAGCCTCTCCCATCGCATATCAGCCTCCACTCTCAAGCCCGATCTCAACCCTCACCCTCCAAGCCTCCATCTCTCAAGCCCGATCTCTACCTTCTAATCATCCATCTCTAATCACTCCTCCTCATTAGTCTCTCACTTCGGAACTGACACTATTGTTGATTCCAAAATGGCCCCAATTCGATACACCCATTCCCATTACAAAACCTTGCACCCTTCTTCATCACCACTATCCAACCCCCCCCCCCCCCCAAACCAATGGAGCCAGACGTGAGCATCGAGACCTCTTCAGTGATCTAATTCGTGGTCCTGCCCATCGGCACGGTCCCTCTGGGTCTCTCTCCTCAGTGGATCTGTTTGGTAGTTGAATTTTATTTATTGTTTTTTATAAAAAAGAGAACTCTTTTTTGGTGCTATTCAATTCCATTTTGTTTGTAAAGCTTTCACCTTTCACTTGCACACATCAAAAACTCAATCAGTGTTTGAGGAAATTTTTACAACTCATATTCAAGTGATCTGATACTCTCTCTTTTTCTTTTTTGTTAATTAAACTAAATTTTTGAAAAAAAATACTTTTTTTTTTATGGGTTTTGATTACGGTGTAGGTATAAATCTATAGGGTGTGGATTGGTAATAGAATTTGACTGTGTGGGTTGGTTTGACTAGAATTGAATGAGTTATATAATTTGTGGGTTTTTGTGGATTTGATCGTTGTCGAGGACAAAAAAGTTTTCCCTCCGACAAATGAGATTTGTGATGGGTCGGGGGCCTAACCGAAACTTGACAATGGGCTTGATACGCGGCCCAAAGGCTATTGGTGAAGATCCAAAGAATTTACTGTGCTTTTATGCCATGGGTTTAGATTGGGACTGACAAGAATGGCCTGCAAATAATCCCTACAGCGAACACATCAGCATGATTTGAAAACATATTGCAAGACATAACACAGCAATAAAATGTTTCTGCAGAAAAAGGCCCAGCGGTAAAATATTTCTGCAGAAAACGGCCCCGCGGTAAAGTGTTTCTGCAGAAAACAGCCCAGCAGCAAAGTGTTTCTGCAGAAAACAGCCCAGCAGCAAAGTGTTTCTGCAAAAAATAGCCCAGCAGTAATGCGTTTCTGCAGAAATCAGTCCAGCAATAATGTGTTTCTGCAGAAATTAGCCCAGCAATAATGTGTTTCTGCAGAAATCAACCCAGCAGTAAAGCAAGAGAGAATAGGATACAACTATTTTACGAATCAAAGAAAGTCTCTATGTTTCAAACTCATCATCCATTAACTCTAGAGAAGAGTCCTCTAATACAATAACATTAATATGAGGGAAAAATACTATAGTGATAGTTACATCATAGCCATCAATGGTAAATGAATAAGTAAGTATGATGGGATCCATTATAACAACTAATGAGGAAAACTTAGTGTGAGATGAAGGGAGAGAGAGAGATTCCAGCTAGCGCAGCAAGATCATTATGGTGCCAAGGCATGCTCATGGATATAGTATAAGTAGTGAGTAGTGAAAGACATTTCAAGTAGTATGTGTAGTATGGAATAATGTTTAGTAGAGTTGCTTGGACCTTCTGTTGGGGCAGAGGAGTGTTTAGGAATAGAGGTATATGGAGTGTTTTGGGCTAGGGGCTGGGGGAACTTAGTTTCTAAGCTCGAAACTTAGTTTTCAGTGACTTTTTCAGCATGTAGGAAAGGCCTAGACAGAAGGGTTGAGAGGGAGTTTTCTTAGTAAATATCTTAATGTTCCCTTGTTCTCTCCTTTGAAGCTTTAATGGAGAATTCCTTTTATAGCTAGGTTCTTAGGGGGTGATTAACAAATAATCTTTGCTAAATCTTTCTAAATCTTCAGAAAATTCATTAGAGAATCGTTTCCAAGATTTTTGCTAATGGTGGTAAGAAGATTCTTGCTGTTTTAGGTAAGATCAGTTGGGTTTCTGCCTTAGCATTGACTGTTGATTAGCATTGGCTGATGGGATTAGCACATAGATTAGGCTAATGATCTTGGTTATGCTGCTACTAGAATCAGAGTTCCTTAGGACAGGTTGCATCACCCCAAGCCAGGTGTCAACCATGGAGCCCCTGCTGGAAACCTCTGCTGGGATTCCCTTGGTGCCCTCCAAACCACATTTTCCTAAGTTTCCCCATTTGGGGTTCATGTGCTTGGTCCATGAACCAGAAAACATGCATTTTTGGTATGAAAAAGAACTGATTTCAGCTTGTTTCGTGAACTCCAATGGTCTGATTCATGGTTGTTTAATGACCCTTGACCAGCTAGGTTAGAGGAGAAAGAAAGGACAGCTGGGAAAGCTGGCTGAAGCTTCCCAGCTGTCCGTCACATCAGACTCAGCTTTTGTCATGTCATGTGTGATGGAGCTTCAGCTTGTAGAGGAAGGATTTCATCACTGATGGACACGTGTCCCCCTTTTTAATCTGATAGGACAAGTCAGAGTTTGGTGGTAGTGGGCTTCAGCTGTCAAGATTGTGCTGAATTTTGGCTGAGTAGTTTACTTTGGCTTCAGCTGCTAGGCTTTGCACACATGATGGGCTGGTTTGGCTGGTGCATGTATTTAAGTTCCTTTGGGCTTGGTTAACCCTACAAAATGAAGACTTTTTCCATAGGTGATATACATGGGCTGTCATGAATTTTGTAAGAGAAGTATTTCTTGAGAGATGAGTAATTATATTTCTTATGAGTAATAATACTTGATTTTGTAAATATGTGCCAAAATAGCATTTGGGCTTTGCCAAAATAGTTTTTGGGTTCAGTAAAATAATGCTAAATTAACACTTGGGCTTTGTGAGACTAGTGCCTAAATAGTTTTTGGGCTTAATAAGATAGATACCAAATTAGTATTTTGGGCTTAGTAAAATAATGCCAAATTAACATTTGGACTTAATAAAATAGGTGTCAAATTATTATTTGACTTTGTAAAATAGTGTCAAATTAGTATTTGGGCTTAATAAAATAGGTGCCAAATTATTATTTGGACTTTGTAAAATAGTGCCAAATTAGAATTTGAGCTTAATAAAATAGGTGCAAATTAGTATTTGAGCTTTAGTAAAATAGTGTCAAATTAGTATTTGGGCTTAATAAAATAGATGCCAAATTATTATTGGGCTTTAGTAAATAGTGTCAAATTATTATTTGGGCTTAAGTAAATAGTGTCAAATTATTATTTGGGCTTTAGTAAATAGTGTCAAATTAGTATTTGGGCTTTGTAAAATAGTGCCAAATTATTATTTGGGCTTTAGAAAATTAGTTTGAGATTTTGTAAAAACATTGTCGTGTAGCAACGAACTTTTAGAGATGCTGTGTAGCAACGGGCTTTTGATAGGTGCCGTGTAGCAACGGGCTTTAGATAGGTGCGGTGTAGCAACGAGCTTTTGATAGGTGCCGTGTGGCAATGGACTTTTTAAGATGCCGTGTAGCAACGGACTTTAGAGGTGCCGTGTAGCAATGGGCTTTAGATAGGTGCCGTGTAGCAACGGGCTTTTAAGGATTTTTGTTGGAATTTTGGGTTTTCCCACAAGGTAGATGATTTTGGGCTTTTTGTTGTGGAGATAGTGTAATTTTATGGTCCAATATTGGTAGTAATATGATGGGTATTTTTGTGGATAATATGTATGAGAGGGCCCCATGTAATTGATGGGGCTTATATAGGGATATTTGTGGAAGCCCAATTACATGGAGAATATTTGGGTAATATATAAATATGGGAAATATTTATGTGAGTTTAAAATAATTTGTGGGCTCATGTGGGTATTTTGTGAGTGGGCTAAAGAAATTAGGGCCTAAAAATTTGTACCTCAACATTTAGCCCCCTGAGTCACGTGTGAGCAGTTGCTATTTGGTCACACATGCAAGTTTGAAATTTTGGTGGCAGTTGTGAATAGTGGCTTCTGCAACTTCAATTTTGCTTCTTAGAAAATAATATTTCTGGTTCTGTGAGTTATGGCTGAAGGAGAAGAACCGCTGGGTTCTGATGATGCTAGTACTGTTGGGGTGACTGTGCCAGAAAGTGAGGCTACGACTGGGGGCGTGGTTGAGGCAGTTGCTGGGGGTGCTAGTGCAGAGGTTAGGCTAGGAGAGCCCTTGTTACCGCTGCAAGACTCATGGTATTGTTCAACTTCTCTATTCCCAACGGTTGGAGCTCTTGAGGTCAGCCCACCTGGGGTGCCAAAGATGTGGACTTTGAAAGGTGAAGCCCTTAGTCATGAGACAGCGTGGGTCCCAGCCGATTTTGGTATAATAGACCTGTGGTTCCAGCGGAAAGAGCTTCTGCCAGCCCCTATTCAATTTTTGTGTCCTTGTGGCACAACTGTTGGATGGTTCAAATGGGTGGAGCAAAAGGTTGCTGATGAAGAATTCTGTCAAATTCTAAGGGATGCCAAGATTTTCAAAGCCATGGTTGTATCCCATAGGTGGGACATTTATAGAGATGGCTGGCAAGAGTCTTGATGTTGTTGTTGCTCTCACTGCTGGAGAGACTGCTACTGGAGAGTCCAGCAAAGAACATGCTAGCAAGGACCCTGATGTTGTTGCTACTGCTGGAGAAGCTGCTACTGGTGTGCCCAGCCAAGGACACGTTGTTTCTTCAACTGTTCATGACGAACATCATAGCAAAGAACCTCCATGTACGATAACTTCAAGTCATTTATATTTAGTAAAGCAAGTTTCTTGTTCAATAATACTTGGTTGTATGAATACTTTTCTATTACTGCTGGGGACATAATCATGCCTTTTTTTTGCAGAGCTACAGGCTGAGTCTTCTGGTGTTGCTATCAAAGGAATGAGCATTGAAGAGTTCTTGGAGAAATTTGCAAAAGATGAAGAGAATGAGAAAGTGGCAGCTGACTTCTATTCCCTTTCAAATAACACTGTCATGTTCCAGCGGTCTGAAATTCCTGCAGAAGGTCAGCCATTGCTGGCAGCAAATTGTGAGGAAGCACCCGCACTTCATGGATGGATGCAAGCTAAGCGCTTTATTGAAGAAATTCGGACTTCAATTGCTTGTTGGAGTACTGCTGGATATGTAGCATACAAAGCTTGAGAGTTCAAACTTGAAGAAAGCACTTGAGCGGAAGAATGCTCTCAAGGATTTGTTGTTCACGAAGTTTGGAGTCCAATTCATCCTTGATAAGATTCGAGCTGCTGTCGAGGCTTGTATTGCCCGAGATAATGAGATTATGTTGAATGAGCTTGCAGTGAAGGTAGCTGATCTTGAGAGAGTAATTGTAGCAAAGAGAGATGAGCTTTCACTTTTGTTGAGTCAGAGAGATGAGATGGTGTGGTCCTTGTCAGCTGAAGGTGCTTCTTCCTCAGCGGGAACCTTTGGCGATGGCTTATTTGACTAGCTTTTTTATCATTATTAGTAGCTTGGTGTTCTAGACAGTTTGTTTTTAAATCGTGATGTAATGAAACATATTGTGTGTTTTGGATTTGTTTAAGTATATAGGCTGTGTTTTGTGCAGAGGTGCACCAGCCATATGAACCTTATGCGGTAGTCTGATATTTCCCCAGCTGTACAAGCTGTGTTTTGTTTATGCACAAGTACATGAATTTATTTTATGAAAATTACTTCATTTATCAAAGAATAGTATATTCAGGCTAAAATATAGTCATGGGAATCATATACATAATTTTGAAAAAACTTATTGTGTTCATGACTATTTTGGTTCAAGATACCTAACTGTTAGGGTTATAGCCTTATTCACAGTTTAGAATACGTATGTCCATGTATAGAAAGTAATATTTGAATACTTGTAAATATAAGAAGATCATATTCAATGCAAAAGGCAATGCTTAATTCTTATTCACATAGTAGTAGTTTAAGATCATGCAAAAAAGAGTTGTTTGGTACATACTTGAAAGTTGAGTTAAGCGTAGTACAACTTAAGCCATTTGCCATTGATAGGTTCTGTGAGGCTTACACCTTCTGCTGTAGCTAGACGATAATAACCGTTGTCATTGGCTTCCCTTATGATATAGGGCCCCTCCCAACTTAGAGCAAATTTAGAGGGTGCTGAGAGATTCCTCTTGATATGATCCGCTGCCTTTAAAACCATTTGCCCCTTGACAAAAACCCTGGATTTCATGGCCTTGTTGTAAGCATTGGCCATCTGTTGCTGATACCACTAGGTGCGGTTATAGGCAAGATTTCGCGTCTCTTCCAAGGTTTCAAGGTCTGTAGTTCTGATTTCTGCACAAGTGACACCATCTATGTTTGTTTCTTGCCCGTGAACAACCCTTGGAGTGGGAACCAATAGCTCAACTGGAGATATGGCCTCGGTACCATACACAAGAGAGAATGGTGATAGTCCAGTGGCTGTTTTGCTTGAACTTCGGTATGCCCATAGAGTTTCTGGTAGGTGTTCTGTCCAATCACCCTTATATTCAAGCACCATCTTGCTGAGAATTCTTAATAGCACTCGGTTGGTAGCTTCCGCTTGAC
This sequence comes from Lithocarpus polystachyus, assembly GCA_033629205.1. Lineage (NCBI taxonomy): Eukaryota > Viridiplantae > Streptophyta > Magnoliopsida > Fagales > Fagaceae > Lithocarpus > Lithocarpus polystachyus. The sequence goes on along the minus strand of CM066166.1, from coordinate 33,909,967 downwards.
CATTGGCTTGTGGATTGTAAGGAATGGACTTGCGGTGTTTGATGTGGCGATGGTTAAGCAATTTCCGGACATCTTTGTTGACAAAAGGGGTGCCATTATCAGTAACAATCTTGTGAGGAATACCAAACCTACAGATTATTTACTCTCGGATAAAATTTGCAACGACTGGGCCTGTAGCTTTCTTTAGGGAAATGGCTTTAACCCACTTCATGAAGTATTCGGTGGCCACTAGTATCCAAATATGACCCTTGGACGGTGGATTGATTGGGCCTATTAGGTCAAGCCCCCAAGTGTGGAATGGCCAAGGAGTCATCATATTTTGGAGGTTGGTGGGGTGAATGTGTATGAGATTCCCATGGACTTGGCAAGTATGGCATGTCTTCACACATTCAGCTGCATCTTGCTTCATGGTGGGCCAGAAATTCCCAAGATTGAGCAGCTGTTTGAGAAGTCACCTTTTGCCTTGATGGTCACCACACTCTCCCACATGTACCTCCTACATAACCGATTGTGCTTCGGGGGCCCCTAAGCATCTCAAAGGCTCCCCATTGAATCCCTTCTTGAAAAGAATACCTCCTTCCACAAAATAACGAGCAACCACTTTTTTCAAGTAGTAGGCCTCTTCGTGATCGTTGGGTAAGATGCCTTCTATGAGATACTCAAGGAAGGGTACGCGCCAATCGCTAGCAGTAAGGATTGCACATGATTCTATCCGATCAAAAGCATTTTGGCAATTAGTGCATTGTTCTTGGATAGTGGCGGCTTGTTTGCCCATTTCTAGCCAGTAATAGCCCAGCCGCTGGAGGCGTCTGTAGAGACTGACAGAACCGCTGGGGCCACAAGATTTTTCATGAACTTCTTTTAATCGCTTAGTGGACTCACCAAGGCTCAAGCATCTAGCTAGAACTCCTCCAGGAAGTTTTCTGTATAGCTCCCCTGCCATCAGGGCGTAATCTTTGAGTACCTTCAAATGATCTTTTCCATCCGGTGATAATAGTGCTTCTTTAAGCGGAGACCGCCAATCTATCGGACCCAGTTGTTGATTAAAGAACTCTTCTTTTAGCGTTTGCACAACTGGAAAAGGAATTTTTACGTTAGAGACATCTGTAGTTGCACCTTCAAATTTGATTTTTGATCCTAGTGTGGCTAGAGCATCGATAAAGCGATTCTCGAACCTTAGGGAGTGTTCAATATTGAATTCCTCAAAAGAGTCCTCCAACCTTTGAGCGATAGCTCTATATGGAGCTAACGATGGTTCCTTGAGTGCAAAATCTCCTTTAGCTTGACAAACAACCAGATTTGAATCTCCAATTACCTGAAGATGTTTGATACCCATTTCGCGAGCCACCGCTAGGCCCGTAAGATTGCTTCATATTTAGCCATATTGTTAGTGCATGGAAAATCAAGCTTGAATGACATGCCCACTGTTTCTCCGGTATTTTTGGATAGGACAATTCCAGCCCTTCCTTCAGAAGTGGTAGAAGATCCATCAAAATGTAAAGCCCAAACAACCCCAGCTGTTTCCATCAGTGCAACAGCTGGCAACTCTCCAGATACATCATCAGTAATGTCCTAGCCATCCTCACCAGGGAAATTTGACAATAAATCAGCAATGGCTTGACCCCTTACAGCTGTTGGGGTAATTGCTATGATCTCATACTCGGATAATTGCAAGAGCCATTGTGCTAGCCTTCCGGAAAGAACTGGTCGCCTTAAGAGTGAATGGATTGGATGAGATTTTGATAAGAGTTGTAATGTGTGAGCTAGCAAATGATGACGTAGCCGCTGGGCAGCATATATCAGAGCAAGACAACCCTTTTAAGTCCTCGGATAGCGAGTTTCAGCATCCTTTAATTTTCTGCTAACATAATAGACTTGTCGCTCAACCCTTTCTTGATCATCTTGGGCTATGAGTGCCCCTATTGCTTCACTATTGGTAGCCAAATACAGCTTGAGTGGTTTCCCTAGTATGGGTGCACATACGGTTGGCAGTCTAGTCATGAGTTGTTGCAGCTGGAGGAATGTCTACTAGCACTTAGAATCCTAGCGGAAGGGTTTTCCTTTTTTTAGCAGTGGTGTAAAGACAGCTGTGAGGGCAGCAAGACCCGGAATGAAACGCAGGATGTATGAGAGCTTACCAAGGAAACTTTTGAGCTGCGTGAGTGTTGCAGGTGGCTTCATAGTAGTAATGGCTTGCACTTTGTTAGGATCAACATCTATGCCTCTTTGATGAACAAGAAATCCCAGAAACTTCCTAGCTGTGACTCCAAAAGCACACTTAAGTGGATTCATACGAAGCTTGTAGAGCCAACACCTTTCAAAGACTTTCTGTAAGATAGCAAGATGATCCCCCCTTCTCTTTGACTTTACAACAATGTCGTCTACGTAGTCCTCAATCTCTTTATGCATCATGTCATGAAAGATTGTGGTCATAGCCCTTTGATATGTAGCTCCGGCATTTTTTAGACCGAAGGGCATGATGGTGTAGTAAAAGTTGCCAATAGGAGTTCGGAAGGCTGTTTTGGCTGCATCTTTAGGTGACATTCTGATCTGATTATAACCGTTGAAGCCATCCATGAATCAGAACATAGCATGCCCAGCAGCTAAATCAATGAGCATATCCATGTTTGGAAGTGGAAACTCATCTTTAGGGCATGCTTTATTAAGATTCCGGAAGTCAACGCAGCATCGTATTTGCCCATTATTTTTCTTGACTGGTACAATGTTTGAAAGCCACCTTGGGTGCATGATAGGCTTGATGAACCCAGCTATGAGGAATTTTTGGACTTCTTGAATAATTTGAGCTTCGACATTAGGATGGAAGGTCCGCATGGGCTGTACTACTGGCTTTGCCCCTGGTTCCACATTAAGAGCATGTGCTACTAAGTTAGGATCCAAACTGGGCATCTCATGGTACTCCCAAGCAAAGACATCAATGTACTCCTTTAATAGTGAAATGAGTTGAGCCTTTTCTAGCAGTGGCAGAGTTGCATTAATTGAAGTCGGTCGCTGGACACTAGGATCATCATTGAGATTAATGGTTTCTAGCTCCACATCAGGTTAGAAATTAGTTACCGCTGGGAGCTCTTCAGACAAGTCTGCCAGATTGCTGGGCAAATTTTCTTCTTCTGCTGGGGTTTCTGCTTCTTGAGTAATAATACTTCTGCTTCTTCAACTGCTAGGCTTTGCACACATGATGGGCTGGATTGGCTGGTGCATGTATTTAAGCTCCTTTAGGTTTGGTTCACCCTATAAAATGAAGACTTTTGCCATGGGTGATATACATGGGCTTTCATAAATTTTGTAAGAGAAGTATTTCTTGAGAGATGAGTAATTATATTTCTTATGAGTAATAATACTTGATTTTGTAAATATGTGCCAAAATAGCATTTGGGCTTTGCCAAAATAGTTTTTGGGTTTAGTAAAATAATGCCAAATTAACACTTGAGCTTTGTGAGACTAGTGCCAAAATAGTTTTTGGGCTTAATAAGATAGATACCAAATTAGTATTTTGGGCTTAGTAAAATAATGCCAAATTAACATTTGGGTTTAATAAAATAGGTGTCAAATTATTTTTCGACTTTGTAAAATAGTGCCAAATTAGTATTTGGGCTTAATAAAATAGGTGCCAAATTATTATTTGGGCTTTGTAAAATAGTGCCAAATTAGTATTTGGGCTTAATAAAATAAATGCCAAATTATTATTTGGAATTAATAAAATAGGTGCCAAATTATTATTTGGGCTTTAGTAAATAGTGCCAAATTTGTATTTGGGCTTTGTAAAATAGTGTCAAATTATTATTTGAGCTTTAGTAGATTAGTTTGAGATTTTGTAGAAATATTGTTGTGTAGCAGCGGACTTTTAGAGATGCTGTGTAGCAACAGGCTTTTGATAGGTGTCGTATAGCAACGGGCTTTTTAAGATGCCGTGTAGCAATGGGCTTTAGATAGGTGCCGTGTAGTAATGGGATTTAGATAGGTGCCATGTAGCAACGGGCTTTTTAAGATGCCGTGTAGCAACGGGCTTTAGAGGTGCCGTGTAGCAACGGGCTTTTAAGGATTTTTGTTAGATTTTTGGGTTTTCTCACAAGGTAGATGGTTTTGAGCTTTTTGTTGTGGAGATAGTGTAATTTTATGGCCCAATATTGGTAGTAATATGATAGATATTTTTGTGAATAATATGTGGATAATATGTATGAGAGGGCCCAAGGTAATTTATGGGGCTTATATAGGAATATTTGTGGAAGCCCAATTACATGGAGAATATTTGGGTAATATATAAATATGAGAAATATTTTTGTGAGTTTAAAATAATTTGTGGGCTCATGTGGGTATTTTGTGAGTGGGCTAAAAAAATTTGGGCCTGAAAATTTGTACCTCAACAATCGTAAATTGAGAGTTTTGAATTTTTGGGGTCTTAGGCATTCACTAAAGTTTCAAGATACAAGCGTTCTATGAGGTAGCTTCATGTGTTTCATTATCATCATTTTTATTTAGCTTGTCCATTTTCATATTCTGTGTACCAATGGAGGCTCAACTGCTTTTGTCTTAGTGTAACTAAGAAAGTGTGCCACCATAGCTCTCAAAAAGTCTTAGTGTAACTAAGAAAGTGTGCCACCAGTAGATGTCATCATTCCCTTTTGCTTCTTTTTGCAGAATATATGTGTTGGCAGCAATTGAAGGAAAATCCCCTAATGGAAGATTTCTATGAAATCTTATCATAACCAAAACTTGGTGCATACAGTCCTATGCCAAAGAGTCATACAAGTGAGCCTTCTTACTTATACTTATATTTTTTAGGGCGGGTTCAGATTGTATCTTAAATTTCAACCTAGAAGTAGCCAACAAAAACTGTTGATTGTGGCTCACATTGTACAAAGCTCACATTGTCATTACAGCTTAGGAATAGATGAATTACAGCCTAGGAATAGATGAATTTGCATCATCTTCACATATTTATCTTTGTGCTAGCTGTTGTGCATGTGACAAAGGTTAGTTGCCCCTATTCTTAAAATTATCCGTCTATTGTTTCCTTTTTTTTAATTATAACCAAGACTTTATATTCTTTAACCTTGAATTAAATTTTTTCCTATAATATATTTTAATGTTGTAGATACGTCAATAGAAACATTGGGAGGATTTTGTCTTTAGAAGGTAATGCTCAATTTCTCATTAAAAGTTTAAGTCTACCACTATACCCTTCAACCTATTTCAACCTATTTGCCAAAATCTGAATTATGCATTTGTAAACTATGTTGTAGCAAAATATATGCCTAACATCTGCCATGTAGGATGGATTAGATACTAATCAAGAAACTTGGATTAAGAAACTTGGCATGTCAAATTTTATAGTCCTCACCACAAATTTTATCTAAAGTGCACTGTGAGTTAATTGCCCTCCTCTCTTGCATTTTATCTTTGCAAGAGATATTACTATGTATGTACTTTCAGAGTTTTTACAGTAAATGTGAGACTAATGCAAGATTAAAACTGTATAATGAGGGCTTGGTCTGTGGTGATTGTACTAGTATAATGGATTTTCCACATAATAGTCTCTTATGTAGAAAACAGAGCTAAAGCTCGCTTAACTACTTAGGTGTGGAGGTCCTTCTTAAGCCATCTGGCCTAGGAAAAGAAAAAAAAAAAAAAAAAAAAAAAGGGGGGCTATTGCCGCATTTTAAACGCGGCTATAGTTGTCACCTATAGCCACGTTTTTAACATGGCCATTGGTCCAATCTTATAGCCACGTTTTAAACGCGGCTATAACTTTCACATATAGCCCCGTTTTAAACGCAGCCATTGGTCTTGGCCTATAGCCGCGTTTGAAAAAGTGCGGCCATAAACCTCTCAAGCCTATAGTCACGGGGTGTAGGCCACTTTTGAAAGCACGGCCTAAAAAAATGCGGCTATAGGCCAAATCATCCTATATCCACGTTTTTTTGAGCTATGGCCGCGTTTTAAAAATGTGGCTATAGAACGTTTTTTTTGTAGCTTACGTACGGATCTAATGAAGTTCATTTTAGAAGCTTGTCAAATTAAAAGTGATTGTAAAAGTTATGACTTTTACCTAGCCTTTGACGAGTCGGATTTTCCTGATATGACAAATATTTTCTTCACATACAAAGAATATTAATAAGTAAAAATAAACTTGAACATATTCTTTATGTCTTCCTTTAATTCAAATGAAAGAACAGATAAATGAAAAAATAGAAAAAAAAAAAAGTTAAATAATTAATTAATTCTTGTTTTAAGTCTTTTTTACTAGTTTAACAATTCCAAGAATAAAACGAAAATTGTACACATTTGTTAACAAAATAATAGCTAATATCTTTAATTTTATTTGAAAATATATTGCTACAATAGGACCGTGCGTGGGGCTTTGAGGACTGTCTTTGCTTAGTCTTCATAAAAAAGTAATTAACACTAAAAGCATATTACAACAAATAATTATCATTATTATTAATTGTTTTTAGAAATAACGAGATTACATAATACTTTTTCATGACTTTTTATATACATGACTAAAGAAAATTATATATATAATTTAAAACAAATGAAAATAAATGAATAATTGAATCTTCTTTCAATTGTTTCTTTTACATAGATTTTCCTTCTTTTTATTAAACAGTTTAAAAATAAATTTCCACAAAAAGAACAAAAATATAATTTTTTTTTCTTCCTAGAAAAATGGATTGACTCGCTTCATCCGTAGGTTGACCTGATCTGTTGTATTTAAGGCTTTGGTTGTTGTCGACCCAATTTTTTACCTATTCAAAAATCTATTACCTATACCTAGAGCTGGCCATAGATCCGAAAATCTTAACCTGCCCTACTAATCCGATAAATAGCAAGTGGTTTCGATTGGGGGTAAGTGGTCGAATTTAAATCTAGCCGGGAAAATATGAGCTGTTTTATCTTTCTCTCTTTGATATCTAATGATTTGTGGTTGATATATGCTTGTTTTTTAATTATTTTTGTATTTCATTATTAGGTTTTGCTAACGAGTGCCCTTAGAGTAATAATTAACAATTCGTTTTAGAAAAGTTTTGACACCACTTTTATAGAAAATGAAAATTATTGTAAAAATATTAATTGTTTTTTTTTTCTCTTCTTTTTTTATTTTTTCATAAAAGTTTTCTTTAAATGGATTGTTAATCATTATCTTAAGAGTATTCGTTACCATTTTCCTTCATTATTAATCCAATTAAACACATTACACAAATTTCATGTGCATTCATTGCAGGAGATATGCATAACAACAAACAAGGTCATGTTTCACACAAATTAACTAGGTCAATTTTTCAAATCTCATTTTTGTTCCAAAAAAGATTACACACATTTCAATATGTCATATTCACTCATTGTTGTACTTTCTATCCATCCTTCCTAACGTACGCGGGACTTTGTATTAGTCAGTCAAATTATTTCATTTCTATGTTCAACAATTATTTCGTTTCTTCGTTCCCCGTTCATTTCTATGCTACAATCTTTTTTGTGTGTGGTTATAGTTAGTCCCAAGAGCTGGGGGACATCGAAGCCGATATTTGCGACTCTAAATACTTCTCGAATAGGAAAAATAGTCCATCTAATAATATGACTTCCACTTCATTCCAACAAAGATGTTCTGGGCGTGAGTCCGACCACCCACTGTCATAATGTGAGAAAATGCGAGTATGGCTAAAAATGTGAAAGATTGTTGAGTGATAACAGTGGATGTGTGATCTTTGTAGACAATAGCAGAGAGTTATTTTTAATTAATATATATATATATATATATATATAATTGAAATATATAAACTTATTTAAAAAAAACCCTTAGTCCCACATCAATTGTGATGATGTGTTTGTGGGCTCATATACCACTCCGCGGTACAAACTGCTGCATGCAATTTTTGTACTGGGGTGTTGAGTTCCATCCTTTATTTAAATGTGTTGAGTTCCATCCTCTATTGAAATATCATAAAATGTTAAAACTATTTAAAGCATATCCACTTTTGGCCACCCCATCCTCTATTCTTTTTTTTTTTTTAGAAACTCCTTTGATTTAAATTTTATATATAGGACAAGGCTTAGGTACAGTATTTAGGTACCGTTCCTTAAGTTCCCCTTTTAAGATTTTGCCATGTAAATTTTTTTTTATAGGATGGAAGTGTATTTTTTTTAGTTAAGTAACCACATGGCTAAATCTTAAGAAGTGAACTTAAGGAATAGCACATAAGGTACTGTACTTAAATTTTGTCCTTATATACATAGTACTAGTATTATGTTTGCGTCATACATGGTGTATATAATCAAGAATTATATGTAAAATAATAATAAAATATCTATTATAAAAAATTTATTATTTTAAATATGGAATCATTTGTAAAAGGAAAAACTTATTTTATATTAGTGTATCTTGTTTTTATCCTTAAAAAAAATTAAACAATTCAAAATTTTATACTGATAAGGATAATTCAAATTTTTTAAAAAAAAAATAGTTAAAAACAAAAGAGTCATGTATAAAAAAATATTAATAAAAAGTTAATAGTAAAGTTATTAATTTAAAGGCAAAACTTAGTTACAATACCTTAAGTGCTGTTTCTTAGGTTCCACTTTTAAGATTCAGCGACGTGGCTACTTAACTAAAAAATACCCTTCATTCTCATGAGAAAAAATGCACATGCCAGAATTTTAAAAGGGGAATATAAGGAACAGAGCATAAATACTGTACCTAAGTCTTACTATTAATTTAATATTGTCAAAAAAATTTATTAAGTTAATAGCAAAAGTTGCAATACACTTGTTAATATCAAACAGGATGGCAAGTTTACACTTGTGACTTGTGAGTGCGGAGTGAAAATTTCAGTGTTGATAGCATTTCTACTTCCCCTCACATGTTTGGATGTGCCGCCAAGAGTAATTCTACTACCTACACAAAAAATTTAATAACATTTTTCACACCAATAGTTTTCATTCATATTTATTTGAGCCCACCAAAAACCTTACTTTTTTATTCATTACTAAAAATCTGTCACATCAGCAAGTATCAAATTATTAGTCAATATTTTTTTGTCTTTAGACTTTCTCATAAACAAATTGCATTCTTAGCTGGAGCATCTCCAATAGCATTGGCTAACACAAAATCCTCTCTATTTTAGAGAGTCTAACCACAAAATAATACTCCAATAGCCTCTCTAAAGTTCAAAAAGGTTTTTTTTTTTTTTTTTTTTTTTTTTTTTTGCTAATGAACAATCACTCTCTTGGCCTGAAGGGCTAATGTTCATTTGCAAAAGAATAAAACGAAATAAAAAATTAATGCAACTGATTAAAATATTCAATTTTATCCTAATGGCTACAAATCGAGCTACCTTTTTCTCTCTTAAATGTCTCCAAAATCAAGGAGACACAATCAAAACAAATACAAAGCACAATCTTTCATATAAAACTAATCAAATTAGAACCAAAAAAAAAAAAAAAAGGCCGATTTGACCACATGTCCTTGGAGGTGGGGAGGATAACCAGTAGCGATGGAGCAGACGAGACAACGTGCGTGAATGTCAATTTGAAGGTCAATTATGTGTGTATGTGTGTGTGCGTGCGCATCTCCAAACTTAAGGAGACACAATCAAAACAAAAACAAAAACAAATCACAATCTTTCATATATAACTAATCAAATTATGACAAAAAAGAAAAAGAAAAAGAAAAAAAAGAACACCAATCTGACCATTTGGGTGTTTAGGTGACTAGGCCGCATTTCCTTGGAGGTGGGGAGGATAATGAGTAGCGGTAGAGTTGATGAGGCGGCATGTGTGACTGTGTGTGTGTGTGTGTGTGTGTGTGTGTGTGTGTGTGTGAGAGAGAGAGAGAGAGAGAGAGAGATGAGAAGAGTGGGGTATGTGTGTGGAGGATAAAAAACAAGAGGGAAAAAAAAAAGAAAAAAGATAGAGATGATTCTAGAAAGTGAAATGTATGGATGAAAAAATAAAATAAAATAAAGAGAAATATTATGTCCATAATATTTTCATAATAAATCTTAAATGATATGTTGTTGTTGGCTATTGGTGGGCAAAATATTAATTTAAGTGGTGGACTCAAATTAGAACCAATAATAACTTACCATTAAAATTTGTTACAAAAATGTTGTAAACGTAGCACTTTAAAAAAAAAAAAGATAAACAAAAATTTTGGGTTAAATTTCAATTCTAAAATAAATTTGATAAATTTTAATTATGTATAATTTTTAAAAGACTTACACAAGACTAACGTAAAATTGATAAATTTCAAATTACAATAAAGGCTAACATCAAGATTAATGCAAGCATAAAAATTAAAATTAGATGATTTTATAACTTACTATATCATTGTTACAGGTGTTCCACGAGATTTATTAAAAAAATACCATCATAAAATTTTAAAATTTTAGAGTTGGGAGATTTAAAAATATGTATATATAAAAAAAATTTGGAGATGCTTTTACCTGGCTCGGCCAAAGTTAAGTCTGCCCTTAGTGTCAATTTTAGTTGCCAAGTCAATACTCTGTGCCTAGAAGGTTAAAAGATTGCTTGCACAACATAAGTCTGTTTTTGCAAGCTTTTGAGGCTGTGTATTTGTTAAAATAAATAATTCGATAGTTATAATGGGAGATAGAAGATTTGAACTTTTGACGTTTTAGAAACATTTGAAAATATCAACCAATTGAGTTATAAGGCTCTTATATTTTGTAGTTTGAACTTTAATGTTATAGATCATAATAATATTATATGTAAATATTTTTATTTTTATTTTTATACAAGATATAATTTCTACTCTAGTTTAATTTAAGTTTATATGTGTGAAACTTTCTCTTGGAGACTTGAAGCCTGACTCTTGCCCTCTACACCCCACAAACATTTATACTTATGAAATAACCACCGCACCAAGAGTGCGCGGCAAGGAAGTCAATACCGTACCGGAGGCTGTACCGGTTTGGCCACCGGTACGATATATTTTGGATACCGGTCAATACCAGTGTACCGTTTCGGGTTTACCGCTATTTTTTATATTTAATATATACATACACACACACACACTCACACACAAAATCTCTATTTAACATAAAACATTTCCTCCTGTTTACAATAAAACATTACTTCAATTGTTCATTGCATACAAAGAAAAAAAAAACACAATATAAAAAACAAAAAATTTAATTGTTCATTGCATACAAAGAAAACAAATAATACAAATAATTAAGTTAACACAAACTACATAGGATCATCTACTCCCATCCATCAAAAGGATCTACTTTAGGACCATAATATATATGAGTATTACTATCCTGCCCTTAAAAAATTGCCACAATTACAAAAAAAAAAAAAAAAAAAAAACAGTATTTTGTGTTCCAGTCCGGTACGGCCGGTACGAGGCCGGTACGGCCGGAATTTACCGGTAAGGCCGGTACGAGGCCGGTACGGCCGATATTTTTTCCGGTACGAAATAGGGGGGGTACTTGTACCGGTACGAGGCCGGTACGGGCCGGTACGGTACGGTATCGGCTTCCTTGGTACGCAGTGGCGTAAATATTCTCACATATTATGAGTATTGTATACATTAATGCACTTATTTATTATAATCAATAAATGCTGATCAATAGTTTTTTTTTGGTTAATTATCTTTAATAATTTAATTTGATAATTTGTGTTTTGTGACACATATATTATATATTTGTTATTAAAACTGCCAATCGGATGCTTGATGAAGCTAAGACCTTGTCTGAACCTAGTCAGTCAAATCAGACAGCACACAATGGCTTTTGAAAGAAAATTTGGAATATCAATGTTCCAAACAAAATGAAGTATTTTCTGTGGCGTGCTTGCTGTGAAGCGCTGCCTACAAAGAAAAATCTGTTTCATCGAAAAGTGACACGCAATGCTATTTGTGAGTGCTGTGATGGGGGCGTAGAAGACATGATCCATGCCCTATGGGAGTGTCAGGTTATAAAAGAGATTTGGTGGGAGGTCGAACTATGCCAAAGTAATCTCTTCAGTCGTTTTACGTGCTTCAGAGATTTACTCACTGGGATTTTTCGACTCCAATAACCAAATCTAGCCGAGGTTTTCGCTTATGTTGCTTGGAGCATATGGACGAAGAGGAATGCATTACATTTGGGGAATTGTTCCATTCCTTATTTAAAAACTTTTGCAGTTGCAAATGAAAGAAGACTACAGGACTATCAAGCAGCACAAGTTATTAAACTCCCAGATGCACCGAACCTCGGCCCTACCCACTGGTCTCTACCTCCAACCCCTTTCCTCAAGGCGAATTTTGATGGAGCTCTTTTCCAAGATATTTCCTTTGCTAGTATAGGTGTGATCATTAGAGATTCTACAGGAAAGGTTGTTGGTGCTGTATCGGAAAGGATCAAATTACCTCCAACAGTGGAGGATGTTGAATCTCTGGCCTGCAAGAGAGTGATTGCTTTTGCGATCAAAATCGGGCTGCATCAAGCTGTGTTCGAAGGGGAATCGACGACTTTCCTAAACTACCTTCAAGCTGACTCACCTTGCCAGGCTTGTTTTGGGATTGCTATCGAGGACTCACTCTCCCTGGCTTCGCAACTTGATTCTTCTTCTTTCTCCATGCACGTTGAAAGGGTAATGCTGTGGCTGATAAGTTAGCCAAGTTAGCTAAGAATTTTGATGCACCACAAGTTTGGTTGGAGGATATCCTATTGAGGATGATCCTCTTGTATTGATTGACTGTAGTTTTGCAGTGGTTTGAATAAAATTCTTGACTGGTTTCTCAAAAAAAAAAAAAAAAAAGTTGCACCATATGGCCACGCTGCCAATTAATTGTCATATAATTGTGTAAAATATATTTTGTAAATTTAGTTTTTTATTCTCTTAAATTTCATATTCTAATTTGTTACTTTTTAAAATTATAAAATTTTAACAACCGACTCTTGGTATAATGGTCACTTCGCGAGTATAAGTGCTTATGAGGTATGTGGAGATGAATAAAAGTTGAGATTCAAGTCTCCTGGAGAAAGCTTCATAAGTTCACACACATAAGCCTAAATAAGGCTAAAGTAGAATTCCATCTCATATAAAAAAAAATTATAAAATTTTGTCTCTTTTTTGAACCTATAAATGATAGATTTACCAAATTTGTGGGTGTGTGGAAGGGTAAGAGTTAAAGTTCAAGTCGCCGAACTTCACACATATCTACACCAAAATTAGATTAGAGTAGAATTTCTATTTTATATCACAATATATATATATATATATATACATACATACATACATACATACATATCTCATGATTTATTCATAAATAATTGATAAATCAATTTATTTATAGTTTCATATGAACCCCCAGGTTTATATCGCCTTTAATTTACACCAAAAAAGAAAAGGAAAAAAAAAATCCCTAACTACATTTGAAAAGTTGAAGGAATGGACTTGAGATGGGTGTTTTCTTTTGAATTTTTCAATGAAATTCGAGTTTTAAAGATTTGAGTTTTTCACATTGGAACTTGAGTTTTTCACATATCTACACCAAAATTAGATTAGAGTAGAATTTCTATCTTATATCACAATATATATATATATATATATACACACATATCTCATGATTTATTCATAAATAATTGATAAATCAATTTATTTATAGTTTCATATGAACCCCCCATGTTTATATCGCATTTAATTTACACCAAAAAAGAAAAGGAAAAAAAAAAATCCTAACTACATTTGAAAAGTTGAAGGAATGGACTTGAGATGGGTGTTTTCTTTTGAATTCTTCGATGAAATTCGAGTTTTAAAGATTCGAATTTTTCACACTAGAACTCGAGTCTTTGATACTTGAATTCTAAATATAGCCACATAGCTAATATATTTTAGGTTTAATCACATAACTAATATATTTGCAAAATTGTAAGTTCTAATTAACTTAACAAGTAAAGTTTCTGATAATTGAATAAAAAATAAAAATCAATTAATAACTTAATTTAATAATTAAGAGTTATCATAAAAAATAGATGCGATAAATTAAAACTCTCTCAAACAAATGTTTGCAAAATTGGCATTACAGAGACAACCCGAGATGGACGTCTACAACTCAAAAGTATCAAATCGTATAAAAAATTCTTGGGCCCTACCACCTCCCGTAATCAGTAGTGTCTATCTAGTATCTACTTCTAAAGCGGTTCCGGACCTTCCGGTCCAAAGTCTCCAAGAATGTCGGTAAAATAAGAAGCCACGTGTCGTCCAACTCTACACGTACAGTGACGTGTCATTACCAGAATCCATCCACGTGAAACTTAAACTGACGTGGCATCCGGATGAGACAGGTAGCACCGGAGCCCCCGTGTCCCTCTTCGTATCGATTCCATATTTTTTGGTTTCTTTTGCCACTTCTTCTTCTCATTCCTCCTAATCTTTTTCAATTACTAAAAACAGCAAATCTCAAGGGCTGTACTTGGGCTTTCCTCTTTCTCTCTCTCTGTACACTACTGGTAAGTTCAAATGGGTATATTTGTATCTTGTTTGGTTCCTTAGAAACTGTAGGAAACTGGAAAAGTGGAAAAAGAAATGAAAAACATTTGGGCTTCTTTGCCTTTTGTTTATTTTAGTTTTTTTGTATAATTTCTTTTAAATTAATTGAGATTGTAAAAATTCACATGTAACGTAATTTCATAGATTAGTTTCTTAATTTCTTAGCAACTAACGTGTGTGTGTGTGTGTGTGTGTGTGTGTGTGTGGGGATGCATATGTTCAGGGCACGCATGAAGGGTTTCTATCTTTGTTGTTTTGTTGCTTTCCTGATTGGTTTAGGTATCTATAATGGGGTTGTGAATATTTAGGATGTTGTAGTTTGGAATTTGAATAGCTATAGAAATATGAATCAAATGGAAGAGAAATTGGATTTGAGATTTTTTTTTTTTAGATAAATTCGGATTGGGGATATTCATGGGGCTATACTGCCTGAAATATTCTAGACCCACTTGGGTATATTTGGATTCAAATAGATATTTACTGATTTTCTCGACGAATCAGTGTTTAGCATGTGTTATAATATTAATTGAATGATTAATATTCACCATATCCTAACACATAGGGGCAATTGGTAATATATCGGTTTGAAACAAACTTGAATTGTTCACGGTCTGTCTTCATGTTATGAACATATGATTCTAGGATGTGGTTTTAATTAGCTGTAGGTTTTTAGCCTTTAATAAGGGAACTTCTGTCATATATTAATTGTTTGATTACTCGGTTGAGGGCTATTAATATGACTTTGACTGTCAGTGAAAATACCTACCCAGGCATGGGTAAGGTTTCATTCGCACATGCCTTGAATGGGGGTGGGATGTAATCCAAACAATTTTAAAAGAAAAGAGGGAAGCTTAGTGAAATGGTTTAGCTTTAACCCATTTGGGGTCAACAAAAAATTCATGGTGATTAAATTTGTAATTATAAGACTGAAGCCTGTTGAAAGTTGGTTTCAGAGTCTGCAATAATTGAATTGGTCTTAGGAATGTTTGTTTGATGATGGCATTAAAATCTAGACCACTATTAATTTCCACTGTATGTATTTTTCCATTGGATACGGTGGTTGTAACTGTGATTATATTGTGAATTATAATTCTGATTTCCCTGGGGTGACATATATTGATTCTGACCTCTCTATGCCTTATTGATTCTGATTTTTTTTTTTTTTTTTTTTTTTTTTTTTTTTTTTTTTTTATATTGCCTTAGGATTCAAATGTTGGGGTTAAGGTTCTACTGCTGACAGCTTAGTAAGGATTCCAATATTATTGGTTACATGCTCCTTTAATACTCGCTTCATTTCTGCAGGAACAAAAATGACAGAACAGATTGGAACAGCAAAGCCAGCAGTCTTTTTTGAGTATGAACTCTTTGAAGGAGACCCTGACCACCTGAGAACTGTCAAAGCTTCACCAACTCAGACTGGTCCATGGATTGATCCTTCCTCATTGAAACTTAAGCACAGGATTGGGCGGGGCCCCTTTGGTGATGTTTGGTTAGCAACACATCATCAATTGGGTCATGATTTTGAGGAGCATCATGAAGTGGCTGTCAAAATGTTACATCCATTGAAGGAGGGCCATACTCAGAATTTTTTGGATAAGTTTGAACAGTTATTTCTTAAGTTCCGAGGACTCCAATGCGTTTGCTGGTTGCATGGTATATCAATAATTAATGGACAGGTAATTTTCTTGAGAATAAATTTAATATTTTTCAACTCTTGGAAGTTCTTTTCTATGTCTCAATAGTTCACTTTCTGCAATCATGGCAGATCTGCATTGCAATGATACTTCATGAAGGATCAGTTGGTGACCGAATGGCTTGGCTCAAGGGCGGGAGGCTTCAATTGCAAGATGTTTTAAGGTGTTTTTTTTTTGGGTTCAAAATCATTTATTTATATTCTTAAATAGTGTTGTCTGCCTTAAAAATAAGGTGAGACTTAGCTAAAAGTTCCTAAATATTAGGTTTATTGGGTTTTTTTCCCATTAAGAACTAGTTCTGAGACTGGGCTTTACTTTTTAAACAGGTTTCATTTGGAAGGTGATATGTACAAAACAATTTGAAATGATGATCTTGCATATATTTAACCAAACTTTATTAGAATTTATGAAAGGATTAAATCAGAAATTAATGAACTGAAGCATACAATAGATTTTGATGTTTAGATATGGACTTTGAGAATGCTGATATTTTCAGGTATGGGATCGAGTTGGCAAAAGGAATTCTGGAGTTGCATTCGATTGGGACCCTGGTGCTAAACCTTAAGCCTTCTAACTTTCTGCTTAACAAACAAGACCAATTGATTCTTGGAGATTTTGGGATCCCATATCTACTTTTTGGGATTCCATTGTCCAATTCAGATATGGCTCTAAGACTTGGAACTCCAAACTACATGGCTCCAGAACAGTGGGAACCAGAAATCAGAGGTCCTATATCCTTTGAGACAGACTCATGGGGTTTTGGATGTAGCATACTAGAAATGTTAACTGGTGTTCAGCCCTGGTTTGGGAAGTCAACTGAAGAAATATATCACTCAGTTGTGGTCAAGCAAGAAAAACCAAATATTCCAAGTGGGTTGCCTTTTGCTGTTGAGAATGTTATCAATGGTTGCTTCGAATATGATTTCCGGAATCGGCCTTTAATGACAGATATCATACATGTATTTAAAAGGTATTTATTGGGTGTGTGTGTGTGTGTATATATATATATATATATTACTGGATCCATTTTATCAAGATTGGTGCAATTCCTTTTGAAATTAGCGGCTAATTTCTTTAGGTGTAGTGTACGATATCCATGACTTTGTACCCACACTTCTCACTAAGGGTCTAGCTAAGAGTCTTTTCACTTGAGTGTTGAGACAGATTATTTGAAAGAGACTTTTGATTAAGTATGCTATATTGGAATCACATTTAATTACAGAGTTATTTTGCAAAAGGAATCCTTGTTGTAGGGTTCATTTTCTTTTCCATAGAATTATTGACCTCTCACCTGCATTGTATCTGACGCCAAATATATATGTCCCCCCATTTAGGGGTCAGGGATTTTCAGAATGACTTCTGACCTCCCTTATGATACATAATATTTGTGTCATTAATGGGAAGCTAGCATTAGAATGCCAGAGCTCTGTCTTTAGTCAACATGCATCTCTTACCGTTTTTGGTTGTGTACTGACTATTTGCAACCTAATTTGCAGCTCACTGAATGCTCTTAACAGTGATGGTGAGTCTCTTGGTTTAAGAAGCAGGAAACCTACTGATAGATTAAGTGATGGTGGTTTTAGTGCATGGTATCTGTCAAAGGATCGTCTTGAAGTGGGTGACATTGTCCGTTCAAGAAAGCCATTCAGTGCATGTAAATCACAAACCATGGATATTCCTAAAGGAAAGGTGGTAGGTTTGGAGGATGACAATGATAGAGAACGTTTTGTTCTAGTGAAGGTAGCTGGCATGCACAACCCTCTAAGAGTACAGGTTTCTACAATCGAGAGGGTGACATCTGGCTTGGCAATAGGGGATTGGGTGCGTTTGAAAGGGGAAAACGACAAGCACTCCTCTGTGGGAATTCTTCACTCAGTACAGCGTGATGGGAGCACAGCAGTTGGATTCATAGGCCTAGAGAGTCTCTGGAGAGGTAACTCATCTGAACTTCAAAAGACTGATGCTTATTATGTTGGGCAGTTTGTGCGGCTGAAGGCAAATGTGTTAAGTCCCCGGTTTGAGTGGCCTCGTAAGAATGGAGATGCTTGGGCTACTGGGAAGATCTCACAAGTCCTTCCAAATGGCTGTCTTGTTGCAAGTTTCCCTGGGAGGTTGGTGTTTGGAGAAGAATCTAATATCTTCTTGGCAGACCCAACTGAAGTGGAAAAAGTTTCGTTTGATACTTGTCCAGGGGTGGTGCAGAAGTATCAGCATGTTGAGGATTTTCATTGGGCTGTGCGGCCACTTGCAATGGCATTTAGTTTATTTACAGCAATGAAGCTTGGCTTATTTATTGGACAAAACATAGGTGCAAGGCTGAAGAAATGTCCAAGAAATTTGAAGCGGCGTGATGGGAATAGTCAGGATGGCCAGACTGGCGGAAATGCTGGTTGGCTTCCATCACCAGTTGCAAATATTCTCTTTAAAGAAGGTGTTCCCACTACTGCTGCTCGGTAATTTGTTATGGATGTCTGCAAGCAGAGAAGTGAACAAAATGAAATGCTTTTAGAGTGATGGGTTCAGTGCACGAACTGGGACTACATATTCTTAATTTAGTGTTGCCAGTGAAGTAAAAATAGTCTGTTTATAGTTAGAAGAAGATTGCTTTATGTATGAATATGCAGGAAAATATATTTATTTGTCACTGTATGCCTTTTCTGTAGATAATCTATTCAATGATGATAAGAAATGCCTTGCTTCACACTGTTGTAGAAATGTATAGATTCATTAAGTTTGGCAGGCTCATTTTTTAAGTTCTTATTGAGACAAGATTAGTGGTGGTTCTAAGAATTTTTTCTAAAAAACTTAAATTATACGAAATCTAATGAAAAGAGGCGTTGAATATATCAACATCAAAGAAAAAAAAATACAAAATTACAATAAGTTTTACCAATTTTTTTTACTAATAAAATGAAAAAATAAACATCAAAGAAAAAAAAATACAAAATTACAATAAGTTTTACCATTTTTTTTTACTAATAAAATGAAAAAATAAAAATAAATAAGAAGAGAGATAAAATGAGAATTGAGAATGGTGATATGAGAATAGTAAAGATGAGAAATAAAATGAGAATCATAATAAAGTGTGATATGAGAATAATAAAGTGTGAGTGAGTGAAATGATTTGACTTGGAACTTGAACCATATTATAGTTTCTAATAAATGTGTTGTATTTAGCATTCATGCAAACTTGATGCATTGGTTCAGCTTGTACACGAAAGCACCTCAACCTCAGATTTGGAATATCAAAGCAACCATTTTACTTTCGGTGTTACTTGAAGTCTGCTAATCAGATGACAATATAATCATATGGAAAGGAAGCATGAATTCAAACCCTTCAAATTTCTGGTGCTTTACATTGCAAAAATGAAACAGTATGTTGAATTGAATTCTGTTCTGTGCAGTTAAAAAGATTGTTTGCGTGGGGAAGTACAGAGGCATATGATAATGAAAATTTTTGGCTTCTATTATATAACTTCAAATTCTATTATATGAATGTTGCAATCTGAGTGTCATTCAATTGGGTCTGGGGTATTGAGTAGTATTCAGTTTTCTCAATTATTGATAAACTAAGCCTCTACAATTGGATAAAATTTATTATAAGTAACGTATACACAAAACATTTGATAACATTTTTTATACTAGTTAAGTTGACAAGTTTTTATTGATTTTTATCTTAACTCACCACTAATGTTATTTTTTTACTTGCCACGTTAGAAAATGTCAAATTTTTTATATCTCTTGACTTTCTTGTTCATTATACCGCTCAGTATGGGTTGCAGCACGTTTTGGGCGTTTTGTCTTTTTTTTTAGTCAGCGTGCTTGTCATTGTTCATTGGCAATGAACAGTAATTTTAGGCCAATAAACAATGATAAACCCTGTAGCAAACAGAAAAAAAAAATATTTTTTTTAATTTCAGTTTTCAGCAAAATAAGCGGTATCCAAACGCATACTAAATTCATTAAATCAAACAACTTATTTTTATTGCATTATTTAGTTTAAAAAATAAATCGGACATCTCTCAAATTAAATATATATGGAAAATGTTAATGAGTGCCGTACAGCACTTGTTAATAATTCATTTTAAGAAAGTTTTGATACCACTTTTATGGAAAATGAAAAAAGTTATCAAAATATTAATTACTTTTTTTTCATTTCTCATAAAGACTTTCTTTAAATAAATTATTAACAAGTGTTGTACTGCACCCGTTAACAGTATCCTATACACACTGAAGTTTTTAAAAATTGTAAACAATTAACTGAAATAAGTTTTTTTTTTTTTATAAAATAAATTAAAAAAAAAATCCCGGCTCTCCTTAAGAGTATAATAATAATAATGAAATATAAATACCTCGCTCTTTGAGAAATTCTTTCTTCATTTCTTGTTTTCATGGTTCACTTTCCCAGACGAGAAGAACAGAGAGAAACTTTAAGAAAAACAGCCAGAATTGAGAGAAAAGAAAGAAAACAATGAAAAGAGCGCCATCTCAACCCCTCTTGTAAGCTCCAACTCCTTCAAAGACTGCAACTTTTGTTTGTTCTTTTTTGTTGTGTTTCTTTTGCTATTGTGTCTTCGTCGTTCCTTTTGCTAGAATGAGCTTTCAATGCATGCAGTAAACTTTTCCTGCATGGTTCTCGAGAAAGAACAGAAAAGAAAATATGGGATATGCAAATTGTCTTTTCTTTTCTTGTAGGAAGACTAAATTATGCAACTTCTTAGCTTTACTCTGGTTGGTTTCTGAGAAAGTTGTTAGTGTATACCAAAGAAAATGTGGGATTTTTATATCAAAATTTCAACCATTCCAAATGATTTTTAAGTCCCATGTTTTCTTTATCCTTTTCTTGATGAGAAGTAGACAAATGGGCTTTGACTCTATTAAACTTTGGTCCATAGTTTTCCAAGACAAATGGCCTTTGATTTTTGAATCACATATTTCATTTATGTTCCTAATCAAAGGGAAATATTTTCCAGTGATATTGGTGTTGAGAGTGAATATGAAGTGTTAGAATTACCTGAAGAAAGAGAAGAAGAGGAAGGAATGGCAAGGAAATTCGTTATAGAAGAAGGTGGTGATGAAATTGATGGCATATCAGAGAAATTCCAGTGCTTAGCCCTCCATAAGAATCAAACAGCCAAACGAGGTAAGTCCCAAATTTGTCATTCTCTAGTTTGAATATTTGAAGATTACTCTTTGGAGGTAAAAGCCCCATATGCTTTTCTATAATTTCAGAATGGGAAAATTAGTAAGATTCATTCTTT
The DNA here is from genome assembly GCA_033629205.1 of Lithocarpus polystachyus. Classification (NCBI taxonomy): domain Eukaryota; kingdom Viridiplantae; phylum Streptophyta; class Magnoliopsida; order Fagales; family Fagaceae; genus Lithocarpus; species Lithocarpus polystachyus. The sequence goes on along the minus strand of CM066166.1, from coordinate 33,888,495 downwards.
TGCTGGAAAATATAGACCAGTATAATTTCTTGGCCATATATGGTAATTCTTCTAGACAGCCCAGAAAGCTGTTCAGAGCTTCGTGGATCTCTACAAGCCATATGGTGGTATCTTGTTCATTTTAGTTAAGCAGTTTGGTATTTGAAACTTTTTGACTTGGGAATTTGACTAAAGCTTATCTGGGTCTTGGAAAAGATGAAGGAAACCTAAGGGATAAATGGTGAAAAAGATATGTAAGGAAGCCTTTTTTTTTTTTTGGATAAGTGTAAGTTGAGAGAGTTTAACCCCGGTCTAAACCACAAATGGGGGCAGATTGCCTCTAGGTTGTGTGGCCATTGGCGATACATAATGAAGCCTTTTTAAAACTTACGATGGAATGAAGCCTTAAGATTTTTACCTGCCTGGATCATTCATGTTGGCCTTCAAATAGAACCAGTAAGTTCAGGTCTAAAGGATTTCATGAAATGAGTATTATACCCAATGCAAACAGATCATTTATTCTTATACTTGCTTCAAGCATGTATCTAATAAGAAAAACTGTGGTCTGAGATTTCTTTCATTAGGTTTAATTGCAAATTTAGTTGGACAGGATAGACATATGTCAATTTGTTCAGTTGTGTCTAGTTGCTGTGCAGCAGCGTCTCTTTTCTGATAATACAAAAAGGGTCAGACTAACTGTTTTGAAGCGTTGAATAAATGTGTTTAACCTTGTGAAATAGCATGCACTTTTAGAATTGTGATCAGAAATGGTGCTCAGAGTACAATAAAAATACTGTGGAACATCAGGTTAAATCAATATTTGGATACCTTAGTTTCAAAGATTGAGACTAATCATGCCTTTGAGCCCCAATGCTTTTAAATTATTTATGAAATGTGATTGATTTCTTAATATTAATTGAGAGAGTTTCTCTTTGAAGGATCTAACTGGGTCCTTCAGGCCTATCAGTAAGGATCCATTAGATTTAAGGTCACAGGCCTATCATCAACGAAAAGTTGAATGTCCTTAAAGTAATTTAGTAACTTAGATGGTTAAAATTACCTTCTCTTGTATGGAAAGGGATTCTTTTATGTTAGGCTGGGCCCAACCAATTTCCTTTGATGCTGACAGTTAATGTGATTATCAGGTGAGGAGTTCCTCTTGGAGAACCAAAGTCTGTGGAGGCAAGAGCAGAAGAACAGAGCAGCAAAGCTAGAGAAGCAGCTCAAGGTGAGGTGGGAACTTGAGGAGCTAATTGAAGAACAACTTAATAGGTTCCATGCCCATTACTGCCGAGCCATGGTACCTACCCAGCTTAAAGATGTTGCTCAACTCCTCATGCCAAAATGGCCACCCCAGGAGTTGGTCTCCCTGACTTGGCTTGGCGATTGGCGGCCCTCAGCCATGCTGAACCTTGTCCGTGGCCTGGCCTGTTCATCATTATCATCGACCTCCTACTTATCAGAATCAGACTCAATGGGAAATAAACAACTCCTATCCCAGCTTATACATGAGATGCGCATTGAGGAGGCAATACTCGATGAGGAAATGGCTGAGATTCAAGCTACGTGTATCCTACACATTCCCTTCAACCAAATTAACAACTCATCAAGTGGTTCTGCCCTGGGATGTATTCACTCTGAGTTCAAGAAGATCGAACATGTCATCACTAAGGCCCAAAACCTCAGGTCTATGCCCCCAACCCTTTGCTAATGTATATATTAGTATTACTGATAATGTAGCTATAACAACTACTTGATATGTGCAAGTTATGTCACTAAAGTATCTGGTCAAGTAAAATGTATGTGAAACACACCATTTTACATCTCTGCTATATTAGGCTTATTTCTTTGTTTTTCTGTTTTCCACATTTTGTATCCGCTCATGGTTAATTTATACAACTACCTTAAATGTGGCAGTATCTTGACAGTTTAATATGTATATTACATGATAGGTTCAAGGCACTAGAGTTGGTGGTGAAGAAGCTGTTGAGCCAAACTGATGCAGCAGAGTTCCTAGTCGCATTTGAGGGAATTCAAGATGTAATTCATCAATTTGCAGCCAACCAAAGGTTTCAAAAGGGTCCAGTCACTGTGTCTGCCAAGGTGTCTAAATGTACTTGAGATCAAATAAATGCTAGTAGCTTGTCCATCAATTTGCAGCCAACCAAAGGCTTAGAAAGGGTCCTCACTATGTCTGCTATGGTCTTTGGGTGTACTTGAGATCAAACAAATTCTAGTAGCTCACCTGAAGAAACATTATCTGCCGATCGAGGAAGATAAATTGTGTCAGTAATACAACTAGAGAAAGAGGAGAAGTTGTTAAAACTAGTTGTAACCTTCTCACTCTCAGTCTATTGTTGCTGTAAGGTATATTGATTTTATCTTTTTTGTTTTAGCTGTAGGGTATTTTGTTAGTGTCTTGTTTGTGGGAACTTTAAGAGAATAGAGCACTGCTCTGGGGGACAATATTGTGCCGTCCAGATATGTTAAATGAAACATATTACATTGTTCTTTCATGAAAACTTATCTGAGTTTAGATGACTATGATGAGCCGAATTTTGGACAATGAAATTCTTTAAACCTGAAAAGGACAAAATTTAGATCCAAGCTAGGTTGGAGCTATGTCTTCCATCCTACTACATTGTGGTTTATAAAACTATTCATGCATATTATTTAAATGAGTCACATAATTCATTTAAAAAGTCACGCAACTAAAACTATACATAAATTATCACTTAATGTGGTTGGTTAAATGAAAATAACTCCAAACCAAGAATTAATGATCAACTTTTGCCATTGGTTCCAGCTAGTTCAACTGATAAAGTCTCTTATAGTTGAATAAGAAATCTGAGATTCAATCCCCGCCTACACCAAAAACAAATTGGTGTCTTGGTCTGATGATAAAGAGCTATCATCAAAAGTGAACGCCATAAGTTGAAACTCTCTCTTAAAAAAAATGATCAACTTTTGCCAAGTATATGGTCCCATAATGTGGGAAAAAAAAAAAATAATAAGAGAGAGGAGTTAATGGTTCCATATTGTGGAAAAAGAAAATGGGAAGGAGTAGTAATGATGGTTTTTTAATAAAAGACTTTATCCCCCACCTCAAAAATAAAAAATAATAATAAAATAAAATATAAAAATCTAAACCATACATGCATTACTTTTTTGATAAACCATACATGCATTACTTCTTTTTATTTAAGGGATTAATCAAATTAACAAAACCAACATTTAACAAAGAGCCCTGAACATCTAGGTCGGGGAAAAAAATCCAACATTGAACTAACAAAGCTAAGCTACAAAAATAAAAACTAGCCTAAATATTCAATGTTTAAAACTATATAGATAGATTATGGCATTTATGAAGGAAGAAGTATAGCATCTTCTTTCATCTTTCCAATGTCGGACTCTTAATTAACACTTTCTCACAAAACAAATATCACACTAAAAGAGTACTTTACTTCTGAGTAAACCACTCTTAGCCCTTATCTTCTAAGTAAACCACTCTTAGCCTTTGAAGGTTTGATACTGAAAATTTACACTGCTTTTGGCTATTCACTACAACTAAACAAGGTATGTAATTATATTAGAGTAATAGACTACATATTCTTAAAAAGAAATAAAAGAACATTGGCATTGAAAAATCATAGGACTGAGTCAAAAATTTGAAATGGACTTTGCTGTATACGAAAAGTAAAGAGTAATCAAGCATACTAAGTTGTCGATATCACTAGCCCACTTATCAACGATCTCACCCACTAGCCCAGCAGTCTTATGCCATGAAAAATCATATAATTCAATAATTACATGATTTTCCTCAAACTCTGACATTTTAAAGTAGTTAAAAATTATATACAAAAAGAAAACATAAAATCAATTTAAAATGTGTGTAAAGAATCAAAAGCCTTCTATTTGATATAGTGAAATATAAAATTAGACTTATTTATATACCCTGGACAGATTGCCGAAATTCAGCCCCTTTTTTTTGGGTGGGGGCTGAAGGCAAAGAGACTAACCTCATCAAATTGTTCACGTTGTCACAAGGGCAATCAAATGTGATAATATTACGTTGGCTAAGCATGTATACAACTGTTAGGATATGTGCCCTTAAATCCTATTGTATGATGCTATGTATGATATTATGTATGACATTATTTGAGAAATGATGTATGACTTAATATTATGTTTAATAAAGTTGTTTTATACTTATCTAAAATAATAGTAACATGAATATTCGGACATTATCAAATAGTCCATGAGATGCATAGTATGTGATTTATGTGATTTAGTCACAGAAGATATAGATCACAAGTTCTTTGTAAACTCAGAATTTTGGTTCGTAGTCGGTGATGAAATTAGGCATTTCATCTGCGAAGACTATAACATATTAACTACGATGATTTGTCTTGATCATGGAAGTGGTGACTTCTAGTTAATATGTTGATATGTTTTAAGAGTTAAGACATATTGAACTGGACCGCTGTGAGATTTATTATTCTCCTAACGACTGTCAATTGAATAATAAACCTCACGACTTGTATTCACATGAACTCTTAATCCTGAGAGAATAATGGACCTGATCATGAAATGTAGGTTGCTTTGATATATCAGGAGTGAGATCTAAAGTAACGGTCAAAACCTCAGTATGTTGGGCAGCCACATTTAATGTTGATGGAACATATATTCTCAAGATGGAATTCATAGTCTCTTAACGGAGATATAAAATATTCCCTTGAGATAAGTTTAATGGGTACAGTTATTCAGAGAGTTAGGCCTAACCACTTTAGTAAGACTAAAGTATATATTTATGAAATTGGATTTCATAAATATATGGTGAATAACTCATAAGGATTAAACCGGGTACTCAAGGATTAAGATGTAGTAATTTACAAAGTGGCAGTCTATATTCATGACTTTGTATTACTACGAATATTTTATGAAGGGGTTGCATGTATAATAAAGTCTTGGGATATAATTTATTAATGAGGCCTAGAGTGCAATTATATTTATATAGTGGTATTAAATTTAATTAATGGTAACTTTGGACTTGTCAAGAGTTGACAGAAAAGCCCAAGGCCCATTGGAGCTAGTGTCTTATTTGTTCCCTTTTGGTCCCACTCCAAGCCACACACTAAAGCCCAATTGGGAAGGCCCAAAAGGCTAGCCCAATTAGATAATCAGTTATGTGGAGAGAAACATACAGAATTTTATATAGAATAAAATGGTTTGTATGTTTAATCATTATTATGGTAATGAAATAAGGAAGAGGGACACTCTTTCATACTCTCTCTAGATACATAGAACTGATTGAGAGACTACACATCTTGGGCATCGAGTGGAATTGGAGTGAAGATTGAAAGTATTCCCGAGTACTTCTTCATTCGGTTTTGAAATTCACCGCATCAAGGTACACTCTCTTGTTCTTATATTCTGAAACTTACATAGTGCATGTTATCAATTGCGAATGAAGTAGATCCGTTTAATTTTCCGCTGCGTATGTTTTGTATTTGATGCAAACTTGATGATTTCCCAACATTGGTATCAGAGCCAGGTTTTCATTTCGAATCTGTATAACATGTTTTTGTTCGTTTTGGAATTAGAGATTATAGTTTCAAGTTGATAGATTTGTGCATGGTCGTTGAAACTATGATTTGATAAAAACTGATATTGATGTTATGATGTTGTTTAAATATGAATTTAAGAATGTTAAATTGATCTTTAAGGCTATAGCATCAATAGATTTCAGTTTTGATATCAATCTCTGTCTATCATTTTCGTATGATGGTTGTTTGTTCATGCAAAACGGTTGAAAACTGCCTTAGAGAAATTCTGGAAATTCGAGTTTCACGAGTTTCGATCGATCGAAATTTACTTTCGATCGATCGAGTGAAACAGAGACTTATCCTTTTGAATTGATTAATATTCGATTGCTAGTCGATTAATCGAATTTTATTTTCGATCGATCGAGAGGCGATCGAGTATCAATCGAATCAGACAGAAGGTTTAGTTCGAATTGTTTGATATTTTCGATCGATCGAGGGGCACATTCGATCGATCGAAAGAAAGAAAATCAGAATTTTTCTAAGTGTTTTCAAACTTAAATTTTGTGTTTTTGCTATTTTTTCTTACGCCTTTTTCGTAAGAAAAAGTGCAAGGTTGTGTATAATTAGTTTATGCATGTTTAAAGATAAAAACCTTTATTTTAAAACATCTAGTGGGAGAGAGATTCAAGGGTTGGATCTCACGGCCTCCATTGTCGGTTTATAGTAGTGTGATTAATCACCTCGCCTTGGCGTATATGCCTTGCTCCCTACGGAGGGTGTTTAATTCATGGTACTACAGGTTAAACTTCTTAATGATAGATGAAGTGTGTGTTTACATTGAGAGCGACCACGCTACCGTGGAGTTACTTGGTGACTCACATTGATTCTAGACAATGGTGTACACTAGACTAAGTATGATGTTAACCTCCCTACGGAGCTATGTCATTATCACTTAGAGGCTAAAGAATAAGCGGCACATTATTTTTGTTTGGTAAGAGTTACCATGATAGCATTAATAATGAGGATAATCCTTGCTTAATCATAGTGATTGGTATGACCTCGCTACCGAGAAATATTAATTGCGGGATTGGGTTGTCGTTGCATATATTATATTATGGTTTTATGAAGGTTCCATATTATATGTTTATATGCTAAATTGATAATGTCCAGTTTACTTATTATATTCATGTTTGTTATTTCAGATTTGAACATGGCATCATTTAGCCCACTTGTTAGCATTCTTAATCAAAACAAACTGACTGGAACCAATTATGTTGACTGGAAAAGAAACTTGGACATAGTTCTCACAGCTGAAGAGCACAAATATGTGCTTACTCAACCATGTCCCAGCTTTCCTTCATCAGATGCTCCTCCTGAGGAGAAACAACGATATGATCGTTGGCAGAAATCTAATGAAATGGCCAAGTGCTACATCCTAGCGTCCATCTCAAATGTTCTACAGCATCAAATGCAGGATGTAGAACTAGCTTCGGACATTATGCAAAGTCTGAAGGAGATGTTTGGTGAGCAAGGCCGTTCTGCAAGGCAAGAAACCATGAGGCAAATTTATAATACCAAAATGGCTGAAGGTAGTTCAGTGAGAGAGCATTGTCTTACAATGATCTCTAATCTGAATACTTTAGAAGTTTTGGGTGCCGACATTGATGGAGAATCCCAAGTGGATATGATACTCCAGTCACTACCGGAGTCATTCAAGGAATTCAGACTTAACTATAACATGAACAAAAAGATTTATTCTTTGTCTGAATTAATGAATGAGTTGGTAGCGGCGGAAGGCATCCTAGGTACTTCTAATGTTCAAGCCTATGTGGGTGAAGCTTCTACTTCTCAGCCTAAGTCGAAAGGCAAGGGTAAGAAGAAGAAAAAGAAGGACTTCACTAAGCAAGAGGGTAAACAAATTGTCTTAAGGGTTGCCGACAAAGGAAAGAAGCTGAAAGGAAAATGTTTCCATTGTGGTGAGAAAGGACATTGGAAGAGAAATTGTCCAAATTTCAAGGCTGCCAATAAGGGTATGAAAATTTCATTCCTTCTTGAAATATGTTTGGTACAAAATCCCACGGATTCCTGGTGTGTGGATTCAGGTTGTACTAATCATATCTGCAATTCTTTGCAGGGGTTCCAGGAGACCAGAAAACTTAAAGAAGGAGAGTTGTTTCTGACCTTGGCTGATGGGAGTCGGATTCCAGTTGTAGCTATTGGAGTTTTTAATTTATGCTTTGAAACTAGGGTTTTAATATTGGAAGACTGTTTATTTGTACCTAATGTTCGTAGGAATTTAATTTCTGCAACTTATTTAGGTAAAAATGGATATTGTGTTATCCTGAAAGACAATGTTGTAATAAAGAAGGATAAAATGTTTATCTGTTCTAGCAATATTGTGGATGGTCTTTATATTTTAACTCCTGATAAGCATGAATTATGCAATACTGAATTAGATAATAACTCTCATGTGAAATCATTAAAGAGAAAGTTTCCTTCTACTAATGATGCATATCTTTGGTACTTGCGCTTGGGTCATATTAATCCAAACAGAATTCAAAGACTGATCAAAGATGGTCTCTTAGAGCCATTGGACTTTGATGAATTTCCAGTTTGTGAATCTTGTTTGGAAGGCAAAATGACCAAACGACCTTTTAATGCAAAAGGTAGAAAAGCCCAAGAGTTGCTAGAATTAGTTCATACGGATGTTTGTGGTCCTATGTCAACTCAAGCAAAAGGAGGTTATGAGTACTTCATCACTTTTACCGATGATTACTCTAGATTTGGTTATGTGTACCTAATGAGACGGAAGTCCGAAGCCTTTGAAAAATTCAAAGAGTTTAGGGCTGAAGTTGAGAATCAATTGGGTAAACACATAAAGGCCATTCGATCTGATCGTGGTGGCGAATACCTTCTTGGAGATTTCAAGGATTACTTAACTCAAAATGGGATTGTATCCCAATTGACTGCACCTGGAACTCCCCAACAAAATGGTGTAGCAGAAAGAAGGAATAGGACTCTTTTAGAAATGGTTAGGTCCATGATGAGTTACTCAACTTTACCTATTTCTTTTTGGGGTTATGCCTTAGATACAGCAATACATCTTTTGAATTTAGTTCCATCAAAATCTGTTCCCAAAACACCCATGGAATTGTGGAGTGGGCGTAAGCCTAGTATGAAATATCTCCACATTTGGGGTTGTCCAGCACATGTGTTAAAAGGGAAGTCTGATAAGTTGGAACCAAAATCAGAAGTATGTTTGCTTGTGGGTTATCCAAAAGAAACTAGGGGTTATTTATTCTATAGTCATAAAGATAACAAAGTTTTTGTTAGTACAAATGCTAAATTCTTGGAAAATGACTATATGAATAATTTTACTCCTAGAAGTAGAGTTGTCTTGGCTGAAATGAATGAACCTGTAATTGAACAACCACTAGTTCAAACTAGGGATGATGTGGCTGTATTGGATACACCACAAGATACTACTCATGAGATGTCTAGTACACAGTTGCCTCGTCGTAGTGGGAGGAATGTTAGGCTACCTATAAGATTCATAGGTCTTGGAGAGACTTATGAGGCTATCTCAGAGGAGGCCGAAACTGATCCTTACACTTATGAAGAAGCAATGAATGATATAGATGCACATCATTGGGTCCAAGCTATGAAATCAGAATTAGATTCCATGTATTCCAATCAAGTTTGGGATCTTGTAAAGGCGCCTAACGGCATTAAACCTGTTAGTTGCAAATGGGTTTACAAGAGGAAGAAAGGGATAGATGGAAAGGTTGAAACCTTTAAAGCAAGGCTAGTGGCAAAAGGTTATACTCAAAAAGAAGGCATTGATTATGAGGAAACCTTTTCACCAGTAGCAATGCTTAAATCTATCAGAATTCTCTTATCCATTGCTGCTCATTATGATTATGAGATTTGGCAAATGGATGTCAAGACTGCATTTCTTAATGGCAATCTTGAAGAGGAAATCTATATGAAGCAACCAGAAGGTTTCATAGCAAAGAACCAAGAGCATATGGTATGCAAGTTGAATAGGTCCATTTATGGACTTAAGCAAGCATCTAGGTCATGGAACATCAGATTTGATCAAGCAATCAAATCATTTGGTTTTGAACAAAATCTTGATGAACCATGTGTGTACAAAAGACATCAAGACAAAGTAGTAATGTTCCTAGTGCTTTATGTTGATGATATTTTACTCATTGGAAACGATGTAGGTGTAATGTCATCAGTAAAGGTTTGGTTGTCAAGCCAATTTGATATGAAGGACTTGGGTGAGGCTAACTTTATTCTAGGGATCAAGCTTTGGCGAGATCGTAAGAATAAGATGTTAGGCTTATCACAAGCTGGATATATAGATAAGGTTCTAGAACGGTTTAGCATGCAAAACTCCAAGAAATGATTACTTCCTTTCAGACATGGAGTTCCTCTGTCTGATGACCAAAGGCCTAAGACTCAAGAGGAAGTAGATATGATGAGACAAGTTCCTTATGCTTCTGCAGTAAGAAGTCTTATGTATGCCATGCTTTGTACTAGACCGGATATCTGTTTTTCAGTTGGCATGGTCAGCCGATATCAATCAAATCCAGGACCACAACATTGGCAAGCTGTAAAGCATATTCTCAAGTATCTACGGAGAACGAGAGATTATATGCTTGTTTACCGTTGTGAGGATTTGATTCCTGTTGGCTATACAGATTCAGACTTTCAATCGGATCTAGATTTCAGAAAGTCCACGTCAGGATGTGTTTTCACCTTGGGAGGTGGAGCCATAAGTTGGAGGAGTGTTAAACAATCTTGTATTGCGGACTCCACCATGGAAGCTGAATATGTTGCTGCTTGTGAGGCGGCAAAGGAAGCTGTTTGGCTCAAGAAATTCCTTTCTGATCTTGGTGTAGTGAGAATGGAGCAAGTTCCTATCACATTGTTTTGTGACAATAGTGGAGCGGTTGCACAATCCAAAGATCCAAGGAATCACAAGAAAGGAAAGCACATTGAGAGGAAGTACCACATCATTCGAGACATTGTTGCTCGTGGAGATGTGGTGGTTGCAAAGATTGAAAGTGCAAATAATCTAGCAGATCCCTTTACTAAAGCCTTGCCTCAAAGGACCTTCGAGTCACATTTGGAGGGAATGGGAGTTAGATTAGTGCATAATAGTCTTTAGGGCAAGTGGGAGATTGTTAGGATATGTGCCCTTAAATCCTATTGTATGATGCTATGTATGATATTATGTATGACATTATTTGAGAAATGATGTATGACTTAATATTATGTTTAATAAAGTTGTTTTATACTTATCTAAAATAATGGTAACATGAATATTCGGACATTATCAAATAGTCCATGAGATGCATAGTATGTGATTTATGTGATTTAGTCACAGAAGATATAGATCACAAGTTCTTTGTAAACTCAGAATTTTGGTTCGTAGTCGGTGATGAAATTGGGCATTTCATCTGCGAAGACTATAACATATTAACTACGATGATTTGTCTTGATCATGGAAGTGGTGACTTCTAGTTAATATGTTGATATGTTTTAAGAGTTAAGACATATTGAACTGGACCACTGTGAGATTTATTATTCTCCTAACGACTGTCAATTGAATAATAAACCTCACGACTTGTATTCACATGAACTCTTAATCCTGAGAGAATAATGGACCTGATCATGAAATGTAGGTTGCTTTGATATATCAGGAGTGAGATCTAAAGTAACGGTCAAAACCTCAGTATGTTGGGCAGCCACATTTAGTGTTGATGGAACATATATTCTCAAGATGGAATTCATAGTCTCTTAACGGAGATATAAAATATTCCCTTGAGATAAGTTTAATGGGTACAGTTATTCAGAGAGTTAGGCCTAACCACTTTAGTAAGACTAAAGTATATATTTATGAAATTGGATTTCATAAATATATGGTGAATAACTCATAAGGATTAAACCGGGTACTCAAGGATTAAGATGTAGTAATTTACAAAGTGGCAGTCTATATTCATGACTTTGTATTACTACGAATATTTTATGAAGGGGTTGCATGTATAATAAAGTCTTGGGATATAATTTATTAATGAGGCCTAGAGTGCAATTATATTTATATAGTGGTATTAAATATAATTAATGGTAACTTTGGACTTGTCAAGAGTTGACAGAAAAGTCCAAGGCCCATTGGAGCTAGTGTCTTATTTGTTCCCTTTTGGTCCCACTCCAAGCCACACACTAAAGCCCAATTGGGAAGGCCCAAAAGGCTAGCCCAATTAGATAATCAGTTATGTGGAGAGAAACATACAGAATTTTATATAGAATAAAATGGTTTGTATGTTTAATCATTATTATGGTAATGAAATAAGGAAGAGAGACACTCTTTCATACTCTCTCTAGATACATAGAACTGATTGAGAGACCACACATCTTGGGCATCGAGTGGAATTGGAGTGAAGATTGAAAGTATTCTCGAGTACTTCTTCATTCGGTTTTGAAATTCACCGCATCAAGGTACACTCTCTTGTTCTTATATTCTGAAACTTACATAGTGCATGTTATCAATTGCGAATGAAGTAGATCCGTTTAATTTTCCGCTGCGTATGTTTTGTATTTGATGCAAACATGATGATTTCCCAACAACAACACCATGACATTTCCATCTTTGAGGATGTGCACAATTTTATTGACACAACAAATATCAGTTGGGACAAGATAACCACAATCTTCATTATGGTTTTTTTTTTTTTTTTTTTTTTTCTGCTTAATAAATTAATTTCTCAAATGTTCACGTGGCCAACAATAAGAGGGAAAAAAAGAGCGAACATATAATAAGAGCTTGTTTTGATTCTCAGATTGCATATTTGATTCCACAAATAGTTCAATATGAACTTCACCAAAATACCCGCCTAAAAAGAAACTTCAACAAACTAATATTGGTATTCAGATGACACATATACTTACTCTCATCAAGTAAAACCAAGCTTTCCATTGAATTAACGGTGAAACCCACTCAAGTAGCATCTTCAGTTGAAAGAATGTTCATCAATTTACATTTGTGATAAAGCAAAAAGAAACAACATACAAATCTAATTAAAAAAAAAAAAAACACAAATAGATGTGATAGCAAAACCAATAAATAGATACTATACATTGAAATCTGCAAAATAATTAAAAACTCACAAACGAAATGCATGAAGAATAAATGATACAAATTAAGTCTTGTGTTTGACACAATTTCCTTAAAGCAGATTTCATTCCTCACATAATCTGTGATGCTTTGAGACTCAAGGACGTTTGCCTTCAAGGATCAAATAATCTATAGCACGGAGAAGAAGCACATAAGGTCCGTGCTCTACAAACTAATCTATGTTTCTTTCTTTCTCTTTGACTCAAATGCTAATGCACAAAATATTCTCTCTGGGAGAGTTTCTCAAAAGTGACACACTCTCAAAAGTGATATCTGTGAGTCTCAAAGCATCACAGATTGTGTGAAAGACGAAATCTGCTTTAAGGAGATTATGTCAAACACAAGACTTGATCTGTATTATTCATCCTTTATACATTTAGTCTGTGAGTTTTTACTTTTTAATCACTTTGGCTGATTTCTTCGTATATATACAATATCTATTTATTGGTTTTGCCTATCTTATCTATTTGTGTTTTTTTTTTAACTTATAATTAGAACTGTATGTTGTTCCTTTTTACTTTATCACAAAAGTAAATTTTTGAAATATATTCAACAATTTTAAAGCAGATCTCATTTTTCTTAATTTCTTTTTGTGATGATTGTGAAAGGAGTGCGTAGTTATCTTGTTTCTTTTATCTTTGCGTGTATCTTTGTGTAGCTATCTTGTTTCTTTCAACTGTTGTGTTTCATGGTTTTGTGAAACGTGCCTATGGGTTTTTATCGGTTTTTATCAACCGTTGTGTTCCATTGTTAATTCTTTGTTTTTTTGATAATGGGTCTACGGTTTTTTGTTGGCATGTAATTGGTCCTCTGGTTACTGGTGTTAACGGTTTCTTTGCGATGCAATCTAATTGAATAGTTTTTTTAGTATTCTTTTGTGAACCTGTACTATCAGTTGCTGAACACGGTTAGAGATTTTGATAATTTTGATCATCTTGATATAATGGTATTTAATCTTGCAAGGTTTTTATATCGCTTGTTTTCATCACGTGACCCTGCAACCATGCCAATATCAGGTGTGATATATGAAATGTTCATGAGATTTTGACCTCTGACTTCAGTGCAAGATTGTAATGGCAGTAGTTCTATGGTATTTAATCTATGAGTAATAGATCTATATAGAGACAATGGTGTGACTGCCATTTTATATGTGCAGTGGCGTATGGGTTTGATGAATAAGGAAAATTTGGTCAATATAATAGTCAAATATTTTGAATCTATTTTAATAGACTCAATTTTGGCGTGACTGTCACTTTTGTTATCGGTTAGCCTTTTCTAATTCATTAAGTGTCCACTAATTGATAATTAAAATAAGATTATGAGGTCTATTATTAATAATTTCAAAAATGTGGATATAAGCCCAATATCTGGTCATGTCAAATTTGAAAAAGAATGAGACGAATTGCATATTGATGTGGCTGTAATTATGGAGAGTGTAATGTTCACCTTTAAGCCAGAGATAATATTTATGTATTGATATAAATGGTACATAATTGTTGCATATAGCCTTTTCATTTGTTTTAACATGTATAGCCTTATTTAAACACACATGTATATATTTTGGGCATATATGAACTTGATTGGATATTAAGTGTTTAATACCAATATTTGTTTTGTAATATTTCTTTGGATGATATATATGTTACATGCTTTAGTTGACATGCTTAAGTTGTATATTGTTTTGCCAAAGGCCTTGTAGCTGAATTAACACATTCCATATACAAAGTGTTTGGGAGTCTAGGGAAAAGGGTTCGAACTGTAGGGTTAACAGCATGTTGTAATTATCTCTCAAAAAATAAAAAGAGTTGTATATTGTTTTGAAAAGCACAAGAGTCTATTATGAGTGTTTGCTAAGTAGCAAGGATGAGGCATAATAAACGTTCATTCATTATAAGAACTAGTCGCAAGCCCACTTGATACATAGGAATAAATAATCATCTTGTAATTGTGGTGTAATGTATAAATTATAATTTAAATTTAGTGGAAGATAATTTGTTCTCCCTATAAATTACAAAATTTCTAAAATTATTTTTCATCTATCCATCTCTACAAATATATCATTTTTTTTGAATAATATATTTGAAACTTAAAGAGTTTAGTTGTTGAAATATATATATATATATATATATATATACAATAACATAATATAGAAAAATATGGACTACCTCAAAAATGAATAATATCAACCAAACACATCAAAAATATTAAAATGATAATCAAATTTCTTATCATAAAATTATATCTGATATTACTCAAATAATTAACAGGAACAATCAAATACATAGCTAGATTGTATTTTATATAAATTCAAATTCTCACTTTCAAAATAACTAAGTATTATGTCAAACAAAAATCAAACAAAAACTATAAGATCTCTCTCTCTCTCTCTCTCTCTCTCTCTCTCTCTCTCTCTCTCTCTCTCTCTACTAATTTTGAACTTACATGCTAGTTTGCTTTCTTGACGTTAGAGCATCCGCCAACACCTTTTGCTCTTGTGAGTTTTATACATTGGCTATTAGATATCTTTCTTGGCATTTACACAGTTAGCTTGGCTTTTGCACGCCTAAATTTAAGTAGTTCCATGAATAAAATGATTTATTGTTGAAAAGAAACCGTGGGAGGGGTAAGATTTGAACACAAAATAGTGCCTCGTGGGCCCAACCCGAGGAGGTGGAAAAGCCCATTCCCTTATTAGTTCTAACCCAATACATAGATAAGAGCCCAAGAATTGAATCCGATAATGCCGACCACTCGAGGAGCCTAAAGAGCGAGCATTCCTCAAGAGGCTTTAAGTAGGCCACTTAGACTAAAAGAAAAAATACCGAGGAAGGAGGTAGAAATGTGCAAGCAAAAAAGAAGGGAAATATCCAGGTAAAGTACTCATCATCTCCACATTTAATGCACTGCACCAACTCGGCTGGCTGCATTAATAGAAGAATGATCCCTAAACAATACCCTTACAGCTTACAGCACATTCTACCACCTCTAGTGAAACCCTGATGGGACAAGCATCCAAAGAAAGATCAGTAGCTGTACAGGTAGAGAGGTGAGATGCAATTCAGATAGCTATATAAGGAAAGGGAACACCTCCAGATTGTGGGACAGAAAAACTTTAAAGAGAAATATACTATGTGTATCATTACTTTGTAACTGAGACTTGAACATTATATGAACTAGAGATTGTCGGACTAACCTGAGGAAGAATTAAACATTGAAATCTTCTTCTTCCTTATAAATTACTTGTTTTTTTTTTTTTCCAATAGACTTGAAACTAAACCATTAAAGCATACAAAAATTGATCTCGGAAACCCATTCTCTAAAAATTAGTTGTATTTGGTAATTTCATATAAACTCTCTATCCATTTGGGAATGGTAACTGATTTTTGTTCACTTACATAAACAAATAATAAAAATTAAATAAATCATCAAAATTTTAAATTTAAATGAATATACATACATTTAAAGCTTTGTTTATTGGAACGTTAGAGAATGACACATGGCATATCACAATAGAAAAAATATTTCATATCGGAACCAGGCAAAAATAGCCAAATACTACTATTTTTTGAAATTATTAGTGTTTTATCATTGTTTAAGAAATATTTAGCAATGTATCACTTTTTTAAAACTTGAGTTTTTGAAACTCGAGTTTGACATGGAACTCGAGTTTAAGAAAATCGAGTTCAGTGCAATGTGTTAGTTGAGTATAAAACACTCGAGTACCATGCAAGAAACACTTCCCAGTTCCCACAACTAGGGCTGTAAATGAACCAAGCCGATCATAAACAACTCGGGCTCGACTCAATAAAAAGCTTGTTCATGTTTATTTGTTTATAAATAATCTAAGCTTGAGCCTTAGTTTTAGGCTCGTTTGATAAACAAGCCGAGCCCAAGCAAAAAAATTTGTTCATGAACAAGCTCGTGAACTATTAGGCTTGATACACAACAATCCAAGTATAGACTCATTTACAAGCTTATATGTGTTAGCTAAATATACTCATTACACATATCTTAATAATGACAAAGCTAACATGAGACCACTACCTATATTACCTTAATTTTTTCATTCCCTTTAAACTAATCAAGAACCACTTTAGACTATAGTTACATTTAAAAATAAATAAATAATTAAGTAGGCCACATATGATCCTTCCCTATCAATTATCTAAAGTAAAGTTATGAAACATGTTAGTATTTTCTCATTCATAATAATTACAAACAGGTATTTTTCTAGTCCTTCACCATCTAACATGAATGTAAAAATTGTATTTCGAACAATTGCTGAAGCTGTAGACAAGGAATGATGAATGAATGAATTTAATTTTGTAAATTATTAATTTGAATAATGGCTAATCATAAGTAGGACTAGATGCATAATAAAATAAGTATACTATTTTCTTTTTTTTTTTTCTTTTTTTTTTAAATTTTAGAGATTTAAACATTTAATAATGTAATTTTTTTAAATCTCAAGCTCAAAAACTTGACATAAGCTCAAGTTTGAGCTGAATATTAAGCTTGAATTTAGCTTGACTAATTAATCAAGCCAAGCCAAGCCTAGCCAAGCCAAGCTCAGCTCAAGCTTTTTGACTTTCCCACGAATTCAAGTTCAAACACTATTTTTAGGCTTGTCACAAGTTTAAGCCAAGCTCAAGCTTTTGATTTTTTCTGACAAGCCAAGCTTGAACATGCACTACTCAACAAAGCTTGGCTCGTTTACAGCCCTTCCACAACACTCACACAGTCAACAAGCACTCACATAACCACAATTGTTGACTCCCACAACACTTACATAGTCAACAATAGCACTCAAACAGCCACAATTGTTGACTCCCACAGCACGCATTTCTATCTCTTTTAATTTTTATTTTTTCAACTTCTATCTAATTTTTTTTTTTCATTGGCTTCTAGTTTTGTTTCTTATTCTTCCAGTTTTCTCATTGGCTTCCAAGTGTGGGTTTCTCTTTTTTCTTTCTTTTGTCAGGGTCACATGGGATGGAAGATAAGTCAACAATTATGAAAAGGTAGTGAAAGTGTTTGAAACAAAGGCAATGAGTATTATATCACAAGGACCTCGAGTTTCATAAACTCGAGTTCCAAGTGGACTTTTTGAAGATACTCGAATTTTGTAAACTAGAGTTCCATGTCAAAATCGAATTTTGTAAACTCAAGTTTCAAAAAAATGGTAAATTGCTAAATATTTCTCAAATAGTGGTAAAATACTAAAATTTTTGAAAAATAATGGTATTTGGCTATTTTTGCCTTGAAACCATCTAAAATATGAAGCATCTCAACAAAAAAAAAAAATCTAAAATATCAAAGCAAAAAATAGACTTAAAAATAAGGTACCCTTGTATTCAAATTTACTACATTTACTATACTGTCACTGGACAGCGTTTTCTAGCAAAAAAAACGTAAAGGTGTGTGTGCCTCCATTTACACTTTTAATGCCCATACAATTCTAATCTAAAAATAATAAACTAATGAAAGTTCCACTAACACCATAAAATTTGAGCAAAATATACAAAATAATTGAAATTAATGGCCCATTCATGTAAGTGAGAAAATAGAAAGATAAAAATAGAAAGATGATGAGCAAAACCTAAAATGCGAGTATAGTCACACCAAATTATCTAAGTCTTGTTATGTAATAGAATAACATTATATTCTTATATACTATTTTTATAATGTAATTTTGGGTAACATCTGACCAAAAAAAAAAAAGAGAGAGAGAGAGAGAGAGAGAGAGAGAGAGAGAGAGAGAGAGAGAGAGAGAGAGAGAGAGAGAGAGATAACAACTTAAAAGGACAAAAGTAAATTGCATCAACCTAAAGTAGAATTCTAAAGAACACAAAAATTCATTAACATAAAGTAGAAATACAATAAATAAATAAATAAATCCACCAAAAAAAAATGAGAGAGAGAAAGAGACTAATAACCTTTTTTTGTATTGGAAAATATGTATAGAATGGGAGAGAATAGGAAATTTATAGTTAGAGGATGGAGATAATTAGAAAAGTCAAAATAAAAGGAAGATGAAGGAATAAAAAAGAGTGACATTAAGGTTAAGAGTAATGGAGAAATGAAAAGGTAAAAGTGAGAGGAAAATGTTAGAGGAAATGTAATAGAAGGGTACAAGATTAATAAGAGACAGTAGAGTCAAAAAATAAGAGAAAAAATGGCTGGAAATAAGTGGGTGATGTGGCCGCTGATGTGACTCAACTAGAGCATAGCAACAATAAATGCTACGTTTTAGTTTTTAGATATATATAGATGAAGTTGAGAAATAACTCAATGAATGCGATAGTTCTTGATTACCATAGAACTTGTGAGGGAAAGCTATTTTTTCCATTAATTATATTTTCTATGAGTTGCCTCTAAAGAAAAACCTCTAAGACACATTGTAAATTATGGAAAGGGTAATTGCCTTACTATAAATTCTTTAAATGTGGAGGTGTCTGGTGAAGGAGGTGGTACTATTCCAAAATGATAGAGATGGGACCAAGAGCTACTGCTTATGTTTTTTATTGGTTATGGTCATAACAGTAGTGCATAGTGGTTTCTAATTTATGAATTTGTTATTCTAATATGCATTAAAATTAATTAGAATATATTTCAAGTGTTAAACTTTATTAAAAGAAAGTTTGAGTCTACGTTTAGTATTTCTCATAATCAAGAGTTGATGGAAAAGATGTTGAGCCTAAGCGTAGTAAAATGTCTCAACCTCCTCCATCCTTATTTCATCAAGGGGAATAGGTTAAAGCCTATAACCTAAAGTTAGGTATGGCAATTGTTACCCGACCTGACCTGTTAATTAGTAGGGTCGAGTCTAGGTTTTTAAAAGAAAACCCAAAGCGGGTTCAAGTCAAGTTCGGGTTTTAGTGATACCCGCTCCAAACCCAAACCCAACCCAAACCGTTAAACTAAATTACCAAAAAACCTACTATATATATAAACTTATTCAAATACCCTGATCCTTTCCTATCTCATTCTCTCATTCTCATCTTTGAGCCGCCAACCACCCTCTCTCAAGCTTTAGTCACTTTCACAGCCACAGCCACACTACCACCCCCCTTAACTCCTCAAGCCGTCACTATCTCTGACCCGCACAACCACAGTCACGGCCTCACTCTCGCCCCCCCCCCCCCCCCTCAATCGCTCCCACTCTCCCTCCTCCTTGCGCCTTCAATGATATGTTCTTTTCTCTTTTTTTTTTTCTTTTTTTTTTGGTCAATCCTGTTTGGGTTCGTTAGGGTTTGGGACCTTTAGGATCATTAGGGTTTGGGTTAAGGTTTGGGTTCCTGTTAAGGTTTAGGTTCGTTGCCATTCCCTTTTATCAATGATATGTTCTTCTCTTTTTTTCTTTTTTGTGATTTCTGTGTTTGTGTTAGGATTTGTGTTTGTGATTTTGGAAAGGAAAATTATAAATCTAAAATTTTTTATGTTTGTCGTGTTTGTGTTTGTTTTAGGATTTGTGTTTGTATTTGTGATTTTGAAAGGAAAAATAAAAATCTGAAATTTTTGTGTTTGTGTTTAAGGTTTTGGTGTCTACTCTGGTCTGATTGAAGAACATGATCCTGGAGTTTTTTTTTTTTTTGGGTTTCTGATCTAGATTGATGAACATGATCTTGGGGTTTTTTATTTGGGTGTCTGATCTAGGTTTGTGGAGGTTTAAGGCTTTAGGCAAACTTTTTTTTTTTAATTGGGCCATGGATTGGACCCTAAAGTGGCATGGACTAGGCAGGGCCCGCAGGTTGGGTTTGGGCATAAAGAAACCCGGCCAAAACTCGATCCGTTGCCATTCCTACTTAAAGTATCCATGACGGTAACCCCACCTAGTTGACTGGAGATCACAAGATCTAGGTTTTCAAAGGGACAACAAAATTGTGGAGACTAGTTTTTATCACTATGAAGATAACATCTTCCACCCATTCCTATGATGAAATAGTGATGCTTGTAAGTGATGTTCAAGATAAGCTTTGCTTTTAATAATTCTTATATTGGAAATCCAAGTGGGGTATAGTAAAATATTCTTAATAAGAGTCACCTATATGAGTGTAAAGTGGGCTGCTTCCATGAGAGTTTTAAGCTTGAATTCTCTATAGCATTTTATGAATTTTTCAGGATATGTTCAGGGCTGAAATGAACAAAACTATAAGAACGAATTGTGTTCGAAAATGAGCTGTGTGAATTCTATTGTCCTGGTATACAAAAACGACTGATAGTTCAAAAACATCATGTTCATTGATTAGCTAGTATATCCAATAGTCTTTCACAAAAGAATGTTCAAAGCCATAAATTGTTGAAATATATCCAACAATTCTTAATTAGAAGTTTACCACTGTCAGTGCAACCATAGAAATCATGAACTCAATGCATTGTTACCACACATTTTCTAGTCCAGGGCTAGACCACAGCATACTCCGTCATAACCCATATATGGCATAAGCAACCCGCATTACTTACGTTGTTGAGATCAAAAGAGAAAACAATAAAAGCCAACGATCCCTTGAACACTGCAAGTTGAAAAAAATATAGAAGGATTCTTTCTAAATAATTAGAAGGCGTCCTTATTTCGTGGAAGCTCTCATCATTGACGTCAAAGGACAAAATGAAATGGTGTCGGACATGGTTGTGTACTATAAATGTTGTAGTGTGCAGAGCTCCATTCCAAAATATACAAGGTGATCTAATAGAATTAATATATCCCTTGTTGGGTTTGTACCCTCTTAAAGACTCCAGCCTGTAAATCTCGGCCTCAGCCTTAGACCTCCTTGATGACTCCAAAGTCTTAAGAATCTTGAAGTTATTATTTTGAGAATGATATGCACGTCCATAAGCGAGACTGATAAAACTGTCAGTATTGTCAGCAAGGCATGTACCTAGAAGCTTCTTAAACCTTCTAACGCTAGGGTTTCACAAATATAGGATGTGATTAAGATCTTTCTCATAATTAGTGAGGCAGAACATGCCTCTACAATAGCCAACTCTACTGTAGTTATTAAAAAAGGGGATTTCAATCCTAGAAATCTCGGTCGATGTGCTGCTATCTCTACTGCAAACAACCATACACAATTCTTTGCAAGATAAATGAAGGTCTGTTAATGGCACAAATAGCAGACAACCACCATAGTCACTATTGTTGAAGTGTGCAATAATGAAAAAAGGGTAACGTCAATGATAATGGAGTTCCAAGATTTGGAAATGTATCTGAATCGGATTAAGGAGAAGTTGACTCAAGATGTTCGTTTACAACATCGTGGGGAACATGCTCACACCTAGGTCGAGAAATCACTGAGGGAAGGGACTGAAGACTGTTTGTTTGTTAGGTTAGATTTAGGTTTGCTGTAACATCCCAGCACCTTTAAAAAAAAAAAAAAAAAAAATTTATGGTCAAATTTTGGATACATGTGACCCCCACCTACCCGAACTATTTCCCACTACTCGTTTCTCTCAAAATATCTCCCTCTTTGGCTAGCTATCTCTCTTCCTCTTACCTTCTGTTCTTTCTTTTCTTTTCACTTAAACACAAGCACTCATCTCTCACACTCCCTTACTCTCCCACTGGTACACACTCTTCACCACCATCTCCACCATCATATTTCTGGCAAAATCACCAGAAAAACTACTTAGGAGCCTATAAGCATCTTCGTCTCTTTTATTTGAGGTAAAATTTTTTAATCTTTTTGGTGGGTTTTATACTTTTACTTGGGGTTATTTTAATCTAAGCTTTGATAATGATATTTATGTGATTTATGAACTTCTTCAGTGATATTCTTGCAATTATGTATTTGAGTTTTGACTAGGTAGATTTATTTTGGTGAGTGGGATTATGGTTTTACAAATGGTGGCTATCTAAGGTTTACTTATGGTGGACATTTAGGGGTTTTGG
This sequence comes from Lithocarpus polystachyus, assembly GCA_033629205.1. NCBI lineage: Eukaryota > Viridiplantae > Streptophyta > Magnoliopsida > Fagales > Fagaceae > Lithocarpus > Lithocarpus polystachyus. Next base: position 33,865,895 of record CM066166.1, on the reverse strand, counting down.
GTTCTATCTTGTAATAGTTGGTAAATCTAATTTTTTTTTCCCATTACTATTGAGTTTATTTGGAGCTAGTTAAAGATTTAAATTGTTTGTGCTGGAGAATATTGTGATTTTGGTTTCATGGGTCTCTTGATGATGTTGTGTAAATCTTGTAGGAACTACATATAAATTGTTAAGATTTTAGTATTAGGGAAATGATCTTGAATGGGTTAATTTTATAAACTGGATTCTATGCCATGTGAATTGAATTGTTGGGTAACTTTGAAAGTGGGATACATTTCTTGTGACATTAAATACTTAGGCTTGCCTAATTAATTGCTTATTTCGCGATCTCTAATTCGTAGCTAGATGCAATGTCAAGCCTTATGCTTATTGTGATAGGTTGCTTTGTATTGTTTAGGTTCGAGCTAATCTCCTTTGGAGTTTTGAAACTAGGCTTTTTGTGGGTTGCAAGGTAAGTAGCTTTTAATAGGATTTTTGAAATATAACCATGTTGCATGGAGCTTTGTTTTGGGGGGTTAAACACATTTTGGGGAAACTATTTATGGAAACTATATTTAACTAAAAACTATTGTGTTGTAGCCTTAATGTATATAACTATTAATGAAAAGTGCATCATATTTGGTATTACATATGGGGAAATGCATGAATTGTTGACATGGAAATATGAGCATCTTTGATAATGGAATTCATGAAATTATTGTCTTGTTGCAATTTCTAAGGATGCTTTTACCTTGGCTAGTAATTTTTGGAAAATTGATAGAAAATCTTATTGTAATGGATAATTTTAAGAACCTTAAGGATTTTATAAATATCTTGGTTATTGGACAATTGTATGAAACTACTTTGAAAGTAAATTGTGTATTTTGACTACATTTAATATGTGAGCTTTTGATGTGATTATGCATGGTACCACAATATTAATGATTGCCCCATCTTTGTGATGACGAGTTAGGTTAGTGCCTTTCACTTTGCATGACACAAGTAAATCCTTGAGTGTGTGGGTGAGGCTACTACCATTGGGCCAAAAGACAACATGCAAAGGGATACTGTGTAATGCGTCCTTCCTTACTGCCCGTTGGGGAAGAGATAAATCCTTAAGTATATGGGTGAGACTAGGTAGGGCTAAGAGACCACAAGGAAAAATGGTACTATATGGCACATTCTCCCCTCCTACCCATGGGAGGGAAGAGGTAAATCCTTGAGGTAGCGAGTGAGGTTACTGCCCATAGGGCTAATAGACCACATGCCAAAAGAGATACATATCATGCTAGTGGTTTGTGGGTTCAAACTTGTCTCATGGTGGTATAATGTCTTTGTGATATTTCTGTCTTTATGGTGGCCTATCATGTGGCTTGGGTTGGCTTTTCAGGCTTTTAAAACAATGTTGTTATGCTCACAGTATATATATTATGTGGTTTCATGGTGATCATTTTTGAGAAGCTTTGGGTGGCATTGTTTAATCATTCTTTTCATTTTATCAATGAAAAAAATTTTGCAGTTTTTTGCTAGAAATTCTCAAATTGTTTCATGTTCTAATTTGCACATAATCGTGAAACTTACATTTCCTTTACTCCCATTAATTGTGCAACTTACTGTGTTTTTTCTCATTCCAATTTTTTACAAACTTTTTCAGAGTAGGCAACAATCCTTTTTAGACAAGTTTTGTGGCTAGTAGTAGTTAGACAAACTACTAATGGAGGCTAATCTTTTGTAATGATGATCCTTAGGTGTTGTACATCCTAGAGAAAGTTTGATACACTCTTTTGTAACTAATAATGGTGATGAATTTTCTCCCTAATGGGACAAGTTTGATGTGTAATTATAATTATTCAGACCTTCATTCTGGTCAATGGTCCTTGTAATTATTGCATAGAGCTTTAACTTAGTTTGGGAGCATCCTTAATGAAATTGTAATGAAAATTCTTGATGTTGGTACTAGGTATGAATTATTTGGATTGAATTGCCAAAAAGGAAAAATCTATAGGTACCTTTAGGTTGTATTTCTCATGCTTTGGACCCTTTTGAGTTTAGGGCATAACATTTGCAGTGGCAAAGAAGGGATAGTAAAGAGAACAACTTATCTCTATTGTGTAAAATGAAACAGATGGTGCAGTTTTGTTAAGAGAGAGTTCTACGATCCACCATAACTTCTCAATCAGACAATGACGGAGCCACTCTTGCACCCCCCCAATTTTTTTAGAAAAAATTATTAATATATGTAGGTATTAATTTTAGCAATTTCATATAGCAATTTTTTATATATAGCAATTTTGTTCTGGAAAATTACATTTTTCTCCCTTAACATTATCATTAATTCTTTTGAAAAAAGAAAGAAAGAAAGAAGCAAATTCTTATTAATTTACATCTAGACTCACTACTTACATCACTTTCTTTCATAACAATAACCACTAACCATGTTATCAAAAATAAAAATAAATAAATAACCACTAACCACATTAGCAATTTATAAAAAAATTTATAACTTTAGCATTTTCCTTCTTTTAAAGGCTATAAATTTTTTTTTTATAGATTTAAAATTTAAGCAAAATTTACAAACCCAGAAGAATTAGCCCATCAACAAAAATTACCAATAGCAAATTTTTATTTTTTTTAAAATTAAACCCAATCAAACAATTTATTCAAAAAAAAAAAAAAAACATGTCCTTTTGAAAAATTTTAAACAAAATAATTTTGTCCTTACCCAATAGTACGCATCAAAGTCAAAGACACTTCAAAAAAAAAAAAAAAAAAAAATCTAAAACCGCTAAACAACATAGCCAAAGGCCGAAGCCACCCACATAGCCTACAACAATATTGCCTATAGTAGTAGGTTTATAGCTTTTGCTTGACGCCATCTAAAACCATAATATTGATTATGTAGTTTGGCCAGAAGAAATACTGCGTTTTTCTACATTATTGGCCAATGATATAACATATCAATAAAAAATGGATCAAAAAGAATCAATCAATATGGAGTCCAAATTTTTTGTCCCATTTTTCCTACTCTACTTTATTCTCCAAAAAAAAAAAAAAAAGCCATTTGCACACCTATTTAATTCAAATATAATTTTCAGCCTTTTCTTAATTTTGTTTTCTAAAATAAATTAAAAAAAAAAAAAACGCAAACAATCCCGCCACCACCACCAGCCACTGTCAGTAAACGTACACTCATGTGTGCTCCAGAGGCTTATAAGCATAAGTGGGAGCGCCTAACTGCCCGATGTGGGACTGCTGGTCCAAGTTCAGCACTTGCCACTTCCTGTCCATTGGCTGAGGGATAAACCGTGAGGGCCTGACTCCCCAAAGCGGATAAATTTCTTTGGACTAGTCAGGGCAAAACCCTCTACAACCAAAAAGCGTTTTAATGTGAGTACACGAGTGTAGACTCATTAAGATTTATCCTCTTTGGAGAGCCAGGCCCGCAAGGATTATCCCGTGTACCGTGAAGGAAGGAAAGAGCAAGTGCTGGACTTGGACTCGCAGTCCCACATCGGGTAGTTAGGCGCTCCCACTCATGCTTATAAGCCTCTGGAGCACACATGAGTGTATGTTTACTCACGTATGCGATCGCATACGCGAGTAAACGTACACTCATGTGTGCTCTAGAGGCTTATAAGCATGAGTGGGAGCGCCTAACTACCCGATGTGGGACTGCGAATCCAAGTCCAGCACTTGCTCCTTCCTTCCTTCCTTCACGGTACACGGGATAATCCTTGCGGGCCTGGCTCCCCAAAGAGGATAAATCTTAATGAGTCTACACTCGTGTACTCACATCTACCCGATGTGGGACTGCGAGTCCAAGTCCAGCACTTGCTCCTTCCTTCCTTCGCGGTACACGGGATAATCCTTGCGGGCCTGGCTCTCCAAAGAGGATAAATCTTAATGAGTCTACACTCGTGTACTCACAGGTTCAAATTCCTCCTCGTTTAGGCCTCATTTGCTTTGGTGTAAAACATTTTTTAGAAATACTTTTCCTCATTTTTGAGTTTTTTGAGCAGTTGAAATTTGAAAAAAAAAAATTTGTTTCTAACACCTTTAAAATGAACCAAATACCCTATAAAATCTCCAAAATAACAAATATCCTCATTTAGTTGCTTTGTTTTCTAACACCTTTAAAATGAACAAAATACCCTATAAAATCTCCAAAAGAACAAATATTCTCATTTTGTTGCTTTGTATTAATATTTTGAAGTGTTGAATTTGAAGGTGTTATTGAATAATTACAAAAAAGAAATTATGATTTTTGGTTTGAGTAAAACATCAAAAAATGGTTTTCAAAACATTTTCAGGAACATAATCAAATGCCTAAAAACAAATAAAATTTCATAAAAATATTTTAGCAAAAATAATTTCATAAAAATACATTTTACTCGGAAAAAATGGTGTTTTATTGTAAAGGAAAAAAAAGAGTAGGGAATTTTTTTAACCCTTATAAGCATGACACAATGATTAGTTGCATCAAGCAACATAGGAGGTCAATCGAGAGCGATTGCCTCATGGCAAATTGGCAATGAAAAAAAATTCCATTATTTGATGGTTTTTATTAATTCTCTAGATTTTTATGTTTTCTTATTGATATATATCTTTTATACGTATGTTTTTTCATTTTCTATTTTATCAATGTTTTTTAAGGTTCAAAATATATTGGCCTTTCAAAGAAAAAGTTTTTTTTTTTTTTTTTTTTTTTTGATAAGTAAAGAAAAAGTTTTGGTTGAAGAGAAAAATATTTTTTTTAAAAAATACAGCTACCTTTCCAAAGTGCTAACAACTCAAAATATTTATTTAACAATTTATTATTTTTATAAGAATGGGTAATTAGTATTAAGTACTTTAAGATTGAGTTCCAAACCAACTACTACATTATTTTGATGCAAGAGTCAAATTAATGCAATTTCATGTATGTACAATAAAAATTCAGAAGTTTGAAGAAGCGAAAGGGAAAGACAATTACCAACACCAATAAAGGAATTGTTGATGAACACATTATTTGTAGCGTGAATATGAATTCCATCCGTGTTTGGGCTTCCATCTGGAGATTTTATGAAAAGGCCTTCGAATTCAACATCATTGCATCCCAGTAAAAGAATATGGGTTTGGGGACTCTCAATTATTCTAATCTGGCTCATGTGGATATCATTACTTTTATGAAATTTGAGTGTCTGCAAAAAGAGAATATAGAATGCCATACAATTTTGTTATAAAAATGGAAATCACAGACGCAAAGTGCTATTCGCAATAAGTAATAATGTTACTAAAACTTATAATATCTATGACAACTTTCATACTCTATAATTAAAACAGTTTATTTTTTTTCCTAAAAAAAAAACAGATCATTTTTTAATAATAATAATTTGAATCGTACCGTGGGCGCAACTTTGCCACATTCCTGTTGAAAAATTAATCTTGTTAAAGTGTGAAAAATATCTTTAGATAACAAACTTTTGAATTTACCAAAAGTATATAGTAGAGAAAAGAAAATTACCTTAAGATCAGGATGATATCTACATGAGATATCCCACCAACCCTTTCCATGACCATTTATTAGGCCAACTCCATGTATATAGAGCCCATTCACATACTCAAATTCTATAAATTTTACAGTATCGTTCAACTCCTTCCATTCCTTTGGACTAGAAGGTGCAAATAAAACTCCCAATAACTGCAAAAATTAGGAAAAGTGTGTTGAATCATCTACGTGAAATTTTCTCTATAGTTTTTTTTTTTTTTTTTTTTTTACATATGAAAAGTTCACTAAAATAACTTTAATATATCTATTTCCATTGATACTGTCTATGTATGGATGCGATTCAAATAAACAATTAGATACATTTACTAAGTCAAATTAGTGTTGACAATATTCGTTTTTGAACTTTTTGTCAACACTTCCAAAAACCTTGTAATGTTATTATTTCATAGAGTATACAAACTTTTTATCCTTGATTATTCTATTTTAAACAAAAAAGGTAATGCATTGACCTACTCAATTTCATAATGAAAATAAATTGGAAAAAGTAGCCAATTTATAGAACATGAAGAAAATTTTCATTGAAATTTATACCAAAATTAATAATCAATTTTTATTAAGAAAATTTGAATTAATTTCAAATGGGAAGCAAGTAGTTTTAAATGAGTTTAAGAAAAATGAGTTAGAAGTACGTAGTTTTAAATAGACTATAAATAGATTTAAATTGCCAAGATGTTTGGCCTAAAATCAGAAAATGCAATTAGAATTTATTTTGAATTATTTACAAATATTATTTTTTAATATATTATATGGATTTATATATAATTATAAATCTAGGGTAATGAAGTTGTGGTATACGTTAATGCTTACTCTTGTAGGAGGTCATTATAAAAAAATGAAGAAATATATTAGGCTTTCATTTCTACAACGATCTTGTACTCATGACATAAAATATGCAAAGGAGTCTATGAAAGATTAGACAATGAGTTAATAATTTGCCACTTCAACAGTTGTAAAATATTTTGTGAATATTTTTTTAAATCTAAGCTTATTGCTAGACAACATAATATTTTGTACTAAATGGGATGCCTTTTTGAGACACAAGAAACCTCTTTTGAAAATATAATGGAAAAGCCCCTCATCTATCTATCTATCTATCTATATATATATATATATATATATATATATATATAGGGAAAGTTTAGAGAGTTCAATTAAAATTTTAAATTAGAGTCCAATTTTGAGTCATGTATCTAAATTTATGTAAGGAGTACACCATAATTATCCTTTCTAAATTAAATGTCTATTTTTATGCCACCTGTCCAATTTAACTTAAGCAAAAAATGAAGAGATTTTCCCATAACCTAGAAAACCTCCAAACAATTACTAAACAAAGAAATGAATACCCATGTGCTTGTTTTTCTGAGGTCAGTTTCAACGTGGGTCAAGATATAGTTCTGGTCCCCAAACCATGTACATGTTCATGAAACTTTAGAAACGTCTCAAGGTCTCAATGTAATTCTTACCTTGTCTTACGGTTACTATGCAAACAACAATTACTTATATGGTAAACGTTTCTTTTCTTGGTTTAAGGTATCAAATTTACTGTGTTTCCATATATTTTGATTTTGAGGTCAAATTACTGTGTTTTAGTGTACCACTTCAACATTATATCATTATATGGACATGTAAAAAAAATCTCAATTACCATTTGGCATCCATTATAGTGTCTATGCCAGTGGTTCAAACCTCATCTACCCTCCTCCACTATTTATTTATCGAAAAATTTTACCATTATGATAATGATAATAATGATAAATTTGGATAAGAATAACATTGAGATAATTTTAAAATTTCAACAATTAAATTGAATCAATGAATTTGCTAAAAAAACAAAAATGAAACAATATATATATAGGCAAAGCTGAGAAAAAATCAGATTAAATTTCAAATTGGATTTCAGTTAGAGTTTAATTTTGCGTCACGTGTCCCATCTAATCTAAGTTAAAAATTTTTGTGCTAGATAAGTTAATTTAGTGTAAAAATTGGATTTCAATTAGAGTTTAATTTTGCACCACGTGTCTCATCTAATTTAAGTTTTTGTAATTTTTGTACAAAGTGAGTTAATTCAGTGTATATAGAAAACGAGGAGTCTAATAATATATATATATATATATATATTTAAATCTAATCATATATCTAACTCTATATATAAAATTAGAAGAATAAATAATTTGACTGATTTTATATTTATGATCCATTTTTTGTGTAACTAAAAATAATTAAAATTTATAAGTCAATTATGTAATATACTATGACTATGTATGGTCCTTTCAATTTAGGAGATATTATTGAATCAATTTATTCTTTTATTTTGTGTTGTATTTAGTAGAATTTTACAAACAGTTATTGAGAATTGATATTGAATATGTAGTATTCAATAACAATTTTCAAAATTATATACATAATTGCAGTGTAGCTAGAAACTTGGCATAACTAATATCATGAAAATTATAAAGAAAAATTATTTTAGTACCTCCAAAATGTCCTAGTCTAACTAATGTCCTACGTATTTAATAACCTAAGCCAACATCAATAACACCATTACAATTCACTATTCCTATAAGTAAACACGGATTACAAACTAATTAAACCAAATCACAGATTCCGAGTAAATAAATTTTATTTATCTTTTTGACTTACAGAAAAATGAACTTTAGACTTGCAAGGACCGCGAAAGGTTGTGGGTCGCAAGAAAAATTGCCTTCTTGGAATAACCATAGTAGGTTCATCTGTCTTGAAGTTACAAGTATCATTCCATGCCTTTAAAAATGCCTATGCATACAAAAGTATCAATGTATTAATATACTAGAAATACTTGAAATGTAAGATAAATAAGGAATTTGCATAAATATCATACATCCTAAAGTTTTTATGTGAGTGTCAATTTGGTTCTTTTACATTTAATTTAAACAATTAACTCCTTGGATATATAAGGTTTGTGACAAATAAAATTTTCTATTTTTATTTTTCATTCAACTTAATGAATCTAATTACGTGCATGGTGTATATATTATTTTTGTCAAATTATCAATTATTTTAAAATGTCATAAGATAGTAAGAAAAAATTAGACTAATGTTTGGGGGTTTAATTATTTAAGTAAAAAGAAAATAAAGAAACCAAATTGACACTAACTCTCCGTTTGTTTCGAAGTAAAATATTTTCAAGAATATATTTTCACATTTTACAGTGTTTTTTTTTTTTTTTTTTTTGCAGTAAAATATTTGGTTAAACGTAAAATATTTTCAGTCAACTAAAACAATTAAGGCAAATTTGTGTAAACTATTATACACTTGATATTTCGGTAAAACTTTTTATATTTTGTGCACTCTCTCAGTCCCAATACTTTGCCTCTCCACATACTCTACCCCTCTCTATCACTCTCACACTCTATCAATATTCTCTCCAAAACTCAGCCAACCATGGTCCTTCTCTCCCACCCATCATCGGCTCCACCTTAGGCACCACCCTCACCAACTCCTCCCTTCGCCGGCACCATGCACCCATCACCAACTCCACTATCACCAGTTCCACCTTTTTTTTTTTTTTTGTTATTGTCCATTGCCGTCGTCAGCTCCATCATTTCTTTGCCAGTTCTGATTGTTTTTTCCTTTACTGTCAGGTGGGTTTGCTGATTTGTGGGGTTTGGATGGTTTATAGGTCCAGGGTGGCTGCTTTTGTGGGTTGTGGTAGATGGTTGGGTTGGAGGGTGGGTCATGGTGGCTGGGTTGTGGTTGCAATGTGTAACTAAAATGGTTTGTGGGTTGTTGTGGTGGATGTGTCGTGGGTTGTGGTGGTGGTGGGAGAGAAGGGTGGAGGATATGTAGAAATTGGAGAGGCCAAATTTGAGCACACAAAACACAGCACCGACTAGGGGTAAACAGCGTCGTAGTGTTAAGGAAGAGAGTAGGGTGGAGGTTGCTCTAGCTCTAGAACAAACTGTGGATACCACTTTTTGGCGATGTCGGATTTATTGTGTCTTTATACTATAGTATTAGGGTTTGGGTTAAAGTTCGTTGCTTTGCTTGATGCTCCTGCCTCTTGTTGTGGAATAGGAGAGAGGCAAATTGCCGACACTAGAAGCTACTGATTGTATAAATATCTAAGGATGTGTTGTGGGTTGTGGTGGTGGCTGGGTTGTGGGTTGCAATGAATAGCTGAAATGGTTTGCAGGTTGTTGTGGTGGCTGTGTTGTGGTAGTAGTTGCTTGGATTTGATAGGCTGTGAGACTAGGAATATTTTTCATTTTACTATGAAACAAACACTTGAAAACGATTTCTTACCATTTTCATGTAAACATCCAAATACAGTAAAATGAAAACATTTGAAAATATTTTACTTTGAAACAAACGGGGTGTAAATTCAAAGTTCAAAGGTGATATTTAAAGAAACCTAGAAAGAGGAGTTAAAAAATTAATTTCTCATGGAACAAAGAATATGAAAGCATTACCACAGAATCGTCTGTAATGGCATCTCCTTTTGCTCCATAATCCATAACATTAAAATATTCAACTTGAGCCGCTTCACCAATACCCCAAATTATAGTCACTAAAACCAGGATCATGATGCGTAGAACAGCAAAGGACTCCTACATGGAAAAGTATAAATTATCAGCCTTTTCTAAAGGGAGTTTAGATTAAACTTGAGCTAACCATCATAAAACAAAAAAATAAATTACCATGGCAAATGTCTGTTGTTGAGTTTCCTCAACTTTGTGGGATACAACTACATGGCTGAACGGAGCTATTTATAGAGTCATTTTCATTCATGTGGTAACGATATGAATCTTCCCATAAACATTTGTCATATTTTTATCTGCAAAATTAGATTGTCTGATGACAGAAAAACAAAGCTCATAGATGCCACTTTTTTATTCTTTAGATAGGATAAGATATGAAATATTTATAGGTTCTATGTTCCCTGATAAATGTTAGTAAAACTTAACCATTAAGTCAAGACACCTATAGATTTCTTCTTGATGTAGTTGGAATATAATCTATATTCTTGATTCGAAGATAAGAAACTTTATCAATTAATCTAATTGAAACTCACTTAGAATGCCATTTGACAAAAAGATTTATGTAATACAATATTCAAATTCCATGCTATAAGACTTACAAACTAATTTTAAAGAGATAATATAAATTTTACTATATAAAGCTTATAAACTAATGTGTCACTAATAATGTAAATATTATTTAAATATTTATATATTAGTTGTTGAACTAACATCATTCACATTCATTACCAAGTTAATTTAAAAATCAATCATTTATCTGTAATAACTTAACCATTTCCTTGCATGAAACATGTCTTCCTGATGTCAGAATCCAATCATGAGCTCATGATAAGAATGACAGCAATAGCCCCACATGACTGATCTTTAAAGATCAGTCGCTTGGGACTGTTGTGGCGCTTTTGAAGCGCCATAATAGGTCCAATTTTTTTTTTTTTTTTTTGCAGGACCTATAGTCGCGCTTCTCCAACGCAACAGGAGGCTCTATGTACAAACGCATGGCTAAAAACCCTAAAAAACGCTGTTAGAGAGCTCATCTAATGCAGTGCTTTTTGAAGCGCCATAATAGGTCCAATTTTTTTTTTTTTTTTTTGCAGGACCTATAGTCGCGCTTCTCCAACGCAACAGTAGGCTCTATGTACAAACGCATGGCTAAAAACCCTAAAAAACGCTGTTAGAGAACTCATCTAATGCAGTGCTTTTTAAACACCACTATAGTTCAAGATTTTAAGCCACGTTTGTTAAAAACGCGACTTTAGATTGACTATAGCCGCGTTTTTAAAACACGGGTATGGGTAATCTTTAAAAAAAAAAAAAACAAAAAACAAATATTGGGTTTGACCTATAGCCATGCTTCTTGAACGCTGTAATAAACCATATTCAAAAAACCACAGCTAAAAACACTTAAAAACGCGACTGTAGACTTATTTTATAGCCGCGTTTTAAAAACATAGCTATAGATTAGTAGTTAAAACTATGTTTCTTAAAAATGCGGCTATAAGTTAACTATAGTCACATTTTTTGTAAATACAGTTAAAAAAACGTGGCTATAGCCTGTATTTTTAGTAGTGTATATAACCACCCATGAAATATCCAAACGACCACCACCTTCAAATTTAGCAATGTGGGAAGATAGCCACATCTTCCACACTTCACAAAGATCACAGTCTCATGTGGGATCGGTGTAATAATTCTGCTCAGCAGTGACACATGCGCAACCCAAGATTTTGTACGCCACCATGAACTCTTTCCTTAACAAAATCAGATTAGACTCGCTGAGTCACAAGGGAGTTGGAACTCACCACAAGGTCCACAACACAACCCCATTTCTCCAAGACAAAACTCTGAGAAATAAAATTAGTTTGAGAAGGAGGCTGCTGAGATGAACAAAAGGTTAGTTAACTTTAGAAAGAATCAATGAGAGAGAGAGAGAGAGAGAGAGAGAGATTTAGATCTAATAGAGAGAAAAGTGGAAGGTCCGGATGTGTTTGCATGGTAGTTTCGTTTGTGTGAGAGAGAAGGACGTAAATGGATGGGATTAAATAGTCCATTTTTGTTAATGTTGTTGATTTAAAAGAAGATAAAATAGAGATCTTCATTTTGAAAAAAAAAAAAATTGTTACATTGTCCACAGATGATTGCAGGGTTATATTTGCATGTTATGAATTGAATATCACTCATATGTTGCCCATTTTTTAAACTTTATAAAGAAGGTGTAGCTCCACATTTGGGTATCATAGGAAAACCCACTCGCTTAGGTCTATTGTTTAGAAATTAAACCAAACTAGTTTCTAACCAGTGCAATGCACGGGAAAGTGATTGTGTATAAAGAAATAAACTATTCTTTTTCTCTTCCTCTTTAATTGTACATTAGAATTCCAGTCTTATAGTTTCCTATCTTTGATATGAAACATTAAATTACGTAATGAAAAATAGAAATCAAACTTAAGTTTAAAATAAAATGAAAAATTAAATCTTTAACATCCTCAATAATCCATAAAATGTATGAAACACAAATTTAAAGAACTACTTAATCAATATTTCAAATAAATTGAAAATAAACTTTAAAAAGGGTTTTTTGTATCTTCTTCCTTTGTTGCTTTGTAATAGTCGCTGAATATGTCCTTTTGTTTTCCTTGAGTACATATGTTGGTGTGAGCTGCACATTGCTTTGAACATCAACTTTTTGAAACTTTGTAGAGTAACCACCTTGTTCACGTGATAAGTTACTACTACATTTATTTAAGTATCACTGATGTAAGCCTGACAATAAAACAGGTTGATAAATATATTCAACATAAACAAATTAAATATCTAATTTGTGATTTTGCTATATTAAAAAATACGTACTTCTGACATTTTATCAAGCTGAATTGCTTTGTCAGTATTTTCAAAAGATTCAAAAACTTTCTTGATAGTGTAGAATTCTCATCCATACTTAAGATTATAGTCATTTAGTTGTATTTGGAAAACAAATTCTATTCCATTCAAATTTTCTATTTGCACAAGAAGGATGACTTCTTCAGGGACCTAACAAAAGTAATATTTTTCAAATTGTACACTCAAGTAAAACTTGAACAAAGATGTTCTACAGAAAAAAAAAAAAAAAAAATTGTTCATAGCAATAAATGGGAGTTCAACTGATCCATGTTTCCTATGGATGTCTCATAATAAGGTATGTACGAAAATTTTTGTTGATTGGAAGTAAACTTAATGATGAATGCTAACTATTTTGAAGGATAGAATGTTATACATAATGGTCGGAAGCAAACAGATTTAGTGATTGTGAAAATTTCGCAAATATTTGACAGATTCACCAATAAATTATAAATCATTCCTTGGAGGTTGACTATATCAGCAACATGTGTGCTCAGTCCTTTGTTGCAACAATATTTAAAAAGAAGGCCAATAATATTTGATTGAAAAGTTCCATCCTTTTTCAATAGTTTTGACAGAGATTCATAGACCCAATAGTGAAACCCTTTTTGGACAACCTTCAAGAAGGTTTCGTGATGGCCAGCTATCATATATTTTATACCTAAGTAGGCTAGAAAATTAAAAAAAAAAAAAAAAGATTAGAGGAAAGTAGCAAACCTTGGTGGTGGCGTTGATAAAAGGCAAAGATTGAAGGGGTGGACTATAGCGCGCGATTGAGGGAGAATGAGCAGCAATCAATCTGAGAATCTGCTTGAATTTCAAGCAATATATTTATTCAGCAATCTGGCCATAAGAATCCAATTTTCAGCTAACATTCAAGAAACATTAATAGAAGAAACCATTATGTTCAAAACTCTAATCATTAAAAAATCAAACCTACTTATCAAAATCCCTTAAACTTTCAAATTGATAACCTTAGAGACCATTATGATTCAATTAATCTCCTTTCTACTATATAAACCTATCTCACCATCAATACCAATCTCTCTGCAATAGATTCTTTCACAATCTGAGAAGCTTTAATCTATATTATATGCAAAGAAATGACTCAAGTGAGTAGTATCTTAGCCTCATACAATTCTCCTTTTTCTAGTTTATGAATGCAGAGTCAAAGCACAGAGAGGGCAAGTCCAAAGTGAGTGATTTTCCTTCCCAATAAGATACAATTAAGGACCAATCTAGGAATATGTCCCATCATGCTTGTTTCCTAATGATATTGAATTAGTTGAGAAGATATTTGCTAAGTATGTTCACTCAAAATTAACAAAATTTTCTGCAATGACATTTGTGGCTTCATTAGAATAATCATTATTGATCTCCATCACATGAAATAGTATCTACACAAGGACAGAGCAGAAGCACTGCCACTCAAGTAAGCAATGCCTCCTTCATGTCACCTAAGCTATCAATAGCAAAACCTGTCTGTCTAAGCCTAATTGCATCCATCAAGTAATGCAAACCAAATTGATGTAAAATAATTACTCATTTTGTATCTTTTTTGCGCTACACACAGTACAAACTTCAAACGTAAAAGTCAACCTGATGAAGAATCAGATATGTTGTTTACTACTGAGAAGGAAGCCTTCCCACTAGTTGATGAGAAAGATCAACTCAGAGAGCAACAAATCAGAGGGCATACATGATGTGAAAATTGATCTTGTGCATCTACTATCGATTAACCTTCCATGATGCTTGAAGTGACAAAGCTTAATTATGTGATAAGCAAGAGCTGTTCCAAACCCAAAGACTCATTTAAATTACAATTCAATCAAATCTAGAATACAAAACAGAAACAAGAATACCACTAACATTAGCGTAAATTTCAAAATCAAAACTGAATTCAAACATTGGCAGCCACACATGAACCCAGATAAGAATTCACAAAATTAAATCCAAAAAAACTGAATTGAAAATCCCTACCTACAAAACATTAAGAATCCAGATAACAAACTAACTGTCCTTATCTTGTAGTTGTATTACCAAATAACCCAGATAACAAAATGTCAAATCCCTACCTGCAAAATAATAAGAATTCAATTTTCAGCCAACATTCAAGAAACATCAATAGAAGAGAAATAATGCAGTGCAAAAAGTTTGAAACAGTGCAGTGTAGTGCAGATTTTTACGAAACTCATGGAATCAATTAGCTGACTAACCACCAGGGCTTGTTGAACCACTAAGCTCTCCTTAGCAATGGGTTTGAAATTATGACCATGATACCCAGGAGTCTTCACATATATATTAAAAAGACAGTTTTATTTATGATCCCAATTAAGCTCTTTAAGATACATGATGCACAAATTATTCTGGATAGTGACAATAATAAGTACTCTCTAATATAATTATTTACATAAAAAGAATTGGTTCCAAAAATAATCACCACAATCTATTAAACAATAAAATTTCAATATAATCTTTGGAAAGTTTCTCTCCCATTGTCATCTCCATTGTTGTACATTGTCATAATAGCTATAGCTACATGGGGTTTGTGATTTGCACTGAGTGATAATAAAAAGGTTGACCTTATAAATGGTGCATATCATTTTCAGGAGAGAGAGAGAGAGAGAGAGAGAGAGAGAGAGTACTCTACAAAAAGCAAATTCTATAAATTATATCCAATCTTATATCTGACTTGGGAAAAGTTATGGATCCCAATATGACAATGTTCTACACTACAAGGGTAGCATTCCCCCTGCCTAATGAAGTAGTCTTAGACACACAACAGGCTAGGGTAGCATAGCATCCTCAACATATAAAATTTAGATTGTGTTGCAACACACAATCTGAACAATGTAATGAATGTCTAACCTCAACGTACTCCACACCAATTTCCTAAGATTATCGGGAATGTTGTGTGATGAAAGCAAGCTAATAACTCCACTAGAACCAACATACTCCACACCAATTTCGCTCAGTTTCCACTAAACAAATTCAAACCAATAGCTTAGTTTCCGCAAAAAAAAAAAAATCAAATTTCATTTTAATTTCTATTTAAAATATTGAAGATGTGACTCACTTCAAAAAATATTATCGTCAAAAGTCAAATATTTATTTGATAAGCAAGAACTTTTGCTGGAACACATTTTTAAACTCAGTTATAGAGTTCCAAACCCAAAGACTTATATAAGTGTGTGCACAAACTCAATTACAAATACAAAGAGAAACACTGCTAAAACTACAATTCAATCAACTCTAGAATATAAAACAGACTTATCAACATAAATTTCAAAATCACAAAATTATCCAACACATAACTGGGGTAAAAAATCTCATAAAGGTTGGGATTTCTTCTTTAATTTTCCTGCTCACGATATGGATTCATACAATAGCAGGTACTTGCAGTAGAAAGAACATTAAGGAAACATTTATTAGAAAAAAAAAATTAACAACAAATCTATAGTTCATTCCACAATTGACAAATTATCTACCAAAACCTATAAAGTAATCCACAATTGACAAATTAATTAACAAAGCAAAACTCAAAATTCACCAATGTATCTAAAAAGACCCTTCACAACTATTTGAGCTTCCATTTACTTGTGTTTCACTGTTTTTCTCTCCTCAACACCTAAATAGAAGCTTAATTAAAATTTTAAGAATATAATCCAACACACAAAATCCAAAAATATCCCTAAAAAATCACAAGCTTGGTCATCCATAAAAAATAAAAACGAATCTGGGTATCCATAAACTTGGTCATCAAAAACACAAAATTTAAACTCTAAGAGCATCCACAGCAGTGGAGCTAAATTTTTAGCAGCTCCACTAAAAGTTACTTTATCTATTTTAACTACACATGTGCTGCAACAGTGGATCTATTTTAGCTTCCAACACAATAAAATAATATAAACATCTCAATAAAATAATATATTTTTAACAATAAAATAATATATCTACTACCCAAAAAATATACACCACAACCACCTCTACCATCAACCTTAGCCTCAGCCACAGCCACAGCCACAGCCACCACCACCACCACAACCACCACCACACCACCACCACCAGTGGTAAAAGCAGAAAAAAAAAAAAAAAAAAAAAGAACAGATCGGCGATGACGAGTTCACCGGCGATGGGGCTTGGGGTGGGTCGGTGGAACAGATCGGCGATGACCACAACCACCACCACCACCGCCACCACCAGTGGTCCACAGCACAAAAAAAAAAAAAAAAAGAACGGATCGGCGATGACGAGCTGACCGACGATGGGGCTGGGGGTGGGTCGGCGGAACAGATGGGCGATGACCACAACCACGCCCACAACCACCACCACCATCACCACTACTAGTGGTCCACAGCAGGAGAAAAAAAAAAAAAAGAACGGATCGGGCGATGACGAGCTGATCGGCGATGAGGCTTGGGGTGGGTTGGCGGAGCAGATCGGCGATGTCGAGCTGACCGGCAAGCTGAGGGATGAGGGAGACGAGGGGTAGCCAGTGAGCTTGAGAGAAAAAAAAATTGAGGAAGAAAGAAGGAAGAAGAGAAGCCGGAGAGAGAGAGAGAGAGAGAGAGAGAGAGAGAGAGAGAGAGAGAATGAGTTTTTTTAACCAGGAAGAGAGAGAAGAGGTTAATAAAAAAAAAAAATTTAGCTGTGTGCTACAGTGCACATCTAAAGATAGATGTGCACTGTAGCACTTTAGTTAAAAATATAGGAAATAGCTCCACTGTTGTGGGCTATTTTTGTTATATTAGTGGAGCTAAAATAGCAATATAGCTATTTAGCTCCACTGCTACGAATGCTCTAATCAACCACTAATCTATCCAAACCTACTGTATCTGAAATTTCAACTAAAAATTTTCTCAAATTTGAATCACGTGCACAAACCAAAATTCAAAAAAATCAATCAAAAAAATCAACTGGTACATACAATTCAAAAGAAACCAATACTGAAAAAACCCATTCTCAGCTTCTTTTCGTTTGTAATTAAAACCAATAACCTAAATGCCTAAATTAAAGACCATCAACCCAATAACCCATATACCTAAATCAAAGACACTCAACCCAAAATAACAAAACTTGAATCATATTTAACACCAATTTTTCTTGTCTAAAAGTACCTGCATTGTAGCAGTCCAGCGGTATATGGGTAGAGGCTAGGCTAAAGGTGGGGTGATGGTTTAACATGGTGGCAGCCCTCAGATCTCTCTCTCTTTGACATTGACTAAAAAAGAACTGAGCGGTTTTTGGTTTTTAAGAAAGAAAGAGAGAACAACCGAACTTGTCAAAGGAGAAGGAAAAGCAAAATCGAAAGGGAAGAGAGAGCATCTGAAATTTGAATGCGTAAGGTTTGAAAGAGAGAAGTCGGGTTAACCTAGGTTTTGTTTTGTTTTTTTTTTTTTTTTTTTTAATTTTAAAGATAAGTATCTGGTTTTTTTTTTTTTTTTTTTGAGTGAAAATAGTTTTTAATTTTATTTTTTATTTTTTAAATATTGTGCAGATGTGAAAAATTGTGAAAGTTTCAGAGGATTCAGTTATATATATATATATATATATAGAGAGAGAGAGAGAGAGAGAGAGAGAGAGAGATTAGTTCGTACTGCTTGGTCTGGTTTCTTTTAGTGTTCTTGAGCTAAAAGTATAAGAAACTTTCACAATTACAAATACGTTCGTACTTTATTTTTTTAATATATTTTTTTATGTTTTTAATGGTGAAAGTGATGAGGTGCGTAACAGCTATATACGAAGCCAGTCTCGAATGCATAAGGTGACACATTTTAAATTAAAAGTATGCAACATTAAAATGACCCAAACCACAAGTGGGTAAAGTATAATTAACTCTTAAAAAATACAAAATATCTTTTCTTAACACATTTCAACTAAATTATATATGATCCATCAAAATAGAACTCAAAAATTTTTAAATACCAAAATTCTACTATGTTGATTATGTCTTAAACTCTGTGGTAGATTTCTTTTTAATATGAAAAATCAAAGATTTTACTAGAATATTATCTTCCATTTTGTTGCAAAAGACAATATTCATTATTAAAAATACTCATTCCATAGTAATAGTAAATTCAGAAGAGTTAGTATAATTACGTACAATCACCTTATAAAAAAAATTGTAGGCCTTTTTTTTTTCTAGCCCTTGCTAGCCATATAATGAAGAAAAGAAGTCTTGATGTCAAACTACATTGTACTCATAATGGTGAATTTTTATTTTTTAAAAGTAATTTTTCATAATTTATGAAATCTACTAATTATACGTGTTTAGCATCAAACAAATATCATCAATTATAAAAAGATTCATGTGCCTATGAGGATCCAAAAATGAGTTTATAATAAGTAACTTCCACTACGTACTCAATAAACTAATGATTCAATTATTGTAAATGATAATTTATAACATCGTAGAAAATATATTTTTTAGCTAAAATATTTTGTCGATAAGGATACTAATTTGTGAAGTCATCTTGCTAATGGTGACATCCTAAAAATCCTTTAGGTGTAGCTAGATAGTGTGGCACCATCAAATGCCAAATTTTTATATTTTTAATTTTCTGTCCTTAAAAAACAAAAACAAAAAGTGTTATATAAAACACATATATTCCAGAAACATAAGTCATTGTTTCTATAGTTAGTAAAATATTGTATGTATATAATACGATAAGTGTATGGATGGGTATTATTCGGTATCTTTATGAAAAATTCGTTAAAAAATTTGTCACAAAAATATGCAAACTGAAAATTAATGATTTGTGTATAACACAGGTATAGTACATTTATTTTTAGAAACTTCACGATCAAATATATGGTAATATTTATACACTTTTTTAAAAGATAAATACAATCATGTTTGTATTAAATAGGAAATATTCTTAAATTTTTAATTTGAAATAATAATGATTATATCAACAAAGATATTCAGTAGAATAATTCTTACTAAAACTATTTCAGTATCAATTATGGAATATTCAATAGAATAAAATATAATCAAAATTCGTTTATGAAATTTTTTACCATAATATCAATCCTTGAGGAAGTATAAAAACTATAGAATAAATATTATATATTAAAAAAATACTCAATTAAATAAAAATTTTGATGGAAAATACTCAATTAATTGAATAATCGGTTCTATTGAATAAAGGATGTATTCATATAAGATAGAGTTATAATAATAAATAAAGAAGATGAAAAGTACATTAAACAATGAGTTTTGCAGCTTTGAAAAGTGTGAGGTATCATTTGATTTCAATTTTCAAAAAATAAAAGCATTAGTATTGGTGGTAGTAAAATAGCTATTTTACCACCTCAAAGCACCAAAAAAAGCCCAACATCAATAGAGTCAAAGGAAAAAAAATTAGCTTGTTGCTACAGTAAACTAGTACTAGTACCAGTTTACTGTAGTAAGTTGCTATTAATTTTTTATTAATTTCTTTGTGTCTCATGCTTGGCACGTGCATTTTTTCCTTTTCTTCTTTCTCCTCTCATGCATTTCTCCTTTGCTCTATCTCTCCATCTTTCTTTGATGTGTCTCTCCTCACCTTTTTGTTGTTGCTGCCAAGTTTGTGATTGTGGATCATGGCTGGTGGTAGACCGGTGGTAGTGGTGTCGTGAGTGGGTTGGGTTTGAAGAGAGGGAGAAGAAGATAGAGAGAAAAAAAAATAAAAAATAAATGAATAAGGTTTAACTATGATGTGAAAATAAGAGCATTGATGTAGAGTGAGTGTAAAATGGTGTTAAGGACTCTTTTTTCGGCCCACGTGGCACTATTTCATTGGCAACCCATGCCACATCAACATATTATTGATTTTTTTTGGGAAAATTTATTTAAAACTCAAAATAAGCTCATATTTCATTCAACTACATGGATTGGGTTCACATGGCTCGTAAGATCCTTACTTCAAGAGGCAGATTCATGGTCCACATTCTATCTTCATCAATTGGGATCATAATTCCACGACATCATCAACATCAACATATGGATCGGGCTTAAGCAATGAATCAAAACTCACGGTCCATATTACCTCTCTTACACTCATGGCAAGCGGCTTCTTCAACAAGAGCCCATATTTACACAAAATGACAACAAAACCCGAGGTACATCATCTCATCTTCGGCTTATGATCCAAGCTCATAAGTCTCTTTGAGGAAACTTTGGGAGTCCTGGTTTGGAGGGCCAAGGGGTATGTTT
This sequence comes from Lithocarpus polystachyus, assembly GCA_033629205.1. Taxonomy (NCBI): domain Eukaryota; kingdom Viridiplantae; phylum Streptophyta; class Magnoliopsida; order Fagales; family Fagaceae; genus Lithocarpus; species Lithocarpus polystachyus. The sequence goes on along the minus strand of CM066166.1, from coordinate 33,844,780 downwards.
AGTAAAGCTCCAGCGGTTCAAAGTTGATAAAAGAAACATGTTGTTTGACGTGTCTTCTCCAACTCACTGAACTCTAACGAGTCCGTGTGTAACGGGTAACATATAGTAAGCATCTCTTATCACATAACACTTAAAATGATATGATTCGCTATTGCACTTTTCCTAAAACTTAATATTCATCGTATGACAAATGCTCAATATACCTAGCCATCTAACTGCTAGGAAAATAACTGTTCATTCAATCCCCAACTGTTGCTATACAAATTTAGAAACTTCATTATATTATTCTACATAAATCTCATTACTACTTTCAGTTAAAATCCAACTTAAACACATGGCCTAATCTGATTGGCTATCTTTTATCTCTCTCTATATATAAAATATTCATGATATCTTTGATACCCAGCTACTGTCTGCCACAGTCTGACCATATATTTCTCTATCAGCTGCCAGAGCAGAGCATTAAATACTCTTCTTGCTCACAAAGACTATGTCACAACACAATGAGACATTGACTCGATCTTAAAGCTTCAACTAACCCTTCTATTACTTACTAGAAATGTGTTGTAATAGAACCTTGCACCAAAAATACAAACACTCAAAATAGGAAACATTTCCAGCTAATTCCTAACAGTGCGTTCAGCACTTGACACCTGGCTGGAAGTGATATCATCAGCCATTTAATCTTGAAATTCCAGCAGCCAGCTGTTATACCCAAAATAGTAAGATACCCATCAAAGAGATCTTACCATTTTTCAGCCAAATCCAAGAAATAAATGCTGAATGTCCTCTCCATTAGTCAGAACTCACCCACCTGACCTCATTTTCTTCTGCCCAAAGTAACAACTTTCTTATGACAGCTATATCATGATAGTTGTCACAACTTTTCCTAACAGCTGGGACAACCTTTTCAGAATAGTTGTGACAGCTGACCCAATAGCCTAAACATTATCTTTTTTTTCCTCATTTGGCTAAAATCAAAACCAACTAAAGAAACTACTTTTCTCTTACTAAAATACTTTCCTTTTCTGCTACTCTTTCCCCAGCAGCTCTTACCCAAAACAGCAAGAATGCCTTAAAGCTAAACATACCATTTTTAGGCCAAATCTTAAGATGGATTCTCTGAAGATTTGTTGCTATTTGGGACAGATTTTGGTTGAGATTATTTGCTAAAAACCCCTTAAACTTAGCTCTAAAAGGGACCCTTCATCAACACCTCAAGGGGGACAACCATGGGAGAAGGAGAACTCTCTCATGAATTTATCTGTTCTCTCTCCCTCTAAGCTCGTAATGAAATTCTGAGCTCATGAGTTTTTAGTTTCCAAATCAAGAACTAAACTCTTCAGCCCTTAACTCACAAATACTCTTTATAAGCCTTCACACATCCTCTAGCAGAAAATCCCAGTAGCAAATCCCAGCAACACTGCTAAACACACTAAAGCACTATTACCTCTCTTATACTCATTCTCTCACTCTCCATATTGAGAAAATACACATATCTTACTGCTCCTATCTCCAAATACCTAAACACATCTCCATGCTCTTCTCTTACAAGATCTTTCCTCTTGGAAAGCAATCTATACAACTTCTTCAGCAGTTATAATCTCTTATCTTTACTATCTTTAACCTCCGTATCTCCCATACTTCCACATATTATACATACTACAAACACTATATCCCACAAAATATCTATATCTTTTACCATTTCCACACTTTTCAAGAGATGTCAAACACTTATGCTAAAAGCCCTTCTCATGGAAAACATGAACTTCCATTACTAAAGCCCTTCTCCTAGAAGGCACCAAGATCTCATATCAAAGCCCTTCTCTTAGAAGGCACAACTACTTCATACAAAAACCGTTCTCTTAGAAGACACAACTACTTCTTACATAAAACCCTTCTCTTAAAAGGCACAAATACTCCGTACAAAAGCCCTTCTCATGGAAGGCAACACTATTCATAACTTCACAACAACTAAAAGAGCATTGTCAAGGGGAAAACTCACTTAAGTGCATGATAAGAGGGGCAAGCTTAACTAGCCCCTACACACAGCTGGACATACTCTCTCTCCCTTCAGTTGCACCCATTTTTCCTCCTTAATCTTGAAGTTATCATGGCAAACTGTCCCTCTACCGCTGTGGTCACTCTGCTGGGATATTATCAACTCACAAAAGCTGTATCTCTGGGACTGCAAACCATCAGAGATAAGTGACTCTGCTTCTATATCTTTAAATTTACTTCGTTGAATACATAATTACTTCACATTTAAATACACATTACTTTATTCCAACTACTATTACAACTATTAATCAAGGCTTAAACTCATTTAAATGCATGATAAGAAGGGCAAGGTTAACTAGCTTCTACTACTGGCATTCTGCTGAAATCCTATCAGCTTACTGATGCTACACAGCTGGAGCTATAAACTATACAAAGATAAGTGACTTTGCTCCTATATCTTTAAATTTACGTCATTAAGTACATAATTACTTTACCTCTAAAAAAATATTACTTTATTTCAACTATCATTACAAATACTAATCAAAGCTATCATATCAAACGCGTATTATATATTTATTCAACTATTATCGTGATTCTTAGACTTTGGCTTTAATGGCTTTGTAGGCTTAAAAGTACGCCTGTAACCGTTGGACCACGTGGCCCAATGTTGAGTTCTGGATGCAACTCCTCAAAAAAGAACCCAGACCTAGTAAGGTCATCCCTCCAACGGACCACACGTGGCTGGGCAACCGAAAAAGGCTCCCGAAAAAATGGTAAGTTAAAATAGATAAAGTAACTTTCTATGATGCCAAAAACTAAAATTTTAGCACCACCAATACTGATGCTCTTAAGACAGAAAAAGGATAGCAGAAGATTAATTTTGAGTCTCTATATTTACTTGGACTCTTAATATTTATCCTTCATATTTTTTATCTGGCTAAATGATATGCATTACTAATAACATGTGAATGTGTAGACAAAAAAAAACATGTATATGTACTTTTGGTCTGAGACAAACACGTTTATTATGATTGGAAAGGAGACACAAGACGGGAGTTTTATTGACATACGCATAACTTACGTGTACTTACTAAGTAGAGACTTTCTAGCAAAGATTTTTTATAAGAGATTTTTTTTTTGGTTAGAAAACATATAATTTTATTTTTATTTTGTTTTAGAAAGGGAACACCAGCTATAGATATGTACTTCTTCTCAAAAAAAAAAAAAAAAAAAAAAGCTATAGATATGGACTAGGTGATCACTTTAATTTTTGGGTTTTTTTAGGCCAACTTTAAATTTAGGGTTGATTGGGCCAAAGTAAAAATATTATTGATCAAACAATTTAGAAATTTTGCAAGGGGCCATCAGGGCCAGCTTAACAACTTTGGGGGCCTTAGGCAAAAATCTTAAGTAGGACCTTTTTATATTTAAATATTAATCAAATAATATATATTGAATTTTTTTTTATTTAAAATCTATTTTTCTTACTTTTTGAGATGCAAAATTATTAAATAAGTTTTTGTATAAGTTCCTCTAACATTTCTTTTTCAATTGATAATATAGCTAATTCACTTAATTTTTCTTGTGACATAGTAGACCTTCATTAAAATTTTATTAATTTTAATTTTTAAAAACTATAGTGTCCAGCCTGAACTCTTATGGCTTAAGTGTAAAAGCAAAAAATGTGTCCTATGATAGCAGAAAAGGGTCCAAGGCAGAATTTTGTATCAATATTTTGTATTAATATTTTTCCAGCCTATCCTATGACTAAAAACCTATGCAGTGAAATAAATAAACGTGTCCCACTCCCATCAATGGCTTGTGCAGTGAAATAAGAGGGGCAAAAAAGGGTCCTATCATAGTGAAAACATGTCCCATCAATCAATTGTGCACTGAAATAATTTAGGAGACAATAGGACATTTTTAATACATTTTATAAACCAATAAAAGTGCTTAAATTTTTTTAATTAAAATATATAGATAAATATATTATATATAATTTTTTTTTTTTACAAGTGGAGGCCTTCTTTTATTTAGGGGCCTTAGACGATTGCATCAATTGCATCACCTATTGAACTGGCCCTAAAGGGCCATAACCTCCCTATCTAGTCGTGGGTCCATTCCTTAGGCCCTATTTGGTTTGAAGAAAAAAGTGTTGTTTTCTATATTCATTTTCAGTTTTTTGTGGGACTCACTCAAAAAAATTTGTTTGGCTTGCAAATTTGTATTAGTTTTCCTTTTCAAAACCCCAAAAAAGTGTATTTTGAATACAAAAAATGAAAAAAAAAAAAAAAAAAAAAAAAAAAAAAAAAAAAACTTTTGGGCGTTTTCCTTATCTTTTTTTTTTTTTTTCTTTTTTTGTTAACCAAGCTGATAACATAAAACTAAGCAACAACCATTCTGTTACAAAAGAGCTCAGCTCCGTCAAAAGCTAGCAAATCAACCACCATAGGTGGTGGTTCATACAACAAAAGGAAATCAGCAGATTGAGTTGCTCATATGTTAGCAAGCTTGTCAGCACATCTATTGGCTTCCCTAAAGATGTGAGTCACAGTGCAGCTAGGGAAGGTTTTGATTAGGTTCCTGCAATCATTCAAAAGGGGTTCTAACATGAGATTATGAGAGGAGGGGTTATTAAGTGAGTGCACAAGCAAATCAACATCAAGCTCTATATTAACATTGAGAATATCAAGTTACCGAGCAAGTAAGAGGCCATATTTGAAGGCCCAAAGCTCTGCCAAAACGCTGGACATACTCCCAAGCTTCCTCACAAAACCAGCCACCCAATCACAATTGATGTCCCATAGCACTCCTCCTCCCCCCACCTTGATCGGGTTACCAAAAACAGCACCATCAGTATTAAGCTTCATCCAACCAGCCAAAGGCTTCTTCCAACTAATCTGAACTTGCACTCTAGGCGGTTTGTTAGAGCAGTCTGGGACAAGTGCAGAAAACTCAGCACCCCTTTTAATGCTTTGCACGTGAATGTTACTGATTCCTATGCAGCCAAATCTGCCAAACAACTTGGGGAAACACATACTTCCAAGGAATATGCGGTTGAGATAGATACTCACGGGATTTACAATTGTTTACAAGCCAATCCACCAACATGGTGCCGTAAAAATCATGGCTAGTATTATCAAAACCCAAGTTCCTCCAAACTTCCCTAGTCACACTGCAATCACACAAAACATAGTTAATAGACTCCATACTAACTCCACATAGATCACAAGTATTATCCAAGTTAAAACCCCTTGAACCTAGCACTTCTTTTGTAGGGATGCTGGAGTGGAAGCAAAGCCAAAGGAAGAATTTGATTCTTGGAGAGGTTTTTGGCTTCCAGACCTAAAGTTTTTGAGTGGTCAGGTTCAAAGGGTTTAAACCCTTAGCAAGAAGGTTAGCCGACTGAAGATTGAAGCTACCATCCTTAGAGAAGCCCCAAATAAGTATATCATCTTGGAGGGGGTTGGCAGCAAGCGGCATTCCTTGTATTTCCTTAAGGATTGATTCAGGGAAAACAAAGGAAGAGTCAAACAGATTTGCAAGGAACTCTTTAGCTGATTTCTTCCCTTCCCCTTCTAAAAGAGGACCTTGTATAAGCTTCCTAAAAGGGCCTGAGGCAAGTCAAAAATCATCCCAGGCACTCATGGCCTCCCCATTAGAGATAGACCACTTTAATCCTTTATTAAAGATAACACCCCCATCTTTGCAAGCTACCCAGGTACTTGAGGCAGGTAATCTTCTTCCCCATTCACCTAACCTGACAAGGTAAGGTATTTAGAAGTGAGCATAAGTGCCCAAGGTGCCTCCGAGCTCGAAGCAATCCTCCAACAAAGCTTAGCAAGGATGGCAGCGTTCCTCACTCTCATTTGAAAGATGCCAAGACCTCTTAAGCTAGTTGGGGTAGTAACTTTATCCCACCTAACTAAGTGGAGCTTCCTTCTCTCTTATGTGGAACCCCAAAGAAAATCTCTAGTAAGCTTATCAACTCTATCACAAACTTTGGTGGGTAACTTGCAACACTGCATTGTATATTCAGTAATGGGGGTAACAGCAGCCTTAATTAGGACCAACCTTCCTGCATGTGAAAGGCATTTAGCTTTCCAACCAGCCAGCTTAGCATGGACTTTATCTACCACAGACTGAAATTGATTCCTATTTCTGCCTTTATGCTTGAATAGAAAGCCTAAATACTTCCCCAGATTATTGGTTTTATGAATACCTAGTTGTTGAACCATGTTAGTACAATCTTCCTCTGAAACATTCGGAGAGAAGAAGATTTTGGACTTCTTTTTGCTGATTTTCTGACCTGAGAGAGAGCAGAATTCCTCCAAAACATCTAAAATGGTCTCACAATTTTTCGGGTTAGCTTTTGCAAACAACAGTCGATCATCTGCAAAAAACATGTGGGAAAACCCAGGTCCATTCCTAGAAACTTTAACCTTATCCCAGTCTCCATCCAAACATTTCTTATTAATGAGAGAGCTAACAAGTTCCATACACAGAATAAAAATGTACGAGGAGATTGGGTCTCCTTGTTTGAGAGCTTTCAAAGGTTCAAATTCCTCAAGTTGCTCATCATTAAATAGAAGGGATACAAAAGTGGAGGAAATACAACTAAGGATAAGCTCCATAGTAGCATTCTTAAATCCAAGGCTGAAAAGAACATTCCTCACAAAGTTCCATTCCATACGATCATAAGCTTTCTCTAAGTCGATCTTAATGATCATATATTCAGTTTTTCCTTTCTTCTTTTCTAGAGTGTAGAGCAACTCCTGAGCCACAATAAAGTTATCAGTTCCTCTTCTACCAGCAACAAAAGCTTTTTGGAAGGGGGATACAAGCTTTGGCATGAGATGCTTCATCCTTAGAACAAGAATTTTAGTCACAATCTTGTAGATAGTGTTGCATAAACTTATAGGATGAAAGTGGCCAATATTTTCAGGACCCAATTGCTTGGGGATCAAAGCAATAAGAGTTTTATTCAGCTGAGTGGGGATTTTCCTATCTTGGAAAATTCTCTTAACTTCAAACTTCACCGAGTCACCCACCACCATCCAAAATCTTTGAAAACATCCAGCATGAATCCCATCCGGTCTAGGAGCTTTGAAAGCTTTCATTGAATTCAGAGCAAAAAGAATTTCAGCATCAGTAAGGGGTGAGAGAGATTGAGAGCTTCAGAGCTAGACAGGGAGTTATCAAAGGGGTGGGAGTGGTCACCTATTCTATCACAAGCAATCTGCTCCGAGGAGTATAGTTTTTTAAACCCATCAACAAAAATCACCTTAACTCTCTCAAGATCAGTAACCCAATTCCCATCTGGGTCATTAATGCCCAATATCCGATTATTGCTTCTTCTATTGAGGGTAGAGATGTGAAAAAAAGTTGTATTCCTCTCTCCCTGAATAAGTCAATTGGTCCTAACTTTCATCCCCTAAAGCTCTTCTTCCAGGTTCAGAATTTTGTCCAATTCTCCTAAGAGGAAATTATGAAGGTTAATTATCCTTTGGGAAGGAGCATTAGCTAAAGCCTTCTCAACTCCCATCAACTTGGCAGAAAGGTTTCTTTTCTTCCAAGAAATATTCCCAAAGACTTCCTTATTCCAGATTTTGGCCTTATCAGCCAACATATTAATAGCATGGCATACATTCTGACAATGTCCTTCCTAGGCTTCCTTCACAATGCTCAAGAATCCATCGTGGCTGAGCCAGATAGGTTGGAACCTAAAGGGCCTCACTCCCCTCTATCCAAGATTAGGCACCATAGACAAAAGAAGAGGACAGTGATCTGAATTGATACGAGCTAAATGGGAACAAAAGCCTCAAGAAAACACACCTTCCATTCTGAATTCACCCAAACTCTATCTAATCTTTGTTGAATGAGATCATATAAATCCCTCCAATTAGTCCACGTAAACTTTGCCCCGGTGAACCCCAGGTCAATGAGATTACAAAAATCCATACAGCTAGTATACTCAGAAATCCTCCTATTACATATTCCATTTCCACCCGATTTCTCCTCTTCCCTAGTTACATAAAATCCCCCATCACTACCCATGGAAGATTGTGTCTCACAGACAAAATCCTTAAATTATCCCATAAAATGCATATCTCCATAAATCGAGGACTACCATAAATTGCACTTAATAGCCAAGATTGAGAAAGAGATCTAACATGGACAATGGCATGAATCTCTTGTTTAGTGGCCGAGAGAATGTCCATATCCACAAAATCCAAGCACCACAGCAGTCAAATGCCCCTTGCGTATCCAATGGTTTCAGTAGAATACGCCCCATCAAAAGCAAGCCTCCTAATGATGTCAACCTGAGATAGTGGGTGAAATACCTTTACTATCCTTAGTATTCCTGTTATTAAGCTTCACGAGTCTACTAGCTTCTTTGTAAGGAAACCCCTTTTTGCCTTTCAATTAAGAGTGGGTACTAAGATTTGATTACCCAATATTTAAACATTCCCTGCTGGCGTAATCCTTCCTTTTATCAGTGGACGTTGCCACTCCAGTGGCTTTTCTTTTCATATCTTTTCTACTGTCAGATTGAGTGTCTCGAGGGATTTCTATCTGATCCCCAATTTGAGAGGCAACAAGTTGCCTCCCTTGGTCCTCTCTCATGTATCCTTTCGGACTATTCCTACTGTTAACATGGGTTTTCTTCTTTCTAACAAACATCATCCAATCCCCATAGACACTCGTACTCAATTCTTTCTCTGCCACTTAGGCGCCAATGGTTTCCGTGGCATCCATAGACCCCGACGTTGATGGCGGGGTAGAGACCATATCATTTTTAGATGGATAGGGAGTGGGTTTTCTAATCACATCTGGGCAATACTCTTTTCGATGACCAATACGGCCACAAGCAAAACATAACATATTAATGCCCTCATATTGCACCGGTTGAAACATTTTTCCAATCATAATAGAGTTAACAAGTGATTTATTGACGTTTACCTAGACACACAACCTTGCAAAATGACCCCTCTTGCCATTTGCCGTGTGAGAATCAATGCGTAGCACTGGTCTAATGGCTCTCCCAATCTTCCTTAAGATTAAGAGGATTATAGAACTCAATTGGCAACCCAGGTAGTCTGATCCAAACAGCCACAGAAGAAAGGGAAGCCTTCTTTGCTTTAAACTCGGGTTCCCACTGCCGAATAGCTAGGAAGTGTTGGCCAACAAACCACGGACCTCCTTTTAACACCACCTCCAAGTCTGAATGGAGTTCAAATTTGATCAGAAAGAAATCATTCCCTAAATCAATACAATCCATTCTTCCTAAAGGCATCCACATAGGTCTCAATCTGTTTGCTAGAAAAAGAAAACCCACATTTCTTCCAAACGTTTTAACAATGATGGCTTGCCCCCAGGGTTCCCTGATTCTATCTTTCTCCTCTTTAGAGAGTGAAATGGCCACCATCCCTTCGCAAAGACTATCTTCCTCCACATCAGATTCTATTCCTTCTTCCATATTAGAAGCAAACCCAAAGGCTTGTTCATACGCACCTAGTATATCCCCAACAAGCTTATCTTTATAGTTTTTGAAAGCATTTCTTTCCTTCTCTTTGTTCGTCGAGGCCTCCTCTGGGATTTTTTTTCAAAATAACAATAAAATTTCAATTATATAGTTAGTAGACTAAGGTTTGAAACAAATTTGGTTTATAACAATTCGAGTGTCTTAGACTCGATTTCACTATAGCAAATCGAGTTCAAGACACTCGATTTTGGTATTTTAATAGGCTGATATGGACGGATGATCGACGTGGAATTCGAGTTTTTAAAACTCGATTTTACTGTTCATCATCTTCTACCTTCCTTCACTTTTTTTTTTTTTTTTTGTTCCTCCATCTGATGCTATTTGTTCCTCCATCTGATGCTACGGTCTGCAATGGAGGCGGAGGATTTTTTTTGTTCCTCCATCTGATGCTATTTGTTCCTCCATCTGATGCTACCGTCTGCAATGGAGGCGGAGGAGCGGCGACTGAGTTAGTTCACCGAGTCAATCACTTCCACTCGAAAACGCAGATCATGGACGGAACAAGGTGCAGATCGTGGCGGAGGAGCGACGGCTGAGTTAGCGCAACAAGGTGCAGATCATGGCCGGAAAAGCGCAACAAGGTGCAGATTGTAGACTTGAAGATGATGAACAGCAGATCGTGGACTTGAAGATAATGAAAAAAAAAAAAAAAAAAAAAAAAAAAAGAGGTAGAAGATGATGAACAGTGAAATCGAGTCTTTAAGACTCGATTTTCACGTGGACTTTCAGATCTACTAAAATACCAAAATCAAGTGTCTTGAACTCGATTTGCTACAGTGAAATCGAGTCCAAGACACTCGAATTGTTATAAACCGAATTTGTTTCAAATATTAGTCTACTAATTATATAGTTAGGATTTAATTGTTATTTTGAAAAAAAATTCCCTCCTCTGCTATGTCGTGATTTTTCTTTGGGCGTTTTCATTTTCAACAAAAATGAACAGTGGCATTTTTGTAATAAACCAGAATATGTGGCCTCCACACTTAGCTGTATTTCACTCCACCAATGTCTCTTTCTCTCTCCACATATACAGATTACCAGATCTCTCTCTCTCTCTCTCTCTCTCTCCATGCTCTTCACCTCTTCCTTCTCTTTGGTCTCAAAATCAAAATTCATGAAAATGATTTCTCTCTCTATTGGACAAGAATGTTCTTTCTCTCTTCGGCAAGATCATTTATTTTCTCTCTCTCTCTCTCTCTCTCTCTCTCTAGGTCATTTGGGTTTTTTTTGGCACTAAACCGATTGGGTTTGGCGGTGGTGAATCCAAGTTGTGGCTTTGTTTCTCTCTCTCTCTCTCTCTCTCTCTCTCTCTAGCTAGATTAACATTGGTCTGAGTTTTTCTTTTGGGCATTGGTTTGGGTATGGCTATGGCCGTTTCTTTCTCTCTCTTCTCCAGTCTCTCTGGGTGGTTGTTAGGTGGCTGTGTGTATATGGTTTTCAGATTTGGTAGTGGTGATGTTGTGGGTTTTGATTAGCCGTGGTAGTGATGGAGGTGGGAGTATGCTCTTCTATACTCTCTATATATCTATTTGAAGGTGGATTTAAGGAGTTTAGGGGTGAGTTCGCTGAAATCTAATGGTGGATCCATGGTTGTGTGGTGTTTGAAGGAGGGAAGTGTTTTCTAGTGGGTGGGATAACTGCAAAAAGCTTCCTTTGTGTATGTATTTGTTGGGTTTGTAAAAAAAAATTAGGGAAGACTAAAACTGAAAATTGATGCAAAAAAAAAAATAATAATAATAATAAGTTAGGAACAAAAAATGAGAATAAGATTTTAGTATAGAAAATAGAAAATAAAAAATGAATCCACACTTGCCACAAACCAGATAGGGCCTGAGTGTCTCTTTAAGCAAGAGGTCATTCTCTATTTTCTTGTTGTTAGTCAAGTGTCTTCTTTCTTTTATTTTTTTTCTCTTTTGTTGAATCTTTGGCTCGTAACTAGAGGGCTGTTTGTATTCCGCGTTTGTGCGGCAGCGTTTGCTGTGTTTGTGAGTTTTTTTTTTTTTTTTTTAAGCTCTGTGTGTGGTACTGTTCACTGGTCATGAACAATGAAAATAGGCTAATGAACAGTGCCATACAGTAAAATGAACAGTAAAAATTTTTTTTTTTTTATTCTTTTCAGTTTTCAGTTTTCAGCCAAATAAGCGGTATCCAAACGCATACTAACTTGCACAAGCTCTTTGGGGGTAATATGGACTGGCTTTTTGGTGTTATCTTTAGCATTTTGACATTTTCCTTCACTCTTAAAGTGCAAGACACATTGACCCTATGTTCCTTTATAACATCTTAGATCGTTTGCTATTGGTGCCAGGCTTCTTGTGGCCTATATTAGTTCATAATTTTTAATAGCTAGATGAAGGTTCTCTCTTCCACCGTCACTGCTGGCCACTTTACAGGGTAAATTACTTGATGAGCGTTTGGTTTATTGTGATGTATATCACATCAATGTCACATTACCGTAATGTGAACTTTACCATGTGTTTAGTTCACTTCATTGTTTCTAAGATTACAATAATCTAAGATTACAAAATATATCACATAACCATAATCTCATTACCGTACTAAATTGGGGTAATCTTATATTACTTATTGTTATAATAATTTATCCAATTGACAAAATTGCCCATGATAATAAAATTTTATTTACAAAATCGTCCTAATATATTTTCAAACCCTAGCCCCTCTCTCATCAAATTTAAATCAACCCCCCCCCCCCTTTCCTTCTCTCCCTCTCTTACAATTTGTCGAGGGCAAAAAAGATTCCCCCCCGACAAATGAGATTTGAGATGGTTCGGGGCCTAACCGAAACTCGACGATGGGCTTAATACACGGCCCAAAGGCTATCGGTGAAGATCCAAAAAAATTCAACGTGCTTTTATGCCTTGGACCTAGTTTGGAATTGACAAGAATGGCCTGTAAACGATCCCCACAGCGAACACGTTAGAATGATTAAAAAAACATGCTGCAAATCATAACCCGGCAGTAAAATAGGTCTGCAGAAAAGGGCCCAACGGTAGAATGTTCCTGCAGAAAAATTAGCCCAGCAGTAGGATATTCCTGCAGAAAAATTAGCCCAGCAGTAGAATATTCCTACAGAAAAAGCAGCCCAGCGATAGAGCACTTCTGCAGAAAATAGCCCAGCAACGGAATGCTTCTGCAGCAAATAACCCAGCAGTGAAAATGTTTCTGCAGAAAAAGTGGCCCAGCAGTAGAATATTTCTGCAGAAAAGCAACCCAGCAACAGAGCACTTCTGCAGAAAATAGCCCAGCAACGGAATGCTTCTGCAGCAAATAACCCAGCAATGAAAATGTTTCTGTAGAAAAAGCAGCCCAGCAGTAGAATATTTCTGCAGGAAAGCAACCCAGCAACAGAGCACTTCTGCAGAAAATAGCCCAGCAGCAGTGCGTTTCTGTAGAAATCAACTTAGCAGTAAAACAATACAGAGTAAGATGCAAATATCAAGAAAAGTTTCTATGTTTCAAGTTCATCATCCGTTGATTCGGGTGATGAGTCCTCCAATATAACAACATTAATGTGAGGGAAAAATGCTATAGTGATAGTTACATCATAGCCATCAATGGTAAAGGAGTAAGTAAGTATGATAGGATCCATTACAACAAACAATGAGGAAAACTTAGTGTGAGATGAAGGGAGAGAGAGAGATTCCAGCTAGCGCAGCAAGGTCATTATGATGCCAATGCATTCCCATAGATATAGTATAAACGGTGAGTAGTGAGAGACATGTATAGTGTGGAATAGTGTTCACTGGGGTTGCTGTGATCTTCTGCTGGGGCAGAGAAATGTTTAAGAACAGAGATATATGGAGTGTTTTTAGGCTAAGAGCTGGGGGAACTTAGTTTCTAGACTTGAAACTTAGTTCTCAGTGATTTCTTTGGCACGTAAGAAAGGTTTAGACAGAAGGGTAGAGAGTGAGCTTTCTTGGTAAGTGTCTTAGTGTCTTCCTCCTTGTCCCCCCCTTGAAGCTTTAATGGAGAGTCTCTTTTATAGCTGGATTCTCAAGGGGTAATTAGCAAATAATCCTTGCCAAATCTTTCTAACTTTTCAGAAAATCTAGTTGGTGGATCATTTCCAGGATTCTTGCTGATGGTGGTAAGAAGGTCGTTGTTGTTTAGGTAAGATCAGCTGGGTTTCTGCTTCAGCATTGAATGTTGATTGGCTGATGGGATTTAGCATATAAATTAGGCTAATGACCGTTGGTTATGCTGCTGCAAGACTCAGAGTTCCATAAGGCAAGTTGTATCACTCCAAGCCAGGTGTCAACTGTGGAGCCTTTGCTGGAAATTTCTGCTGGAATCCCCTTGATGCCCTCCAAACCACATTTCCCTAAGTTTCTCCATTTGGGGTTCATGTGCTTGGTCCATGAACTAGAAAATATGCATTTTTGGTATGAAAAGGGACCGGTTTCAGCTTGCTTTGTGAGCTCCAAGGGTCTGGTTCATGGCTGCCTAATGACCCTTGCTTAGTTACGTTGAAGAAGAAAGAATAAATAGCCAGGAAAGCTGGCTGCAGAGCTCCAGCTGTCAGTCACATCAAGGCTAGCTTTTTGTCATGTTTTGGGTGATGTAATTTCAGCTCATAGAGGAAGTTTCTTCCCTAGACAGACACGTCTCTCTCTTTCTTTTAGTCAGATTGGACAGGTCAGGAGCTGGTGATGGTGGGTTCCAGCTGTCAAAGTTGGGCTGTGTCTTGGCTGAACTGCTCACGTTAACACCATCTGCTGGGCTGTGCACACGTGATGGGCTTGCCTTGGCTGGTGCATGTATTTAAGCTCCTTTGGGCTTAGTTAATCCTACAAGATGAAGACTTTTGCCATGGGTGATATACATGGGTTTTCATAAATTTTGTAAGAGAAGTATTTCTTTGAGAGATGAGTGATTATATTTCTTTATGAGTGATAGCATTTGGGTTTTGCCAAAATAGCTTTTGGGCTTAGTAAAATAATGCCAAATTAATACTTGGGCTTTGTAAAGCTAATGCCAAAATGGTTTTTGGGCTTAGTAAAATAGATGCCAAATTAATACTTGGGCTTAGTAAGATAATGCCAAATTAATATTTGGGCTTTGTAAGGCTAATGCCAAAATACTTTTTGGGCTTAATAAGATAGATGCCAATTAGTATTTGGGCTTAGTGCTAAATTATTATTTTGGGCTTTGGTGAATAGTGCCAAATTATTATTTGGGCTTAAGTAAATAGTTGCCAAATTATTATTTGGGGTTTAGAAAATAGTCGACAAACTATTATTTGGGCTTAAGTAAATAGTTGCCAAATTATTATTTGGGCTTTAGAAAATAGTGCCAAATTATTATTTGGGCTTTAAGTAAATAGTGCCAAATTATTATTTGGGCTTTAGAAAATAATGCCAAATTATTATTTGGGCTTAAGAAAATAATACCAAATTATTTATTTGGGCTTGGGCTTAAGTGAATATTGCCAAATTATTATTTGGGCTTTAGAAAATAGTGCCAAATTATTATTTGGGCTTTAAGTAAATAGTTTGAGATTTTGTAAAAATATTGCCGTGTAGCAACGGACTTTAGATAGGTGCCGTGTAGTAACGGGATTTAGATAGGTGCCGTGTAGCAACGGGCTTTAGAGGTGCTGTGTAGCAACAGGCTTTAGATAGGTGCCATGTAGCAACGGGCTTTTAAGGTGCCGTGTAGCAACGAGCTTTACATAGGTGCCGTGTAGCAACGGACTTTAGATAGGTGCCGTGTAGCAACGGGCTTTTAAGGTGCCGTGTAGCAACGGGCTTTACATAGGTGCCGTGTAGCAACGGGTTTTAAATAGGTGCCGTGTAGCAACGGGCTTTAGATAGGTGCCGTGTAGCAACGGGCTTTTAAGGTGCCGTGTAGCAACGGGCTTTAGATAGGATTTTTGTTGGATTTTTGGGTTTTCCCACAAGGTAGATAATTTTGGGCTTCTTATGAAGATAGTGTAATTTTGTGGCCCAATATTGGTAGTAATATGATGGGTATTTTTGTGGATAATATGTATGAGAGAGCCCAATAGCATAGAGTTTTTGAGTAATATGTGAGAAATATTTATGTGGGCTTGAAATAATTCATGGGCTTGTGTGGGAATTTTTGTGAGTGGGCCAAAGAAATTAGGGCCTGAAAATTTGTACCTCAACACAATTTAAACCCTAATCTAGCTCTAAATCTCTGCTCCAATGGAATCCTCAAACCTTAGGGTTTTCTTCAACAAATCTCTACGGCCAATTCCACCTCTCGGTTTGTTCACTGCACCATTGAGAACTTTTCTCTAATGCTTTGTGAGCCCAATCTTACTCCTCAACACACTATTCTCTCATGAAATGCTCAAGTCACACTAGGTTCGACGATACCGCACGACATAATCGAGATCACCGATGATGACAATGACAACAAGTCGTTGGATTCGTCATTGTCATATTGGTTTACGCGATCTTGGCCATCGATCTTTGAGTTCCGAAGAGCTTTGCACCACCGGCAATGGCACCAAGTTCACCAATGAGATTTTATGATTTTCTTCTTGAAACATTTTGATTTGTTGTATGGTTGTGTAGTTTGGTTAATGAGAAAGGGGAAGATAATTGTTTTATTCTTTTAGAACTGTGTTTTTTTTTTTTTTTTTAATGAGAACTGTGTTTTTTGGATAATGAGATAGAAGAAGAAAGTGAAATAAATTTATCTTCAATATGCTATCGTTTTTTTAAAAAATAAAATTTTATGTACTTACTTTTAAATGGACATTTTTGGAAATCCATTGTAAAAATTGTAATATCAAAGCAATGGTATATATATTAGGAACGTAACTAATGCACCAAACATAGTAATGTAATATTGCTGTAATGTGATTCAATTAATATATATAAGTTTACAATAATATAATGATAGGCTAGGAATGTATTGACCCCTTATGATAAATTAACCAATTAATTAGCTAAATTAATTAATTAATTCAATTAATATGCAATATGCGTGGTAGTACAAACAAATCACCACCTAAATTAATATGCAACGAAAAATAAAGTTGACATGGTAATTTGTTTATGAATGGGGAAAACCTCCAAGGCAAAACCCCACCGGGTGAATTTAAGGTCACCACTCCTAAGAATCCACTATTATCACAACAAGCGATTACAAGTAAAGGAATCACAGTACCTTATTCCAACCTGCAGTTGAACCCTTACCCCAATACACAATTAGACTTGTTCTATAGTAACAATCTCTCTTTTTCAACCTCACCGGCTGAATTTAAGGTCACCACTCCCAAGAATCCACTACTATCACAACAAGCGGTTACAAGTAAAGGAATCCCAGTATCTTATTCCAACCTGCAGTTGAACCTTTACCCCAATACACAATTGGACTTGTTCTATAGTGACAATCTCTCCTTTTCAATGCATAACTCCCAATATGTGACTAACCAATTAATGCACGGATCCAAGTACGTGACTAACCACCAACTTGAAAAGGATGTTGGCTGCAAAGTTCTTTAGTTCATCAACACGATGAAGATCATGAAGCTCCTTAGTTATAAAACCCTATGGAGTACAAACGCAGTAGCTTCTTCAAAAGAAAGATGAACTAGGGCATATGTCTTCGGTCACAATATGCTTGTGAAAAACTTTTGCATTGAGTTGCATCCACTTGCGTCAGCTATGACAACCCTTAAAATAATCCTTATATATGTTCAGGGTTGTGAGAAAAGAAAGCCTAAACATATATACACGAATTGGTGTGAAATCAGATCTAAAAAACTGATTTTCGTAATCTCGATAGATAGGTTATCTATCGAGCAGCTATCGAGCATCAGGCTAGACAAGCCTTTTAAACCTCGATAGATGCTATCTGCCGAGCTAGTTATCGAGTTTTAAAATCCAGCACTTCTTCACTTGCTTCTTGGACAGATTTGCATGGCTTTAACACTTGGACTTGAGCTCTTGTTCCTTGAAGTATTAAACACATCTTAGATTTACTCAAATATAAGTAAAGTGTGTTTTGTCATAGGATTAGCTAATTCTAAATGACATATGTTCTTAACATGATTCATATATGTCCTAACAATATCCCCCTTTGGCAATCCATGACAAAACCACAACAAACAAATGAACATATGAAGGAAGTCATAGATCATTCAACTCAAACTCACTTGTTGAATACAATAAAATCTAATCTTAATACAAACTCTTGAAAAACTTTGCAAGAAGAAAGTTCATGACAAGAAAGACTTTGACAACATGTATTTCTAAAACACTTTAAAACAAAACTTATCACAACATCTTAATATGAAACAGAAATATAAAAGATTGCATATAATAAATAAGAGGCATGTACATAAATAGAGAAAAGAAACAACACATGAAGAGATAGATGAAAGAATGTAATAACAACCTCAATATATATATATATATATATATATGGGTACAAGGTTTGCTATCACAAAGTGAGAACAATGTCTCTAAAAAGTAAGGAAAAGAAAAGAAAAGATATAGAAAGTCTTCACTACATCCCTCAAAATGAAAACACTCCCCCTAACCAAAGTATCTCCTACACTAACTCTCCCCCTAAGAACATGACTACTCTCATACCTAAAACTACTCTCTCTTTTTGTCACAAATGACAAAGGGCAAGTATCTCAAGCAGTCATCTCGTCGTCACCGGAAGAGCTAGCGTCCTCATCCTCATCATCATCATCATCATCGAAGTCACCATCATCATCCTCATCCTTAGATGCATCAGAAGAAGGAGAAGGAGAGGGAGACGCCACGAAGCCACCAAGGCGAGCCTGCCATCATGCAATATAACCAACACGGGTGTTCACCTAACACAACTCATCACTGAGTGTGTCAAGGCGAGCATCCATGCACTGAAGCTGCACCATGACCGCTTCAAGGGTCACACCACCCGCAAAATAAGAAGAAGCAGATGTGGATGGAGCGGAAGAAGCCGGAGGAGTTGTTGTCTCGGTCTGTGGCTTCTTCGATTAAAGCTAGGCCTCGCTCCGTTGAACAATCGTTGCGTCTATGGCACACATGACGGAGAAGTGTGAAGACTCAAGATAGGAAACAGACGCATGGCGGAGAATCTACATGATAGCCAAAGGGAAAATATGCTTATCACAGGTCGCCGTATCTTTATAGACATATATAAGGAAGAGTATGAAGCGAGAGAGAAAGTCAATAGTGAGTCCCTCAAGTAGGGATAACAAAAATTGAGCATGAGGCTCAATAATGGAGTTATAGTGAGACAAAGGACGGAGAACAAATGTCATCACCATGTTAAGGAACCTCAGACCTTTTGCAAAGCTCGAGTAAGGGGTGTTTTGAAGGTCACCTAAGATGAAGATGTCTCATAGAAGAGATGAGAGCCTATCTTTAGACATAGTCCCAAGACAATCACAGCTTGGGTTTTCAGGATGCACTACCCTCAGGACGTGTAACACCTCGAATATAAGATCCGAAGTAACTACAATGCACGTACCTCGAACGCGAGTGATAAAATGAGGTATAGAGTAATCAAATTCGTGCATATTGGAGTAAAACTATTGTATGATCACGGAGGGACAAGTGGCTGGGATGCCACACAGTGACTCCCAATCCCTACTGTAGATGACAGTGAGAAGGTTAGTATTGGAGAAGTCCGATAGAATGACTTGGCGTTCCGAATGAAAGATGCATCATGAAAAGTTCTCCGAGAAGTTCGTACGGGCCTTCTCATCAAGAAACCGAACGTGAGAGGGGGTAGAATCAGAAGTAGATGCTTCGAAATGAAGAGGGTTCAAGGATGGAGCAGACTTACATTTAGGTTCTATAGAGCAACTAACCGAGAGAGAGAGAGAGAGAGAGAGAGAAGCAGAAAAGTACCAACACATATCAAAATTAATAAAAAGGAAGAAAAATTGGTACATATGCATGAAAAATGCATGAACATGTAACATATAATAAGAAAATCATAGGCTTAGCCCAATCCAATCCCACCAGCACATATGATTTTAACATAGTAAACACATATCTATAATGCATGAAACATTGTTAAAATGCAAATGTGATGCAATGCATGAACATTAAAAATCATTTAAATAAAACCCAAACCAAAAATTTTACAAAAACCTCATCTAATTTGAGAAAACCCTAAACTTTTCAAAAAAACCTCAAAAGTTAGGTCAAAAGAGATGAAATGCATGATAAGAGTAAGAGGGAAGATCATACTAAAGAGAGAAATCACCCTTGAGGCCGAAGATTGAGTGGGGAAGAGGTTTAGAGTGAGAGAAGTGTGTTTGGGGAAGTGGAGAGACAGAAACAATTGAGAGAGATCGAGAAAAAAAAAAAAAAAAGAGAAAAAGCTCATTGAAATATACAAAGAAAACACGATTCTCAATGGATCGAGAGGTGTCGAGAGATGTCGAGAGATGTCAAGCTTTAATTCTCGCCAGATGGAGCTATCGAGGGGTTATCGAAAGGTGTCCACAGCAAAGTGACCTCAATGGATCGAGAAGTTATCGAGCATACAAAAACTTTCTCGATGGATCGAGAATCTGTCGAGAAGTTATCGAGACAAATTCTCAAAAACTTCGATAGATCGAAATTGCGATAATAGCTGTTGAGAAAGGAAGATCAAGACGCTCGATAGATAGCCTAGTTGTCGAGAGGTATCAAGAACTATCGAGATTGCTCAAGAACAGTTTTTCAAAGAAGAGAAAAACACAGACATGAATACAATCAAACATGCTACTCAACTAAAGATCCAAACAATATTTTAAGCTCTCAAAATCATCCCTCAACAAGAAAAACGACAAGCATTTAGATCCAAAACACACACATACACTAAACAAGTCTAACCAATTTTATATTTCAAAAACAAGTCAAGACAGTTTTGTGAGCATACATTAACACATGTTTTTCTTGTTATTGCCAAATCACATTGGACTTGCACATATATCAAAAATAGCAAAGAATATTGCGTGTTGTGTGTGAAAAACATCGCAAGATTGCATAAGTGTCTACATGTTATGATGATTTGAGATATGAGAAAATCACTTTAACTCATACACAATCATAACTGCTTGTTGGAGAC
Source organism: Lithocarpus polystachyus (assembly GCA_033629205.1). Lineage (NCBI taxonomy): Eukaryota > Viridiplantae > Streptophyta > Magnoliopsida > Fagales > Fagaceae > Lithocarpus > Lithocarpus polystachyus. Next base: position 33,824,157 of record CM066166.1, on the reverse strand, counting down.
TATCATCTTCGAGGTATATCCTATAACTCTCACATCTCCTAGAAGACACGCTTGTAATCATATATAATGCATTTTTTATTCTTTTTGCTTTTATTTTTCTTTGCATTTTTTTTTTTTTTTGTTAAGCATATCATGCATGGGCATATAAGAGAGAGAAAAGAAATACTCAATTATGATAAGCCTTTTGACATTGCACTTTTACTATGCCAAAGCATACATATGTCATTTCATAATTAATGGGTAATAGTGGTGAGATGGTTATTTATGCCTTTCTCTTAGAATTTTCTAGTCCTTCCCATCAAAAAGAGTGATACGAGTGTTAAGTACAAGAGATTACTTAATCTTACTCATCACAAACATGAGCCATAAAGCTCACTTGCTTAGTTGTACATAGAGATGCTCATCTAAGCTACAAAAGATACAAAGTTTAGAGAACTTTGTTTCAATGGTTATCTAAGGTACACAAGTACTAATGTACACAAAAAACACATTGTTTTGTATTTTTCTAATTTTTCAATTATTTATTTATTTATATGAAAAACAAAATAAAGCAAAACTGAAAACAAACAAACAAAAACATGTTAAACAAAGTAAAGCATAAAACTAGACTGACTCAAAATAGGAAGGCAAAACACACAAGTAATGCATATATATATATAAAAAAAAAGTGACTAAATCACTTAAAGCCTTTTTCCTTCCACACATTGGAAGAACATTTCCATTTGACAAACTCTTGATCCGATGGTGAGGGGGAAGAATTGAAACCGTTTAAATTTGAAAGGAACATGAAGGCTTTGAGTAGATCTCTAAGAGGAGCAAAAGAGGATGGAAACTGTTTTGATTTCCTGATGAGATCATACTGTTGCTCTGTTGAGTGGCTAACTACTTATAGCAATTAGGTTGAGTATGTCCAGTTGCTTCACAGTGATGGTAGAGATGTTGCTTCTTCTATTTAGACTTTTGAGTATTGCTCTTCTTAGTCCTAGGGTTTTTAGTTTCTTTCTTATCAAACTTAGTGGGTGCTCCTAAGATAGATTTACCATTGTTTATGTTCTCACTAGCTAAAGCTGTTTTGACATCAATGTTCTTTGATTCAACATTATTAGCAAGTGAAACAAAAATAGTAGTACTAGTAGAAGCAATATTAGGAGAAGAGAAATCATACCCTAAACCGGTTCAATCAGAAGCAGATTTCTGAAAGCTAAGCATCTCGTCAAGTTTTGCACTTGAAGTTCTCACCAACTGAGCTTTAACTTGAAACAGCTCCGCTTCAAGCTTCTTGATCTTCTCAGCCAAGAAATTATTCTTAAATCTCAGTGCTCCAATGGTCTGATTGACTTCATCAAACTTCGTGGAAAGCTTTTCTCGATCAAGCTCCACATCACTGAGCTTTTTGGTGGCCAGCCTATATAGTTTCTCATGCCTCTCAGAAACCTTGTACAATTTTTCATAAGCTGTATGGATATCATCTTGATTGTCCATTTTCTCGAACTTAGAATCCACCAAGTCCTCTTCATCATCTACAGTTTTTGAACCCCTTTCAATAGGATCAATGTGTTAGGATATATGTGAATTATGTTAGGACATATGTCAATATAGAATTGGCTAATCCTTTGACAAAACACACTTTACTTGTAATTGGGTAGATCTAGGATGTGTTTAATACTTCAAGGAACAAGGTTTCAAGTCCAAGTGTTAAAGCCATGCAAATCTGTTCAAGAATCAAGTGAAGAACTACTGGATTTTAAAGCTCGATAACTAACTCGACAGATAGAATCTATCAAGGTTTAAAAGGCAGCTTTAGCCCGATATTCGACAGCTGCTTGATAAATAAGCTAGCTATCGAGATTTATGAAAATCAGTTTTTCAGATCTAATTTCACACCAATCCGTATATACATGTTTAGCTTTTCTTTTCTCACAACCCTAAACATATATAAGGATTGTTTTAAGGGCCGTCAAAGGTTGTGTAAGTGCGAGGCAAAGTTTTGTTCATGCAAATTGTGATCGGAGACAGAATTTGCCCTAATTCATCTTTCACTTAAAGAAGCTGCAGCGTTTGTATGCCATTGGGTTTTGTGACCAAGGAACTTCGTGAGTAAGCCGCGTACTAGGATTCACACATCGATTGGTTAGTCATGTACTGAGAGCTGTGCGTTGAAAAGGAGAGGTTGTCCCTACAGAACAAGTCTAATTGGGTATTGGGGTAAGGGTTCAACTGTAGGTTAGTATAAAGTACCGAGATTCCTTTACTTGTAACCGCTTGTTGTGATAATAGTGAATTTTCGGGAGTGGTGACCTTAAAATCACCCGATGGGGTTTTTGCCTTGGAGGTTTTTTTCATTCGTAAACAAATTACTGTGTCAACTTTATTTTCCGCTGCATATTAACTTAATTGGTGATTTATTTGTGTTACCACGCGTTTTGTATGTTAATTGAATTAATTAATTAACCTGACTAAATCAATTGATTAATTCATCACAATGGGTCAATACATTCTTGGCCTATTAAACTGTCGCAATGAAGGCATTCAAGATTTTATCATCCTCATTCTTCGAGTCATCCTCAGACTTTGTATCACTCAAGGTAGCAGCAAGGGCCTTGCTTGTCCCAATGGTCTTGAGATACGTGGAGCGCTCTTGTTTCATGTGTGCGAAGCCTTGACACCCAAAGCACTTTGGTCCAGAGGGAACAGTGTACTGTCCGCCATCCCTAGCATCCTTCTTCCCTTTTGTCTTGACTCTTGAACTGAGACAAACTAGATTGCTTGCGGTCTTTGTCAAAACCTTTAGCATTGGCATTCTTCATAAATTTTTTGAATTACCTTGTAATGTAAGATTTCATTTTAGAATCTTCATCATCTGAAGACTTATTTGTGTTACTGCTCTTGGCCTATGCCAAGCTCTTTCCCTAACTCGATTTCTCGATCCTTGTCAAACCCAACTCATAGGTCTGCAAATTGCCAACCAGCTCTATCAGAGGAATTTTGTCAATATCATTTGATTCCTCAATTGCAATGATCTTTTCATGAAATCTCTCGGGTAGAGATCTAAGCACCTTTCTAACAATCTTGGGTTCGAGAATAGTTTTCCCAAAATTAAAGGCAGAATTCACTATGTCCTTAAACTTGGCATAGAACTCATCGAACGACTCATCCCCCTCCATCTTAGTCTCTTCAAAGCTTGTAGTAAACCTCTGAAGTTTCGAATCCTTGATAGCCTTGGTTCCTTCATAGGTTGTCTAGAGGATGGTCCATGCTTCCTTGGTAGTTTCGGTAGAGGATATCTTCTTAAAATCTTCATTCGTGACCGCACTAAATAAAACATTCAATGCCCTACTGTTGAAGTTAGCCGCTTTGATCTTTGCATCATCTTAATCGGTCGGCGCTTCCTTTGGCTTGGTCCAGCCTATCTCCACAGCTTGCCACACTTTTTCATCTAATGATTGCAAGAAAGCTCTCATGTGTACTTTCCAGTATGCATAGTTAATGCCATCAAATAAAGGAGGTATAATCAACGATAGTCCTCTATCCATGACAACAGGGGTCAATGGATCACACAGCAAAGATTAACCCTAATCAGAGTGTGTCTGCTCTGATACCACTTGATAGACCAAGAATGTATTAACCCCTTATGAAAACTTAACCAATTAATTAGTCAAATTAATTAATTAATTAATTCAATTAACATGCAATACGCGTAGTAGCATAAGCAAATCATCAACTAAGTTATGCAGCGGAAAATAAAGTTAACACGGTGATTTGTTTACGAATGAGGAAAAACTTCAAGGTAAAACCCCACCGGGTGAATTTAAGGTCATCATTCTCGAGAATCCACTATTATCACAACAAGCGATTACAAGTAAAGGAATCTCAGTACCTTATACCAACCTACGGTTGAACCCTTATCCCAATATACAATTGGACTTGTTCTGTAGTGACAATCTCTCCTTTTCAATGCACGACTTTTAGTATGTGATTAACCAATCGATGCACGAATCCAAGTACGTGAATAACCACCAACTTGAAAAGGATGTTGACTACAAAGTTCTTCAGTTCATCAACACGATGAACATCACGAAACTCCTTGGTTACAAAACCCTACGGTGTACAAACGCAGCAGCTTCTTCAAAAGAAAGATGAATTAGGGCATATGTCTCTAGTCACAATATGCTTGTGAAAAACTTTTGCATTGAGTTGCATCCACTTGTGTCAGCTGTGACGGCCCTTAAAATAATCTTTATATATGTTTAGGGTTGTGAGAAAAAAAAGCCTAAACATGTAGACACAGATTGGTGTGAAATCAGATCTAAAAAACAAATTTTCATAAATCTCGGTAGATAGGTTTTCTATCGAGCAGTAGTCAAGCATTGGGCTAAACAAGCCTTTTAAACCTCAATGATGCTATCTGTCGAGCTAGCTATCGAGTTTTAAAATCTAACACTTCTTCTCTTGCTTCTTGGACAGATTTGCATAGCTTTAACACTTGGACTTGAGCTCTTGTTTCTTGAAGTATTAAACACATCCTAAATCTACCCAAATACAAGTAAAGTGCATTTTGTCATAGGATTAGCCAATTCTAAATGACATATGCTTCTAACATGATTCACATATGTCCTAACATATAATATTGCAATGATATGTCACATCATATGAACCAAACACTCCTTAAATTATTTGTTGTAGTGGACAGTATTAGGACAATTTCATATGCATTTTTCATAGATCTAATATTTTCTCACAAAAGGATCTTAAAAATTTCAATTAGGAATGGCAACGGGTCGGGTTCGGGCTAGGTTTTTTAATACTAGAACCTGACCTATGGATCTGCCCTTGAAACTCGAACCTGCCCCCTTTAATAAACGGGTTTTTTTAAAACCTCAAACCTGCCCCGTCGAGCCCCGCCCTGCCATGCCACAATTTGGGCCCAAACCATGGCCCAATAAAAAGAAAGGCCTGAAGCTTGACCGTGACCTAATCAAAAAAAAAAAAAAATTATGTTTGCCCAAATTCAAGCTTGAATCTGGGCAAACATAATTATTTTTTAATTTATACTAGCAAGAGTATACTTAGGTAGAGAAAATCAATGAATGAGATTCCCACATACAAAAATTGATGAAAAATAATAAAGATTTGAACTTTGGTAGAGAAAATCAAAGAATGAAATTGGAAAATTGAAAAATGAAAAGACCTATCAGGAAATTATGGATGAACAATGAATAAAGATTTATGATTTCCCCTTTCAAAATCACAAATTCAAACACAAATCCTAACACAAACACAAACATAGAAATCACAAACACAAAATTTATGATTTTCCCTTTTAAAATAACAAACACAAACACAAATTTCAAATATATGATTTTCCCATACAAAATCACAAACACAAACACAAACACACATATCACAACCACAAACTCACACAACCACAAACTCACTGACCTATGGATCTGCCCTTGAAACTCGAACCTGCCCCCTTTAATAAACGGGTTTTTTTTAAAACCTCAAACCTGCCCCGTCGGGCCCCGCCCTGCCATGCCACAATTTGGGCCCAAACCATGGCCCAATAAAAAGAAAGGCCTGAAGCTTGACCGTGACCTAATCAAAAAAAAAAAAAAAAAATTATGTTTGCCCAAATTCAAGCTTGAATCTGGGAAAACATAATTATTTTTTAATTTATACTAGCAAGAGTATACTTAGGTAGAGAAAATCAATGAATGAGATTCCCACATACAAAAATTTTTGAAAAATAATAAAGATTTGAACTTTGGTAGAGAAAATCAAAGAATGAAATTGGAAAATTGAAAAATGAAAAGACCTATCAGGAAATTATGGATGAACAATGAACAAAGATTTATGATTTCCCCTTTCAAAATCACAAATTCAAACACAAATCCTAACACAAACACAAACATAGAAATCACAAACACAAAATTTATGATTTTCCCTTTTAAAATAACAAACACAAACACAAATTTCAAATATATGATTTTCCCATACAAAATCACAAACACAAACACAAACACACATATCACAACCACAAACTCACATGATTGAGACGAAATGAACCCAGGAAAAACAAAAAAGAAAAAGAAAAAAAAAAAGATGGAGAACGACGGTGGAGAAACATGGAGGGAGTGAGGCGGCTAGGCTGAGGCAAAGCAAGGGACCCAATGGGGGTATCGCCGGTGGCGGTGATGCAGGGATGAAAGTAAGAGTGGGCCAATGGGTGAGGGTGAGAGGCGTGAGGGTGAAGGTGGGGTGCGGCTAGGCTAAGGAGGCTAAGAAGTGTTGAGAGAGAGTTGAAAGAAAATGATAGGTTTAGGGTTAGGTTTTTGTTATAAGTTATATATATATATATATATATATGGGTATTTTTGTAATTTTAATTTTATTCTAAATGGGTTGAGTTTGGGGCGGGTATTGCAAAAACCCGGACCCAACCCAGACCCACTTCGGTTTTTATTTTAAAAACCCAGACCCGACCTTATTGTTTATCGGGTTGGGTCGGGTACTCGCGGGTCAGGTAACAATTGCCATCCCTAATCTCGTGAGTGTCGTAAGTCACTTTGTTCTATATAACTGAATTTTGAACTCTCACGTGCAATCCAATTGCAGATTGCTTGGTCTTGCAAGTCACCTCGGGAGATTTTCTGTCCAGCTGCTCTTCATGGATTTCTAAGCCCAACCCAAATACATTAAAAGCTTACAAAATACATAGAAATTAAGCAGAAAATTACTAAATATTTGGCACGAACTAAATCCAACATAAACAGTTTACTTTTAATACAATATAACTAAGTTGGTCTCCTAAGGTACTGTGACCAATATAAACAGTTTACTTTTCATACAATCTTCGGACAAATAAATTGAAAATAACTCTATGCACACGTTGTTTACATTATAGGAACAGCTATATAATCAAGATACAAACAATTTAGTTATTTTAGAAAACACATGATAAGATGCTGAACGAAAACAGTCAAAAAAGGTAAGAGCATGCAACACAACTCGTTTTGACGAAAACAGTCATAATTTTTTGTTTTTAAAAGATGATGTGGCATTTTTAAAATGCTAAATAAAATATTATATTATTATTTTAATGCTGACGTCAGCATTTAGTGTGCCAACGATGCATTTCATTTGCCACGTAGACTATTTCCGTTTGTGAGATAACGGTAGGGACATAAACGAGATCGTTTTTTTGATTTTAGGAACTAAAAACAATGAAAATAAAATATAAGAACCAAAATGGGAATCGCGTGAAAATGTAGAGACAGAAATGTGATTTTCGCCTAAAAATATGTAAGAATGCATGAACACGTGAGAATATGGATATGCAAATCCTAGATGCTTTTTCTTTAGGGTAAATGAGCATATTTCATATACAATCAGGAAAATTTAGGTTAAAACACATCTAACTTATCTTTATATAAATTTCACGTGAATTCAGTCAACATCGTTCTTATGCAACAGAATTCGTAGATCTATCCTAAATGACATGCATGTGAACATTCTTATCTAAAATGGATTAGATTTATACTTTTATTTTATTTTTTTCATTTTTATAAGATGCAAGATATACTAACACATGTTGAAAATTGATCTAATGATGCACACACATTCTATTTAGCTCAGGTAAAAGCATTCAATAAAACTCGTTTTGACATTAATGAAAATACCTAAGAATGCATGATCACGTGGGTATATGAAATTATGAATATCCAATCCCTATATGCTTTTTCTACATGATAAATCGAACATACTTCACGTACAATCATGAAAATATGAATTATAGATGGAAATTTATCACTCTAATTTATCTTTACATGATTTCATTTGAATTCAATCCACATCACTCTAATTCCCAAAAACAAAAAGCATGGATCTATCCTAAATGACGTGAAAAATTAAATTCTTATCTTGCATTGATCAGATTTTTTACTTTTATTCAATTTTATGATTATTTGAGATCCAAGATATAATAATACATGCCCAAAATTTATGTAATGATGCACACACGAGCTATCTAGCAAAGGAAACCTTGAATGCAACGGACCTACGTCATATGACTAACTTAGACATATGGATCTACACGTATAAACACTTCACAGACTGCGATCTTTGCAAAGTGTGGAAGATGTGGCTATCTTCCCACATTGCTAAATTTGAAGGTGGTGATCATTGGATATGATCACATGGGTGGTTGTAGCGGCAAAGATGAGTCTTGAGAGACTGTTGTTGTCGTTCTTATCATGGGCTCATGATTGGACCTCGACAACATGAAAAAAAAAAAATGATAAATTTATTATAGAAGATTGATTTTTAAATTAACATGGTAATGAATGTTAATAATGTCAATTCAACTACTGATAAATAAATAAATAAAATTTATATTATTAATAACAGATCAGTTTATAAGTTTTATATAGTAAAATTTATAATATTTCTATAACATTAGTTTGTAAGCCTTATAGTGTGAAATTTGCATATTGTATTACATAGATTTCTTTGTCAAATGGCATTTTAAGTGAGTTTCAAATTTCAATTGGATTAATAGATAAAGTTTCTTATCCTCAAATTAAGAATAAAGATTAAATTCCAACCTACACCAAGAAGAAATTCATAGATGTCTTGACTTAATGGTAAAGTTTTACTACCATTTATTAGGGTACATAATAGAACCTATAGATATTTCATATCTTATCCTATCTAAATAATAGAAAAGTGGCATCTAAGAGCTTTGTTTTTGGGTCATCAGACAATCTAATTTTGCAGATAAAAATATGACAAATGTTTGTGGGAAGTTTCATATCCTTACCACATGAATGAAAATGACTCTATAAATAGCTCCGTTCAGCCATGTAGTTGTATCCCACAAAGTTAAGGAAACTCAACAACTGACATTTGCCATGGTAATCTATTTTTGTTTTTTTGTTTTATGATGGTTAGCTCAAGTTTAATCTAAACTCCCCTTTTTAGAAAAAGCTGATAATATATACTTGTCCATGTAGGAGTCCTTTGCTATTCTACGCATCATGATCTTGGTTTTAGTAACAATAATTTGTGGTATTGGTGAAGCGGCTCAAATTGAATATTTTAATGTTATGGATTATGGAGCAAAAGGAGATGCCGTTACAGACGATTCTGTGGTAATGCTTTCATATTCTTTGGTTCATGAGAAATTAATTTTTAACCCCCTTTATATTAGGTTTCTTCAATTAAATATCACCTTTGAACTTTAATTCAATTCAGTGTCAATTTGATTCCTATATTTTCTTTTTTATTTAAATAATAAACCCCCTAAACATTAGTCTAATTTTTTTTAGTATCTTATGACATTTAAAAATTATTGATAATTTGAAAAAAAAAATTCATAAATACACCTGCCACGCACGGAATTAAATTCTTTAGGATGAAAAATATAAATAGAAGATTTTATTTGTCACAAACCTTATATATCTAAGGAGTTAATCGTTTAAATTAAAAGTCGAAGAACCAAATACACTCACATAAAAACTTGAGGGTGCATGATATTGAAAATTCCTTATTTTTCTTGCATTTCAAGTATTTCTAGTATATTAAATTATTAATACAATGATACTTTTGTATATGTAGGCATTTTTAAAGGCATGGAATGATACATGTAATTCCGAGATAGATGAACCTACTATGGTTGTTTCAAGAAGGCAATTTTTCTTGCGACCCACGACCTTTCGTGGTCCCTGCAAGTCTAAAGTTCATTTTGCTGTAAGTCAAAGAGAAATATAAAATTTGCTTACATGGATTCTATGATCTAGTTTTTTTTTTTTTTTTGAAAATGATTCTATGATCTAGTTTAATGAGGGGCTTTTCCATTATATTTTTAAAAGAGGTTTCTTGTGTCTCAAAAAGGCTTTCCATTTAGAACAAAATATTATGTTGCTTAGCAATAAGCTTTAAAGTCATAAAAAATTTTACAACTATCGAAATGAAAAATTATTAACTCGTTGGCTCATCCTTGATAGACTCTGTCACTTTTTTTTTTTTTTTTTTTTTTGTCATGGGTAGCCAATGGTTGTATATATGCAAAACCTAATTTATTTTTTAATTTTTCTATATTTCTGCCATTATCAAAAGAAATTTCAACAAAATGACCTCCTACAAGAGTGAGCATTACCGTATACCATAAGTTCATTACCCTTGATTTAAAATTATAAATTCATATAACATATTAAAAAAATAATATTTGTAACAAAATAGATTCTAATTGCATTTTTTAACTTTATGCCAAACATCTTGCCAAATTTAAATCTATTTATAGTCTATTTGAAACTACTTCTAACTTATTGTTCTTAAAGCTCGTTTAAAACTACTTGCTTCCCATTTTTTTAAATTAATTCAAATTTTCTTACTAAAATTTATTATTAATTTAGGTATAAATTTCAATGAAATGATAGCAGTACAAGGTTTTTGGAAGTGTTGACAAAAAGTTCTTGAAAGTGTTGACAAAAAGTTCAAAAACGATATTGTTAACATTAATTTGACTTACTAAAGCTTTGTTTGGGAACGCGGCAGGTTTGCCGTGTTTCCACTTTTCCAGCATTTTTTTTTTAAGCCCCGCATATGTCACTGTTCAGTGGTCATGAACAGTGATTTTAGGCCAATAAACAGTGACATTTACTGTAGTAAACAGTAAAATTTTTTTTTTTTTTTTTTTTTTTTTTTTTTTTTTTCAGTTTTCAGTCTTCAGTTTTCAGTAAAATAAGCGGTATCCAAACGCATACTAAATGTATCTAATTGTTTTTTTTTTTTTTTTTTTGAATTGCATCCATACATATGCAGTAACAATGGAAATAGATATATTAAAATTATTTTTAAAAACTTTTCATAAGTAAAAATAAAAACACTTCAGAGTAAATTTCACGTACGTGAAAAATGGATGACATAGAGATGGGGTTCTTTTGCAGTTATTGGGAGTTTTATTTGCACCTTCTGGTCCAAAGGAATGGAAAGAGTTGAATGATACTGTGAAATTTATAGAATTTGAGTATGTGAATGGGCTCTATATACATGGGGTTGGCCTAATAAATGGTCGTGGAAAGGGTTGGTGGGATATCTCATGCAGACCTTAAGGTATATCACTACACTTTTGGTATATATATTTGCTTTTCTCTACTATATACTTTTGGTAAATTCAAAATTTTGTTATCTAAACATATTTTTCACACTTTAACAAGGTTAATTTTTCAACAGGAATGTGGCAAAGGTGCACCCACGGTACGATTCAAATTTTTATTCTTATTATTATTATTATTGAAAAGTTTTTTGATTTTTGATTATAAAGTATGAAAATTGTTATAAATATTACAAGTTGTAGTAACACATTAGTTTAGAAAATGATTATAATAAACTTCGACTCACAAACCTAACATTATTACTTAATTTGCATCTATGATTTTCGTCTTTATACCAAAATTGTATGGCGTTCTATATTCTCTTTTTGCAGGCACTCAGATTTCATAAGAGCACTGATATCCACATGAGCCAGATTAGAATAATTGATAGTCCCCAAACCCATATTCTGTTATTGGGATGCAATGAAGTTGAATTCCAAGGCCTACTCATAAAATCTCCAGATGGAAGCCCAAACACTGATGGAATTCATATTCAAGCTACAAATAATGTATTCATCAACAGTTCCTTTATTGGCTCTGGTATTTGTCTTTCCTCTTGGCTTCTTCAAAAACCTCTTCATTTTATTTTATTGTATATACGTGAGATTGCATTAATTTCACTGCTTGCATCAAATTAGAGTCGTAGCTGGTTTGGACTCACTCTCAAACCAAAAATCATAATATTTTTTTGGTAATTATTCCATAACACCTTCAATTCAACACTTTAAAATATTAATACAAAGCAACAAAACGAGGATATTTGTTATTTTAGAGATTTTATGGGGTTATTTTGTTCATTTTAAAGATATTAGAAACAATGTAATTAATGTTTTTCTACTGCTCCAAAAACTCAAAAAAAAAAAAATGAGAAAAAAATATTTCTAGAAAATGTTTTAAACAAAAACAAATGAGGCCTACATGAAGAGGACTTTGAACCTGTGTTTTGTTTTATGGGAGAATCAAGCAATGATATGGAACCATAGGGCTCTTAGTGTCCACTCTTTTATTAGTTGATATTTTAGATACAAAAACTATAACTTGATGTTGTTAATTAATATTGGCAAGCAGGTGATGATTGTGTCTCTATTGGAGATGGAATTTCAAACGTAAACATCACTTATGTCACGTGCGGGCCTGGTCATGGAATAAGGTAAGAGACGGGCAAGTACACTATATTAATATATATATATATATATAATTTTTTTTTTAATGATAATTTGTTATTTATCTTCAAATTTACACCTTAGGCCGAAATATTTCGTATTCTTTGGCGGTGTAGTAATTGCAAAACTATGTAAAATTTTGTGTTCGTTATTACTTGTCTTTTTGTACAACATAAATTTAAGATCTTTCGTTTGATTCTTCATTGGTGATAGCATTGGAAGTTTAGGCGGAAGTGGAAATGTGGTAAATGTATCAAACATCCATGTGAGGCATGCTATCTTCAATGGCACACAAAATGGAGCACGAATCAAGACATATCAGGTATGATAGGAGAGCCAAACACTCCTTGACACTTGTAGTCTATGGAGTGGTTATATACAATTAAACTGATTAATTATATGCTCAGTTAGCATACTATAAAATAAACATAGATATTGCAACTATGATTTTTTTTTTTTTTAACACCAAAACAACTAATCCTAATGTGAGAAAACGATATTAACGTGAACATTCTGTATGGGAGGAGCATTACCCATGGTAGATAGAGATTTTACCAATGACACCTATGAAGTATATAAACTATGGCATTATTTTATTTTCTTGTAGACCAGATTGATAATATTAATTCAATCTTTTGTAGACTGGGAGAGGTGAAGTTCGGGATGTTGAGTTTTCTGATATAAAATTCATAGACGCTGGAAATCCTATAATCATCGACCAATACTATTGTGGCAACCCTAATGGCTGCCCACCAACAGTAAGTCAATCTAGCTATTAGTACTACTAAGTTTAGAGAAATATGCATGTTTGATTGAATATAGTACGTACAAATATTTGAGCTACAGAATCTTAACACTAGAAAGAAATGTGGTATTTGTTGTGTACTAATAGAATGTTGGAGTTCAAATAAGCAATGTGAGCTACACAGACATGTATGGGACATCAAAGGCCGATATAGCAGTCAATTTTAATTGCAGTGGAAATGTTGCTTGCACCGACATCAAATTGGAAAATATCAACTTGACATCTTCAACAATTGGGAAGCAAGTCACTTCTAGTTGCAACAATGCTTATGGAGAGGCAAAAGGAACGATTGAACCCAAGTCCTGTCTAAGTTCGAAAACTTGAAAGTAGCCAATGTTGCCCTTTCTTTTCATTAATATTGAATAATGTCGTTGGATATTATGATTATCTTGCTATAGTCATATATATTATATTAAAATTGAAGCAGAATAAAAATTCAAATTAGTTTCTTAGTTGTTTAATTTTATGTTACGTATTCAATTTAATTTTCTTAATGTTAATGTCAAGCAATTCATTCTTAATACTTAACACAAACAGAAAAAAGCATGAAAGCTAAGATGAGTATCTCACTCACCACTTACAACCTAGTTCCTATTTATGTCTTCGTATAACTAATCAGTAAAAATCTATATTATTTCTTGGGCTTAAAGGCTAGGCAGACATTTTATTTCTCATAGATTCATTAATCTCATAAGATATGCATCAAATCACTCATAAAAAGCTTCACTAGATTGATGCGGACGACCAGACTGAATCCTAGATTGGGGATGTTGAGAATGAATATATTTGACCACAATTGATTGCCCAATGACTGCATTAAAATTCACGCAAGAGACAATTTTAACGCTACATTTTTTTTGTTATTGTTTTTTTTTTTTTTTGGTAAATTATAATTCACCTCATGTTAACAAGTTTTTTTAAGTGTTCCATTTTGATCTTTTTAAGTTTTAAGTTAAAATGAAATTGTTTGTAATACTTTGTACGGAATCCTAACAATTTCATTTTAATCCAAAATTTAACAATTGAAAATTTTGAGTTAAAAATTGTATTTGGGCCAAATCGCAAAGAAATAAATTGTAATTTTTTTTCCTTTTATTAAAAACCCCCCTAAAAAACTAGGTTAAATACTTTGATTGTAATACACTTCTCCCCCAAAAATAACACCGTCTTAAAAGATCCTTCAATTCTAAAAAATTAAAAAAATTCGAACATTTACTGTCTTAAAAAATCTTAGACTGATTGACCTATACTATACTACACCATTTCCATGTGCATCTTCTTCCTCTTTTTTTTTTTTTTTTTTTTTTTGAAAGGCAGCATAAATTTAAGTATAGTAGAGCCCAATTGCATAACTCTTTCCGAACTTATATAACAGAAAATAAAAAAACAAAACAAACAAAGAAAAGCTTAAAGTGAGGCTTCCCTCCCCCCCCCCCCCCCCCCCCCCGGTCCTTAGCTAGAGAGCTTTTTAAAGTGGAAGCAAGAGAAAAATAGGTAAATGCAAAGAATTTATGTAATTTGGCCTAAAGGCCTATGTATACAATGAAAATTAATCCTTGATGATTACATATTTACTACATAAATTGTGTATTAAAATGAACCCTTAGAAAGATATCTATGGCAGTCTAAATCTTAGACTTACTAGAGTTACAAGACTTATCAAAACAAGTAAAATTAGGATTGATTCTCAAATTTTTTTAATTAAAAAAATACGTTTAGAATCAGGATTTCTTTGCTTGCACACACAGCGAGATTAGGATTGACTTGAATATTTATAGTTGAAAGGTGTGGGGAGACATCTTCCATCCACACTAATAAACCTATGTCATATATTGCATGTTTAGCAATGTCGTAAACTACAAAGTTACCTTCACAATGAACATGAGAATAACTAATTTTCCTAAAGGCCTCTATGATGAACTTTGCATCTTGTATCAAATGACCAAAGGATGTTGTCAAGCTAGTCTCATCTCTTAGAGAATTAATAATGATCTCTGAATCTCCTTCTAGCATTGCTAAAACGACATCGACTTCCAAAGAAAATTCTAAAGCTCTTGCAATTGCTATAGCTGTTATGGTTCTACAATCCAACTTCCAAGATACATCGTCTTTGAGAAAATTTTTTTTTGAAATTCAGTACTTTTGATTGATGGTTTATTTTCATTGACAAAACTTTATTTTGTATACAAAAAGTTGCATATAAAAGTTATGACCTAGCAATTCAATGATTGATGTAACTATTATGACACTTCTAAAGAAAGCATAGGGCTAAGTGCATTTACATCATTCTTAACAAAATTTTAGCAACAATGAGTAAGGGGAGTGGATGATTGTGACTAGGCGCAAGCCGATGAGTAAGGCACGTGACAAGCCTAGCAAAGTGAGCATGAGCCAAACTGATGAGTCTTCCTCTGTATGATAAGACTTCACCTAGGGTAGTGGAGCTAGAAAGGGTAGCGGGAAAAAGGAAGGCATCACAATCCCAGGCTGCCATGACACCTAGAGAGGAGGGTAGGACTAACCAGTCCCATCAAAGTAAATTAGTTGATGGAAAGAGTTCCAAGAGGAGTGGAACTCATGTCAACCATAACCAGAAAAATAAAGTTACCGTTGAAAGCCAAAGGAAGGACGTAGGCCTAACTAGAGATAGTATATTTGTTTTTGGGGCTAGTGTAGGCCCTTCGAAATTAAATGGGCCAAGCCAAGGCCCATGGCTTTTAACTAAGGCAAATAAGTTAGAGGAGGGGTTAAAAGTAACGTTTGAGGGTGCTCATAGTAAAGCACTAGGAAACAGCAACAATGGAGAAAATAAAGAGCTGGGTAATCTTTTACAAGGGCAAAATCATTCCGATTGGATATCAGAAAATCCAATGGATAAGATAGGATCCAACGGAGGTGTGGGGGTGGTTCGATTTGGAATTGATGTTAGCGTGGAAGAATATGTTCCCTTTAACAAAGGAGAGCAGAAGTCTGGGTTATCTTCCCCTGAAGAACAAAGCTTGGGAGATCATGCCAAATCCATGGTGGAGATTTCTTAAGGACAGGCCAGTGGTGCATGCCCCTCCAATGGCAAGCTCAAGCTCATCAGTGATAAAATTAGAGATGCTAACCTCGGAAAAATTTCTAACAAAGGCAAAAAAGGTATGGGTGGAGCCAGTGATTACAGAGAGGAAGATCCTTCAACACAAACCTGTGGGATGCTCTATGAAAGGGAATTTGCACAAGGTGAAGATGATTCAGTTCGCCGAGGCCGAGATTAGTGGCACCATCCTCATCAGAGCAACACAAGAGATGATGGGGATTATCAACCACTTGGTGACTCTGTTTCATGAGAAATTGGAGAGGAAGCCAAAGATGATGGCGACATGTTGGTTGAGAGACACTGAGGACTTCCCTTCCGTGGTGTGCTTTGATTCCTCTAATACCCCATTTAAGATCATGAATATTTTAATTTGGAATTGTAGGGGTGCTATGAAACCCCAATTCAGGAAAACAGTGATAGATTTAGTGGAGTGGCATGCTCTTATTCTCATGGTTATTATTGAAACTAGGATGAGTGGTTCAAGGGCTTTAGAGATAATTGAGATTCTGCCTTTTGATGGGGCGGAAGTGACAGAAACAATTGGTGTTGCTAGGGGCATCTAGTTGCTCTGGAGAACTGATTTGGTGTAAGTGGATGTTCTGGCTACAACAGAGTAGGAGATTCATGCCATTATCCGGGTACGATCTCAAACTCTTAGCTGGATTATTAGTGCCATTTATGCTAGTCCTAGGTTTGCAGAAAGATGCATGCTTTGGGAAAATCTTAAATTGATATCTAATTTGCATGACCTCCTTTAGGCTCTTATGGGAGATTCTAATGAGGTTATCTCTGAAGGGGAAAATCTGGGGCCAATCCTATCTGTCAAAGAAGGGTGAGGGCTATTCTTGACTGTATGAATAAGTGCCAAATGATGGACTTGGGCTTTTCAAGGCCTAAATTTACCTGAACTAATAAGAAAGAATTAGGGGGTCTTATCTAATGCAGGCTCGATAGGTGTTGGGCCAACCCTAGTTGGAAAGCCTCCTTTCCTGAGGCTAATGTGACTCATTTAGCTAGAATGAACTTGGACCATTTCCCTCTTCTGTTGAATTTATATCCTAATCTTGTGGGCAATTCAAATAGACCTTTTAGGTTCCAGCCCATGTGGCTTAGTCATAGAGATTTCCCTTCTAGGGAGGGAAGAGGATTTATCTGGTGCTATTACTAGATTCACTCAGAAGGCCCAAACCTGGAATAAAGAAGTTTTTAGGAACATTTTTGTGAGGAAAATAAAAATTATGGCCAGGTTGCTTGGCACTCAAAGAGCTCTTGCCAACAACCCTAATAATTTTTCTTATAATTTTACAAGATCAGCTTACTGAAGAGTATAATGTGATTCTCCAACTTAAAGAAGAGCTCTGGGCAATGAATCTAGGGTCAATTGGACCATTTTTGGGGAGAGAAATGCAACTTATTTCCACATGCCTACCATAACTAGAAGGAGTAAGAATAGAATCACCAGCATTTTGAATGATGAGGGAGTTTGGACACACACTGTGGAGGAAGTAAAAGAGATTTTTATTAAATATTTTGAAAGGCTCTATCAAACTGACCAGGTTGTCTGCTTATTGGTCCAGAACTGGGAAACTGAATGGTGCTCGAGATTAAGTGATGCTGAAGCTAACTCTTTGGCTTTATTGCCTTCTAATAAAGAGATATGGGAGGCCCTCAAATCCATGAAGCCATACAAAGCCCCTGGTAGTGATGGAATTCATGCAGGCTTCTTCTAGAGGTTCTGGCTTGTGGTTGGAAATTCAGTGAAAAGTGAAGTGAAGAGTATCTTTGCTAACCAGAGGGCGCCTGAATATTTTAATCAAACTTTAATTGCTCTAATTCCCAAGCAGTTGGGTCCGGAGAAAGTGAGTCAGTATAGGCCAATAAGTTTATGTAACACTGTTTATCAAATTGTCTCAAAAATTCTTGTTTAGAGAATTAGACCTCTACTTCCTAACCTCATCTCTCCCATGCAAGCTGCTTTTCTTGAAGGAAGAAGAGCCTCATATAATGTGATCATTGCCCAAGAACTGGTTCACTCTATTGGGAAGAGAAAAGGCAAAGAGGGGTATATGGTAGTGAAGATAGATTTGGAGAAAGCATATGATTGTCTAGAGTGGAGTTTCATTAGGTTGGTGCTTACACATTTTGGATTCCTTGAAAATATTATTCAACTTATCCTTAGTTGTGTCTCATCTACCTCAACTTCCCTTCTATTCAATGGAAGTAAGCTCCCTACCTTCTACCCTTAAAAAGGGATCAGGCAAGGTGATCCCATATCACCTTATTTGTTCATTTTATGCATGGAATTTCTTGGGGCTCAGATAACAAAAATGTGTGAGGAAAAAAGGTGGGATATGATAAGAGCTTCTAGGAGGGGGCCTAGCTTTTCCCATGTTTGCTTTGCAGATGATATTATGCTTTTTGCTAAAGCAAATGCTAAGAATTGTGAAGCCATTCTTGAAGTTTTTGAAAACTTTTGCAATATGGTAGGACAGAAGATTAACTATGGAAAATCTTGAGTCTTTTTCTCACCAAATGTCACTACTAGGAGGAAAAGGGATGTGTGTAGAAGGCTGGGAATTATGGCTACCAATAATCTTGGAAGATACTTGGGTTTTCTCATCATTCACAAAGGTAGAGTGGGTAATGCTTTCAACTTTATCTTGGACAAAGTCCAAAGTAAGCTTGCTAGTTGGAAAACAAATCTATTGTCAAGGGCAAGAAGACTTGTGATTGTTAAATCTGCTGCGGCTCCTATTGCAAATTATTACATGCAATGCCATAGCATCCCTATTAAAGTATGTGATTCTATTGATAAGATAATAAGGGACTTCATTTGGGGATCAACTAAGGAGAAGAGGAGGATGAACATGGTTAAGTGGAGTACCATTACTCTACCTAAAGAGCTTGGTGGGTTGGGGTTATATTCAATGAAGCATAGAAACCTAGCTATGTTAGCTAAGTTATGTTGGAGACTTGCTCATGAGGAAGGGATGCCATGGGCAAGAATGCTACAAGCTAAATATTTGTGTCCTAACAGGATGACTGAAGAGGGAAGGAAGTTTCCTTGCTCTTGGATTTGGGCTACCTGTAAAAGGGGGGGGGGGGGGGACCAATTTATGTGAAAGGTCTGAGATGGATTGTGAAGAATGGGGAATTAGTAAATATGTGGATGGACTTTTGGCTTCCTAAAAGGAGGTTAAGAGAGCTCATTGAAGGACCCCTTACCAGGGGGGAGGCTGAACTAACAGTTAAACAATGCTTTGATAAGAACAATGATTGGATCCCATCTAGCATCTCTTTTGATCTTCCTGAAAGTGTTCTAAGTTCTATTTTGGCCACTCCCTTCTCTTTTGACCCCCACTTAGTTGATGAACTCTTGTGGTTCTCCCTCAAATCAGCTTATCTCATTGCTAGGGGATTAAACCCCTTGAATCTGAACACTATGTCATTCAATTGGGTTTGGAAGACTGAAACTCCTTCTAAGGTTCAGTTCTTCATGTGGCTTTATCTACATGGTAGCTTACCCACGGCTGAATTTTTGGGTTCAACGGGTTTAATTCTTGATCCGGTGTGTAAAATATGTAGTAGGGAGATTGAGTCTATTGAACATCTATTCAAGGGCTGTGAATTTGCCCACAACTTCTGGCAGCAACTACAAGTTCCTATCTGCACTAGTAGCTCTTTTGCCCTTCCATTTAAAGAATGGATGGAAACTAATTGCAGGGACCTAACAAAGGCCACAGTGAAAGGCATACCTTGGAAAATTAGTTTTCCTTTAGGGCTTTGGCAGCTATGGCTACATATGAATAATTATGCTTGGTGTAAAACCCATTTTCTTCCCTACATTTTCATGCGATTCTCACTTTAGTCCCTAACTTTTTTTTCCACCGCTATTAGTCCCTGAAATCCAAAAAGCAATCTCATTTTTATCCTTACCGTCAGTGCCCTAATGGCAAAGTCCTACGTGGTAAATGGAACACTCTACTAGCTGACGTGGCGCTGATGTGGCACTGATGTGACGATTAAAATATTATTAAAAAAAATTATTTTTTAATAATATTTTAATAATATTAAAAAAATTTAAAATGTTGAAAATACCAAATAATATTTTTTAATAATGTTTTTCAATGCCACATTAGCGCCACGTCAGCTAGTAGGGTGTTCCGTTTGCCACGTAAAACTTTGCCGTTAGGGCACTGACAGTAGGGATAAAAACGAGATCGCTTTTTGGATTTCAGGGACTAAAAGCGGTGGAAAAAAAAGTTAGGGATCAAAATGAGAATCGCGTGAAAATGTAGGGACAAAAATGAGTTTTACGCCATTATGTTTTTAGGACAGGTATTGTAGACAATTAGTGCTAGAAAAAATGTTTGAGGTACAGCGCTAAATGTTATGCTATTGGACTTGAAGCAAAGATCAGGCCGTCCAAAGCTATCGTTCCTATGGGATGGGAAAAGCCTCTGAGGGGCTGGTTGAAGCTTAACTCTGATGGTTCAGCTCTGAAGAACCCAGGTAAGGCAAATGGAGGAGGTTTATTTCATGACCATGAAGGTAAATGGGTGAAGGGATATGCTAGAGGGATCAGGCACACCAACAGTTTCATGGCTGAACTGTGGGCGTTGAGATATGGTTTAAATCTAGCTAGGGAGATGGGATTGAACAACCTTATCATTGAACTTGATGCATTGAGTATTGTTTTGCTTATGAATAATGAAGCTGAAAATATCATGATGGAACCATTGCTATTTGATTGCAGAAGCCTCTTGAAGCATATCCCAAACAAGTGCGTAATTCATGCCTACCGTGAAACCAATCAATGTGTGGATGCTTTGGCTAAGTTAGGAGTGCAATCCTTCACCCATTTTGTTGTTTTTTGTAACCCACTGCTTGTGGTGGAGACTTTGGTAGCTTTTGATAAAGCTAACATGTTTTGTAATAGACTTGTAAATTCCTAGTTTAATGTTTATATCGTGGTTTACCGAAAAAAAAAAATAAAAAAAAAATTTTAGCTAAATTAACTAAAAAAAAACTTTATTTTTACTAATTTAACAAATACACTCATACATCAGTCTCAATATTTATTTATCTACTTTATTTACATTTTTTTTCTCTCTCCAAAAATAAATAAATTTTTTATCCCCCTCCTCACCCACCGGTCCCACCCCTTTCCCAACAACCCAGAGTGGACTCTACAGCTAGCCAGTGGGCCCTCCATTAGCAACACCACCAAACCCCTATTATCGAGCTTTGTCACAAACTCCACTGTTAGTGCTTTGCCCCAAACTCAACTTTAGCTTCAAGCACCAAACCTAGTTATCGGCAAAACCCACCTTCAAGCACCAAACCCAATTGCACCACGAAGCATCACCAAACCCACAAATTATTGCCAGCTGTTGAAACCCATCTACCGCCATTACTAAATAGATTTGTGGGAGAGAGAGAGAGAGAGAGAGAGAGAGAGAGAGAGAGAGAGAGAGAGAGAGAGAGAGAGAGAGAGAGAATATTTTTATTAGTATTAGCAAGGTCTTTGACTCGTTGGTTATGGCAAGGTAATGATCAATGTTAAATTTTTTTAGTAATTTGTTAAGATTGATACGTGGGTTTTCTGTAAGTTTTTAGCTAAAACTTTAATATTAGGCTAGTCAAATGCTCTAACATTTAAGAATTATTATTTATTTATTTTTTTAACCGGTGCATTTGAGAAGAATTACACAAGTCATTTATTAAAATATAACTAGTGTGTAATTCCGTGCATATACACGGGTACATTTAAAAACAATCACAATTACATATTATATATATGATTATGTTTTTTATAGTTTATTACATTGGACTTCTCATTTTCTACATTAAATTAACTAATTTGGCACCAAAAATTTAAAAATTTAGATTAGATGGGGCACGCGGAACAAAATTAAACTCTAATTGAAATTCAATTTTTACCTAAATTAATTTATTTGGCACAAAATTCTAAAATTTAGATTTGATGAGATACGTGGCATAAAATTAGACACAAATTGAATTCTAATTGAAAATTTAATTGGATTTTCTCTTTACTTTACCTATTATTATATATATAGATTATACAAGTAATTTTTATCTCAAATATGGAAACTAAGATTTTTTTTTTTTTTTTTTAAGGAACAACTAAGATTTTCTATATGTATGCGAGCACGAATTTTCGACAAAGTTTTTATAATTATTTTTATAGTTCTTTAAAAATAAAAGTAAAGGTGAAATTTTTATTATTATTTTTTTTTATATAAGGTAGTCTACTACGATGTGACGTGGATTTTTTTTACTGTGTTTGTGTCTCATGGCATAAAATTTAGATTAGATGAGATACGTGACATAAAATTAGACACAAATTAAATTTTAATTGAAAATTTAATTGAATTTTCTCTTTACTTTACCTATTATTATATATATAGATTATACAAGTAATTTTTATCTCAAATATGGAAACTAAGATTTTTTTTTTTTTTTTTTTAAGGAACAACTAAGATTTTCTATATGTATACGAGCACGAATTTCCGACAAAGTTTTTATAATTATTTTTATAGTTCTTTAAAAAGGAAAGTAAAGGTGAAATTTTTATTATTATTTTTTTTTATATAAGGTAGTCTACTACGATGTGACGTGGATTTTTTTTACTGTGTTTGTGTCTCATGAGTCATCCTGACGTGTCTCTCTCTAAGGCTTCCACCATTATTTAAAAAAAAAAAAAAAAACCTAACCGAAGCCCCAAGTTAGATACAAATTCAAAAAAGTTTTTAGCATTCATTCAGATTCAAACCAAAAACCCTAAACTCTTAACAAAAAAAATCTCTGGAATCAGAGTAATTGGGATTGTTGTTTGTTGTAATCGTATACTGTAGATTGTTGAAGACGAAGACGAAGACGAAGACGATAACATGTCTGCTATTGTGTGTGGAAGCAAGAGATCGTTCTTCGAAGAGCTTCCAGGATCGCCTCCTGTATCCAAGAGGCTACGCTGTGCCTCTTCATCTTCATCTTCATCTTCCCCACCTCGGTTCACTCCGCCTTCTCTTATCGATCAACTCCGCTCTGTCTTTCCTCACATGGATTTCCACGTACTGTTTCTCATCACATTTATTCTCTTCAATCATTATTTTTATTTTTTACTAATTTATTGTAAATTATTAGATTTTTATTTTATATTTTGTGGGTTTTGATAGAAAAAAAAAGTTTCAACTTTTAAACATTGTATTGATTGGAAGTCTATAGATTTTTTAGTTTGTTTTGATGTTAAAAGGTTAATGGGGACTTGAGGCTGAGGTTGTCCTGCTTCTGCATTGTTCTTAGAATCTAATTTCATCAGAGATGCTTCTGTACAACCTTAAAATTGTATTCAGTTGTATGCAATTGGGAAGCATGCTAATTGTGTGTAAGATGATTATTATACATTGTTGTGGATTCCTGCTCTGCTCTGTGTGTAAATGTACCGTCGAATTGATTGATCACTTGATACTTCAATTAATCGTTGCTTAAGACCTTTGGTCTTTTGTATTTACTGTATTTTGTAGTTAAATGGGCGATGGTCCCAGTGTAGTCAAAGGTGAAAAGCGCCCTTAAGGCGCCAAGGCCTTTTATCGCCCAAGGTGATGAGGTGCCTTGAGTGAAGCGAGGCGCCAAATTCTAAATATAGTTATTTTGCATATACAGTTCCAATCTAATGTATTTGATGTTTAAGAATATTATGGACAAATCTCTGACTCTGTTCCTGATGGATAGGAGCTGGTCTATAAAACTAGTTTTTGGGTTTGAATCCCAACAGAGCCTATGTTTGTGACAAACAATTAATACATGCATAATGCATCATACTCATAAATCACTGTTAAAAAATTAGTCTCCATCCAAATAATGGCCCAAAAGGTGTCTAACGTGTGCTTTTGTTGTCAAGGAATATGTTTCGAAGGCATAGAAGAGGTGTGATCTGGATCACAGCCCTTTGTCTTATATAAATGGTTTGCAGAGATGGATATAATCACACTTTCGACGGTGTGGAGTTCTGTACCTTTTATTTCTAAGAACTTTGTATGAGTACCGAGTAGTCTGTTGCATTTAGCATTATTGCTTCTCATTCTTTTTTAGATGTCATTGACTATAGTAAATTGTTTTTCCTAATGATACTCTGTAGTATGCTTCTTGTATGCTTAGGTTCTTCTCTGAGAATATTGTTAAATATTTTTCTTATCAAGGGTTGTATAGATATTAAATTAGAGTTTGTGGGATAGGTTTTGAAGTTTTTTGAGCAAAAAGCCTGAAGTGATGATTGCATTATATGTTCATTGGTCTCTGATCTGTCATGGTCACCAAGTCATTTGTGTGTATAATGCTAGAGACATAGAGTCTTGTCATTTCTTTTCCTGTATAACATTATTATTGCAAGATGAACTCCCTACTTAGAGGGCATAAGATGTAGTGCTTATTGAAAATAGTTTCTTTGGGCTGGAAAGATCCTGTTATGGTTTTTCTATCCATTAAAGGCTGCATCCTTGTTAAGTTGGTTGTCGTTATGTGGAGTATATTTGCTCATCTAATAATTTTGTTAAAACTACATTCTGTTTCCATGTTTAATTTGTTATATTGGAAAAAAGTGTTCCCACATGGTTGCTGATCCATTGTCAGGCAATATTGTTTTTCCATCTTTCTAATTATATGATGATTTTACTGTTCAGATTCTTGAGAGAGCTCTGCAAGAATGTGGTAATGATTTGGATGCTGCCATCAGGAGCCTGCATGAGCTTTGCTTAGGATCTGCAGAGAGAAATTCAGTTTCTGCTGAAGTATCAGATGTAAATGTGGAGAAGGGTATGTAATTCGCTACCATCTACATAGTCTTTCATTAAAATTAACACCTTCAAGTAGATGGTGAGTTTTTGCTAATTGCCACTAGTCTTGTCAGTAACCAATCTACCTATTTGCCATTCAGTGTGGTTTTGAGCTCTGAATTTGTATCAACAAACATAAAAAATATATATATATATATATATATTTAAGGAATTTGAATTTTTTTTTTTTTTTTTGATAAGTAAGAAACATGAATATATTATAAAACTGCTAAATACAAAAAAAGCACTAGCAAAACAAGTACAAGAGAAAGCAAAGAAGAGAAAACAAAAGACTCCTAAAAGCAAAGAAGGAGAGAGCTAAGGAAAGAAGGAAGAGAATCAATAGATGTGAGTCCCCAAGCCCTAGCCCAGTCAAAAAGGGAGCCAGAGAAGAGAGCAAGCAATTGGTCACCGGATCTATCTAGATCCTCAAATGTCTACCTATTGCATTCCTTCCAAATGCACCACATCAAACACAAAGGAACTAAATTCCAAATGTGAGAAGAGTGTTTCCCCAACCAATTTCACCAACTAAAAAGAAAACCTGCCACCGTACAAGAGGGAACCCAAGAAATCCCAAAGGTTCTATAGGCAAAGCACCATAGCCGATAGGCCTTTCCGCAATGCAGCAACAAATGATCTACTGTCTCCCCACAACGACACATAATGCACCAATCAACGAAGTTAAAGCTATTAAGTCTCAAATTATCTCCTGTGAGGATCCTATCCCATGCTGCTATCCAAACAAAGAAAGAGATACGCCGAGGTGCCTTAACCTTCCAGATACCTTTCCAAGGAAATACAAAGGAGGAAGAGACATGTAGCCTATGATAATATGATCGAATAGTGAAATCCTCGTTCTTTGTCAACTTCCATCTCATACTATCACCATCATTCCCAAGAGGTAAAAAGGGTGCCAAGAAACGAAAGAAGTCATCCACCACGTCTGCCTTCCAATCATTCGGGCCCCGAATGAAACGAACATTCCAAGTTCTCCTATTCCCTGCTCCTTGACTCAACAAAGAAGATTCTACGGAAGCTTCTTTGTTTGCAGCAAAATTGAACAAGACCGGAAAAGTCAAATGGAGAGGAAGATCTCCACACCACCTGTCTGTCTAGAATTTCACTCTATCTCCCACCCCAATCTTAAATTGGATATTTTTGCTAAACATTTCCCAACCCATCCAAATACTTCTCCACACTCCACACCCATAAGCACCTCTTCCCAACTTAGAGGTCCATCCCCCCCATTCTTCCCCAAATTTCAAAGCTACCACCCTCCTCCAAAGCCTATTCTCCTCGATCCCAAAACGCCAAAGCCACCTTCCCAAAAGGGCTTTATTAAAAGTGGTCAACTTTCTAATACCCAAACCGCCATTAGCAATAGGCATACACACCTTATCCCAACCCAATAAGTGTGTCTTAGAGTCACCCCACAAGAAGTCCCTTTGCAGCTTCTCAATCTTGTTCGCCACATGCGTGGGAATGGTGAAAAGAGATAAGAAATAAGTAGGAAGGCTAGAAAGCGTGCTTTTAAGCAAAGTCAGTCTGCCACCTTTAGACAAATACAACTTCTCAATTTGAATTTTAAATCTCTCAAATTTACCTTTATATCCTTAATTTGTCTTATTATTATCAATTAGATATTGAAGTACAAAAAAGTGAACACGAAAAAGGTTTTTTTCAGTAATATATATAGATACAAGGCAAGCTAAATTGGATGGTATGGTTCTTTTCATTTCTATGTTGTGTCAAGGGAGTTTGCTTATCAAAGCACAGATTTAGGGGGATGGAGCTTGTGAAGGCAAAAGATGTGGATTAGAATAAGGGGAGGCCCTAGTTGGTGAGACTGTCTTAAAATAGTGATATGCCAGCCTCTTCACGTACTCTCTAACTATACCCATTTACCTTGAATGCCTTAAGAAGTCCCTTGCTAGCCATTAGGCTTTAGACAACAAAAACAAATTTCTCTTGTCTTAATATCATGTTTGATGTTACTCTAAGGGGTAGATCAATAGGTTGGGGACAACCTCGCATGAAGTAGGGGTCACTAGTTTGAATCTCCCCATTCCCCTCCTCTTAGGGCCATAGCATACATATTAAAAAATCATGTTTGGTGATATTCCCAATCATTGCCTTAAATGTCCTATTGCGTAAATAAGCAATTTCATTCATGGTTTGCTTTTGAAGACCTCTTCTTTTGAAGAATTTTTCATTGTCATCTGAACTCTTATCTCTCCAATTGTAACTTGTCTTCAACAAGAACTTCATTGTTTATAATTATATGATTTTGTATTAGATAGTGTTGTCTATGAGTTGTTTGCTTTAACTTGCATTCTTTATGGTGATTGGTGACTTGTACCTTGGTAGGAAAGAATTTGATAGTTGTTTGCAAAATTGATAGGTAGATTGCCGGATGATGAAAATTTTGTTGCCCCTGATCATTCGTCAGTGCCAAACAACCTTCCCATGGAAGGTGTGGAATGGATCGACTTATTTGTGAGGGAAATGACGTGTGCTTCTAGTATGGATGATGCCAAAGCACGTGCTACAAGATTGCTAGAAATTTTAGAGAGGTCCATCAGCTCACGTGCTTGTGCTGAGGCAACACAAAATGTCCACAAGGTATGTATAATTTTGTGTCAAAGTTAATTTTTTATATATGATATTAGCAATATATGATGGTAGCAATTGGTCGTGCCAATGTCGAGAAGAAACTTTTACATGGGACACCCTTAACTATCGGAGCGTTGTAAATATTAAGCATTTTCTTGGGGGAAAAGCTACTTCTAATACCGGACTAATGATTTGAGCCATATATCCCTTGTTTTTTCATTCTGGGAAACTCTAGAATCAGTAGTAGTAGGATTCGTTTTCTATAAAAAAATAATATGATGAAATTTGCAAAATTATTTATTATATAATAGTTGAAACCTTTTTAACCATTATATTAATGTAATTAATGGTGTTTAATGTGGATAGAAGCTCTTTGTTGTGATGATTTTTCAACAAAACTCCTATTCTTATCAAAAGCCATGTGTTAGTGTGAAGCATGCATAGAAAATGTTGGGCAATGTGTGCCATACAGTGGCATTCATTTTACCCAACATTATATTTTAAAATAGTTCCAAAAATATGATGTGGCAAGCAGAACTTGGATTTGGTGCATCTAATATGAACCAACTAAGGTCCTGCCTTTTTGTAAATTGACCCTTACAAAGGGTTTAAGAGGTAATTTGACGCAACTTTGGAAGATTAATTTGTTACTACTATGCAAATTCACCTATTTAAGACTTATTTTATGGGGTCCACTTTTGAAGTTCAAATTGAAGTAAAAGTTGTGTGGTTGTAAAGGTCTAGTTATGTGTTAAAACAGTTTTTTATCATTAAGTTATGGTAAATTTTGAATTCAGGGGCAAAATTCTAATCTTTGCAATTCCTACAAATTGAGGATTTTGGTGTCAATTTTAAAATTTTCAAGGAATCTTAAGTATTTTAGGTTTTCTTTACTTTGGGTCTAAGATCCCTTGATTAGTTTGTTGGTCAAAATTAGGAATCCTAATACTACTAGAACAAAAAAAAAGAGTCCTTGTATATTAATTTTGCTATTCTACTAAAAGGAGTTGAGTAATAAAGATATTGAGTGTTTTAAGTATTGAGGTATGTTGGCTTTCTCGTATTGCATTCTTCCTGTCTCTTCTCTTCTTATTCTCTTCTTTGTGGTGCTGTTCACAGGTACTATTCATATATCCCCCAAACACCACAAAATTATCTCTTTTCCTTCTTCCTTACAACCCCAAAGCAAGCCCCTTTATAAAGCCCTAAAAACCCTGCATGTACTTTTGTCTATCAAATACCTATAAAGTAACTCATTAAACCACTCTTTAATTCTTATCACAACACCATAACCCTTTCTTCAATAATTCTAAACCTAAGAGTATAAATCCTTCTTACTCTAAACCTACCTAATCACATGTAGACAAATTTCCCAATTGTCCTACATCAAAAGCCCCACAATATAATGAGAATATATCAAAGAGAAGGTAATAGGCTTGAAGTTGGACAAGAATATAGCAAAGAGAAGCCAATATGAATGAAGTTGGAAGAATAAAATATCAATTTCTAGGCTCTAAGGGACTCAATTGAAGCTATTAAAACAACAACAACAACAAACAAAGCCTTAGTCCAATACTTGGAGTCAGCTATAGATCTCTACAGATTAGTTAGGGTCGGTCATATGGATTCTTTTTCGCCATTCTATTCTATCTAAAGTCATACGCTCTATTACTCTCTTAATTGACATTGTTAGAAATATGATTAAATGATCAAATTCACCCTTTCCTAACAACTTGAGTTTTTGAAAGAATCGGTATTTTAACATGGTCTCAAAGCAGGAGATCCTGAGTTCTATCCCTGGCTTTACTCTACCTCCTATTTAAAATGTTAAAAATCCCATCCATTTGGCTTATTAGGAGGGGGAGCTTTTGGGAGAATCAATATTTTTATAGACACGTGCTTTTATTTTTATTTTATTATTATTACTTCTATTAATGTGATTTTTTGTCTTCCTTTTCCTTTTTTTGTTCCCTCAACTAATCAATAGATGCCATTATCAACCTTTAATTACCCTGGTTTCTTAGTCATTCACTTCCATTTAACAAATAAATCTGAACCATGTAATTTCATTAAAGACAATAGGGAACAAAGTACATATTGCCCAACAATTCTTCTAAGAAGCCTGTAATACAATTAAGTCTATGAAATTATACACACTAGATGGTCTACATCCATCCAAAGACATCCAAATTACAAGAGACCCAACAACTCATGATTTCATCCTTCCTGTTAGATAAATCCTGCTCCTACAATGTCCTATCTGCATATTGCATGTAGCATGTTGGAACTATATTCCATGCAATATTTTTTTGAAGAGCTATGATTTTGCCTCCATATTGAGCTTTCTGTTCATGTTTTCCATTCTACTCTTAACACCATAAATACAAAGTCCCAAACTCCCTAGATATTGGGCAATATAAAAAAGAAAATGGTCAATAGACTCAGTCCTCCCATTTGCACATACAATTCTGATCTGTCAAAGTCGTCCCCTTTTTAATAAGATAGAATAATAAGATTATCTATGGTGAGAACTTTCCCCAAGGTCACAATCCATATCAAATAACGTTCCAAGGAAAGCAATGCATTTCAATTAGCCTTCCAAGGAAAGCTAAACATGATTGTCCCTATTAAAGCCTAATAATACCATTTTTATTAAGCTTCCAAATACCTTATCCACCATTGCCACTTAAATCTTGGCTGAATATAGCAGGTCAAAAGAATTAGCAAACTATTCTAACTTCCAATCTTGAGAGCTTCGGAAATAAAGACAATAAGACACTTTTTGCAAGTACATCATGCCCAATCGAATTCTATCATCTTTACCAACCACAAAGTCAATCTCATAGCCCATGTGAATTGGAGAGTCCCATGATCCCAAGAGAATTGGAGAGTCCAATCCCTTTCTCCTACCTCAGATATTATTGTTGTTAACTTTGATGCAGGATGAAAGCGTTAATGGGTTCTGATACAAATTTTAATGTAGGATATTTGGGAATTCAGTACTAAATTAGATTTTTTGATGAAATCTTTAAGGTTTCTTGAATATGGATTGATGTTTAAGGACTTAGGTAAAGAAAAGATTGAATCTTGAACAGTTTGATGGCTGTTTGGTGTTACAAC
This sequence comes from Lithocarpus polystachyus, assembly GCA_033629205.1. Taxonomy (NCBI): domain Eukaryota; kingdom Viridiplantae; phylum Streptophyta; class Magnoliopsida; order Fagales; family Fagaceae; genus Lithocarpus; species Lithocarpus polystachyus. The sequence goes on along the minus strand of CM066166.1, from coordinate 33,793,363 downwards.
GGTGAATATAGAAGAAATAAAGAAAGGAAACAATAGGCAATCACACCTAGGTTTCCTTAAGCAATCATAGTTAGGTAGGAGAAGGCAATCACACCCTCAAAGCTTAAAATAAGTTGCTGGAGTTTTTATTAAAATAAATCTTTCTATCAATACTATTCCTACAATAAAGCCTTTATATAGATTATTGTTGAATCCTTTCATAGAAGGATCAGGACTAAATAATCTATTCTTTGAATGACTACATTATTAATAACAAATAAAAAAAAGTACTTAAGAACTTATAAACCAAATAGGAAAAGGTCTCGAAACATTAAATTTCCATATTTTTTATAATTACTAAATTGCCCTTATTCTAGTAAATCTTGATTAAAACTGAATCATCAACAAATAAACAAAAAAGAACAATAAACTAACTCAATTCAACTTAGAATGACTAAGCAAGGTCCCAAGAGAGCTCTGCCAGATTTGTTCCGCATCAAACCTTCTTCATAAATGACCTTTTTCCTAGAGTAAACCTCCCTTAACCACTTGCCCAGCAGAGACAAAGGTGTCGGATTTTCTGAACCCCAACCCTCTTACAACATAAGGATTTGCAAGCAATTTTCTAGACCTGATTTTTTTTTTGTTCTTGTTCCTCCCCCATGATACTCGTTGCAACTTCTCAGATCTAATAGTAATGTAGATTGGCATTGTGAAATTGAAAAGTTTCCAATTATAGGAAAATTTGATGTTGAAGGAGCAAATTGAAGCACTCGTGCGGGAGAATTCCATTCTCAAGCGTGCTGTGGCTATTCAGCATGAACGTCAGAAAGAGTATGAAGATAAGAACCGTGAGCTGCAGCATTTGAAGCAGTTGTTGTCTCAGTATCAAGAGCAGTTGAGAACACTTGAGGTTAGAGTTAAAACCTTTGCCCCCCCCCCCCCCCCCCCCCCTCAATCATTTCTTTATTTGTTTTCAATTTAAGTTTTTGTTTGTTTTGGTTTAAAATGTTTTTTGTTGGAAAGTTACTTATTTGCAGTGTTATGATTACATCCCTCACAATGCTCTAGAGAACATTTTTGGTGTTTGGTATGAACAATTGCAAAATTTCTTATGCTTTCATATGGAAATGTAAATTACAACTTTAATCCATAACATTAAAAAATTAATACAAAAATTAAAAATTGGATTAAAAAATTATTTTTCTGAATGAGATACACATTGACTAATCTTAATGTTCCATAGCAATATATTTATTGAATTGTGTTGAAATGAGTCCTTTAAATCTTGTTATGTGAATTGAAAAAGAATAAGAAAACTATGATGCATCGATGCGGCAAAATGGCTGCCGAACCCACGTCGGATGCGGGGTGCGGCAGTTGACACCGCTGCCTGTGCGTTGGTGCTGCGTCTGAATTTTTTTTTTTTTTTTTTTTGGGGATTCACCCCAACTTGGCTCGATTCGCACCGAACCAGGCTGATTCAGCCCGAATTGGGTCGTATCAGCCGGCGACTGAAACGGCCAAAAAAGGCCGAAATCGGCCTTAAATCAAGCCGGAACAGCCGAAATTGGGTTTGGGGGACAAATTTCCCACCTCAGAGATGTGTTTTGTGAATCAAAGCAGAGTAATATGTTTTTTTAAGAATATTTTAATAGTAAAAATATATAGAAAATATAAATAAAAATACTTTTAATAATTTTTTAATCGCTGCATCCTACCGCACCCGCACCCTAGTTTTTCAAAAATTACTTAATCACCCACACCCTCACTCGAATCCGGAAACGCACCCGTGCTACATGGTAAGAAAAAGAGAGGAGTAATTGTAGTCATCAACCCTAAACTCTAAAATTCTACACTAACCATATTTTGGGCGGGAATTTTTAATGTACTCCTAACATTCATATTAGTTTCTAAATTATAGATTAATGGGTAATTATTTACCCTCAAAAATATGGATGCATTTGTAATGTGTATCAAAATGTAAAATTCTATGATCGACACTTTGTTTCAAGATAAATTTTCCCTATAGTTTGTTAATTTAGACATTCATATGGAAGGTACATGTGTACATTAAAGTTTAGGGCATCTCTTGCAAATGTTTCATGGTTTAGGACGAACAAATATATTAAACAAAGGTTAATTATAGGTTTACATTGTACTAGCAATCAAATTCTTACATTGTAGACTAAACAAATGTGTACAATGTTGTACATATTTGTAAAAAGTGTACAATCTTTTTGCATTTACAACATTGTACTCATTTGTTTAGTTTGCAATGTAAAGTAAGCATCTTCCTTCAACTAAAAAAACAGTAAAGATTAATTAAAAGATTCTAGTTTTCTTCAATTTGACAATATTATGAAAAGTGATACAAATCAAAGATCCTAAAAATATTTGATATGTTTTATTAGTAAAATAGCATTAAAAAAGATGTATGAAGAAGAAAGATAAAAAGAGTAATGGAGGACATCAACAAATACTGAAAAGGCCCCTTACAATTTCAAGAGTACAATGAATCTAAGAAGTCAAACTTTGAAGGCCTACTTTCATCCAAAGGCATCCAAATGAAAAGAGTCCGAAAGTCCTCATATCCCTTTCCTCCAAATTTTCCACTTCAAACATTGTGGAACCATACCCTATTTCTTTTAGAAAGAAATAAGGGTTCTTCTTTGCCAACACCGAAGCACTCCCCGCACTATTAAAATTTAGATCCATGAAACTAATAATATTAGATCAATGAATATATATTTCATGCCTTGTGAAATCTATCAGAAATTTGTTTTTTTTTTTTTAATGCATACTAATCTGTTTCAATTATTATGTGACTGGAGTAGGTGAACAACTATGCCTTGTCAATGCATTTGAAGCAGGCGCAACAAAGCAGCTCCATTCCTGGACGTTTCCATCCCGATGTCTTCTAAGAGACTGAAACTGGCATTTGATAATATAGGGTCAGGAATTATGCTGCATCCTTAGCTCAAAAATCATTCTATAATTTCTGGTTCCAATGAGTACTTACATCTGGTATAATATGTATTAGATGAAGTTTTATGTGTCTTTTGCAAATTTAGATCATAAAATACATTACTGGAGAAGGTATACAACTGGGCACTGGCTTTATTTTGTTCTATGGGCTTGCCTACGGGGTTGCAAGTTGTAACAGTACTTGCTAATACTCATAGATTCTGAAGAAAGTTCCCTATACTTGAACTATACATTACTGGCGCTTTAGGCTCCATTTCTTTTGCATCTTGGTGGCCTAGACGATATCTTCCTTTCTTTCTCTCTCTCGGTCTCTCCTTTCTTCCCCCCTCGATAAGAGATACAGAGGAAAGCTAACAAGTTACAAGCTAGTATATCCCAGCATTCCCAGGAACAGATAAATTATACTAAAAGATATAACTAATTACTTTGCAAAATATACTCCCAAGTTCAAGCTATTTGTACTAAAATGGCAAAGCTTAGATACAGTACTAGGTATGGTTTCTTAGGTTCTCAAATTAAATTATGGTTCCTTAGGTTCTCTAATTAAATTACTCTGGTTCTCTAATTAAATTACCTCAATTGGGCCAATTCCTTAGATTCTCTAATTAAATTACTTGGGTTCTCTAATTAAAATTCCTCACTTTGGCCAATTTATTCACGGTGTCAATTTGATCTTAATGGCGTCTCCATGATTGCATAACCCTTGTGCTTGAATCGAAAACCCAGTGACGTACTGCCACCTAAACCGAGGTGGTACATGGCCATTTGGCTTGTTAGTCTATCCCGAACACTACCACCCATGATCACCCTAACCCAAATTTAACACCTAAACCAAGTTGTCCATGGCCATGGCCATTTATCCATTAGTCTATCCCAAACACTATCACCCATAGTCACCCTATCCCAAATTCAACAATCTACAACTGTCGAAACCCAGTTCTGTCTCACCAAACCCAAACCCAGAAACCCACGACCACCCAAACAACCACAACCACAAGCACAGCATATTCATAATCATTCCACATCATGGCTGAAACCCCGGTTCAGCCCCTGGAAAAGCTTCGTGCTTCAGTGAGTTTTTGTTACAAATCATGGATTTGCAATTGCTGTCAATGGTAGTTGTCCATGCAAGGAAGAGACATGGTTTTAATCATCTGGACGGTGCATGCGGCAGGCTTGGTTGACACAGTTGGATTTTTGGGCTACTTGGTTTTTGAAATTGAAAGTGGGTTCTGATTTTGGCGAGGAAGAGGATGTTGGCGGCAGTGTGGTGGAGCTTGGAGAGGTTGTGAGGGAAAAAGGAGCAGGGGTGGAGGTTTGAGAAACGGTGACTGCTTGGTCTTGTTTTTTATTCAGCAACAAAAATATTTGATAGGATTAAGGATGAGTAAACACCATTTTGGCTGATGTGGATTAATTAACCACGTGTAGTGATTTAATTGGAGAACTTAATTAAGGAACTACACCTAAGATATAATACTTAAGTTTTGCCATTTGTAAAGAGCATTATAATTCAATGGTATTGCCAAGTTCTCTCAATGGGAGAGCTTGGACTAAAATCTTCCAACCCCACATTTAGCATGCGGAAAACAAAAGGGTTACACATTTTATAAAAATCTGCAGTAGCTGATTCTGCCAACTGATCTGCATGCACTTTGTTGGAGTGGTGCACGTTTATACTCAGGGTCTGGATCTAGGGCTGAATAAAAATTATTTATGTAGTAGGTTCTGAGCAACTCGCACAACTTCCTGTGGGCTCTTCGGTCCATATTTCCCAAGTTATACAGAAGAACAACTCTTTCTGCAATGTGTGTGGGTTGAAAATTATCCAGTACCTTGCAAAAGGGAAAATAAATGATTATTAAGTAGCAGTGGTGAGCATTTGAGCCCTCTTGAAGGTTGAAGAAAATAAATTACAGGTACTAAATCAGAGAGTACTAGCAACATTGAAAATTAATTAAGACTACCAAAAAGAAAAAAATAAATAAAACAAATGCAACTAAAACCAAAAAGTACTATGTCATGCATTTGTATGCCAATTCTTCGTATATATTACCACAACTTTTATCACACTATTTTTTTCAACTATCTTATATGGCAAATTGCCTGTTATTTTCATATAGATTTTTGTTTTTTCTCCACCAATCATAATCTATCACATCAAAGTTGTGACACAAAAGATTGTGGCCTTAGAATTTCTTGTATTTACCATGCATGCAAATGGTTTTCTAGCGCATTAGGGTTAAGGTTGAGGGCTTGTTGCAAAAGAAGGCCTAACATTAGAGATTGATAATAGCCTATTAGCTTAGTGAGTGAGAGAGTAATTAGCACATAACCATACACTTGAACCTATTTGGAGGAGAAGGCATTGCAAGCCATTAACAAGAATTTCAATTTTACGTACCCTTTATTCTTGATCTTAAACTCTTGCCCCATATAAGTAGGATATTTGCCAACACTCTAGTATAAATCATGCATGCGAATTGCAAAATAACGTTGAAGGCTTGCTAATTAGAAGAAGAGAAGGCCCAGCATGAGAAAGAAGAGCCTGTCAGATTAGCCAAGGAGACTGCCTGCGAACCACGGATAGTTTCTAGACTCAATACTTGAAACCTCTAGGAAGAGCAGGCAATTCATCCCTGGCTACCAAACAAGACTGTTAACTTATCTTCATGTTAGATCCCTCTTCCTCGCAAATAATATTCCATAAGCCTAATGGTTCCTGCAAATACTACATCTTAGAGTCTCCATTTATAGGAAATGAGTGAATCAAATTGGGATCCTTAACATAATTTTGTCCCTCTTACTAAATTTCCTAGTCCTTATCTTGGTCTTGCATTTATTTTTCCTTCTTCCATTTGCCAACTGCACCAATTAGTTGACCATAATGAAATATATTCTATACAAAGACGGAAAGCTAAAGAAGTGTAGTTCAACCTGGCACTTTGGTTGGGCAACTTGCACCAAGTCATTTTGGTTGCACCTTTTGTACTTCAAAGGAAATATGGTTGTCACGGTTTAAAGATTTGCCTGCTTCATTTAGTATAATTAATATTGCGCTGCATGTCGTTGTATACTAGTCGCAGATTCAAGCAATGTGTAGGAGTATATAAATATTATGTAATCAAACCCGAAAATCAAATACCCAAACCCAAAAAATGAAACCAAAAAAAAAAAAAAAAAAAAAAAAAAAATTCAAATCCGAATTACAGGGGCTTGTTGTTCCTCTTATTCTTCATCGTTATCTTCAACCTCCTCGTCTTTATCTATGATAGCTGATTTAAGTTTAGATCTGTAATGGATTGGTTGGGCTTGCTGTTGTTGTGAGTCGAATTGGCTGGGTTTTTTTGGGTTTGTGTGTTTGTTTGATTCAATGAGTCGAGTTGGCTACGTTGGTTGATTTTGTTGTTGATTGTTTGAAATAAACTGGGTTTTGTTTGAGTTTTTGGGTTTCTGGGTTTTTGAGTGTTTAAGATTTCTGGGTTTTCTTTGATTTTATGATTTTGGCTATGAATCTTTGGGGAAGAACGAGAAAAATTGATTGGCTTTCAGCATGGGTCTTTCAGCATTGGTTTTTGTTCTCTTCTCAAATTTTATTGCATTATTGATTTGATTTTAAGTGGGAAAGAAAGTTGATTCAATGGGTTCAATTTGGAATTCGTGTTCTTGGGTTTGATTTTCTAGGTTTGTGTTCTTGTGTTCATAGGCATTTGATTTTATTGTTTTTAATACTGTTTTTTTTTTTTTTTTATTTAGTTAAAATTGAAAAATTATTTTTAAAAAATATTAGATACTGATGTGTAATTTTTTATAATATTTTAATTCCTCCGGTTGCCACCTCAGCTATTTCCGTCGGTTGACTAACGGAAAAGACGAAAATAACATGCATTAATTGGTTTAGGGACTAAAAGTGGTAAAATTAAAATGTAAGAACCAAAATGGAAAAAAGTCAAAATATAGGGACTAAAAGTGCATTTACGCCAATAAAATTTTCATGATCACAAAAGTGTAGCTACTCCTTTTGATTTTAGTGTTCATTTATTTCTTGTGAATAATGATGATGAGATTTTCAATCAAAAAGGATTACGCTAGCATCATTGGTAGTTTGCGTTATGCTACTGATTGTACTAGATCTGATATTGCATATACAGTAGGAGTGCTTAGCAGATTTACTAGCAAGCCTAGTAAAGATCATTGGCTAGCTATTGAGCGAGTTATGAGATATTTAATTGGTACCAAAAGTTATGGCTTATTTTATAAAAAGTATCTTGCTGTGATTGAAGCTTTTAGTGATGCCGATTGGAATACTTTGTCAGGTGATTCTCTCTCTACCATTGGTTATATTTTTACCTTAGGTAGTGGTGCTATTTGTTAGAAATTTAAAAAGCAAACATTAATAATTGTTAATTCAACAATGGAAGCTGAATTAATAGCATTAGCTTCAGCTAGTGAAGAGGCAAACTGGCATAGAGATTTTTTATATGAAATTCCACTTTGGGAAAAGCTAATTCCACATATATTAATTCATTGTGACAACACTACCGCAATTGGTAGAATTAAAAACTGTTATTACAATGGTAAATCTAGACCTATAAGAAGAAAGCACAGTACCGTGCGATTTTATTTGAGTAATGGCATCATAATTTTGGATTATATTAAATCTAATGACAATCTTACAGATCCATTTACCAAGGCCTTGGCAAAAGATAAGGTCTAGAATACATCGAGGGGGATGAGACTAAAGTTTATAGAATCATGAGCCATGTATGAGGATACCCAACCCAAGGACCAGAGATCTTGAGAATTGAGTTCAATGGGAAAAATGAATCATACGATAGTCATAAGAAATGCACTATTTATTTTTTTAAATTATTTATTTTGTAAATAATTTTTTAATTGTTCATCCCCATGATGTAAGTGCATTTATCCTGTAATGTGGAGAGGTTGAGTAAAAACTCTTAATGAAATTTGTAGCTCGTATGAGTGGGGTGTCAGAATTACAAGAGCACCCTTGACAAAATTTCACCTATGTGAGTGTGGGGGTAGGGCTGCTCCTTATGAGATTTGGACTTAATCTCAAATACACTCATGAAACTGGGATCAACATACGGCCGTAAAATGCTAGCTATAAAAGCTCATGTCAACACCTTGATCATTATGTGTGAGCAATAATACTTTATTTCCCTTAAGCAGTCATAGTTCAAGTCAGAGACCACTACTGACTCTAGAGTAGAGATTGCTGTTTCACTAAGTGAAGGTTCAATGCAGAGCACACTTTCATGGTGCATAATAATCCCTCTTTGCCTGGTAATCTCTCATTGTCCGAATTTAGTATTAAATAAGTTGGGGAATGTTAGTACATTTTAAATTAAATATGTTAAAACTCAAAATAACTGAAAATGAATAAAGATATGAGTTATAATTTGTTAAAGAAAGAGTTACTTGTATGTAAGTTAGATTGAATAAATTAAGTGAAGCTTTCTAAATTAATAAATAACATGTAGGTTATGTGAAGGGTTTGAAGACTATATATATGGCTATGCTATGGACTAATTTCATATCAAGAGTAAATGAAGAGAAATACTTAAAAGCAAAGAGTATTGTGTGAGAGGGTGAATTCAATAATATTCCTAAATGTTTGAGAAAATTCGGGCCAAAGAAAAGTGTTCTTCTAGTGGAGTTTTGGGCTTGAACACTTTGTGCAGAAGTTGTTCTAACCATACAACATTTGTTGAGTTGTTGTATCATGGAGGAAACAAGTCAGAGAAGGTCTGCACCGGTTACAAAGATTAGCCAACCAAGGGCTTGAATCTCCTTAAAAAGAGCGAGTGCCGCGCCTCAGTCTAAATAATGTTGTGTTCATCTCTTCAATTTAATAATATTCAATGTGTTATTCAGTTTCTCTTTGTGTTGTTTTCATTATTATTGTGTTTGCATCAACAATCTTAAAATTTTGCAAGCATGGAGAATGTACAAAGATAATGTAATCTAACGGTGAATTTGTCAATATTTGCATCCAATTAAAAAATATTGAATGGTATAACATTGCTTAAAGTTATACTAAGTGTAACTTGAACTCAACTCATTTTTTTTTAATATTTTGTGCATTATATATAGACATATGGCTATATGAGATGGATTTAAATTACACTTGGTGTAACTTCAAATAATGTTAGAGCACTTAATATTTTTTGTTGGGTACGAATTTCAATAAATCTACTGTTGATTACATCTTCTTCATATACCCTCGACATATGAAAATTTTCAAAATGAGCAGCGATCAATTATTATTTCATCTATAAAATGTTTGAATTTCAAGTTTTAATATTACAAAATTATGCATAAATGAAAAAATTATGAATTGAATAATAAATAATATTTGATATATATGAAATTTGATGTACATATTAAAAACATAGAGAACATGTAATTAGAATGTGAGATTTTCAAAATATTAATTCTATAAAGATAAATTAAGTAGTGTAATATTATTTAAAGCTACATTTGGTGTAACTTAAAGTCACAGCAGGTGTAATACGTACACACCTGTACTTGTTTTACAAGAAGGCTATTATTCCACGTTCATTTTTATCCATTTAATTATTGAAATGTGTTTCACATTTTTAGCATGCTCCGTTTTCATCTTTAATTTCAGGGCTCTCTTTGTTGGTGCAAGAGTTACACTTCCTAGTTCCTACATGACAATCTTTCGTATCCCTAATAGCTCTAAATTTGTGATTTTGAGTTGTGTAATAATGCTATTTACAAATAATGTATTATTTAATTTTATAGTTTTCTGTATTTAAATTTTAACGTTACTAGTAGTAAATTTATGTGATGCATGGAAAAACTATTGTATTACACTAAAGAAAGTTTTGTTGAATTTGTCTTATTTATTTATCTATTGTCATTATTGCAGTGTGACTGTGTGGGCTCTTAGAGTCTATCTCCCTCCATCATTTGAAAACTCTTTATCAAAAATCCAATCTTGGACTTGGTACAGAGCGCCTCTCTACAGTCGTGGACTTTTGATGGCTAAAAGCAATCAATGATAAGAGCATTTGCAGCAGTGGAGCTAAATAGCTATATTGCTATTTTAGCTCCACCAATATAGCAAAAAGAGTCTGCAGCAGTGGAGCTATCTTTAAAAATTTTAGCTAAAGTGCTACAATGCACATCTATTTATAGATGTGCACTGTAGCTAACATCTAAAACTAAAAAATAATTTTTTATTGAGTACCGGTTAAAATATTCTTTCTTTCTTATTTTTTTTTTCCTTTCTTTTATTCCTCTCATCTGCTTCACTCCTCAAGCTCTCAGACAAACAAATCACTCTCAAGCTCTCAGACAAATCACTCAAGCTCTCCACAACGCAGTCCTCCCTCTCATCTCTCACATCTCCTCTCACAACGCCTCAAGACTCCTCAAGCTCTCACATCTCCTCTCAGCCGTGCTCACGCCGTCTCCACCGTCTCATCTCTCCACTGCCGTCCCACTAGCCGCCCCTGTTTACCGTCGCTGGACCGACCCATCAGCAGTCCCAAGCCACTGATCAGCCCTCACTTCTCTTCCACCAATCAGCCCCAGCCATCCCACTTCTCCTCTATCGATTAGCCCTAGCCGTCCCACTTCTCTTCCGCCAGCCCACCGTATTTCTCCATATCACAACCACCAAACCCCTCAAGTAAGTACCTCACTCTCTTTTCCTAACTCTCTAAAAAAAATATCTCTTTTTTGTTCTGCTAAAACAACAAGAGTAGAGAATGGGTATAACAGAATGTGGGATTTTTTATTTGGGTATAACATCAAAGAATAGGTATAACAGAATGTGGGATTTTTGATTTGGGTATAAGATCAAAGAATGTGTTCAATGATTTCTTTTTCTTGTTCTTTCAGTTTATTATTTTAGATGCAATAATTTTTTTTGCTGTTCTTACTCAATGAAAATTTCTATCATTTAATCTCAGAGCATCCATTCGTTTTGATTTAGAGCTTCCATGAATGGACAGAATGTATTTGTATTGGAATGTATTGGGAATTTTCTGTTTGCAGGAATTTGTTGTGTGGTTCTCTTGTAATAGAAGTTCTTGTCCTAGTTTTATGTTCTGTTGCACAAAACCATAAACAGAAGCACACAAAAAGGATTTCTTGTGGTCGTTTTAATGAGATTAAGCTACATGTCAAATTCAGTATTAATGCATAATCATGTACTATTGTTATAATTCTAAATATTTTAAGTTTTGATATAAATGTTAGTTTGGGACTTTTCTGTGTGTAGGAAGTTTATATATATATATATATATATATATTTCCTAATTTTATGGCGTCACGTAGAGACACAGAGTTACGTAGAGACCTAACATATTTCACGAATATCATGAATGGGGATATAGAAATTGACTCACAATTTTTGGAAACGTCTCAAAATACTCCTGTGTCAGTTTCTAATTCTCCTCCTCCTCCTCCACCTCCACCTCCACCTCAAGTTGAAAAAGCCTCTTCTACAAAAGGAAAACGGGGCTCTAACTTTAGTGTAGAGGAAGATAAACTCCTAGTGGCAGCATGGCTCAATACTAGTGTTGATGCCATAAACAGTAATGAACAAACATAAAATACATTTCGTCAAAAAGTTTGGGAATACTTCATGCAGTACAATACATTTGGTACCACACATACTGTTATCTCCTTGCTAAGTCGTTGGGGAGTGATTAGTGAAAAACAAATAAGTTTGCCGGGTGTATGACTCATGTTAACGCACAACATCAAAGTGGTATAACCGAAGAAGATAAGGTATAAATTATATTGCAATAGTGTTAACATGTCTATTCACCAATAGTTTGAAGATATTAATTATGTTATATTTCTTCTAATTTTTTTAGATTACCAGTGCAAAGGCTTTTTATATTTAGAGAAGCACAAAAAACCCTTTCTTCTTGACCATTGTTGGCTCATGTTAAAGGACCAACCAAAGTTTTCCGATCCTAACAATGCTAAATCGAGATTATCCGTGCCTCCAACTCCAGAGTTAATATCTATTAGCAAGGGGGATTGTGGGTCTGGACTTAGTGACACTTCTAATTTTGAGAGACCTATTGGTAGGAAGGCCGAAAAGGCCATCCGAAAGAACAAAGCCACCGAAAAAGATGTAGGGGAATATTTGACCAAGAAATTAAAATTGATTGAGGATGTAACTCGATTGAAAGAGGAAAAAATGTTTATTGAGAGGGAAAAACTTGCGATTGAGAAGGAAAAAATTGAAGAAAAACTTAAGATTGAGAAGGAAAGAGTCATGATTGAGAAGAAAAAATTTGAGATGACAGAAAGGTTAGAGGAGGAGAGAATCATGATGAAAGATACAAGTGGTTTGACTGGAGCACAAAAAGCTATTTATGAACAACTCCAAGAAGAAATCATGGCAAGATGAAGTTCATGTAATTAATGGGTTTGATTACTTTTTGGATGTAGGTTAGGCTTTTATGTATTTTGTAGTGGCTTATGTAGGCCTTCATGTATTTTGGTAGTGGCTTATGTCACTTAATTTTAATCTTAAACTAAATGTATGTGTTTGTGTTGTAACTTGAAGTGCAATCTAACAAAGACTTTGAAGTGCAATCTTTTTTATCTTTTTTTGAGTTTCATTCAGTCTTGTGATAGGCATTAATATAATTCTTTGTAGACTTAAAAATGAAACTAGTATATATCTTGCTGTTACAGCCACTATGAGTGTCTTTGATCCAATTATTTCTATTCATTCAACATTCCTAGTATCATATGCTTGGTTTTGAGATGACAGGTCTTAGAATAAATCTATTCATCAAAACAATGAACATTCCTAGTATCATAGTATTTCTTTTTTAAAGTGAATCTATTTGTTTACCATTTATTAGCAGTCTTAGTATTTCCAAGTTGTTTTTTTTAGATGTATGTGTTTGTGTTGTGACTTGTGCGAGAATTGTTTATGTTCATTTTGTTGTGGCTTATGTCACTTGACTTTAATCTTGCATCTATAGTAATAATTGCTTTCCAATTGTCTTGAAGGTTGCATCCATGAATCACTATTTGTTTTGCAAGTTTCTTCTTGATGACTCAGATGAAGATAAGATAATCGAAGAACTTGTTATGGAAACATCACAACCTAAACGTCGTCGTTCTATCTGACGTAATCATTTTGTAGGCCAAGAAAGGCTTTTTCTTGATTATTTTGCTCCCTACACCAATATATCCACCCGCTTTATTTCATAGGATATTTCGGATGAAGCGTTTTCTTTTTCTCTGTATTCAATCTAAGGTAGAAGCTCATGACTCTTACTTTGTCCAAAAAAGAAATAGTGCCAACAAACAGATTTATCTTCATTACAAAAGATAACTGCTGCACTTAGAATGCTTGCATATGGAGTATCGGGTGATTTGGTAGATGAATATGTGCGGATTGGAGAAACTACTGCATTAGAAAGTTTGAAAAAATTTGTTACTGCGGTAATTGATGTTTTCTCTGAGGAATATTTGAGAAAACCAAACAATGAAGACATTGCTATACTGTTAGCTCATGGCGAACGTCGATGTTTTCCGGGTATGTTAGGTTCAATTGATTGCGTGCATTGAAAGTGGAAAAATTGTCCATCTGCATGGAAAGGTCAATATTGTGGTCACATTCGTGAGCCTACTATTATTTTGGATGCAGTAGCATCATACGATCTTTGGATATAGCATGCATTTTTTGGGTTACCTAGGTCAAATAATGACATTAATGTGTTAGAGCGGTCTCATGTATTTAATGTACTTGCTGAAGGACGTGCTCCCGCAGTACATTACTCAATCAATGGTCATGACTACATAATAGGATATTACCTTGTTGATGGCATATATCCAAAGTGGGCAACATTTGTGAAAACAATTCCAAATCCACAAGGACAGAAGTATAAATTATTTGCAGCAGCCCAAGAGGCGTGTAGGAAGGATGTAGAGCGTGCATTTGGAGTGCTTCAAGCACGTTTCGCAATTGTCCGTAGACCTGCACAATTTTTTCATCTTGAAACACTCCAAAAGATCATGAAAGCGTGCATAATTCTCCATAACATGATTGTTGAAGATGAACGGGATGATGATGAAGTGGTAGACTTGGATTATGAACAAATTGATGAAGTGGATAATCCTCCTCTACAAGTGTTACATGAACAAAGTGATGGATTTCTGACATACATTGAGAGGTATGGACACATTACAGACCGAGAAATTCATTTTCAACTCCAGTCAGACCTCATTGAACATATATGGCAATTGCAAGGCAAGTCGTAGGAACTTTATTTTTTGTATGTTGAGAAGCATGAATCATAGGAACTTGTGCGAGTGTGTGAGTTTATTGTATTTTAGTTTGAGTTATGTATGTGAGTAATCTATGGAATACATTGTTCTCGCTATAATGTGTTCTATTTTATATGTTTTCTTATAAAGTTCATCCATTTCATAATTCACATTGTTCCAAGATTGCTTCCGGACAATTGAGAAGATAATAGGCTATCATGATGATTGAGAAATTTTTTTAGTAAAAAAAAATGTATAAGTATAATTTGGAGTTAAAAAAATCACTTGTTAACACTAGACGATTATTTGCTATCATGTGGCGGCGGCGGTGGCGATGGAAGAGTCGGAGTTGGAGTCGACGGCGGTGGCAACGGCGGCGATAGAAGAGTTGGCGGCGGCGGCAGTGGCGGTGGCGGCAGTGGCAATGGCGGCGGTTGCGGTAGCGGTGGCGGTTGCAGGTGGTTGTGATTGTTGTTTATTGTAATAGAGATATTATTTTATTGTAGTGGATATATTATATTGTGATGTTTATGTTATTTTATTGTGTTGAAAACTAAAATAGATCCACTGCTGCAGCATGTGTGTAGGTAAAATAGATAAAATAACTTTTGATGGAGCTAAAAAGCTAAATTTTTAGCTCCACTGCTGTGGATGCTCTAATAACATCAGAGCATTCGCATTAGGATAAGTGTATTTTTAATCAAATTTACCATAAAATACCACACTTTTGTTACTTTCACTCATATGCTATTCATAGCCAACTACCATAAACTCAATAGTCAATACTCTATCATTATTTTTTAAAAATATTTTTTTTTTCTCTCTAAATAATTTTTTACACCATATTTTTCCATTTCAATATTTCTTCCCCGATGTTTCTAAAACAAAATTTATTTCCCAATTCAAACAATCACAAACATGCCTTAAGCCTAAATCAAACAATCATTGTCATTCCTCAAATCCAAATCAAACAATCATATCATACCATCAATAATCAAACCCAAACACACAAATATACAGATCAAACAGTCCCAATTTAACAAACTTTAGACACATAAAATTGTATTCTAATTTCAAATTCTAATTAAATTTTTTCTGAGTTTTGCCTATTAATATATATATATATATATATATATATATAGAGAGAGAGAGAGAGAGAGAGAGAGAGACAGAGAGAGGCTTTTTAGACAATGGAAATAAAGAAAATTACTCAACTTCCCTATTGTATGATTTGATTCGCAAAAAAGGGTAATGGAAAAAAAGTAAAATAAAAAGTGCCTTGATTGTATTGTGACTTCTCGTTAATATTTTTTTTTTCTTTTTTTAAATTACTTATTAATTACATACTAACTTCCTTGACCCTAAATAAAAAGACACTACTCTAAGCCACGTATGTTTTGGCTTGCTTTGTAAAAAGTCAAATTTTAGCAATTACTAGAATTTATAATGAAAGCTTGTGACACTAACCAAAAGGCATTACCTATCTTTGAAGTTTAACTCAAAAATTCACATTCTAATACCCCAAATTACGTGGATATGATTATATGAACGTGTTGTGCTGCCATGTGTTGAAAACTTATACTTTCCATTCTTTCTATGGATTTGATTCTATTTCACTTTTACTTGCCTTTAATGGAAGGTCATGTGCTCACCTAGAATTTATAACGAAAGCTTGCGGCTCTAGACAGAAGGCATTACTCAGACTTGAAATTTAACTAAAAAATTCTCATTATGATACCCCAAATTGGCAAGTGTCACAACCTCTCCAAGCTTGTGACACTAGCCAATTTATTCACGCTGTCAATTTGATCTTAATGGCATCTCCACGATTGCTCAACCCTTGTGCTTGAATCGAAAACCCAGTGACGTACGTCACTGCCACCTAAACCCAGGTGGTACACGGCCATTTGGCTTGTTAGTCTATCCCAAACACTACCACCCATGATCACCCTAACCCAAATTCAACACCTAAACCAAGTTGTACATGGCCATTTATCCATTAGTCTATCCCAAACACTATCACCCTATCCCAAATTCAACAATCTACAGATGTCAAAACCCAGTTCTGTCTCACTAAACCCAAACCCAAACCCAGAAACCCACGACCACCCAAACAACCACCCACATATTCACAATCATTCCACATCATGGCTGAAACCCCGGTTCAGCCTCTGGAAATGCTTCGTGCTTCGGTGAGTTTTTGTTACAAATCATGGGTTAGCAATTGCTGTCAATGGTTGTTGTCCATGCAAGGAAGAGACATGGTGTTAATCATCTGGACGGTGCATGCTGCGGGCATGGCCATGGACTCAGTGCCTCCGAAGAGCTCGCACAATGCAATGCAGTGCATGGGCTTGGTTGACAGAGTTGGATTTTTGGGCTACTTGGTTTTTGAAATTGAAAGCGGCTTTTTATCTTGGCAAGAAAGAGGATGTTGGTAGTGGTGTGGTGGAGTTCGGAGAGGTGAGGGAAAAAGGAGAATAGGTGGAGGTTTGAGAAACGGTGGCTGCTTGGTCTTGTTTTTATTCAGCAACAAAAATATTTGATAGGATTAAGGATGAGTAAACACCGTTTAGGCTGATGTGGATAAATTAACCACGTATAGTGATTTAATCAGGGAACTTAATTAAGGAACTATACATAAGGTATTGTAGGTAAATTTTGCCATTTATGAAGAGCATTATAATTCAATGGTATTGTCAAGTTCTCTCAATGGGAGAGCTTGGATTTAAATCTTTCAACCCTACATTTAGCAAGCTAAAAACAAAAGGGTTACACATTTTATAAAAATCTGCAGTAGCTGATCCTGCCAACTGATCTGCTTGCACTTTGTTGGAGTGGTGCACGTATATACTCAGGGTCTGGATCTAGGGCTGAACAAAAACTGTTTGTATGGTAGGTTCTGAGCAACTCGCACAACTTCCTGTGGGCCCTTCGGTCCATATTTCCAAAGTTATACAGAAGAACAACTCATTCTGCAATGTGTGTGTGTTGAAAATTATTTAGTACCTTGCAAAAGGGAAAATAAATGATTATTAAGTAGCAGTAGTGAGCATTTGAGCCCTCTTGAAAAGTTGAAGAAAATAAATTACAGGGTCTAAATCAGAGAGTACTAGCAACAATGAAAATTAATTAAGACTACCCAAAAAAAAAAAAAAAAAATTTGCAACTAAAACTAGCAAGTACTATGTCATGCGTTTGTATGCCTATTCTTCCTATATATTACCACAACTTTTATTACACTATTTTTTTCAATTATCTTGTGGCAAATTGTCTGTTACTTTCATATGAATTTATATTTTTTCTCTACCAATCATAATCTATCACATCAAAGTTGTGGTACAAAAGGTTGTGGCACAAAAGGTTGTAGCCCTAAAATTTCTTGTATTTACCATGCATGCAAATGGTTTTCTAGTGCATTAGAGTTAAAGTTGAGGGCTTGTTGCGAAAGGTCTAACATTAGAGATTGATAAAGCCTGTTAGCTTAGGGAGTGAGAGAGTAATTAATACTAACCATACACTTAAACCTATTTGGAGGAGAAGGCATTGCAAGCCATTAACAAGAATTTCAATTTTATGTACCCTTTACTCTTGATCTTAAACTCTTGCCCCATATAAGTAGGATATTTGCCAACACTCTGGTATAAATCATGCATGCGAATTGCAAAATAACGTTGAAGGCTTGCTAATTAGAAGAAGAGAAGGCCCAGCATGAGAAAGAAGAGCCTGTCAGATTAGCCAAGGAGACTGCCTACAAACCACGGATAGTTTCTAGACTCCATACTTGAAACCTCTAGGAGGAGCAGGCAATTCATCCCTGGCTACCAAACAGGACTACTTATCCTCATGTTAGATCTCTCTTCCTTGCAAATAATATTCCATAAACCCAATGGTTCCTGCAAATACTACATCTTAAGAGTCTCTATTTATAGGAAATGAATGAATCAAATTGGGATCCTTACATAATTTTGTCCCTCTGACTAAATTTCCCAGTCCTTATCTTGCGGTCTTGCATTTATTTTTCCTTCTTCCATTTTTTCAACTGCATCAATTAGTTGACCATAATGGAATATATTCTATACAAAGACAGAAAGCTAAAGAAGTGTTCAACCTGGCACTTTAGTTGGGCAAATCGCGCCAAGTCATTTTGGTTGCACCTATTGTACTTCAAAGGAAATATGGTTGTCACGGTTTAAAGATTTGCCTGCTTCGTTTAGTATAATTAAAATTGCGCTGCATGTTGTTCTATACTAGTCACAGATTCAGGCGATGTGTACAAATATATAAATATTATGTAATGAGATGTAATATATTAAAAGCTAAAATTACTTCAAGTATTGTCTTTTTTTTTTTTTTTTTTTTTTTTTTTATACTAGATTTCTACAAGTATTTTTTTTTTTAATCTTTACAAATATATAAATCTATTATTTTTGGTGTGTTTGATTAATATTTTTTAAAGTTGAACCATATTCTTCTAACTTCTATTATAGTCAATTATAGTTGCCTAATATAAAACTAAACTTTATAAGTTTCAAATTTATTATTCAAATTTCTCATCTCTCAACTGGTAAAGTCTCTGATGGTTGTATAAGAAATCTAGGGTTCAATCTCCACCTACACCAAAAACTGATTGGTGTCTTGATCTGATGAAAGAGCTATCATCAGGAGCAGACGTCATAGGTTGAAACTCTCTCAAAAAAAAAAAAAAAAAATCTAAGGAATAAGAGAATTATCATGATAATCAAATCTTATCACAAAACTATAATATTATATTAAACTATAAGAATAAAAGATACACTTTATATAACGATTTATGACTCAAAACAATTGGTAAGCACATTCGAATTCATAGCCATGTAGATTTTATTTTTATATTAACTCAAATTCCTATTTTAAAAATAAAAAAGTAAGTATTAACCCAAATCAAAATTCAGTCAAAGCTATAAGAGGGATTTGTGACGGAAAATTTAGAAAACACAACACAAATATGCATTTAAAAAAAAAACCATTAATCTAAATTAGAGTTATAAAAAAGAAAAAAAATCGAGAGAGAGAGAGAGAGAGAGAGAGAGAGAGAGAGAGAGAGAGAGAGAGAGAGAGAGAGAGAGAGTAATCATAGTTTTTGTGTGAAAAAGAAAAAGAAAAAAAGGATTGAATAAAAGAAATGATATTAAATTTATACAAAATAAGATAGAAAGAAGAAGAATCAAAATAAAATAAAGAGGAAATGATTAAGGTAGTTTAACAATAAAGCAATAAAGTAAAGAGTAGAAAGGAAATAAAGAGACAATGAAAGAGAAGAAATGTTGGAAAAAGTGTAACAGTAAATGTCGAATAATAAAGAGAATAAGAGACCACCGTGCACCTTTGGTGCGGTAGTCACTCTACAAGTATAAATGCTTGTGGGGTGTGGGGGGCAAAGGCTGGGGTTCAAGTTTCCAGGAGGGAACTTCACACACATATACACTTAGATTAAACTAGAGTAGAAATTCTATCTTGTATAAAAAAAAAAAAAAATAGAAAGAATAAGAGTTTTTTTTTTTTTTTTTTAAGGATATGGAGAAGAAAATTTTAATAAAGGAAAAAAAATTAGAGGTCGAAAATAAGTGGATAATGTAGCACAATGATAGAGTGGAAAATTTATTTCATATATATATATATATATATATATATATAGTGAAATAAGTTATAGTGCTAGTGGACTCAAGTCAGCTTGACTTAGCTTATTTCTAGAAGAAATGGTAAGAATTTTTTTAACAAAATTAAATGGTAAATGTTTTCATACCCCAAACTATCTTAGTCCGATTTGTTGTTCTATTTTTCTCTAGAATGTTGAGATTTGTTTGCGGAAGTTTTTTCACAATTACATTGTCAGCATACAGGAATCGAATATATCTAGTTCAAATATGATATAGTTGACCTCACCCTTCTCAAATAAAGCAACTGAAGAAATTCTTCATTAAAGAGAATTTTTTTTTATGCTTATAACACTTTAATCACTTTCCAATGAAGGGATTGAGGATTGAAAACCATTTCTAAAAGAAATCACTATTCACACCGACACACCCTTTACTTATAAAATTGATGCAATTTTTTAAGTCCACATACCTTAAAAAAATCAATCTTTAAGCACCAAGCAGCCATAATTGAAAGAATAAAGCCAATTCTATTGGCATAGAAAAACAAAATCATATTATTGATTTAATTCACAAAAACTTTATTCCGATAAAACAACACATGCTACTTCAAAAGAACAAATAGAATCAAATTCAAAAATCATGGAGTAGATTAAGGAATCCTCCCCACCCACCCGTACCCTCTAGAATGTCAACACTAATAATTTAAAATCGCATATATCTTCTTTTACAAATGTGTTGCCCAAAAAACAAATAAAGAAAAAGGGGAAGCAAAACAATGACACTAAAATCAGGGCTTTATCGTTTTGAGCCTTACCTTTAACAATATCATAAAGAATTTGAGCCTTTTGAGAATCTTCCCCAGAGAGACCACATAGGGGTTGGAAGACTGGAACAATGCAAGGGAGAACGCTGAGACAACGAGAGCACTCAGAGAGAACGTTATTTTATTTTTTTATTTTTTATTTTTATTCACTTCCCTATTGTGTCAGTAGTATCCGGTATCCCATTAAAGTTAAAAGAAAGGCCAGGATTAAAACATCACCAAATTTGCAACGTCCAATTATATTTTGTCACATCAGATTTTTAAAAATAAAAGAATAAAAATTAATACGCAAAATCACACATTCGTTAAAAATGTCTTACTAAATAATGAAATCATTGAAATGAAGACATTTACAAAACAAAGAAGAAGAAGCAGATAGATGAAAATCCGGTCGCCCCCAGTGACAAATGTTATTTGATAGGCAGGAAAAATGGAAAGGGAAAAAGGTGATCGATCTTCATTCCCCAATTTCTCACGATTTTTATTCGGTTGTGTTTCATATTTTTCTGATCAGAGAGAGGACTTCAGTTTTGTTTATATATAGGATAATAGGTGAGAGGTTGCAGTTTGCATTTTGATATTTGTATCAAAAAATAAAAATCTAGAAGAACTAGCACTTAGAGATAGAGAAAAAAAAAATAATGATTATTAAAAATTCAGTTTTGTAAATATAGTTGATAGACTGGACTGGAATGTGATATTTGTTTCAATAAATAAAATATATATTTATCCTAAAAAATAACTGTGCACTTAATTTAGTTGATAATTAAATATTTCTGAATTTAGTATGTTCATATTTTTAATCATGTTAATCTTAACAATCTACATTTCCTAACTCTCTTAATGGCATGTTTTATATATATATATATATATATATATATATATATTAATGTAAATAGTTTCTCTTTTTATATTTAAGACAAAACTCTCACTCTAGCCTAATTTAAGTGTACATGCGTGAGTTCCCCCCTAGAGACTTGAACTTCTCCACACCCCACATTAATATATACTTGTGGATTGACCATCACGTTAAGAGTGTGCAGTGGTAATATCAATAGTTTCTATATTTCCCAATTTGGGTCTGATGCATTTTCCAATCACAAAATTACCTAGGAGTGTGATAACAATTTAATTTGATAGACACAGTCTTAGCCTTAGTCCCCCTTGTTTTTTTTTTTTTTTTTTTATTTATAAATCTTATTTTAATAGCTTTTCCAATGTTCTTGTCATAGTTTTTAAAATCGAACCTAATCGGCCAATTCAATTGAGAACTGAACCTTAGTCTGGTATGAGAAAAATTGAGAAATGGGATTCTATAATATCATGAAATATGTCTTGTCACTATATCAAGTGATTTTATTGAAGACATGAAGACTGCACAAAGAAACAAGTGAGAATGGTTGAAAGAGTAAATATTTTTATATAAATTATTTTTGGTTCAATTTGGTTTTTTTTTTTTTTTTTTTTTGAGAGAGAGAGAGTTTCAACCTATGACATTCTCTCCTGATGATAGTTCTTTATCATCAGACCAAGACACTAGTTGATTTTTGGTGTAAGCGGAGATTAAACCCTAAATCTCTTATTCAATTTGTTGGTTGTAATAGATGGGTGTTTACGTTGTATTTTTATTTTTTTTTGTGAATCTATGAGATAAATTAGGGGTGTTTTAAACTTCCAATTTGTTTTGTTTAAAAAAAAAAATTTGGATTAGACGTTTCCTTTGAGTAGAAATAGCCAAAATGTGCAGATCTTTGTAACCATAATTATTAGTTTTTTTTATTTTTTTAATTTTTATAATTTGGTTAGAAATTCTAATATCCTAAACCCCACCCCGAGCTCAAACACGCGAACCCATGGATTAGGGAGGTATCACTTTGCCCTACAAGGGCGGTGATGAAAATTACTAGTATTAAGAGTTCGTTTAGTTAGAGGAGTGGAAAAGTGGGAGGATAGAAAATAGTGAAATGATGGAAAAGTGGGAAGATAAAAAAAAAATTTAATTTCTCTCCTTTTTGTTTGGTTGGGAGTGGAAAAGTGAAGGGATGAAAAAAGTAAGTTTGTATAAATTTATTCATATACCCTTATTAAAAAATGATGGCCAATTAAAACAAATCAATGAAAAACAACCAAAAAAAGACTCACCCAATTCATTAAAAAATAAAAATCATGTCTAGTTAAACAAAGAAAAGAAGAAGAAGAAGAAGAAGAAGAAAAAGAAGAAGAAATAGGCAACGCCTAGGAAATCAAAAAATAAAAAGAATGAATTGGTTGCACATGGGCATTTTTGTCTATTAAGTAGTCTCATATTATCCTTTTAGTTTTCTCTCCAATTTGGAGAGAAAATTTTTTTGGTGGGCCCGAAGAGAAAACACGTATACCCCATCATTTATTTTCCTTTCTCCCCACCCAACCAAACATACTCCAAAAAATTTTCCTTCCTATTTTCTCTCCAAAGTTTTCCATCCACCCTATTTCACCTCCAAACAAACACACCTTTAGATTTGGTAGAAAATGATTACATTTAATGGTGAGTATTTAAGGGCATTACCTTTAAGGCATTCCATGGTGAATATTTAAGGGCATTTCGTTTCATCAGAATTTATTTTTCGGGAAATGTTAACGGATGTCCTTAAGGCAATGGTTAATAATCCATTTAAAAAAAGTTTTTATGAGGAAAAAAATAATTAGTATTTTGACAGCTTTTTCCATTTCCCATAAAAGTGGTGTCAAAATTTTCATAAAATAGATTATTAACTATAGTCCTAAGGGCACCCATTAGCATGACCCTTTATTTAATCATAAATAATTATAATTTTAAGAATTTCATATAGGGTTACCCTAAAAATTATAAACAAGCTAAATTCAAGTATTTGATAATCATATAACAACTCAAATTGATCTGCAACCTATAGTAAAAAAAGGGATTTAAGGAAATAACCTACATGCCAAAACAAAGGTAAGGGGGGAGAGAAAAGGGACCGAAGAAAGGAGAAATGATAATTATTTTTTAAGGAGAAAATCCAAAAAAAAAAAAAAAAAACTATATTACTTCTGATATATTAAACCCTATACTTCTATTTGTGTTCGCTTAAAATCCACATTTTTTTATTATTATGATAATCAAACCAAAACTCATTTGGAAAATCATTACTGCTCTCTCTTCCCAAAACACACAGCGCCATTTTTGTGTGTATTTGTGTCAAATTTTTTGTTGTTTAAGACAAAGTTTAATGAAGTGGGTTAGGGGTTTTGATTTTCACACTAAATAAGATGTGAGGTTTAAATAGCACAATAAAAAGAATAGGAATTAATTTGATATAGGTATAAAATAATAAATCTATGGATTTTTTTTTTTTGGATTTTTCCTTTCTTTTCTTAGTATATGGCATGCAAGGGAAAAAAATCCTTTTTTAAAAATTTTTACCCTATATTATTTCTCTTCAATCTAAAAATGAATTTATCCCACCCTTCCTTTCCCTTTTTTTTTCCCCTCTTTTTATTTATTTATCTGCATTTTTTTTAAATCACATATTATATAATCAATAAAAAAATAATTAAAAAAAAAAAACAAAACAAAACATTGTATACCATTCCATTCAATATTTCCTGTACGTGTAGTTCTTAATTCTAAAAATATGGGCAAAAATATATATAAATATAAAAGTCTACCAACAAGGGATAAAAAAAGATGTAAACAACAAGAGGTAAAGTACTATAACAAGTATAGATCCCTTTTCTTTTCAAATTTGGCATAGATCTATTTTAGTTTTCCAATTTTATTTTTCTTTTAACCATCATCCCATTCTTTTTATCTCTCTCGTTATTTCTCTCTCTCTCTCTCTGTTTGTCTATTTCTCATATATATATATATATATATATATATTATATAATAAAAGTTGGGTTTAGACGTTATGGTTGCGCCAAGTGACAGCACTAAATTAAAGAAATTTTGTTAGATTTTTAGATTAAAAAAAATGGATATAATTTTTTTTTCTTATCTTCTTCTAAAATTTATAAGTTGATAAAAATCTTAATTTAATTACAAACCAAATTCTTTTCTTCATCTATTTCTTTTTAATTTGATTACAATCCAAAATCTTCATCTTCATCTAATCCCTTTCTTTTTCATTTAAAGTACTACACCTATTGCTACATGTAAAATTAAAAAAAAAAAAAAAAACGTGATATTTAATTGAAAAGTTGAATCCAAGAGAGATTGAGTTAAACTAAAACTCTAAGTCTACTAAATGAATATTTTTTTTTCCTTATTTTCTTCTCTTATTATTTCTAAGCTGATAAAAATCTTAATTTAACTACAATCCAAATTATTTTCTTTATCTCTATTTCTTTTAATTTGATTACAATCCAAAATCTTCATCTTCATCTAATCCTTTTTTTTCATTTAAATTATTACACCTATTGCTACACATATATATATATATATATATAAATAAATAACTAAAACAACAACGTGATATTTAATTTAGTTACCGTGATTATTTTTTACACCTCCACAAATTAAGTTTGAATTCAAGAAAAATTGAGTTAAACTAAAACTCTACTAAGTCTACTCTACTATTTAAGAACTAGCATGTAGTCCGCGCTTACGCACGGAAATATTAACAATTGTGGTGATAAGATGTTTATCTTGATCGATTCAGTTTCCACATTGAGCTTGGAATCTTCTTGGAGGCGCTAATGAAGCGGTAATGTATGAGAGTGTGGAGCAAGGAAGAGTGGGATTGAACATTGTGTTTGAACCCGGCCTTGCTCTTAGAAATCCAAAATGAGGAGGAGAGGATAGTGTGTGGATCTAGTTGGTAGAGGTTGAGAGAGAAGGAGGAGACATGGGATGACGATATGGCATTAGGAGGAGATGATGTTTTACTTTTATAGGCTTTCTAGTTGGACTCCTTGGTTCTGGTAGTGGGCAAATGAGATGTTCACCCATAAAAGTGTGCAAGTAAGATGTTTTTGCTTAGACCAATGAGCATTATCATTGTGGTTTTCTTGGCTTCCGTGTTAAATATTAATGCATCATTTATTTGGGTACAAAAATTAAAAAATTTAGATAAGATACATGACACAAAATTGGAGTCCAATTTATAATCTAATTAGATTTTTTTTTTTTTTTTTGAGTTTTGGTTAGGACAAGTGGCGCAAAATTGAGAATCCAAATCTAGACACATGGCACAAAATTGAAACTCTAATTTGGAATTCTATTTGAGTTTCTCTCTGCTTCACCTTATTATTATATATATAGATTAATTATTAGTATTATTTGTATTTGCTAAACATTGGCATAGAAGAATAGAAGCCCCAGTGGATGATGTATTTACTTTTCAGATCTTTAGTCACACGCATCTACGAAATTTGAGGTATTTTTGTAAATGATTTGAAGCTTGAGTTTTGGTTGTCATTAGAGCGTATGTCATTGTCTCATGGTAATGTATATTAGATTCTTTTAGATTTGCAGTACTTTCACAGAAAGCAGCATCTAGATTGCTATCTCTTGGCATCAGTAATGATGAATATCTTTTAATTTATGGAATTTTCATTTTGGTGAAAAATTTTTCACTGAATCTATTTGGGATGGAACTCATCTACCATATGAAATTAGGAGATTTATGTGAGAAGATATATCTTCATTTTTTTTTAAGTATCTATTTAATAATTTCTTAAATTATATGATTTTTTTTTTTAATTTAGATAATGCAATTCAACTTGATTATTGATATAATTTTTTGATTTGGTGTTCTTAATTGACTAGGCAGATTATTTCTTCACTTATGGCAACATTAAAATAGCTATAACTGGTAATTTATAGGTAAACATTAACATTGCAATCTAAATACTTACATTTTTATAATTTACGGAATTTGTTTTTGGTCATTTATACAAGAAATTTATATATGATTAGCACTTCTGCTACTATGCATGCATGTTAGCAAGTATAATGGAAATATTTTCCAAGTGCTATATATGTGTGTGTGTGTGTGTGTGTGTGTGTGTGTGTGTGTGTGTGTGTGGAGGAACGAATTTCTCCCTTAAAAGGTATTGTCTGCTTTGGGAATGGGCCGAGGAGGCTAATGCCAACCGCACGGATTTGCTCAATCCCACATCGGGAATAGACACCTCTTACCCGCAGCTTATAAGCATGAGCTCACAAGTGGGGTGTACCCATCAAGTAGTACACACACACTATGGTACATCCTTTCTTAGGTCAAGTGCTTATAAGGCAATGGTGGGAGGCATCTCTCCCCAATGTGGGATTTAACAAATTCGTGAGGGTGGCATCAGCTCCTCGGCCCATTCCCAAAGCGAGCAATACCTAATTGGAGAAAGATTCATTCCTCCCACAATATATATATATATATATATATATATATATACACAATTTTACTACTAAGTGCTTTTATAAATTTAAAACTTATCATAATTTTTAAAAATATTTTATAATATCTTTTTTGCAAAAACAAAAGTTACATAATATACATTTTCCATGTAACTTAATTTTTAAAAATTTTTTTACTATTTTTTTATTATATTTGATTATATTATCAAAAAAAATATTGTTTAAAATTTATATATAATTTTTTTATTAAACCGTGCATAAAAGTTAAGTTTAGATACTCGGGTTGTGCAAAGTGGCTTTACTATATTGTATAATTTTTTTTAGATTTTTAGATTTGAAAAAATATATATAATTTTTCTTCTCCTATAATTTCTAAGTTAATAAAAATCTTAATTTGATTACAATCTAAATTATAGATATCAAATTTTTTTCCACTCTTTCACGTGAATAAATATAGTTCATTTTTATGGGATAGCTTTATAACTATCCTAAAGGACCTAAACTACATTAAAAGAAACCACTAAAAGACTACATAAAAAATTTAAAAAACATTAAACTTACAATATGAGGGAAGGCATAAGTTTGAGTTTAAGTTAAACTCTATCAACTAAAAAATTGCAGGAATTTTTTTAGATAGAAACAACACAACCTAATTATTTTTATCAACTTTCTCAAAAAAAAAAAAATTATATAGTTATTCTTATCAACTTTTTTGTCTATTGTTTATTAATTTTTTAGATAATACAAAAGCTTGATTGTGGATATGAAATTTGTTTTAGAGATAATTACGTAACAATACTACCACAAATATATAACACTACTACCAAAAATATAGTTTAAAAAATATGTAATTACATAAAGTGTTCTATATGTAACAGGTTTTTCTTTATTCTTATCTTCTCCTTTTGTAATATATCTTCTTCTTAGTGGAATAAAAATCACACTAAATTGTGAATCCCCGAATCCCCAAGGAAACGCCTCTTCCTCTATAGCTACAAAGGTATCTATTTTTTTTCTTTTCATTTTCATTTTTTTTCTTTTCACAAAGCTGCATTCTAATTAAAGAGTAACGCGCAATAAATTCAATGATAATAATAAATAGAGCCTTTGGGTAAATCTATAAATGTTATTTTCTACGAGTGTATGTCTTTGGTACGTGTATACATATATATTGCATCTTGTATTGTTTATAGGACCTTTTGCTTTCTATACTTTGTGTTGTCTTACTCTTATTATGAGCTAGAAACCTAGAATTTGCATTTTATGAATTTGGAAGGACAAGTTTTTAAACTCTTTTAAGAAAGGTAGATTCATATGTTGGCATACTTTCTAAATCATGAGTTATTCTTTTTTTATAAATAATTCTCATATATATATATATATATATAGAGAGAGAGAGAGAGAGAGAGAGAGAGAGAGAGAGAGAGATAAACACATGTTGTGGTGGTTACCTAATGATATACATTATATTTTATTCAAACACACTATATATATTATGTATTAGGATAATTAATTTAGAGTTTCAAGTTTCTCACTACTTAATTAGTAAAGTATTTCATAAACAAACCCCCTTTTTTTACATTCAATTCTAATTAAAATAATTTTTCATTTTTTATAATCTATATTTAACATCAAAATATATTTTTTTTTAATTTATATTTGATTTTTTATCTAAGACATTTAATTCACATATGATTTTTTTTTTATTAAACCATGCATCACACGGGCATAACACTATTATATATATAAAACCGAAACTTCTGAAACTCTCACAATTTTTCACATCCGCACAATATTTAAATAAAATTATCATTTTATTTAAATAAAATTATTTTTTGTTTAGTCCAAACTTAATAAGGAGTGAAACTCTATCTCTCTAACAAGTCCAACTTAAACTCAAACTCATCATTATCATTTTTTTAAAACAAAATTATTTTTCTTTAATCCAAACTTAACAAGGAGTGAAACTCTATCTCTCTAACAAATCCAACTTAAACTCAGATTTAAATATTGATAATTAAAATTTATTTTATGGTTTTTCATGTATTTTTTAAAAAATAATTTTCGTACATAAACCACCAAACTCTTTTTAGCCGTTTTTTACAAGATAAAAAAACTTGCAATAATTGAAATTATTCTTTTAAATGTAACTCATCTTTCTCTTATATTTTTCTATTGTTTGGTCATATATATTTGTTTTGTTTCAAAAATTTCTAAGTAGTAAATGATCTGATTTTTTAATAGTTTTTGGTCTTTCAGAAGTTTTAATATCAAAATTTTTGAGTTACTTTTTTGCAGTATCTAAAACTGTCTAACAAATTTTTGTAAGCCATTGCATGTTCAAACAGTGACTTCTTCATCAAATTGTAACACAAATTGAAGTCATACAAGAGCAAATTATGCAATGATGTAGTTTCTTAAATTTTTTATAAAACTATTTTAATCTACCTCACAAATAAGTAGATTTCTGTGCATAGCACGGGTTAGTAACTAATATCAAATATAATTGAGAACCAAAAAGAATGGGTGGGATGAAGAAGAAGAAAGGAAATATTGTGAAGCTCAAATATAATTATGAAAAGAGTGTTTAAATTATAGAACGAATTCCATTCCCTTTCATATATGTATTGGGTAACTCAAG
This sequence comes from Lithocarpus polystachyus, assembly GCA_033629205.1. Classification (NCBI taxonomy): domain Eukaryota; kingdom Viridiplantae; phylum Streptophyta; class Magnoliopsida; order Fagales; family Fagaceae; genus Lithocarpus; species Lithocarpus polystachyus. Next base: position 33,763,637 of record CM066166.1, on the reverse strand, counting down.
TCTAACAGTAAAATAAATCAAATGAAATAACGTAAACGACGACCTAATCTGTAAACGGCAAGTAGTACAGTTTCATTGTAACATCCACCGTGGTGTGCACAACCACCCCACCTCTTTATCTAAAGCCAGTCTCACTCACACCATTGACTCGCACTTTGTTCCAAAATGGTTTTCATAGTAATTTTAACAGAATCAGTTGTTGGGGTACTGGAATTGAAAGCAGACTAAATATCCATTGCCAGTTAAGCTCTCTTTTACACAATCCGCTCCAACTCTCTTGCATAACTGAGTGTCTGGTTAATCAAATGCAGAGAGGGTATTTCTTTGCAGGGTGCAGATTCTTTTGCCTTCTGGAAATAGACAATCTTATTCTTGATCTCCCACTCCGAATGCTCCTGCATTCGAGCAGAAGATAATAAGGAACATAAATGGAAAAGTAAGGGTATATTTACTTGGTGGTGGGTAGGGTGCCATTCTATTATGGTGAAAATCATAATGATAGAACATATAATAGTCCTTTTTATAGTTAAACCAAATTTCAGAAAACTAGAGCCACCAAGCATTGGAGGCATATCTGCCACTTCAGATATCCCAGATCCAATTGAAGCCCTTTAACTAGCTAGGGCCTCATTCACTATTCATCCCAAGCCATTGGCAACTCCTTAATATTCCACTTTGGGTTGCAGCATTCCCCATCTTTAACAAAGGGCTGGTGGCAAGAGTTTGGATATGGCTTCTCACAGAACTCAAGCCTCAAGGTTTTCAGCAAGAACAATATAATTGTAGGACCATGAGATCAATTATTTTGCTACCAAGTTGTTCAGAAATTTGGAATTGTTAAATATAAAAGAGAGAGGGAAATAAACATTTGACAATAATGAGTACCTCCTTGATATATTCCAACAATTCTCGTTCAGAAGAGAACAACAACATTTCCCGCACATCATTGATTGAAAGATAATCATATGCCTTCTCACTGCATCCAGCAATTTCATCTCTGAAGTAGCAGAAGAGAAATCAATTAATAAGAACACCAAATTAAACATGTTTTTAGAGAGTAAATACGAACATATAAACAAAAAACTGATGTAATAGGATGAAAAGGCTTAATTCTTCGAATGTGTTTGGATTGCGTTTTCAGCTGAAATTTTTTTGCGTTTCCGGCATTTTTTTTTTTTTTTTAAGCAGCATGTTTGTCACTGTTCATTGGCCATGAACAGTGATTTTAGGCCAATGAACAGTGACAAACACTGTAGCAACAGTAAAAAAAATATATATATATATATATATTTTTTTTTTTCAGTTTTCAGTTTTTAGTCTTCAGTTTTCAGCAAATATAAGCGGTATCCAAACGCATGTTTCCACTAATCACATCAGCCAAGGAGTCAAAAGAGTTAAATTTAAGTAATACGTTAGAGCTAAATACTCCATAATAAATTATTCACTTGCTCTTACATTTTGTTATCAGTTATCACATACCACTTCAAATTCATTTTTACCCAATAAAGTATTCCCAAAGTTAGCTATTGACCAACTACCTGACTGTCTTTGCCAGAAGATCCATGAAGTAGACATAAGTCTCATGCGGCACCGTCTGTCGAGCGCTCAACACACGGTTGTAAGCCCCTTCCATGAAGGACTGCTCTAACTCCACTGCATGCTTAATGCAAGGATTCTCCAAAGCAGTGGGGGAAAGAAGTTCTAGTTCTGTATGGAATTCGGCAATTCGGTTCTGAACAAGGAGTCTCAACAGGTTGAGCCCTAAGATTGGATACTCCTGAGGGGATGGTGGAAGACGGTTGCTGCTCCAAAAGAAATGTAAATTCATTAGCAAATCCTCAAAAAAATTTTAAAAAATATATATATGAAACTACCAAAATAGTAAGAAAGACTAAATAGAAGAAAAAATTCAGCAACAAGCATGTTTGATCCAGATACTTTTTTATTGCCTCATGTTTAATTCTATGTTTTAGTAACCTCACATTGAAAGGCAAAACTTAGGTACAATCCTTAAGTGTTGTACTTTCCCAATTAAATTCAACCACATGGTTACATTGATAAATGAAGCACAAACTATTTTATCTATTCCAAGTACAATTAAATTTCATGCATCTAAGGAATTGTACCTAAGGTTTACCCTTGTTTAACTTATAGGAGGATCTGATTGGTTGGAGATAGACATCAATATTTAATTAAAAGAACATGGCACTTAAATATATAAATTTTTCTTTTAATCAAGGATATGGCTTGGCTCCACAAGCATAGAATGGGTACCAGACTCATTTTTTCCCCAAAAACAAATCAAAGCATAATAAATAACTGAAGGCAACACAATGTTACCCAGCATCCGTGTAATATGGCTTCAACTGAAAGAAATCCCTCTCAAATGCATCTTGATCCTCTGTCTTCACACTGAGAACAACGGCATGCTCATATATATCCCCTGAAAGTTCTCAGACGCAATATATAATGAGGAAATAGCTTAGCAACAAAGAATTAAAAGCAACTACGTTAACTATACACAACCTTCAATCTAATACATTCAAATACAAGATGATTCAAGGTTTAAATTAACAGTGAACAGAATGCTTCAATAATATGGTGTCTTGACATGGCTGAAAAACAATGGAACTTACTCTCACTTAAATCATTTACACTAATGTGTATTTCATGTTCATTACATTATGTTTCCATACATCAAAACACACTTGAGGGCCTATTTCACATATCAAACTTGAATATTTTATATATTAGATACATCTAGGGTTTCTCTATCTCTAAATTTGATTATTGTTCTCTTTTTCATCATTATTAATATTACCTGTTCTAATTTCTCTTCTTAACTAATAAAAAAAACGGTTAATATTACCTGTTCTAGATGGTAGGTATATCAAATCAGCTATGGCAAGAATGTGAAAGAGGTTCACAACTCGCATTTTTAACCCCACTGACTACATTGGTGACTAAAAGATTTCCCATTATTGGAGTATTCTTAATTTCTTATAAGGCTACAAACGAACAATAGGAAGATGACATGTGTCCCTGTCATGTGCACTGCATATGATTCACTTAAAATGATTGTACACAATCACTTAAGCGTTGTTTATTAAGTGAACACTGAACACACATCTTCTTATTGTTAGTTGTAGCCTTAGGCTACAACCAAATTTGTAGTCAAACTTTTTCCATCTTATAATGAATTAAGAGCTACTAATTCATGCCCACTCTAGGATATCAAGATAATGACCACATAAACATGAATTCTAATACTTTTTAAACCATAACATATGCTCAAACCCATTGTGGACCAAATTTTTTCATGCAACACCAAAAATTGAAGTGGAAACATAATTTAATGATTGAGTAACTAGAAACGGTTGTATTGCCAAAATCTAAAGGTAAGTGAAAACAACTGCAACACCAATAACAAAAGAATCATAAAATATTTTTTTGAGCCAAGAATGTTACTTGCTAAGTTTAATTCACGGATAGCGTTGGGTGTGTCTTCGAACAATGGAGGCAGGCTTCTGAATTGTGTCAGTGAGACCTGAAAAAACAGAGAACAGCAATATGACTCAAACTTATGGCCTTCAGCTCAATGCATTCGCTCATCATAATTCACATCCAAAACAGCTTTCCACAGGCTCAAAACTAAGGCCTAGTAGCACTCCCATCTAGCACTCTACCAATAACACAAAATCCCACACCTAACCCAAGTTGCCACAGCACTAATTATGATTTCACAATTCACAATTATTCAATGCCTAAAACTCCACTCTTAAAAACATAAATCCATATAAAATCCCATATACTCAATTCACTAATCCATAGTTAAATATAAACACACACACACACACAAACTCAGACACAACACCAATTCATACAATATCAAAGCAAAGTGCCAAAAGATATTTCCTCCCTAAAGCAAAAACAGATATTAAATCACAAAACACCAAATCTTCGGATTAACAATTTTGTACACAGATTTAACAAAAACCCATTATCAAACACTATCCTTTATACCCAAAACACACACAAAAATCCGTAATGTATAGAATAAAAAATAAAATATAGAATTAATGGGAAATTAAACCTTGAGTTGTGAGAGGAAAGTGGTGCAGGTATCGAAGTCACTCCTTAAGAAGGCGGCTTTGAAGCGCTGGAAGAGCTGAGAGACCTCTGTGAGCTTCGGATCCATTGCTGTTGTGTTGTGTTGTGTTGTGTAAATGTGACTCTCTCACTCCGTCTTCGTCTCTCTGATTTTTTTTTTTTTTTTTTTTTTTTGATGTTATTTAGGTTTGCTTGGTTCTGAAGAAGGAATTTCCTATTTACGTATGTTTTTAAACAAAAAAAAGAGCAAAAACAATTTGGGCCCGGGTTGGGTTGTGTTCAGCTACAATCCGGAACTGAGGCAAAATAATTGTCCGACCCGCTTGTATTGGGCTGGGTCGTAATTCGTTAGAATTCTTCTACTCACGCAACAAAATCCCTATTATGTCTTCACAAATTGAGGTATCAGGCTTGATCCAAAAAAAAAATCGAGGTATCAGTCTATCAGCCCATTTATAAAATCAAAATCAAACAAGATTATATTGAGGGCATAAATGGGCTTTTGGTACCTATAATTTGCCCTCATTTCTATTTGATCTCTACTTTTTTATTTTACCACTTTGAGTGTGAGTTTTGCTTCAAATTAAAAAGGCAGTTTATTTTACTATTCAACTTATTTTTGCTACTATTTATGAGCCTCACTGCACTTTTTGATACTATTCATAGGTCTCAATGTATTATTTCAGCTAACTTTTACCTTTATCTACAGTACTTTCAGCAAAACGTTTTCAATTTCAGCAAAATAAACGAATCTCAAACAGACCCTCCTCAAAATGAAAAACGTGGATTATATTAGTCCTTACCGTTAGCCCACTAATGGAAATTACTTATGTGACAAACTAAATGCACGTTAAAAGCTAACATAGCCATTAAAAAAATATTTTAAAAAATAATTTTACATTTTTTAAATACCATGTTAGAATTTTAATTTTTTTTTAACCAGCATTTTAATAAAAAAAAATCTCAAAAAAGTTTTTTTTAAAATTAATTAAAAACAAACACTAAAATCTAATAAATTTTTTTTTTTTTAAAAGTTCAGTTTTTTCTGAAGAACATGCTTATACTGAGAGGTAGAGAAGAAAATGAACAAATCTTCATGAATGCTAACTCATTTGTCATTATCATTCACTAAACACACCTCCAGGTATTTCTAATAATGCCTCCAGTAACTTCCAAATTATGAAAATCAAGATATTTGTATTTAATGCTCTAAGTTTAATATCAGATAGCTATTCTAAGAATCTTTTGCCTTCCCAATTTTGAATTTTCGAAGAACATGACTGATCATGTTAATCTTATAAATTTTTTTTTTTTTTTTTTTTGGCTTTTCATTATTTTTTCGGGGAGAACATGAGAACCCAAATCCAAAACACGAACAAATGTACCTCTCTCTCTCATGTTTAGTCCTTATTTTCTTTTCTTTGTCTTCCTTGTACTTTTTATAATCAAACTGTTGTAAGTAAGAAGGGATGCACTCAGGATAACAAAAAGCATAGAAACAGAATTGAAGAAGTGAGCACTGATCAAGCAACTAACACACAGACTGATTAGGCTAGTGTAGAGCTGCTAGACTTGATTGAGGCAGTCCCTACCATGAACACTTCATCCATACCTCTGAAGAAGCTATGCCACGTGGATAGAAGAAGCAGTTACAAGTTTTAGTCAACTTACACGTGGTCAAATAGTTAGGATCATCTGTAACAATTTTTTCCTTTAATTTCAGAGTTAGTTAGGGCCCGTTTGTTTAGGCGTTTAAATTGCACAGAACGGCAGTTTCGTGAATCGCAATTCCGGGATTGCGTTTGGTTAGGCGATATCTACAGGATTGCGTTTTCAATTTCGCAGATTTTCGAGATTCCGAAAATGAGATTTTCTACTGCTTTTTCAGCGTCGCGCGGTTGGGACGATTGGGTTACCGCTAATTCTTTCGCGCGGTTTAGGAAATTATTTTCCGAAATCCCAGCCTATCCCTTCTCCATATATATATCTCAGTCTTGCTCTCATTATCAATTTCACGAAATTCAGTTCTTTCTTCTCTGTTATTGCTCTATTGCTCTCTCCGATTGCCGTCGTTGTTCTGCATCACGATTTCCAGGTAAACATTCTCATATCTCATCAGTCTTGGTTCTCTCCTCATCAATTTCACAATTTTCACTTCTTTCTTCTCTGTTATTGCTCAGTTGCTCTCTCTGATTGCCATCATTGTTCTGCATCACGATTTCCAGGTAAACATTCTCCATTACCCATCTCTGAAATAATTATATTGATTTGGGCTTTTGCATGTTAGTTTAGATGACTGAATAAACTCAAAATATTAGAACTTACATGACAAAGGGATATGTTGTTGCTGCTGTTGTTTCTTTACTGGTTGTGAAGTTTTTAAAACAATTTCAGACAGATGAGGTTGATCAAAACCATTTGGATTGGATGGGATTCGTTTTTTCACGTTGAAAAGTATATGGGTTTGAAGAATATTTTAGGTTGTTGTTGCTGCTGCTGTTTATTTATTGGTTGTGAAGTTTAAAAGAAAATTTCAGATAGATGGGGTTGATGGAAAATTTCAGGTTGTTGTTCTGATGTGCTTTTGCAGTTTAAGAGTGTTTTGCAGTGCTTTTACTTTTGCAGTTAAGAGTGTTTTTGCAGTTAAGAGCGTATTACTCAAAACATTTGAAGATGCTTGATGTTGTTTGCTTTTCTATTATAATGTTGTTCTGAAGGCTGTCTATTAGAATATGTACTTTTTGCATTGTTTTTTTTTATTTTATTTTAATTATCATCATTTAAATTTATGATTCATTAAAAAATTTAGGCATTTGTTTCATCCAATTTGTTCTTGCTTCCTTTTAAATTGAACCTACACTTAAGCTGAACTTAGAATGTGGCGAGATCAGAATTTAGCTTTCTATGATGAATAGGCAGGGGAATGTGGCTGCTCACACGCTTGCTAAGTGGGGTAAATTCACAGAATAGTGAAGAGGTTAAAAGGTTGGCACCAGCCAGTCAAGTTTAAAAGCAATTTGGACTTCCCAAAGCAGGCAGTAGCTTCTACTGAGGCAGAAACTAGTTCTTGTGTACTGGTATTGATGAGGTACTCTGGCTAATCCATGACAAAAATTCTTTTATTATTTTATCTGGTTTTCTTTTTCTAGGTGTATTTGTGTCTCTTACTTTTTCATTTGACCTTTTATTCTGTCTCATCATCTGCTTCAAATACAGTCTAGAAGTTCTCCACCTGTAACTTTCTTTACTTTTTAGTGCATGTCTTTAGTAATATTAGATGGGGAAATGTGAGCATGAGTCTTTTTGTGTAGTTGTAAACGTTCAGGAAAAAAAATGTATAGAACACTAAAATGCCTCAGAAATCATGAATAGAAAAATGTTGATGGTTCAAAAGTTGTTGCCATGATGAAGGGGATAAAAGATAGGTAGAAAAATGAACTTCTAATTTAGTTTATCTATTAGAAAGTGACGATCATACAAGCTGAGGAGCCGGCTTAAAAATTGTTGGAATATTGTATCTATAAGTTTATAACACACAAGCTGACATTCAAAAGAAGATAGAAGTTTAACTTCTTTATTCTCTTAAAAATTGTTTATTTGCCATACCACCCAAACTAAACATATTCCATTAATGTCAAACAGACTCTCAACACTAGGTATTACATCCTATTGACTACATGTCTCCATAAGAAGGGAAAACGAGGAGTAACATTTAAATACAAATCATTCTTTCTCCTACAGGTTGATCCAAAATTCTCAGTCATGTCAAGTTTGTCTGGTTTGACTTCATTTGGTAGTTTCCAGTCAAAGTGGTATAGCAATTGAGCAAGTTCAAGCCATAATACAGTCGTGTTGTTAGTGCTGATTTTCAGATGGGTTGAATTTGCTATGCTTAATTTGTCAAACACTGTTGAAAATATTCAAGATGAGGAGATGAAATTTGTTCATGACAAAATAGCTCGATCCATTTGTGGGTTGTAAACGGTATTTTTATTATTTCTGTTTTGGTGTTTTGGTTTTAAATTTTTCGGATAAGAACTTTTTTATTATTATAATGGATTGTCTAGTATTGATATTGTTGGCAATTAACATTTTAATATAATTATTTTCCTAATCATTTTAATATCTTTTTCTTGATGAGTTATTTTTAATATTTTAAATTTGATAATCTTCTCTCCATGAATTTCAACAATGAAAACATCATTATTGTTGTTATTATTAATGTAATTGTTAAGCTTAATTACATATTTTCAATAATAAAAAAACACTGATCACAGGAAAATGACAATATAACCTTCAAAAAATAGTTAAGTTCTTTTTTGGAATTTACACTCAAAACAGCTATTTTTAAAACAGCTTATCCAAACGCTTAATATGACTTTAAAAATAGAAAACGCATATTTTCACATTTTTACCAAACACTTATTTGTGGTTTTTAAAATGGAGTTTTCAAAACGCACGTTTTAAAAACGCTAGTTTTTAAAACGCACATTTTAAAACAGCTTATCCAAACAGACCCTACTTTCCTTACTTGCTGAGATTGTATATATAGGAGTAGCTATCTATTTCTCAATTCATTGTATTCATTTTTCCTCAATCAATAAGATCAGAATTTCTATTTAGAGAGAGGGTTCTAGAATTTTACTTGGTATCAGAGCTCAGAGAAGCACAACAATGGCGTCCACTGAGTCAACCAATCCATCTAATCCAACTCATGTTCAATCTTCACAATCTGCTTTGAACTCAAGCAATGATTCTGCAACTCCTAATCCTCCTAGTCCCTATTTTCTTAGTTCAAGTGAAAATCCAGGCAACCACTGCTTGGAATGAAGAACTATCAATCCTAGTCTGGAGCAATGATTCTGGCTCTTACTGCGAAGAAGAAGATTGGTTTTGTTAATGGAAAGTTCGCAAAACCAAATTTGGATTCACCCATATATGAAGATTAGGAGAGCTGTAACACCATGGTGCTTTCTTGGATGATCAATTCAATGCATGTGGATGTGTCCAGTAGCATCATGTACTGTGAAACAGCTAGGGAGATGTGGATTGAATTGCATAATCTCTTCTCACAAGGCAATGGTCCCAAGGTTTACAATTTACAGAGAGAAATTTCTTATATTTCTCAGAATCAAATGGTAGTGACAGAGTATTACACCAAATTCAAGAGGCTTTGGGATCAATTGCTCAACTATGAACCACTTCTAGAGTGTTCTTGTGGTGCTATGCAGTTGTTGAGTGTTTCATACAACAAGGCCTATGTCATGAGGTTTTTGATGGGACTAAATGAGAATTTTGAGACTCTTCGTAGTCAAATTCTCATGTATGATCCATTTCCTTCAATGAGCAAAGTTTACTCTCTGGTTCCTCAAGAAGAATCACATAAAAGCTTTGGTCATAGAGGTTCTAGTTCAACTAAGGCTAATGTAGTAGCAATGTATGCTAATTCAAAGAGCAACTCTAGAAACACTACTTGGAACAATGGGAATGGAAAGAAGGAGAGGCCATTTTGCAATCACTACAATATACTTGGACATACTTTTGAGAAGTGTTTTAAGCTACATGGATATCCACCAAGATATAAGCCAAAAGGAAAGGGCAATGCCACTACAAGTTAGGTTTCTTCAAATCTAAGCAATGGAGCAGAGAATCCCTTAATTGCAAGCAATTTGTGTCCTATCTCTAAGCCACAATGTGAGCAGTTATTGGCTTATCTTATTACTGGATCTGGAATTGGTGATGCGCACCATGTAACTACTGTGAGGGCTTTTAGTGTGGTTGGTGTGGAAGGAGATCTTGGTGGTGCTCTTGATCTGGTTTCTTCACAACCACAAACCAACCTCTCATCTTGCTCCAATCTCATGTCAGGTACTTCTTCGAAGATACCTTACATTCCAAATCCAACACATTCTATCTTTTCTGCAAAAATTATCAATAGAGAGGCTTTTAGGGAATCTAATTGGGTCATAGATACAGGAGCTACAAATCATATGGTACATTATGTCTCTTATTTCACTTCCATCACTACCACTCTAAACACAAATGTCAGTCTCCCCAATGGAGAAATTGCTTTGGTCACACACATAGAGACTCTTAGGATTTTAGAAAGTCTATAATGTTCTATGTGTTCCTTCATTTACTTTCAATCTTATTTCTATCAGAAATCTATGCTTTGTTTAGGACCTTGCTCTTTGGAGCACGATTGGTCTAGGTAAGGAGATCAATGGTCTTTACTTGCTGAAAAGGGGAGATTCAGCTTCAATCTCAAGTTGTTTTTCTAGTTCTATTTCTATTTCTGTTAATAAAACTTAACCATACATATGGCATGCTAGGTTAGGGTATTTATTAGATGCAAAACTAGCTTTGATGAATAAGAACAATGTATCTCTTATCAACTCTAATGAAAAGTTTCATTGTGATATATGTCCTCTTGCAAAACAAAAAAGGTTGCCCTTCAATACAAGTTGACATATTTCCAATGAATGTTTTGATTTAATTCATTGTGATCTGTGGGGACCTTTTTCTGTTCCCACCATCGATGGTTGCAATTTTTTTCTAACTATTGTAGATGATTGTTCAAGGTGTACTTGGGTATATCCATTGAAACACAAATCCCAAACACAATTCTACTTAGAACAATTTTGTACAATGGTTGAAACACAATTTGTAAGAAAGGTGAAATGCATTAGGACAGATAACGGTATTGAGTTATAATGAAAAGTTTTTTTGCACAAAAGGGCATCTTGCATCAGTTGAGTTGTGTTGAAACTCCACAACAAAATGCTATTGCGGAGAGAAAGCATCAACACATCTTAAATGTTGCAAGAGCACTCAAATTTCAATCTAATCTGCCCTTGCGTCTTTGGGTTTATTGTATACTCACTGCTATATACTTGATAAATAGAAGTCCAACTTCAATTCTGAATCATAAAACTCCTTATGAAGTTCTTTTTGGTCATCATCCTTCTTAATCTCACTTGAAGGTTTTTGGGTGCCTTTGTTATGCCTCAACTCTTTCTCATTACAGAACTTAATTTGATCCAAGAGCAAAGAAATGTGTTTTTCTTGGATATCCTTTTGGAGTTAAAGGGTATAAGGTCTTGATTTGTCAACTAATGTTGTTTTTAATTCTAGAGATGTTGTTTTTCATGAAACCATCTTTCCCTATGTCAGTGGTGCATCTGATTTTACTGATCCTTGTTGCTCACTCTCCTGATAACAGCATTGCAAACTCATTTGTTACTCCTATTAGCATTCCGAAGCTCCCATTCATTTACCTAATCCTTGTTCATCTCCTTCCGCATTGCATTCTCATGATTTTGGTACTGACAGAATTAATTTTATGTCTCTACTCCTCTTATCCCTACTCCACCTTCTTCTCTTGTGCCTATTCCTGAGTTACCACTCACCAAGAAATCCACCAGCGCTCACAAAACACTTCCCTATCTACAAGACTATGCTTGCAATTCAGCTGCTTTTTCTCACACTCCAGGTTCACCATATGACATAGCAGATTACTTGTCATATTCCCATCTACACCCTCCATATCAGTCTTATCTAATGACTGTTAGTGCTTGTCATCAAGAACTTGCTTCTTTCTTTCAAGCAGTCCAAAATCCTGTGCTTTAGAAAAAGCTAGTACTTGGATCCTTACTCCTCTCCCTGTTGGTAAAAGGCCCATTGGTTGCAAATGCATGTACAAGGTGAAGTTGAATCTTGACGATAGTGTTGAAAGATATAAAGCAAGGCTAGTGGCAAAGGGTTATACTCAAAGAGAAGGGCTAGATTTCTTAGAAACCTTCTCACCTGTTGCCAAAACTGTTTTTGTCAGAGTTTTGCATGCCCTTGCTTCTGCCAAAGGTTGGCCTCTCCATCAACTTGACATTAACAATACTTTTCTTCATGGAGATCTTAATGAGGAGGTTTACATGAGCTTACCACCTAGTTTTCACAGTAAGGGGGAGTCTTTAGCTGCTACTTCTTCTACTCTTTTGGTTTGCAAACTTGTTAAATCACTCTATGGGTTGAAGCAAGCATCAAGGCAATGGAATGCTAAGTTGTCTGCTACCATTTTACAACTTGGATTCACACAGTCACAAGCTGATCATTCCTTGTTTGATCATTCATATGGTGACTTGTTCACTGCATTGTTAGTGTCTGTAGATGACATGGTCATTATAGGAAATGATCCAGGCTGTGTTGCTTCAGTAAAATTTGTTTTAGACCAGAAGTTTGGTAATAGAGATCTTGGTTAACTTAAATACTTTCTTGGCTTAGAAATTGCTAGAAGTGATAAGGGCATTAGCTTAAATCAAAGAAAATATGCTCTTGAGGTACTCAAACAAGCAAGTTTGATAGGGTGCAAGCCTGCCAAAACACCTATGGAACAGCAATTGAAACTAGCAAAGGGTGACGGAGAATTGCTTAAGGATTCAGGTCAGTTTAAAAGATTGATAGGGAAATTGATGTATCTTACTCTTAGTAGGCCTGACATCACTTATGCTACTCATAGACTTAGTCAATTCTTATCACAGCCTAGAGTGCCACACATGAAGGAAGCTACTAGGATTTTACAATACATCAAAGGAACACCTGGACAAGGAATGTTCTTCCCTATGGACTCAGATTTGCAGCTCAAAACCTATTGTGATGCAGATTGGGCAAGCTGCCCTAATACCAGAAAATCACTCACTAGTTATTGTGTTTTTCTAGGTAAGACCTTGGTTCTTGGAGATCAAAGAAACAGAATGTGGGGTCAATGCCTTTTGCAGAAGCTGAATACAGGTTCATGGCTTCAACCACATGTGAGGTAACCTGTTTGTTGTACTTGCTAAAGGATCTTCATGTTTCACATGACAAGCCAGTCCTAATGTACTGTGATAACTAGGCTGCATTACATATATCTGCCAATCCAATCTTTCATGAAAGATCCAAGCATATTGAGGCAAATTGCCATATTGTGAGGAATAGAGTTCTAGATGGTACAATCAAGACTTTTCATGTGTCTTCTAGGAATCAATTGGCAGATATTTTTACTAAAGCACTTGGAGTGGACAGTTTTCTAAGGCTACTAAAGAGATTAGGAGTTATTAATATCTTTGCACAAAGCATTCACTATCCTAAGTGCTTATCACAAAACCAAGAGGCAAGAGCTTTGCTCTTGAGGGGGAGTGTTGAAAGTAAGAAGGGATGCACTTAGGATAACAACAAGCATAGAAACAGAGTTAAAGAAGTGAGCACTGATCAAGCAACTAACACACAGACTGATTGGGCTAATGCAGAGCTACAAGACTTGATTAAGGCAATCCCTTATCATGAACACTTCATCCATACCTCTGAAGAAGCTATGCCACGTGGATAGAAGAAGCAGTTACAAGTTTTAGTCAACTTACACGTGGTCAAATAGTTAGGATCATCTGTAACAGTTTTTTCCTTTAATTTCGGAGTTTGTTACTTTCCTTACTTGCTTAGATTGTATATATAGGAATAGTTATCTATTTCTCAATTCATTGTATTCAATTTTCCGCAATCAATAAGACCGGAATTTCTATTTAGAGAGAGGGTTCTAGAATTTTACATAAACACATCAAAACTCATATCAATAACAGTCAAACAGATAACATTTTATTAACCATTTTCTTGGCAACCAAACACAACACCACCACCTGCAAACCTAGAAAACCCAACCACCTACGAACCCAGAAAACCCAACCAACACCACCAATGGACCCAGCCGATCTAGACCCAGAAAACCCAAATCTACCCACCACCTACAATTCATAAAACCCAACCAACACCACCAATGAACCCAGCCGATCTAGACCCAGAAACCCAGATCTACCCACCACAACGAGTTAAAAAAAAACCCAACCAACACCACCAATTTAACCCAGCCACCATGATCTCCACCTCCATCGATTTGGCACAACCATTAAACCCAACCAAACACAAACACACACCAGAGAGTGAGGGAAAAATAATAAGTTTGTTTTTTTTGCTTTATTTTAAAAGAAAGAAGAAAAAGAATGGAAAATGATTTTTTTTAAAAGGAGTTATTTTAATTTTAATTTTAATTTTTTAATTAAAATGCTGCATGACATTTAAAAGATATAAAATTATTTTTTAATATATTTCTTTAATAATCACGTCAGCATTTAATGTTCCAGCAGTGCACTTATTTTGCCACATAAGCAATTTCTGTTAGTGGGCTAATAGTAAGGCCCAAAATAATCAACATTTTTCATTTTGAGAACTAAAAACGGTAAAATAGAAAAGTATGGCCAAAGTAGAAATGAGGCCAAAACGTAGGGGCCAAAAGTACATTTACGTCTATACGCACCATAACTTGAAACAGTATGCTGACCGAATACAAAAATTATGTCGTCTCATATTTTGTGTTCCACTTTATACTTAACAAAATATGGTAAATTATGTATTTGATTCATTTATGAGAGATTTGGCAATGTTCATTCATTTTCATTTGTTCATATATATATATATATATATATATTTATATGGAACCTATTGCGTCTTCCTCTTTAAGCAAACAAAAACCATTTCCCTACAAATCCCAAAACCAAAATCGATCCAATAATGTGACCAATTAATCCTAAAGAATCAAATCTTGTCAACGATGTTGAGGTTTTGTTGGATTGCAAAGTTTGAGTTAATTTTTAATAGATTTATTCGGCCTTCTTCTAGGGCAGCTTTTGATGCTGGTGAGGTTATGGTGGTGGTCTTTGTCAGTGCCGATGGTGGAGGTTGATGGTGGTAATGGTGGTGGCCTTGGTGGGGAAAGGAAGCGTTTGTTATTTTTGTTGCTATTTATTATTTTTTTTTAGGTTAGAGAAATTATATGCATAAATTTAGGGATTAATGCACACATGGCAGAATTTTATTATTATTTTTTTTAGAGAGTTTTAACCTATGACGTCCGCTCCTAATGATAGCTCTTTATCATTAAACTAAAACACCAATTAGATTTTTATTCATACCAAATACCCATCATTTTAGTAGTTTTTTTTTTTTTTTTTGTAAAATTTTATAATTAGGCATTTAAGACTCCGAGTATTGTGTGTGTGTGTGTGTGTGTGTGTGTTTTTTTTTTTTTTTTTTTTTTTGCATATATATTATCAATTAAAAGATTTTCAATAAAATACTTGAATAGTCTTTAGAAAGGAAATGGTTGGTGGTAAAACTAAAAGGTGAATGACAATTTAAGAATCAATGGTCATAAATATGAATAAAAACATGAACATAAATATCATATTAAAAAAATGCATTTACTTCATTCAAAATTTTTATCATGACCACCATATTGACGTGTACAAATAATCTTTTGACATGTGACATTTTTTTTTCCCATAAAATGTAAGAAGTTGTCACATGTCATTATAATATGCTTAAAAAAAAACACATGGTATTATAGTGTACATCCACCAATTTTTATATTGAGCCCGTTTGTTTAGGCATATTGAGAGAGCTAAACGCCCGTTTATCAAATCGCAGAAATCAAGATATGTTTGGCTGGGCGAAATTTGTGGGATTGCATTTTTGAAGCAGCAGATTTTCGCGTTTCAGGAAAGCCAATTTCCCATTGCAATTTCGATATTGCACGATTTGCAAATCGTGATTCCACCAATATTTTTGCTGAAAACCAAAAATAGACAGAGGCGATTCGCGCGATTTCCAATCCTCTCCCTTTACCGTTGCGTCTCTGGTCCTTTCCCTTCACCATATATATCCTTGGTCCTCTGCCTCAACTCATCAGCTTCACAAGGATTGGTTCTCTCTTCTTTGTTTTTGCTCTCCTCTGTGTATCATAGTTCTTCATCGCAATTCCATGTAACTATTCTCCATTACCCATCTTTGAATTTATGATATAGATATGGGCTTTTGGCATCTTGGTTTACACCATTGGAACTCAAAATATTATAACTTAGAGATTTGTTGTTTGTTGCTGCTGCTGGTAAGAGCTCTCTTTGCCTCACATATAGCCCTCCAGGGTTTGCTGCTGTACAATGTGAACCAGAATTCCTTTTGCCATCTGAATTAATTGATGCATGTTGTTAGAAATAAGTAGTATCTGATTCAACTTTTAAAAAACAAAAACCAGTAATTAGGCTGAGGAATTTTGTGCGTAACTGTACTGTCCAACTGCCCCTTTCATCGGTGATGATGCAGTTGGTATGGAGGCCATCTTTCTCTAGTTGGACTTGTAGTAGGAGATTGAGAGTAAAAAAAAAAAAAAAAAAAGAACATACAATTGTAGATTTTTATGAAGTGCATGTTTGTCTAATAAGCGTGACTCTTACAGTTGTAGATTTTTCTTTGCTTAAGATTGTGCATCTGTTAGATATATAATTGTTTGCATGATGTAGTATTTTCAATAATGTAAAAACCAGCAGAGTTTGTTCAATATATTTGGTTCCATGTATGTTGCCGAGATCTTGTTTGATTCTTTGATTGAATCTGTTTGCGGTTCCATGTATGTTGATCTTGTTTGATTCTTTATGGTTGTAGAATTTACCTGGGAAACTTACTCCTACTATTCAATTTTCTCATAAGTTTGGTTGTAGAACTTGCTGTATTTGGTTGAACATTGATATTAACAAACTTATGTTTTTTAGATGGGTAAGCCATCACAAAATAGCTCAAATGTTAAAGCTTAATGACCATCAAGAGTAACAACTATCTTTTGTGAAGCTTGTGTGGATGAGGTATTTAAGGGTAATCGACCTAATACCCACTTTAGTAAGAAGGGTTGGACAAATATTATAGTAGCTTTTGAAAAGACAACTGGAAAGGAATATCCTAGGGAGAAGTATAATTATAAATGGGATAGTTTGAAGAAAGATTGGGTACTTTTGAATAAGTTGAAGGGAAGTGAAACTGGATTGGGATGGGATGCAGCCAAAGGAACAATAGTTGCAACTGATGAGTGGTGGGAGAGGAAACTGATGGTATGTTTTGTATAACCCATTGTACATATTTTGTATTAGTGGATAAACCATGCTATTTAAGTTATTAATGAAAATATTCAAAATTGTAGGAGGTTCCTGAAGTTGCAAAATTTCGAGAGAAAGGTTTGGAGAATGTTGACTTATTAGACATTATGTTTAAGGACATTGCGGCCACAAGAGATTTAGCATGGGCCCTCACTTCAAGTGTGTTACCTGATGATCTTGAGACACCTAAGGAGGCGTTAGGTGATACTTCTGCTGACTCATCTTCTCCAAATGATGATGATGACGTTCATGAAGATGAAAGTCCTAACCTCACATAACCACCTGCCCCAAAACAAAAGAAAGGAAAGAAGCGAGTTTTACCATCATCCACACAGAGCAAAGGGAAGAAAGGAGGAACAGCATTACAGTTGACACAATAGCTTAGTCGTATCTGTGATGTTGTGGAGTTAAGGAACTCAGCTTTTTCAGTGGAGCCAAGTAGTACTATTCGTAATGTCATGGAATGTGTGTGCACCTTAGATGGCATTGAGAAGGGTTCTAAACTCTACCTCATGGCAGTATGTATTTTTCAAATATGAGAGAAGAGAGAGATGCTTATGGTGATGGAAGAACCATATTTACAACTTCAGTTTCTTCAAGAGGAGGCAAGATTGTTAGGAGGGCACTACTTTGGCACTTAGGGTGTTTTATGTTTTATCCTATGAATAATGTTTTATGGAAGAGAGATGTTTAATGTTTTAATTTTTTAATCCTTTGAATAATGTGGCTGTTAGGGAGGTCACTACTTTGGCACCTAGGTGTTTTATGTTTTATCCTTTGAATAATGTTTTATGGAAGAGAGATGTTTTTAATAATTTATTGTTTTATCCTTTGAATAATTTATTGTTTTTTTCTAGATAGCATTTTTTGGGGTAAAATCTTTATAGTGGTCCAATTGACCTTTTTTCTCATAATTGTTAACACATAGCAACTTCAGCTTTGCAGACAATATTGAAAAAATGATATAGTTGGTTGTTTCTAGTGGAAATCAAGAAAGAAGAAGGTTATGAAAAAAGGGTTAACTTGGACCCAATTGTTACTGGTATATCTTGTTTTAGTTGTAGCTCTTAAATTTATTGTACTAAACTTGAACCTGTAGTCTCTAACTAACTGATGCCATTGTTTCTGGAAGTGTGAATTATTGGCCTACATGTACTTCACTTTCTGTTAGAATTGGTGTTGGTTTTAATTTTGAATATTAAGCTAGAAGTTATTTTTTTTTTTTTTCTTTTTCTTTTTCCAATTAGTTGTTCTTAACAAGGGTGATTGATTGTGACTAGCACAGCATATTTTTTGGTCACCTAAAGCTAATCAAATTTTTAATAGAGAGTTGCTTTGCAGTTCTGTAGCTTTGTTCTCTTTGCTTTTTGATTATTACAAATGACTATCTACTGCAATATACGCACCACCTGTGCACACACCCTTACTCACACAGTTGTCACACCTATACACGCACACCATTGCAGCAATATACGCACCACCTGTGCACACCCTCACACCTACCCTGGTACACGTATTTTCTTAGATGCTATCCGTTGACAATCTGTCAAATTTCCAAAACCACCACCAGGTATATAAAATTTTTATATATTAAATATGTGTGAAGGATATTATTTATGTATATCTTACATTTTTTTTCTTTTACTAGGAAAATATTATTTACTTGATGTTGGATACCCCTTAAGGAAAGGATATTTGCCACTTTATAAGGGATAGAGGTATCATCTTTTAGATTTTAGACGAGCTGGTCGGGGGAATCAAATAGAAGAGAGGTTTAATTATGTTCACTCATCACTTAGAAGTGCAATTGAGCGAACTTTTGGAGTGTGGAAGAATAAATAGAAAATTTTGAAACAAATGCCACCTTATGACACTAAACACCAAAGAAACATTATAGTTGCTACTTGTGTTTTGCATAATTTTATTAGAAAACATGATAGGAAAGATGAGGGATTCAATTGGGATGAACAAGGCTTGGACAGACCAAGAGAAGCAATAGTAATGAAGAAGGTAGTAGCAAACAGGTAAACGTTGAAAATATACAAGATGAGGAGATGAAATTTGTTCATGACAAAATAGCTTGATCCATTTGCGGGCTGTAAACAATATTTTTATTATTTTTGTTTTGGTGTTTTGTTACTTAATTTTTCGGATAAGAACTTTTTTATTATTATAATGGATTGTCTAGTATTGATATTGTTGGCAATTAACATTTTAATATCATTATTTTCCTAATCAGTTTAATATCTTTTTCTTGATGAGTTATTTTTAATATTTTAAATTTGATAAACTTCTCTCCATGAATTTCAACAACGAAAACATCATTATTATTGTTATTATTAATGTAATTGTTAAGCTTAATTACATATTTTCAATAATAAAAAAAAGCACTGATCACAAGAAAAATGACAATAAAACCTTCAAAAAAATAGTTAAGTCCTTTTTTTGAATTTACACTTAAAATAGCTATTTTTAAAACAGCTTATCCGAACGTTTAATATGGTTTTAAAAATAGAAAACGCATATTTTCACATTTTACCAAATACTTATTTGTGGTTTTTAAAATGAAATTTTCAAAACACACGTTTTAAATGCACCTTTTGAAACAGCTTATCCAAACAGGTCAAGATAAATACTGAAATGATTTTCATAGTTTCCACGCGTCTGATGGGAACCCAAGCATGCGTCCCTATGAATTATTTATAACGTCCAATTAAATTAAAGAGAGGCATCTGTCACCGACATAGCAGTCAGATTGGACCAATCTAATTCTCCGTTCAATGGTTGCATGCTATAAAGCCCAAAATGACTTTGTTTAATTAACATTTGGTTTTCTGATTTAAAAAAAAATTATATAATTCTAACTTCTAAGTAACAAAAATGATCTGTTTTTCTCTCAAAGAAAAAGAAATTTTAGCAGACCCGTATATATATGTTCTAATCATACATATTGAGATAGATGAACCCTTTTGATCTTTTAACTATTTTATATTAAAGGAATACTGCATTAATTGCTAAAATAAATACAGGAAAAAAAAAAACAAAAAACAAAACGGAAAGAAGAGCAAGATTTTGTACACCATTTGATATCTATTTCCCATATGGAAAAAGTATTAAAAAAAAAAAAACTTGATTCTATCATCTATAATATAAAGTATATAGTAACACATCAAATGGCATAATAACTAATGAAAATAACTATAATATGAGAGAGTATTTATTTTGAGTTCTTCTTATTAATTAAATTCATACTGGAATTTAATTATCATTCAAATAAGAGTAGAGATTAGAGAGTATCACATCTTTGTACTATAGGGTACTTATAGTTTAGCTATACAAGTAAAACATAAAAATTCATATACATTACGTTTTATTGCTTAATAATAATTAATACCCAATTACAAGACAGATAATTTTTTTTTTTAAATTATAAGAGAATACATGTGGGGTTTGGGCTTTTGGTTTTGGACTCAATTATTGTGCAAATTGAAATGGTTTTTTGGGGAATTTTTTTTTAAGAAATATTTTTGGGATATCAAAACTTACAAACTGGAAATGTCTCCTCCTTAAACCTAGACAATGGAAATTTTAAAACAAAACATGCCCAAAATCTAAGATTATAAAACCCAGGTTGTCTCCTTCCATTACGGTTTCTCCAGAGTCCAGACTAACATAAACTAATAACATACAAAAAATATAAACGACAAAGAAATTATGCTAAGCCAATATAAGCCTTTATTACTATAAAACATAGAATCGCACATCTACGAACGAAAGTACAAAACACAAACAAATAGAGGAGATTTTATGTTTTAAAATTACAAGATATTAAATGTTGAAGTCGCTTCTCGGTGATATACCAAGAACAACCACCTTCAAGCTTGTTACCCATAAATGCAGAATTCCTTGTAAAAGTACCCCTTCCAAAGCCACTGACCACCCATGAATGTGAATAAAAGTTCCAGAAATGGTTTATCAATGATCATTTTTTCTTCTTTGTTAGATGTAAAAGTGGGCTGCACAAATTGGACTTCTTTCTTTATGAGCTAGGCAAGGTGGGTTGGAGCTAGTATTTGTACCGTTGTAGTACTTATATAGGCTTGAGGGAGAGTGACAAACTAAGTCTCCTTAATTTCTCAATATCTCACCAGATTTCCTTCTTAGATTCAGATACCATAATTGGCTAAAGGCTCATTAATATTCTAAGACGCCTTGCCCACGCTAGGAAAAATTCATGGAATGTATATGCATTTTTCAGTATTCCAATCAATTTTCCATAACTTCTAATTTTCCAATTAAGTTTCCAAGTTTGAGGGAAAATTTTATCCGAGTTACTTGTTAAACTAAGCTGGGTCTTAATTATGATAATGATGGTTAGTATTTCAAATTTCGATTAATATTTCTACGCAATGGCCAACAACGTAAATGCCTTTCCTTATTTAGGGAGATTTCTTGCCCATTTTATTCCATTTATTTCATATTGGGCAAATTCATACGAACCAGGACACGTGATTTAAGAAAAAGAAAAAATAGGAAGAGAAATAAGATTTTATTGAATAATAATCATGGAATGTCAAAATTTCAAACTGTTGTAGAAAGTCTAGAACTCATGCAGCCATGCTATCCAAGCCAACACATTATCATTATCCACTGTTTTAGCATGTTTAGCGAAACTATGAGATTCTATATATCTATACTATAGTCTATAGCCTTCCCTCTTAACATGGTACTTGCCATCACCTGAAACTCCTTTGCACGATTCTCGCATCCTCTATTGTTTGATTCAAGCTACTAACTAATAGCACACATTACAGGAAGGGCATGGCCCTCCATAAGGGTTTTTTTTTTTTTTTTTTTTTTTTTTTTTTTTTTTTTTTTAAACTTAAAAGAATCTCTTCCAACTTATTATGTAATAATTTATAATACTACGTATTATTTAAATAAGTCATATGGCCCATTAAAAAGGTCATGTAATTAAAAGTATATATGAATAGACTTTTCAACTCGGATTGAATCACTTTTAGACTTGCAATCTAAAATTTTGTTATATGGGAAAAAGTAAATATTTAGACTTTAATTTTAGAAATATTTTCTATTTTACCTCTTTGTTTTAAACCTATGTTTCCCTAAACCCTATACACTAAAACTCAAACCATTAGCCCTAACCCTTGAACAATCAGGAACTACAATTTTTTTAACTTATTTTACTGACATGATATATATTGCTTACATAAATATACAGGGAGGGCTTTTTTTTTTTTTTTTGTAATTTTTCCTTCTACTCCCCTTATTTTTACTAGTTGATCCTAGAATCAGATCTTAAACCCTCAACCTTTTATTGTAAACTGCTTAAAAAAAAAAAAAAAAAGGAAATGTGCGGCTCCTATATTAATTAGCTTTGTATAATTTCTCTACATACATACATACATATATATATATATATATATATAGAGAGAGAGAGAGAGAGAGAGAGAGAGAGAGAGAGAGAGAGAGAGAGAGGGGGTTTTATTTTAAAAGGCATGTTGGACAATGAGTTTTTTGGTTTTTTGGAAGGGATGATCATGACTTAGTTTGTTTAGGTTATATGTAAAATCAAAATTTTGAATTAGCAAATTATTTCATGAAAATAAAAAAATATTTATAAAGTAATAGTCTAAATCTTTATATATATACTAGCCTCATCACACGTGCTCCACACGTGTGATGAGGCTCTTTTTATTTTATTTTGAGTTTAATATAATTTTTCAATTTGAATTTATCTACTTGTTAGTGAGGTTACACAAGAAGAAATTTTTATAAAACTAAAATTTAAGATTTGAAATTGAGTAAACTGCTGGGTTTAGTGTGTGTTAGTTTTTAGGAAAAAAAAATGTATCAAGCGTACATGAGATATGTTTAGATGGAGAGTGTGTTAATTTTTAGAAGAAAAAAAAAGTTTCTCTAGTAGTTTTTTTTTTTTTTTGAATCACAATTTTAACCCTATTTTTATATTTTTTTAAGAATAAATATTATCTAATTAGATTATGGGTATTTTTGACTTTTTTGAAATTATGACTAACTTTTTGAATCCTCTTTATATATATATATATATATATATATATATAAAGTAATATTACACCATATCCAATAACTGGTGTAACTTTAAATTAACCTAGGATTTCAAGCTAGGAGGGCAGAAATATAAGAAAAAAAAAAAACCAAATAGGTATTCATATTGTATTAACAAACTATCAACGAAGATAAATACATAAAATCATTATTTCTTAATACATTAAGATGCAATCATCTACCAACAATGACAAAAAAACGCAAAATAATATTATTTCTTAAGAGCATTAGCTATTGCAAAAAAAATTTATTTTCATAAACCAAAAATGAATTTTGCTACTTTAATATAGCATTTGAAATGTCTTGTACAGTAGTGTTTTTAGTGTTTGATGTTCTAAATACCTAATATTTAGCATTTATTAGAACATCTAATGCTACTACTCTAATACTAGCTTACTAGGATTTTTTATTTTCTATTTTAAAATTTCATTTTTATTAAGTTTTTGATTTGAGTAGTTGCTAATTGGATTAGGCTAATTAATTGGATTAGGCTAATTAAAAGGGAGAGGGTCTAAATTTTTGGAAGAGGGAGAGGGTCTAAATTTTTGGAAGAGAGAGATGTAAATCTAGAAATAAAAATATATAGCTAATGAAAAAATATATCTCTTTTTTTTTTGGGTGGGGGGCCCAATTTTTTTTTTTTTTTTTTTCTGTGGGCTGGGGGCCCGGCCCCTTGGGTCCATCCTTGCTCTAAATTTTGATAAAATAATTGTTTAAGTTACACATGATATAACTTGAAGCAATGTTACACCGTCCAATAACTTGTTACAACATTTTCATAACAAATCTTAAGTAGTAGGTTATTACAGACTATTATTGTAAAAAACCTATAACAGTCTCACCTAAAATTTGTTGTAAAAGTATTTAAAAAATAAAATATTGTGGATATAACATTTCTCTAAATTAATAAGGTTTTGTGTTAATGTTTTATTTATGCCTCAGTTTTTCCAAGAACAAACCCCAACGAGCCCCATTATTATTGAGCTCATCATTTATTTTATGAGGGAGTTCCGCCCATTGAAGAAGAAAAAAAATTAATTAGATATGAGATTTATTTAATATGAAATAAAGACTAAATATGGGTGCATTTATACAAATTGGCGGTTGGAACAGGTCTTGACAACCTTTAAAAAATTTAACCTGCCAACCAACTCGACCCTTGTCTTTAATATTTTAACCTTCTAAATTGCTTGAAAATCAATATCATAAATGATAAAATTTAGCTATAAAATTGGTTATAACCTAAGGTTACAAGTTCACTTAATAAAATAAATATTATAACATATTTTGAAAATCTAACCGTTGAATTGTATGTTTTTTACACTCTTAATACACATATTAAATTTTGTGTCAATCGATCAGATGTTATTTACTATATGATCTATAAGCTTATATTTTATACATAATTTTAAACTACAAAAACTTACAATTTAACAATTTATTAATGGCAAAACTATTGATTTCTAATTTTTTATAAATTTTGCAAGCATGGAAGATATAAAAAGAAAATATAATCTAATAATGGATTTATCAAAATTTACTTCAAATAAAAAGATATTGGGTAAGTTTGTAATCTTAGACTACAACTAATTTTGTAACTAAATTTTGCCCTATCATATATGTTTGTGGGTCACTGACTCGGTGCTTGTGGGTCACTGACTTGGTGCAAAAGAAATAGGCTTTAGATGGTTTGGATAGATTGAGTGGATTGATATACAAGCCTACTATCCCGCACAACATTTTCTTTTAGGATATATTTGGTAAACTAAACAAACCTTATAACGAAACAACTATTCGACAAGTGAACTTATATTCTATAAAAAAAATAAAAAATAAAAATAAAAAAGCTGTAATTATTCATTTTTTATAATGAATTTGCATTACAAAAAATAGCTAATGATAAAGAATCGTTAATTCTTTTTAAGAGAATTTAGCTCTTGAATATAAAATAAATTTTATTCACCTCCCAATATGATGATCATCCATTTTTCCTTCTTTCTCTCTTCTGACTTGACATGCCTCCATGGCAGCTTCTCCCAATGGTTGTCATTCTGTTGCTGATCTAATATAAATTTTCTTTAAACTGATTTTTTGGGAATGTTCTCCAGATAATCATGAAGTGATTGAATAACTAGCCACGTATATATATATATATATATATATATATATATATATTAATTACATGACTTATTAACTGATTTAAACAAGTCCTAAGAAACAAGCGATGTGATTTGGAGGACACTTTGTCACCAAAAAAAAAAAAAAAAATTGTCTTACTTAGGTTTCTCATGTGAATAAAGTGAGTAATTCTACTGTAGCCCTCCCAAAAAAAGAAGGGTACGGTACTCACTAGTAGGTAACCTGCTACAACAGGTTATTTTTTTTCTCACATTTGACAGTTCCATCTTCACATTGTGCAGTTCTAACATCACATGTGACAGTTTTTTTCTCACATTTGGTGGTTCTTTTACTTTTTTTTTTTTCACATTTGGCGGTTTCATTCTCACATTTTGCGGTTCTAACATCACATATAACAGTTCTTTTGTCACATTGGGTGGTTCCCTTACTTCTTTCTCACATTCGATGGTACCATCATCACATTGTGCAGTTCTAACATCACATGTGACAGTTTTTTTCTCACATTTGGTGGTTCCCTTACTTTTTTCTCACATTTGATGGTTTCATCCTCATATTGTACAGTTCCAACATCACATGTGACAGTTCTTTTCTCACATTTGGTGGTTCTCTTACTTTTTTTTCTCACATTTGGCGGTTCCATCCTTACATTGTGCAGTTTTAACATCACATATGACAGTTCTTTTGTCACATTGGGTGGCTCCCTTACTTTTTTCTCACATTCGACGGTTTCATCCTCACATTGTGCAGTTCCAACATCATATGTGACAGTTCTTGTCTCACATTTGACGATTCCCTTACTTTTTTCTCACATTTGACGGTTCCATCCTCACATTGTGCGGTTCCAACATCACATGTGACAGTTCTTTTATTACATTGGGTGGTTTCCTTACTTTTTTCTCACATTTGGCAGTTCCATCCTCACATTGTGCGTTTCTAAAATCACATATGACAGTTCTTTTGTCACATTGGGTGGTTCCCTTACTTTTTTCTCACATTTGACAGTTCCATTCTCACATTGTGCAGTTCTAACATCACATATGACAGTTCTTTTGTCACATTGGGTAGTTCCTTTACTTTTTTCTCACATTTGACGGTTCCATCCTCACATTGTGCAGTTCCAACATCACATGTGACAGTTCTTTTCTCACATTTAGTGGTTCCCTTACTTTTTTTTCTTACATTTGGCGGTTCCATCCTCACATTGTGTGGTTCTAACATCACATGTGACTGTTCTTTTCTCACATTTGGTGGTTCCTTTACTTTTTTTTTTCTCACATTTGGCAGTTCTATCATCATATTGTGCGGTTCTAACATCACATATGACAGTTCTTTTGTCACATTGGGTGGTTCCCTTACTTTTTTCTCACAATCGACGGTTCCATCCTCACATTGTGAAGTTCTAACATCACATGTGACTGTTTTTTTCTCACATTTGGTGGTTTCTTTACTTTTTTCTCACATTTGACGGTTCCATCTTCACATTGTACAGTTCCAACATCACATGTGACAATTCTTTTCTCACATTTGGTGGTTCCCTTACTTTTTTTTCTCACATTTAGCGGTTCCATCCCCACATTGTGCAGTTCCAATATCACATTTGATAATTCTTTTGTCACATATAGTGGTTCCTTTATTATTATTTTTTTATCAAATTTGATGGTTTCGTTGTTATATTAAGCAGTATCAACATCGCATCTGTTTATTTTTGTTACATGTGACAGTTCTTTTCTCACATTTAGTGGTTCTTTTATTTTTTTCTCACATTTGATGATTCCATTGTCATATTAAGTGGTACCAACATTGCATCTAGACTTTATTTCTGTCACATTCAGTGGTACTCTATTTTTTTATTATCAAATTTGATCGTTCCATTATTACATTGGGCAGTACCCACATTACTTCTGACCATATTTTTGTCACATTCGGTAGTACCATATTTTTTTCCTTACAATTGACAGTTCAATCGTCATAGTAAGCACTGCCAATATCACATTTGACCATAATTTTACATTTAGGCTTCTCACTAAGGTCACTTTTTTACTTACTAATAACCGCTCATCACAAGAGTAATTTTTTTTAAGTTATTAAAAAATTTAGATCTAAAATTGAAAACCAAAAAAAAAAGCATCCCATGAAATTAGCCCAACCACAATAATTACTCTTGTTCACAAAAAAAAAAAAAATCAGTTGGAATTATCTTGGTTTCTTCCACAAATATTTGAATATACCAATTAACTTCCTATGTATCTCCCTTGGTAGTAAGGGTCGTCAATGGGTTAGGTCGGCCTGGCCCGGCCATTTTTACTTAGCCCATGGGCACAATGGGCTGGGCATAATGAGATATTAACTAATTAACGGGCCGGGTTGGGCTGGGCCGAAAGAGAAAACCTCAGCCCATGACCCTGCCCATGAGCAATGCCCATTTTGTCTTTAGCGAGCTGGACTATCGGGTTGGGCCTAATGGGCTACCCATGGGCTTGTGTTAACATATTATTTTATTATTTTTATAAGGAAAGAGTCAATTTTTTATAAGGGAATAATCAATCTATTTTTTTAAAGGAAAGAATTAAAGAATTAAATACTTAATTACAAAATTTTTTAGAGTAAAATCTATTTTAATTTTTTGTTTTGTTGATGGAAACCTATTTAATTTTTTTATTAAGGCTTTAAATAGTTTTTTATTTTTATCTTAAATAAAAAAAAATGAGGAATGGTTAATTCAAATTTGCTAGACTACTAGAAAAATATATATTTAGTAAACTAAGTTTAGCACAATTATTTTGAGTATATTAGTGGTTAAGAGAGTTATCTTAAGAAATTCTTCTATAATATCTCAAGATCAATCCTTCATACACTTCCTATATATTTTTGTTATGAATTATGAGGTATTGGGCTAGGCCAACGGGTTAGGCCAATGGGCTGGGCAACGGGTTGGGCTACTGGGCTAGCCCACCGGGGTACCCGTGGGCATAAAAACTAACCCACGGCCTGACCCACTGGGCTAGTGAGCTACCCATGGGTCTCAATAACAACTGGTTGGGCCAACCATTAGCCCGGTGGGCCATTGGGTTTCTGGGTCGCGTTGTGAGTTGTGAGCTATTTGATGACCCTTACTTGGTAGCTTCCATCACATTCAAGGGCATACCTCCCTATAAAATAACATAGTTGAGGTCATTTTCTTGATGTTTATATTTTTATGATTTATATGGTGAACCAAAAATTAGACTATCTCCAATTTGTCCATAGTGTCGTTCAAGACTAGAAAGGTCATCCAAGTGCAAGAAGGTCGTCCAGCATGGAATCACCTAGACAACCGCTTTCAAAATAATCTATATCTAAAAGCTTATGATTCAGACCACGTTTTACTGTTTTGAAGTAGGAGCAAAATTCTTATTCATCGCTCTAACTTCCTATTAAGTTCTTAACTTCTGATGGCAGTTGTAGAAATCAAGTCTGAACTTTCTAATTTCCATCTACGTTGAGGAAGTTACTAAACAAGTAACTACTTCAAAGCTCACTATAAAAGGACTCAGCCATTTGAAATCAAAGTAAGTTTTTCACCACTTATAGAGTTGAAATTCCTGATTTCAAGAGAGAAACTAGTAACTTAAGCATTGGAGGGTTCTTGGCCAGTTCGCCCCAGTCACCTTAGATCTTGTGCTTCTTTCTTTTCAGACTTTCTAAGTAATCTCAAGCCCATTGAAACCCGAAACATTCAGCCTACTGATTTTAAATGCATCATCAATATATATTATAAAACCGAAGATGTATAACCTTATGTGCTCTCTAATTGTTCTTATGCAACATTTGCAACTTAATCACAGTTATGTGTTTATTGTGGTGTCTAAGGTTGGAAATAGGGTGACTATACAATTAGCAAATTATGCAAAAAATCCAATACAAAGATTCTTGACAATTTTAAAATTTTTAGTAAACACTTGAATTGACAATTTTAAAATTTTAACAGCCAATTATGTTCAAATTACATGTTCCACTAGCTAAGTTTGCTAAGAGCCCTAATAGCAATGAAATGTTTTCATTGTTGATTTTTGAAAAAAAAAAGGACTTGGCCCCCCTTACAAAAAGCTTGGGGCCCTCTGAAATTGTAACCTAGTCGGCTAGCCCACATGTAAATAATAAAAAAAAAAGGTGGTTAATTTTCCTAAAAAAAAAAAAAAAAGATTTGGGCCCCTTACAAAAAGCTTGGGCCCCTCTGAATGTAACCCAGCCGGCCAACCCACATATAAAAATAAATAAATAAAATTTAAGTAGGTTAATTTAAAAAAAAAAAGAAAAAAAAGAAAAGAAAAGACTTGGGCACCCTCTAAAATTGTAACCCAGCCGGCCAGCCCACATGTAAAAAAATAAATAAATAAATAAAATTTAAGTAGATTAATTTAAAAAAAAAGAAAAAAAAAATTAGAAAAGAAAAGCCTTGGGCACCCTCTGAAGTTGTAACCCAGCCGGCCAGCAAAGAGAAAAAAAAAAAAAAAAAAAAAAGGTTTAGTCCAAACGGAAAAACAAAAGGAAAAAAAAGAATAGAAAACCTATCTGAGGCAAGACAAAGAGAGTGAGAGGCTTTAAAAAAAAAAAAAAAAAAGACTGTGAGAGGCGAGAGACTTTGCCGCTGCCCACGTCTTGAGCGAAGCTGCCAAAAGACAAGGAGAGCTTGAAATCTTGCTGCTGCCCATGCCGTGACGCCGCCACCACGCGAGAGCGGCAAGGCCCTTCTCGCAGACCCACGCGACACCCACACCCACCACACGACACACACACGGCCGCACCCACCACGTGACACCCATCTCGCCGTGACGCCGCTGCTGGCTTTGATCTGCTTCAGCCTTCACACTCAATTATTTAATCTATCCTTCAAAATCTCAGAATCTATGCTTGTGGTGTTTGTGTTTTTACTGATGAGGAATCTGTGCTTGCGTTTTCTTTTTTTTTCTTTTTTTTTTTTTGGCTTTTTAGCTTTGTGACTCTGTGACTATCTTACTGATGAGTCTGTGTTTGTCTTTGTGAATTGTGACTCTGTGCGACTATATTATATAGATAAGAGAGAGAGTAGAGTCTCTAGAGATTAGAGAAAATATTGATGTTTGACTGTTTGTTGTGTAGTTGTTGGGCAATAAAATAGGGACAAGTTACAGGCTCACAGCAAAAAGAAAAATGATTCAACTTTTAAGGATAAAAGTGTTTGTCGGTAGTGCATAATAAGTTCATAGGGTCGGTAGTGGATTGGGTAACTGGGTCAGTGATAGGAAGAAAAAAAGATAAAGGCAAAGATACACAGACAAAAGATAATTGCGGAAAAGACAAACCTAAATTATATAATATAATAAATAATCACACAAATTTATTAAAATAATAGTGAAAACTCAGAACATTACAGAAATGTTTACAGTGTATCATGATACAGGAATAATATATTGGTCCTCTTTATTTTATTTTATTTTATTTATTTTTATTAAAAATTGGACATCTTCTTTGTTTAAGAATAATATATTGGTCCACTTGGATCATGATACGGAGACCGAAGGAAAGACTGATTCCATTGATGTGGAAAAACATTGGAGCACTGTCCTTGAAAAAGGAATAGATCAATTGACTAATGCCCAAATAACTAGTTTGAAATTTAGTTCCCTAGATGATGGTGGAGAGTTTTATAATGCATATGCAAAGTTGGTTGGGTTTAGTATTCGCAAAGATGAGATAAAGCGTGATAAAAATAACATTGTGACCTCTAGAAGATGGGTTTGTGCAAAGGAAGGATTTAGGAAAAATGAGGCCAATTTAAATTGCATGCGTGAGAGACCAATAACAAGATGTGGTTGCAAGGCCGCTTTTCTTATTAGGTTTGAGCGAAAGTCAGGTGAATGGGTGGTAGGAGAGTTTAAAAGGGAGCATAATCATGACTTAGTTCCGCAATTTGAGATTCAATTTCTCCGTTCGCATAGGACTATTAAGGATTCCGATAAGGCTCAGATTATAGCATTGCATAATGTTGGGGTCAAATCAAATCAAATCATGGATCATATGATCCAACAAGCTGGAGGATACGAGAATATAGGGTTCACTCCAAAAGACCTCTACAATTATCTAGCGGCAATTCGCAGCAACAGTACGCGAGATGGTGATGCTGAATGTGCTTTGGCTTATTTACAAGCAAAAGCAGACATGGACTCCTCATTTTTTTTTTCAATATACTGTTGATGAAGAAAGCCGTTTGGCTAATCTGTTTGGATAGATTCTCAAAGTCGCTTAGATTATGCATGTTTTGGAGATATAGTCGCATTTGATACAACATATAAGACAAATGTATACAAAAAAACCCCTTGTTATATTGGTAGGAGTCAACCACCACTGGCAAACTATAGTATTTGGTTTTGGACTATTGGTTGATGAGACAGTCGAAACATATACTTGGGTGTTGCAAAATATGCTTGTAGCAATAAACAATAAGACTCCTATTTCAGTCGTGACAGATGGGGACAAAGCAATGAGTAAAGCTATTAAAACGGTTTTTCCAAAGTCTCGACATCGTTTATGTGTGTGGCATCTTGAAAGGAATGCTTTTGCAAATCTACAAGATAAGGAAGTATATGAAAGTTTTATTAGGTGTATGGTACGATATGTTACACCAGATGAATTTGAAGACATGTGGAAGAAGATGGTCGACAATCGCCATTTACATAACCATGAATGGTTGCATGAAATATATGCTAAAAAAATGAAATGGGCTGAAGCTTACATGAGAGGTCATTTTTTTTCTAGGTGCAGGAGTACATAACGTTGTGAAGCCATGAATGCATTCTTGAATAGATTTCTGGATAGGAAGACTAGGGTTTATGAGTTGTTCCAGCAAGTTGATAGAGCATTTTCACGTATTAGACACAATGAGATGGGGGCAGATTTTTCTTCAAATTATATTGAACCTATTATGATTACTGGGTTAGCTGAAATAGAGAAACATGCTGCAGCTATATTCACAAGGGAGATATTCAGCATGGTTCAAGAAGAATTATTGAATGAACAAAAATTGATTGTGCTTTACTACATAGATAAGGAAGGTTATCGTACGTACACCTTATCTCAGTATGCATCCCCTGACTCAAGATGGGAGGTTGTGTATTGTCAAGATGACCAATCTATGAAGTGCTCTTGTTTGCTATTTGAGTCGTATGGATATCCTTGTGGGCACCTATTTGCTATTATGAAGGTTGAACATTTGAAATAGATTCCGCCGTCATGTATAATGAATAGATGGCTGAAAACAGCAAAGTCCGACCTGCCTTGCAAACTTGAATCCCAAATGTCTCCTGATATCATACGTATGGCACGGTTTAGTGCATTGTCTGCCAGTTGTAGTTAGATGTGTTACTTTGGTTCAAGAACAACACAAGGCTTCGACGAATTGAAGGTTGAAATAGCAAGGTTGACACGCCGCATGGAAGAACTTTATAATTCAAGTAAAGAAGCTGCTGAAGATGGGATACGCACTGCGCCCAACAAAGCAAACTTAAATGTTCGTGATCTAGCCATTGTCAAGACTAAGGGCGACCATGGTAGCACGAGCAACAACCACAGCCATGCGAAAGTTAGGCGATGCAGCAATTGTAACAATGTTGGACACACAAGGCGCACATGTCCATCTACACATATTCAACAAGGTGAACATGTTGATGGTGACAACACCCCTGAATCCATGGAGCATCCAGTTGTTGGCTCACCTGATTTGGAAACAAATTATTATAATTTTCTTTAATAGTGAAATGTCGATGAGATATTTACTAGACAACATATGAATTTTTTTTCAGCTGTTAGCATTTTTGGTTAAACTTCATTTTTGGTTATTGTTATCACATTGTTAGTTATTGGAATAGAGTTACTGGATTGGAGTTGGTATTAAGTTCATCTTGTTGTCCTTGGTTCTTTTTAGTTGCTTGCCTTATGTTTTCTGATATGAAAAACTCATTGAGTACTGATCTTAGAAGCAAACCCCGAGTTCTTAGTCATGTGGCTTAATGGTTAGAAATTATCTGTTCTAGATTCTGTTTTTATCTTTCTTTTTCTTTTTTCAGCTGCTAACCAGAACAATATTTTTATGGAACTATGACATGAACATCTGAGGTAATTGATGTAGTCACTTCCTTTTTGCTTGTCTAATGTTTTCTGGTTTTCATTTCAGCTAGTGCTTATATACCTGGAGCACTAGATTTGATGACTGACTTACTTCACAACCTCCAATATAAGACTATGGCTCTAATGTTTTATCATATTCTTGTTTATTTAGCAGCTGTTTTTTTAGAGGGAACCTGTATTCTTGAGGACACTCCTCTCCAATTTATTAGTATAATTCTATTTACTTATCAAAATAAAAAATCTGGTTTTGTCTTTATACATGCCTCTTGGGATTTATTGATAATCACAATTAAGACTTTGGTTAATATTCGGGTGTCCATTAGGCCTTTAAGCTTCACAAAATGGAGTTTGATCAGATATGTTTAATTGGGGAGCTTCACATTGGAGGAGACAAGGTTCTTTAAAAAAATTTGATAAGCATGGTTCTTTCAAATATAGAATTTGGAATTTAGTGCAGTCATGCATTCTAAGTACGTCTTGTGTACTGGGTGGCTTTTTTTCTTTTAATAAATTTCTATTAAAAATAAAGCCTTGGAAAACACATGGTTTTGATGTTGTGCTTCTTTACGTGGCAATCTTAGGTAAGAAAAGGAGGTTGTAGTGTTCTTTGGGAGGGGGGAAAGGAGTTTTGCAACCATGTGCGATTGGACGGTGCAGATTTGGTACTATGCTCTGATTGTTCTTGATAAAAAAAATTAAATAAATAAATCTAATAGTGAGTGGATTAACGGGCTTTAGTATCTAAAGACTTTGCATCTGGGATTTGAAGCATAAGATTTAAAGCTAGTTTGATTGGAAAATCTAGAGAGTAAGTTTTCTGTTGTGTCTCTTCAGGTATGGTTTCTATTTTGGCAGCGCATGGTGGATGGGAAGTGACTTTGGGCTGGCATGGCTGATGGTTATGAGATTACCATTTGTTTTAACTAGTATGCTAAAATCTAGAGAGTAAGAAGTGGAGCAATTACCATATGTTTTAACTAGTATGCTAAAACTTTTAGCAATGTAGTCATCCAAGCAATTTTTATTTTTTACTCTTTAATATAATTATTTGCAGAGCAAGGAAGAAAAACATTTTATCCACAATCACTTAACCTTTACAGTCAAGATTCATAAAGATCCAGTGACAGAATTATCAAGGATTGTCGGATTTGAGGTCGGACCATTCAGGTAAGATTATGATTCCTCTCCATATAATCTGTTTATCAATTTCTGCTAATTTCTCTCTTTGATAATATTTTTTGCCTGTATAATAATGATATTTATAATTTTTCTAAGTACAGTATCAGGCATGTATATGATGGTCAATGGAATGAAAAGACCCGTTTAAAAACTTGTGATCCTCATGCAAAAACCTTGGTTACCAACTCCGAAACTCCTCAAGAGGTTGAAAATAAGAAGGAAATTATATTTACGTATGATGTTACCTCTTAGTAAAGGAAGAACATTTCTGTTTGCCGTTGGGTTTATTATGATATTCTCTTTTTGATTATCTTGCCCTTAATTAAACCCTGCAGGAGAGTGATGTGAAATGGGCATCTCGGTGGGATACCTATCTTCTGATGGCTGATGATCAAATTCACTGGTTCTCAATTGTTAATTCTTTAATGATTGTTCTTTTCCTCTCGGGCATGGTGGCTATGATCATGTTGCGGACGCTTTATCGGGACATCTCCAAGTACAACCAGTTAGAGACTCAGGAAGAAGCCCAAGAAGAGACAGGGTGGAAACAGTGCCATTTGGAACCATGTTTGCTCTGGTTTTCTTGTGGTTTGGCATCTCAGTTCCCCTTGTTTTTGTGGGTAGTTATGTGGGTTTTAGGAAGCCTGCAATTGAGGATCCTGTGAAAACCAATAAGATCCCTAGGCAGATCCCTGAACAGGCTTGGTACATGAACCCAATATTCTCTATCTTAATTGGAGGCATACTCCCCTTTGGTGCCGTCTTTATCGAGCTCTTTTTCATCCTCACCTCAATATGGTTGCAATAGTTCTATTACATATTTGGGTTCCTCTTCATTGTCTTCCTCATCCTTATTGTCACATGTGCCAAGATTACAATTGTACTTTGCTACTTCCAACTGTGCAGTGAGGACTACCTCTGGTGGTGGAGGTCGTATTTGACTTCGGGTTCCTCTGCAGTCTATCTTTTCCTCTATGCTGCCTTCTACTTCTTTACAAAGCTTGAGATCACAAAGCTGGTGTCTGGGTTGTTGTACTTTGGCTACATGCTGATTGCCTCGTACGCATTTTTCGTGCTGACTGGTACAATTGGTTTCTATGTATGCTTCTGGTTCACAAGGCTTATCTACTCATCAGTGAAGATTGATTAGTTAATTTTTGCAAAGTGAGGAATGTGGCTGTTTGGTACCACCTGATAAAGCGCGCAGAATTACCACTTGGGATGAGAAACATGGTGAACCCTTCTGGACCTACCATTCGGGTTCAGTTTTGAATTTTAAAATCATAGAAATTGTTATTATTGTTTAGTCTTCTCTATTATACAGGTTCTTTAGCGGTTCTTAGTTTCTCCCTTTCCCACTTCCCCCTCTTCCTTTTGTTTCTAATTCTTTGTTCTCATTGTCTTCTTGTTTTGTATTAAACATTTGCCCAAATGGCCTACTTTAGAAATGAAAAACAGATTCTTGTATCAACAGCCAGTTGTTTATCTGTTTGTTGTTGTCGAATTCTTTAAAACTAATCAATTTATGCTTCTTGATAATAAAATAAGATTGAAGATCAATTTATGGTGCCCTGTGCTATAATTAGTCATTCACATTGCTTGCTTTGATCTGACTTTCAAGCCAAGTTTTGGAGTGTTCTCTTGCAAAACCACAGGCAGATCAAAAGTCTGGAGGATCAAATTCACAGAAGGCAGGACTGCTTCCATGTTATTTAGTTTTAAGATTAAGGATTGAAATTAGATGGTGGGTTTTTTTGGCTGTGGGATTTATGGGTTATTTTAATCTGGGTCTTTTCTTCTTCTTTTTTTTTTTTTGTAAAGTTGTGATTTTTTTTTTTTAATTTCATTCTCATGGTGGTGATTTGTACCAAGACCCAAGAAGTTGTTGATGGGTATATTGTTTTGCTCGGTATTATGGGTTGGATTATTTATCTATTTTTATTTAAGTTTCATTTGTTGGTTTTTCTATTTGATGGTGTGGGTTTGGAGGGAAAAAAAATGAAGAATTTAGTCTGTAGTTGATTTGAAATGTGGCCCTACTTGTTGAAGCTTTTGAAACAATTTTTAAGAAGTCAGAAAATGAGCAAAGCAACTGATGTTCTAACAGGCTATATATTCAAATCAACAATTAGGTGTCAATAGTTTGTTTTAGTGACCTTGTCTCTTGATTCTTCCTGTACCCCAATGTGTAGGGGAGCTGTTACATGAACTATGCAATTGAGATGCTATTATATACTCCACCCAAAGATTGTCAAAATTGAAACTTCTATGGCTTTCGCCTATCATTAGTATTCGTGTTTTCGCTTTATTATTATGTGTTTAATTTGGATCCGTGGGTTGCAGTGGAGACTGAATATTGAGTTCTCTTGAATAAAATGCTTAAAAGTGAGTTTGTTTTACTTTGGGCAATTGGAGTTACAACATAATCAGCTACTACTCTTACGGTTGTTACATACATATAAGAATACCCCCAGGCAGCACAATTGGCTGGGCACAACCAAGCCTCATGAAGCTGTTTGCTCCGAGGAATGCATATGAGATGGCATGGTGAGTGCAGATGGCATGGTAACGAGTTAAGCAATTAGTCAGCATAAACTATTATACTGTCATTACATGTTATTTATTGAAGCAGAAACTGGAATTTCACCCACAGAGTTTAGGAGAAACTACAAGTGTCCACAACTCAGTCTCCATTCAGCCATCAGTCTATCACTGTATCAGAATCCTATCTCTCTGTAATTCTGAATAGAGGGAACCATTAGTTGCTCTGCAGAACCTGTAGTTTACTCTTATAAAATTCTCGGCTTGGCAAAGTATTAATACATTCTACTTAACTGACTGCTTATTGTTATGTTTAAATTGATTCCTCTTCATATCATCTGTAGAGATGCAAATATATTTTTATTATAATATATTTTTATTCAATCTCCCTTTCAATTAAAAATAAAATTCACTAAATTGCAGCATTTTTCAAAAAATTCAATCATCAATGTATACAAATCACAGTCATTCCAGTGACCGAAAAATATCTTGTAATGGAGTATTTCTAGCATTTTCTATTATTTTTGAACGTTGTTCATTTTCATTTGAAAGCACTAGAGTTGATGCCAACTTGTATCGAATACGTTCCGACCAACTCTCCTGCAAAAAGTAGACATTGTTGATGAATAAGAAGCTTAAGCAAGTTATGTAAAAATTGTAAAACATATTTCCAATAAATATATTACCAACAAGAATAGATTTTGTTTGATAATTTTTGTTTGCATGTGCTTAATAACAAACATGCCACAATCATACCTGAAATATGAAAACAGTTAAAACTTAAAAAACCAAAAGATTCATGCAATAGTTATCTGTATGTGCAAATCTACAATTTAGTACATACCTATTATTTTGTATGGGATCCAACGGTGGTGATTGCAATGGAAATTTGGTAATACTATTAGTATAGTTGTCTTTCTCCAAATAACTCAATAACTTATCAAGGCCTTTTACCTATCGCAAAGTGAGATTATAAGCAATTATTAAGTACAAAACTTAACAAAACCGCATATCAAAATTATTATTGAAATCAATATAAAAAGAAACAGTACCACTGTTTGCACGTTTTTTATTCGAATGTCTTGCCTATTTGTGCTTGGCAAAGAGTCCAATATATGTATGCATTTTTTTCTTGAACTAAAGTCAACGACACATAAGTACCAGTGACTATTATTATCATTCATAGGGATATAGATCTACAAATACAAACAAGCAATGTATTAGCATTTGTTAATTTAAAATACACAAGTGTGTTGAGAAAATTTACCTGTTCACAACACATCAATCTTGACATATACTTGTTATCGTCCCTATATGTCTTTTTAAACCATTTCAGTGTGGGATTACCATCTTCTTCAATCATTTTTTGCTACAAACAGATATATAAAGAAATAACTAAGGAATTACATACTATAAGCACAACCCTAAACCTATATAAAAAATGAAAAGTAATGTGTTAATTAAATACTATACGCATGACCAAAAATAATAAAGCAAACTTACCGAGAAATGTGTTGGCAAATGCCACGCATATAGTTCTCCATACTTTTTCTCTTCCAAAGTCATCATGCAAATGGTCAAGTTGATAATCTAGCATAAAATATTATTGTTACCATTAGTGAATAAATAAACAAAATCAATATTATATTTTCCTATTTTAATTTCATAAACTGACCTGACTGCTTATCCATTGGTTAGGGAGCAATGAAAAAAAAGCCGCACGATCACCATACTCATACTTCAGGTTAACAAGAAGTTCACTGAACATTATTCATTGACATATTATTTAGTTAGATCTTATTCAAAAAATGCATTAAAATTAATTTCTATATATAAACAAAAATGACAAACCTCGCATCTAAATCCTTATTGAAAATATAATTGCATATGATCTTCTCCAATTCAGTAAATGGTGCGAACTCATTGATACTCTCCTCATCAACTAGTCCAGATTCCTAAAACAATATAGTTTATAATAATTAACATAGGAAAATATGTTGTATTCACACCCTAATATATTAATGTACACATTAAAGGATTCACCTGGGACGTACCTTTGATTTTTTTCCTCTTTTTCAAATTCGGAACTACAACTTGGGAGGTGACAATTGGGCTACGTTTTAGAGAATTGGTGACTTTACTCTTGGCAGAATGTGTAACACATGATGCAATAATACTATTGTTATGTGGGAAAGTTAATTGTAGCATATCCACATCCTGCATAATATATAACAAATAAAAAAAATTAAAAAACCATGTAGCTAATAGAAATTCTAAACAATTTTAAAATAATTAACTAGCAAGTACTGTATTGGTTACCACATTACGAGATAGGACTGTTTTGCTACTAGGTTTTTGTATGGATTTGCTTAGCTCAACCATGAGAACATTGCGGTCATTCTCCATTGTGTCTTGTATTGGAGACGGTAACACCGTCTTAAATTCTCTTTTAATAGGTTTGGATGTATCATCTTGGTGCATATTGTCTTGAATTGGAGATGTAGACTTTTTCTTAGATTCTTTTTTAATACGAACCGTATCATCTTGGTCCATTTTGTCTTGGACTGGAGATGTAGAATCTTTCTTAGGTAGCACCTTTGTCTCATTCTTAAGCTCTTCTACAATATCATTTAGGTCCAAATCAATGGTGCGTCCAGTATGTTCCCTTTTTGCTACATTCTTTAACTCCAAACAAATAGGTTTGGATGTATCATCTTGGTGCATTTTGTCTTGAACTGGAGATGTAGACTCTTTCTTAGATTCTTTTTTAACATGAACTGTATCATCTTGGTCCATTTTGTCTTGGACTGGAGATGTAGACTCTTTGGTCGGTAGCACCTTTGTCTCATTTTTAAGGCCTTCTACGATATTACTTAAGTCAAAATCAATGGTATGTCCAGTACGTTCCCTTTTTGCTACATTCTTTAACTCCAAACAAATATCATTCTTAAATGTTTCTGTATTGTTTGCTACATTCCAAAACAATATCATTCTTAAATGTTTCCATACTATTTGCAATGACATTCTTCAACTCCAAAACAATATCTTTCTTAAATGTTTCCATATTCTTTGCAATGACATTCACGATGTTATGCAAAACTAGCATATCATCTCTAATACTTGTTAATGATTGCTCAGATCTACGAGTTGCTTCATCAGAATCCTGTGGATTAATTTATAGGAACAATCATAAAAAAATGACCATTATCAAAAAATCATCAAAGTCATAAAATTTATTGTGTGGAGACGATACCATATTTGGCTTGTGTTCATCCCTACATGGCATAGCATGAGACTGATTAATATATTGCTTTTCCAATGGAATATTAGCAGTCTCATATCCACCCTCCATTTGTGTTACTACTAACTATGATGAACATAAAAGAAATAATGTCAACTACATACGGTAAAAATTCAAATAAGCACTAGATTTAATAGAATAATAAGTATTCAAACATTATAAAAAAATCAATTGTTACCTTAGGACTATCAAAACCTCCAATTGAATGTAATTTCAGCATCCTTTGCTTAACTTCCTCTTTTCCCCAAAAACAAATACGTGGTTGAAGTTGTTTGGAATGTTCAACATCAATTTCAACGTTAACGTGTTCAAAATAAAACAACTGCAAATGCATAAAATGTTTATAAAATTATAATCAAGATTCATAGAAATTTAAGAAACAAAATTGTATTATTGATGTAACTACTTACTACATATTACCATCAATAACAACACGCAACCATCAACTGCTACAAGATTCTTGTCTTTATGTTTGCGTACACCTTGAATGAGAAAATCTAGCACGAACTTCGCCCAATTCAAGTTTCTAATCTCTTCAACATTACGGCAAATTAAAATAAAAGACCATTTCATATAAGATTTTGTAGTGGGACATAATAAAGTACCCACTATAAACAGCAAAAAATAACTCACAAATTTATCTTTGGATGTTTCCATCTTATTCAACTCATCCTCTAAGAGCTTAATTGGTATATCCCCTTCCACATTTAATCCATATTGTTGGCACATATGATTTATCTCTTCTGCGCTCCCAACAATGGATATATCAACCCCATTTGATTTTATTCCTAGAATATATTCTACATCTTGAGTGGAAATTGGTAACCTCTTACCACAAATATCCAATGCACATGAATTTTGGTCAAAATGATCAATTAACCATTTGCATAAATCTTTATCCAGATTTATTTCCTTTAAATCCAACAAACTACCAAACCCTAACTCTTGTATGACAGATTTTTTTTCTTAGATTCAATTTGTTAACCATTGAACGAACACGACCAAGGGTACACCGAGTATCTAATGAAACCTGCATTATAAAATGAATAAAAAGGGTTTTGTAACGAAATTTAATACATAGTGATGCATTCTAAAAGTTTCATAGGTAAATACTTACTTTACGTGGTTTGCAAGGAATATTATGTGTTAAATTTGCATAATTTTCAAAATTCTCACGTCCTTCCCTCCTATACTCTAATTTAGAGTCTTCATCAAGATTATTCCACTTTTTTGTAATCTCATCCTTAACCTGTAATTTTAGATTTTCATACTCAAGTATGATGTCCATGAATATGTGAACTAAACAATAATAATAACCTAAAAAAATATAAGTATTATTCAACTTACAGCTTTGCTTATCTTGACAATGCCTTTAGCTTTCATCATTTCTACTTGCTTTTTACTAAAAAACCAAATTGAACAAAACTCACTTTCTTGAATATAACAATAGGATAAATAAAACAAGTGAATATATACTAAATTGCGTGAATCTTACTAATAAATTATAAAAGCTCCTAGTGGTCTTTTCGGGGGCCTAACTTGTAGAGCATCTTGCTCTTCAATGGCATCCTGCCCTTCAATGTTCTTCACTCTCCTCATACTCCTATCGCAATATAGCATGAAAAAAAAAAAAAAAAGGTAAGCAATAACATGCATTAAAAAGTAAATACATTTCATGGTTGAAAGATCCTACAAATGTTTTTTTCACTCTAAATGGTTGATAATTCTTAAATTCATTTCACGGTTGACTTTGATATTTCATATATTCCAATCAATGAATTATTTACCATATAATTTATATATCTTGAATCAATAGAAGCCCAAATAGATGAATAGGGTCCCTAATAATGAGAGAAATGAAAAAAGTAGGCCAGATTATCAATAATAAAAAAGGTTGAACAAGATACAATACAAGCAGCACTGGAAATAATATAAAATGCCAATGACCCAATTGGTCTGAAGCTTAAGAGATTTCTATGACATATTCGATTGTTGTCCATATGACAGGATGAAGAAGATTTTTTTTTTGTTATCTCTTCTAGGCCGTACGCTTTAAATATAATGGCCTTCCATTGTGGACTGGTGGGTTTTGCTTCTGGGTAGGATAAGCTAAGATAAGGTTTTGTGGGGTTCCATTGTCCATCTTGAACTTTTGTATAAGTTTCACACTCTCTGTCTCTCACTCACTCACTCACTCAAATAAAGGTTTTTATAAATTTTTAATCACACTCTTGGCAAATATTTCCTTTGATCTTAAATGAGGAGGTACAATTATATATATTTTACCTAGAGGTCACTTATTTGATTGGAAAAAATTTCAGAGTCACAAGCTACAAGAGAAGTTATATCATCAGGAATAGATTCTAACCAAACTTGCAGATCCTTACCAAACTTAGCTTGTCTAGCTAAATAATGGGGCAACTGAACTACCTTATCTTTTAACATGGGAGAAAGACATTAAGTTCGGCAAAGAGAAGAAGTATATACATCCTCTAGGACATGACCATAAACTGAAGGTACATATTATATATGCACTTACAAATCTGGAGGATTAATTGTTATCCTAATTCATGAAGACCCACACAAGTTCACATAAAATTCATGTATGACTTGCAAGCATATTGAATATGTAAATTTAAAAAGTCATTATACAGTTTTTTTTTTTAAGAAAGAATTATAAAATAGAGATCATATATTTAATTTTAGTATTAAATCTAACTGTACAATTTCAATTAT
The DNA here is from genome assembly GCA_033629205.1 of Lithocarpus polystachyus. Classification (NCBI taxonomy): domain Eukaryota; kingdom Viridiplantae; phylum Streptophyta; class Magnoliopsida; order Fagales; family Fagaceae; genus Lithocarpus; species Lithocarpus polystachyus. The sequence goes on along the minus strand of CM066166.1, from coordinate 33,720,374 downwards.
ATAGATATCCAACTTTTAGTTTCTACTTAAGACCTACCTAGACTTTAAAATAATTCTTTATGAATGGCAAGTGGTATTTTGGTACCAAAATTGCCTTAAAATAACTAGGATCCACATGAAGGGGGAAAAAAGGATCTTAAGAGTAACTCAGGTGATAACTATATGATAACTTGGACCACCAACCATATCCTGCACCAAGAGCACCATAGGGACCACCAACCAAACCATAACCAACACAAGGTGGATGACTAATTTAATTTTGTTTAAAAAAAGTAAAATGCATTAAGAAACAAATGATAAGGTAATAGGCACCTAAAAAAAAGTATATGATAACTTCGACCACAAGTCAGGTAAATTAGTATATAAATTAATCACAAGTCATATACTTTTTGAAAATCAGGTAAATTAGTATATATTTTCAAAAGGCTGAATTACCTTATCTTTTTGAAAATTAGGTAAATTAAAAAAAAAATCTAGAAAACAAAAGGTAAAATTTATATACAAAAAATTACTTTAAAAAAATTCAATTTAAAACCCTGTTAGTTAATAGGCACCTAAAAACAACAAGTCTAAAGTCACCAGTTTTTTTCACAAAAATTTTCACAACCATCAAGGTGATAAACTATAAATGGTAAACAATAAAATGGTGGTAGTGATGAGCCCAAATGAAAATCACTAACAACTTGACAACTTAATATTTCTAAAATTTATTGTTACAAATATTATGTTTGTAGCATTACTTCACCGAGAATCTAGATTGCACAATTTTAAAACTATAAGATGGAAATTGATGCCAAGGTCAAATAGCAGGTTTGCAACAATTTTAAAACTACAATTCTTAAATTTTTTTTACTAAAGTTTTTTTTTTTTTAATCCAAGCTAAAGATTATTTTAGATATTTAATTTAGGTTAATCCGATCTAGTCTAACTTGTTCAACTACACTCATGATAAGTTTTTTTTTTTAGTTTTTTTTTTTCATTCAATACTTAGGTAGGGAGAATTTAAATCCTAGACGTTTCTGTTGAAAATACTATTAAAAAAAAAAAAAACTAGTTAAACTAAAGGCTCCTAATTCTCTGAGGATAACAACATAAATGGGCAGATTTGGATAAGTTTGGATTTGGGATGGAAATTTTTCTAAAATTTGGTCAAGCATCATGTTATGAACGCACTTATTGCGTATATTGTCATATATAAGTTAGATCAGATATGTCCAACCATGTCATTCATAGATTATAGTTTTATATTGAAACATTCTGCAATGACAAACTGAACTAGCTAATCTGTAGTAGGTATGGTGATACATGTGATTCAAAAAATGCTGGTTTCCAATCTTGTTTATCAAGGGATGAACCTACATGATCCACAAAATATGCACCTTTCCATTCTTTTCTTCTTTGAGCTATGAAGAACTTTTCTTCTTTTTCCATTTAGGTGAACCAAAACCATATAGACATCATTAAAGGTAAACCATAAACATCAAAGAATAAACTTGGAAGCAAAATGAAGTAATGAACCAACTAAGGTATAAAAAAAAAGTGTGAATCGCAATTTCTGACTTCTGGGCTTTTGGATGGTCTTACATGCATATATTATTGCCTTTCTACTTTTTACTGTATCAATACCAACTCATTTTGTTTTATTGGTTTTTTCTTTTCTACTAATATGCAGCAAAAGTGTTTGTTTTCTTAGCCTCAAAGAAATGAACTCTCTTTCTACAATGAAAGATGTACAAACTACAAAGCCATCATGCATGCATTACCTGGATTTTTATTCATAAAGTCAAGAAGGGAGAGAAACTATAACCAGTTCACGTTTTTTTTACTTTAGCATTATGGAATATGAAATGTGTGCACTAAGCACATCACATGAACACGTGCTACAAAGAGAGAAAGATGTGTTTTGATGTCACACCTAAAACCTCAGCATTTTAATTGAACTATAAGTACTAAGTGCATAAGACAAGCATGAGAGGAAAAAGGCAATAACTCTAAATTGTACACATTCGTTAAAGATGTTCTATATAAAGAACCTGTGGGGTAGAACTAGGATGAAGTGAAAAGAGATGCCATTACACAGCCAAATAATAATATATGTTGCTAAGATGAACCATGCAATTTATTAAGCCTTAAAGTTTTGCTCCAGATTGAAGATGATGTGATGTAATTTTTTGATTAACTAAGTGTTGCAGGTAGTTGGATTTTTAATTCAGAAAGGGGGATTGAGCCAATCATGATGGTTAGTCATTTATTTGGTATCATCTTGATTCAGAGTACCTCACCTCACCTAGGAAAAACCAAAGCTAAAATAAACTCTCAATGAGAAATAATGTAACCTGATTTTTCACAGCAACTGGACTAAAAAAGAAAAAGATAAATAGTTATCTAATCCTAATTTGAATGTAATCACTGGGCTGAACCTGAAACTATCTGTGTAGTGGTCTATTGTTGCTATTCAGAATTGGAGATGACCTTACCCTGTACTCTGTAATTGTTGTTGAGGTAAATGTGTCAGAGTTGCTATATCTTTGTCCAATAAACAAGTGGGTTTTCGTTTTTGTCTCTTGCTACATTCTCTTTCTCTAGGTGCAGTGCTGCTCTACAACTTCTGTGGTAATGTACAAATGCTTTGGGAGCTGGGGGACCAACTATTTGTTACTCAAGTTCAGAGATCGCTGTGTTACTGACTAATTCCCAGTTGAATCATTGCCTTTGGCACCAATTGGCTCTATGCAAAGTCACACTGCTAGAAAGTAGAAACTAATGCTAAAAGAGGGACACACTTTTGATACAGGAGATGATCTAACTAGGAAGGCTGTTTTTATTACAACTTCAACTTATGGTGAACATCATCCAGATAAAATATCTGCTCCTAAAACTCTAAGCAAACTCACCAGGCTTCTTTTAAATTCTAAATTTTAGAGAAACCAACTCTAAAATTGGAAACCAACTATAAAATATAGCACAAACCAACACTAAAATTGGTGTTCTTACTGCCAAGGTGGTTGAAAAAAAAAAATAATCTCCTAAGTCCATAGGTTTATAGTGTCTTGTCCTCCCCACACTCCCAACCAAATCTAATCTTATCCCAACTTATGGATAAGGGTTCCCATGTCTCACTCAAGTTTCACATCTCACATCCCAAACTCAAAAGTGTAAAGATTTTTTTCTCTTTTTTTTGAGATACTAGTCTGTGAGACAGAGCAATGCTTTTATTAAAACATACAAAAACTAATCAAACAGAGCAAGGGGGATAATGTCCCCAGGTAATTCTTCAACCCAAACCTGACGTTCTAATTCTAGCCCAACCCGAGATTAATTTGTCAAATATATAACAACCGAAGCTCAAACAAAACAATAATATCATAAACCCACAAAGTTTAGAGAAATAATATAAACCCATATCAGCGTTAATCATATGTAAAGAGAGAACCTGAAGATTGTCGGTGGCGCCGCCGATTTAGAATGGAAGAGAAGAAGCACCGCCGAGTCGTCCGGGAAGAGATGAAGCGCCGCCGAGTTGGATTTGATATGAGTGCGCCACTAATTTAAATATGGATTGGAAGAGAATAAACTAGAGAGCGGCAGCGGGAGTGGATTGGATGAGAAGAAGAGCCTCCGATTTGAGGTTGTGGGTGCGTCTGGCTCTGAGGGTGCGCCGCCAAGTTGGATTTGATATGAGTGCGCCGCTGATTTGAATATGGATTGGAAGAGAATAAACTAGAGAGCGGCGCCGGGAGTGGGTTGGATGAGAAGAAGAGCCTCCGATTTGAGGTTGTGGGTGCGTCTGGCTCTGATTTGTGGGTGCGCCGCAGATGTGGTATCAATGGTCTGATTTGAGGGTTTTGTTTAGAGAGGGAAATAGAGCAAACGAAGTAGGAGGTAGTGAAGCAAACGTGAGATGGGAGAAGTGTGATGTGTGTTTTAATTTTTTTTTTTTTATATATATAAAACCTGTTTAACCGATAACCAAAACCCTTTAAAATTACATCAATGGACAAGATCAAAACCATGGTAAGTTAACGGCTCAGATATAGGTGGGTACCGTACCCCCCTTTTTTTGAGGGGGGTATGGTAGAATGACCCGAATAAAGTTTGCCTATAAACTAGTTTGTAATTAATGGCTACAAACTCCCACTAAAATTAATATGGTTACATATTTGGAAAGAACAAACTCTACAAACTCCTCAAATATCTTTATATTGAGTGTAAATTTGAAAATCTAATAGTTGGATTGCATGTTCTTATCATATTCTTTATGCTTGCAAAATTTCAAGGAGATCAAAGATCAGTTGCTATGTCATCAAACAAATGTCAAAATTTCAAGTTTTATATATATATATATATATATAAAATTGTGTATAAAAAATAAGTTTATTGATCGAATAGTATATATATAACATCCGATTTGAATGAAATTTGATATGCATATTAAAAATATAAGCAACATGAAATTTAACGATTAGATAGATTTTCAAAATTTCACACCAAAAATAGAGATATATGAGAAGTTTGAATAGTTTCTCTTCAAACTAATTTGGAAAGAAACTTTGTTCATATTATTTACTATTTGATTTAGAAATTTATTTTTTATGCATAATTTAATACTGCAAAAGCTTATAATTTAAATATTTAATTGATGACATAGCTATTTATCTTTCACTTGCCTTTACACAAATGTTGTTTTAGAGAAATTATTCCTTGTACTTGGATGAACTATACTCTATTGTGACATAAAGATGGGTCACATACGTAAAAACTTCAAACAAGTATGCCCTTTTGTGAGAAGTAGGCATAGTAAATGGGTTTGAATGTACTAAATATTGAATAATTTCACTTTGTACCTCCCCTTCCTCTCCCCCTTTTATGTTTTAAAATACTATGAATATTTTGGTTAGAAAAATGCTAAAGGCGTTACAAGTTTTACTATAAAGCTTACAAATTGATGTAGTAATGAATGTGACAAGTGAGTTTCAATCATCTCATAAATGAACATTTGAATTGCCTCTTTGTGATTGGTATCAATAACACATTAATTTGTAAGCTCAATGTAATAAAATTTGTAATAACCCTATCATCACTTAGCAGATTGGGATTTTAGATTTCTTTCCTATCTTTGGCACTTTTTATAAGATAGCAAATTGTGATTGAATTAATGTGGACTCTGCTACTTTACCTTTACAACCAATGCGAAGAACAATGCACAAATTTTCTTATCGGTATCATCAACAAAATATAGCACTTGTTTTACTTTCATCCTTAAGGGTATGTTTGATTGAGTGGATTTTAGGGAGAATGAAAAGAGAGAGAGAGAGAGTGAGAGAGAAAATGGGAGGAAAAACTTTTTCGAGGGGAAGAAGGAAAAGAGATGGTAAGGCCTAGGTGTTTTCTTCTCGAGCCCACCAAAAAGTTTTCTCCCCAAAATGGGGAGAAAACGCAGGAAGGGGAGGGAGGGGGGGGGGGGGGGGAGGACAGTTTTTGTGCAACTAGGCTGACGAAAATGCTCGTGTGCACTTGCACATGGGTTTCGTCCATGTCCAATTACTTCTTCTTTTTCTTCCAATTGTTTATTTCTTCCAATTTCTTTTTTTTCTTCTTCCACTCACACATACACAATTATTTGCTAAAAAAATGTGTTACTTTTTTGTTTTACTTAATGAGAATATAATTGTAAATTTATGTCAACTTCATTTTCTATCCTCTCATTTTTCTTTTCAACCAAAGAAATAAGTTTTCCATCTCTCCACTTATCTTCCTAACCAAACACAAATGGAAAAAAAAAACTAAATATCTTTTATCCTCCCACTTTTCTATCCTCTTCCCATTTTCTATCCTCTTACTTTTCCACTCTTCAAACCAAACGGACTCTTAAATCTAGGAAAATTTATTTGCATACCTAAATATTTAAAATTTCACTTTCATCCTTGTGTCCACTTTAATTAAAAATTTCAACCAATTGCTAAATGCCACATGATACTTAGTGGGGCCCATTTTTATTATTTAGAAACCAATGAAAATATTCCAAGTGTCAATGAATAAAATTAGAAAGCACACTCAAGAGTTAATAACAAATCAGCACATGTTGATGTTTTAATTTATAATGACACAAGCAATCAAATTAAATACTACCACATGTTATTTTAAATTAAGATACTTTGGCTAATCAAATAATGTCACATGTCACTTGGGGAACAAGACATAAAGTTTCTCTATTTAAATTATGACATGTGTCACCAATGAGAGCCAATCATTGTCATTAAACCTCCTCAAGACTCCTATAATTAAAAAACTATCTCATCAGTCTCGTAAGAAGGCATTAACGCATTCATAAGTCTCAAAACTTTGTCAAAATCAAGCTCCAAAGCCTTTAAAGAACTTCAACCTTCGAATACAAAGAACATTCCAAAATAATTCAAATGATCATTCTAAATCTTAAAGTTCATTGGAATCAAATTCAAAGGTGTTCAGAAACTTCAAAAGATTACAAATTAGTGAAGCTCTACAAATTCAAGCTCTAAAACCTTGAATAACTTCCACTATAAATCTTCGAAGACAAAGAACATTTGAAGAATATTCATTTAAATCACTCTTCCAAGTCTCAAATTTCTACTGGAATCAAGCTTCAAAGCCTCTAAAAACTTTAAAGACTTTGACCTATCAAAATTTTGTTGGATTTTAGCTCTAAAGCCCCGAGATATTCCCACCACAAAACTTTGAAGATCAAGAACATTTGAAGAACAAGAAGAACGCGAAAAACAAGAAATCTCTAAAAAGCACACAATCAAAGATTCATTGCAATTTCATTCTAATGACCTTTCAATCCACTTCCCAATCCAAATGGAGGAAATTTTGTGTTCAAGTCAAGACTACATCTACGGAATACTTAAATTGAAGACTTTTTCGAGGAGATTGAATCAAAGAATTATTCTATTATATTAGAATCTAAATACAGAGAATTGTCCCTACAAGTTCATCAATACAAATATACATTTGGGAAACAAATTCAATTGTTTGATTTCCAAACTTGAGATTTTGTAATTTTTTTTTTTTTTTGGTGAATGAGATTTTGTGCTTACATTCACATTAATAAACTTATTTTTAAGATTGCAACTGAATAATTGACTTACGGATTGCACCGAAAAAAATGAATTGTTAAGGGGTTTTAGATGAATAGAATTTTTTTGCTAATTAAATTTTTTTTTTAAATGACTATACAACCATATTTATAACTTGTGTACTGGTGGCTCCTTGATATACCCCTTCAATCTTACTTGAGTTTATTATGTACTAAACAAAACATAATATCTCAACAATTGTTTAAAAAACTGTTTAGAAAAACTTTGTATTTTTAAACGAATGGTGAAGTGATTTTCATAGTTTTCACATGTCTGATGGGAAGTAATTGGGAACCCAAGCATGCATCCCTATGAATTATTTATGACGTCCAATCTATATATATAATAATAGGTAAAACGGAGAGAAAATCCAATTATATTTCAAATTAGAATTTAATTAAAGTCTAATTTTACGCCATGTTTTCCATATAATCTAAGTTTTTAAATTTTTGTGCCAAGTGAGTTAATTTAATGTAAAAATTAGATTTGAATTAGAGTTTAATTTTGCAACAAGTGTCTTACCTAATCTAAGTTTTTTAATTTTTGTACCAAGTAAGTTAATTTAGTGTAAAAAAAAAACGACAAGTCCAATATAAGTAAACCATAAAAAAAAATTGAATGATTTTATATTTATGAGCCTTTTTTTTGTAGAATTAAAAATAATTCAAGTTTATAAGTCATCTATATATATATATATATAAATAAAACTGAAAGAAAATCCAGTTAGATTTTAAATTGGAATTCAATTAGAGTCTAATTTTGCATCACGTGTCTCATCTAATCAAAATTTTTAAATTTTTGAACCAAGTTAGTTAGTTCAGTGTAAAAATTATATTTCAATTAAAGTTTAATTTTACGGCACGTGTTCCATATAATCTAAGTGTTTAAATTGTTGTGCCAAATGAGTTAATTTAGAGGAGAAAATAAGGAGTTCAATATAAATAAATCATAAAAAAATAATCATATATTTAACACTATATATAAAATTAGAGGAAGAGAGGGTTTGAATGATTTTATATTTATGAGCCTTTTTTTATAACTAAGAAAAATTTATTTGGCACAAAAATTATATATATATATATATATATGTATATTAATATGTAAACTTTAGAGAAAATCCAATTAGATTCTACAATTGAAGTCCAATTTTGCAGAGTTTGAATGATTTTATATTTATGAGCTTTTTTTTTATAACTAAGAACAATTCATTTGGCACAAAAATTTTATATATATATATATATATATTAACATGTAAACCTTAGAGAAAATTCCATTAGATTCTACAATTAAAGTCTAATTTTGCGCCATGTGTCCTAAATTATTTATTTTTAGAGATAGTTTTATTTTTTAATTTTTGAATTAAATGTGGGACTATATCATAAATATTTATTCAAGTGGGTTATCTATATATATATATATATATATATAAGTTACAAGGCTAGCGGAAACTGTCAGATGCCGACTGGGGCTATCTGATTTCAAACTATAAACTGGAGGCCGACTGAGGCCATCTGGTTACAAGTGTAAGACTACCTGGGATATTACAAATGTAAACTGCCATTTTGATTACAAGTGAGAGTGGGAGAGAAAAGAAGTAAACTAGTCTTGAATCAAAACTTGCTTCCGACTGGAATGAGAGGCTGCCTTATATAGGGGGAAGGGAGCCTTGGATTCTGCTGAAGATTGCTGAAATTTCGGAGAGTGAATTGCTTTAACTGGGGTGAATTTCTTTTCCACCGAAAGCAACAGTAATTCTAGATGATTGTGTTAGGTACTGTTTATGAATAGTGATTTTTACTGTTCATAAATAGCGTTCTGTCCCTTGTCTTTAGCGTCGGCTGGGTGCTGGTTCCTGTTCATCAAGAGTGACTGGTACTGTAGATGAATAGTGGCTTGTCTGGAATTGGTATTATTCAAATCTTACCAATTTCCATTGTAAGCCTTATATCAGCTGTTATCGTCTTCTTGAGGTTCCCATGGGGGTTCATTATTGCAGGCATGCTCATGGAATGTTGTAAACTTCTCACAAAGACTGCAATAAATTAAGGGTTCAAAATCTGGATTCTTGCCAGGTGTTAAGAACTGTCTGGGATCACAATCAGTGGTCCATGGAAGGAGAGGGATTGACTCATAGTATGGCCTGTTGGTGAAGACTGAAATTCTTCCTGTGCTACCAACAAAATGGTAGTTCTTCCAGAGGTCTTGGGTAACTTTTTTGATTTCTTTGTTGAAGAAGTTTCTCCAACAATCTGCTAAGGCCTTTAGATTCTTGTAGGAGAGGAATTTGTTACCTTCAAACCAGGGTCCTTGGTGGGAATATCCTCCAATTAGGACTAGATGCTTTGACGGGTGGACAGTTGCCCAATGATTCATCTCCCATTCTGGGAGGGTACTCCAACATCTGATGGTAACATAAGGGGTTGAAACCCTAGTGACTGTGTTTCTGATGATGGCGGGGAGTTGGCTGATTTGGTTATGACTGGTTAACCTGATAAGCCTGACAAAGCCATATTCAAACATCTGTGAAAGCCAATGAGGATTCATCTGATTATCCTTTTCCTCATCTTCTAGGAGATCATTGTAATTGATTAGTAGTCCTGGGAAGGGGTGCTTTTCCCTTTCATAGACTCTGAGACTGCTGCCGAAATATGCTTCCCATCTGGATACTGTAAAGGCATTTTCTGCAGTGTAGTTCAAGTTGGTAGTATAATTAAGATCGGGATCGTCTGGATCATAATACTTGGTGGTTATCAAAATTCTGAAATGCCTGAACCATAGATCAATTGATTCGGACATGACCTTACTTCCTAAAATACGTACTTGTATTTCAGAAGGTAAGTTGGCAAATGCACTTCTTACTGAGGCTTGGGTCTTAAGACTTAGCCTAGCAAAACACGTGCCTATACGAACAGTCTTATCCTTTGAACGGATTTTCTCTTTGCTAGAGAGAAGACTGGTGAAATGATCATTTCTTGCCTCAAGGTTGTCTAAATGGTTTTTTAGAGTTTTGAGGGTTCTTTGGAAAAGATTATCATTATCTAGGATGAAGGCTGATTGGAGAAGGTCCAGGATAATTTTGGTGGGGTATGGGAAATTTGAATTTATACCATAGGAAACTTTGGCTAAGTTTTCTTCTAAGGTATAATTCAAGACATCAACCACTAGATTTCCACTAGAATATATGGGTGTGGGGGTTTCTTGGAGAGTGATAACTGTGTTTCCCATGGAATGTGCCACTGTGGCATATTCTTGAAGGGATACTGCTTCTTGGTTTGAAGAAGCGCCTTCATGCATTTCATAAGGCTGTTCTGTGAACCTTGTGAGCTGGGGGTAGTCCTGGATAGGAGCTTTCCCTTTATCTCTGTTTCCTGCCATCTTCCACTGTTTAGTGGGGCTTGGGGGCTTTTTCTGAGGTTCTTCTGAACAAGCAAAATGGTTTTCTGTTACACATTTGTTTGGAAAATCATTTTTCTCAAAATCAGAAGATGTAATGCAAAAAATCTTTTTGTTTACTGGATGAGGAAAAGAAACAGGTTTCTTTGTCTGATTCTTTTTCGAAGGAATAATGGTTAAATACCCTGGACTGGTTCCATAATATTTAGGATTGATAAGGATTCCTCCTTGGACTCTAAATATTTCTAAGTCTTGATTAAGGGTTCTGGCCTGGGACTTGACTTTATTGAACTAGGCAAGCTTTTGGGCTTTGATGACGGGATTCTCAATCTGTTCTATGAGATTAAGAATGAATTCTTTTTTGCTGAGGGTATTGAGGTTTCTGCAGCAATTACCTTTACAAGCCAGATCAATTCTAGGCTTACTAGAAGAGCTGTAATCTCTGGATGGTTCAGAAGATGACTGGTGAATTTCATGCTCACTGGAACTACTGGTTGAGTCATGTTTTATATGGTCGAGTTCTAGGAGTTTGAAGATTTTCTCTCTACTGGGTTGGTCACTGATAAGGGTGTTTATGAGTGTTTTTGCTTCTTCCTTACACTCATTTCTAAAGTGTCCCTTTTTCCCACAATTAAAGCATTTTCCTGATGCTTTTGGGGTTTTCTCATATCTGCCTGTGATCTTTGGTCTAGAAGGTTTTCCTTTTTTATAGTAATCACCATCTTTGGGATTACTATATCCTTGCTTCCTGTAGAATCTAGATTTGGTTCTTTTCTTATAAAGCTTCTCAGGGGATTCTGGGCTCCTATGTTTGGACTTTCTCTTAGAAGGGGCTATTGGTGGTAAGCCGTATTATGTGTAAAAGGTTCCCAGTTCATACTTAGCTTTGCTTTTGCTGGCTTTGCTATGAATCTTGAAATCTCTGCACATTTTCATTCCTACACTTCTAATAGTGCTAGAGATATCTACATATGTTAGGCTGTCATAATCTATTTCTCCTAATGAATTACAAGGCTAGCGGAAACTGTCAGATGCCGACTGGGGCTATCTGATTTCTAACTACAAACTGGAGGCCGACTGAGGCCATCTGGTTACAAGTGTAAGACTACCTGGGATATTACAAATGTAAACTGCCATTTTAATTACAAGTGAGAGTGGGAGAGAAAAGAAGTAAACTAGTCTTGAATCAAAACTTGCTTCTGACTGGAATGAGAGGCTGCCTTATATAGGGGGAAGGGAGCCTTGGATTCTGCTGAAGATTGCTGAAATTTCGGAGAGTGAATTGCTTTAACTGGGGTGAATTTCTTTTCCACCGAAAGCAACAGTAATTCTAGATGATTGTGTCGGGTACTGTTTATGAATAGTGATTTTTACTGTTCATAAATAGTGTTCTGTCCCTTGTCTTTAGTGTCGACTGGTTGCTGGTTCTTGTTCATCAACAGTGACTGGTACTGTAGATGAATAGTGGCTTGTCTGAAAATGCTGTTTCTGAATAGTGACTGGTGCTATCTAGAGCTTTCTTTAATCATCTCCTAACCTGTAGGCATCATTTGGATCCTGGGAATCCTGGAACAGAAGATTATTTGGATCAAAATTTGCTGAAGCTTCAGAAGAGGCGGGAGAGCCTTTCTCATGTTCTTGAGACTGTAATTCTTCTGATTGGAGAAGTAACTGCTGGGCAAGATCTTTTAATTCTTTGCTAGATTTTCCTGCGAATTGGGAGGAGTCTAGACTGGACTGTGATCTTGTGACTATATTTCTTTGAACTGGAAGGGGGAAATCCTTATAAACTTGACCGATGACTGAATCAATCTTAAGGGAGTCCCACCATTTAACTGAGAATTCTCCATTTAACAAATTCCCACTGATGTCATAGTTCCACATACTAATCCAGTGTATCCTGTACTTGACTGTCATGTGCAGAATGGCTGGAAACTGAGCACTAAAAGGAGTGAGTTTATACCTTGAACTGAAATACCTTAAGGTGTCCTGGAGGCAATCTGGGAAGATTTGGGGTACTGATCCAAACATTTTCCACCACTTGAGAAACCATGTTGGGATTGGACTGGAGAACTTCTTGTCAAACATTAAGAACCAAGAGTGATCAAAGTTCTTATTTTGATAGAAGAGCACTTTTTCAAATGCATCCATGTAATCGTGATAACTGTAATGGAGATTTGAACCTGTGATGGACTTGAGTCCCTGAAGTGTTTTCAGTAAAGAGGGATGCTGCCCCTATTCCTTGCTGCTGATGAAACCTGTGATTATGAACTTGTAGTAAAGGACGACTGAAGGGTCCGCTTTGTTCATAATGTTTTCAACTCTGGCAGACTCTTCCTCAATGAGGATTTGTCTGTAATACTTGATGTTTTTCTCTGGGTGTCTTGGGAGAAAATGCCATCCTTCTGGGAAACTTCCATGGCTAGGGTAAGAGGATCTTTCATATGAACTATGTGGGGTTCAATATAAGAGATATGATGAATGAAGGGTTTTTTGAAATAGGGTGACCTATTTCTTCTGGATAACGGCTAGGATGATCTTTGAGACTGCAATGGACCAAAGGGGTCATCAACTGTGTATAGGATGGTTTGCTTAGGGGCTGGGGAGGCTAGGGCAGAGCTATAACAAGGTTGAACTGGTCTGTCATAGTTAGGTCTTGGGATGGAGGACATAACATAACGACTGGCAATTGAAGCTGAGGATACTGGTACTAATTGGCCAGGGTTCTTTGCCTGACTGGTACTTCCTAAAATCTGTTGGTTAGGCAGCTTTGGGGGAACGGGTTTCTTTCCCGACATCTTGGTTTGGACTCTGCAAAAATTCACGGGTAAGGAAATCAGGGATGCTGTTTTGAGTTCCTTTTATGAATTCAATGTCAAAGTCAAAAACTGAAAGAATAGCTTGCCACCGGGCAAAAATCTGTTTTGAAGCAATGTTTTGAACATCTTTTTCTAAAACATGTTTTGCTGATTTACAATCAATTCTTATTAAAAACTTTTGATTCAAAAGATCACTTTGAAATTTTGAAATGCAAAGTACTATAGATAAAATTTCTTTTTTAAAAGTACTATAATTTTTCTGAGCAGAGTTCCAAATTCCCGAATGGAAACAGACTATTTGTTCCGGAGAATTAGGATTATCTTTCTGGAGGAGAATGCCACCATAACCTATGTCGAAGGCATCAGTCTGGACAATCTTGAAGGAATTGACTGAAGGGATTCCTAAACAAGGGAGTGCCTTAACATATTTCTTGATTTCTTGGACAACAAAGGTATGAACCTGTGTCCAGGGAGGAGGACTGGTTTGAAGTCTATCAAAAAGAGGTTTGCATTGCTGTTTGAGATTTTGATAGAAATCTGAGATGCAATTGAGAGATCCTAGAAATCTCTGAAGCTGGGTTTTATTTAGGATTTCATCTGGAAATTTGTCTGCAAATTGGATAGCACGACTAATGGGTTTGATGACACCATGTCTTATATCAAATCCTAAGAACCTCACACTGGTTTGGAAAAGCTTGATTTTGGGGGCTGAAACAACAAGACCATTAAATTTGATAACTTGGAGGAAGGTTCGTAAGTGTTTCCAATGTCTTTCAATGGAGTCTGAGAAGATGAGTACATCATCAATGTAGACAATAGCATGACTGGAGAATGGATTAAAAATCTCATTCATGATATTCTGGAATTCTGAAGGTGCATTTTTGAGACCAAAGGGCATTACGTTCCATTCATAATGTCCAAAGGGTGTGGTAAAGGCTGTCTTGTACCTATCAGATTCTCTGATTTGTATCTGCCAAAAACCACTCTTTATATCAAATTTACTAAAGACTACTGCCTTGCTAAGCCTATTGACTAAGTCTTTTTTGTTGGGGATTGGGTATCTTACCCATTCTAAGACTTTGTTAAGAGGCTTGTAATTGATAACTAATCTGGGTACACCTCTCTCAATTTCGGCATTTTTTTGGACATAAAAGGCCGGACAGGACCATGGTAATCTAGAATTCCTGATGATACTTTTTCTAAGAAGATCATCAATCTTGGTTTTACAGATATCCATGAGTTCTTGATTCATTTGGATGGGTCTAGCCTTGGTTGGGATATCTTTTTCATTAAAATCTTTAGTATAGGGGAGAGCTACCTCGTGTCTCTTCCTGTACCAGAAAGCTGTAGGTAAATCAGAACAAACTTCCTTCTTGAGTCTTTCTTCAAACTCACTAATCTCTTTTTGGGTGGTTTTACAAGTTAGTCTTTCTTCGACTTTTTTGTATCTCAGATCATCTTCCAAGTATTTGATCTGTTGGCTTTTGGCATTGATAAGATTTAGGGTTCTCGAGACAGAAACATCTTAGAGGATGCTAATATCTCTAGGTTCTAGACTTCTAAGAAACTTAAACTTAACTGGTCGACCAAAAGGGTGGGTAGTGATTCCTTCACTATCCGTAACAAAGGGGTATAGAAGACACATAAACGGATTTCCTAAGATGACTTTATCCGTCATGTTTTTGACTTAAAAAAATGTGGTTTTAAAACATGTGCCATCTTGACAGACATGGGCTTTTGGGATTTTAAACCTAATTTGCATCTGTCCTCCACTTGCAGATGTCAGTCTTTCTCTAGTTTTCTTGAAGTATCGAGAAGGAACAATTCCTTCTTGGATACAATTGAGATCGGCACCTGAATCTATGAGGGCAACAACCTCAAATTCATATCCTTTGATCACGATTCTGACTATGGAGTGCCATTTTTGGAAATCAATCCTATTCATGGTTTCTAGAAACTTTTCCCCATTGGGTTGTTCATTTTGAACCATATCTGCTGTTGGGTTGATTGTTTCGTCTTCTTCATCAGAAGGATCCTGGGATGGTGGTCCTATCTCATTTTCTTGATGAGAATGTTCTTCTAAGGTTTTGACTCTCTTGTCAAGGAGGCTATTGTCAACTCTAAGAATGGTCATTTCTTGTTTAAGGATTCTAACCTCAGACTTGGTATCCTTGATTTCTTTTTTAAGGTCGTTGACTGTAACTTCCTTCTTGGATCTGGAAAACCTTTCATAAATTTTCTCTAAATCTACTTTAGGTTCTCTTGTCTTAGGTTCTTCTGGCTTGCTGGTTTCTTTGACTAGGGTTGCTCAGAAAGAGCTCAGTCTTTGGGCTTTGACTATAGGGTCCTCGATTTGTTCTATGAGATCTAGGAGTAATTCTTCTTGTTTGCTAAGAATCTTAACCTGGGAAGAGGTTTTTGGTTGGTTAGGCTGGGTGGTTTCCTTGGTGTCTTTGTTAGGCTCCTTTTGCCACCTAAAATATTTCTCAAAGTAAACAAAGAAAGGGATATTTTCTGATACCTCTTTCATGAATCCTCGCCAGGCATCATAAACTTCTTTCTTTTGTTCTCTGGTATGGTTGGCTCTATAGGCTTCTCTTTTGACTCGGTTCTCTTCTAAGTCAAATTCTTTGCCTAAATAATCCATGTCTGGTTCGAAATCCTTTTTCAAAACCTTAAGCTCATAATCTTCAATGTTTTCTCAATATGGGTCTTCCATATCAGTTCCTGAGGGTGATCCTACCTTTTGATTGTTGTTGTCATCTTGATCAACAACTGAATCTTGTTTGGCTGTGTAACAAGGTGTACTAACCTGAGATCTGGTCTTTACTCCTTGAAACTCTGGTCCTAAGTCTCTTCTAGATCTGGGGAATGGTGCTAGAGGTCTAGAGGAGCTGACTTGGGAAACAGGTCTATCTCTGAGGAGAATGGGTGGTTGCCTACTAGGGAATCGGCTAAGATCTATTGAGGATCTAGGCCTGTAATCATCTAGAGGTGATCTAAACCTAGATTTGTCAAAACTAAGTCTAACAGAACCATCTGCTAGTTGTTGGACAAAATCTAATTCTGAATCTTGATCTGGGTTTTGGATTTGGAGAGGGAAATTCTCATTGTGAAGTTTCTAATCTTCTGGAAAGGAAATCTCATCCCATCTAAGGGTTCTAGGGATCTGGATCTTTGCTTGGACATTAGTCTGGATAAGAAGTGTTTCTCCCACTTTCTTTTTGTCCAAAGCACCAACATTCATGTTTGTCTTGATACACTTATAATACACCCTGTATACAAGTGCAATCTGGCTAGTTCCCTGCGTCATGAGGGTTCCATGGGTCTTGATGTTCAAGGTTAAAGCTTTCAAGACATTCTTGTCATGAAGATAAATTGTGAAATTTGGGAAACAGTCAAAATGGACTGGTCCGTTACTTAGACTGGCTTCTATGGTTCCTAAGAGACTGTCATTAAACCTTATATGACGGGTGTCTCTAAGGGCTAACAGAACTAAATTGTTCAATCCTGATCTGATGAGAGGTTTGACTCCAATCTGGACTAAACCTATGTGCAGAAAATGGTGTCCTTTCTTGATGTGGGCTTTGATCTGGTCTGGGCAAAATAAGTAGCACGTCTCGTACTCCTTATTAATTCCATAAACTTGTTCTATGGTTCTCACATGGAAATCTGTCTTGAAAACATTCAAGTTCCATGAAGATCTATAAAACTCTTTGGTGGGTACCTTAGGGAGGTTCTAATCTCCTAACTTAAGGTCTAAGCCTGACATCTCATATTCTTCACTATGAATAATTCCTGACTCTTGTGGGATTTCTGGAAGGGATGTAGATCTACTGGCTAAACTGGAGGTTGAGTTACTTCTAAACAGTTTACTCATCATCTTGACTATCTGAAAGATTTAACACAATTAAATCCTAATTTTCTCTATCTCCAATACAAGATCTAACCTTGGATAAGCTATAGGGATATGTATAGGATGGACTGCCGTCATTGTCTCACGTAAAGAAAAAACTGCCCTTTTTGTCTAACTTGGGAACCACGACAATTGCTGTAGAACCACTATCCTTGACACAACGCCTCAACGCCTCACTCCGGCTAAACGGCTACAGTCTGGGATACCATGGACAAAACAGATCGTGACAAGCACAAATTGGGACCTACGTTTTAACATACGCACAAAGTTCAAGGCCCTAAAGGTACGAAGTTAGAGGTTGATTTTAACTTTGTACTTGGGTTGAACAAAGCACCCTAATTTCTCATATTGGTGTAATGTTTTAAGAGATTTGAACTTTTTATAGGGATTTGAACTTCTATAAATACTCTTGTATTATTTAACATTCTTCAAGAAAACAAAAAAAGGAAACACAATATATCTTTAGATTTTAGTTTTAGTAGTTTTCCCGTGTATTGCACGGGTTTGCGACTAGTTGTGTACAAAAACCAAAGATTCTAGAATTAATAAACATAAAAATATTTACAAAATGGGCAATTTACATTTTTTACCTAATAACATTCTTGCAAGACTTTTTAAAAAGTTAAACAAAATATAAAAATGACTATCAATAATATTTAAATTATATATGTAAGATTATTATATTATACATCTTAACGTGTATCTTTTAAGTATATCCATGCATATACATGGAGTTACAAGCTAATTAAATTAAAGTGAGGCACTTGTCAGTTGTCACCGACATAGCAGTCAGATTGAGCCAATCTAATTCTCTGTTCAATGGTTGCATGCTATAAAGCCCAAAATGACTTTGTTTAATCAACATTTGGTTGGTTTTTTGATAAATAAATATATATATATATATAATTCTAACTTCTAAGTAAAAAAAATGATCTGTTTTCCTCTCAAAGAAAAAGAAATTAATTTAGCAGATATGTATGTGTTCTAATCATACGTATCGAGATAGATGAACCCTTATGATCTTTTAACAGTTTTATATTAAAGGAATGCAGCTTTCAAGCACTGGTTTGTTATTGCTAAAATAAAAACTGGGAAAAAAAAAAACTAAAAACAAAACAAAGCGAAAAAAGAGAGCAGAATTTTGTGCATCATTTAATATCTATTTCCCATATGGAAAAAGTATTAAAAAAAAAACTTGATTTTATCATCTATAATATAAAATATATAGTTCTTCTATAATATATATATATATATATATATATAAAGTACATAGTAACACATTGGATAGCATACGTGGAATACAAAAATTTAATATGGTAATAGTACCATGTGTTATACCTAATGCCAAGGAGGCTGGTGCAGTTCTGAGGTCATATCCTCGGACGACAAGGCCAAAGAAGAGAGTCGTGACCACATCAATGGCACATCACCAAAGGAGACCTCACTGTAGAGAAAGAACATCAAGAGGGGATTAGCCTTGACATAACTGGAGGGATGGTAGCTGCCACCACATTTAATACACCCCACCAAACCCCCTGGCCACATTTATGTGGAGAAGACTCCTGAACAGTGCTGTCTTAATTGCTGTAACTCACAAAAGATCTAGGAAGGGCATCTGATGGGACAAGCACTTGAATAGCGTCCTGCACAATCAACAAATGGAAGGCCCAGATCAGCTGAAAGAGGCTATATAATGTAAGGGATCCTCTAGGGGGAAGCGGATTGGAGAATCTATAGAGAAAACACTGTAGCAAGAAGAACTGAAATTGTATCCAAGTCTAAAAAAAATATATTCAAGGACCACTCTCCTCAGATTTTGCCGAGGAAGGATTTCTTTGCATAGAGTTTGTTTTTCTTTGCTTTCTTACTATCTTTAATCTATTGTGCGCATTGCACAATCCATTAAGGCCTAGTCTTTAAGCCCACTCTCTACAAATTCATTGTGTTGGGCTCTCTGGGCCCTAATCCAATTACTTCTTGGGCTTAGGATCCAAACTACGCCCTTACAATTGGCACCGTTTGTGGGGAATACTTAAGTTTTAGTGAGATCAACGTCTAACCATGGTGGGTTCAGGTCCCAATTAGGTTGAGTCTGCTGGTTCCTAGCGCCAAGATCATTTCCTCAACCTTGAATGTAGGAGAGATTGTGAAGTCAGCGTACATACTACTCAAACTAGTGGAAGCCAGTCTTGAGGTGGAAGTCGCGTCTCTCATGAGGAGAATACTAGAAGCATGCAGTTGAAGATTGACTATCTGCAAAGGAGGTTACACTGCGAGCGACGGAGAAAGACTCATTCAAGCTCTGATCCCTCTTTGGATGACGATGGGGATGGCAGCTATAGGCCTAGGTCAAGGACTCCCCCCCCCCCCCCCCCACGGTAAGTCTTTCTCGCACGATAAGGGTCACCACTATAAGTGTAGGAATAAGAGCCCATCTTACAAAGGCCTGGGCAGTGACGCTATGACCAGGGCTCTTAACCAGATTTCTAAATCTCCTTTTACCCGTAGGATTGAGAGGGGGGGAAGCTTCCTCAGCGGTTTACTCAGCCAGCATTCACCATGTATAATGGCAGGACGGACCCTGTGGAACATGTCAGCCACTTCAACCAAAGAATAGCTGTCCATTCTAACAAAGCCTTGATGTGCAAGGTGTTTCCGTCCAGTTTGGGGCCTGTGGTGATGAGATGGTTTGATGGTTTGGAGAAGGGCTTCATCAACTCCTTTAAGGAGCTTACTAGGGCGTTTGGGGCTCATTTTGTGACCTGTAGTAGAGTTCCTCGGCCTTTAGACTCCCTGTTGTCAATGACTATGCAAGAAAAGGAAACCCTAAAAATGTACTTTGGCAAACACTGGGAAATGTTTAATGAGATAGATGGGAACTTCGATGATGTGGCTATAAGGACTTTTAAGGTCGGCCTACCCGCCAAGCATGATTTGAGAAAGTCTTTGACTAGGAAGCCTGTTAGGAATGTACGTCAGCTCATGGACCGCATTGGCAAGTACAAGTGCGTCGAAGAAGACCAACAACAAGGGAAAGGGAAAGCTAAGGTGGTCCCACAGGATGGAAGGGATTTTAAGGCGGATAGATACAACAGTAATTGACCTCAGAGAGATTTTGCTGGGCAATCCAGATCTACTGCTACTCGGGTGGTTAGCATTGTGTTCCAAGAGCTCATGCACCAATTCTTGGAAAAAATAAAAAGTGAGTCATACTTTCAATGGCCAAATAAGATGGAGGGAGACCCCACGAGGTGTAATCAGAGCCTTCACTGCCAATATTACCAGGAGCGGGGGCACACTGCAGTGGACTGCAAGACGTTGTGGAGTCACCTTGAGTAATTGGTTAAGATCGGGAAATTGATGCAGTTCCTATACCAACCCAATGGATAGGGTAGTTAAGCAGGGTCAGGAGCTCAGAGAGATGCTTCTGCAAGACCACCTTTAGGTACAGTTAGCGTCATTCTTACTACTCTTGGAAAGACTAGTTCTTAGCCATCCAGGGTGATGTCTGTTACTCGGCCATTTACGGAGAGCTAGCCCCCTGATTCGAAGAAGGGTAGATTGGAGGCCCTACCAGCTTTGAGCTTTTTTGACGAGGATAAAGTTGCAACCCTGCAACGACACGATGATGCCCTAGTAGTTACCCTCAGGATTAAAGGGTATGACGTGAAAAGGGTGTTGGTAGATCAAGGTAGCGGTGCAAAGATCATATACTCCAACCTATTCAAGGGGCTGAAGCTGAGGTCAGAGGACCTGGCTTGCTATGACTCCCCTCTGATAGGGTTTCATGGAAAGACCGTCTTTCCGAAGGGCCAAATCAGACTACCTGTTTAGGTAGGGTCACAAGTCGTGGAAGTAAACTTCATCGTGGTAGATGTATACACCCCATATACTGCTATTGTGGCAAGGCCTTGGCTTCACGCCATGGGGGCTGTGTCTTCAACCTTGCACCTGAAGGTGAAGTATCCGTCAAAGGATTTGGTTGAGGAGTTAGTTAAAAGCCAGTCTATGGCTAAGTAGTGCTTGGTGGCTGGGATCAGACACCAGACAAAAGGCAAGTCCTCGGCTCCTACCAAACAGGGTTTATAGCAATCAAAGGTACCAGCCTGGTCTGCGGGCAGGGTGGCAGAAGAGACAAAGTGTGAGGAGCTGGAAAAAATTATTGTTAGGGATGATAAGAGTAAGTTCTTCCAGGTTGGAGTTCAGTTGCCCCCTCAAGAGAAGGAGGTGCTAGTAGTTTTTCTTAGGAAAAACATTGATGTGTTTGCGTGGAGCGCTTATGAAGCTCCGGGGTTGGATTTAAACTTCATTTGCCATCATTTGAATGTCAATCCATCTGTCATCCCTAAAAAGCAACCACCTCGGTGCTCATCTAAGGACCATTCTAATGACGTCAAAGAGGAGGTGGTCAAGCTTAAGCGGACCGGGGCTATTAAAGATGTGTTTTACCCTGAATGATTGGCCAACACAGTGTTGGTGAAGAAGAAAAATGGGAAGTGACAAATGTGTGTCGACTTCACGGATCTAAATAAAGCTTGCCCAAAAGACCACTTTCCCAAGCCTCGAATAGATCAATTGGTGGAAACGACTATAGGCCATCCTCAGATGAGCTCTTTAGATGCCTTTTAAGGGTACCATCAAATACATTGGCTTTGGATGATTAGGAGAAGACAACTTTTGTTACTCCAACTAGCAACTACTATTATAGGGTGATGCCCTTTGGACTAAAGAATGCAGGGTCTACCTATCAGAGAATGATGACCAGGATGTTCGAGCCACAATTAGGTAAAAATCATGAGGTTTATATAGATGATATGGTGATGAAAAGTAAGGTAGTGTCCAAGCACGTGGGTGACCTTGGAGATATTTTTGAAATACTAAGGAGGCATAAACTGCACCTCAATGCTTCTAAGTGTTCTTTCGGCGTTGGCTCAGGTAAATTTCTAGGCTATATGGTCACTCATCGTGGAATTGAAGTCAACCCTGATCAAATTAAGGCAATTAACAATTTGCAACCTCCATGAAATCCTAAAGAAATCTAGAAGTTGATAGGGATGACTGCTGCTCCAAACCGATTCATCTCTCGATCAGCAGATAGGTGTAGACCTTTCTTTCAATTGTTGCATAAATGGAAGGGATTTGAATAGACTGAGGAGTGTGACTTGGCCTTCCAGCAGCTAAATAAATACCTTTCTCGGCCACCTATTATGTCCAAGCTCGAGGAAGAGGAATTTCTATCTGCTTACATTGCGGTAGCCTTGCATGCGGTGAGCCTAGTACTATTACGGGTTGATGATGGAGTATAGAGAGCAGTCTATTATGTGAGAAAATCGTTGCATGAAACGGAGGTTCGTTATCTATCATTAGAGAAAGCCATTTTGGCAGTGGTGCATGCTACACAGAAGCTCCCTTATTAATTCTAGGCTCACACCGTTATAGTTCTCACCCAACTTCCTTTCCTATCACTACTTCAAAAGGCTGACTACACTAGGAGAATTGCAAAATGGGAAACGATCCTAGGAGCTTTTAATATTAAGTATGTGCCTCGTACTTTAATTAAGGGCTAGGTCCTTGCAAATTTGGTGGCCGAGTTTACTGAGTCTCTAGTAGAAGAGGACAGGGAAGAGCAACGCATAGATGGAAAGTCAGTTGGCGTGGTCTCCCTACAAGAACCTTTATCCTAGAGGGTGTATGTTGATGGTGTAGCAAATCAAAGGGGATTTGGAGTGGGACTAGTTGTGATATCTCTCGAAGGGATATCCTTAAGGTTGGGCTTCTCGGCCACGAACAACGAGGCCGAGTACGAGGTTTTGTTGGCAAGAATGTCTGTGGTTCAAAAAGTAGGAGGAAGAGCAATGGAGTTATTTTCAGATTCAAGATTAGTTATAGGCCAAGTGAAAGGAGAATTGGAGGCCAAGGATTCGAGAATGCATGGGTATTTGAATCAGGTTAGGCACTTGCAATCAGGGTTCGGGTCTTTCGCCTTACAACAAATCCCTAGAAGCAGAAACACGCATACAGATTCTTTTGCCACTCTCGCAACCTCCTCCACGCAGAGCTTACCTTGGGTTATCCTGGTTGAAGATTTATATAAGCCCACTGAGGTGAAGAGAGAGAAGGCTCAAATTCAGCAAATTAGGGTAGAGCCTAGCTGGATAGATTCTATTGTGTTGTTCCTTAAGGATGACATCTTGCCCAAGGAGAAAGGAGAGGCCGATAAAGTGTGTAGAAAAGCTCCTTGGTTTTAGTTGTCCGAAGATCAAAAGTTGTACAAACGCTCTTTTTTTGGACCATATTTGCTATGCATCCATCTTGAAGCAGTAGAGCCACTCCTAGTGGAACTACATGAATGGATTTGTGGAAATCATACAGAAGGTAGATCCTTGTCTCACAGGGCCCTTACTCAGAGCTATTGGTGGCCAAATATGTAGAAGGAAGCTCAAGAATACGTGAAGAAGTGTGACCAATATCAGAGATTTGCTCTAAACATTTATCAGCCAGCAGGCATTTTCAATCCTTTGTCTAGTCCCTTGCTTTTTGCTCAATGGGGCTTGAATATTGTAGGGTCCTTCCCTAAAGCAACAGGAAATAGGAGATGGCTTTTGGTCGGCACTGACTACTTCACTAAGTGAGTTGAAGCTGAGCCACTAGCAAATATTAGGGATGTGGATGCCAAGAGGTTTGTGTGGAAAAATATTATCACTTGATTTGGGATTCCTCACATCCTCATCTTGGACAATAGGCTTCAGTTTGATAGCAAAGCTTTCAAGGGGTATTGTTGTGAATTGAGCATTAAGAACAGGTATTCAACTCCGACTTATCCCTAGGGGAATGGACAGGCCGAGGCTGTCAATAAGGTCATAGTGAATGGGCTCAAGAAAAGGTTGGATGACAAGAAAGGTAAATAGGTGGAAGAGCTACAACATGTGCTCTAGACTTATCGGACTACCCCTCATAAGCCAACAGGGTAGAGCCCCTTTTCAATGACTTATGGGGCCGAGGCTATGATTCCTCTAGAGACTAGATTCCTAACATTGAGGACAAGCTTGTTCACTCCAAATAGCAATGACAACCTATTAGAGAAGAGCTTGGATTTGATTGAAGAACGAAGAGACAATGTTATGGTTCAGTTAGCATATTATCAACAGAAACTCAAACAGGGGTATCACTCAAGTGTGAGATTAAGACTGTTGGCCCCTGGAGACTTAGTATTGAGAAAAGTCATGGGTACTGCAAAAAACCCAGTAAGGGGAAAATTAGGACCCAATTGGGAAGGGTCATACCGTATTATCTCGGTAGCTAGCATAAGTGCTTATTTCTTGGAAGATTTAGATGAAAATGTCATACCACGTCCCTAGAATGTAAGTAACCTGTGAAGGTACTATTATGAATGAAAGGAAGCTCTTTCATGTTCTTATTTCTAACATTGAGTGTTATCCTTATTACTTGTTTGAATATTAAACAGAACCTTAGTCATGCCTGGCTTCTCGGACCACATACTTTGGGTAAATTAATATTCCTGGTTACTTGTTTAAGTGTTAAATAGAACCTTGGTTATGTCCGGTTCCTTGGACCACATGTCTTGGGTAAATTAATACTCTTCATTATTTTTTCAAATATTAAACAGAACCTTGGTTATGTCTGGTTCCTTGGACCATATACGTTAGGTAAATTAAAATTTCTTTGATCATGAGAGACCTCAAACACCCCCTTTTTCTACTAAGTGTTTTGCTTGTCTCTAAGGACTTAGACATTCATGTTGATTATACAGTTTTTAGTATTAACACATAGCTATTTTTCTCACTGTTTACGTGGACTTAATTTATTTGAATTCACAATAATTCATTACTATTAGCTTTTGTTAAAGTATAAGTGTTCACCCTTAGAAGCATCATCAATCTAACCTTTCAGCAAAGGACAAAACAATATCTACAACCAGTCAGAGATAAATATTGCAGGAAAAACAAAGGTTCATAAAGTAAAAGTTAATGTCTTTTCATTGAACAAAAGAAAAGATGCATCACAAATAGTGGTAAACTGCCACAACAAAAGAAAAGTACAAAAGAAAAAGTACAGAGAAAGAGGGAAAAATCCTAAGCTAAGCATTGGCTGGAGGATGATCTTCTTTGCTGACTAGCTAGGTGGTGGGAGGATCAGTAGCCTTGCCCAAGGTGGCCTTCTTCTCTTGGGCCACGGCTTGAGGCTTGATCGGCTCAGACTCTTTTGGCTTAAAAGTAGCTTCCTTGCACCCTTATCCTCTAGCCGAGCTCTACCCTAGCCAACCTCTTTGCCCTTGGTCACTTCCACCCTGTGACTTGTGTCACCAGCCTTGCCAGGCCCTTTAGTGGCCTCGAGAGGAGGAAGAGGGGCCTAGGTGGTAGGAAACTGCTCAGGTGTAGTTGTGGTAGGGGCAGCATCCATCCTAAAGCCCGAAGCTGCTTCAGGCACCTCTCGGAGATCTTTTGGATAATAAACGTTATCGGCCTTCCTCCACTCCGAGTTAGCAGGAGCCACAGCCGCGTTCAGGGTCTCAGTCCACACCTCAAGGCAGTAATCCCTGCAGACTCCAGCCAATTCATTTGTTAGCCAGGCCTCGATCTCATGCATTCCAAGGTCGTACAACTTCCGCCCTGCAGCATCCGCATCCACCTAAGCCGCCTAGGCAGCCTACCTAGCCTTCTCCAACTCCGCCTTCAAGTCCATCACCCATTGTTTGGCCGTGGCGAGCTCTATCTCCGTGTAGTAGAGCTTTTGGCGCTGCTCCTCGGCTTGTGCCTTAGTGGTCTAAGGCTAACCTCAGCGCTCCTCTGATCCCTGTCTGTAGTAGCCAGCTTCAGAGCCATTTCCTTATTCTTACTCTCGGTGGCAGTCAGGGACTTGCTGGTCTTTGCGCGGAGGTTATCCGTAAGTCTAGCCTCATTTCGGGTGTCTTTCACCCACTCCTTGGCCATAAAGACCTCCTGAATGGGCTGCACAAAAATGACAAAAGGATGCTTTATCAAATAAGGAAAAAATAACCTAGCATGGGGTTATTAAGGCTTGTTAAAAAGCTTACCAAGGCCAAGTCCTTCTTCAGGGACAGAAAGAGGTCCTGTTGCCTCACATTCTTCAAAGCAGCCATATCCCTCGGCAACAGGAGGGGCTGCTCTAGGGTGTCAGCAAGGTAGTGGTCATTCCCTCTCTAGAACTCCTTGATGATGGAGTTCCATGGTATGGTTGCCCAATCCAGCTCCAACTGAGGGTTCCACGCTGGATTCTGAGGGCACACCTCGGCCACATGCCGATCCTCCTTACTCTCAACCGAGGAAGCCCTCCCTTTACTGTTGGCCGTCTTTGGAAGCTTGGAAGGAACCTTCTTATCATGAGGGACCAACTCCCCTCCTCAGCCACCTTCTTGTCCTTTTTCCTTTTCTTCAAGTTGGCAGGTGTGAAGGGGTTGACTGAAGGAGGAGGAGAAGGAAGAGCAGGAGGGAATTGAGACCTTGAGGCGTCTTTGGGCACCAACCCCTTGGCCCTGCCCGCAAGGAGTTCATGGAGGCCTTTCTTCCTTTCCAACGGCATTTCTTATTCTTCTTCTTCTTCCTCCAAACTGTTAACTACATGCGCAACGACGAATCCAGAGGGGCGAACGCTTGAAGATCTGTCAAGCTCGTCTTCTGAATCCAAGACTTAAATCACAAGCTCCTGTCTCTCTTCCTTAAGCTAAAATTGGTCTATCTCAGCCTCGAGTGACAAGCACGAGAAAGCTGTCTCTTCTTTCTGAACTACTGTTTCATGGGGAGTACGATGAGAGGGCAGTTCAACTTGCACAGTGCCTTTTTGGGCTAGGAATCTAGGCGCTGAGACGTCAATTCGAGCCAGCCAAGGATCACCTGCTTTGATCACATTGCCCACATCCTGAAACTTGTCGGACAGGGGCTTGAAGTTGAGGATAAGGTGGACAGCTCTCAGTTGTTTGTCCTCACTCACGAACACCTCCGCTCTTAGCACCCTGTTGAGATCTGGAATGTTGACGAAGTTGAGGTTGGGGGCCACGTATCTTTTATTTGCAAAAACAGCCTAGGAAGCAAAACCATAGTTAGAAAAACAAGCCCTCAGTCAAAAGGGAACAAAATACTAAAGGAACGAAGAGGGAAGTAAGCCACAAAACTAATTCCCTTGTTTCTAAAAAAGAGAAAGAAAAAAAAAACCCTAAACCTAGGGTACCCCACTTGGTGCTCCCTCTTGGGTTGGGCAATGGAAACCGTCATGCCAATCGCCCGAGACGATTAGAAAGTCATCTTTCATGTCCTTGTTGGACGTGGGGAGGCACAAGATAAGCCTAACGTCAGAAGACCTAGACTTAAGGTAATAGCCCGAGTATGCAAGCAGATGACACTTATACATCCAAATAACGTCGTGCCAGGTAAGGCCCAACCCTATTTGCTCATTAAGAGTGTCTACGCTACCTAAGATCCTAAATAGGTTGGGTGCGCATTGGTGAGGGCATATCCTATGGGCGATTAGGTAGTCCCTAGTCACTCTACCCATGGGAAGCCTCATTCCCCCTTCTACGAAGGTGATTACAGGAATGACGACTTCTCCTTCCTTTCTGTAGGTATGCCAATCACCCAGAGGGCAATACTGCAAGGAGACCCCCTGGGGAATATGATACAGGGCCCTAAACCCCTCCATACCTATAGAGGTATCTACTAAATAAGCCAATCTACCCATCTAAGTAGACTAAGGAGTAGCGAAGGAGTTTTTATGAAGAAAGAAATAGAAAACAGAAGGCTGAGGAGAAAAGAACCTAAGAATAAAGGAACTTACAAAAATAAGGGCAAAGGGTAGCTTCAGGAGCTTCTTGAAAGTTTGAATATTGGAGAGCCTTGAAAGTTTGAAGATTTGAAAAGTAGGAGAAATGAATCCCCAGATGCCTTATATAGGAGGAAGAGTTGGGTGGGAGTTACCCCGCCCAAATTTTGAGGAGAAATACTAGCCATAGGATCTCCATCTCACAGTAAGATGTGGGAGATAAGGCGTCACCTAGAGCATTTAATGAGACGTTTCGGACCCCAAAGCATTAGGAACAGTTACGTGACATGCGAGGTGACGTTCTCATGTGGGAAAATCAAAAAAGTGTGTGGAGCTAATCACTCAAGATCAAAACCCCACTTTTCTCCTCATACAGGAGGGAAAAAAAAGGAGTTTTGAAGGACTATTGTGGGATACATAAATTTAATATGGTAATAGTGTCACGTGTCATACCTAATGTCGGGAAGGCCGGTGTAGTTCAGAGAAGGCCATATCCTTAGACGGCAAGGCCAGGGAGGCGAACCATGGCCACGTCAATGGCATATCACCAAAGAAGGCCTCACTATAGAGGAAAAACTTCAAAGGGGGGATTATCCCTGACATAACTGGAGGGATGGTAACTGCCACCACATTTAATGCACCCCACCAAACCCCCTGACCGCATTTTTGTCGAGAAGACCCCTGAACAGTGCTGTCTTAGTTGCCGTAACTTACAAAAGATCTGGGAAGGGCGTCTGATGGGACAAGCACTCGAGTAGCATCCTGCACAATCAACAAGTGGAAGACCCAGATCAGCTGAAAGAGGCTATATAATGTAAGGGATCCTCCAAAGGGAAGGGGATCGGAGAATCTATAGAGAAAACACTATAGTAACAAGAACTGAAATTGTATCCAAGTCTAAAAGAAATATATTCAAGGACCACTCTCCTCGGATTTTGCCGAAGAAGGATTTCTTTGCATAAAGTTTGTTTTTCTTTGCATAGAGTTTGTTTTTCTTTGCTTTCTTACTATCTTTAATCCGCTATGCACGTTGCTCAATCCATTGAGGCCTAGTCTTTAAGCCCACTCTCTACAAATTCATTATGTTGGGCTTTCTGGGCCCTAATCCAATTACTTCTTGGGCTTAGGATCCAAACTGCTCCCTTACAGCATATAATAACTAATAACATGAAAATAACTATATATATGAGAGAGTAATTATTTAGAGTTCTTCTTATTAATTAAATTCATAGTGGAATTTAATTAATAAGAGTAGAGATTAGAGAGTATCGCATTTTTGTACAACCTTAAGGTTTAGCTATACGAGTAAAACATAAAAATTCATATACATTACGTTTTATTTATTGCTTAATAATAATTAATAATATAATAATAATAGTTAATAGGGTAAACTATGTGCATGGTCCCTAATCTTTAGGGTATATTTCAATTTGGTCCATTACATTTCAAATGTGTCAGTTTAGTTTACAACCTTTTGATATTGCGTCAAAATGGTCTCCGTCAATAAGTGATGGATGAAAAATGTTGATGTGACTAACAGTAAAAATAAAATATTATTTTAGTGCCCCATATTGCTACGTCAGCATTTAAAAAAAAAAAATCAACGTTTAAAATTAAAAGGTAAATTTCATTAACTACTTCTAAGGTCTGGGCAAATACCAAACAGGTCCAAAACTTTTTAAAACTAACCAACTTGGTCCTTGGCCACTATTTGGTCCCTAAACGGTGTCAAGAATGTTAACCATTCTTGACTCTCTCTCCTTTGTTGCTTCTCTTGCCCCTTTCTCATTCTATCTCAGACCAAAAAAAAAAAAAAAAAAAAAAAAAAAAAAAAAAAAAAAAAAAAAAACGCCACAGCCCACAGATTTGGTAGTTAAGACCACAACCACCACCTCAGTACCTCACCATCATCACTACAAAGCCCTCACAGCCACCCAAATCAAACCAAAACCATAAATCAAAATTCCTACAAACCGACATTTATAGCCACCCAAATCAAACCAATCTCAAAATCCACGGCCAAACCAAACCACACTAAACCAATTCAAGCCACCCAATCATGCAGATCTAAAAGGACGCCCACCAAAGTCAAACACAAATAGTGTCCAAGTAGAAGAGAGTCCAGGTTTGAATTCATACCCACAAAGAATTGTTCACATAAACAGGAAATACACAGCACTCAAACAACACACACACGCGCGTGCACACACACACACACACACACACACACACACACACACTGTTCATAAGCCCACACCCAGAAACACCAGAAATTACATCAAAACATAACTCTTCTTAAACCTAAACCCATTATCAATGAGACCCCCAAACAGAAGACTACCACCACCATTTGAAAAAGAAAAAGAAAAAGAAAAAGAAAAAGAAAAAGAAAACCAACCCATAGAGAAATGCCAAATCAAACACAGCAACTAAACCCAACAAATACCCAAGCCAATCCTCAACCATAGAGTAGAGAAACCAAGATTCAAAGCAAATTGTGGTGGCAAATTGCAAGCAACTCTCGCCGCAACAACCAGGCGGAGACCATTGCCGATGTCCATTGCGGAGACCTTGCAAAGAGCATCGCCCTCAAGCTCCTCTTCATCGCCTTCAAGAACGTTGCCATGGTGTTAGGCTCGGTGGAGAGTGGTGTGGAGGACCTGATGGATGACTTGGTTGAACAAATTTGTAATTTAATGGTGGAGTATGTGAAAGGGCTTAGGGATGATTTTGTGGGTTTTAACTTTTGGTCTGAGATCCATGAGAGAGGGATGACAGATAAGAGAGGAGAAAGAAAACAGAGTTAGAGAGTAACGTCCTTGTTGACACTGTTTAGGACTAAACTCTGCTCAGGGACCAAATTTGTTAGTTTTAAAATGTTTTGGACTGCTTGGTATTTGCCCAAACCTCAGGGTAGTTAATGAAGTTTACCCAAATTAAAATTTGGGATCAAAATCCCTAATAAAACTCTTAGGTATTGTTCTTATGAGAGACGCTTTCATATAGTTGGAGTCGAAGCACTTAGGCTGGATTCCAGTTTCACAGCGACAATCCTGATTTAAGGCCGCACAAGTATGGGATGACTGTTTGTAGCTATCAAAATAAGGAAGCACTGCACTCGCTTTTTGCTCTTTGGAAAGCATCTTTCCCTCTCTTTGTACAAAATTCTATGTTTTTTTTTAAGATATTCTATGAAGCTTTTAATTACAATGAGTCAATGACCCACAGAAATACAATTTGCTCCCCACTCCCTCCAAGCCCTCTTATAATTTTTGTAGTACTTTCATTCGTCCATTCTTTATAGTTCTTGTTTCCCAACAAGGAGAACTTCAAAATGGTTCAATCATCAGAATTTGTGGTTGTGGGTACTAGGAATTGGTTGGAATTGTACAGGCTGAGGATTTTGGAAAAAGATCCTGATTAAAGCCGTGAAACGCTATGACAAAATTGAGATCATGCTTTTGATTAGGGATTTTGGTTACAAATTTTCCCTGTAGACAGTTGATTTTTTTTTTTTTAATATTTATATATATATATTTTTAAAGTTTATGCCCGTAGACATATCTGATTTTTTTTTTTAGCTGATGCTGATATGGCAGTACATGTGACTGTATATGTAGCATAAAAATAATATTTTTTAAAAACAATGATAAATTTGAATTTTTGTTACCCTTTTATGTCTCTCTCATCTCAAAACATAAAAAATAAAAAATTAAGGGAAAAGAAAATCTAAAAGTTAGCTTTTTAAAAAATTAAAATCGAACTTTTACATTTTCTTTTCATGTATTAGTTTTTAAATCTTTTAAATGACAAAGCTAGGTTTGAGTCTATATTTACAAAAGAGTACATATGTAAGAAGTGGCTGACTTGTTCTTCTAAGGTTGTAAATGAACCAAGCCGATCGTGAACAACTCGGGTTCGGTTCGATAAAAAGCTTATTCATGTTTATTTGTTTATAAATAAATCAAGCTCGAGCCTTAGTTTTAGGCTCATTTAATAAACACGCCGAGCTCGAGCAAAAAAATTTGTTCACGAACAAGCTCGTGAGTTATTAGGCTTGATACACAACAATTCAAACATAAACTCATCTATAAGTTTATATATGTTAGCTAAATATACTCATTAAACATATCTTAATAATGACATGGTCAACATGAGACCACTACTTATATTACCTTAATTTTTTCCTTTCCTTTAAACTGATCAAGAACCACTTTAGAATATAGTTACATTTAAAAATAAATAAATAATTAAGTAGGCCACATATAATCCTTCCCTATCAATCATCTAAAATAAAGTTATGAAACATGTTAGCATTTTCTCATTCATAATAGTTATAAATAGGTATTTTTTAGTCCTTCACCATCTAACATAAATGTAAAATTGTATTTTGAACAATTGTTGAGGCTGTAGATAAGGAATGATGAATGAATGAATTCAATTATGTAAATTATTAATTTGAATAATAGCTAATCATAAGTAAGACTAGATGCATGATAAAATGAGTATACTATTTTCTTTTTCTTTTTTCTTAATTTTAGAGATTTAAGCATTTAATAATATAATTTTTTTAGATTTTAAGCTCAAAATCTTGACTTGAGCTCAAGTTTGAGCTTAATATTAAGCTTGAGTTTGGCTTGACTATTTAATAAAGCCAAGCCAAGCCAAGCTCAAACTTTTTGGCTTTCCTACAAGCTCAAGCTCAAGCTCAAATACTATTTTTATGCTTGTCACAAGCTCAAGCCAAGCTTGAGCTTTTGATTTTTCATGACAAGCCAAGCTTGAATGTGCATCACTAGACAAAGCTCGGTTCGTTTACAGCCCTATGTTCTTCTCTGACTTTCATTCATGTGTCCCTTTGATCTTGAATTTGTGAACAAAGTTATGGCTCTTAATTTTGGGCTCTTTGGGCACGTCTTTGTTTCTTGTGAAAGGTAAATTGGACTTTGTTGATAAGGGGTTGAAGCTAATCTCTTTTTCTTTTAGATCTTTTAAAATAGAAGATTTAAAAGTTAATACATGAAAAGAAGATATAAAAGTTAGATTTTAATTTTTACAAAACCTAGTTTTTAGATCATTTTTTCTCTTGATTTTTTAGTTTTTTATGTTTTGAGAGGAGAGAGACTTAAAAGGGTAACAAAAATACAAATTTACCTATGTTTTTAAAAGGGGTGGGTAACGGAAGACAAACAAAGCTAACCTCAAGTGAGTAAAGTGTCAATTTTGAAATCACAAGTAAGCAAAGTGTTTTTCGAGCAAATCACAGGTAGGCAAAGTGTAATTTTTCCAAATAATATTTTATTTTAACATTAGCCACGTCAGTGTTTTCCATCGATCACTTAATGGCACAGACCATTTTAACACAATACTAAAATGTTAGGGACTAAACTGATACATTTGAAAGTTAAGGACCTAATTGACATATTGTGTAAAAGTTAGGGATCATGTAGGTAGTTTACCCTAATTGATACCCAAAATCACATGACAGACAATTTATTTATTTATTCATAAATTATATGAGAATACATGTGGGATTTGGGCTTTTGGTTTTAGACTCAATTATTGCGCAAATTGAAATGGTTTTTGGAGATTTTTTTTTTTTTAAGAAATATTTTTGTGACATCAAAACTTACACACTGGAAATGTCTCCACCTTAAACCAAGACAACGGAAATTTTAAAACAAAACATGCCCAAAATCGAAGATTATAAAACCTAGGTTGTCTCCTACCATTACAACTTCATCAGAGTGACGTAAACTAATAACATACCAAAAAAATATAAACGACAAAAGAATGCCTGGCCAATATTAGCCTTTATTATTACTATACATAGAATCACAAGTCTACTAACAAAACACAAACAAATAGAGGAGATTTTATGTTTTAAAAGTACAAGAAATTTATTATTAAACTATTAAATGTTGAAGTCGCTTCTTGGTGATATACCAAGAACAACCACCTTCAAGCTTGTTACCCGTAGATGCAGAACTCCTTGTAAAAGTACACCTTCCAAAGCCACTGACCACCCATGAATGAGAATAAGATTTTCAGGAATGGTTTATCAATAATCATTTTTTTCTTCTTGTTGGATGTATAGTGGGGCTGCATAAATTGGACTTCTTTTTGAGCTACACAAGGTGGGTTGAAGTATTTGTACTTTTGTATTACTTATATAGGCTTGAGGGAGATCGAGTGACAAACTATGTCTCCTTAATTTCTCAATATCACATCAGATTTTCTTTTTACATTCAGATACCATAATTGGCTAAAGGCTCATTAATATTCTAAGACGCCTTTCCCACGCCAGGAAAAATTCATGGAATGTATATTATTTTTCAGTATTCCAATCAATTTTCCATAACTTCTAATTTTCCAATTAAGTTTCCAAGTTTGAGGGAAAATTT
This sequence comes from Lithocarpus polystachyus, assembly GCA_033629205.1. Classification (NCBI taxonomy): domain Eukaryota; kingdom Viridiplantae; phylum Streptophyta; class Magnoliopsida; order Fagales; family Fagaceae; genus Lithocarpus; species Lithocarpus polystachyus. Next base: position 33,685,933 of record CM066166.1, on the reverse strand, counting down.
TATCCGAGTTACTTGTTAAACTAAGCTGGGTAGCAATTATGATAATGGTTAGTATTTCAAATTTCGATTAATATTTCTACGCAATGATCAACAGCGTAAGTGCCTTTCCTTATTAGAAAGATTTCTTGCCGATTTTTTTTCCATTTATTTCATATTGGGCAAATTCATACTAACCAGGACACGTGATTTAATAAAAAGAAAAAATAGGAAGAGAAATAAGATTTTATTGAATAATAATCATGGAATGTCAAAATTTCAAACTGTTGTAGAAAGTCTAGAACCCATGCAGTCATGCTATCCAAGCCAACACATTATCATTATCCACTGTTTTAGCATGTTTAGCCAAACTATGAGATTCTTTATATCTATACTACAGCCTTACCTCTTCACATGGTACTTGCCATCACCTGAAACTCCTTAGCACGATTCTCGCATCCTCTATTGTTTGATTCAAGCTAACTAATAGCACACATTACAGGAAGGGAATGGCCCTCCATAAGGGTTTTTTTTTTTTTTTTTAAACTTAAAAAATCTCTTCCAACTTATTATGTAATAATTTATAAGACTGCTTATGTTTATTATTTAAATAAGTTATCTAATCCATTAAAAAGGTCATGTAATTAAAAGTATATATGAATAGACTTTTCAACTCGGATTGAATCACTTTTTAGACTTGCAATCTAAAATTTTGTTATATGGGGAAAAGTAAATATTTAGACTTTAATTTTAGAAATATTTTCTATTTTATTATATGGGAAAAAGTAAATATTTAGACTTTAAGTTTAGAAATATTTTCTATTTTATCTCTTTGTTTTGAACCTATGTTTCCCTAAACCCTAATACACTAAAACTCAAATCATTAATTAGCCCTAAACCGTAACCCTTGAACAATCAGGAACTACAATTCTTTTAGTTTATTTTACTGACATGATATATATTGCTTACATAAATAAAGATACTAGGAGAGCTTTCTTTCGTAATTTTTCCTTCTACTTCCCATATTTTTACTATTTGATCCTAGAATCAGACCTTAAACTCTCAATCTTTTACTGTAAACTGTAAATGATCTTAAAAAAAGAAATGTGTGGCTCCTATATTAATTAGCTTAGTATAATTTCTCTACATACATACATACATACAAACATACATACATACATACATATATATATATATATATATATATAGAGAGAGAGAGAGAGAGAGATTTAGGTTTTTATTTTAAAAGGCACGTTGGACAATAAGTTTTTTTGTTTTTGTTTTTTGGAAGTGCTGATCATGACTTAATTTGTTTAGGTTATATGTAAGATCAAAATTTTGAATTAGCAAAGTATTTCATGAAAATAAAAAATATTTATAAAGTAATAGTCTAAATCTTTATATATATATATACACACACACACACACACTAGCCTCATCACACGTGCTCCACATGTGCAATGAGACTCTTTTTTTATTTTGAGTTTAATATAATTTTTTAATTTGAATTTATCTATTATTAGTGAGGTTACGCACAAAGAAATTTTTATAAAACTAAAATTTATGATTTGAAATGGAGTAAACTACCGGATTTAGTGTGTGCTAATTTTTAAGAAAAAAAATGTATAAAATGTATATGAGATATGTTTAGATAGAGAGTGTGCTAATTTTTAGAAAAAAAGTTTCTTTGGTAGTTTTTTTTTTTAATTTCGTTGAATTACAATTTTAATCCTATTTTTTATTTTTTAAGAATAAAGATTTTCTAATTAGATTATAAGTTTTTTTGACATTTTTTGAAGTCATAACTAACTTTCTGAATCCTCTTTATATATATATATATATATATATATAATAATAATATTACACCATCCAATAACTGGTGTAACTCTAAATCAAGAGCGGACCTAGGATTTCAAGCTAGGGAGGCTGAAGTATAAGAAATAAAAAACCAAATAAGTATCTATATAATATCAATAAACTATCAATCAAGATAAATACACAAAATTATTATTTCTTAATACATTAAGATGCAATTATCTACCAACAACGACAAAAAAACACAAAATAATATTATTTCTTAAGAGCATCAGCTATTGCAAAAAAATTTATTTTCACAAACCAAAAATGACTTTTGCTACTTTAATGTAGCATTTGAAATTTCTCGTACAATAGTGTTTTTGGTATTTGGTATTCTAAATACTTAATATTTAGCATTTATTAGAACACCTGATGCTACTACTTTAATACTGGCTTACTAGGATTTTTTATTTTAAAATTTCGTTTTTGTTAAGTTTTTGAGTTGAGTAATTACTAGTTGGGCTATGCTAATTAAAAAGGAGGGGGTCTAAGTTTTGCGAAGAGGGAGACGCAACTCTAGAAATAAAAATATATAACCAATAAAATATATTTTTTTTTTCTTTGGGTGGAGGACTCAATTTTTTTTTTTTTTTTATGTGGCCTGGGGGGCCCCTCCCCCTTTGTCCATCCCTGCTCTAAAACTTTATAAAATAATTGTTCAAGTTACTCCTGATGTAATTCTAAACAATATTATACAATCCAATAACTTGTTATTGAATTTATATTTTAAAAACTTAATAGTTGGATTACATATTTTATATGTTTTTAACATGTATATCAATATTCATGTCAATTAGTTATTATTTACTATTCAATCCATAAACTTATCTTCTATGCATTGTTTTAAACTACAAGAACTTGAATTTAAACAATTGATTGATAATATGACTATGAATATTTAATCATCTTCAAATTTTGCAAGTATGGAGAATGCACAAAGATAATATAATCCAATGGTTAATTTTTTTAAATTTACATTCAGTTAAAAAATATTGAGTGGTGTAACATTGCTTAACATCGCATTCAATGTTACACTACTCAATATTTTTTAATTGGATGTAAATTTTGACAAATCTACTGTTAGATTACATTATTTTCGTATATTCTCCATACTTACAAAATTTCAAAGTGATAAAAAATTAATAGTCATGTCATCAATCAATTGTTTAAATTTAAGTTTTTGTAGTTTAAAATAATGTATAAAATATGAGTTTATGGATCGAATGGTAATTGACATGAAAATTGGCATGAATGTTAAGAACATATAAAATATGTAATTCAACGGTAAAATTTTTAAGGACAAAACTTAGGTACAGTACCTTAGGTACAGTACGTTAGGTTCCTTACTTAAAATTTTAACATCTGTCTAATTTAACCATCAAGCAAACGGTGTTAAATTTTTTTTTTTCCTTCTTTCTCCTTTTTCCTGTATAGCAACCGCAAGAGAACCCACGGTTTTAGACTTTCAGATCTTTCGAATTGTAGGATCTGTGCCTTCCGCTGACGAATAAAGAGATGAGCTGCATTCGACTCCAAATAAATCCAAATAAAGTAAAAAGCCAAAATCACTGTGGGAAATCCAAATAAATCCAATCGTCACTGGCTCATTGCAACTAAAACCATATAAAATAATAAAAATAACCATGAAGATAGTGGAGGTACTCCTTTTGAGAGAACAAAAAGGAAAACAAAGAAGTCCACTTACGTGCAGCAAAGATTGTTTGTAAGGGATTGCAGTCCATCAGCTGTAAATTTGTTCTTATCTCAGCCCATCAAAAGCCATGCTTTCTGCTTTCCCACGGTGCTCACCAAAAGCAAACAAATAATCCCCAGCAAAAAAATAAAGAAGAAAGGAGAAAATAAAGAAGCCGGCAGTTTTTTATCGCCAGAGAAACTATGGAAATCCTAACCTTAACTATTCTAAAACTAGATCTAGCGGGAAACCGGCGGTCCGGCAAGAGAAGAAGAGGTATGTCACCACGGTGGAGCCGTTGGTCTTGAAGAGGTTGAGCTCTGCGGACAATATGAGAGTGGCGAAGACCGGTCTGGCGATGGAGAAGGTGACGATTTTGAGAAGAGGCGAGTCGTTGGACTCAAAGATCAAGAGCGAGTCTAGGAAGGAAGCTTTTTGCTTTTTTCCCCTTTCTTCCTTATTTTTTTTGCTGGGTCTTTTTTGTTTGCTTTTGATGATGATATCTATTTATTCTTCAGCAGAAGGCACAGATCCTACAATGCCAAGATCTGAAGCCATGGGTACTCTTGTAGTTGCAGAACAAGGAAAAAGAAAGAAGGACAAAAAAAAAAAAAGTTTTAACGGCGTTTGCTTTAGTTATAAAATTGAACATATGTCAAAATTTTAAGTAGGGAACCTAATGGACTGTACTTAGGGTACTGTACTTAAGTTTTGCTCAATTTTTAAAATATGAATTCAATAACAAGTTATTGGATAGTGTAATATTGCTTAGAGTTATATTAGATATAACCATGGGCGGCGCTAGCCATAACCCAGGGGGTTCAAATGAACCCCCTGACTTGGCAAAAAAAAAAAAATATATATATATATATATATAAAATATTTATTTTGTTTTAAGCCTCTAAAATTAAATTTTGAACACTCTGAACCTAATTTTTTTTAAGCAGAACTAAAATAACCTTAAATATAATCCTTTTACCAATATCTTGGCATTTTTAAGCGAAAAAAAAAAAAGCCCAACAAGCCAATTTAATCTAAAACCTTGAAAATAAAAATTAGTTGCTGAATCTGAAGTGCTTTTAATTCGTTATTTGTTGAGTGGGGGACTGGGGGCGTGAGACAAGTTAAGAGTGATTGAGTGAAGATAAAAGCAAATGTTAATGCAACAAAAATTTTCTGAACATCTATTTGGGAACAGTTTATCTAATTTTTTCTTAACAATAATAATTAATATATTTATTAGAGCAAGACTTAAGTACAGTACTTAGGTGTGCTTCCTTAAGTTTCTTTTTAAGATTTTGCCATGTGGATTTTTTCTCATGGAATGGAAGTGCATTTTTAAATTAAGTAGCCACATGGCTGAATCTTAAGAGGAGAACCTAAGAAACAGTATCTAAGCTACTGTACCTAAGTTTTGTCCTATTCATTATATTGTGAAACAATATGCCAAATGAACTGATAGTTTATATTTTATTTTCTTGCAATAAAGAAACATCATAGACCATAAGATTCATTTTCTATATAAGATTTATCACCTTATTGACTCCCTAATATTTTATTTTCTTGCAATAAAGAAACATCATAGACCATAAGATTCATTTTCTATATAAGATTTATCATCTTATTGACTCCTTAAAAAAAATTCCTGAAGCCGTTATTGGGTATAAGTTGAACCCAACCCTCCAACCCTATATATATAAAAAGCACTTTACAGATCCTTACTCTCTGCAAAGAAAAGGGTTTAGGGTTAAGTGTTTTTTGAGATTTAGGGTCTAAGGTTTAGGGGTTTAAATTGTCATCCTTACTCTGTACAAAGAAAAATAGGGAAATGAAAATAAAAAGAAGGGGGAAATTTTGTCTTTTTAAATGCAATTAGTGTCTGTATAGAAAAGTGCACCTATTTGACAACCTTCTATATCTCAAGGATGTAGTGGTGTCAAGCAAGATACAATTGCTTTAAACATTCAAACATTCAGGATATTACACCTTTAACTTTGCAATTAGCTAGGTCCGACTTATTAAAAATCTTGCATCCATACTGTGTATAAAGAAGCAAACGATTTTTCATCTGTAAATTTTTCCCCCCAAATCTATTCCATTTCAAGGAAAATGTCAAATGAGTCAGACCATGTTTAGATACGTGAATATTTTAAGACATATTTCAAGGAAAAGGTTCTTTTACACCCAACGCTACTACTACATTACTACTCGAATTACACCTCTAACTCCAAGAGTTTTTGTGCATGAGAAAGCTATTCTATCGATATTAAATTTAGGCTTAAATATGCCTTTGGTCTCTTAAATCTATTTCATAAATGATTTTAGTATGTAAAATTTAAAATCATAATATTTATCTAAAGGGTTTGAATTGCGTCTAGTGCTCAGAGCACTAGACACGAAACATGTATTTAAAAATCTGTCACTTCCATATCTCTTTAGTGAACACAAGCATTGGATGGAAGTTTTACCCCACCTAAAAATTGAATTGACATGTCATCACTTTTTATTTTTATTTTTATTTTTATTGTTCGATAGTTAAAATGGAAAATAAGAGATTTGAACCTTTGACATTTTTGTTGAAAAATGTCAAGAAGAGTTAGTTGAGTTACAAGATTTTTGGCGACATGTCATCACTTTATTAAACACATTAGGGATTAAAAATTACTACTTTACATTTTTAGAAACTATTAGAATTGGTGGTTGAAGCACGCAATTGGATATGACCCATGTCATTCAAGTGTGAAGGGCATTCATTTAGAAAAATTATTAGGTACTCTCGGAGTACTATAAATGCGTAGTTCCCCCTCTCACATGAATGGTGGGTTCTACCATGAATTTAATTAGTAAGACCTACTATTTATGTGCGAGGAGTGAGTTCGCATTTATGGTACTCTGGAAGTACACAATAATTTTCCATTCATTTATATAAGAATAATTTTTAGGTAGACAATAAATGACATTAATGGGATCAAGACACGTTGCATCTAAAGGAATAAGTGACTGCACAAATTGGGAGTTTAAATCTTTATCTGGGATCCTTAATTGCATTCTAGAGCAATCAATTAAATGGATTAATACATAAAATCCTCAATTTACACATAAAACCCAAATCCCTAATATGCAATATCTCTAATAATTTGTTAGAATTATTGTTTTGATCAATTAGTGGTTTAAAGATTCAAAATGACCACCGCGCACCCTTGGTGCGGTGGTCACTGTACAAGTATAAGTGCTTGTAGAATGTGGGGGGCAAGGGCCTGCGTTCCAGTCTCTAGGAGGAAGTTTCACACACATATGCACTTAGATTAGGCTAGAGTAGAATTTCTATCTTGTATATATATATAAAAAAAAGATTCAAAATGGATTCTCAATTTTATGATTTCTTGATCAATTGAATGAAAATATAAATAGAACATAAAAATTCCTAATTATGACCTGAACCTAACCCAACTTGTGAACTTCTCTAATTCCAATCAAAATGATATGATATAAGCAAAATTGATCTCAAATCTAGACATTTTCTGTTTGAGAAAAACTTATTTAGTTTTTTGCTGAAATTTTTTTGCTGAAAGTATACTAAATGATACTTGTACCTTGAAAAATTTTGAAAAAGTGAAAAAATGCAAAAAATAGTGAGGTTTTAAAAAACTGTATATAAAAACTAAAAAAATTAAAAGCTGGCGATGTGAAGTATTCAAATTGAGTTAAGAATATGAAAATTTTAGATATTTTGTCAAGTTGACAAAACATGGATGATGAAAACAAAAAGTAGGGCAGGGGAAGGCTAGGTTGAAGGCAAGAGAGACCAACCAACTCATGCCAATTCTATTTGGGGAAAAAATTCTTGTCAATTCTTGATCATGTGGTCAATAAAGACTTGGTTTGTGGTGTTTCAGTTGCTAAAAAAACTATTTTAAATGTTAAAATTTCTCCTGTGGGGCTCTTGTCCCACATCATTTAGTTTCAGTTGTGTGTGTGAGTTTAAAAGTCTTGTTTAAGCCTTCAAGAGATAGGCCATTTTGAAGGTTTAAGTATTGTAAGTCTTTCAAAAAAAAAAAAAAAAAAAAAAAGGTTGTAATTCAGCTAGTGGTGATTTAATCCAGTGCTTAAGCCTTCAAGATAGATCCTTTTGAAAGTAGAACGAAGGATTATATGTCTCTAAAGTGCATAGATTTAGGTTGTGAATATATTAGGGAATTATTTTAGATTTGAAAATCTAAACTAAAATTTTATTTTAGTTTTTAGGTTTATTTAAACTTATATATATATATATATATATATATATATATAAAGAACTAAAGAAGTGGTATCCCAATCCAGTTGTGTTCATGAAACATTTTAAATTAAAAATGATATCTTCAAGTTTACTCATACCGTGAAATGGGTTTTTCTTTTCAAAGTACTAGGTTTGACTCAAAAGAGATTCAGCGGGTAAAAAAACAAGTTACACCTTTAGGAAATGAAAAATAAAGGATAGTAAACTTAAAAATAGTTTAAACGTGTTGGAACGCAAGTAACACCACACATCTTTTTGGTTGCTACAGACAGCCCCACCATCCCCCCTTTCTTCATCCAACCAAATTTCCTTTTTCCTTCTTCCACATTCCATCATCGTTCATTCATTCATTCTCCAACCATGAGCAAACTCAAGATTTCTCACCACTTCTTCCTACTCTTCTTCTTCTAATAGGAATTTCATCAAACACTTTGTTTACACTCTTATCTTCTTCACCACACTCACTTCAATTCAATGGCCACCACTTCTCTCTTAATACCCCAACCTTCTCTCTTCCCGCCTTCTTCTTCTTCTTCATCTGCCTCTTCTTCTTTCTTCGGTGGGACCCACTTCCGGTCCCACAAGAACTTTTTCTTTCTTTCTTGTTCATCTTCTTCTTTTTCTTCTTCCAAATTCGATACAAGTAGAGTCTCTTCGGGTCGGTTTAGGACAGTGGTTCATGCTTCTGGGGACTACTATACCACTCTTGGAGTCCCCAAGTCCGCTAGTAGCAAAGAAATCAAGGCAGCTTATCGAAAGTTAGCTCGCCAGGTAGTAACTCAATTCTAATTCGGCTTTCTTCATTTTCCATTTTTCTTTATAACATTTTGTTTATTTTCAGTTTATTATGTTTGGTTGCCAAGAAGAACATGAAATTAGAGTTGGGTTTCTGAATTATCATAGAAAAGAATTAAAATTTGAGTTTCTGGGTATTTCTCTTTGTTCATTATTTATTGTTTTCTCTTCAACCAAACAGGACTTACAGACTTTCGTGTCTATGTAATGTGTTTCTTTTTTGAAAACCTTGGTGGGTTTTTGATAATTTTGTAAATTGTGAAATTATAGAATGTTTGTGCTTCAAGTTTTTAGGAGGTGCCTAGTATAGTCCCTGTGTACTGGAATATTCCTTTTTTTTTTTTTTTTTGGATCCAGTCTGCCAGCAATAACATAAATGATATACTGTTCTTATCCTTGATAAGTAGTTTAGTGTGTGGGGAGGTGAATGCCGCTGTTGTATGTGCTCTGGACTGATCAAATTTTCAAATTGCTTCGTTTTGTTAATAAATGTGTTAGCAAATCAGATTTGTGTTCTTTTATTCTTGTTGAGCAGATTTATTCTTGTTAGAGAAAGAATCAGATGTGTGTTCTTCTGATTCTTGTTGAGCAGATTTATTTGCTTATCTTAAATTTAATTCTTTCTCTAACTTCTTTTTTTCTAGTTATGAGCACTTAAATACATTTTATAAGCCCTCAACACCAGAGGATATTTGAATATTTTTTTGTACATAATTCTTGATCCAATTCCTTGCAATCCTGACTTTTACCATTCGTTTTTTTTTTTTCCAAGTACCACCCTGATGTCAATAAGCAACCCGGAGCAACGGAAAAGTTTAAAGAGATTAGTGCTGCATATGAGGTATGAATGAGAACAAAAAAGCTGACATTTATTTTTGATTTCATCTTTACTAAAGCAATATATTTGTTGCATTTTTGAAGCTAGTGATGAACTTTGCAGTTCCAATCTAGGCAGTTTTGTCCATCCATAGGTAGCTTTAGTCAGTAATAAATTTCTATGGACCATCCTTCTTTATTATGCTTCTTGCAATTTCTACCGGAACATATAAGATGTAAAGATGAACTAGGTGCACCTATTAATGTTTATATCTGATACGTGGAATGGAATCTTTGGTTAGGCTTTGGTGACTTATCAGAAGACATATAGTGTTTGACCTTGTAAGCTTTATGATGGTTTTGAGAAGTCTTACGTTGAGATCAGATCTGGTTTCTAGAATTGTGTGTGCTTTTCCTGTGTGCAGGAAGTATTTCGTCTTATTTAATAAGATCTTATTACTTACAAAAAGAATACAAGAGATCAAATTTGTTGTCTTGCATCCATTGTACAAAAATGCTGTTATGGATGGGGTTTTTGTAACATTTTATTGATTTGTGGATGTTTTAAACCTTACTGTATTTCTGTAAAGGGCTCTCTTGTATGCTCCTAGTTTACATTAGTTTTTTTCTACTAAAGAAACTTCTTACTTGAGTTTTAAAATATGAGATATTTGGGTTAAAATATGAGAGAGACTTTATTCCCTCACCTTAGCACCTATTTATATTAGGGTTTATGGTTAATTACTAGAATGTAAAATAACATGCTAATATATAAAGATAACAAGAATAACTCTTAACAACTTGCATAAAAAATAAGTGAAATACTCTAATTAGCAAATTGCTTCCTTATGTTAATAAATTAGTCCCTCACCTTAGCTCATAATGTAAAATAACATGCTAACATAAATTGGAAAAAAAGTCTAGGTTAGGGAACTTTATAGTGCCTAGTTTCTTAATTTTAATAAAATTTAATTTTATTAGCTTTCCTTAATGTGGCTTTTGGTTTGGGTCATCTTTTAAAATTCCTAAGAATCATTTCCTAAAAGGATTCCTAGGTATTCCCTTGTTTGGTTGTAAGTAGCTCAAGGAATTCAAATGTCCACAGGCATCCCAATACCCACAAAACCGCACATTTAGGAGAATAGATATTTCCTCCAAACAGGCCAGTGACCACATTCCTAAGGTTGAGGAAAGTTATAAATATATATTTTTTAATAATTGACAATATTAGCCTCACTTTATTAAAAAAACCTAACCTCAATTAGATAGGTAAATGATTATGAAATTATTCAAATTTTTATAAGCCAAGAAGTATTAAACTTATTTCCTCTGAAAAAATCAATCTAACCACACATCTAATCAATCTTCATTTACAAAAACAGGGCATGAAGAGTTTATTTTTGTTAATGCAAGGTGTTATGCATTGGAATCAGTTTTGGGAATGGTTTATGCTATATCCTAACCTTTTCTTTCTACATTTTTATTTTGGGGAAAAGCTATCAGTTTGGCAATGGTTATGCAATTTAATGTGTTTATTCTATGCTTTAAATTTCTTTATTTGGATTCATGTGATGCATTTATTATCTTTTTTATGGCCCTTATTATATATATATATATATATATATATATTTTAAAAAGATAACATTATTGGTATTTTCAATAAAAATTATAACGTATAAAGATATTTCAAGCTTATTTTATGCACAGGTATTCTGGGGGGAAAAATGCAATCCTTTAGAATTCCTAAGAATTAGTCGAACTTAAAAATCTCATAATTGCATAAATCTTGTCAAACTAAACATGGGCATCATTACGTTCCTAGGCAATCACATTACTAGGAATTTGGATGCCAAAGGGTATATTGGACTCTTCGATTCAAACACCACATAAATGTGGTTCCATAGAAAAGCGTACTTCTTGAATTGTGTGTTGAGTTTCCATGGGGTTTTGTTAATTGGGCCTGGATTATATTTTTCCCAGAATCCCAGCTCCATCTTTACATTGTTTGAGCTCAAGTATTCATATGCATGTAGATCACTGCATCTCTGTGTAAGGTAAATCTTTATTGTGTAGATTCATGCAAAAAAAGTCTCCATAAAATTATTGAAGCTATAGAATATGTTTCACATAAAAGGTTTGTTTATTTCTATGACCATAGCCTTTCCTCTATCCATTATCTCACCAGTATTGCATCCAATGCATTTCTGGCTGTGTCTTGCCTCTTCAATGCTTTCATCTGAAGCTTCCGTAAGTTTTTCGTTATTTACTGTCATTTGAGTCATGGACATGTATAACAATGTTTTGTGGACTTGTTATTTGAGTTTTCAATTTCTGTCTATGACAGCTGTTATCTGACTACTGCAATTTTTTTTTTCAATAAAAAATTTCAATATATTTATGATATTGTCTTTTGAATTCTGAAGTACAATACTGTCAGGTGCTATCAGATGATAAAAAGAGGGCTTTGTATGATCAATATGGTGAAGCTGGAGTTAAGAGCACAGTGGGCGGACCATCAAATGCTTACACGGTACTGCATATATTGTACTTTCATTTTATAATTTTATGTTGCAAATAATGAATTAGGAAGATGGCGTACTCTTGAAACATTGACAAGCAAGCATATCATTGGCATTGTTGGGTAATATGCAGTACGCACCCTCATTTGTCCATTTTCCATAATGTGAAAATTTGAAGGGGGATGGGGGATTGATGGATGTCTTACCATGTTTCCAAAGCTTTAACTATGGAAGAGTGTTGCTTACACATCCTGTCTTTATGACATCTCCTCATTCAATAATACTTGTAAAAACAAACAAAAAAATCTTGTTAGCTTATAGGAGATGAATTTGCTTTAAAGGTTTCATTGTTGTGATGTCTCATATTTTCTCTTGAAAGTTTGTTTTTCCAATTGAAACCCAAGAAAGCAAGTTTATATTGTTTTTCCAATTTTATATTCTGATAATAAATTTGTATTACAACTTATTACAGATTTAACTGTCCCTTTTTTTTTTTTGCAGACCAATCCTTTTGATTTATTTGAAACATTTTTTGGTCCAAGCATGGGTGGATTTAGTGGTATGGACCCAGCTGGATTCAGAACACGCCGTCGTAGTACCGTCACTAAGGGTGAAGATATACGGTGAGTAAAAGTTTGAATTTTGTTTGAAAGATTCAAGTTGGTCTTTGATTACCATTCTTACTAGCTCAACAATAATGTTACTTAGTATGCGTTTGGATACCGCTTATTTTGCTAAAAACTGAAACTGAAAAAAATAAAAAAATAATTTTTTTACTGTTTGTTACCATGTTTGTCACTGTTCATTGGCCTAAAATTACTGTTCATGGCTAATGAACAGTGACAAACACGCTGACTTAAAAAAAAAAAGAAAAAAAAGGGGCAAAACGCCCAAAACGTTCTACAATGCAAACAGAGCCTTAGTTGCTTGAGAAATAATATGCAAAAGTATTGTTAGTCTCCTCTGATGTAGCCTGGCTATTTTTAGGTCTCAAATCTGTATTTATTTTTTGTACCGACGCTTCTTAAGCCACTAGCTTGAGAAATATAACTAATTTACTGACTGGTTCTGTTGCCAATAAAATAATGATTATACAATAGTTGGATTTAAGACCTTTTTATTTATTTTTTATTTTTTTATAAAGGAAAAAAAGCTGGATAAATTAGGTAATTTACTTACAAAACCAAGGGTACCCCCTGCCTCACTCCTCAACTTGATGAACTCTTAGAGGGAGAACACCTTATTTTCATTGTTTTATTTTGTTAAAAAAAAAATAATTTAGACACAAGTACAATTGTACCATGAAAAAGATGAGGCTTTAAAAAGCTGTACTTGCTCTTTTAAGATGAAGAAAAGCTAAATCAAGCAGGCACCATTTGAAATAATGGGTAGGACCTTCCTATCCTGAAAACAGTGACAGCAGGTAGATGTGCTTGAGAAGATCTTTCTCAATTTTAATGTGTATAAGTATCAAATAATTTATTTTCTATCATTGATTGATGGGTTGTAAGAAAGTTTGGGGTAGAAAATTTCAAGAGCATATTAAGGTCCTTAATAAACCCTACGGGACAACCTTCCACTAAATATTGATGAATGAAGATATCGGATATCTATAGCGCCTCAATGCTAATAAATAGACTATGCTTGATTTAAGATGCTGATTCATATAAAATCATTTCTTACTATAGCCTGTAATATTCATCTAATGTTTTATGGTTAATTGTCTTCTATGTTATGAAATGTACCATTTCCTCTTGTTCTATAGTTGTAATGTCACATTATGAAAATTTACTCTTTTACAGTTTATTGTAGACTTTGATTTGACCTATGGTTCAATTGTATTTCAGTTATGATATCATCTTAGAATTTTCTGAGGCTATTTTTGGTTCGGAAAAAGAATTTGAGCTATCCCATCTGGAAACATGTGAAGTTTGTACTGGTACTGGAGCAAAGATAGGCTCCAAGAAGAGGATATGCTCAACTTGTGGTGGGAGGGGTCAAGTAATGAGAACTGAGCAAACACCTTTTGGCATGTTTTCACAGGTATCTAAGCACTCTTTGTTTCTGACTGCAGTGTTTTTTTTGGGTTGCTTCCTGTTCTTCTAATTTCTATAGTGACTTAAATATTGAAAATCACTCATTAATTCACATGAGAAATAAAAGGCTTGGTGGCTAGTTACATGGGAGGATCAGGTGGTGCGTTGCAATGGAATTTGATGCACTCTTTTCAATTTTATATAATGTCCCAGAATGCAGTACATAGAGGATGTAGTGTTGGAAATTAAGTATGAATCAATTTTTTTATTTTTTTATTTTTTTATTTTTGTGATAGGTAATCAAAGATTTATTACAAAAAAAAAGACATCATGTTCATGATGGTGATCACTCTAATCTTAAAATGGATACAAGTAACTCAAGAAGAGATACGAACAGAAAGGAGAAAATCAGAAATGGAAAAATTAAGTATGAATCATATCTTTGAAGTGAAAAGAATTATGGTGTTTTGTATTTTAGACTAAGTTTTCTTGGAGAAGAATATTTTGTGCAGGGATTCCTATTTAAGTGCTTCTTTTCTTTCTGTGGCGTACTGCTTTGAGCAATTGTTTTAGAGCAAATAATTTACTGTTTTAGAGACTAGAAAGTTTGTTACTAGTTGGTGCTATGTGTGAAAAGGGATAGAGAATATGTCGATCAACATCTTTGTACAGCTTGATTGTTCACTCTTTTGGTGGTGGTTATTCTCTCTCTTCACTGTTGATTGAATGATGCTGGGAACTGTCGTAGACTTGTCTGTTCCTTAGGATTGGACAGTTTGGACTATTGGTAGTGGGGAGGGTTTAGTTTTTTTTGGAAATCAATTCCTCCATGTTAAATGAGGAGAATTTGGTTGGGTAGAAACAGTAGGTCTTTTGAGGGCAAGAAGAATCTTTATATGACTCACCAAGAGCCTTTTTTGCTTTTCTGCCACCTCCTGGTGTTTCCCGCATAGACGTCTAGGGACTAAATCCCTCCTCCCCATTGCAACTATTGAATTATCAATAGAAAGTATCTTTGGATGACTCAAAAGAGGGAATCCTAATGGCTTTATTTTACTAGGTTTTGATGTAATTGTCAGGCTCTTGGTTCTAAATTTCTTGGCTTATTTGTATTTTCCATACAATTTCTCATGCTTTTACATGTTATTTCTTTATTGGGTTGGCCTGTTTCTGCACGTTATTATTATTATTATGGATCCAGAACAGATTAGCTGGAAAGCACAGACACAGCATTTGGGATGCCGTGTTTGTGTCCAACATGTATGGGACACACAACATGCATTGGACATGGCTGCACACATGTCACAGCCGTTTTATTTTTATTTTTTATAATTTAAAATTTTTGAAAAATGACAGGCATTTCGGGGACACGTGCCCAAAAAAAAAAAAAAGACAGCTGAAACACAATGTACCTTCACACCAATCTCCTCCCACTTCTTCTTCTTCTCACGTCGCTCCAGCAGCCCAGATTCTTAGATCTATTTATCTGTTACAATTTTCCCCCTCTTTCCCTTTTTCCTTGTTTTTTCCGCCTCACACGTGAAGAGCTTATTTCTCTCCACCCACCTACGTGAATAGAAGATGTAAATACTAAATAGGTGCTTTTCAAATATTTGTCTTTTATGAGTTAAAGTCACACCACCCATCAAGCTATGTAGTTAAACTTGCAACTTTTACAATTCTTTTTTTGGTTATTTTGGTAGACAGTAGACACTTTTTTTTTGATAAGTCATAAGAGTAATATCAATCAAGATGAAAAAAAAAAGGATAAGGAAAATACAAGGTGTTCATGATGGTGAACACGAAAAAACATGAAACAACACCAAAGAAAATAGAACTCAAGGGACAATTCTAAGAGAAGAAAGCAACTTTATGATAGAAGAGCAATTCGAAGAACCCCAGCAATCAAAAAGAGTTTTCTGGCATAAAGCTTGTAACTGAACTAGCGATTTCTCAGAATCCATTTGGGAACAGCTTATTTAGCTGAAATTGAAAGTTTTTTTCTGAAAGTACTGTAAATAAAGCTAAAAGGTAACTGAAATAGTACAATAAGATCCATTAATAGTACCAAAAAGTGCAATGGGACTCATAAATAGTAGCAAAAATAAGCTGAATAGTAAAAAAAAGTTGGTTTCTTAAGCCAATGCCAAACGCAACCTCAATAGCCTCAGAAGATTGCCGATATCTTTCTGTCTAGGCAATCCACATCAAACAGTCAGGAACCATATTCCAAATGTCTGAATTAAATTTTCCCAGCTAGTGGCTCCAACAAAACATCAAACTTTCCTCAGAGCTTGGTATGACCCATTGGATCCCAAATACTTGAAGCATATGCACTCACAGCGAGTGAGCTACAAGATAATGGAGGAGGAGATGATCCACAGATTCCTCATTATAACAGCAAATACAAGACCGATTTGCCGAAGAGAGACCCCTAAAGCATGAGACTCCAAGGTAAAGATTCGACAATGAATTGCTGTCCACAAAAAGAAAGCCACCCTTTTTGGAACCTTGACTTTCCAAATACCCTTCCAAGGAAAACTGGAATTCAAAGCATCCCGAATTTTGGTAGACAGTGGACACATTTGTAAATTATTAGTGGCTAGGCATTAAATATGCTTCTAAAAGGAATTAATATTTTTGTTATAAAAAACAAATTTTATAAGATTTGAACTATATATATAAAATTAATTAATTAATTAGTATACGTATCCCCACTGTACTTGTGTCCTAATTTTTCAAAAATTTATGTGTCGTACCCGTATCCATACCTGTATCTGTGTCCATGCTTTCTAGTGAAATTAGTTAGGGTTAGCCACATGTATTTTTTTTCACAAGAACCTAATTGCAATGTTGAAGTTTATGAGATCTTGTATCATTCTAAGGACCATAAAAAAAAAAACACATGGGGTGGGTAGTTGACTTCATATTTCATCTTTTGCATTTTCTACAAACTTGCTTTATGGTTTGTTGATACATTTATAGAGGAGATGTTTATTGACACTTTCACAATTCACTGCTTTCCTTTCCTTCTACACTGAACTTATCTTTCTGTTACTATTATTATTATAATTCATTGAAAAAAAAAAAAAAAAAAAAAACTCTCTTTGTTAGCTTCTAGAAACAAGAACTGATTTGTATTGCTAAAGTTTATAAGATCTTGTATTATTCAAAACTCAAAAGACCAAAAAAAATACATTGCGTGTTTTGTCAACTTCATCTTTCATCGGTTTCTTGTTTTGCATACTTTCTATATGGTTTATTATTACTCTTTCATAATTTGCTACTTACCTTTCCTTCTACACTGAACTTATGTTTCCATTAACACTAGGTTTCTGTATGTCCAAATTGTGGTGGGGAGGGTGAAATTATTTCTGAATACTGTCGGAAATGCTCGGGTGAAGGACGTATACGTGTTAAGAAAAATATCAAAGTTAAAGTTCCTCCCGGAGTTAGTGTGGGCAGTATCCTTAGAGTCGCTGGAGAGGGTGATGCCGGACCAAGAGGGTATGTGGTTGAATTTTGATTTTAGCATTTGCAATCCTCATTGGGAAGATTCTTTGGTAAATCATTGAAAAGAATCTACAATTCATTGTCTTCTTACATGTGAGAGGGTAGATATTTACCATTGATATGTCTAACAAATATACAGATGACATGACATATGAGCTATGTGTTCCCCTCAACCATTGAGTGGCCTGCTTTGCTATTCAGTTGCATCTTTCCCTTATCTACTCTCTTTTCCTCCAAAAGAAATATATAGTCAGTAATGGATTTTATTGTTTCAGCAGTGGTCCTCCTGGGGATCTTTATGTATACCTTGATGTTGAAGAGATATCAGGAATTCAAAGAGATGGCATAAATCTCTCCTCAACAGTGTCTATCAGTTATCTAGATGCCATATTGGGGGCGCTTGTTAAGGTAAAGTAGTATGAGCCCAAAAGTATTGCTTTTATTTTGATGTAGCACTTATTTTGAAGTCATATCCACACAAGGGAGGTAGTCTGAGCAGTGAGCTTTTCTTAAGAACATGAAATGAAATTACAATAAAGGTTGAATTCAATAAAAATAATTTTTTTTTTTTTTTGAACTGGGATGGGATCTAGCATTCTGTCTGCTGGGCTGATCCTCTGTCCTCATGACCGAATTATCTAAGGATCCTGCCTAGTAAAACATAGAGTCTGACTATGAAATATGAAGTAAAAGAAGCTTTTTAGCCTTGATATCTATAACACCTGTTTATTCTAAAATGTCAATGAGTTGTTGTTAAAACTATGAATAAGCTCATTCACACAAAAGAGATCAGTGGCACAAAGCCTTTCAAGTAAACCCTTCACTCTGCTCTGAATTTGTGAATAAGCATTTCCAGTCACATGGTACCCATAACCTACCTTATTATTATTGAAACATAACTTAATGAGGAAGATTGAAGACTGTTTATCAAAAATGGGAAATGGTAAATGGGAAAAAAAAAAAACAAAGAAAAGAAGAGGACTGCTTATTCTGAAACAAAAGGGATTCTATGAATTTTGCAGATTTGAGATTGTTGCTGACCAAGTTATTCTTGATTAGTTTGTTAGATATTGCTTTTATTGCACCTTCTACTGTGCTGCCTTTTCCAGTGCTTCCTTAGTCAGTGACTCGGAGCTTTATATGCTCAGCACTTTCAATTCAATTAGACTGTTTGAAAAATATATACCAAATATTGTATTTTACTGCTTTCTTCATCTAATGATTTTTTTTTTTTTTTTGGGGATAAATAACGTAAGAGCTTTGTATTAAAAAATAGCCAACTCAAGCACACTAGAAATGTACTACAGTGGCAGAAATTAAGTTTCTTCATCTAATGACTTGATTCAATCCTGCCCAAACCTTGAAGTGTTTCTAATTTCCTTGATGGTAATTGTAAAAAACCAGGGTCCCTTACTGTTTGTCTATTGTTGACCAACTTGTTATGGCATTAAAATGCATCATGCATGTATGCTGCTGAACCTTTCAGGTGCTCTTAAATGACAGCCGATTTAGTTTGTTTTTGTTACACAACACTTGGTTCATGTCCAACCAGATTTCCGCAGCATACTTATTAATATGTGTATTAGCTTAGCCCTTGATGATACCTTTTTGCCTGATTTAACCTACTATTTTCCTACCAGTGCTGCATGGAATCTCCAGCTACTATTTCAGTCATATGAATCTTGTTCAACTGAGTTCAATATTGGTAGATATGGATAGGACAGATGAACTTAACCTATTATAGGGAGACATACAATGTTATTTTTTTTAAAGGGTTGATTGCACTCTATGTTGCATGGACACGGACACGGGAATATGGCAATTTTTGAAAAATAAAGATACGACACGGCGTGGACACGGCAATTAAATAATTAATTAAATTTTATATTTAGGCATATTTTTTTAATATTTTTAGACATAAAATACGTTTATGTCTAGAATTTAAATTATGTAAGAACTACAAATAAGTAAACTAACACCCAAAGTAGTACAATAATACACATTAAATGTTTACAGTATAGTTGATTTTTCACTTTCAGTATTCATTTTAGTAAAATCACCTACAATATTTAACTTTAATAATCTGTGATGCACGGATGCGGCGCCAGAGGCGCCGCACCCTCTTCGGACGTGGCGTGCCGCGGCGACGTGCGAGCGTTGGGCCGCGTCTGCCACGTGGTTGATTTTTTTTTTTTTTTTTTTCTGACTCGGGCTGACTTGCGCCGGCACAGCTGCGACGCGGGCCGATTCGCCCGGAACCGGCCGGATTTGCGTTGATTCGGGCCGTATCGGCCGAAACTGCCGAAATGGCCGATTTTGGCCGAAATTCAAAAAAAAAAAAAAAAAGGTGCAAAACGCACCCTATGAACTTATGTACAAATCCTAAAACCTCAAATACTCACTTCAGCTCTCTGATTTACGTTTTAAGAAGAAAAACACTCTTGCTCTCTCTACAACACCGAACACTCTCTCTTGCCTCTCTGTTCTCTCTGATTCTTCCATGTTTTCAGTTGAATCAGTTCATACATCATGTTTTAGTTATTATCTAGTATTGCTCTTAAATTTGGGATATATTTATATAATGTGAAAAAGTATGCTTAGCAATATATTAAAAATATAAATAAAAATATTTTAAATAATTTTTTAATCGCTAAGTCCCGCCGCACCCGCACCCGCACCCGAGTCCCGAAACGCACCCGTGCTTCATAGTTAATAATAAAACTACAGCAGGACACAAAAACAAAATCACTAAATTCATAATAAACATTATAATTTATAAGGCAAAACAAAAGGTTGAGTAAAGAAACAAAAAAAATTAAAAAAAAAAAATTCATAATAACAAGTATAACATAGTGAGAGTGGGATTAAGAAAAAAAGAAAAGAAAAAAGCTTTATTACTTATAAGTGAGTAACAGTACACCCATTCACCCAAATATCTGAAAGAAAGAAAAAAAAAAAAACAAAGAGAGAGAGAGAGAGAGAGAGAAGAGAAGAGGTCGGACCTATTGTCCACACTAAGAGAGAGAGAGAGAGATTGGAAGGGATAGGGCACGGCGTCGACATCTATGGAGCTTGCCGATTGGCCTAATCTAGCTCCGGTGAGGGACAGAGGGCAGCGGGCAGAGGTCAGAGGGAGGGTGGGTTTCGAACTTGAGATGTGGGTTTCAACTTTTAGTGTAATGACTTCTCAGACTCTAAGCTTGCTTTTTTGTTTTAGGGTATATCAAAAAATCAATGGTATTGGTAAGTTTATTTGTCAAAATCTGTGAATTTTTATTTATTTATTTTTTTCGCCACTGATGGTGTGTTGGAGCCGTGTCGGAGAAGCGAGAAAAAAGAAAAAAAGAAAAAAAAAGAGAGAGAGAGAGAGAGAGAGAGAGAGAGAGAGAGAGAGAGAGAGAGAGAGAGAGAGAGACTGCTCGGACATGGAGTACGGCGAGTCATAGTGGTTCCGGTGTCCGACACATCGCCAAAAATTGCGTGTTGGTGCAACCTAGATTTGCACTTTACCCACTTGTGCCTCGACCTGTTTTAAAAGTGTCTATCTATGGTTTTAAAAGTGTCACTCTACCCATTTGAGGTCACCTCCGTTAGACTTCCGTAACTCACCTCGCTCCTTTCACCATTAAGAACTTAAAAAGTCAAAGAAAGCAAGATCTGAAAGGGCTATTTGAAAAATAATAGAAGTTGCTTATATTTTGGCTCAAGAACACTAAAGAAAAACCCTAGATTTGATATAAATTTACAAAAAAATTACTCTAATTTTGACATATCCAGAAGATCAAAATCCATATAAACTTATTTATTGTAAAATTCAGTGGATCTAAGTAGACAAATAAATTTGATTATAGTCCAAGTAAACAAGAAACGAAGAAGGTTGTGGATAGATTGAACCATATACTAGCTTGTCTTAAATACAGTGCCAATCTGCCTCAGTGCCTCCCCATCAGGAACTAAAGAATCTGGAAAAGCTTTCTTTTTTTTTTTTTTTTTGGTTGTTGGAAAATTGGTTCAAACCTAATGTTTGGTTCGCAACAAACTTTTCCCAATCATCAAAAACCTAATTAATTCAACCAAATCCCTAAGCAGCACAACTCACAAAATTCATAAACTTTCTCAAGGGCTAATTTAGAGCAAGGGTTTGAAGATGAAGATGTGCTCTATATGCTTGTAGTTTGGGTCGTGATATTGGATTTCTAAGATATATAGAGAAGGAATTTGTGGAGAGTGGTCTAGATCCATTTTCTATTACGTTTTATAGCCTAAAAGTGTTTTTCTAATGGAAAGGGATGAGGTGGGTTACAGAAGTCTAACGCAGGTGACCTTTTTTGGGTAAAGTGACACTTTTTAAATTATGGTAGGCACTTTTATAATGGGCCAAACCACAATTGGGTAAAGTGTAGTTAACCATTTTTTTTAAATAAGTAGGAATACTAGAACCTGAATCATGCTGTATATGTGATAGCCAGAACAGGACATTGATTTCTAATGTATATCCAACCTGAACATATGTTGGTTGCAATAGCATAAAGTGATTGTAGAATACACACAAATTCATTAGCATTTCAAAAGCCTTTTGAATCTGTCTGATATGATGTTACATAATCTGAACTACACATCTATCTTATGGTGGATAGTCAGAATGTAGCCAAATGCATCAATACCTTTGTTCTACTATTTGTTATGTCATTCTTTTGTTACTACCTTCTGTGATTTATGGGCCATTGGAGTCTTTCTTTTTTTCCCCTCTCAATTTCTTGTTCGTATTTTTACTTATCAAAAAAATAAAAAAATTCTTGTTGGTATTTTGTTCGCAGTTGATTAACTGAACTTCTAACATCTAAACAGGTAAAGACAGTTGAGGGAATTACTGAATTACAAATTCCACCAGGTACCCAACCTGGGGATGTGCTTGTCCTGGCAAAGAAAGGTGCACCAAAACTGAATAAACCGTCGATCCGTGGTGACCACTTATTTACAGTTAAAGTTACTATACCAAATCGTGTCAGGTATAGAGATATTTTGTTTCTTTTCCTAGTTGTCATTATAACTCTGAGATGATAGTATCAACCTTTCTGCGGTCTGTGCATTCATCCCTTGTCTATTATGTATTATTTGAATTTAATTCAACTCAACTCAACTAATCCTTAACTCAAATAAAGTTAAGGAATTGGCTCTAGGGACCTTCAACTACTTGGGGATTTTAAAGTTTTTGAAAAATCATGGTTTGATGCTATGTTTTTAACTTTCAAGTTGTAAATTTTATGTGTTATTTTAGGTTTTTCACTTTTTCTCTAGTCATAGAAGCAGCTTGGTCTTATGTGTTTTTGATTATAACTGTGTGAATTTTATGTGGGTTTAATTTCTATTTATGTAATTTATTTTTTTCACTCCTTGTTCTTTCCAAGTTAAAATACCAATCAACTTAAGACCAAGTTCTTCAAAAAATTATTCATATATGCTGTAACAAGGAGCTTAAGCTGTTTCATAGAGAAAATATAATTTCAGATTTGATATATTCTTCTTTTTCTTTCTATATATTGTTTAGGGCTTCAAATCTAAACCTCAGCTTGTGAAATTCAAGTGACGTAGGACAAGGGGGAACAACAGACTTTGATTTAGAACACCAGGGCAAATCTGGTATAGCTTGGGTTTTGAAAAATTTGGGCTTAGGTTTTGGTGGGGAATAAGCTAGAAAATAATAGGGATTCCAAAGGGAGAAGGATTAGTAGGGTTTCAGAATGAAAACAAATGTGAAAATCAAGGTTTGGGTTTCTGTGAATAGTGATGTGAACAGTAATCATAAATAGTAAAATTAAAGAAAATAGATAAATTTTAGAAATCACACCTAGACTTCTTAAGCATCACACCTATGAGTTTCTTGGTATCACACCTTGGAGAAGGTTGCATCACACAAACTATAAAAGAAAGCTTCAGAGCTTTTAAATTCTGAAAATTTTCATTATTAATCAACTCAACAAAAAGTACTACAACTCTTTAAATAGAAGACTAATACCTAATCCTAGTTGAACTATCAGGGTGGAAGTGTCTTTATATATCTGAAGGTGGTAGGCTCACGTTACTGAAGAGTACTCTCTCAAGTCTCCCAATGTATTTTTTATTTCTTTTTACTATTCCTAAAGCTATGGCTGCTAGATCAGAAAGTATTCAGAGGAATTTTCTTTCTTTGGGGGTCTTCTGAGGGGAGTTTCAAATACCCTTTGGTGGCTTAGGAAAAGGTGTGTTTACCCATTGAATTGGACGGTTTGGGGATAAGAAGTGTGGTGTCATTTAATCAAATTTTATTCAGAAAATGGCTGTGGAGGTATGGTTATGAAGTTACCCATCTTTGGTGGAGAGTTATCTCCACAAAATATGATGAGGTTCAAGGGGGGTGGAGTACTAAAGCATGCTGGAGGGCTCATGGATGTGGTCTTCGGCAAAGCATTCATGAAGGGTGAGAGAGCTTTTCTAAGCATTTGTCTTTTGTAGTGCGTGAAGGTACTTGTATCTGCTTCTGGCATGATAGGTGGATTGGTGATAATACCCTAAAATTTCTCTATCTTGAGCTCTACTTGTGTTCAGTTGACAAGGACGCTTGTATTTCTGAGGTGTTGTGGCTTCCGGAGGGGGGTACTGTTAGAGTTTGGGATTTAAGGTTTTATAGAGAATTTGAAGTCTGGGAGCTAACTGCATCTTATTCTCTCCTTGAGTTTATCCAATCTCGTATTCCTCGGGGTGAAATGAGTGATACTCTTTGTTGGCGGCTCAAAGGAGATGGTAAGTTTGACACTCGATTTTTCTACCATGCGATTCGAGGAACTCAGGATTCTTTGTTTCCTTGGAAGGGTGTTTGTAAAGCAAAGGTTCCTAGGTGAGTGGCTTTCCTTTTGTGGATAGTTGCTCATGGTTGAATTCTTATTTTGGATAATCTCATGCTTAGGGGTCGCTCTTTGGCAAATCGGTGTTGTATGTGTTGTTGTGATGGGGAGTCGGTGGACCACCTTCTTCTTCATTGTCCTGTTACATACCTTATGGACTTTTATGCTTCAGGCCTTCGGTATTTATTGGGTTATGCTAGGATCGGTGGCGGGATTGTTTTTTTGTTGGCATCAATGGCTTTCATACTTCAAATATTTGGAATTTGATTACATGTTGCTTGATGTGGATTGCTTGGTTAGAACGAAATTGTCGTTTCTTTAAGGACACTAAGAAGACTTTGGAAGAGTTAAAAAGGTTTTATGCCAGCGTAGTTTTTTTGAGTGTTCTCGTTGTTGGGGTTTTAACTAATTGTTCTTCTCTCTTTGAGTTTATGCTTTCTTTTAGATTAGTTTCTTGATTTCCCTCTTATTTGTTGTTTGTTTTATCCTTTTCTTGTTGTTCATCATCATGAACAACTTGTTTTTTTACTTTCTATTTTCATTAATAATATTTCTTTGATTACCTATCCAAAAAAAAAAGAAAAAAAAAGAAAGAACTAGGACTTCTTAAAACCCTAATAAAACTTGGATTTGGACTCCTTAACTAAATAACCAAGCTTAAAATAAAACTAAAGTAAGACCTAATAGACCATAAGCACAGCCCATCCTAGAATATTAAGAAATTATAAAATTGCCCTTGATACATAAAATCAAATAAAATATAGGAAATCTGTCTTCTCACTGTCTCTTGCATCATTCTTCCTTGGTGGGAGAAAACTCGACCTCGAGTTTTGAAGTGTTGAAGTAAAAAGAATTTTGGTTTCTTGGAGTGCATCCTTGACATTGAAAAAACACTTGAAAGGTTAGTGCAATCTTTGGAAAAATCTGCTGGAATTTGAGGCACTTCTATATGCTGGTCAGGTTTTATTTAGGTAGCTTCTGTTGCTACATCTAAATTTTTAGCTTCTAGATCTTTTCCTTCAATAACTTTTGGCTTTGATACCAAATTGACGTAGGATAAGGGGGAACAACAAACTTTGATTTAGAACACTAGGGCAAATCTGGAATAGCTTGGGTTTCGAAGAATTAGGGTTAGGTTTTGGTGTGGAATAAGCTAGAAAATAATAGGGATTATAGGGATTCCAAAGGGACAGGGATTAGTAGGGTCTCGGAATGAAAACAAAGGTGAAAATCAAGATTTGGATTGCTGTGAATAGTGATATGAACAGTAATTATGAATAGTAAAATTAAAGAAAATAGATAAATTTTAAGAATCACACCTAGATTTCCTAAGCATCATACTTAAGATTCCTTGGCATCACACCTCGGAGAAGGTTGCATCACACAAACCATAAAAGAAACCTTCATAAATTTTAAATTCTGAAAACATTCATTATTAATCAATTCAATAGATAGTACTATAACTCTTTAAATAGAGGACTAATACCTATTCCTAGTTAAACTAGGATTTCTTAAAACCCTAATAAGACTTGGACTCGGACTCCTTGGGCTTTATTACTAAACCCAAACAAAATAACCAAGCTTAAAATAAAACTAAAGTAAGACCCAATAGACTATAAGCATAGCCCATCCTAGAATATTAGGAAATTATAAAGGAAATCTTTCTTCTTACTGCCTCCTGCATCACCAAGCCAAGCTTGCTGGAAATTTTAGAATATCATCAGTATCTCTTGGCCTTGGGTTTAAGTATCTTTTGGGCCGTCCATCAATTTGTAGTTGTTTGAACCCCAACCCTCATGGTTATGTCAGACAACCAGAGTGTCTTGACTCAAATCAAGATACATGTTTAGCCCTTCATCATTATGGCTGCTAGTGCCAAGAGTAATTAAAAAAACTAGTATAATCTTTTCCAATTTCTTTTGATAAATTAGAAAAATTCCTCCTTTTCAGTTGACTGAATTTGTGCTCGTTTTCTAAATTTGTATTCCGCTTTTTGCCCATATTTGCAGTGCCAAGGAGCGTGAATTGCTTGAAGAGCTTGCTTTGATGAAGAGCACTACCAGCAGCCGTTCACGAACTCGTCCTAAAACTCAGTCACCACGTAAGTATTTGCATTTGTAATTTGTGAGTGAATATTTTTTTGGTCCCATTTTTTTATCCAGCAGTACTCTCTCAAGTACTAAATATATATGCTTAGCGCCTTAAGTTCAGTATTATAATTTACTTCTGCAGTTAAAAGTAGAGAATATCAGGAGGAAAATGTTGCAGAAAAAAAGGAAGAATCAGCAGACCAAAATGATGTATGGAATAAGTTAAAAGAGTTTGCTGGGTAATAATCGTCTCTCTCTCTCTCTCTCTCTCACACACACACACACAAACACAAACACACTGTGTTTTACACACACACACTATTTATTTACTTAATCTTAATGAGTGTTACCACTACTTGCTATGATCCTATTCCGGGAATTAACTTCATCTGTTACCATCCTTGAGCTATTCTATTTTAATATTTGGGACTATGTCTGCAAATTTCATCTGTTACAACTAGGAAGCCTCTTTTTTTTTTTTTTTTTTTTTTTACTTGAAGGGATCGGTTCCAATTTATCTTCCTCCCCACAAAAAATATTTGTAGCATATATGCCATCCAATAATTGAGGCATAATTTTCAATCATGCAACGCAATAAAAGCAACAATTTCTGTTGTCTAGATAAACCACTACCTGAACATCTCCATTCCTAGCAATAAAGAAAAGATTAGGAAATCTCTCACTGAGAGTAATCTCACCATCCTACAGATAATGTCAAAAAAAAAAAAAAAAATGTTAGAACCATTGCCTACAACATATATGATAAAGTGCAAGAAGCTGTCACATAGTCTTCTAATCTAATGTCCTTAATCTCATCAGAACAGCAGCTCTTTAAGTAGTTGATGTAAGACAAATTGGGGAATTTGTTTATGTGCAGCTGTGGTGGGTGGGTTTAGGATGACGAGAATTTGTGGATCTGGGTTTAGAACCTTTTTAGAAAATTGGTTAGGGCTTGTTTGGTAGAGTGTTTGGGTTTTTGTTTCCAAAATAATGTGAAAACTGTGATTTAAAAAATGCGGTGTAACACATTTTTTGAGTACTCATGTTACAAAAAAATGTGTTTAGTAATTTGTTTCTATGAAGTTTTTTTAAAACCAAAAACACAAAATTAGGTGTTTGGTATGAGTATGTATTTTTAAGAAAAAGTGTGTAACTTTTATGACATAAACAGTAGATTAATTATTATTTATACAAAGAGAGAGAAAACTCCCTTCCATAAAACCAATTTCTCCCTCTAAGCTCTCCACTCTCAAACTCTCTCCCATTCATAGCTCTTTTGTTCTCTATCTCACATCTTTCCTTCTGTCAAAGTCCTAACTCCATTGGCTGCCACAAGCAGCCACCTCCGAGGTGGCTCCCCCCTATCTCTACCTAGTTCTCTCAAGCTCCGATGTCCGGATCTCCATGGCTCCACCAATCAGCCACTGTGAGCCACAATGGTGGTGGCTTTACCCAGTGCTCTCTCTACTACTTTCTCTTTTATTTATAGCCAAGAGTTCTATTCTTTTTGGATTTGATTTCATTTTTGATTGATTAGGGGACTGGACAGTAGGTGGTAGCTGAGAGGAAACTCTCTATCCTCCCAGTTTTTCCTAGATCTGTGCAATGGGGGCTGGATCAGTGATGTATGAGGCGTGGGGGATCCATGCAATGGAGGTCACGTAGGTTGATATTTGGCGATGTGGTTGTGTTCCTCTGCCTTTTGTGGAATTTTTGCTCTGAGAGAATGAAATTGAGAAGTGAGAGAGGTCTGTTGCTATGGGATGAGAGTCTGAGAGAAGAGATGAAGAGAGAGAGGGAGAGATCATGAATGAAAATGCCAAAAAAAAAAAAAAAAAAAAAAAAAATCCATTAGGTACTGTCTCAATAAACTCAGTTTGTGTGGGTCTCACAGTTTTTACATTATTTACAACAATGCCACCCAAAACTGTTACTTGAAAACTGAAAACTACTCCTTGAGAGTTCTCTAAATAGGTGATTTAAATCACCTTAAGTGTGAACTGTTGAATACTGTTATTTGAGTTCCCTTACCAAACATATAACTCAAAAATGGAACCCATGTTTTTCAGCATTTGAATCACAAAAACCAGTTTTCAAGTGCTGCTACGAAATGGGCCCTAAAGGTTCAAAAGAGGAAGGATTTGATTCGTGAATAAACAAATAAAACATAAAACCTAGTTAACTACCATTAAACCTTATTCTTGGGCTTTGCCTTAATGTTATACTTTCAAAGAGGATATTGCTTCTCCAATCACACTTTAAGTGTGTTTGGTTGGGGTGATTTGTGGGGGATGGAAAATGAGAGGAGAAAATAGAGGTGATTTGTGTGTTTGGTTGGGAGGGGGAGCGGGATGATTTTGATAGAGCCTGTGGGTGTTTTCTTCCTTTGCCCACCATTTGGGGTGATATTGGAGTCTCTCCGAATTGGGGAGAAAATGGGGGAAGAAGAGGGGCTTAGATGAGAATTTACCCATCTGCCTATCTTGTCCTATTAGGTGTTGGATTCTTTTTCTTTGGCTTACAAACTATATTTTTTTCATGTAATAGGTGAATGAGAGTAAACTTATACAAATTACATTTTCCATCCTCTCATTTTCTTTTAAACTAAACAAATAGAGTTCTCTATCTTTCCACTTTTCAATTCTCCCAACCAAACACATTGGGGAAAACTAAATCTTTTCTATCTCTTCACTTTTCCATTCCTCCATTAGGCCACCATTTTCTATCCCTCCAACCAAACAAAGCCTAAATCTAACACCCTCCTCCATAATGCATTTTCTTCTATCCCATAGCGTCACAACCATTTCCTAGCAAAGGTTGATAAAAAAAAGCATAGCTATTTAATCCCCAATCCTCCATTGCAAATTGGAGTGCAACAAACATTCCAAGTGGAATTTGAATTCCTCTCCCATTTTACCCTAGATTTTTTTTCCAACCTTTTTGCCACTCCTACAGGCAATCGGAATTAAGATAAGAAATACGTTGAAAGGCTAGAAAATGTGCTTTTAGATTAGAGTGAGTCTACCGACTCTTCCAGCCAGTCAATCTCTCGTGTCTGCTCTCTATAATGGAATACCAAATGTGCCATGCCTGGAAGTGAGCTCCCAGAAGAAATTTATTGGAGGAGATATGACACAGCATCTGAGATTACTTGCCAACTCATCAGCATTCATTACCTCTCCAACTGGAGGAATACGCAGCCATTTTGAGTTCTAATCCTTCAAAAACTTCAAGAAAGAAGGATCTTTCCCATCATGTCTTCCAGACTTACAGGATTTTTGTGGGGTTCATCTGAGCCTCTATTTTATGCTGAAAATTGCCAGCAAAGGGCTTGAATGTGGCACAAGTATTTAGCTCTGTTTTGGGTTTACCATTTTAGGCTACCTTAGCTTCTCTGGGAGGCCCATATTTCCCACTATAACCTCGTTAGAGTTTGTGAGCCCCTTTTAACGTTTTGGGCTTTTTAGACTACAATCAAATCTATATCTATATCTATATATTACTAAAAGCTGAAGCGTAGCGTTTAATGTTGCTGCTCTTACGCTGTGCCACATCAGTTATTATGTCATTCTTTTTTTTTTTTTTTTTTTTTTTTTTTTTTTTTTAATTTAAGTTGTCCTATAATTTTAAAATAGTTTTTACAACTTTCAGCCTTATAAATGTAGTCCACTATTTATTTATTTACTTCAACTATCACCTTATAATAAATCTTAATAATTAATCCAGCCCACCTTTTATTTATTTAGTTCCACTATCAAGTTCAACCCAAAACTTTTCAGTTCAGCTTTAGGGTTTTGTGAGAGCATTTTCAACTTAAAAAAAAAAAAAAAAAACAAAAAACAAACAAACAAACATTGAAGCCTTTCAAGCTTTAGGCTTTTTTTTTTTTTTTTTTTTTTTTTTCCTATAATTGTTTTTAACATTTATTTTTTTAATATTTACACTTCTCCAACCTTTCTCTCTCTCTTACCATTTCATTCCTCCACTACTTCTTCAATTTTTCTTTCTTCCTTACCTTTTCATCTCCCCACTACCCTCTGCATTAATATCATTCTTCCTCTTTCTCTTCATCTTCCTTTATTTTTGTCTCTTCTTATTCACATCCTCTTACTATAAATTTGTTACTATCTCTTCTGTCCTATGTATAGTTTTTCCTCACAAAAAAAAAAAAAAGAATCTCTCTCTCTCTCTCTCTCTCAATTTTTTGGTGATTTTTTTTGTTATTTTTCTTGCATCTCTACTTTAGGTTGATAATTTTTTATATTCTTTAAAACTCTATTTTGGGTTAATGCGATTTAGTTTTGTTTTTTAAATTGTTGTTGTTTTTTTTTTTTAAATTTTTTTTTTTATTTTCTTTGATTGTTAAATGTTATCCTATTGCGTTCTAAAGAATTAAATATAGCGTATAAAAATATAATATTATTTGTGGTGGACAAAGTACTCTTAATAGTTGTATTAGAAGTACTCTATAATGCCATTCATTTAAAGAAAAGTAAAGGTTAGCCAAATGAAAATAATCGGATAGGTGACAAATTTTAACTTTTGCAATTATATTTTAATTATTATTATTTTATAACAATGCATGTATAGAAATTTAATTCTTAGATTTTGCTAATAATTGTTTATTTGATAATATGTTTTGAGTGACCAAAATTATAATTTCTACAAAGAAAATAACCTTAATAGATTATCAAAGACAAAATTTTATCCTAATTTTAGTTCAATTAACCATTGTTAAGTTTTATTAATTGTTTTTTTTTTTTTTTTGATAAGTAATAAAGATATATATTAAAGAATACTACCTTATGCAGAAAAACATAAGGCAGAGATAAAAGTACAAAAGAAAAGATAACAAGAAAAAAGAAGATAGGAAAAAGAAACTAATTACAAAAGGAGAGAATTAAGAAACAAAGGGAGAGAGTCACTAGTGGTGAGTCCTCAAGCCCTAGACCAGTCAAATAGAGTGCCACAAAAAGAGGCCAAAAGCTGGTCATCCGAACTTTCCATGTCCTCAAACGTCCTCCCATTTCGCTCCCTCCAAAGACACCACATTAAGCACAAAAGGGCTAAATTCCAAATGCTAGACGAAAGTTTTCCAGGCCAATTCCACCAACCCAAAAGAGTATCTGCAGCCGTTCTTGGCAAAACCCAAGAAATCCCAAAGGATCTATACACCAAACTCCACAACTTATGAGCCTTACTACACTGAAGTAGCAAATGATCCACCGTCTCCCCATCCCCACGGCACATAATGCACCAGTCTACAAAATCCATCCCTCTACCCCTCAAATTATCACTTGTGAGGATCTTATTCCAGACAACAGTCCACACAAAGAAAGAGACACGCCGGGGAGCCTTAACCTTCCATACACCTTTCCAAGGAAAGATAATGGGCAACGGTCTTCTTAACTTATTGGTGTTTTTAGTTTACGTTTTTTTGGTGTTTTGGATTATTTCTATATTATATTTATGATTGTTCTTATAATAAATAAAAATATAATTACGAAATACATTACTCATTATTAGATTAGTTTAAATTGTAAAAAAAAAAAATTTAATAAAACCACCATAAAAATAATTATCACGCGCAACGCACGAGTTCGCGACTAGTTAGTTTATTTTAATGTTGAGACCGTTGAGACTCTACTGCCCAGAGACTCACCAAGACCTAATTGCTGTTTTATGTTACTGAGCTACTGAAATTCAAGAACTTTCTGAAAAAAGTCCTTGCAAACAACCTCCCCGTAATATTCCTCAATGGCCCTTACTGTAGGCACCAGGAAAAGATATTATGTATACCAACATCACTAGATCTTACAAGTGAATCTATACACTTACATAAGTGTGGCATGCTGTTACCTTGCTGCACTTATCGTTACACTTTTGTCTCTCTCTCTCTCATGCTTGTGTTTTTGTATTCAATAGGCTTCTTTCTATGGATTAATTCTGTCTTCATCATTATAGTATATAGTATTAATTAAAAGTAGTGGAATATGCAGGTCTGTTGCAAATGGAGCTCTAAGATGGCTGAAAGACAATCTCTAGTCTTGATACATCTTATTAGGTATGGTCCAAACTCACTGACACTTGTCTTGCGAACCAACCAAATTGGGCTCATTTTTCTACCTCCCAAAGAACCATCCAGTTATTTGCTCCATATCTTTTCAAAACATATCCGCATTGTGCAACAGAGATAAAATTTCACTCTAGTGGATATTCTTTTATTGGTTTTACTTGTAATTTTTTGTTTTTTGGAAAATTAATAAGAATTGGATCTGTATCTTATGAGTTGGTTAGGGTAGCAAAATCCAGGAAATGAAGTTCAAAATTGAAAGTACATGTTCAAATTCATTTGGAATTCAGTGTCAATCTAAGCAAGATCCTCTTGTATCAGTTAAGGTTATTTCTTTTATAATAAATATATTGTTGGAAATGCAGACCGTTATATTAAACAAATTACAGGCTTGATGTCTTATTTCAAATCAATAACTCATAATTTGGTTGGATAGGAGTTTGTCTTCTTCCTGTGTAGTAGTTTGCCCTTAATGTTCGAATGAGACAGCTCTTCATAGAAACCTCCATTTGCGAAGTTGGGGTTTTTCATTTTTAAATCAAAGTTTATGGATTATAACTGACCTCTCTCTTGGCTAGATAACAAGTTGAATTTTGGAGGTCTAAAAGGAACGGAAAAGTAGAGCGCACAGAAATTTGTCTAAATGTAAACTGGTCCATCTTCAATATATCTTTGATAAGTGATCTTCTGATTTCTTGAATCTGCAGACTGCACTAGCTGTATTCTAGCACAACTAAAAATTTTAGGGAGGAAGATTGCCCCCCCTATATTTAATTGAACTTGTTTTGTGTGTTTGACCTTCGGTGTTATGTTAGGTTTCAGTGAACAGTTTATTATTAGTTGTTTTGTTTCATTAATTCAAGGTTTTTTAAAATTAAAATGTATGACATCCGATAATTAAAAAGAAATAATGATCTATGTGGTGCACCCTGGCCATCCTGTTTTATAATTCATAGAGTGAAGGAACATCTTTGGGATTTCTTTCTGGCTGCTAGCAAAATTTAGGGCAATTGTGATTCATAGACGCCAAAACTGTTTTTATTGTTACCAAAGAAAAATTGTTTTTATTGAGGTGGTTCTGTTTGTTTATTACAGACGTGTACAATTATCCAGTGAGGAAACACACATCACTGGCCAGTGGCCACCATATGAAATCACCAAGGTAGTTTCAAAATGGGTTTTATACTCTTTAACATCCTTTTTTCACGTCCATTATTTTACATCATTTTTCATTTGGTAAAATGTGGACATTTTTAAAATGCGAAAATTTTTGTATCGATTGTGGATATTGATGTTAAATAGTGGAAGTAAACAAATGTGAAAGGATAGTTCCCCTTTCAAAATATCAAATCATAACAATTCCTCTACACAATGGAAACGTACCCAAAGAACAAAACATCACTAGCCTATCTATTATGCATTAGATTGTTTTTAAGTTCATAGTCATATCAAAAGGAACTTATCCTGCAATTTTAAACTTTAGTTATAGTAAGTACCGCATCAAAGATGTTGAAATGTAAAGATTTTGCAAAGGATGGTTAATATATCTCTAAATAGATAAAAATATATTACGAGACAACTATCAGACCTGTTGCATTTTTCTGGCAAGCTTATTAGATTTGTGGTTTGCATGTCCAATTGTTAGCTTTAACTTACTAAGGAAATATGCACTATTTTGATCCCCCAGTCTAAACCAAGAGACCCCTGATTTTTGTTTGAAGAAAGCTTATTCTACTCTACTACTTGATTGATGCAAATGGAGTGATTCCCTTTTAGCTACTTGCTGCTCTTCAACCCCAGGATTATTTAATAAGTTAACGAGTAGCATCCAATTGGGCCTTAACAGATTTAAACCTTTGGGCTAAAGCCCAAACTAGAGTAGTTGAACTCTTGGAGCTTGGGTTTCAACAACAATTTTTGATAAAAGAATGAACATGGAAGTGCAAATACCCTTCGATTCCATACCTAAGCCACAACTTGTAGGAAGCCCTCCTGATCGTCCGAAAAATTAGAGGACTTGGA
Source organism: Lithocarpus polystachyus (assembly GCA_033629205.1). Taxonomy (NCBI): domain Eukaryota; kingdom Viridiplantae; phylum Streptophyta; class Magnoliopsida; order Fagales; family Fagaceae; genus Lithocarpus; species Lithocarpus polystachyus. Next base: position 33,651,386 of record CM066166.1, on the reverse strand, counting down.
TGGATTAGGGTCAAACTTAAATTTTTGAGGCAAAAGAAATGGAGAAGGCAGCATGATCCAATACACCAGGAGGAAGAAATTCAACCAAGGCTTTAGGGTGAGCAATGAGCCAATTTAGATCAAACAAAGCTATATCCATCTTGCTAAAAATGTACCACAGCTATTATTTTACTTCTAGTAAAAAAAGTTTCAACATATGGATTATCAAAAATATCATCACCTAGGATCCACTTAGCAAGTTCAGCCTCAAAGCTAGCATTACCATGGCCCCTAAACCTTTCACTGGTCTCCTTTAAAAATTTTATTAAGAAATATCAAACGAAAAAGGGACTTATTCATCGCCCTACTCCATGTCAAGATGGAAGATGAAAAAGGGAAACAGGATTGGAGGAAAGCCCAACAAGCAAAGTTATGACCAAAATTAATGGCTTCTTTATGCACAATAATAATAGACTAACGTTGAAACTGATTCAAAACAAACTTGATATCCATCACGATTATGTTCATAGCCCAGTTAACTTTTCGGCCTTGTTTTGTAATTGCACGTAGAAAAACTATAGTGACGGGATGCTAGCTACAATGAGCGGCAGTGCTGGCGAGTCATTGAGTCTGCAACTCGTTGAATATGAGAAACTGGGTTGAGATTGATCTTTCTCTCACACCAGTTGTCTCTTCTTCTTCGATAGATTTCATTTATAATGTCTTTATCTATGTCCTTAGAACAAACCAACATCTATCCTATAATTGACTTACATGAATGATCATATAGCTAATTCATATCAATTAAAACGGTGAAAATTTTTAAGTTTTTAACTCGCAAGCTATATAATCATGGTTTTAAAAATAGGGTGGTCACTTCAAGCATTGCACATTAAAAAGTATTTAATCAATGCTAGGGTAAAAGTCAAAGTAATATAGTGTGCGTTTGTTTCGACTTTTAGAAACCAAAACATGCTTTTTGAAACCGAAAATATAAATATAAGCGTTTGGTAATGATTTTAAAAAGTGCTTTATCAAAAAAGTTGTGTTTTGAAATGTAAAGGATGAGACGTCGTCGTGTAGACAGCCGTGAGCTACTTTTGCAAAAGCTAAAGCACTATAATAAATTAAAAGTTTTGAGAGGATGACTACCGTTAGGGACCCAAGTCTTCAATGGGCAATTACAAAACCATTATCCAAATAGGAATCTTGTCTAAATGCAAGCTTCCAATTTGCAAAACTAGTCTGCACTTCCGAAGGAAAAAAGGTTTGATTAGCCATATACCAGAGCCTAGAGTTAAAGTTAAACACTGCATCTCTGGCTTGAATGGAATCAAGCTTGAAAAGAAAGAAACCCTTTTCAAAAGTGAAGGCTTCCAAAGAACTTCAGCCAAGCAAGAAGACCAGTTCACTTCTTTTTCAATAACCTCCTTAGGAGAGGCAATCACAATCTTGCTATTCTTTTACAAGGGGAAAGTAGTCCAAAAGCAAACTAGAATTCCCTTCTTGTAAAAATAAAAATTTCCTATCTTGACATTCCTTTCCAGCCCATGCTTTTACCCTGAGACAAAGCTTAGCGACATTCCTAATTAAATCTGCCAAGGTTTTCCAAAAGCGAAGGAAATTCCGTGCAACCGTATCTTTTTCTCAAATTTTACACCCTTTTAAACTGTTGATTCCATTGGATCTAATGTATTCAACAGTTCAAGGCATTATTATGGAGAGAGAGAGAGAGAGAGAGAGAGTACATTGTCAAACTGTCCAATCCAAATAGATATTTCATCAATAAATAATATCTTTATCTATGTCTTTAGATGAGACCATTAATGAAAATGATGGAGCAACATTATTTTTTACTAAATTAACATGGTTTAAAAAATAGAATGGTCACTTGAAGCATTGCACATCGAAAAGGTAAATAGTAAATTAAAATATGAATGCATCAACTATAGTCTATATTTAATCCTTTCCAAATTAAAGTAATATATGCAAGCGTGTGCACAAACTTTTATGAAACGTTGAGGAGGGTAGCATCCAAATTTGCTTTCAAGGAACAGGCACATAGGCTACCTACAAGTTGAGAACCTCCAGTGTGTGTGCATATTGGTGACATCACTCTCAACAGGGAATTTGGAATCTAGCATACATCAATTCAATCCTACGATGACATGATTACTGAACGCAATCACCTCTTGCAAGTTTTAATTTTAGCTAGTCTTTGGTAACTTTCAAGGGCAAAATTGATTGCAGGGACATTTCTTCTTAGACAATTGACATTAGCAAATGGGTAATGTTATTCCACTCTTGCAAGAAAGAACGTGTAATAGAAGGATATGATATATACACAAGATTCTGTTCTTAGCTTCAGCTCTCTGCGCGACTTTGTTTGAACAAAAGAAAAACAGCTACAATGACAGGAGTTGATATCATAATCAGAGCCTGTACGATGTTGGGTCTGGTTATCTCTGGAAAAACTACACTTCCATACTTGATTATTGCTGCACCCACAACTGAACTAGCTACCAATTTCCAAAAAAATTCCCAATCTTCCTGCTTACACCAAGGAAAGTAGTAATAATTAGACTATGTGAAAGGGTAAACCATCAAAGAATAAAAGGTATGTTATACAGTCTGTTGAACCTGCTTTAAAGCTAGGATGACAGAGTCATCAACCAGTCTTGGCATCAACGGTCCCTTCTGCTGTCTATTTATGCTCAAATCTTTAATTCTTCTTATACATTCAAGACTAGACTTGAGAATTTTACTGCATATGTATATTAACCAAAATTGGTTCATGCAACAAGAGATTCTAGGTTTTACTCTTCCTTAATAGGAGATCACCAAAAAACTTTGGCAAATCTTAAAACTACAAATCTTCGATTATTATTTATATCATATTCATTATATTGTATTACCAAGTATTTTTGGCAAGCTCTAATATGATCACTTTATAAGCAAAACCAAACCCCTCTAGAGCCCAAACCTCCATTTCTTCCACTCAATGTCCTTGCTTTGCCCTTCTAAGAGAGCTATATTTATCAAAACAATACTCCAATCGATCTACAAACAACAAGTCTACATCATAAGAATTAGTAATGTCTCATAAGGGATGCAAGATTTCTTGAGGAGAAAGAAGTGTAGCGATTTCCCTTGGAACCGCCCGGATCTCATGATTGAATAAAAAGTTGGATCTACATTGGATCTTCCTTTCGAATAGAGATAGAAGTTGGTCATGCATATGAATGAAACTTTAGCTACCGACATGGTTATATTGTGTAAATACATCCAAAGACTGCATAATTGAATTTACTTGTTCTGTGGGTTTGAGATCCTCAGCCTGTTGTGACTACCTTAATCATGTAAACCCTCCTTTATGTGGCTATGTTTCTGTTACTGTTTCAGTTTTCCTAATCAATATTAAGTTCTTTAAGAGTATAATTAGCAACTATCACCATAGTTTTCAAAAGGTCACCCAGGATCAAAACAAAATTATCTTTCTTGTGTTGCATTCTTAAACATGGATGAAACACAAAAGCATGCTAGCAAACGAACTGTTGGTTTCCCCACCACCTCCATCTGAACTTAAAATTCCAATCCTCTTGATCTAACCAATGAAAGCCTTGAGGTGTTATTAGTTTGTGAAAGAGACTTGATCAAGGGAAATTATGCATTCAGGCTTTTGGATGATACATGTAACATTGTTATTCTGTATATTTAAGCAAACCATATATAGCTACCCCATTCTCCAATAAGAGATACTGCTTTCTTTCACCCACCTTTTGGAATGCACTTTTCCCTAATTTCAAAGCAGCCTCACCAAATACGTTCTAACTTCAAGACATAACTCATTCGCGTGGACTGTGGACGATGAAGAAAAATTTTCAACTCTTGTTAAGACAAGGGAAATGATCGGTGAAGTTGAACCTGATTGGGGGAAAAAGGTGCTTACTATCGTATTCAACGATTCCATCAGATTAGCACTTATCCTATCATCCAATAGAGGAAGCAGTAAAAATAGATAACCAGAGTTTTAATAAAACTTTTGGACAATATAGATATCCAAATAAAAGCTAAATGTATCACATGTTGGGCCACATTTTATGTCTACACATGCTCTTTTAACTGGACTCAAAACTCAAAAGTCAAAAGACACGCATCTCTTACAACATCTATCTAAAGTTCATATCTTCTCTAATTCAGCAATTTGCTAACAAAATTGTAGTACTGACTATGGAATACAAGCGTTTTTCGATATCCAAATCATTAGCTACAATGTACCCGAACCGAACAAACTTGGTGACCTTAACACATATCATTCTAATTAACCTCAAATTTGTAGAAATATGTCACAAACCCATTATAAGTAGCATAATATTATGCAAGAATTATTCTTGAAATTCATAAACAAATTAGTAAAAGTATGGGCTATGCAAAAAAAAAAAAAGATCTTTTGGCCAAATATAAAGTTACCCACAAAAGAAAAATGGTAAATTTGAAATGTATATAGAAATATATATATATATATATATATATGAGAGAAAGAGAGTGACCTGGGATGTGAAAGCACCGGTTTTGTCATTGACGTTTGGGTTCTCTGTTTCTTCATCTCTTTGAGGGTCGACAGCTCGGATGGGAATCGTGCTTTTGACCCTTGTCCTTGAGGAGTGAAATGGGTTCTCGACGAAGAACTTGATTGTACTGGTTCTCTTTGCTGTTGGGACTAAATGGCGGTATTGGGACATTGAGTAGCAGAGCTTGCGAGCTCCTCCGCTCGCTGTGGCAGATGCTGCCATTATCTACACAATTGTGTGGAATTGTATATCAAAATCAGATAGGTGTAAAAGCAGTTGCATAAATTTATGTTTATTTTAAAACTTACATTTACTATTTTACCTTATTTTTTTCAAAACACCTATCTGATTATCTATTTTAAATTATATATTATTAAAACATCAATTTTTTTTAATTATTTCCTTTTTTTTTTCCCGCACACAACAACCACGTCCTTTTGTAAACACAAAATTTTCAATAGTAGAAAATCAAACAATTAAAAAAAGTGTTCCACAAATATCAAAATTTTCATTAGTTAAAAAAAGTGTTCCACAAATATCAAAATTTTCATTAGTAGAAAATCAAACAATTAAAAAAAAGTGTTCCACAAATATAGTTTTGTATTAATCAAGTAGTAAGTACAATATCTGTTTTGAATCTTTTACAAAAGAATACTTTATGATTTTATCTTCTTTGAACTTGACTCGAACAAGAAATCTTTTTTACTTTGGTTGGAAGATAGATTGAATGGTCTTCACAACAAATCTTTAGCTTTGAGCTAATTAGAGATTTTTTTTTTCAAGTATTTGGGGTTTCAAAGAACTCTCTTGAATGTTCTTTGTGTTTTCTTGAGACAGAATTTTTCCAGAGTTTTGACGTAAAAATTTGTGTTAAAAATGAGAGAGAATGTCCTTTATTTTAAATTGATATGCTTGAAAATATGTAATAGACTCTGATTGACCTAAATTTTGTTTAGAGATAATTATCACTATTTATCTTCTTCTTTTTTTTTATTATAAAAATCATATTTTTATAAACATAATACTCAACAAAAATAAATAATTATCTCTATTTTATTTATTTATTTTAATAAATATAATTATCCATCAATTTTGAATAGAAAATTGATCTTTATTTTATTAATTTATTTCACTAAAGATAATTATCTATAAATTTTGAATATGAAATTTATTTTTATCTTGTGGGTCAAATGACACGTGGCCAACTTCAATATGCCAATGTAATATCAATTTGGATGACACATATCATTATTTGATTTAATTAATTTAATAACATATTAATTTGGAATTTGTCATTTAAATTTCGATGTGGCATTTCTTAATTTGCTTGACAGATTTTTGCCTCCTACACCGTTATATTCATTTATCTTTGTAAATTTACAAATTTATTAATACTAATCGATGTCTTGCACATTGCAAGAAAGCTTTATACTTTTATTTTGAAATAATTTCTAACTATTCTTTTTGGCCCTATGACACTCATCTTATGTTCAATTATAATATACACATCATTAAGAGGAGGAAAATAAAAAGAACCAAAATTATTATTTATAGGGATAAAATCCCTAAGCAAACGGACAAAAATAATGGGTGCAGACATTAGTGATGAAGTAGCCAAAAGAGACAGCCTAAGCACTTTGCCTACCCAAGAACTAGTGGAAGAGCTCATGACCTGGATGGAGAGGCAAACCGATGGATGGACTCCTTAAAGTAGACGAGTCCAAGGAAGACGGCTTGATGAAGCCACGTGGCATCTTCATGGCATGAGTAGTCTCCAAGAATTCTAGTATGAAAATATCTTGCATTCTACACCCAACCATGATTAGAGGTATCCCTACAAGGAAAGAATCCCATAAAACATGATCATTAATGAGAATCTTCTCCACAAGAAAATGCATTCTCCATCAAGAAACTAAGGTTAGCTCTATACTACTATAAAAACTCCAAAGCCCTCGCAAATCAAGGTACGCGTAAATTTCCTAGTTCTGGCATTCTAAAATTATAGAAATTCTCTCTAACTTAACCTTTGGAGGGTATTTAGCTGATACCACACCAGTACTCTTTGTAAGGTCTTCTTTGTTTCTGCTTCGTAGGTTCTGTTTAGAGCACGTGAGGACCGTGTGACTCATTGATGATTTTTGGCATCATCAATTATGAATATACATAATTAAGAATATGAATATATATATATATATATATATATATATAGCCTAAATGAATTTCACAATTACTTAATTATTTTGGCTAATTAAAGTATACAATTATCTTTTACATTCCTTGAAAGAGAGTGGACAACTAGGCATATAATTTGTTAGCTTCAAGAGTTTTCTACAATAGAAATTAAAAAAAAAAAAAAAAATTGAGGGAATTATTGTTTTTATCATATAAATTGTTTATTTATTTATTTTTAATAGATTCCTCCATATAAAAGAAGATGGTGTAGAAATAATCAATTTTTGTGCAAAAATACTATCAGCGATAGTAAGAGGAAAGAGGAAATTGATGTGGCACTTAATAATAAGAGTCTTATCAAGAAGACTGTAGAGAGAGTCTGTTGATATCCATTTTCACAACACATTTTCTACAAGCCTAATTCAACTAAGCCCAACTTCCTTGTGGGTCCAATTCATATATCAAATTATATTCTATTCATTTATGTATAACCCAAGCTCATGCAACTCATTGAACGGTTTTCATAACAAATCTCTAGCTTTGAGCTGATTAGAGATTTGTTGTTCTTCAAGTCTTTGAATGTGGAGGCTTTTAGGTTGAAGTTCTTCGAGGCTCTAGAGACTTGATCTATTGAGCTTCAAGGATTTAGGGTTTGTTGAAGTTTATGGAGGCTTTTCAGTTTGATTCCAATAGAACTTCAAAGAACTTCATTGAATGTTCTTCGTGTGTTCTTGAGATAGAATTTCTCCAGAGTTTTGACGTAAAAATTGGTGTTGAAAATGAGAGTGGATGTCCTCTTTTTATAGTGATTTCAGAGGATAAACTCCATTTTGAATTGATATTCTTAAAAATATGTAGTAGACTCTAATTGGCCCAAATTTTGTTTAGAGATAATTATCTCTATTTATCTACTTTGATAAAGATCATATTTTGATAAAGATAATACTCAACAAAGATAAATAATTATCTCTATTTTATTTATTTATTTTAATAAAGATAATTATCCATCAATTTTGAATAGAAAATTGATCTTTATTTTATTAATTTATTTCAATAAAGATAATTATCCATAAATTTTAAATAGGAAATTTATTTTCATCTCGTGGGCCAAATGACACGTGGCCAACTTCAATATGCCAATTTAATATCAATTTGGATGACACATGTCATTATTTGATTTAATTAATTTAATGACATATTAATTTGGAATTTGTCATTAAATTTCGATGTGGCATTTCGTAATTGGCTTGACAAAATTTTTCCTCCTACACCATTATATTCATTTATCTTTGTAAATTTACAAATTTATTAATACTAGTTGATGTCCCACACAATGTGCGAAAACTTTATACTTTTATTTTGAAATAATTTCTGACTATTCTTTATGGCCCTATAACACTCATCTTATGTTCAATTATAATATACATATCATTAAGAGGGGGAAAATAAAAAGAGCCAAAATTATTATGAATATACATAATTAAGAATATGAATATATATAGCCTAAATGACTTTTACAATTATTTAATTATTTTGGCTAATTAAAGTGTGCAATTATCTTTTACATTCCTTGAAAGAGAGTGGACAACTAGGCATATAATTTGTTGGCTTCAATAGTCTTCTGCATTAGAAATTAAAACAAAAAGAAAATTGAGGGAATCATTATTTCTATCATCTAAATTATTTATTTATTTATTTTTAATAGATTTCACCAAATAAAAGAAGATGGTGTAGAAATAATCAATTTTTGTGCAAAAAAAAAAAAAAAAAAAAATCTATCAGCAATAGAAGAGGAAAGAGGAAATTGATATGGCACTTAATAATAAGAGTTTTATCAGGAAGATTGTAGAGAGAGTCTGTTGATACCCATTTTTGCGACACATTTTCTACAAGCCTAATTCAACTAAGCCCAACTTCCTTGTGGGTCCAATTCATATATTAAATTATATTCTATTCATTTATGCATAGCCTAAGCTCATGCAACTCATTATGGAAATTGAGGATGTGTGGTTTGGAGGGTATGGGTCAGTTCCTTTCAGGCCTTTTGCATTAGCCCAGCTCACACGTGCTACCAAGCAGGCTAGGGACGCAGGTAGCACCTTAGGCTCATGAAGGAGTTTTTGTACCTAAAATTTCCACCCTAAAAGAGCATGTATACTCTGGTTGTCTATGGCCCAAAGTTTCTTCCTAAACCAATTTTTGCCTTTAAAGCATAGTTGGCTCTCATTGGCGAACTCCAGCTACTAGCCCTCACTTAGGTGAGTATTCCAATAACCTGAAATAGTTGACAAAAGGTAGCCAATTAGAGCAAACTCTTTTATTTCCAACATTATGTAAAAAACAACCAACTCATTTCCTAAGCATAAAGCAAACTACACCAAATCATGGAAATAGCACTTAGGAGGTCTAAAGCCTCTCACTCTACCCAAAACCAATCATTAGCAATACCCCAAGTTCAATATAAAACTCTCTCTTCAGCTCAAAACGGACCAATTACGTTTTCCCCCACAGAGTTGAAACTTTAGAATAAAAGTGTTAGGATATGTGCCCCTAAATCCTATTGTATGATGCTATGTATGATATTATGTATTACATTATGTGAGAAATGATGTATGATTTAATATTGTGTTTAATAAAGTTGTTTTATTCTTATCTAAAATAATGGTAACATGAATATTCGGACATTATCAAATAGTCCATGAGATGCATAGTATGTGATTTATGTGAAAAGTCACAGAAGATATAAATCACAAGTTCTTTGTAAACTCAGAATTTTGGTTCGTAGTCGGTGATGAAATTGAGCATTTCATCTGCGAAGACTATAACATATTAACTACGATGATTTGTCTTGATCATGGAAGTGGTGACTTCTAGTTAATATGTTGGTATGTTTTAAGAGTTAAGACATATTGAACTGGACCGCTGTGAGATTTATTATTCTCCTAACGACTGTCAATTGAATAATAAATCTCACGACTTGTATTCACATGAACTCTTAATCCTGAGAGAATAATGGACCTGATCATGAAATGTAGGTTGCTTTGATATATCAAGAGTGAGATCTAAAGTAACGGTCAAAACCTCAGTATGTTGGGCAGCCACATTTAGTGTTGATGGAACATATATTCTCAAGATGGAATTCATAGTCTCTTAACGGAGATATAAAATATTTCCTTGAAATAAATTTAATGGGTACAGTTATTCAGAGAGTTAGGCCTAACTACTTTAGTAAGACTAAAGTATATATTTATGAAATTGGATTTCATAAATATATGATGAATAATTTAAAAGGATTAAACCGGGTACTCAAGGATTAAGATGTAGTAATTTACAAAGTGGCAGTTTATATTCATGACTTTGTATTACTACGAATATTTTATGAAGGGGTTGCATGTATAATAAAGTCTTGGGATATAATTTATTAATGAGGCCTAGAGTGCAATTATATTTATATAGTGGTATTAAATATAATTAATGGTAACTTTGGACTTGTCAAGAGTTGACAGAAAAGCCCAAGGCCCATTGGAGCTAGTGTCTTATTTGTTCCCTTTTGGTCCCACTCCAAGCCACATACTAAAACCCAATTGGGAAGGCCCAAAAGGCTAGCCCAATTAGGTAATCAGTTATGTAGAGAGAAACATACAGATTTTTATATAGAATAAAATGGTTTGTATGTTTAATATGTGTAATGACATGAAATAAGAAAGAGAGACACTCTTTCATATTCTCTCTAGAAAACATAGAACTGATTGAGAGTCCACACATCTTGGGCATCAAGTGGAATTGGAGTGAAGATTGAAAGTATTACCGAGTACTTCTTCATTTGGTTTTGAATTTTACCGCTTCAAGGTACACTCTCTTGTTCTTATATTCTAAAACCTACATAGTGCATGTTATCAATTGCAAATGAAGTAGATCCATTTATTTTCCGCTGCATATGTTTTGTATGTGATACAAACATGTATATTACCCAACAAAAAGCTCATTCAACTAGTTAACATTCTCACAATTCTGAAACTTAGGGGTGGAAATATGGTATAGGGGAACCTTCCCTCTCTTCCTCACAACCTTTCTCAATTTCCTCTTCTTGCTGATTGTCGGTCTAAGTTTCGAACATGTTGTGTTTCTATACAATTTTCAGTACTTTTGTTATTGGCATTTTGATTTCTCTCTTGTTAATGCACCATTAGCCTTTATTTTCTCTACATTGTGAATTTTGAGCTTGATTCTCTACAAATAATCACTTCTAAAGAACCCAATGGGAGATTTGGGTCTTTCTCTCATTTTTGGCAACAAAGTCTTTTCAAAGTGTGTGTTCTATTTTATGATGTCAGCCCATATTTTGGAAGGGTCAGGCTTGTGTCATAATATGTGACATAATAAGTGGGCTTGGGCTTTTCATAAGGTCTAGTTTGATTTTAATTTAATTTTGAACTACAACCCATCCTTTAGATAACAGTTAAAAGAAGGTTAATGTTATCTTTTGGATGAAACTTAATGAAAAGAGGTTAAAAATACTAAATGAAATATTAGAGTACTAGATGACAGGAGCTCATACACTCCCGTATGATGTCTCTGCTTTTCTATATATTTGTTAAAATTTGGCTATTAAAATCAAGCGCAAACTTCCTTATGTTATCAGCAAGGTTGTCAAAATTGAGATCCTACATAGGATCGTTGAAGGTAGGTAAGATAGTAGATCGTACGATCGGATTGTAAATTGTAAAATTCTATATATTTTCAGATTTAAAACAAAAAACTCATTGATAATGACTTTGTATGTTGAATAATCATGTAAATTATAAATTCATCCATAAAAAAACTAAGATTTGCATTATATGATGTAATTTGCATGTTTTGCATCGCTAAGTCTATACTAACGAAACAAATATATTTAAGTTTTGACCCAATGTATCTAAAAAGTTCAATAAATATTTAATTAGCAATCAAATACCAAAATATTTATCAAAACATATGGAAAATATTTTCCAAGTTCTAAGTTTCAAGTTTGAAATCCAAAATAATTTAGCAAATGGAAACTAGTTAACTGCAATATTAAATCCAAAAGCAAGATAAATATTAAGGTGAAGTGAACATTTAATTATTCTCATTCTAAGGTTTTTATAACCATCCTCTTAAATTCCTAATCATCATCATCCATTTCATCATCTATGTAGACAATATATATTTGTATACTAGAGCTGCAAAAGACATCAAGATACAATTTCACACTCAACTATTCAAGTTATACCACTCAGCAACAATTAAAGAGTATGCTCAAAAAAATCAATCAATCTATCAATATACAAATACAACTATATAAGCATAACTGATAAAATTATATATAAAAAAATATTTTAGTAATATTAGAACATAAATTAGTATATTGATCAAACAAATTTAACATTATAGCTTAAAAGGCAGCAAAACCAACATCAAATTCTTCAAAATGAAGAAGCACTCTTTCATATTAAAAACATGTGAACTAGAAACTAGAAAACATTTGCTTAGGTTAACATAATTTTATAAAAATAAAATAAAAATTCATACCATCATAGCATGAAAAAATAAAAACCCTTAAAACTTCATCAAAACAAAAAATTTACCCCATAAAAACAACAAAAAATTTATATTTTTGGTAGGATTGGTAAGATCCCATACGATCCTACGATTCTATATAATCCTACACGATCCTACCATTTTTACGATTCTAGTGCGATCTTAAACGTTTTGGTGAGGTGGGATAGTAAAATCGTGCAGTCTTACGATTCAAATCGCAATTTTGACAACCATGGTTACCAGTACTTAAAACCAAAAATTATAATTTTTCCATAGAAAGAGAACAAACTCATCTATATTTCAAAAGGAGTCAAAGAAGAACCCTAGACAATTCAGTAGGGGGAAAATTTTGAAATATAGATATATTGAAAAGGGAAGATGGTAACTCCTGTAGTATAAACATCCGGTTTTAAATTAAAAACATATACATATTGGAAATTTAATATGCTAATTCGAAAAAGAAAAGCAATGGTGAGAAGTTTCAGAAAACCAAAACAATATTTGAAAAAGAAAAGAATATGTTGACCTTTAGAAGATAATGTTGCAGAGAAGAGATGAGGCAGAGCCGCAGATTCGATGGCAATTGCAAAACTATTGAAAGGATGAAGTGAAAGGTGTTTTCTTCTGTCTTGAATGAATGGGGTTTTAACGTTTGGGTTTAAGTTTTTAGATGCTTGAAATTGTTTCATACGGTGTATTTATTCGCTTTTTCCTACGTGGTAGCACCGTCTTAATTGCAGGAAAAGACTACTACTTTTATATATAGTATATTAGATATATTGATGATCGATTATAACAACCATGTAATACTTATTTTATTATACAAGTAGGGTGCTCTAGATGATAAACACAATAATTTTCATAAAATTTTTAACACCGCACAAAATAATAGATGTCAAATTTTTATTTATTTTTGGTTCTTATATAGTCCCAAAATTTACATTATTTTTTTAACCACGATAACAACTTTATCACTTTGTTTTAATTTTAACTAGTCTTTGGTAACTTTCATAGGCAAATTTGATTGGAGGAGCATTTGTTTTGGGACAGTTGACAATAGCAAAATGTGTCATGCTATTCCACTATTGCGAGACAGGCCGGGCTCTAGCATATAGATATAGGCAAGTGAGGCAATGGCCTAAGACCCAAAATAAAAGGAGGCTTTTACTTTTATCAAATATAATGTAATATATTTATCTCTATATTCTAATTAAAAATAATAATAAATCTTTTTATTGGTTAATAGAATTGTGTATTAAAAAAGCCTCATTGTATCTAGAAACACAGAAGATTAAGAAGGGGAAGAGACAAAAATAGTCAAAATACGACTAACAAAATTAAATCTAAATTAATAAGAGACAAATTCATTAACTCAAAATTAAAATTAATACCAGAAAAATTCATTAATAAATCCAATGTAAATATCTTGAAATAAGCTAAAATAGAGACTATAAATCTCTAATAATAAAAAGACAAACAAAAAAAATTATCTCATCTCTTTATCTCTCTTTGTCTTCCATTCTTAATTCTTGAAGAAATTAAATCCCAATTTTTTTTTTCTCATTGCTCACCGCGGTATTCTTCATCTTGATTTTTTTTTTTTAAACTTTCTTTGCAATAGTTTCTTGTAGTGGATGGTGTGCCGTGTATGGGCATAGTAGCTTATACTAATCTAATTAAGGTAACCTCTCTCTTTCTCTCTGAAATGGGAGATATAGGAAAAGTATTATGATCAAGGTAGTCAATACTGTATCGGCTGGTACGTACCGTACTGGTGTGTATATCGGTATCGAAAAATCAAAGTTTTGTATTAGTTTAAATACCGGTTGTACTGGCTATGTATCGGCCAATTTCGGATAATATATTGGCCGGTACCGGGCGTACCGGCCAGTACATAATTTTCTTTTTTTTAGTATTTTAATTTTGGTACAATTTTTTTTTTTTTTTTAGTTTTGTAATTTTTGAATTTTTGTTAGGGCAGAATGGTAACTTATTTACACTAACTTATTAGTATTATTTGTTTTCTTAGAATGCAATGAACAATTAAGCTTTCTATTTTTTATATTATGTTTTTTTTTTCTTTTAATTGATGCTAAAGTCTAAAACCATGAATAATTTGTTCTGAATTGAGGAAATGCTTTATGGTAAACTTTTATATTTATTATAATACATATACACACACACACATGCACGCACACATACATACATACATACATATATATATATATATATATATAAAATAACGGTAAACCCGAAACGGTACACCGGTATTGACCGGTATCGAAATATATCGTTCTACTGGTCAAATCGGTATAGCCTCTGGTACGAGATTGACTCCTTTGATTGTGATAACTGATAATAACCTATTAACTGTGGAAATAAAAAGACTTGAGAAAGAGATAAAAAATTTTGAACCTCACAAGGCACAAGCTCTCTTAGGTCTCCCCCACCTTAAGTCCATTTTCAAAACACATCCATGTTCAACTTGAGCCTAAAAAAGAAAAATGAACATTAAACTTGAGCCTAAAATAAAGTATCACACACAAAGCACAGGGATGCCCCCAACAAAACTGTCGCCCAATTTTTTTCTCTCCCAAATAAAGTTCCTAAGCTATATATCCATTTTTTTATTTTTATTTTTTTATATAGAAAGTGTGTGAATCTATGTTATATGTATAATTTTTTTTTTAATATAATGTTGGTGAATCTAATTCTTGTAAGTTTGTAAACAAAAATCATTCTACCTATTGAACTTAAATAATATAATTTTAAGCATAATTTAGTGATTTACTATTAAACAATTAATATAGATTTGTGAAGGGATAAAGAATTTAGTTTTGGACCTTTTGGTTTACTATATATAGGCAAGGATTAAATTATTCAAGTAACTTGTGAAATGAACTTGTGAACAAACTTAACTTGTTTATAACCTTAGTTTACAACTATAAAGGTTAGATCATTTTGTAGTTGTACTCTAGTTATATAATGTATTATAAACCCAGTTTAAAACATTATTATTACTATTTTCGTATGTGTTCTAATAAGTATTATTGTTTACTAAAAAAAAAATAGGGATGTTTAACCCACACTGGTTGTATGTGTCTAGTGCCCGCTATTTATAACCACAGTCTACAACTACAAATGTTAGACCCTTTTGTAGTTGTACTCTGGTTATATAATGTATTATAAACCCGGTTTAAAACACTATTATTACTATTTTCGTATGTGTTTTAATAAGTATTACTGTTTACTAAAAAAAAAAAAAAAAAACTTGTTTGATAAAATGAACTAAAATTAAAAGAATAATCCTATCCACTCTCTTACCACCCCAATTGCCTATTTGGGTTTGGAGCATATACCTCTTCTTGAAGAATTTAATTTAAGTAGTATTAAACTACTCAACAAACAATCACCAGCTGTAGATCATCCACCACCAGATAATTTCCAAGAAACACAAAAATCTTCTTTCTACTTATAACACTATTTATAAGTATTATTTAAAACTATCCATTATAATATATTATTTAAATAAATAACATAATTTATTTAAAAAAAAGCTCTGTAACTAAAAAGTTTTACATCTTTTATAAAAAAAAAAGTTGTGTAACTAAAATGTTTTGAGTATATCAAGATAATTCAAACTGTAAGTTCTAGTTAACTTAATTAGTAAATTCTCTAATGGTTGAATAAGAGACTAGAGTTCAATCTCCGCTTACATCAAAAACTAATTGGTGTCTTGATCTATAAATAAAAATCTATCATCAAGAATGGACGACATAGATTAAAACTTAAAAAAAAAAATATCAAACTAAAATGGGGCTAGACTTTGGTTTTCCTAAAAAAAAAAAAAAGGCCTCAAACATATGGGCGGGGCTTTAGAAATTTGGCCCATTCCAAACCCATTAATAATTTTTTTTTTTGAGAGAAACCCATTAATAATTTCAGTTTCAGTATTATACTATATTTAACTATAATATTAATCATCCAAAAAAAATAAAACTAGAATATTAATAACTCACCATCACCACCACCACCACCAGTAACCACCACCACCGGCACCACCATCACCACCTCCATTTCATTTGGTCCATTCCAAACCCAAATATTTGGTGAATTCAAAAAGTCTAGTAGTCTGAGGTGGTACATGCTGTTTCCGTTGCATGTGTCTTACATGGGGTCCACCCCATGTTCCAACAGCATGTATTTTCCCCTAGTTGTCTAGGCTTTGAGGTTTGACGAAGTTATCACATATTTAATCTCCCAAAAAAAAAAAAAAAAAAAATTAAAACAGGTAGGATGGTGTGTTCGTAATTTCGTAATACATGAGAATGAGTCCAGATGGTTTTTTTTTTTTTTTTTGATAAGCTACAATTCATTAAACAAAAGCTGGAAACAGAAAAGGGGCATCTTCCTTACAAACATCAACTAGACAAGGCGGAAGATAAGCCAAATTGAAAAAACAAGACTCATTGGAAGTTAGAGCAAACTTAGCTGCGGTATGAGCAGCAAGGTTGCAGCTTCTACAGACCCAAATGAAATTAATAGCAGAAAAACTCAAAGCTAAATCCCTAATGTCAGACACAAAGTGGGAGACGGACCAGGCGGGACAAGAACCATTGGCAAGGACGGCTTCATAGCAGACTTTTGAGTCCCCTGCGAACTGGGCGTGGCTCCATTTCTCGCGGATTGCTAGCTGTACTGCCCAGTGGAGAGCCATGGCTTCTGCTTGGAGTGGCAAAAGCTTGGGGGCAACTTTGGTCCAAACCTCGAGAACAGCACCATAGTGGTCTCTGGCAATGACTGCTAGGGTGGAACGAGAACTAGAAAGTGCAGCATCTGTATTGACCTTGATAAAACCCGTTGGGAGGGGTGACCACTTAGGAGCAATAAGCACAGGTTTGGGGGATTCTGGCTGAGAGATGATGCGGGCAAATTCACAAGACCTGGACAGGATGTTTTGGATGGATACGTGAAGGTCCACCGTGGAAGCTTGTTGGAGCAAAGCATTGCGGATACGCCAAATTTCTTCAATTGTGAGCGCCATGTTGAGAGACACAATCCACTGATCTTGGGTATGGCACAGAGAAACTGGGGGGCGAAGTATCAGTTAACTATGTCAAGGTGGGAGCTTAAAGGTACCTGATCTGCCTTGAAACCCTAACAGGTGGCGAACCACAAAGCTTTAGCAGCGGGGCATTGGAAGAAAAGTTGAATAGGTGACTCGAGTTCATGATTGCAGAGTAGACATGATGTAGTTTGGTATGGTTTGAGCCACTGAATTGATCAGTGTCCTTCTGCCAGCCCAAGACAAACTTTTACTCCTCCACCCTATGAGCTTGGTTTCAAGCTTGTCCTGGAGGAAGGCGAAATCTTTGGAAGGTGCTTTTGAAAGGAACATCAAGGCGGCAAGATAGACTGCATCTTTTTTCAGATTTTTAACTTGTAGATTGCTTTTGATAGTCTTGCGATTTTGGCTCGGAATGTGTTTGGAGAAGAACACTCTGAACTTGTTCTTGTTGATAGCTTGCCCAGACCAGCTACAGTATTTGTCCAATACCTTAACTAAATGTGTTGCGTCTCTCCTGGTTACTTTGGTGAATAGTACGACGTCATCTGTGTACATGAGGTGGGTGATGGTTAGACCAGAGATACTGGTTTTGATGCCACTAATATTTTGCAATCTGAGCTCATAGTCTAGTAATTTGGATAAGACTTCTTGGCTCATAATGAAAAGGTAGGAGGACAAAGGGTCACCTTGCCTTAGGCCATGGCTAGGCTTGAAGCACTCTATTTTACCTCCATTGACAAGGACCTCAAATGAAACAGATGATATGCAGGAGATGATCAAATTTGTGAAGGTGTCATTAAAGCCAAAGTGTAGGAGGATAGCTTTGATGAACTTCCAATTAACTCTGTCATACGCTTTCTAGAGATCCAGCTTGATGGCCATAAGTCCCGGGCTTGTTTTTCGAGACTTGAAGCTGTGTACCATTTCTTGGACAATGATTTGGTTTTCAGCTATCCATCTATTGGGGATAAAGGTTGATTGAGTAGGAGAGATGAGCTTGTCAAGGAGGGGTCTAAGCTTGGTAACGAGAATCTTGGAGATAATCTTGTACACAACGTTACACAAACTAATGAGCCTGAAATGGTTAACGGATGTAGGGTTAGTAATCTTTGGAATGAGTACAATCAAAGAACTGTTTACCTCTTTAGGCATGGAGCCTATTTGGAAGAAGGAGGTCACTGCCTTGACTACATTGTTACCCACGGTCGGCCACAGTTTCTTGTAAAATAGGGCCGGGAACCCGCCGGGACAGGGGCTTTCAAGTCCTGCATCTGGAATAATGTGGCTTTGATTTCGTCTAGGGATGGAATTTGCTTTAGGATATCATTTTCATCTTCTATGATGCAGGGAAGGACCAAGTGCTCAAGATGGTCCGGAAAGTTTGTGTCTTCTTCTCTGAAGAGATTGATGAAATTGTCCTGGAATAGGTCACGAATTTGCTTTGGGTCATGAATCCAGGATCCATCTTCCTGTTTGATGGTATCGATGTTGTTACTTCGTCTACGGATTATTGTGGACAGGTGGAAAAAATTGGAATTTTTATCTCCGAGCTTGAGCCACAGCTCCCTGGATTTTTGACGCCAAAGGACCTCACTTCTAAAAAGCCATTCTACAAGTTCAAATTGAAGGGCTTGTTCCGCAAGTTCATTGGCTTGAGATGAAGGCAAGTCCTGGGTCAGCTTGATTTTTTGGAGAAGATTGTTGATTCTGTCTTGACAGCGACCGAAGACTTCTTTTCTGAGAGCATCTCTTATGGAGGCTTGTTTTTTTATAAAGCTTCACAAAATCTGAACCCGATGCTTCTATGTTCCACGCCTTATCAATTACGGAGTGGTAACTGTCATCTTTTAGCCAAATTACTTCAAACCGGAAAGGTCTGTGGGCAAAGCTATCGGAAGGGTTTGTATCTAGGAGAATAGGGGTGTGGTCGGACTTAATGGCACTGAGGTGGGTTATAGAGGCTTTTGGATAGGCTAGTCTCCATGAGATACTGGCAACTCCTCTGTCTAGCCTCCTTTTGATTGCGGTGCTACCCCATTTTCCTTTGGCCCAAGTGAATTTGTTCCTTGAGTAGCCCAGATCCACTGCATTGAATTTGAATAGAAGCTCTTTAAGATAATTTGTGGCTAAGGTGCAACCCTTTTTGCCTCCTGATTGTTTATCATCATTGATGATGAAATTGAAATCGCCGATACAAGCCCAAGGACCATGGTGAGCCTCTAGGAGAGCAAATAAATTCCCCCATGCTTTCTTTTTCTTGGAATGATAGGGAGGCCTATAAAAGCATACCAGCAACCAGTCGAGAACAGAGTTAGAGATTTTGACGGCTATAAGGTTCTTGTCAAATTCAACCTCCTTTATGGATATGCCGTCTTTCCACAAAATACATAAACCCCCTGCACTGCCTTTAGACTCAACCACCAATTAATTATCAAACTTTAAAATTTTTTTGACATATTCCATATGAATACCATCAGCTTTAGTTTTAGAAAGGAAAATAAGGTCAAGCCTAGCGCCTTCAATTGAGCCCCAAGGGTTCGAACTGTCGAGGCGTTGCATATGCCCCGACAGTTCCAGCCAAGGATCCTCATGGGGAGTTTGGGGGCTTGATAAGGCCCGCCTCCTCGACCGTAGAATCAGAACAGGGGACGCTAATAGAATCAGAAATACTAGGAAAGATGTTGTTGGAGAGGGATTGACCATGGTGGATGGATTTTTCCTTTTTGTTGAGAATGAAGTGCTCGAGCCTTGATTGTGGAATGAAGGTGACAGTGTTGGGGTTGAAATATATCGATTCAGGCCATCCACAGCATTCTTTAGTCTTTTAGACAAGTTCTCAAGCTCCAATCTTGATTTCTTTCTCTTATGGTTGCCAAAAGGGGATGACGCTGACTATTGATTTGGGGATGGGAGGGTATGTTGAGAGAAAGGGTTGTTTTGTGGGTAAGGATGCTCTATTCGTGTTGTGACCTGAGAGATGGGCAGGGTTGGGTTAAATAGCTGGTAGTCATATGATTGGCTATCATATTTAGTAGTGGGAGAAGGTGGGCTATCAGGTGTAATGCTATTAGATATTGGGCTTGGTTGTTGGGGTGTGGAGTGGGGGATTTGGACAGTAGGTTCGGGTGGGGGCCTAATGGTTTTAGATACGTGGGTTGGGCTTGAATCAGCAGTGGATAAAGGGTTGAGCCCGATAGTCACTGGAGTTAAAAGGATGAGATTGTGTGTATTTGAGGTATCAGACTTGAGCTCCCTCCAAACCAAAAAAACAAACCCACCACCTGAATTCATACTTCTAGCCAAATTAGTCATTACCAAACACATCAGTCTCAATATGGTGAGAGAAGTCACTCAAAAAGCTTGGAAGCCTACATTTCCAATGGAGGTCAAGAAGCTAAGTCAGAACATCTTCATGTTTTCCTTTAGCCACAAGGTAGACCTCCATAAAGTCTACCACAGAAGACCGTGGTCCATAAGAGGCGGCCACCTAGTCATGAAGAAATGAAGTTCAGATTTAACATGGCAAGAGGTGGACTTCTCATCTTCTACACTTTGGATCCTGATTCACAGGCTTCCAAACCTCTGGAGAACAGAGGACAACCTAAAGAGAATAGGTTCTAAAATCAGCTCTGTAGTCGATGTGGACCTCATCGGTGACATCGAAGGGGCATGGAAAAAGTTTATTAGAGTCAGAGTTGAGGCCGATCTATCAAACCTGCTCATTCCTGGAATCTTTCTTCCTTGGCCAAACAGGAGCGACTTATGGATTAGCTTAAAATACGAAAAGATAGCAGACCTCTGTTACCATGCGGAGTTATTGGTCATGACCAAAACCATTGCCTTGCAAAGTCGTTCCAACTAAGTAACTCCTCAGGCAAGCTCTTCAAAGCAGCAGGCCCTTGGTTAAGAGTCGATAATGAGGACATCCCTCCGGGAGCAGTTGAAGATAGCACCAGCGCGCCTAACCTCACAACGCCTCCTAACTCCCAGCCCCCCTCCTCCGTGAAGGAAAGCCCTTGAGCTGTCTCCACCAACCCGACGCAACCAGTCCTCTGCCACAACCTTTCGGATGGTCCCCCTGCCACGTGGACGCCCATTGGTTGCCATGGTCCCCAGCCTATCCTCAACGATATCGAGGTAACAAACAAGGACAGCACAAAGGATGTTGACAGAGAGGTTGTACTAGATTCTGTACACGCGTTACCTATAGCGCATACATCGTCCTTCCACGTGCCAAACATACAAACCACCTCAAAGATGGTTTTCTTCTTTTACGAGTTACATCGCCTTGGTTTTGACCGTGTATGTATTCTATAGGCTTAATCTCTAGGGAACCAATGGTGGCAGAAACAGAAAGTACAAAAAATATATTATGAATGTGTGATATTTTGGTGCAAGATAATAGTTGAATTTTATTGGACATTTTTATAAGTTTCAATTGGTCAATTTGAAATGATCCAAGTCAATTGTTTCTGGCTTCCAGGAGTCTAGGCCTATTCAGCTTCCAGGATTTTTAGTCTAGGCCTATCACCTGCCTCTTGCAAGAGAGCTTCTTCTGCCATATTTGCACTTAAATATGAACTGATCCCTTGCTCTACTACAAGATCTCACCAAAAAATCAAAGACTGTTGTTAGTTATGGCAAAAAAAATACGAAAGCTTATCCTCGGTCTTTTATGTTTGCTATTCTACTTAGGGCCATCCAGTCCCCTGCTGCATGTAGGGGTGGCAAATTTTATCCATATCCATGAACCCACCCATTACCCGCCTTATTTGGATAAGTCTTAACCCAACCCATTTGACTATTTGGGTTAAATGGATAAAGACCCATTTGGTTATTTAATTAAATGGGTCTAAATGGATAAATCCACTAATATCCACTAAACCCATCTAAAATTTAAAACTAAATAAACCCACTAAATCTTTCTAATATCAAAAACTTAAATAAACACAATCACCTCAGTCTCACTTTCCCTCATATTT
Source organism: Lithocarpus polystachyus (assembly GCA_033629205.1). Classification (NCBI taxonomy): domain Eukaryota; kingdom Viridiplantae; phylum Streptophyta; class Magnoliopsida; order Fagales; family Fagaceae; genus Lithocarpus; species Lithocarpus polystachyus. The sequence continues at coordinate 33,629,055 of CM066166.1, read as the reverse complement.
TCTCAATAACCAAACACTTTCATTTTTTGTTTTAAGGATAAAGAAACAGTATATTAATAAACCCTGATTTTCTCAACTCCAACACTTCTTTCAAATCTCCAATCTCAACTCTAAAAAAATAACCAAAAAAATATATGATTTTTTTCAAATATCCGATCTCAACTCCAACACTGTCTAAGCCAAACACTTTACCTCAAATTTTCTGTAACCAAACAAAAGAAAATTCTAGAGAGAGAACGGGGATGGAGAAGAAGGAGAAGAGGTTTGGAATCGCCAAGTTTGGAGCTTCCGAGTTGGAGTTGAGATTGGAGAAGACGATTTGAGACTGGTTGGAGTTGAGATCGGAGAAGACGATCTCAACTACGGTTCTGATTCGATGGAGCTTCAGGATTGACGGTGGAAAAGAGCCCGAGAAAGAGTTGCGGTCGAGAAAAAGGGTTTTGTGGTTGACGAGTCCGGAGAGGTAAGGAATCGGACAGGTGAGCGAGTTGTTTTGCAAACTTAGGATTCAGAGCTGGTCAAGCCGAGTCAATGTTTCTGGAGCTAAAGTACCAACTCCTCAAGGACGAGACGAATCACTCTGTTGCACGCATTTCACTCCTTGCCATTGACAGATCTAGTCGTGTTTGGAGAGAAGGAAATGAAAGGAATTTTATGAGACCTGGTGAATGTGCTTGTTTTCGTTGCCGAGAAAAAAAAAACAGAGGAAAAAAGTCTCTTTTTTTTTTTTTTTTCCTGTAGCTTTGTTTGGTTGCTGAGAAATGAATTTTGTGAAAAGAAAATGAAAGGAAAGAATAGCGAAAGTGGTTTTTGAACTTTTTAATTTTTTTTAAAAAGTTTTTAATAAGTTATTTATTTATTTGGATTATATTGGGTTAAATGGGCGGGTTAAATGGGTTAGATAGGTAATGGATAATTAATTTATATATAAATGGGTCATAAATAGATAAATGGGTAATTATACACCCAATCCATTTAAGACCCAACCCGCCCATTTGCCACCCCTAGCTGCATAATACCTTAGTGCAAGGACAGGAACTCGAATTTCTGGCAGAATTATATTTTTAGCTTATGGAAAATTTAAAACTGGATTCATCAGCCTCACAGGTGGTCCCTGCTACATAGGAATATGGTACAACGACAACCGTTTACGTGAAAACAATACTGTGTGGTTGCCAATCGTGACAATCCAATCCTGAACAATCCTGGAAGTCTCACCATTGATGACAACAGGAATTTGAAAATTACATACGACGGAGATCTTTCTATTGTACTGTACTCCGGACATAAAGCTAGTAATGTAAATGCTGTTCTACTTGATACCGGCAATTTTGTACTGAGTGAAATCAGTTCAGGGCGACAATTGTGGCAAAGTTTTGATTATCCTAGTCACGTACTTCTGCCAGGAATGCAACTTGGAGTAAACCGAAAAACGGGGCAGAGATGGTTTCTAACATCATGGAGAAGCCAGGAGGTACCCGACTCAGGAAACTTTACCTTTGGCCTCCATCCTAATCGTACAGATAAATTGGTCTTCTTGTTGCACGGGGACATCTACTGGACAAGTGGGTCTGTGAATATCAACTCGTCTTCATTTCGCCTAACAAATTCCAACTACAGTTTTGACTACACATCGAATGAGAATGAAACATACTTCAGCTACTCTGCTGCGGACATATATTCCCCACAGTAATCGATAAATTACTTGGGAGTACTTTCTGATGATAAAGGCGTTATAGTTAATTGTACTTCTGCTTCCTCTTATTTAAATGAAGGATGTGTGGCCAAAGAGAATCTTCAATGCAGGAGCCTTAATGAGACATTTTCTCGAGTTTTCGGTTCATGGGATGACACAGATGGATTCAAGTTTAATGAAGGTGACAACCTGACCCTTATGGATTGTAAGGCCAAGTGCTGGAACAATTGTTCTTGTGTTGCCATGCATCTACAAATGAAGAGAATCAAACTGGCTGTAAGATTTGGAGCATAGGGCCTGGAATTGCTTCGACAGATACTAGTATGCGACGGACAATATACTTCCTTGGTAAGTCTAATTAATTCATGATCGAGACTAATCAAAAGAATGTGCATATTATTGATGTATTACATGTAGATATAACATATATACTATTAACTTAATTTTTGAAATTTGAAGGAAAAAATTGATATAATTAATATTTGAAGAACTTAGATTTTGAATCTAACGCCCCAATCCTCATGTCAACAATATTGTCCACTTTGAAGTCCATACTCCTCACAGCTTTGTTTCTTCCTAGTAAAGAGCAAGAAAAAAAATGTGTTAATATTTTGGATATTCAACCCACATATAAGGCATTCCCTTTTACTATACCCAGATCATGTGAGATTTCATGGATAGCCCTCGCCTCATCATACCAATGACCCTTGCTTTGTACTTGGAAGAAACAAAGCCGCATGGGGTATGGACTCCAAAGTGAACAATATTGTCGATATAGGTTTTAGGGCTAAAGGGAAACTTTGAGAATTTATAGAATCAAAATTTTGTACAACCACAAAGAGGCTCAATCTCAAATGATTTGAAGCCTCTAGGGGTCAAAGAGAAACAATGAATTTTGTGAGTCTTATTTTGATTTCTAAAGCACAAGCAATCATGCAACTTAAATCATAGTAAATCACAAGAAAAAGAAAACTGAATAGAAATACTATTATTGGTAGTATTATTGAAAATATGTTTGTCCTTGTAGCGAAAAACGTAGCAAACGGTTATCAAAAAAAGAAAAACGTAGCAAACTGGCGGGCGAACAGGTGGTGGATATGGCTAATCATGGCAGTAGGGGCAATTATTATCTCGTTGTTGTGCTTCTTAGGCAACACAAAATGGAAAAATGCAGAGTGGAAGGTAATTGATGCTCCTACTATAGATTTTTAGATATATTACTAATGATCAAGTAGAAAGAAAAAAAAAATCAACTAATATTTTATATATGTTAATTAGGGGAGAGAAAAAAGAAACAAAAATTGCTCATACAAGAAATTGGAGGTAATGCAATACCTTCCACAGTACATGACAAAGTGAAGAAACAAAATAAAGATGGACAAGCTAGCCATGAGCTGCAAATCTTCAGCTTTAAAAGCATTTCTGTAGCTACAAATAATTTCTCAACTGAAAATAAATTAGGAGAGGGTGGCTTTGGACCAGTTTATAAGGTTAATTCCTCTCTCTCTCTCTCTCTCTCTCTCTCTCTTATAGCCTGGCTAATCCATTTTGTCCGGTCAATAAATTAACACTTGAGGTGAGCCCAATTGCTGGGAAGAATCTTGATACAAAATTAAATAATGTAACCACAGATTGAATTAAGATGATATGAGTATGACTAATACAATTTACTTTCAGGATAAATTATCTGATGGACCAAAAATAGCAATAAAAAGACTTTCAAGAAGTTCTGGGTAGGGATTAGTAGAGTTCCAGAATGAAGTGATTCTTATTGCCAAGCTTCAACACACTAATCTTGTTAGGCTTTTAGGGTTTTGCATTCAAGAAGAAGAAAAACTACTAATCTATGAGTACATGCCCAACAAAAGCTTAGACTTCTTCCTCTTTGGTAGGACGTGGTTAATGATTAGGAAAGTTTACTTATGTGTAGATTTTTTCTTTCTTTTATATAAAGTCAAAACAACACTTAATCATTTGCTTGCTATCAGATTCTACTAAAAAGTATTTATTAAGTTGGAGGACACGCTTCAACATAATTGAAGGCATTGCTCAAGGACTTGTTTATCTCCACAAATATTCAAGACTAAGAGTAATTCACTAAGATTTAAAAGCAAGAAACATTTTGCTTGATGAGGAGATGAATCTGAAAATAACAGATTTTGGCATGGCAAAAATATTTGGGTTGAAAGGATTAGAAGAAAACACAAACAGGGTTGTTGGAACATAGTAAGTATGCATTTCGTTTCAAGCAAGCATAATTTAATTATATTTTTCTATATGTGCACATGTATATATTTGCTTGTTTATGCTAAAGTTCATTGGTCACTTTTTACTTTAGTGGTTATATGTCCCCGGAGTATGCAATGAATGGTATTGTTTCGATAAAAACCGATGTATTCAGTTTTGGGGTTCTACTATTAGAAATCATGAGTGGCAAGAAAAACAATAGTTGCTATCACTTTGAGAATCCACTCAACCTTATAGGATATGTAAATTTCTCAGTTAACCCTTCTTAACCAATACATGGACTTTTGAACTTAATGGTTAACATTGTATGAGCAATTGGACTTGTATCAAGCATGGTAGTTATGTAATGAAGGTAAAAGTTTAGAGCTAATAGACCCAACAATAATAGAGGAATCACGCCTTCCATTTGAAGCATTGAGATACATTCACATTTGTCTCTTATGCGTACAGGATCAGGCAAAGGTTAGACCCACCATGCCAGATGTTGTTTCTATGCTTTCAAATGAAACTCTTAAACCATCTTTCTTTAAAACAACTTGCATTTTTTACCAACACAATTGTAGAAGACTTGGGGGTTTCAGAAATTAAGTCAAAAAACTGTTCCATAAATGGTGTCACAATTTTTGTGATGGTGTGGTGGGCTTTTTGTGCAAGGTTGGGCTGGACTGCTTCCTACTGTGCTAGACCCAAAGTATTTTGGATCAGGGAGTTGGGACCGGTCCAATTACAATCACCTTGGTCCGGCTTGTGCGCAAATTACGCCCCATTTTACTGCGATTTAGATCATGTGCCCATAGCTGGCAGAACTGCTAAAATGATTACGGCAGGCAGATATAATAAAGATGATACAGAGATTTGTTCACTATTTAGACAAGAGTAAATAATGAGTCATCACTGGAAGTATGTATTTTGTGAAATGACAACAAAAGTAAATACAGGGGAAATAATAACAAGCTTGCTGAATCAAAATGAATGTCAGTCTGCTGTATTATATTACGGGATTTAAGTCAAGAAGGAGACCATTTCCTCAACGCGAGTAACTTCTCCAAAGGAGAGGTTAATTGCTTTGAGGGAGTGGACCTAAATGACTTGTGCCTAGGGAGGTCCTCTTACTGATGGCAGAGGATCTAAGTTTGAGAGAGAGAGAGGGAATCAACTTATTTGGTGCATGCTTGCCACTCTGTTCTCTTTTTTTTTTTTTTTTATTATTCTTTCTGTTCTCTAGTTCTTTCTTTCTTCGTCTTTTTTTTTCTTCGTTCTTGTGATTCTCTCTTTTAGGCCATTATTGCCCTCCCACCCCTTTCGTGCACTGTAAGTGTCCTTATATAATGTTTGTTGCGGCGGGCTTTTACCATTTTAGCCTTTAACCGTCTTTGTCTGGTGTGTGTCCTTGTTGACCATTACTGATTGGTCAGGTACCCAGCTAGTGACACTTGCCTGTGCTAACTACGTCACTCCACATCACCAGGAGAAGACAGGTTATTTTGTTTGTTTGCTTGCCATGGCATTCTTTCCTGCCACGGTGTGGGTGCTCTCTCTTTCCGTCCCTCATGGCATGCACCTAGTGGTTCCAGCTTAGCCTTACTTCTTTTGGGTGGTATTTCATCCCAGCAGGACACTTCCCCTAAAAGAGCCTGAGCAAGAGCCTCAAAATGGGTTTTTCTCCTCTCCCCACCGTCAGACCATGCCCTCTTACCTCTGACCCATGACCCATGACTTCTTGTATTGACTGGGTACAGGCTGGTGGTGTCTGAGCCTTGCGCGTGCTTTACTTCCATGTTCGTCCAAAATCTGCCTGCAGCTCATGCGTTTACCGCTGTCTGAAGGTCTTTCTGTCCATTCTGCCGTTTGCTCTTAACTTCTCATGGTGTGGGCTAACTTTGTATTCTTTATGGCTTGCTCTCTTGGGCTTTGCCTGATTGTGGGCTTTATCTCATTTACGTCTTTTCGTGGGCTGTTTTACTCTCGCAGTCTCGCTGTTACTTCTTGCCACACCATTTTATTATTCCTACCATGATGTTATTTGGCCCAGAACTACTGGACTTCTTTGGGCTTGCTGTTTGTTTCTTCTCTGACAGCCCAATAAGCCCATTGGGCCTTTTATCACATCGTTTGCAGGCTTCCATAGCCCGTCTACTTCTTGTTGGGCATCCTTGACCCTTCCTAATTCCGTGCTTCCCATGGGCTTTTGACAATTCATTGGGCTTCCTCGGCCCAACTACTCCATAATTCATCCTTGGGGCTTATAGATTCTCTATTGTCCCTAACTTTCTTTACTTATATTACTTTGGGCCTGCTGTGGCAGTCGTGGCCCATTCTCACTTTTTCTACATCCATTCCGTCCATGGATTTGCTATTTCTCTCTTTCCGGGCCCTTTTAGGCATATTTACTTCCTCAAGGTCCATTTGTTTGCTTTATAGATCTATAATATATTATTCCTGCTGCTTGGGCTTAATGACTTTTCTATCCACTTTCTAACTCTTTTCTGCCCGTGTTACTGGGCCTCTTCTTTTCTGCTGGACTCCCAAAAAATGGGCATCAACAAATGGAAGCTAGATAAATACTAAAATGCAATAGTTATGTATGAATGTGTGGTATGTACATATCCATGTTTTTTGAGGACAAACGGCATAATGAACAAGCCCATGTTAATAGTGCTATTCCTAAATGTAACTAGACAAACCTGCATCCATAAATGAAACCAGGTTTCATTTATCTTTCGTTTTGTTGAAGCAATTAAAAGAATTATCGATGCTCAATAAAAAAAAATAAAAAATAAAAAAAGAATTATCGATGCTTGTGTCAGTCAACTAATTTAATATCTGTCGGAAGTGTCCTAGCTCAATTGTTATTGGTAAAGCTAACCATCCGGGTGGTTCAAGGATTCACTGACCTCAATGTTTACCAAAGCGCATGTAATATAATACTTGCGGAAATGAATATGTCAACTCTCCCGCTTCTTTGGTTTCTGGACGTTTCTTCCTATGACAATGAGTCTTTTGCTTCATTGTGATATACGTTTGTCCATCGTGATAAGAAGGTAATTTGAGGGATGCTGTGAGGTTTTTGATGTATTTTTGGTTTTATCTAAATCATTGATGACATTCTATATTTATTTGATATATATTTTTGAGGGATGTAGTGGGGTTTTGCTTGCGAGGGTTTTCTCCATCGTGATGATAAGCTTATTTTATGCTGTATTCTATTTAGTTTGGTGATTTGATTGTGTCATAATTGAATTTGCATGTAATTTGAACTAATTAATCAATTTGGTTAACTAACTCGGGATAATATATAACCCAACAGGTATCTAATTAGCTTGCCTAAGACTCACAGGTTCACCCTGGATTTTTTTATTTATTTTTAATATACCTTAAAAAATTTTGAGTTTTAAATTAATATGCGACTTTTGACCACCCTAGAAAAAAACTTAAACACCCTTAATAACCAGGGGCGGAGCCAGAAATTTTGGTTTGAGGGGGCCAAGTTGTGATGCTAATATATTAGTTAAGACAAACCTCTCCACATGCACACATGTATAAATTAATTTCCTAAGAGAATTTATCATCTTCTAAATTTTAATGAGTATATAAAAGTCATGTATTTCTTCTATTTGACATGTACAAAAATTTATCAATTTCTACATAGTATAATTTGTTAAACCGCTTAAATTATATTATTTTAATATAATTTCTCTTTTTTTTTAAAAAGCACTATTGAAATAACTCAAAATTTAGGGGGGCCAACTTCAATTTTTACATGCTGCATTTTTTAAAATGTAAAAAAAATACATACTATAAATTAATTTTTTAAAATTTTGGGGGGGCCTTGGCCCCCCCACCCTTGTGTGTGGCTCCGCCACTGTTAATAACAATTGAGCCCATTAAAAATAAAATTAAACCTCTTCAAAATTTTGGTCCATTGAATGTTGAACAAAAAAATTACAAGAAATGCAACATTCATAATATTTTTCGCAATATTTTCATAACAATCCTAGATAGCAGGTTGTTACTAGTAAACAAAAAAAAAAAAAAAAAATTTCAATGGTAAATTCAAATTAGAACTAGTAAAAACTTACCACCTAAGCTTTGTTGTAAGAGTGTTGCAAAAATATTGTGAATATAGCATTTCTCAAAAATTGCCCAAACAAAAAAATTAGCCTAAAATTTCAATTCAAATGTTTAATTGTGATTTTTTAAATTGTTTTTTCAAATGACATATTTAATATCGCTATTTTTTTTATATAAAAATGCACACTTTTTAAATAACTAGTATATTAGTGCTTGCTTTAGATTTTAGCCAAATTTGTTGGATTTATGTGATATATTTTTTTCGAAAAGATAACGCATTTTGTTTATATTAGTACTTATTTAGGAAATATGTTGGTAATTGAATAAGGGATCAGTAACTTAATAATTGCTTGGTTGTGTACATTAAAAAAGATGTAGCTGATAACATTGATATTGAAATTATCATATCACACAATGATTTTAAAATATAAACACTTGTGAAAGAAAATTTTAAAATTTTTATTTTGTGATGTCAATATATTCAAGTTTTATTATTATTAATTTTTTTTAATTTAATTATTTTTAATGACCACCCTGAAAAGAAATTCAAGAGCCGCCACTACAAATGGCAAATACCTTCTCATTTATTTGGAGTAACAAAAATAATGGAAAGAAAAGATGAAAACTATGGTAGTAAAGAGAGATTCAGAGAGTGGAAATGTAATTGAGAGAGAGAGAGAGAGAGAGAAGAATCAAAGGTCCAGGATTGGAGACAAGAAAAAGGTAAAAATGCATTAATGTCACATGGAGAAACCGAAAAAGACCAAAAATATAAATGTAACACGACCCTATTCTCTCTCCCTTTGCTTGACTATTCACAATTGCCTCCAAACCTAGCCAACCCACAAGTCCCAACAACTTCGTAATAAGTTTAGTAACACAAATTTTTTCACAACTGTACTATAACTTTGTTATGCTGTGACTTATGAGTGGTGAAAATAAAATAATGAGTCTATGTGAGTTCATGATTTTATTACTTACCTAAGAGTAAAGGTGAACTTGGGTTGGTAAGGTTTGAGGAAGGGAATAAAGCTGCTCTCTTGAAGCACATATGATGAATCTCTTCGCGAAAGGTGGCTATTTGTTGGTGGCACGGGTGAAGAACAATTTACTGAGGGATAAGAGTTTTTGGACAGCAAAAATTTCTCAAGAATGAACAAGCCACTGTAGGAAGTTAGTGAAACTCAAAAAACCAGGAATTTCCTGAAGTTTGCGGTTGGTTAGGGGGTCTCTGTTGTACTCTGGTTGGACGGGTGGCATCTTGTTGGTGTTTTTATACACTAAATATGTCCCTAGGATGGTATCTGGTGCAGCAAGAAACATTGAAATGAACGTCTCTAGAGTTTTGAAGGACTACAACTGGTGTTGACCCCTTGCTAGATAAGATGCTCTAGCAGAAATACAATCCGAATTAACCATGTTACAGAAAAAGAACTAGGACAAACCAATTTGGCTTAAATCAATATCTGTAAATTTCTCAAAACTCGAAATGCAATTGAATCAAGAGGGCTAGAGTAAATTGGCATAATACAATCTGGTTCTCTAAGGCAATCCTAACAACACTAGAGTCTATAATTTCGTTTGCCATGCTAAACAGATTATCTACAAGAGATACGTTGATTCAGTGGATTACAAAATTGGAAGATAATCAAGTAAAATTTTATTTCTAACTTTTAAACAACCTGATAGGCTAAAAACGTATGGACCCTTTTGTGATGAATTAACCAATTAATTAGCCAAGTGAATTAATTAGGTTCAATTATATGCAAACGCATGGTAGCACAAATAAATCACCAATTAACTAAATATGCAGAGGAAAAAAATAAGACACGGTGATTTGTTTACGAATGAGGAAAACCTACACGGCAAAAACCTCACCGGATGATTTTAACGTCGCCACTCCCGAAATTTCACTATTATCACAACCAGCGGTTATAAGTAAAAGAATCCTAGTACCTTATACCAACCTACAGTTGAACCCTTACCCCAATACACAATTGGACTTGTTTAGTAGTGACAATTTCTCCCTTTTGATGCACAGCTCCCAAGTACATGACTAACTAATTGCACGGATCCCAGTATGCGACTTCAACCACCAACTAGAGAAGTTTGTTGGCTGCAAAGTTCTTCAATTCATCACATAATGAAGATACAGAAGATGCTTGGTCACAAAACTCTATGGTGCACATACACAGCAACTTCTTCACAAGAGATGAACTAGGGCAAAACTTTGTCTCCGGTCATAATTTGCTTGAACAGACTTTGCTCAATGCTTGTGCAACTTGTGAACACTTTGACGGCCTTTAAAACAATCCTTTTATATGTCTAGGGTTAGGAGAAAAGAAAGCCCAAAGACACAATCACGGATCCCAAGGAAATCAGATCAAAATTCTAAAATTCTTAAACCTAGACAGATAGGAGCTGTCGAACAGCTGTTGAGCAGGTGTCGAGCACACGGGGCTTGAGACAGCTTACTAAAGCTCGATAGATGTAGCTGTCAAGACAGCTGTGAAGCTTTAATGAACTTGCACTTTCAGCTTTGTTTCTTGGACAGACTTAAATAGCTTTAACACTTGATCTTGAAACAAGGTTTCTTGAAGTATTAAAAACACCTAGATCTACCCAAATACAAGTAAAGTGCGTTTTGTCAAAGGATCAGCCAATTACACAAAATATTGACATATGTTCTTAACAAGTGAAACACATATATCCTAACAATCTCCCCTTTTGGCAATCCGTGACAAAACCACAACAAACAAATGAACATATGAGAGGAATCATAAATCACTCAACTTATACTCACTTGTTGAATACAATAAAATCTATCCTAACACAAACTCTTGAAAAACTATGCAAGAAGAGAGTTTATGGCAAGTAAACTTTGACAGCCTGTATTTTTGAAACACTTTCATCAAGGCATCTTAGTGTGAAACAGAAAAAATAGATTGCATATATGTAATAAGAAACATGTGTATAAAGAAAGAAAGAAACAACATGTGTAGAGGTAGGTGAAGAAGACATATATCAACGTATAAAGAAAGTAAGTACAACGTATGTCAAAGGTATATGAGCAATGTATCTAAATAGAAAGAAAAGCTAAGATACAATGTATGTCAAAGGTACATGAGCAATGTATCTAAAATAGAAAGAAAAGCTAAGATACATTAAATCCTCGCTACATCCCTCAAAATATCAACACTCCCCCTAACAAGAATGTCCTATACTAACTCTCCCCCTAAGTATGACTACTCTCATTAAAACTACTCCTTCTTTTTGTCACAAGTGACAAAGGGTAAGAGTGTCAAGTAGACATCTCATCGATAGAGCTAGCATCTTTATCATCATCATCAGAAGCATCATCGTCATCACCATCATCGTCAGCCTCAGACTCAGAAGCCACTGGAGGAGGTGGAGGAGAAGCCTCAGAAGCAAAGCCACCTAGGATCGCCTGCCGCCGTGCAATACGACCGACACGAACGTTCACCTGATACAACTCTGTAAAGAGTGTATCAAGGCGAGCATCCATGCACTGAAGCTGAGCCATGATGTCTCCTAGAGTCACATCGCCTATAGAGGAGGAAGGAGCGGATGTGGATGGAGTAGATCGAGATAGAGCTGAACGGGAGGGAGGAGCGGCTGACCTTGGCTGTCACGACCTAAATTGCGCCTCGCTACTTTTAACGGTAGTGTCGTTTATGGCACACATAACAGGAAAATGGTCGGACAAAGGAAAGGGAACAAAGTGGAATCCTCCTGATAGCGGAAGGAAAGATGAGCTTATCATGGGACGCTGAATCCAAATGAACATTAATGATAGACTGAATAAAATGAGAGGGAAAGTCTATGGTAAGATGCTCAAGAAGAGAAAGCAAAAATCGAGCACTAGGCTCTGTGATAGAGTTGTAGTGAGAGAGTGGGTGCAAAACAAAGGTCATCACCATGTTTAGGAATCTAGGACCTTTAGCAAAAGGCCTACATGGTATGAACTGACATTTACCCCAATCAGTGGGGCGCTCACAGAAAGCAGCCATGAGCTCATCTTTGGACACAGTCTGTAAATGCTCACAACTAGGATAATCAGGAAACTCTATCCTAGGAACCCAAAGCACATCTGCAATAAGCTGCGGTGTGACAGGAAAGCGCGTACCTCGAACGCGAGTGAAGAAGTGAGGTACTGAACAATCAATTCCATGCATATTGGAGTAAAACTCATGTATAAGCACGGAAGGACATGTGACCAGGACGTCACACAGTGACTCCTATCCCCGCCTGTGAATGACATCGAGAAGGTCAGTATCGACAAAGTCCGCTGGGATGACTTGACGTTCAAAATGAATGCCTCGTCGAGAAAAGTTCTCCAAGAAAGCCTTACGGGCATCCTCATCACGGAACCGAATGTGTGATAGAGTAGGATCAGAAGAAGTGGATGCCATGGAACGCAGAAGGTTCCGGGACGGAATAGATTTATGTTTGGGTGCCATAGACATGACTAACGTAAACAGAAGGAGGGGGGGAGAAGGAGACAACCAGAAAAGCTCCAAAACAGTTCAAATAGAACAAGTAAAAATAATACGTATGTATGGGAAATGCATAAACATGCGACATACAAGAGAAATTGCATCATGGGCTCAGCCCAATCCAATCCTACCAGTACACAAACTGTTCAACATGTATAACACACAACTAAATGCATGAAAATACAATTATAATGTATATGAAATGCAATGCATGAAGTTTTTAAGATCAAATCTTCAAAACCCATCCCAAAAATTTCACAAAAACCTCATCAATTTTGAAAACCCCAAAATTTTCAAAAACCCCAAATCCTAGGTTTCAAAATCATGAAATGCATGTAAATGAAAGAGATTAGAGGCTTACCAAGTGAAGAAAAACTTGAAAAGCTCGAAGACCTCAAGGAAGCAGTTTGGAGTGAGTGAGAGAGGTTTGGGAGGTGAAAAAACAGAAGTGTCGAGGGAGAGATCGAGAGAAATGAATCGCGGATCGCACAGTAGGAATATATAGGCCTTTAGTAAATCTCGACAGATACAGGTATCGAGAATGTGTCGAGGAACACACCTCCAAAGCAAGAACAAAAGCTCGATCGATCCACGAAGTGTTGAGTAGCTATCGAGGGTCCAAAAACTTTCTTGATCGATCCACTAGGTGTCGAGGAGCTATCGAGGGTCCAGAAACTTTCTCGATCGATCCACCAGGTGTCGAGAAGCTATCGAGATTGTGATAAGAAAAAGCTAAAAAGCTCGACAGACAGCCAGGTATCGAGGAGGTGTTGAGGAGCTGTCGAGCTAGCTTTAAAAGTAGTTTTTCCAGAAGAGAAAAACATAGACATGAATGCAATTAGACATGCAACTCAACCAATGATCCAATCAACATTTTGAACTCTTAAAATCATCTCTCAACAACAATTTTAAGCACATGGATCCCAAACACACACACACACACACACAACAAGTCTTACCAATTTATATTTCAAAAATAAGTCAAGACAGTTTAGTGAGCATATATTAGCACATGTAAACTTATGATGGCCAAATCACATTGTACCTGCACATGTATCAAGAATAGCAAAGAATATTGCGTGTTGTGTGTAAAAAACATCGCAAGATTGCAAATGTGTATACATGTTATGACGATTTGAGATATGAGAACACTTTAACTCAATCACAATCATAACTATTTGATGGGGACTATCACCTTTGAGGTACATCCTATAACTCCCACATCTCCTTAAAAACACACTTGCAATCATATTTAAAAGCAATTTTTTATCTTTTTGACTTTTAATTTTTCTTTGCACATTTTTCTTTTAAGCAAATCATGCATAGGCATATATAAGAAAGAAAAGAAATACCTAATGATGTTAAGCTTTTAACATTGCACTTTTGCTATGCCGAAGCATACAGATGTCATTTCATGATTAGCGGGTAACAGTGGTGAGATAATTATGTATGCCTTTCTCTTAGGATTTTCTAGTCCTACCTGTCAAAAAGAGTGATATGAGCGTTAAGTATAAGAGATCACTTAATCTTACTCATCACAAACACGAGCCACAAAGCTCACTTGCTTTGTTGTGCATAGATAAGCTCATCTAAGCTACAAAAGATACAAAATTTAAAAAACTTTGTTTCAATGGCCATCCAAGGTACACAAGTACAAAACACACTGTTTTTGTATTTTTCAATTTTTCAATTTTTTTTTGTATTTTATTTTATTTTGAAAACAAAACAAAATAAAAAAAAACTGAAAAATAAACAAACAAAAACATGTTAAGCAAGGAAAAGCAACAAAACTAGACTGACTCAAAACTTAAAGACACACAAGTTATGCAAAAACAAAAATACGACGAGAGAGAAGAAAGTGATAGAATCACTTAGAACCCTTTTCCTTCCAAACTTTGGAAGAACCTATCCTCTGATTAAATCCTTGAACCGGCAGTGCGGGGAAAGAATTAAAACCGTTCAAGTTAGAAAGAAACATAAGGGCTTTGAGAAGATCTCCAAGAGGAGCAAGAGAGGATTGAAGCTAATTTTAGCTTCCAGATGTTATCATGCCGTTGCTCTGTTGAGTGGAAAACCACTTATAGCAATTTGGTCGAGGGTGACCGACAATACCACATTGATGACAGAGATGCTGCTTCTTCTGTTTAGGATTTTGAGAGTTAGCCTTCTTAGTCCTAGGGTTTTTAACATCTTTCTTATCCTATTTAGGAGGTGCTCATAAAATAGACTTACCCTTGTCTAAGTTCTCACTAGCTAATTCATTTTTAATAATGTTGTTCTCAATTTCACCATTATTTGCAGGAGGAACAAAAACAGTAGTGCTAGTAGAAGCAATATTAGATGAATAAAAACCATACCCCAAACCTGTTCGATCTGAAGTAGATTTTTGAATGATGAGCATCTCGTTAAGCTTTGCACTTGAAGTCCTCTCCAATTGAGCTCTAACTTGAAACAGCTCTGCTTTAAGCTTCTTGGTCTTTTCAGCCAAGAAATTTTTCTCAAACCTCAGTGCTCTAATAGTCTGATTTGCTTCATCAACCTTTGTGGAAAGCTCTTCACGATTAAGTTCCACACCACTGAGCTTCTTGGTGACCAGCCTATAGAGTTTCTCGTGTTTCTCAGAAAGCTTGTACAGTTTCTCATAGGCTGTATGGATGTCATCTTGATTATCCATCTTCTCAAACTTGGATTCCACCAATTCTTCTTCTTCATCCACATCTTCAACAATCCCCTCAGTAGGATTAACAGTGGCAATAAAGGCATTCAGGATTCCGTCATCCTCATTGTCGGAATCATCCTCAGGCTCAGTATCACTCAAAGTAGCAGTAAGTGCCTTACTCTTCCCAATGCTCTTGAGATATATGGGACACTCTTGCTTCATATGACCGAAGCCTTGGCACCTAAAGCACTTAGGTCCTGCGGGAATAGTGTATTGACCGCCATCCCTAGCATCCTTCTTCCCTTTATCTTGGCTCTTGAACTGAGAGGAACTAGATTACCTACAGTCCTTGTCCAAGCCCTTACCATTTGCATTCTTCATGAACTTCTTAACTTGTCTTGTAATATAGGACTTCATCTTAGAATCCTCATCATCTGAAGACTCATCAGTTTCACTACTCTTGGCCTTCAATGCCATGCTCTTGCCCTTACCCGACTTGCCAATTCTTGTTAACCCTAGCTCGTAGGTTTGTAGATTTCTAACTAGCTCTGTTAGAGGAATCTTATCAATATCCTTTGATTCCTCTATCGCCGTGATCTTGGCATAGAATCTCTCGAGTAGAGATCTGAGCACATTTCTCACAATCTTGGGTTCAGGAATGGTTTCCCCAAGATTAAAGGCTGAGTTCACTATGTCCTTAAGCTTGGCATAGAACTCATCAAACGACTCATCCTCCTCCATCTTTATTTCTTCAAAGCTTGTAGTGAGCCTCTGAAGTTTTGAATCCTTGATAGCCTTTGCTCCCTCATAGGTTGTCTGGAGGATGGTCCATGTCCTTAGCAGTTTCAGTGCAGAATATCTTCTTGAACTCCTCATTGGTGACTGCACTAAATAAAGCATTCAATGCTCTGCTATTGAAGTTTGCCGCCTTGATCTTTGCATCATCCCAATCGGCCAGCGCTTCGTTCGGTTTGGTCCAGCTAATCTTTACAGCTTGCCACACCTTCTCATCTAAAGACTGCAAGAAAGCTCTCATGCGTACTTTCCAGTATGCATAGTTAGTGCCACCAAATAAAGGAGGTATAATTAATGACTGTCCTTTATCCATGACAATTAGGGGTCAATGGATCAACACAACAAAGATTAACCTAATTAGAGTGTGCCTGCTCTGATACCACTTGATAGGCCAAAAACGTATTGACCCCTTATGATTCAATTACATGCAAACGCGTGGTAGCACAAACAAATTACCAATTAACTAAATATGCAGCGAAAAATAAAAGACACGGTGATTTGTTTACGAATGGGGAAAACCTATACGGCAAAAACCCCACTAGCTGATTTTAAGGTAACCACTCCCGAAATTCCACTATTATCACAACAAGCGGTTATAAGTAAAGGAATTCCAGTACCTTATACCAACCTACAATTGAACCCTTACCCAAATACACAATTGGACTTATTCTGTAGTGACAATTTCTCCCTTTTGATGCACAGCTCCCAAGTACGTGACTAACCAACTGCGTGGATCACAGTACGCGACTTCAACCACCAATTAGAGAAGTTGTTGGCTGCAAAGTTCTTCAGTTCATCACACGATGAAGATCCAGAAGATGCTTGGTCACAAAATCCTACGGTGCACATACACAGCAACTTCTTCACAAGAGATGAACTAGGGCAAAACTTTGTTTTCGGTCACAATTTGCTTGAACAGACTTCGCTCAATGCTTGTGCAACTTGTGAACACTCTGACGGCCTTTAAAACAATCCTTTTATATGTCTAGGCTTAGGAGAAATGAAAGCCCAAAGACACAATCACGGATCCCAAGGAAATCATATCAGAATTCTGAAATTCTTAAACCTCGACAGATAGGAGCTGTCGAACAGCTGTCGAATAGGTGTCAAGCACACGGGGCTTGAGATAGCTTACTGAAGCTCGATAGATGCAACTGTCAAGCTTTAATGAACTTGCACCTTCAGCTTTGTCTCTTGGACAGACTTGAATGGCTTCAACACTTGATCTTGAAATAAGGTTTCTTGAAGTATTAAAACACCTAGATGTACCTAAATATAAGTAAAGTGCGTTTTGTCAAAAGATTAGCCAATTAAACAAAATATTGACATATGTTCTTAACAAGTGAAACACATATGTCCTAACACAACCCACTACAGAATAACTTCACATCCACTAAACCACTACTAAAATTCAAATTTGCTACAATCACTCCTATTAAAATGCGGCAACCAACTCTCTTCTTCTTCTTCTTCTTTTCTTTACTTTTTATTTTAAAAAAATCTCTATTGCAAGATTTCGTTTTTCCTACTTTTTTTTTTCAGGAAAAAAACCCTTATTCTTGTCCCTCTTTTTTTTTTTTTTTTTTATTATCCTTATTCCATCATTAAAAAAAAAAATTTACAAGATCTTTTTTTTTCCTCTCCATCACGTTAAATTGTTTTTTTTTTTTTAAAAAAAAACCTTACTTTCTCTTTCCATTATCCTTATCCCCCCCCCCCCAAAAAAAAAAAAAAAAAAAATCCTACTCCATGTCCAAAACCAAAACCAAAACCACCCTCCCTACTTACACAATCAATTTCAATTTCCTCAAGCACCGTATTTTGCTATTGAAATTTTAATAAAATTCTTTTTATTAAAAGAATAATAAATAAAAACATTAACAATTATTATTATCCCTATTTCTCTCACCTTCAAATTAGGACTCAAGTTTTTAGCTTCAAAATCCTTGATTTAAGATAAACTTATCTCCCACTCCTACAATTCAAACTAAACAGTTTTAGTTCAAATAGTTCCCACGTTCACTGCTTCAAAATCTTTAATAAAAAAAAAATATCTCTTCTTCTATATCTTATTCTCATTATATAAGCACACACTATCTCTCTCTCTCTCTCTCTCTCTCTCTCTCTCTCTCTCTCTCTCTATATATATATATATATATATATACTAGTTAGTCGAAGGCCCGTGGGTGGCACGGTTTTATGTTAAAACTTGTAAAATATATATAATTATTATAACCAAATAAGTAATTATTATAATGAAATGAATAAATTGCATTGGTATAACAACCATCAAATATAAACTGATAGCACCTTAATACAAAATTATCTTCTAAGAGCATCTCCAATAGGTTTTGCCATTTCATTCTATTTTAACATTCTAAAAATATAATTTATTAATTATACTATACTATTTTACAATACACCTAACATTCCAAAACTCTATCATTTTACCATTTTATTAAAATATTATTTTTTAATCTTTCTTTATTATTTCTTTCCAACATCCTGCCAATCAGAACCACCAAAAACCACATCTTGCAAATCAGAACCACTAACCAAAAAAAAAAAAAAAAAAAAAAAACCACATCTAGTGGGTAGCAACCAACCCCAGCAACCTGCAACTAAACCCGACAAAGAAGAGTCTTTGCCACCAACCCTAGCAACCTGCAACTAGCCACTGCCAGCCACTACCACCAGTGGCAAAAAAACCCACAAAACCTCACCTGAGACCTACTTGAAACCCACAGCCACACCCATCTGCAACCCACAAAACCCACGGCCATACCACTTAAGACCCACCCACCATACCAAAACCCAGCAAGCCACAAATCACAAAACTGACAATCCGATCTCACCTCATAAATCATAAAAGTGGCAACCCAAACCCCACGAATCTGATCTCACTGCCAATGCCCACGAATCCGATCTCCACGTTGATGCTTATGAATCCAATCTCACCTCAACGCCGATGCCCACAATCCAATTTCAGCGGCTTGGTGATTCGGAGAGAAAGAGAGAAGCTTGACAATGGTGCGAGAGAGGGGATGAGAGAGAAAATACCCGATCTGTAGAGAGAGAGAGGGGCTTGAACATATTAAAATATACTATTTTTTTTGGCATAGTGCTACAATGCCATCTTACATGTAAGATGGTATTGTAGCACTATGCCAAAAAAATTTACACTTTCCCACTTTTGACATTCCAGCTGCTAAGTCCAAGTGTTGCTCAATGCTAAATTTTGTGGACATTTGGCATATCCATGTCCCATTATGGATGCTCTAACATACCAATTGTGCTATAATATCATTTGTAGTTACACGTATCAAACTATTAGCGAAAGCTCTAAAATGTGTTAAAACACAAGAACTATTTAGACCCCCAAATTAAAGATTACGGTTCGGTTGATTTTACTCTTACTTAAACTAAGTGTAGAAAAGATTAAATGCGAGTAAACAAAAAATAAATTACTCTAAGCCATATTCATCAAAACACAGCAGTAAAATGAAAGTTAAAAGAGTAGGGAAGAAGAATGCAAATACAAGATAACACGCCAATGTGTTATCAAAGAGGAAACCGAAGTACTCGGCGTAAAACCTCTCCGTCGCCTGCCAAGCGGTAAATCAATCCACTAGACAATCAGTTGGGATACATGAATAGCAAGAGACCCTCCAAGCCTAACCTACCCGATGCACCTAAGCTTTCCAAGATCATACTGTAACAAGGCTTCTCAGAACCATGTCTTCTCTAACTCTCCGAATCTCGCAATGCGCCCGATTGCATTTGCCAAAGCTTGGCTTCTTCCAATGCTTTCTAGCAGCACCAAAACCTCACTTGACACTCAGTATGGGTGTGGTAAGTGTTTGGGCTAGCAAACTCTCAAGGATATGGAAATGGAGAGGTAGGAGTTGAGGATAAATCATAATGGATTATGTAGAGAAATGTGGGTATAACAATCTCTAACTCTCAAGGGTTATGGCTAGGGTTTTCTCTCAAAAGCACTCCTCAACATATGTGGGTAATGGAGGTATATATTGTGTGGACAGAGATTGGGTGTATCAGATAGGACAAATTGGCAAAATAGAATATTTCGCGAGTATCTCGTAGGAAGGCCTCACCAGCGAGACACTCGCGAAATCCAGCTGTCACCATCCTGTCCTAACTCTTCGCATTCTAGTCATGTGCTGAGCACATGCTTCACTTCGCAGGAAGGATACCCGTGAGCTACTCGTGAAAACTTCTTTGTCTTCAATATACCTTGAGTCTTCACACGCTCTCTTACACATAACCTTTACAATAAAATCCCACAAGAAATATAGGGTGCATAAGATTGAACATAATTACAATCAAATTTGGCACGGAATTAAAGCCAACACAAAATAGTTGTAAATCACAACTTTACAATCTCCCCCTTTGGCTATTCCGTGACAAAACACCTAAAACAGACTCTAGACTTAAACGTGAGTTTAGAAACTGTGGCAAAACTCACTCACACCTAATCTAGAAGCTGTGAAGCACTTGCATGTATATACCTGTGACCTGAAACACTTGCACACAAACAAAACTTTCATTAAGCTTATGACAAGTTGAATACATGGTATATAAAAAAGCAAGTAAAGTGCGATCCAGGTAATAAACACTATAAAATAGTTAAGCATATCTTGATCATAGAAGAACAGTCATTAAAGAATGACTACAATGATCATTTAGATAGTAAATGATCATTCAGACACGCAATGCAATTGAGACCAATCACAAGGATTAATTGCGTGTCCAACACACAACCAATGCGAAATACTAGAAGTATTTGCATCAAGGATAAAAGATCCAACAATGGTACAAGTGTGTAGTGCTCAAGATAATTTAGCAACATCTAAAAGTACTAAAAGGATGTTAAAAAGCAATGAAATAAACAAAATACTGAATATTGAACAGAAAATAAAACCAATGTAAAAACTAATAAAGTTTAAAAACAACTAATAAAGTTTAAATACTGAATGACTACAATGATCATTTAGATAGTAAATGATCATCTAGACACGCAATGCAATTGAGACCAATCACAAGGATCAATTGCATGTCCAACACACAACCAATGTGAAATACTAGAAGTATTTGCATCAAGGATAAAAGATCCAACAAGGGTACAAGTGTGTAGTGCTCAAGATAATTTAGCAACATCTAGAAGTACTAAAAGGATGCTACAAAGCAATGAAATAAACAGAATACTAAATATTAAACAGAAAATAAAACCAATGTAAAAACTAATAAAGTTTAAAAACAACTAAAAACCGCTAAACCACCAACAATAAGCCAATATCTATGTTCTGCTTCCCCTTAACTATGCATTCTCCCCCTCAAAAGTTTCTCCCTCTTTTTGACCAGAATGGCCAAATAGGCTAGAACTGATCTGACTCGGAATCGGATCCTTACGCCATTGACATGTCCTCAAGCTGTGAAGATAGGGCAGTGATTTGTCCTTGGATGTATGCAAACTGGTCGGAGGTATGCTGCACATGAGATTCGAGCATGTCATACATCTGCTCTACCCTTGCAATGAGGCGATCAAGACGATCGGGTCCCCGTGCTTATGCTTGAGAGAATGGTTGAGCAGAACTCTCTGGTGCTGAGGTGAATCTGTCAATCTCATCTTCAGTATCTCCACCCTCTTCCTCAACATTATCCCTTGGTATTTGAGAAACATCGATTTTGTGTCCGGTGATGTGGGCTTTGCTTTTGGTCACTATGTTAACACTAATGTGATAATCTCTTGGTACTATGGTGAGACTGCTTGGAATTTTGAGTCTAGTCTTCGCAATGAGACCCATGATGAGAGTGGGGAAAGGCATTATTGTTCAAGTGTTCCTTTTGGTGATGCTCTTGGTCAGATGATGGAAAATGTGTCCACATATGTCGATCTCTTCATATGTGTAGAGATTGTATAGGAAAATGGTTCTTGGTGCGGACGATGAGGCCAGGTTCGTCACCAGGTATAGATTGTGGATCATTACATACGCCAATGTCCTCATCTCTGCTTCAAAAGGGATACTGTTCATTGATTTCTTGTTGAGAGAGCCGCCAAGGAGCGCTGTCATTGGCTCCAGAGAGTCCAATCTGTCATCATACTGTATGGAGATTGGCTGAGAGGGTGGACGCACTTCTAAGAATTCTTGGATGGAGTCCCTTGTGATAACAAACTCCTTGTGTCACACCCAGCAGTTAATGTGATCTCCATCCACAATGGCATTGGCGAGGGATTCTGTTATGATTTCCTCATAAACATTGCCACTTGGATTCAGCAGCTTCATCCACGTTCTATCCTTAAACACTTTAGGTATGGACGTGTTCTCAAGAGTATCCAATCGAATAACCTTTTCCATAATGATTGTTGCTCGTTTGTAGCAGTCGTTATAAGCCATGTCTGCCTTAATGGACTTGAAGTTATCGGAGTTCGTGCGAGGACGCTTGGAGGATTTCTTGGAAGCTAAGTGTTTGGTGGGAGACATCTGCACAAGTAAAAACACAACAGAAAAACCAAGTGCAAAAACACAAACACGAATACAAACTTGATTAGTGTCAAGTTAGTCCATAAACATAAGCACAAAGTCCTAAAAGAACATAAACAAAGTCACACAATCATGTAAACAAAGCTAAACATATAAGCAACATATATTTAGCATTAGTGATATGCAAAAACATGATAAGTGTGCAAGTGTGTGCATCAAGCACATGAGGTGTGCCTATGTGATGCATGTGCAAGGCATGGCAAGGCACATTTGGGTCAAAGTATGTAAAACACACAACCAATGATTAAAACATGATAAAAAAGTCCAATCATGGTAATCCCCAAAGTTTGATACTCATAGGAGTCCAAACAACACAAAAATGCCATTTGAGCATTTTGTTAAACACTTGATATGCACCAATACAACTAACATGTGGGCAATGCATGGACATTAATGAAAAATGCCTAAATACATGTTAAAATTGCCACACAGGGCTAACACAAACACAAACAAACTAAATGGGACTGAGCCCAATCTAGAATTGAAAAAAAAATTCACAAAAATTAGAGTTCCCATCCCTTTTTCGAAAATCCCCAATTCAAGTAAAACCCTAGAATTTTTCTGCATAATTTAAGGAATTAAAGAGAAAAGATGTTAAAAACATACCTTAGAAATGATTTTGAAGTGATTGAACTTGAAACTTGTTGGGGTTTTGAGTGAAAATCAATTTTGGGTTGGTTTAGGCTTAAGGGAGGCAAAATGAAGGGAATAGTGAATATTTGAAAAAAAAACTGTCAACATTTGCCCTATAAAAATGAAAACACGCATTTTTTGCGAGTTACATACTCGCGAAGTTACTCGCGAAAAACACTTCTGAAGCACAAAAATTTTCGCAGGAAGTCTTTAGTCTCGAGATAGTCGCAAAAGTTTCTGTCTAAATTTTGTGTTCTCACTATTTTGCCTTAATTCATTTTCGCGAGAAGAGCCTAGTCGCAAGCTTCTTGCGAAAATCCCTCTAAAGAAGTTTTTGAAGAAAGACATTGAAAATGCAATTTACACAAAAAATTAAAACACAAAAGTGTAAAAACACTTTCAAAAACATGAAAAATACTCAAAAATATTTTTGGGTTTGATCGATAAGCAATTGAGCATACACATCACATTTGATTATGTACAATCACACAAATGAAATAAGCATTCATTGAACAAAAGTCTTGTGTGTGAGTATCAAATATGGAATAGTCCTTAGTTTAGAGTGAAGCTTCAATGATCAATTCAATCAAGTCATACACAACTGGTACTAGGTCAAGTGGTTTATCTCAATTATAGAAATGAACATATATGACCTTCTACAAGAAAATGATTACAAAATCTTTGAAGCTTTTCATTTGGCTTCTTTACAAATCATAACAATTGATCATTTTTTGACCAATACATCTCATTTTAAGATCAATGCCAGAAATTTTTGATATTTCACTTTTGAGAATAAGTCTTTGGCTTTTTGGGCATCATACATTTCAATACAAGTTGCTTTCCTTTTTTTCTAGTCAAATACTAGTATGTGCGACGGCTTTTATAACTCATTATCTCTCTATACTTTGAGATTTACATTTGTTGAGCTCTTTAAGCAAAAACATAAAAAACAATGAGAAGATATATAGGCACAAGTCTATGCTTGTATCGAAACCAACAAACTATTGACCAATCATTCATGAAAAGCTTGAAGATCGATTTATAACAATCATACATACATTTCAAGATTTTTCCCACAAAAATAGATATGCATACAGAACAAGCTAAGCTCGTAAATGCACTACACCATTAGTACGAAGGTACTAGGCCAAACTCATATGTGATATACACATCACAAGCGATCAAACTTTTTAAAGATTTTTCAATTTTTATGGGTTTTTGAATTTTTCAATGCACTCAAAAACTGAACATGTAAAGTAAGATCAACAAAACAACAAGAACAAAAAAACTTGAAAAGAAAAACATCATCTAATTGAACATGTAAGCCTATAAAGCAAATATGCAACATTGAACAAAATGAGGTCACACACGAGATAGAGTTCAAGGAATGATACCGACACCAATGGTCTTACGCAAAGACTCAAACCTCAGACCATCAAGAGGTTTAGTAAATATGTCCGCCTTCTGGTTGTCAGTGTTGATAAACTCTAAACACACAATCTTTTCCTCCACCAAGTCTCGAATGAAGTGGTACCGGATCTCAATATGCTTCAATTTCAAGTGTTGAATCGGATTTTTTGACAAGTTTATGGCACTTGTGTTATCACAAAACACACACATAGTGTCTTGAGTGATTCCATAGTCATGTAAGAGCTTCTTCATCCATAATAGTTGTGCACAACAACTCCCCGCTGCAATGTATTTAGCTTCAGCCATTGATAGAGAGACTGAATTTTGATTTTTGCTCATCCACGACACCAAGTTATTTCCAAGATAGAAACAACTGCCTGAAGTGCTCTTCCTATCGTCAATGCACCTGGCCCAGTCAGCATCTAAATATCCAGCCAAGCACTCATTTGAGTCTCTTGAACACTAAATTCCATAGTCAGATGTGCCATTGATATAATGAATAATACGTTTGACTGCAGTCAAGTGGGATTCTTTGGGAGCTGCTTGAAGTCATGCACATACCCTAACACTGAAAACGATGTCTGGTCTACTTGCAGTGAGGTAGAGAAGACCACCAATCATGCTTCGATAGAGTGTTGGGTCTACGTCCACACTAGCTACATCAAGGCTTAGTTTTATCGAAGAACTCATAGGAGTGGAAGTACGTTTCTTAGAGTCTAGACCGAATCTCTTGACAAGATTTTTTGCATATTTCTCTTGAGAAATAAATATCTCATCTTTCTGTTTTTTCACTTGAAGCCCCAGGAAGTAGTTTAACTCCCCCACCATGCTCATCTCAAACTCCCTTTTCATTTCTTTTGAAAATTCATGAGCTAGGTGATCGATTGTGGATCCAAAGACAATGTCATTCACATATATTTGAGTAACAAGGAGAGGTTTCTCATATCTTTTAACAAACAGTGTTCGATCAGCTTGACCTCTCTTGAAACCATGATCCAATAGGTATGTGGTGAGGTGATCATACCAAGCTCTTGGTGCTTGCTTCAGCCCATATAATGCCTTCTTCAGCCTTAGCACATGATCTGGAAAGTGAGGGTCTTGAAACCCTTTTGGTTGCTCAACAAACACTTCTTCGTTTAGAAACCCGTTCAAGAAAGCATTCTTTACATCCATTTGGTATAACTTGAAGTTCATATTACACGCTATGGAAAGAAGAATTCAGATTGACTCTAGTCTTTCTATTAGAGCAAATGACTCATCAAAGTCTATGCCTTCAACTTGAGTATATCCTTGAGCCACCAGTCTAGACTTCTTTCGGACAACTTCACCATCTTTATCGGTCTTGTTCTTGAAGATCCATTTGGTGCCGATTACATGTGTATCCTTGGGCCTAGGTACCAAATCTTATACATCATTTCTAACAAATTGATGCAACTCTTGGTGTATGGATTCTACCCAATTCTCATCTTTCAAAACTTCCTCCACTTTCTTAGGTTTAAATTGAGCAAGATAACAGTTGTACGTCACATGATTTACACTATAGCCTAGTCCTTTTCTCAAATGAAGGCCCTCATCTAAATCACCAATGATATTGCTAGAGGGATGATTGAGAATTGCTCTTGATAATGGTTTCTTGGAAGTGGAAGGTTCCCCATCATGAGAGATTGGAGGTTGAACTTCCGGAGGAGTGAGTGGGCTTGAAGATCCTTGTGTTGATCTATTCTCCCTTCTTAATATAGGAGGTGTAGACTCCTTTTCAGGTGATTCTTTCTCAGCATCATCACCTTGAGACATGTTGTCATCACCCTCATTCTTCTTAAGATTTGGTCCTTCCCCATTATCATTAATATCCTTTTCTGAGATGGTGTCATCTATGACCACATTTATCGATTCCATCACTGTCTTAGTGCGTTTATTATACACTTTATATGCTCAGCTATTTGTGGAGTATCCTAGGAATATCCCTTCATCACTCTTAGCATTAAATTTGCCAAGATTCTCCCTATCATTAAGAATATAGCATTTGCTTCCAAATATTCGGAAATATTTCACCTTCGGCTTTTTTTCCCTCCAAATTTCATACGATGTCTTCTTTGTACCTGCTCAAAAGAATCCTATTCCCAATGTGACACGAAGTATTCACCGCTTCAGCCCAAAATTTCTGTGGAATGTTTCTGTTGAGTAACATTACTCTTGCCATCTCTTGGATCACCCGGTTCTTTCTTTCAACCACCTCATTTTGTTGTGAAGTCTTTGGAACTGAAAATTCCTTCTTAATACCGTGCTCATTGCAAAATGCTTCAAATTTTGCATTTTCAAACTCCTTCTCATGATCACTTCTGATTTTAACTATGGGAACTCCCTTTTTCATTTTGTAGCCTCTTGCATCACCTTTCCATCTTGATGCATGCTTCTTACTTCTCTCTAAGAAATTCCACCCAAGAGTACCTTGAGAAATCGTCAACTACCACCATAATATAGCACTCTCCACCCATGCTTTCTGTTCTCGTTAGACCTATTAGATCCACATGAAGTAACTCCAAAGAGAGAGAAGTAGCAACTACATTTACTTTAGGATGGGTTGACTTTGTTTGTTTTCCCAATTGACATGGACCACAAACATTCTTCTCAATCTTTCCAAACTTTGGCAAACCAACCACTGCTTCAAGCTTTGAGACCTTTGCCACTTATTTGTAATTTGCATGCCCAAATCGTTGATGCCATAACTCCAAAGGTTCACTCGAGCACTTAGACATGCTGTGCTTGGTTTGGGAATAACACCATAGCAATTGTCGGTGGTCCTAAGTCCCTTTAATACTTGAACACCTTCTTCATTTAGGATTAGGCATCCTTTCTTTGAAAATTGAACTAAGAAGTCTTCATCGCATATTTGAGTGATACTCAGCAAGTTCACTTTTAATCCTTTAATGTACAAAACTGTTGGGGTTTGTGCCCTAAAATCCAATTTATTGGCATGTCGTAAATAATTAAATTGTTTAATTAAATGGGACTATTTATAAATGAACTAATGAGACATTATCTTAGTCCATGAGATGCATCGTATGTGATTTATGTGAGAAGTCACAGAAGATATAAATTACAAGTTCTTGTAAACTCAGAATTTTAGTTCGTAGTCGGTGATGAAATTGGGCATTTCATCTGCGAAGACTATAACATATCAACTAAGATGATTTGTATTGATCATGGAAGTGGAGACTTCTAATTAATATGTTGATATGTTTTAAGAGTCAAGACATATTGAACTGGACCGCTGTGAGACTTATTATTCTTCTAACGACTGTTAAATGAATAATAAATCTCACGACTTCAATTTACATCAACTTTAAATCCTGAGAGAATAATGAACCTGATCATTAGGTGTAGGTTGTTTTGATATATCAGGAGTGAGATCTATAAGTCATAATCAAAACCTCAGTATGTTGGGCAGCCGCATTTAGTGTTGATAGAACATATATTTTCAAGATGGAATTCATAATCTCTTAACGGAGATATAAAATATTCCCTTGAGATAAATTTAATGGGTTTGGTTATTCAGAGTGTTGGGTCAAACCGCTTTAGTAAGGAGTTACTAAAGTATATATTTATGGAATTGGATTTCATACATATATTATGAATAACATAAATGATTAAACTGGGTACTCAAGGATTAAGATGTAGTAATCTTCAAAGTGACAGTTTATATTCATGACTTTGTATTACTACGAATATTTTAATGAAGGAGTTGCATGTATAATAAAGTCTTGGGATATAATTTATTAATAAGGCCTAGAGTGCAATTATATGCATATAGTAGTATTGAATATAATTAATGGTAACTTTGGACTTGTTAAGAGTTGATAGAAAAGCCTAAGGCCCATTGAAGCCAGAGTCTTATTTGTTCCTTTTGGTCCCACTCCAAGCCACACACTAAAGCCCAATTGGAAGACCCAAAAGGCTAGCCCAATTAGATAATTAGTTATATATAAGGAGAGAAACATACAAAATTTCATAAGTTCTTTTCAAAAAAATTTTCTAAGTGGTTTTCTTTATGATCACATGAGATTATAAAAATGGTTTGTGTGTGAGTGTTGGACACTCTCTTATTCTCTCTTTGGAAACTGTTTGAGAGAACACACTTCTTGGGCATTAAGTGAAATTGGAGTGAAGATTAAAAGTGTTTCCAAGAACTTCTGATCTTTGTTTTGAAATTCACCACACCAAAGTACACTCTCTTGTTCTTTAATTCTGAAATTTACATAGTACATGTTATCAATTGTGAATAAAGTAGATCTGTTAATTTTCCGCTGCATATGTTCTGTATGTGATACAAACATGTATTTTTCCAACAAAAACATCAGTCAATAAGGGAAGTCCCGGAATATCAACGGTTCCCTTTCCAAGAACTTATGAGTGGCAACCATCTCTAAATGTTATAAAGTCGTCTTCCTTCTCCTTAAGAGTTTTGAACAAAGATTTATCTCCGGTCATATGCCTTGAACAACTGTTGTCAAGATACCACAAGCATAAATTAAACACTTTCAATGCGGTATGAACAAAAAGACAAGCATGAGATAGGCATTCTTAACCATCAAAACAAGACTCATCTTTCTTTACTTCATTCATAGATAAGTGAAGCTTTCTTTTCAAACAATCAAGTTTATCACACAAATGTCTATTCCTTCTCTTATATTTATCAATTAGGGAATTCAACTCACACAAGCTATTATGAATATCATGATTCCTATGTACTAAGGATTTCAGCATGTGTATAAAAATTCTAGCATGTTTCTCTGATTTGAATAAATCTAAAAGCTGATTACTAGGACAATCTCCAAATATGCTCATAGAGTCATTATCACAAACACCTTTACTAAGCTTCATGTTGGCCTTTGCCATAGCACTATCCATAGTAAGCCAAAGGGTTTAGGATCACACTTAGGTAATAAAACCACAACAAGTGTACCTATTCTGATACCAATTGAAAGCTCAAAATTATGTTAAAAAATAAGAGTTGTTTAGACCCCCCAAATTAAAGATTACGGTTTGGTTGATTATACTCTTACTTAAACTAAGTGCAGAAAAGAGTAAATGCGAGTGAACAAACAATAAAACTACTCTAAGCCATATTCATCAAAACAAAGTAGTAAAATGAAAGCTAAAATAGTAGGGAAGAAGAACGCAAACACAAGATAACACGCCGATGTGTTATCGAAGAGGAAACCGAAGTACTCGGCGTAAAACCTCTCCGCCGCCCTTCAAACAGTAAATCTGATAGGCCAAGAATGTATTGACCCCTTATAATGGATTAACCAATTAATTAGTCAAGTGAATTAATTGGGTTCAATTACATGCAATGAGCGAGGTAGCACAAACAAATCATCAAATAACTAAATATGCAACTGAAATTAAATGACATGGTGATTTGTTTACGAATGAGGAAAACCTACACGGCAAAAACCCCACCAGGTGATTTTAAGGTCACCACTCCCGAGATTCTACTATTATCAAAACAAGCAGTTATAAGTAAAAGAATCCTAATACCTTATACCAACCTACAGTTGAACCCTTACCCCAATACCTAATTAGATTTGTTCTGTAGTGACAATCTTTTCTTTTCAATGCACGGCTCCCAGTACGTAACTAACCAATTGCACGGATCCTAATACGCGACTTGATTCACCAACTAGAGAAAGATGTTGGCTGCAAAGTTCTTCTGTTCTTCAACACATAAAGCTCACGAAGTTGCTTAGTCACAAAACCCTACAGTGTACAAACACAGCAACTTCTTCAAGAACTAAGGCAAACTAGGTTTCCAGTCACACTTGAGGAATTATGCTCTTGTGCAATTGTGCTCTTGGCTGTGCAACCAGATACGGCCCTTAAAATAATCCTTATATATATTTAGGGTTGTGAGAAAAGAAAGTCCAAACACATAATCACGGATTGGATGAAAATTAGTCCAGAAAAACTGAGTTTCATAAACCTCAACGGATAACTTAGTTGTCGAGCAGCTGCCGAGCCTCGGGCTAAACAGCTCTCTTTAAATCTCAATAGATGCTAGCTATCGAGCTAGCTGTCAAGCTTTAATGAGCAGCACTTTCAGACTTGATTCTTGGACAAACTTGCATTGCTTTAACACTTGATCTTGAAACAAGATTTCTTGAAGTATTAAACACATCCTAGATCTACCCAAATATAAGTAAAATATGTTTTGTCAAAGGATTAGCCAATTATATAAAATAGTGACATATGTTCCTAACATGTAAAACACATATGTCCTAACAAAATTGATGCACTAGACAATCAGTTGAGATACATAAATAGCAAGAGACCCTCCAAACCTAATCTACCCGATGCACCTAAGCCCTCTAAGCTCCTACTCCAACAAGGCTTCTCAGAACTATGTCTTGTTTAGCTCTCCGGATCCCGCAATGCGCCCGGTTGCATCCGCCAAAGCTTGGCTTCTTCCAATGCTTCCCAGCAGGACCAAAACCTCACTTGACACTTAGTATGGGTATAACAATCTCTAACTCTCAAAGGTTGTGGCTAGGGTTTTCTCTTAGAAGTATTCCTCAGCATATGTGGGTAATACGGGTATTATAGTGTGGGTAGAGATAAGGTGTATCAGATAGGAAAAATTAGCAAAACAGAATGTTTCGTAGATATCTCGTAGGAAGACCTTGCCCGCGAGACACTCGCGAAAACTAGCTGTCACCATCTTGTCCTGACTCTTCGCATTCCAGTTATATGCAGAGCATATGCTTCACTTCGCGGGAAGGATACCCGCAAGCTACCCGTGAAAACTTCTTTGTCTTCAATATGCCTTGAGTCTTCACACTCTCTCTCACACACAACCCTTACAATAAAATCCCACAAGAAATACAAGGTACATAAGATTGAACATAATTACAATCAAATTTGACACGGAACTAAAGCTAACACAAAATAGTTGTAAATCACAACTTTACAATTAGCATATCAATTTTATATCTAATGAATCTACAATATAAGTGATTTGCAATATTGTTAACAATAATATTAATGATTAAAATCTTTAGACAAAGTAACATAAAATTGGCCACTTTTTAAAGATAGAACTATTCGAGGAATAAAACCTTTGTTCTAATTTAAAAAAAAAATTGCAAAGTTCTACATATAGATTACAAACCTTTCTTAGGATGCTTGAAATCTTTTTTGACAAACCTAAAAAATAAACAAAGTTAAAAAAAAAACAAAGTACTATATAGATTGCAAAATTGTATGTAAGTTTAATAGTCTATGATTGGAATTTACTACGACATTTACATATATATTGGACAACAAAATAATTAAATTGGATCAAACCATTAACATATGAATTAGATCAAACATAAGGAAATTACCCCCTCAAAAAAAAAAAAAAAAAAACATAAGGAAATTAGCTTAAACAAAAGGCAAATACATGTGCACTTAGAAGTTCAATGAAAAATTCCCGAGATGGTTTTTCATTTAAAAATTGCGGCTGATAAAAAAGAAGTAGATAGAGAGAAAGAAATTCACCTATTGGTACAGCAAAGTCGTCATTCTTTGGAACTTAATTCCAGTCGGTGGAATTAAAGTCTTCTTTTATAGGGCTGGTCAAGGAATTTAATTCCTAAATGTGTAGTTAAGATTAGTGTCTCTAGGAAAAGAGTTTATTAGAAGGAGGATATAGGGTGTTGCAAGTTACTTGTTGTACTTATGGAATTAAACCAAACTACTTAATGATAAAAATGAATTAGAGTCCTAGTAGTATAATATTTCTTTTTAGTTCTTTAAAAATTTAAAAATTTAATAAAATTTCTGTAATTTGGTGAAATCACGTGGTGCAACTACGGCGTCTAAGCCCAATTTTTATTATATATAATATGATATGATATGATATGATTTCACATCTCTTTTCAGGTTCTTTTCATAGATTTCAGGATTTCATCAATTTTTTGCTCACTTAATTATCATCTCCAATTTTAGAAAGGTTTGTTTCCTTTGACAATGTTAAAATTATTAATTTATTAGTTTGTGTATTTTTGCTTTCGTAATTTTTTTCTAATCTTAACACTCCCCCCCTTTTTTTTATCTCTTCTTCTTTATCTTTTTCTCAGGTCTCTTTTTCAATTTATTTCCACAATTCATTGTTTTGATGCTCTTTGTCTTAGAAACAGAAATCAACACTTATATCATTCCAAATTTGCACATATCCAATAGAGTAAATTTATCATTCAAAAAAAAAAAAATCCCACGTGATATATTATTATAATTTTTTTTGTGAGGGATTTTTTTTTCTATTTGTATAATATTGACTATATAAAAATTCAAGTTGTACATATTTTTGGTGCTTTCTTTTCATGTCATTTTCTTATGAACATTTTTTTTTCCTATTTTTCAGTTAGGTTTGTTTCGGAAATTTTTTTTGTAATGATCATTGCTTTTTTTGAGGTTGTGACTTTGAGTTTGGCTGATTATGTAACGGACCAAGTAACAGCCCAAAGTATCAATAATGGAACACCACTTCAATAGCAAATGGAGTATGTTTGGCTATGTATTCATTTATAGAGAGATGTATGAAAAAAAATTTTGGTGTAGGATTCTCACACTTCTTCTTAGGATAACTCCATCGATGATAGAGTTCTAACTCTATTCAAAATGGTGGATTTTGTTGTATTATCAATAATTTAAATAAATATCGAAATGTTGTGTAGTAAAAAAAAAATTGTTTAGATATTGATTTATTCATTTCAAAATAGACGGGGATATGATTGTAAAAAGTTTAGCTCTTCTATCTTTTGGGTAAAATTTAATAATTTGAATCCATTATAATTTGGGATTACTACATTTTCCAATCACAAAATACCTAGGAGTGTGATGAAAAAAATATTTCATCTACAAGCACATAACACTCATCACTCATCACACCCCTAGGTATTTTGTGATTGGAAAATGTATTAATCCCAAATTATAATGAATTCAAATTATTAAATTTTACCCAAAAAATAGAAGAGCTTTTGAGCATGCATGTGAACGCATGCTTAGAGGCTAGTTTTGCATAAGGCTTTGGCTTATGGAGAGTAGAAAACAGTTCTTTTTTTAATAAGCATTTACTAAATGAATTTTCAGAAAAATTATGGGCATGTTTGATTCAAACCATATAACTAAAACTACACATAAACAGTGTTTTCAATTGCCTGTTAACTCAACTGGTAAAGTCTCTGATGTTTGAAAAAGGGATTTGGAGCTACGTCAAAATTTGATTGCTAGTTTGATAATAAAAAGCTATCATTAAAAGCAGATTAAAGTATCATAGCAAAGAACACAGAAGTTAAAACTCTCTATAAAATTAATTTAAAAAAAAAAAAAAGGGGCCTGGAGCCAATATTTTGGGGCTTTCCCAAAGAAAAAAAAAAATGGTCTCATATATGGGCTGGGATTTAGAAATCTGGCCCATTCCAAACCCATTAATAATTTCAGTTTCAGTATTATACTATATTTAACTATAATATTAATAACTCACCATCGCGATCACCATCACTACCACCAGTAACCACCACCACCACCACCATTCAATTCTCACACCTTCGATCCCTCTTCCCCCCAAAAAGGGAATCCTAACCCTAACCCTAATTTCCAATCGTTGAGCAAAAATGGTGTTGGCTCAGTTATGAGGGAGCATATTGCGTGCTCTTCAGCAGATGAGCAATGTGACCATCATCGATGAGAAGGTCTTGAACGAATGCTTGAACGAGATCACTCGCGCTCTTCTTCAATCCGATGTCCAATTCAAGCTCGTCCGCGACATGCAGAGCAATATCAAGAAGATCGTCAACCTCGACGACCTCGCCGCTGGCCACAACAAGCGCAAGATCATCCAGCAAGTACAACCTTTTTTTATTTTCTCACATATTTTTCTTACATTTTATCATTCCTTTTTTTTTTTTTTTTTGGTGGTGTTTGTGGTTGTTATGATGGAATTCAATTGGCTGCCTTGAGTTTAGAGTTTAGGGATTGCTTTGGATAGCTTGGAAAGCTTAGATAAGGTTTCGAATTCGCATGTGTTAATTGGGTTAGGGGTAGGATTGATGTCAATTGATATAGAAATCAGAGAGTGCCCAGTATGATGAAAGAGGGCTTTGTTGGTTCCAGTGTCTAGATTTTAATGTTTTGTGAATTGAGGTTTTTGTACAATAATAATAAGACTTGGGCTATCGGGATTTGGTTTTCGGAATTATGAATGAATTTTGATAAGGTTTGCACCGAAGAAAGAATGCAGATAGTGGAAGCCGGTGCTGCTTGCTGATGATGTAAAATTCTGTTAGTTGCCATGATTATGTGAGGAGTGCGAAAAAAAAATGTTTAATACTATAATTTGTTTTGTTCTTACTTACTTATATAATTGTATTTCCCTTTTATATCAAATAAATCTATTCTTGCACGGCTACTTTGCACGGCTACTTTGCACTTATTGTTAGCAACTAAATTCCGCAACTAAGCTACCTTTTTGTATTGGGGGCTATTTTGTTAAGCCCTTTGTTTTTTGAAACCCCATTGACATACTCTTTGAAGTAATTTTATGTGTCTAGAGCGTTGTCTGCGATGATGTGCAACATCAGTCTTCATTGTTTATACTTACAAAAACCCAAAAAAAAAAAGGAAAATAAATAAATTTTTTATATTGTATTTTATCTTTTGGTATCTGCTGTGCTCTTATAGAAGGGTGGCTTACAATGTAGGCTATATTTAATGAACTCTGCAAAATGCTGGATCCTGGGAAGCCTTCTTTCACTCCAAAGAAAGGGAAAACAAGTGTTGTTATGTTTGTAGGTTTACAATATTGTTAATACCACAAATTGATTCATGCCCACATGGAGGTGTAATGAAGATGGCACAGGTTAACAGTTCTTAAGGCACATTCAGCCGAGTTACCTAGAGACAAATATATCAAGGTACTTGCTCGTCTTGAAAGAGAGAACAATAAAATGTAAAGGCGACTAAACCATTTCCATGCAATCCAAAAAGTTAGAAAATATCTACAGGAGAAGGCACAAGAACAAGCCATCAAGCCCATTAATGAAATTACTCCGTTAGATGATGACAGAGATATTTCAAACTTCTCAGATTCAGACAACGTGATTTCCAAAAATTTCTACCTACAAATATTAGATGTTGTTGTTAATGTTTAACATATGGTGGTAATGTACGTTCAACTTTTGTAATATAGGAACTTGTGCTTACTACATACACCTTCTGTTACATAATGCAATTTTTATTATTATTTTTTTATTTTTCATTTCTTTCTTTCTTTGGACTTTTGGTGTCACAAAAAAGATAAGGTATCTCTTGCATATGTCATGCAATGCATTTAAGCCTGATATGCGAGTCCCACATGCTATGGATGCATATAAAAAACTACATATTTTTTCATAGTGAAATTGAGTTCATTATGACCACTTTTCCTACCCTTAGGAGGGCATTTGATAATACAGTCTTCTAGTATTATCAACAATAATAAATTACATCAACAAGACCTAAAAGAATTTGGTGTCCCTTGAATTTCTAAATTTATAGATTTTTTGATCATAAAGAATAATAGTGTGTAATCCTGTGCATATGCACGGGTACATTTAAAAACAATCCCTATTACATATTATATATATATATATATATATAATTTAGAATTTAATTGGATCTAGACTCTTCATTTTTTGCTTCCAATAATTCACTTACCACAAAAATTAAAAAATTAGATGGGACAAATGGCGCAAAATTGAACTCCAATTAAAATTCAATTTAGAATCTAATTAAATTTAGACTTTTTTTATTATATATTTTTGCATCTAATAATTCACTTGACACACATATTTAAAAATTAGATGAGACAGTGGGTTTCAGGTAGCTTAACTGGTAAAATTTATGATGGATGAATAAGAGATCTGGGGTTCAATCCCAACTTACTTACATCAAAAACCGATTGGTGTTTTGATCTGATGATAAAGAGTTATTATTAAGAGTGGACGCCATAGGTTGTAAAACTCTATAAAAAAAAAAAAAAAAGATGAGACATGTGTCGCAAAATTAGACTCCAATTTAGAATTTAATTGGATTTTCTTTCTGCTTTGGCTATTAATATATACTAGCATGTAACTCGTGCATACGCACTGAAACATTTGAACAATACTGATAAAAAGGAGAAAAAAAAAACATTAAAGAATTTTATCAATTATCTCTATGTCCTCATCAATTTCAAAAATTCTTGGAAAAAATGTTCACTGAGTGATTTCATGATAGCACATCTTCGTCTTTTTACACAATTATCTCTATATCCTCATCAACTTCAATATGGAAATTTTCATACCTTAATCACCTAAATGTAGAACTTGCCCTCAATATGAAAGATTTAAATAATAATAAATATAAAACAACAACAAACAAACAAAAAATAGTGTTAAGGTTTTCTTGAGAGAGAGAAATCGAAACAGATATTATATAAATCAAATCTTTTTTTTTTTTTGAGAGGGGATATAAATCACAATCTAGTCTTGGATTTTGACATGATTTTTTATTTGAACCCATATGTGTTACAGTGGCTAAAAATATTAACTCCATGAATCTTCAACAAAAAATTTGTTTACAATCACAAACAAATCAAAGTAACCTCACATAGTTATGAAAATTTCACCTTCAGAGCATTGGGGTCTCAAAGGTCAAAGAAATTGATTCTATCATCCTTAAGGGGTCCACAACATCACTTGGCTCTCTGAAATTACAAAATGCATATATCAAGTTTCATATGCTTTCAAGCATTTATGAAATCAAGAACAGAGGACATTCTATTGATGACAAATTAATACAAACCTTTAACTTTGATTAAAATTTTGGATGACAATTTTCTATTAAATTGAATAGAGACAAACTATTCACATATAATGAATTATACAATTGCGCATAAGCTATATATCACGTGGCTAGATTTAGAAGATTCATCCTGAGTGACACTTCTAGTGTCACTATTATTGTTAACTTAAATTATCTAGTGGCTAGAAGATGCATTAGAAACATGTGCTGTACTTTCTGTCAGACATTTATTAAATATTTTGTGTTAGGACCTATGTGAATCATGTTAGGAATATATGTCAATATTTTATGTAATTGGCTAATCTTTTGACAAAACGCACTTTACTTGTAATTGGGTAGATCTAGGATGTGTTTAATGCTTAAAGGAATAAGGTTTCAAGTTCAAGTTGTTAGGACATATGTGTTTCACTTGTTAGGAACATATGTCATTATGTTATGTAATTGGCTAATCCTTTGACAAAATGCACTTTATTTGTAATTAGGTAGATCTAGGATGTGTTTAATACTTCAAGAAACCTTGTTTCAAGATCAAGTGTTAAAGCCATGCAAGTCTGTCCAAGAAACAAGCTGAAGAAGTGCCTGTCATTAAAGCTCGACAGTTAGCATCTATCGAGCATAAGAAGCTGTTCTAGCCCCGTGGCTGATAGCTGCTCGACAGCTTCTCGACAGATGCTATCTATCGAGGTTTAAGAAAAATAGATTTTCTGTTCTGTTTTCTTGGGATCCGTGAATGTGTCTTTGGGCTTTCTTTTCTCATATCCCTAGACATATAAAAGGATTATTTTAAGGGACGTTAAAGTGGACACAAGTTGCACAAGTGTTAAGAAAAGTTTGTTCAAGAAAATTGTGACCGGAGACAAAGTTTTGCCTTAGTTCATCTTTCTTGTGAAGAAGTTGTTGTGTTTGTATACCGTAGGGTTTTGTGACCAAGAATCTTTTGGATCTTCATCATGTGATAAACTGAAGAACTTTGCAGCCAACAACTCTCTCTAGTTGGTGATTGAAGTCGTGTACTGGGATCTGCGCAATTGGTTAGTCACGTACTGGGAATTGTGCATCAAAAGAAAAAATTGTCACTACAGAACAAGTTCAATTGGGTATTGGGGTAAGGGTTCAACTGTAGGTTGGTATAAGGTACTGGGATTCCTTTACTTGTAACCATTTGTTGTGATAATAGTGGAATTTCGGGAGTGGTGACCTTAAAATCACCCGGTGGAATTTTTGCGGTGCAAGTTTTCCCCATTCGTAAACAAATCACCGTGTCAATTTATTTTCCACTACATACTTAGTTTAATTGGTGATTTGTTTGTGCTACCACATTCATTGCATGTAATTGAATCTAATTAATTCACTTGGTTAATTCATCACAAGGGGTTTATACGTTTTTGGCCTATCAGGTGGTATCAGAGCAGGCACATTCTAATTAAGTATAATCTTTGTTGTGTTGATCCATTGACCCCTGTTTGTCATGGATAAAGGACAGCCTCTTATCATGCTTCCTTTATTTGATGGCACTAACTATGCATACTGGAAAATACGCATGAGAGCTTTCTTGTAGTCACTAGATGAAAAGGTGTGGCAAGCTGTAGAGATTGGTTAGATCAAGCCAAAGGAAGCGCCGGCTGATTGGGATGATGCAAAGATCAAGGCGGCAAACTTCAATAGCAGGGCACTGAATGCTCTATTCAGTGCGGTCACTAATGAGGAATTCAAGAAGATATCCTCTATTGAAACTGCTAAGGAGGTATGGACAATTCTCCAAACGACCTATAAGGGAACCAATGCTGTCAAAGATTCAAAGCTTCAGAGGCTCACTACAGGCTTTGAAAAAATCAAGATGGAAGAGGATGAGTTGTACGATGAGTTCTATGTCAAGCTCAAGGACATAGTGAACTCAGTTTTCAATCTTGGGGGAACCATTCCTAAGCCCAAGATTGTGAGGAAAGTGCTCAGATCTTTACCCGAGAGATTTCATGCCAAGATTACGACGATCGAGGAATCAAAGGATATTGATAAGATTCGTTTGACAGAGCTGGTTGGTAATTTGCAGACCTACAAGCTAGGGTTAACAAGAATTGGCAAGTCGGGTAAGGGCAAGAGCATGGCTTTGAAGGCCAAGAGCAGTGACACTGATGAGTCTTCAGATGATGAAGATTCTAAGATGAAGTCCTACATTACAAGGCAATTCAAGAAGTTCATGGAGAATGCCAATGGAAAGGGCTTCGACAAGGACCGTAGGCAATCCAATTCTTCTCAGTTCAAGAGCCAAGACAAAGAGAAGAAGGATACTAGGGATGGCGGTCAGTACACTGTTCCTGCAGGACTTAAGTGCTTTGGGTTTCAAGGGTTTAGTTACATGAAGCAGGAGTGTCCTACATATCTCAAGAGCATTGGGAAGAGCAATGCACTTGCTGCTACCTTGAGTGACACCAAGTCTGAAGATGATTCCGACAATGAGGATGATGGAATCTTAAATGCCTTCACTGCCACTGTCAATCTTACTGAGGGGATTATTGAAGATGTGGATGAAGAAAAAGAATTGGTAGAGTCCAAGTTTGAGAAGATGGATGAATAAGATGACATCCACATAACCTATGCAAAGTTGTACAAGGTCTTAGAAAAGCATCAGAAATTATATAGGTTGACCACTAAGAAGCTCAGTGATATGGAGCTTGAGCGTGAAGATCTCTCCACAAAGTTTGATGAGTCAAATTAGACTATTGGAGCACTGAGGCTTGAGAACAACTTCTTGGCTGAGAAGATTAAGAAGCTTGAGGCAGAACTATTCCAAGTTAAAGCTTAGCTGGAAAGGACTTCAAGTGCGAAGCTTGACGAGATGCCCAACATTCAGAAATCTGCTTCAAATCGAACCGGTTTAGGGTATGATTTCTCTTCTCCCACTATTGTTTCTACTAGTTCTACTATTTTTGTTCCACCTGCTAATAATGTTAAAACTAAGAACATAAATTTTGAAAATAAATTAGCTAGTGAGAACATAGACAAGGGTAAGTCTATCTTAGGAGCACTTCCTAAAATTGCTAAGAATAAGACTAAAAACCCTAGGGCTAAAGAGGCTAACTCTCAAAAGCCAAAACAAAAGAAGCAGCATCTCTGTCATCACTGTGGTGCAGCCAGTCATACTCGACCAAATTGCTATTAGTGGTTAGCCACTCAACAAAGCAATAGCATGATTGCATTGGGAACTCAGAATCAGTTTCCACCTTCTTTTGCTCTCCTTGGAGATCTTCTCAAAGCCCTCATATTCCTTTCTAACTTGAATCGTTTTACTTCTTCCCCCTCACCTCTGGTTCAAGGTTTCACTCAAAGGAAAGGTTCCTCCAAGTTGTGAAAGGGAAAACTAACTAAGTGATTCTATCACTTTTTCTCTCTTTCTCCCCTTCTTCTTTTTGTTTGCATTACTTGTGTGTTTTGCTTTCATGCTTTGAGTCAGTCTAGCTTTATGCATTGTTTTTATTTTTTTTCACATGTTTTTTTTTTGTTTATTTTTAGTTTTTGTTTATTTTGTTTTTCATTAAATAAAAAAAATTGAAAAAATCAAAAAAATACAAAAATAGTGTAAGTATGTGTACATTGGTACTTGTGTACCTTGGATGGCTATTGAAACAAAGTTTTCTAAACTTTGTATCCTTTGTAGCTTAGATGAGCATCTCTATGCACAACTAAGCAACTAAGCTTTGTGGCTTGTGTTTGTGATGAGTAAAATTAAGTTATCTCTTGTGCTTAACACTCGTATCACTCTTTTTGACAGGTAAGACTAGAAAATCCTAAGAGAAAGACATAAATAACCATCTCACCACTGTTACCCGCTAATCATAAAATGACATCTGTATGCTTCGGCATAGCAAAAGTACAATTTCAAAAGCTTAACATCATTGGGTATTTCTTTTCTCTCTTATATATGCCTATGCATGGTAACCATCTCACCACTGTTACCCGTCAATCATAAAATGACATCTGTATGCTTCGGCATAGCAAAAATGCAATGTCAAAAACTTAACATCATTGGGTATTTCTTTTCTCTCTTATATATGCCAAAGCATGGTTTTCTTAAAAGAAAAAAATATATGCAAAAAAAATTAAAAAGCAAAAAGATCAAAAATGCTTTTAAATATGATTGCAAGCTTGTATTCTAAGAGATGTGGGAGTTATAGGATGTCCTTCAAAGGTGATAGTCCCTATCAAACAGTTATGATTGTGTATGAGTTAAAGTGATTTTCTCATATCTCAAATCGTCATAACATGTATACACTTATGCAATCTTGCGATGTTTTTCACACACAACGCGCAATATTCTTTGCTACTCTTGATATATCTGCAGGTACAATGTGATTTGGTCATTACAAGTTTTACATGTATTAATGTATGATCACTAAACTATCTTGATTTATTTTTGAAATATAAAATTGGTTAGACTTGTTTAATGTGTGTGTGTGTGTGTGTGTGTGTGTGTTTTTTTTTTTTTTTTTTTTTTTGAGATCCATGTGCTTAAAATTATTGTTGAGAGATGATTTTGAAGGCTTAATATGTTGATTGAATCCTTGGTTGAATTGCATACTTGATTGCATTCATGTTTGTGTTTTTCTCTTCTCGAAAAACTGTTTTTAAGCAATCTCGACAGCTCCTCGACACCTGGCTATCTGTCAAACTCTTAAGTTGTTTCTTATCGCAACCTCGACACCTATCTCGACACCTAGTGGATCGATCAAGAAAGCTCCTGACCTCTCGATAGCTTCTTGACAGCTGGTGGATCGATCGAGCTTCCTTTAGCCTTTTGTTGTTTTGTCCCTCGACAGATCCTCGACAGCTGCATCTGTCTACA
Source organism: Lithocarpus polystachyus (assembly GCA_033629205.1). Taxonomy (NCBI): domain Eukaryota; kingdom Viridiplantae; phylum Streptophyta; class Magnoliopsida; order Fagales; family Fagaceae; genus Lithocarpus; species Lithocarpus polystachyus. The sequence continues at coordinate 33,586,760 of CM066166.1, read as the reverse complement.
TTTTGTTTTCTCGACACTTGGCTCGATAGATGTCTTAACACATCTTGACACCTCTATCTGTCGATATTTACTGAGGTTCTATAAATAGGTTATGTGCGATCCGAACTTCATTTCTCTCGATCTCTCTCTCTCGATACTTCTGTCTTTTCACCTCTCAAATCACTCTCTTTCATTCCAAACCTCAATTCCAAGTGATTTTCAAGTGTTTTCAAGGATTTTCTTCACTTGGTAAGCCTCTAATCTCTTTCATTTACATTCATTTCATGTTTTAAAACCTAAATTTTGGGGTTTTTGAAAAATTTTGGGGTTTTTCAAAATTGATGAGTTTTTGTTGAAATTTTGGGATGGGTTTTTGCCTAAATGAGTTCAAGATCTCATGCATTGCATCACATAAGCATAATAACAATATTATCATGCATTTAGATGTGTGTAACTTGATTGTGTACTGTTAGGATTGGATTGGGCTGAGCTCATGATGCTTTTATGTTGCATGTCACATGTTCATGCATTCCCATGCATACGTTATTACTCTTCAATATATCTTGATATTTGAATTGTTTTTAGGACTTTTCTGATTGTCTCTGTCTCTGTCTCTGTCTCTCTCTCTTTTCGTTACGTTAGTCGTGTCTATGGCATCTAAACGCAAGTCTGTTCCGTCCCTGAACCCTCTTCATTCTAGGGCCTCTTTGTCTTCTGATCCTACACCCTCTTCTGTTCGGTTCTGTGATGAGGATGCTCGAAAGGATTTTCGGAGAACTTCTCTAAATGAGGTGTTCATTCGGAATGCCGAGTTATTTTGGCGGACTTCACTGACACTGACCTACTCGATGTCGTTCACAATCGAGGTTGGGAGTCACTGTGTGACGTCCTGGTCACATGTCCATCCGTGCTGATTTAGGAGTTTTACTCCAACATGCATGGATTTGATTTTTCAGTACCTCTCTTTCATACTCGCATTCGAGGTACGCGCATAGTGGTTACATCGGAGCTGGTATCTGATGTACTTCGTGTATCGAGGGTAGAGCATCCTGACTACCCCGATTGTGAGCGTCTGAGGACTGCATCCAAAGACGAGATGATCTCTGCTTTCTGTGAGCGCCCTTCTAATTGGGGTGAGCGTCAGTTCACATCATGTAGGCCTTTTGCTAAAGGTCCTAGATTCTTGAACATGGTGATGACCTTTGTTTTGCACCCACTTTCTCATTACAACTCTATCACAAAGCCTTGTGCTTAATTTTTGTTGTCCCTTCTAGAGCACCATATTATATATTTTTCTTCACATTTCATTCTTTCTATCTTAGATGTCTATAAGCTCACTTTCCCTTCAACTATCACGTGGATTTTAAGCCATTTTTCCATTCTTTTTCCCTTGTCCGACCACTTCACTATCATGTGTGCCATAGACAACGCTACCATCAAACGTAGCGAGGCGTAGTTTCGGTCGCGACAGACTGGGTTAGCAGCTCCTCCTTCCCGTTCGGCTCCATCCTGCTCTGCTCCATCCACATCCGCTTCCTCCTCTTCTATGGGCGATGTGACTCTTGGAGACATCATGGCCCAGGTTCAGCGCATGGATGCTCGCCTTGATACACTCACTACTAAGTTGTATCAGGTGAATGTTCGTGTCGGCCGTATCGCACTGCGGCAGGCGGTCATGGGTGGCTTCGCTCCTGAGGCTTCTCCTCCACCTCTTCCAGTGGCTTCTGCTTCGGATGCTTCTAATGCTAATGGAGATGCTAGCTCTACCAATGAGATGTGTACTTGACACTCTTTCCTTTGTCACTCGTGACAAAAAGGGAGAGTAATTTTGGTCTATGAGAGTAGTCATACTTAGGGGGAGAGTTAGTATAAGAGATTTTTGTCAGGGGGAGTGTGCATATTGAGGGATGTAGTGAGAATTACTTGTATTTTTTTTTTCTTTTCTTTATTTTAGAGATACATTGCTCATGTACCTTAGGTCTTGTGACCATTCTTGACATACATTGTATTTATTTTCTTAATATGATTGATGTATGTTTCTTTCACCTACCCTTACATGTGTTGTTTCTTTTCTCTCTTTATGCACATGCTTTTTATTACTTGTATGCAATCTATTATTTCTGTTTCACACTAAGATGCCTTGATGAGTTTTGTTTAAGTGTTTTAGAAATACAGGTTGTTAAAGTTTACTTGCCATAAACTCTCTTCTTGCAAATTTTTTCAAGAGTTTGTGTTATGATAGATTTTATTGTATTCAACAAGTATGAGTTGAGTGATTATATGACTTCTCTCATATGTTCATTTGTTTGTTGCGGTTTTCTCACGGATTGCCAAAGGAGGAGATTGTTAAGACATATGTGTCTCACTTGTTAGGAACATATCTCATTATGTTATGTAATTGGCTAATCATTTTGACAAAACGCACTTTACTTGTATTTGGGTAGATCTAGAATGTGTTTAATACTTCAAGAAACCTTGTTTCAAGATCAAGTGTTAAAGCCATGCAAGACTGTCCAAGAAACAAGCTGAAGAAGTGCCTGTCATTAAAGCTCGATAGCTAGCATTTATTGAGCTTAAGAAGCTGTTCTAGCCCTGTGGCTCGACAGTTGCTCGACAACCTTAAAAAGCTGAATAGATGTTTGGGCTTTCTTTTCTTACAATCCTAAACATATATAAGGATTTTTTTAAGGGCTGTCGCAGCTGACGCACCTCAATGCAAAATTTTTTCACAAGCATATTGTGAAATGGAGACATATGTCCTATTTTCATATAGCCTTTTTGTTTTCTTCTATTTTCATTGTCAGATATAGTCATGACCCTTTCAGCCACTAGTAGGTTAAGATGACTTTTCAAAACAAGAAATTTCCAACAAAGAAAATATCTAGATATTTCTTATACCCTTTCCAATGACATAAAAATAATGCTTTCATTGTCTTTCTATATTAGCAAATAAAACGTCCACTAACTAGGAATGAAATTGGGCAGTAGAGAGGGAAAAGAAATTTGAGCAAAACTAGGCCCTACATGTAGTTTGAATTTGCAGTTGAAGTGAGATTGCAGCAGGTATGGTTTCCTTTAGCTCTAAATTTAGAGAGTTGAATATTCAATGGCTAGACTTGTCCCACGTTTGCAGGAAAGAGCTGTGCTTGAAATTACTTTAGTAGCTAATAGAATGAAATTACTTTAGTAGCTAATAGAATAATAGGCATCACTATATAAAACCTAACCTATCAATATATTAAAATAAAAAGGACTTCTAGGCATATGTTTGACCTGTCAATCTCCACCTATCCTTATACTAATGGAGAAGATGACTTATAATTGTTTTAATATTGGAGTAAGAATGAAGCATTAGCTTTTTTGTTTTCCCCTACTTTCATTGTCAGATATAGTCATGACCCTTTCGGCCACTAGTAGGTTAAGATGACTTTTAAAACAAGAAATTTCCAACAAAGAAAATATCTAGATATTTCTTATACCCTTTCCAATGACATAAAAATAATGCTTTCATTGTCTTTCTATATTAGCAAAGTAAACGTCCACTAACTAGGAATGGAGTTGGGCAGTAGAGATGGAAAAGAAATTTGAGCAAAACTGGGCCCTACATATAGTTTGAATTATATGGCAACCTCAGTACCGCAATCAGAGTGGCACAAAGAATCTAACATCTCCGTAGGCTTTAATATTGATAGATTAAACTATTTAAGTGTGAAAACTGATTTTAAGTGGGAAATTCGTGTATTGGTGAACCTATTTTTGGTGTTGCTAGGTTCTAAATCTACTAATTTAGTGTGACTTAAGGGTGGTTAATTTCATATTTTTGCAAATTAGAGGTAAGTGGTGTTTACTAATTTTGGGGGTTTTCCCAAAATAGTGTTGATTATCAAACTATTCTCATGTCAAGAAATATGTTGATATTCTATATATAAATTGATATTTTATAAATGTTTAATGTGCACATTGACTATTCGTTTTATGAAAAACTTGTGAGACAACTTGAATTTATTTAAACTTGTATGTGTAAATATATCTTTATATTTTTGAGAATTATGAATGGATTATTTTTGTGAGCATATTGAATATGTTTTGAAAACCTATGACAAGTCGTGATTAAAAGCTCAGTGTTGTATTTAGTCCTTAACAAGGGACAATCATACTACAGCTACTCCTTAGCATGGGACGATCCCAGAAAAGAGGACAATGCACATTTGATAGCTCCTTAGCAAGAGAGTATACTATTGAGGATCCAAAAAGGAAGCTCATTAGCAAGGGAGTGCTCCTTTAGGTTCCAAAGGAGTCTTCCTTAAGAAAATGCATGAAAAGGCGGTTCTAGTTCAAAAAGGGGACAGCACAACCCTGTCAATGGGTCGTAAATGTTGACCACAAGAAAAGACTAGGAATTGTTTGTATGATGGTATTGATATATGTATTATGATGGCTCACAATATAAAGATATATATATATATATATATATATGAAGTATTTGATGATAAAATAATGATGAGTTATAAGTTATAAATTTGTTGTAAGAATTATTTATTTGAAAGGTTTGATCCCACACCTCAATATTAGTGAATTTTTCTTATTGAGTTATCTCACTCCCCTTTATTCCCCCTTATAGATACTTTAGAGGGATTCTTAGAGTAGAGATTCTTAGAAAACAATAGTTACGAATTATTTTGTAGAACTGAGGATTTTATTATTATTTTTATGGCATTAAACATTATACTGAAGAATTATTTTAAGGATGTTTTATCTTTGGTGGATTAGAGTTTTGACATTTGTGATGAAATTTTAGGTTGCTTTTATTTAATATTTTTTTATGGATTATTTAGATTGAATAAAATTTTATTGCTTATGATTTTTGGGGCGTTACAATAGGTGCATGTGATCGTTCAGTTTAATTACAGTTTGTTACTTTAAATATCTTCGCATACAAAATATCTTATAAGAAACAATATAGAAAATATGCTATTAGTTAAGAGAAAAAATAACTGTAACAATCTAAAAAAATTAATTTGTATAAAAGCTAATAAAAACAAAATCCAATTTTGATTCTAATTGAATTTTCTCTAAACTTTTATTTAAAAAAATAAATATGTATATATATATATATATATCTATACTATTATTTAATGGGCTTCCCTTATTTGGATTCCTCATTTTTCAGTTCAAAAAAGCTCCTACACCCCTATGTTTAAGTAGAAACAAAACTAAAGGACAATCTGGTAAAACTGCAACTCTAACTCCCACTAAAACATTGCCTAAAAAATAGGGTCACTCTCCTTTTTCTTTTTCTTTTTTTTCTTTTTTGAAAATTCTTCTATTAATTTTCAAATTACTTTATCCACTTATAAATTATATCAAAACACAAATTTTTATTTTACTACAAAATGCTAATTAGAACCACTAAAATAAAATTAAAAAAAACCTCATCGCACGCGCGAAGCACTTGTGACGAGGCTAGTATATATTACCTAGTTAATAATAGGGATGGACCCAATAGGGGCCAAAGAGGACCAGGGTCCCCGGCCAAATTTTTTTTTTTTTTTTCCTAGGTATATTTTATGTTTTTAATAGTTGGGCCCCTCTCTCCCAAAACCTTGACCCCTCGTTGGGCAGCCCCACCCAAACCCAGCTCAACTTAAAAAAAAAAAAAAATGAAAAACCCATTAACCCACGTTATATAAAACCGAATTCAGAAAAAAAAAAAAAAAAAAAAAAAAAAAAAAAATAGAGAAGTCGAGAGAGCGATCGAGAGAAAGAAATTGGAGAGAATAAAGACAGCCCAGTCCAACCAACTCATGTAAATTCTCAACCCAAAAAGTAATAGCTTTTATTAAATATTTTTTCTTGACTACCTAAAAAATTTTTGACCACCCACTTTGAACACCTTGTGAAAAGAAAAAGACTATAGCTTACTTTCGAGATGACTGTAGAAGGAGATGACACCACCAACCTTCAATAGATTAAAGATCTGCATTTGTGAGAATTTGACTCTTTTAATTTTTTTTTTATTTTTTCTCTATCTGTTTGTCTCCCTTATTTCTTAATCTCAGGCGTCCTGAGTAGCTTGACTTGCTAAGTTAGGTCTATTTGTTCTTGCTTGTTTTCTTATTTACTTATTGATTAGATTGGGAAAACTATTTGATCTATACATGACGGTATACTAGGAATACTATTTGATCAATTCATGATTGCTCTAGGACTTACAACCATGATCCACGTTTATGGTTTAGATTTACAACCATGGTCCACGTGTTTTCGTTTCAGTAGTTTGCTCGCTCTTTTTTCTTCTTTTGTTTCTCTTTTATTTTACCACCACACACGTGTATGGTAAACTGGGATAGGTATGACTTTTCTTGATTCTTCTTTTCTTCATTTTTATTAAATTAATTATATTATTATATAACATATTAACAATATATATATATATATAAATATAATAAGCTACTTTTAAAATAGATAAAAATATATAATATAAAAAATAAATCACTAAAATGTGCAAATCATTATTTGATTAGATTTTTTTTAATGCATTTAATTTCAAGAATTGTTTGTCTACTTTGCAACTTTAACTTATTAGTATTTTTTTTTTATATATGTTAGTCATTAAGTACTTAATGAATTATAATTTAGTTTTGAATCTAATCCCATAAGCAAGTTAAAAATATTTGATCTATTCATGATGATATTTCAAAAAATAATACTACATTTTTGGATTCTAATGTTGAGTTATAAAATAATTAACTTATATATTGAATGGTATTTACATTATACTTTAGACTATTATATAAATTATGAATATAATATAATACAAATCTCATTTCCACCCCCATCCTCCCAAGACAAGTTTCAAGTTACGTCATTACTATGATTTTATTCACATAACTTAAGTTTCTTAATAACCACCATAAAAAATCTCTAGAGTCATCACTAACTATATGGATGTTTATTTGGAATTTTTTTTTTTTTTTTTTTTTTTTTTTTTTGCTTATACTTCGGGCCTCCCCTAACTTGAAATCCTGGGTTTGTCCCTGTTAATAATGGATTGTACATAGTTATAGTATATTATATAAATGACTTATAAATTTGAATTGTTTTTAATTATACAAAAAAAAGATCACAAATATAAAATCATTCAACCCCTTTCTTCCTCTAATTTTATATATAGAATTAGATATATGATTATGTTTTTTTTTTATATAGTTTATTTATATTAGACTCCTAATTTTCTATATTAAATTAACTTATTTGGCACAAAAATTAAAAAAAAAAAACTTAGATTAGATGGGACACGTGACACAAAATTAAACTTTAATTGAAATCTAATTTTTACACTAAATTAACTCACTTGACACAAAAATTTAAAAACTTTTATTAGATGTGATATGTGGTGTAAAATTAGAGTATAATTGAATTCTAATTTGAAATATAATTAAATTTTCTATTAGCTTACCTATATATATATATATATATATATATATATTTATATATATTAGACCAATAGATCATAATATTGTCAAAGTCAACTACGTTTTGTTTTGATTAGGAGGGCAAAAGTTTTCCTTTTCCCATTTTAATTTTGAGTTTTTTATTTTTATTTTTTCTTGGTCTTCATTATGCACGGTATGACGGTATGGGGCGACCCAGTTACTGTCCAAATATTATAGTCAAAAAGAAACTCAAGGAATATGCAAAAGAAAAAAATATGGTTTCAGTTGTTCAGCCATCTCAGTTGTATTTGGAATTTTTTAATTTTTTTATTATACTTCGGGCCTCCCCTAACTTGAAATCCTGGGTCTGTCCTTGTCAATAATGGACTATACATAGTTATAGTATATTATATAAATGACTTATAAATTTGAATTGTTTTTAGTTATACAAAAAAAAAATCACAAATATAAAATCATTCAACCCCTTTCTTCCTCTAATTTTATATAAAGAATTAGATATATGATTATGTTTTTTTTTATATAGTTTATTTATATTAGACTCCTAATTTTCTACATTAAATTAACTTATTTGGTACAAAAATTAAAAAAAAAAAAACTTAGATTAGATGGGACACGTGGTGCAAAATTAAACTTTAGTTGAAATCCAATTTTTATACTAAGTTAACTCACTTGACACAAAAATTTAAAAACTTCTATTAGATGTGATACGTGGTGTAAAATTAGAGTTTAATTGAATTCCAATTTAAAATATAATTGGATTTTCTATTAGCTTACCCCTCTCTCTCTCTCTCTCTCTCTCTCTCTCTCTCTCTCTCTCTCTCTCTCTCTCTCTCTCTCTCTCTCTCTCTATATATATATATATATATATATATATTAGACTAATAGGTCATAATATTGTCAAAGTCAACTAAGTTTTGTTTTGATTAGGAGGGCAAAAGTTTTCCTTTTCCCATTTTAATTTTGAGTTTTTAATTTTTATTTTTTCTTGGTCTTCATTATGCACGGTATGACGGTATGGGGCGACCCAGTTACTGTCCAAATATTATGGTCAAAAAGAAAGTCAAGGAACATGCAAAAGAAAAAAAAAAAATGGTTTCAGTTGTTCAGCCATCTCAGTTGTAATATATACTAGATATTCCCTCAAACGAAACTATATATAAAAAAATAAAAAAATAAAAATAAAAATGAAGTCAACTGTGAGGTCACCCGATAACAAGCAAGACCCAGCCCATAAAAATAATTCATAAGGTCCACAATGAAATAAAAATGAGGATAAATGAATGTGAATGTGGTGAAGGCATTAAAGATGCTATCTTTTGAAGTGAATAATAATGTCATTGTCATGTCAATTTCTATTATGGTGCTATAATTCACTTCCATGCCATCTTAAGAAGTGAATATATAATTGCATAAACAAATATTTCCATTGAATTGCTATCATGATGCTATGATTCGCTGATCTAAATATTTTCAATAAAAATTATATTTACCATCTATTTCACATTAGAAAATCAAAACTCTTAAATCTTCACCATAATAAGCCTTAGATAACCACTATTGTAAAAACCATAAACTCACTTATCAAATAAATCCACCAAATCAAAAACCTATATACATAATCACAAGAATATCACTTCCAAAATTCATAAAATACATGAATATCATTATCAAAGTTTAGATTAATAGAAACTCAAGTAAAAGTATAAAATCCACCAAAAAGATTAGAAATTTTTACATCAAATAATAGAGAAGAGTGAGCCTTAGCTTTTTCCTGTGGAGTTTTCCAGTAATCTTGCCGAAAAAATGTTGGTGGAGATGGGGGTGAAAAGTGTGTACCGGTGGGGTAGTGAGGGAGAAAGTGAGAAAGAAGTGTGTGTTTGTGTGTTTTGTGAAATGAAAAGGAATGAGAGCAGCCCATCAAAAGCCGGCCAAGAAGGAGATGGGATTTTTTTTGCCATTTAGCATCATTTTATCAACAATTCCGTTAGTTTGCATGTTTTTGAAACATTTTAGCGAATTAACATCTCGAGTTTGTTAGACTCGATTTCAACGAACGAAATCGAGTCTCAAGCACTTGATTTTGATGCTCTAGAAAGCTGATGTGGAAATTTTTATAAACATTGAACTCGAGTCTCACGCACTCAATTTAGTTTTACTGATCCACGAAATGAAGAAAAAGAATGAAGCAGACAGAAGGAGAAGAAGAAGAAAGAAGAAGAAGAAGAAGAAGAAGAAGAAGAAGAAGAAGAAGAAGAATAGACCCATAGCAAAATTAAACCCACCCCACAGTAAAACCAAACCCACCCCTCTGTTGCCATCTCTACTTGCAAAACCAAACCCACCTACAAAAAAACTCTTACTTTCTTCCTCTTTGTGTTCTCCGGATCATTTGTGTAATATTTGATATTTCTTCTCCAAAGCCTAAATCGAGTGTATTATACTCGAGTTCCACGTGTACAAAGATCCACATCAGCCTTTGCCAGAGCATAAATTGAGTGTATTAGACTCAATTTCCTTAAAAAACAGGCCAACTAACATAATTGTTGCTAAAATGATGCTAATTGGAAAAAAAAAATCCAATATTTTGCAAGATGCGTGGTTGGGAAATAAGGGGTAGGTGGGGCACATGTGGGCCTAAAAAATTTGATTGCCCCCCCCCCCCCCCTTTTTTTACTAGGGCGTTACATGAATAGAAGAATATGACCAAACTGTAAATTATATTCTAGGTTGACTTGGTTGCCAAATTTATTAGGGCCAGGGATCACTTGAAATGATTCAAGTCTGTAATATCCAAAGAAAAAAAAAAAAAAAAACTTAAAAAGGTGGGGTATTTAAGTAAATCTTTGAGCAAATTATAGTAAACCCACCTATGGTTAGACCCATTTTCACTTTACCTACTTGTGATTCAAAACTTAACATTTTACCCATCTGAGATAACTTCCATTAGGACTCTATTACCCACCTCTGTGAAAAATAAGGGTAATTATGTCTTTCTACTCCTCTTTTATATCTCTCCTCTCAAAGCATAAAAAACATACAAAAATAAGAACAACAAGGATCAAATACGCTATAGTTTTATTCCTAAAAGAAAATATATGCTATATTTCTAGAGTTCTAATAAAGATTATCCAAAAACCCAACCAGTTTTAAAAACTACCAAGTAGCAATCAATTTCATTTCCAAACCATCTAAAAATCATGTCAACCGAGAGGGGGACTAATAAGATTCTCTCCAAATTCCAAAAAGAGAGAAGCAGATCCACCACTGATCTCTAATCTCTAATCTCCGAACTTCGATCTCCGTTGACCTCCCAAATCTAATCTCCGCCAATCCTCTAAATCCGATCTCTATCAATCTCCCAAATTCAATCTCCATCAATCTCTCAAATCAGATCTCCAACTCTGATCTCTGTGGTTGTCGATCTGTGTCGCCAAGCTTGCCCTCCCCTGAAGTTGACTTATTCTCCTGAACAACCAAAGCCACAACCCATAAATCCGCTCATTTCTTCTTAGATTAAGTCCCAATTGATACGTTATTAACTGGCTAATTTGTGGGTCATGAGCGAGTTAGAAACTTGATGTTTTGGATTTGATAATTCAAGTGTTTTGCTACTGTGGTTGGGATTCAGGGTGGGTTTGAAGTTGGAAGGTTTCTTCCTTTCTTTGATTGGTGGTGTTTGGTTGTGTAGAAAAAGACCGAGAATTAGGAGAGGCACAAGCAACACCTAGGGCCACCACCACGCTACCAAACCCATGGCTGATCTACCACAATCCAAACCCACAGCTGGATTTCTCTTTACCTCACTCTTCAATTGTTGATTGCTTCTCTATCTCACTCTCTTTTGTTAATAATTGGTTGTTTTGAGATTGTTGGTCTTCTTATAAAATTGGATCAAATTTTTGAGTTGTTATAAGACTGTTGATATTGATATAGATTAAAATTGATTTCATTGAGCCATTTGATTGGTGTGCTATTCCTCCTCTTTGTTCTCATAGAAGTTTTTAAGCAATCAAAAACCCTAACTTTTTTATTCATGCTATGTTTTTTTTTTCCTAAAAATATATTTTTCTAATAGCAAAGGGAGATGTGGGTAACAGAGCCCTAATGGAAGTCACCTTAGGTAAGCAAAATGTTAACTTTTGAACCATGGGTAGGCAAAGTGAAAATGGGCCTAACTACAAGTGGGTTTACTATAATTTGCCCTAAATCTTTTGTGGGGTTCAATTTTATAATAATTATTACTAAGTGAGTTCTTACAAAATAAGGTTGAAACTCTAGTTATTTATAAGGTAATTAAATTAGCGTATAATTACAGATATTTTGAGAGATGAGACTACTTAAAATATTCAAGTAGAGAAAGACTTGAGGTAAGAGCCTAAGAAATCTCTTCTTTCGTCAAAATTTAAGCTTTATATGAATTTAAAACTTTTTTTTTATGTGAGTATTTTTGGCTAGTAGTAAAACTATCTAAATATCTTATGAGTTTTAGGATGTAAACGAAGAAGTTTTTAGACTTATATTTTCGGTATTGGGTGTTAATGTCTGTCTCATTAAAATAGTCATTCTTTCTCTTTTAACTGTTGCATTTATTTATGGATAGAAACTATAGAGGTGTGTCAAGATTTGTTGATCCTAGTGTGCCAGGTTTTTGCGTAAGCTTGTCTTTAAGAGATAGTGCCTGAACAGTGACGGCTCCAAAAATTTTGTTTAGGGGGTCATTAAGAAATTTAAATTAAAAAAAATTAATAAAAAGAGAACTTGAATATATTGAGTTATCAAAAGAAAATGAATTTTTACAATTTTCTTCTATAAGTTTTCAAATTTTGAATTGTTACATGATAGTTCATTATGAGTATTTATTGCCAATATGAGTAGCTATGACCATTTTATTTTGTTAAGTTTGTTTAAATTTTTATTTTTTTGCAATTAGTATTATATATTTGTCAATGTTATTATGAAAATATTTTAAACTAAATGACTAAACTCAATTCATTGACTCTATTTTCTCAACAAAAAAAAAACTTATTGGCTTTGTATTAATTATTGACGCACACTACCATACTCATTCATATATAAAACAATTCATTGTGTTTACTTAGTCAATGGAATGCTTGAATAATCACTAACTTTGCAACTTTTTTTTTTTTTTTTGAATTTTTCTAACTTTATGACAAAAAGTTATTGTAACATGATAACTATAGACACTCATGTAACAAACCTTCTCTATTTCCTAATTATTAAATTATATAAAGTTATATTATATTTATATTATACATACAAACATCCATACACATCACTATTCACACAAATAACATTATGCACACAATCAATATTAAACACATTCATACATATATAATATAAATTTATAATAAAAAGCGACACTTATAATTCACAAACACTTACTCCTACTCTTAGAGTCGAAAATACTTGTAATAAGGGTGTATAAGATTTGAGTGCAAAAATATTTTAAAGAAAAATTAATGTATTAAACTAACTAAAAAATTTATTAAATATATCTTCCCCCTTTTTTTTTTCTTTTTTTTTTTTTAAGTTAGGGGGTTCATCATTTGAACCCCCTGAACCTTTTGTAGCTCCACCCCTGTACCCGAAGTGTTGGGTTTGGTGAATACAAAAAGTCTAGTAGTCTGAGACTCTAAGGTGGCATATGTTGTTTTCATTGCATGTGTCTTCCCCCTTACATGCTTGTGGGGTCCACCCCCATGTGAGGGGGAGGATACATGAAACAGAAATAACATGTATTTTCTCCTTGTAGTCTAGGCTTTGAGGTTTTACAAAGTTATCACATATTTAACCCCCCCCCCCCAAAAAAAAAAAAAAATTAGAACAGGTAGGAAGGTGTATTCGTAATACATGAAAATAAGTCCAGATGGTTTTCTTCTTTTACAAGTGACATTGCCTGGCATATGTTGTTTTCATTGCATGTGTCTTCCCCCTTACATGCTTGTGGGGTCCACCCCCATGTGAGGGGGAGGATACATGAAACAGAAATAACATGTATTTTCTCCTTGTAGTCTAGGCTTTGAGGTTTTACAAAGTTATCACATATTTAACCCACCCCCCCCCCCCAAAAAAAAAAATTAGAACAGGTAGGAAGGTGTATTCGTAATACATGAAAATAAGTCCAGATGGTTTTCTTCTTTTACAAGTGACATTGCCTTGGTTTTGACCGTATTTGTATTCTGTAGGCTTAATCTCTAGGGAACTAATGGTGTCAGAAAGTAAAGAAAATATATTATGAATATGTGAATTTTTGGTGTAAGGTAAGAGTTGAATTTTATTGGATATTTTTAGAAGTTTCTCTTTTGGCCGAGTACAGTCATAAGAGTTTTTCTTTAATCATTTGATTGTTGAATAAATGGTACCTAAAAAATTGTTTTAGGTGATATCTAAGAATTTAGAGGATGTGTTAGGGAGAAGTTCTTTTGTGGTGTTCTAATTGAGGAAAGTAACCTTATATATGCTAATTGGTTTTATTTTTGCTTATAGTACTGTATTTACAATTGTTACATTCTGATTTCAATTGCATTATTACACTGATTTAAAGTAAAGAAAAAAGAATTATCATAAATATATTTGATTACTGAATATATAATTTTATATATGTATTTGAATGAAATATATGTATTTGAACAGCGATTTATATATATATATATATATATATATGATCTTGAACAATCTGATTATGCCTTGATTATGATACCTAACCAATAGGAGTTATTCATTGGTACCAAAACTAGTTTTATCTAGGGTGTCATGAGCCTATCGTGTTTCTAGGCCCAGCTAATGGGGGATATACATTAGCACAAAACTAATTTCATTTGAATCTGATGCCTAGTCATGAGGATAAAGCATGACCCTAGTCATATAAGATTGGTAAGCATGTGAATATGTTTGGATATATGAACTATTTTAAGTCTATAAAACTTCTTCTGTTTAGTTTTGAAAGCAATAGTATATTATGACTTTTGACATATGTGAAATATTTGATCTTATAAACAATGTATTATTTTGTCAAATTATATGATTGTTTTAGCTTAATTCTAGAACAAAATACATATCTCAAATACCCACAGTCAATTACATCATTTACAAAAATCACAAATCCAGAATGTCCAAACTTAACATCAAAAAGTCAATATTTTTTTATTTTTTTTCTATTTGCATAGAATGCACCACTTCGTAGAATCTTATGCTTTCCTACATAAGGTCTTTGCTTTTATATATACTAGTTTGTAACCATAGGCATATGCATGGATGCATGGATATTGTTAGAACATATGTGAGAATTGTTAGAGACATATTTATGTAAATTGGCTAATCTTTTGACAAAACGCACTTTACTTGTAATTGGGTAGATCTAAGATGGATTTAGTACTTCAAGGAACAAGAGTTCAGGTTTAGTATTAAAACTATGCAAATCTGTCCAAGAAACAAGTGAAGAAGTGATGTTCATTAAAGCTCGACAGATAACTCGACAGAATCATATCTATCGAGATTTAATGATGAAGCTCGACAGCATCTCAACAGAAGTTGTATCTGTCGAGAATTACAAAATTAGAATTTTCAGATCTGATTTCACGTATATTCATGTGTATTTGTGTAGGATTTCTTTCTCACAACCCTAGACATATATAAAGAATATTTTAAGGGCTGTCTCAAGTGATGCAAATGTTGTTGCACTCGTTGTTACATGTATATTGTGAACGGAGACAATTTGCCCTAGTTCATCATATTCTCTCTAGAAACTATTGCATCTTTGCACCTAGGGTTTTGTGACTAAGGAGCTTCCTGATCCTCATTGTTGGATGAATTGAAGAACTTTGCAGCCAACATCTTCCTCAAGTTGGTGTGTTAGTCACATACTGGGATCTGTGCATCATTGGTTAGTCACGTACTAGGATTCGTGCATTGAATGGAGATAATGCCGCTACATCACAAGTCCAATTGGGTATTGGGGTAAGGGATCAACTGTAGGTTGGTATTAGGTACTGAGATTCCTTTTACTTGTAACCGCTTGTTTTGATAATAGTAGATTCTCGAGAGTGGTAACCTTAAATTTACTCGGTGGGATTTTTCCTCGGTGGATTTCTCCATTCATAAACAAATCACTTGTGTCAAATTTATTTTCTGCTGCATTTAATTTAGTTGGTGATTTGTTTGTGCTACCACGCTCATTGCATGTAATTAAATCTAATTAATTCACTTGGCTAATTAATTAATTAATTTATCAAAGGGGTCAATACATTTTTGACCTATTAGATATATACTTAAAAGATATATATTAAAATGCAAAGTATAATTCTTACATATATAATTTGAATATTATTGATAGTCATTCCTTTTTTTTTTAACTCTTTAAAAAGTTTTGTAAGGATATTAGGTAGAAAATGTAAATTGTCCATTTAAAAAAAAAAAAAAGATTTTATGTGCACTAATTCTACACCCTTTGGTTTTTGTACGCAATAACTCATTTGGATGGATATTTGTGATGTAATTCGACATTTGACTCCAACATTAAGAAATAAAATTCTCTCCGAAAATAAATAATTTAAGATACATGGCGCAAAATTGGATTTCAATTGTAGAATCTAATTGGATTTTCTCTAAGTTTTTCCTATTAATATATATATATATATATATATATATATTGATTGGCTGCATTTAATTTAATATGGCAATTATTGAGGTTTATTAATGCTCTTTGAAGGCCTTGACACTTGTAATTAATGTGAAAACCTTTGTGTGGCTATTGTTGCGTACTTTACCCCCTTGATTGTGTTTGAGGCATAAAAACGTCAAATGGTCAATTTGAAATTATCCGAGTCAATTGTTTCCAACATCCAGGATTTTTAGTCTAGGCTTATTACTTGCCTCTTGCAAGAGAGCTTCTTCTGCCATATTTGCACTTAAATATGAACCGCTCCCTTCCTCTACCACAAGATCTCACCAAAAAATCAAAGACTGTCAGTTACGGAAAACAAAATACAAAAGCTTATCCTTGGCCTTTTATGTTTGCTATTCTACTACTTAAGGCCATCCAGTTCCCTGTAGCATGATAAATTAGTGCAAGGACAGGAACTCGAATATCTGACAGAATTATATTTAGCTAGTGGAAAATTTTAAATCAGATTCATCAGATGAAGTTGTGAATTTCTGGTAGAATTATATTCAGCTAGTGCAAGGATATCACTTCCAAAACTCATAAATCACATGAATATCATTATCAAAGTTTAGATTAAAGGAAACTCAAGCAAAAGTATAAAACCCACCAAAAATAATAGGAAGTTTAACCTCAAATAATAGAGAAGAGTGAGCCAACTTTTTCCTTTAAATAAAAAAACCATCAACCTAAATTAGAGTTATAAGAAAGAACAAAAATCAAGAGAGAGAGAGAGAGAGAGAGAGAGAGTACTCACAGTTTTTGTGTGGAAAAAATATGGATTGAATAGAATAAATGATATCAAATTTATACAAAATAAGATGGGGAAAAGAAGAGTCAAAATACAAGAAAGTGGAAACGATGAAGGAAGTTTAACGGTAAAGTAAAGAGTAGTAGGGAGATAAAGAGGTAAAGAGGGAGGGGAAAGATTGGAGGAAGAGAAGAAGAGTTTTTTTTTTTTTTTTTTTTTTTTTTTTCTTTTTTAGAATAGTAAGATGAAAAGTTTAAATATTCAATTTTAACAATGACTTGAAATTAGAAAGAAGAAAATGAAAAGTTGAAATCAATTTGGGTAGTTGAATAGTCAAATATTTGCATTTAAAACAAATGAATAGTAGTATGTTGAATAGTAATAGAGTGCATTAACAGGTTTGTCATGAACTATATTTAATTATTTTATATAAAATAAAATAGAAAAATCATAAAGGAATTTTTTCTTAACTATGAAATGGCTGATGAGGTGGCTTAACACAAGCATAGCAACATTAAATTCTACGTCTCATTATATAAATATATATATATATATATATATATATATATTTATATATTTATATATTTAACTTTTTAAAAAGTCTTGAAATAATATTATTAGGTAGAAAATGTAAATTGTCCATTTTTAATTTTTAAATTTTTTTAATGTTCATTAATTCTAGACTCTTTGGTTTTTGTACATAATAACTCACTTGGATGAATATTTAAGATGCGGTTCCACATTTGACTCCAAAATTAAAAAATAAAACTCTCTCTGAAAATAAATAATTTAATACACATGGCGCAAAATTGGATTTCAATTGTAAAATCTAAATGGATTTTCTCTAAGTTTTGCCTATATATATATATATATAGATATATAGATATTGACGGATTGGATTGGATTTGATTTAATATGACAATTGTTGAGGTTTATTAATGCTCTACGAAGGCTTGCATACATGTAATTAAAATGAAAACCTTTTAAGTGTGCGGCTATTGTTGCATGCCCTCTTGGTTGGGTTTGCGCGTGACAAAGTCAAATGGTCAATTTTAAATGATCCACGTCAATTGTTTCTGGCTTCGAGAATCTTTAGTCAAGGCTTATCACCTGCTTCTTGCAAGAAACCTTCTACTTGGGCCCATCCAGTTCCCTTTAGCATGATACATCATACATTAGTGCAAGTATAGGAACTCGAATTTCTAGCAGAATCATATTCAGATAGTAGAAAATTTAAAATCGGATTTGTCAGATGAAGTTGAATTTCTGGCAGAATTAAATTCAATTAGTGCAAGGATATCACTTATAAAACTCATAAATCATGTAAATATCATTATCAAAGTTTAGATTAAAAGAATATCAAGCAAAAGTATAAAACCCACAAAAAATATTAGAAATTTTTACCTCAAATATTAGAGAAGGGTGAGCTTTAACTTTTTCCTTTGAATAGAAAAATGATCTACCTAAATTACAATTATAAGAAAGAATAAAAATCAAGAGAGAGAGAGAGAGAGAGAGAGAGAGAGAGTACTCACAGTTTTTGTGTGAAAAAAATATGAATTGAATAGAATAAATGATATTAAATTTATAAAAAATAAGACGAGGAAAGGAAAAGTCAAAATATAAGAAAGTAAAAATGATGAAGGAAGTTTAACGATAAAGTGAAGAGTAGTAGAGAGATAAAGAGGCAAAGAGAGAGGGGAAAGGTTGGAGGAAGAGAAGAAGAGTTTTTATTATTATTTTAGAATAGGAAGATGAAAAGTTTAAATATTTAATTTTAACAATTACTTGAAATTAGAAAGAAGAAAATGAAAAGTTGAAATCAATTTGGGTAGTTGAATATAATCAAACATTTGCATCTAATGAATAGTAACGTTTGTAATGAATAGACAAATATGTGCGTATATCACTAAAAAGATAATGAATTATTCAATTTTAACAAATAATTGAAATTAGAAAGAAGAAATTGAAAAATGAAATCAATTTGGGAACGTAGTTGAATAGTCAAATATTTGCATTTAAAACAAATGAATATTATGAAGTGCATTAATAGGTTTGTCCTTAAACTATATTTAATTATTTTATATAAAATAAAATAGAAAAATCATAAAGGAATTTTTTTTAAAAAGTATAACGTAGCTGATGAGGTGGCTCAACGCAAGTATAGCAACATTAAATTCTACGTCTCATTTTTTAGATATTTATATATAGACTAACTTGTAACCACATTCATATGCATGGATGCATGGATATATTTAAAAGATATATATTAAGATGCATAGTATAATTCTTACATACATAATTTGAATATTATTGATAGTCATTCTTCTATTATTTTTAACTCTTTGAAAAGTCTTGAAAGGATATTACTAGGAAGAAAATGTAAATTGTTCATATTTATTATTTTTTTTTATGTTCATTAATCTGCACTCTTTGGTTTTTGTACGTAATAACTCACTTAGATAAATATTTATGATGTGGTTTCACATTTGACTCCAAAATTAAGAAATAAAGCTCTCTCTTAAAATAAATAATTTAAGACACATGGCGCAAAATTAGATTTCAATTGTAATCTAAATGGGTTTTCTCTAAATTTTGCCTATATATATATATATATATATATATAGATTGGATTTAATTTAATATGACAATTGTTGAGGTTTATTAATGCTCTTTGAAGGCTTGCATACTTGTAATTAAGGTGAAAACCTTTAAAGTGTGCGGCTATTGTTGCGTGCCTAACCCTCATGGTTGGGTTTGTGCGTGACAAAGTCAAATGCTCAATTTGAAATGATCCAAGTCAATTGTTTCTGGCTTCTAGAATTTTTAGTCAAGGCTTATCACCTGCTTCTTGCAAGAGACCTTCTTCTGCCAAATTTGCACTTAAAATTGAACTAATCCGTTCCTCTACCACAAGATCTCACCCAAAAATCAAAGATTGTTAGTTATGGCAAACAGAATACGAAAGCTTATCCTTGGTCTTTTATTTTTGCTATTCTACTTAGGGCCATCCAGTTCCCTTTAGCATGATACATCATACATTAGTGTGAGTACAAGAACTCGAATTTCTGGCAGAATCATATTCAGATAGTGGAAAATTTAAAATTGGATTCGTCAGATGAAGTTGAATTCCTGGCAGAATTATATTCAGTTATTGCAAGGATATCACTTCTAAAACTCATAAATCACACGAATATCATTATCAAAGTTTAGATTAAAAGAATATCAAGCAAAAGTATAAAACCCACAAAAAATATTAGGAATTTTTACCTCAAATAATAGAGAAGAGTGAGCTTTAACTTTTTCCTTTGAATAGAAAAACCATCTACCTAAATTAGAGTTATAAGAAAGAAAAAAATCCAGAGAGTGAGAGAGAGTACTCACAGTTTTTGTGTGGAAAAAAATATTGATTGAATGGAATAAATAATATCAAATTTATACAAAATAAGACGGGGAAAGGAAAAGTCAAAATATAAGAAAGTGAAAATGATGAAGGAAGTTTAACGATAAAGTGAAGAGTAGTAGAGAGATAAAAATGCAAAGAGGGAGGGGAAAGGTTGGAGGAAGAGAAGAAGAGTTTTTTTTTTTTTTTTTTTTGTTTAGAATAGGAAGATGAAAAGTTTAAATATTCAATTTTAACAATTAATTGAAATTAGAAAGATGAAAATGAAAAGTTGAAATCAATTTGAGTAGTTAAATATAATCAAACATTTGAATCTAATGAATAGTAATGTTTGTAATAAATAGACAAACATGTGCGTATATCCACTAAAAAGATAATGAATTATTCAATTTTAACAATTACTTGAAATTCGAAAGAGGAAATTGAAAAGCGAAATCAATTTGGGTAGTTGAATAGTCAAATATTTGCATTTAAAACAAATGAATAGTAATGGAGTGCATTAACAAGTTTGTCCTTGAACTATATTTAATTATTTTATATAAAATAAAATAGATAAATCATAAAGGAATTTTTTTTTAAAGTATAACATGGCTGATGAGGTGGTTCAACGCAAGTATAGCAACATTAAATTCTACGTCTCATTTTTTAGATATTTATATGTAGACTAGCTTGTAATCACATTCATATGCATGGATGCATGGATATATTTAAAAGATGTATATTAAGATGTGTAGTATAATTCTTACATATATAATTTGAATATTATTGATGGTCATATTTATATTTTTTTAACTCTTTAAAAAGTCTTGAAATGATATTATTAGGTAGAAAATGTAATTTGTTCATTTAAAAAAAAAAAACGTTTATGTTCATTAATTCTAGACTCTTTAGTTTTTGTATGTAAAAACTTACTTGGATGAATATTTATGACGTGGTTCCACATTTGACTTCAAAATTAATTAATAAAACTCTCTTTAAAAATAAATAATTTAAAACACATGGCGCAAAATTGAATTTCAATTGTAAAATCTAATTGTATTTTCTCTAAATTTTGCCTATATATATTGTGAGAGTGCTTTTTTTCTTTGCACACAAGCTCAAGTAGAGACAAGGATCCCGGGCCAAATACTTGTTGTTTGGTGGATTGGGCTTGGTTTACCGCAGCTAAATGTGGCTGATTTCAAACCAAGTTGTGCGCAAGTCACATAAAGCTCATCAAGGAAAAAATGTGATTCCTCCTAAGCAATAAAATACCATTATAAGTGTTTTAGTGTCATAAAAATGACCCTTTACTCTTACAAAATAAGTGAAATAATTATTCACAATATTCTCAATGAGAAAGAAATTGAAATAGAATATTTAAGGCTTATCTTGTATTGCATAAACATTTAAAAAAGTTCCTTTACTTGGTACCCCGGGCGTACTGTCTTAGTACCCCGAACGTACTGTCGTGGTTCCCCAGGGGTACCAGGCCTGTAATCCCAGAATACTGATTCTCTGAACTATACGATCTTTCTCCATGTTTATTATGCAATGAAGTTTTGTCATTTCTCTTTACCTCAATAGGTCATGCATAAGAACACGCTATACAATACACATATCTTTAAATAATTGTTAGTTTCTTAGATTAGGATATCCATTTTAATACATATACATATATGTAAATGAACTTCATGAGAATGGTTCAGCCACAAGGATCCTGACCTCAATTCTCACAGACTTAGTGCTTTTGCACAAGACTTGTGGGAATTGGAACTTAAGTCCAAGTGGCTTTACTGGAGCATTGCCTTCTACGATAGTTAGGTGAGGAGAATTTTGTGGGAGAGTGATATCTGATGTATGTGCATGTTTTGGCATATGTTTCTTTGGAAGCTAAGTGATATTTTGAATGATCTCAAGGATATGGGACAAATTCCTCCACCTTGGCTCTCTTATTTTGTTTCTTTCTTTCTCATCCTTGCTGGGCTATTAAAACTCTAAGAATATATCTTTTGAACCTTTGAACTATCCCTTTGAATCCACATTTTTCTCCCCTCCTACCTACTATGCCTTAGTGTTCCTTTTATAGTGGACATGGTCTGATACCCCGGGCGAGTACGCCCTTGGTCTATTGGGTAAAACCATGTCCTCTGGAACCTGGAAATGTGCATTAGGCAAAGGTTTAGCTTATTTAAGCAATTATAACTCAAAAGAAAGTAATATATGCAAGTGTTGAAAAGCAAGAAACAGTATATGAGTAATGTATAAAGACAGACACAAAATAAATGTTAATGATCCTCAAAACAATATAGAATATCTCATTACCTTTCTTAATTTATGAATTACAATGTGCTCACTAAGACATGATACAAGGTTCAAATAAGCTCAAAAATTACAGACTTAGATGGATATCTAAGCCTCAAAGACTTGCAAAGTTTGAATCCTTTTGAACATAAGTATGTACTATAATGGCTGTTTCTGGGATACCGGGTGATATTTCCTTATTTTCTTTGAGTTTTGACGAAGTTTTCTCAATGATTCTGTTATGATTTCACCATTGCTAAATGCCCCTTCAATGTTGATTGCTTCTCCCTTTTATAGTGTCACTCTAGGGTTCTGGGGTACCACTGATTCCCCCCCTTTAGCTTTCTAGGTACCAGAGCCCCTATTGTTCCAGCCTTTCTGACAACTGATTCTTTCCTTATTTCTCATAGTTTCCTTCTTTTGGGGCTGTTTTTCTAAAAGCCTCTTGCTGACTTTCTATTCTAGGGTGTCCTTGGAAAGCTGACCTTCAATCTCTCGTCCTTTAATGCTTCCACGCCTTTACCTTTTTCGACTTAGCTTTTGGCTGCCTTTCCTTTTTGTCATTTTTCCCAAGTGAGCCGAATCCTTCCCTGCCAAGTCGAAGGTTTTCCCAGCTATTTCCCCTTATGGTTCATCTTTCTGGGTTCCCCAAGGTACCAGCCTTTTGCTTATGAATTGTTGCTTTCCAAGCTTTCTGATTTCTTTCTACATCATTGGGTGGCTGACAAGAACGTATCTGCCCTTCGTTTCTTGTGTTTCTTGGTACTTCTTTTGAGCTGTCTTAATCTTGTCCTGCCTTTGTTGCACGTCCCAAGGACCTTAAGCCTCTAGCAGTCCCTGGGTATCCTGGCCCAATCCTTATCATTGAATTCCTTATTGATCTTCTGATCTTGGCGGGCTGATTTTTTTTTTTTTTTTTTCCTTCGTTTTATGGGACCTAAGGCCTATCCCTTCACGAGTCTTGGGCTTTAAATCTTTTTTAATGGACTTGGGCCTTTATGGTCCTTCTTAACTTCATGATTTGTGTCTTCTTTTGTTAAGACCCATGGTCTTTCCTTTTCATGGAATGAGTTTTCTTGTGAAATTTTGGTCCTCAACATATATATATATATATATATATATTGATTGATTTGATTTAATATGACAATTGTTGAGGTTTATTAATGCTCTTTGAAGGCCTTGCATACTTGTAATTAAGGTGAAAATCTTTTAAGTGTGCAACTATTGTTGCGTGCTTAACCCTCTTGGTTGGGTTTGCATGTGACAAAGTCAAATGGTCAATTGGAAATGATCCAAGTCAATTGTTTCTGGCTTCCATGATTTTTAGTCTAGGATTTTCACCTGCCTCTTACAAGAGAGCTTCTTCTGCCATATTTTCACTTAAAATTGAATTGAACCCTTCCTCTACCACAAGATCTCACCAAAAAATAAAAGAATGTTAGTTATGGCAAAAAAAATACGAAAGCTTATCCTACGTCTTTTTTGTTTGCTATTCTACTTAGGGCCATCCAAGTCCCTGCAGCATGATACATTAGTGCAAGAATAAGAACTCAAATTTCTGACAGAATCATATTTAGCTAATGGAAAATTTAAAATCGGATTCGTCAGATGATGTTGAATTTTTGGCAGAATTATATTCAGTTAGTGCAAGGACATCACTTCCAAAACTCATAATTCACATGAATATCATTTTCAAAGTTTAGATTAAAAGAAACTCAGGCAAAAGTATAAAACCCAAAAAAATATTTGGAATTTTTACCTCAAATAATAGAGAAGAGTGAGCATTAACTTTTTCCTTTGAATAAAAAAACCATCTACCTAAATTAGAGTTATAAGAAAGAACAAAAATCGAGAGAGAGAGAGAGAGAGAGAGAGAGAGAGAGAGAGAGAGTACTCACAGTTTTTGTGTGGAAAAAATATGAATTGAATAGAATAAATGATATTAAAATGAAAACCTTTTTTTTTTCCTTCGTTTTATGGGTCCTAAGGCCTATCCCTTCACGAGTCTTGGGCTTTAAATCATTTTTAATGGACTTGGGCCTTTATGGTTCTTCTTAACTTCATGATTTGGATCTTCTTTTGTTAAAACCCATGGTCTTTCCTTTTCATGGAATGAGTTTTCTTGTGAAATTTTGGTCCTCAACATATATATATATATATATATATTGATTGATTTGATTTAATATGACAATTGTTGAGGTTTATTAATGCTCTTTGAAGGCCTTGCATACTTGTAATTAAGGTGAAAATCTTTTAAGTGTGCAACTATTGTTGCGTGCTTAACCCTCTTGGTTGGGTTTGCATGTGACAAAGTCAAATGGTCAATTGGAAATGATCCAAGTCAATTGTTTCTGGCTTCCATGATTTTTAGTCTAGGATTATCACCTGCCTCTTACAAGAGAGCTTCTTCTACCATATTTTCACTTAAAATTGAATTGAACCCTTCCTCTACCACAAGATCTCACCAAAAAATAAAAGAATGTCAGTTATGGCAAAAAAAAATACGAAAGCTTATCCTTCATCTTTTTTGTTTGCTATTCTACTTAGGGCCATCCAAGTCCCCGCAGCATGATACATTAGTGCAAGAACAAGAACTCAAATTTCTGACAGAATCATATTCAGCTAATGGAAAATTTAAAATCGGATTCGTCAGATGATGTTGAATTTCTGGCAGAATTATATTCAGTTAGTGCAAGGACATCACTTCCAAAACTCATAATTCACATGAATATCATTTTCAAAGTTTAGATTAAAAGAAACTCAGGCAAAAGTATAAAACCCAAAAAAACATTTGGAATTTTTACCTCAAATAATAGAGAAGAGTGAGCTTTAACTTTTTCCTTTGAATAAAAAAACCATCTACCTAAATTAGAGTTATAAGAAAGAACAAAAATCGAGAGAGAGAGAGAGAGAGAGTACTCACAGTTTTTGTGTGGAAAAAATATGAATTGAATAGAATAAATGATATTAAAATGAAAACCTTTTTTTTTTTCCTTCGTTTTATGGGTCCTAAGGCCTATCCCTTCACGAGTCTTGGGCTTTAAATCATTTTTAATGGACTTGGGCCTTTATGGTTCTTCTTAACTTCATGATTTGGGTCTTCTTTTGTTAAGACCCATGGTCTTTCCTTTTCATGGAATGAGTTTTCTTGTGAAATTTTGGTCCTCAACATATATATATATATATATATATATATATTGATTAATTTGATTTAATATGACAATTGTTGAGGTTTATTAATGCTCTTTGAAGGCCTTGCATACTTGTAATTAAGGTGAAAATCTTTTAAGTGTGCAACTATTGTTGCATGCTTAACCCTCTTGGTTGGGTTTGCATGTGACAAAGTCAAATGGTCAATTGGAAATGATCCAAGTCAATTGTTTCTGGCTTCCATGATTTTTAGTCTAGGATTATCACCTGCCTCTTACAAGAGAGCTTCTTCTGCCATATTTTCACTTAAAATTGAATTGAACCCTTCCACTACCACAAGATCTCACCAAAAAATAAAAGAATGTTAGTTATGGCAAAAAAAATATGAAAGCTTATCCTTCGTCTTTTTTGTTTGCTATTCTACTTAGGGCCATCCAGGTCCCTGCAGCATGATACATTAGTGCAAGAACAAGAACTCAAATTTCTGACAAAATTATATTCAGCTAATGGAAAATTTAAAATCGGATTCGTCAGATGATGTTGAAATTAGAAAGAAGAAAACAAAAGGTTGAAATCAATTTTGGTAGTTGAATATAATCAAACATTTGCATCTAATGAATAGTAACGTTTGTAATGAATAGTCAAACATGTGCATATATCCACTAAAAAGATAATGAATTATTCAATTTTAACAATTACTTGAAATTAGAAAGAAGAAAATGAAAAGTTGAAATCAATTTTGGTAGCTGAATAGTCAAATATTTGCATTTAAAACAAATGAATATTAATATGTTGAATAGTAATGGAGTGCATTAATAAGTTTGTCCATGAACTATATTTAATTATTTTATATAAAATAAAATAGAAAAATCATAAAGGAATTTTTTTGAAGTATGACGTGACTGATGAGGTGGCTGAACACAAGTATAGCAACATTAAATTCTACGTCTCATTTTTTAGATATTTATATATAGACTAGCTTGTAACCACATTCATATGCATGGATGCATGGATATATTTAAAAGGAATATATTAAGATGCATATTATAATTCTTATATATAAATTGAATATTATTGATAGTCATTCTTATATATATATATATATATATATATATTTACTCTTTAAAATGTCTTAAAATGATATTATTAGGTAGAAAATGTAAATTGCTTTTTTTTTTTTTTTATGTTCATTAATTTTAGACTCTTTGTTTTTTGTACGTAATAACTCACTTGGATGAATATTTTTTATATGGTTCCACATTTGACTCTAATATTAAGAAGTAAAACTCTCTCTGAAAATGAATAATTTAAGACACATGGTGCAAAATTGGATTTCAGTTGTAAAATCTAATTGAATTTTCTCTAAGTTTTGCCTATATATATATATATATATATATATATACTAACTTGTAACTCCATGCATATGCATAGATACATTTAAAGATATACAATAAAATGTACAGTGTAATTCCTATATATATAATTTAAATACTTTTTCTAGTTATCTTTATAACTTGTTAACTCTTTAAAAAAATTTGTAAGGATATTATTAGGTATAAAATGTGAATTGTCCATTTTTTTTTATTGTGAATCACTTTTTTTTTTAACAATTCATTTATTCTAGACTCTTTGATATTTGTACTTAATAACTCACTTGGATGAATATTTATGATGTTGTCTCACATTTGATTCTAAAATTAAGAAATAAAATTCTTTAAGAATAAATAATTCAGGACACACGGTGCAAAATTGGAACTCTAATTTGAAATTTTAATTTAAGTTTATCTCAACTTCACCTATTATTATATATATAGACATGTAAATTACATATACAATATCAATTCATAATTATTGTCTACGAATTTCTACTAAATACAACACAAAATAAAATAATAAACTGGTCAAATAGTATCTTTTAAATTAAAAGGGTATGTGTCTATGGAATCGTTTAGCATAATTACAGTTTGTTATGTTCAATAATTTCATATACAAAATATCTAAATAAAAATGGTATAAAAAATATGCTCATTAGTTCAGCAAAAAAAAAAAAAAAAAAAAAAAAAAAAAAAAACAGCAAAAATTTAAACAATTTAATTTGTATGGAAAACTAACAAAAGCAAAATTCAATTTTGATTCTAATTGAATTTTCTCTAAAATTTAATATATATATATATATATATATATTACATGGTCATGGTATATTACATAAATGACTTACAAATTTGAATTGTTTTTAATTATATGATTAGGTTTTTTATAGTTTATTTATATTGTACTTTTCTTTTTTTACACTAAATTAACTCATTTAGCACAAAAATTAAAAAAAAAATTAGATGGGACATGTGGCATAAAATTAAACTCAAATTGAAATCCAATTTTTACATTGAATTAACTCACTTGGCACAAAAATTTAAAATTCAGATTAGATGAAACACATGGTACAAAATTAGACTCTAATTGAATTCCAATTTGAAATCTAATTGAATTTTCTCTCAGTTTTACTTATTTTATATATATATATATATATATATTGATTGGATTTGATTTAATACGACAATTGTTGAGGTTTATTAATGCTCTTTGAAGGCCTTGCATACTTGTAATTAAGGTGAAAATCTTTTGAGTGTGCGACTATTGTTGCATGCTTAACGCTCTTGGTTGGGTTTGGACGTGACAGAGTCAAATGGTCAATTTGAAATGATCCTTAGTCAATTGTTTCCAGCTTTCAGGATTTTTAGTCAAGGCTTGTCATCTGCCTCTTGCAAGAGAGCTTCTTCTGCCATATTTGCACATAAATATGAACTGATCCCTTCCTCTTCCGCAAGATCTCACCAAAAAATCAAAGACTGTTCGTTATGGCAAAAAAAATACGAAAGCTTATTCTCGGTCTTTTATGTTTGCTATTCTACTTAGGGCCATCCAGTTCCCAGTCCCAGCTGCCTACTACCTTAGAGCAAGGACAGGAACTTGGATTTGTAGAAGAATTACATTCAGCTAGTGGAAAATTTAAAATCGGATTCATCAGCCTCACAGGTGGTCCCTACTACATAGCAATATGGTACCACGAAAACCGTTACCGTGAAAACAAGACTGTGTGGTTTGCCAATCGTGACAATCCAGTCCTAAATGCTAGCAGTCTCACCATTGATGATAACGGGAATTTGAAAATTACATGCAACGGAGATCCTTCTATTATACTGTACTCCGGACATGAAGCTAGTAATGTAAGTGCTGTTCTACTTGATACCGGCAATTTTGTACTGAGTGAAATCAGTTCAGGGCGACAATTGTGGCAAAGTTTTGATTATCCCAGTCACGTACTTCTGCCAGGAATGAAACTTGGAGTAAACCGAAAAACGGGGCAGAGACGGTTTCTAACATCGTGGAGAAGCCAGGAGGTACCCGACTCAGGAAACTTTACCTTTGGCCTCCATCCTCATCGTACAGATCAATTGGTCATCTTGTTGCACGGGGACATCTACTGGACAAGTGGGTCTGTGAATGTCAACTCCTCTTCATTTCGCCTAACAAATTCCAACTACAGTTTTTACTACACATCGAATGAGAACGAAACATACTTCAGCTACTCTGCTGCGGACATATATTCCCCACAGTTATCGATAAATTACTTGGGAGTACTTTCTGATGACAAGGGCGTTATAGTTAATTGTACTTCTGCTTCCTCTTATTTAAATGAAGGATGTGTGGCCAAAGAGAATCTTCCATGCAGAAGCCGTAATGAGACATTTTCTCGAGCTTTCGGTTCATGGGATGACATAGATGGATTCAAGTTTAATGAAGGTGACAACCTGACCCTTACGGATTGTAAGGCCAAGTGCTGGAACGATTGTTCTTGTGTTGCCTATGCATCTACAAATGAAGAGAATCAAACTGGCTGTGAGATTTGGAGCACAGGGCCTGGAATTGCTTCGACAGATGCTAGTATGCGACGGACAATATACTTCCTTGGTAAGTTTAATTAATTTATGCTCGAGACTAATCAAATTAATGTGCTTATTATTGATGTATTACATGTAGATATAACATATATACTATTAACTTAATTTTTGAAAATTGAAGGAAAAAACTGATATAATTAATATTTGAAGAACCTAGATTCTGAATCTAACGTCTCAATCCTCATGTCAACAATATTGTCCATTTTGAAGTCTATACTCCTCGCAGCTTTGTTTCTCCCTAGTAAAGAGCAAGAAAAAAAATGTGTTGTTAACATAGTTGTCAGTATCGTACAATACGTGATACGTATCGTACGATACGCATCGTATCGTGTATAAAAAGTTTTGTATCGTAAGGGCATATTGTAAGTGCTCATAAATCGTCTGATACATAGGTACGTATCATATGAATCGTATCGTATCGGTGAATCGTACGCATTATATGATACATAGATATGTGGGTTTAAAATGAGTTTTTTTATTAAAATTTGTGGTTTTATTTGATTTAAACAAGTTGTTAGACTTTGTTAACACAAAATTATTGGGAAACTTAATTGAGTCTAATAAAATAGCAAGTCCATGAGTTTTTTTCCTCCCTTCTCTTTCTCTTACAAAATTTAGACTATACTCGTAACACTCACTTTCATATATATGTGCAAATGTATTTTCTATGCTATCAATAATTTATTAAATGAAAATATAATTATTTTTTATTTTGTTATTATTATTTTGAGTCTAAAAAGCTAGAATGCCAAGAAAAAATATAAAGAAAAAATTATTAGAATAAAAAAACCAAAAAAAGAAGAAGTAAATGTTGATAATAATAAAGAATATGTCTATGAAAAAATAATTTTGCAAGATGCTGACATATGATAATAACATTGACTTAGATGGAATTGATTAGCCAAGATGATGAAAAGATATTATTATTTTGGTTCATATATCATGTATTACTTGTAAGTTTAATCAATTTGAATGTGCATGTTATAAACATAAGTTAATTTGATTTATTTAGTTAACTTTGTTAAATTTTATTACATAAGTAATGATTAAATTGGTCATTAGTTGTATATATTTTAAATTTATAATGAATATGCCTTTTATATATGTATATCTATAATTATTTTATAATTTTATTAGGTATTTGTGTATTTTACGATATACGATTCGATACGAGACATGATATAAAAAAATTAAAATCGATTCACGATACAATTCAAGATTTGACAACTATGGTTGTTAATATTTTGGATATTCAACCCACATATAAGGCATTTCCTTTCACCACACCCAGACCATGTGAGAATGTATAGAATATTGTTGATATAGGTTTTAGGACTAAAGGGAAACTTTGAGAATGTGTAGAATCAAAATTTTGTACAACCACAAAGAGGCTCAATCTCAAATGATTTGAAGCCTCTAGGGGTCAAATTAAAGAGAACAATGAATTTTGTGAGTTATTTTGATTTCTAAAGCTCAAGCAATCATGCAACTTAAATCATAGTAAATCACAAGAAAAAGAAAACTGAATAGAAATACTATTGGTAGTATTATTGAAAACATGTTTGTCCTTGTGGCGAAAAACTTAGCAAACAGGCGGGCGAACAGGTGGTGGATATGGCTAATCATGGCGGTAGGGGCAATTATTATCTCGTTGTTGTGCT
Source organism: Lithocarpus polystachyus (assembly GCA_033629205.1). NCBI lineage: Eukaryota > Viridiplantae > Streptophyta > Magnoliopsida > Fagales > Fagaceae > Lithocarpus > Lithocarpus polystachyus. The sequence continues at coordinate 33,555,437 of CM066166.1, read as the reverse complement.
TCTTAGGCAATGCAAAATGGAAAAAATGCAGAGTGGAAGGTAATTGATGCTCCTACTACAGATTTTTTGATATATTACTAATGATCAAGTAGAAAGAAAAAAAAAAATCAACTAATATTTTATATATGTTAATTAGGGGAGAGAAAAAAGAAACAAAAATTGCTCATACAAGAAATTGGAGGTAATGCAATACCTTCCACAGTACATGACAAAGTGAAGAAACAAAATAAAGATGGACAAGCTAGCCATGAGCTGCAAATCTTCAGCTTTGAAAGCATTTCTGTAGCTACAAATAATTTCTCAACTGAAAATAAATTAGGAGAGGGTGGCTTTGGACCAGTTTATAAGGTTAATACTTCTCTCTCTCTCTCTCTCTGTCTTTCTCTCTCTTATAGCCTAGCTAATCCATTTTGTCCGGTCAATAAATTAACACTTGAGGTGAGCCCAATTGCTAGGAAGAATCTTGATACAAAATTAAATAATGTAACCAGAAATTGAATTAAGATGATATGAGTATGACTAATACAATATACTTTCAGGGTAAATTATCTGATGGACCAGAAATAGCAATAAAAAGACTTTCAAGAAGTTCTGGGCAGGGATTAGTAGAGTTCAAGAATGAAGTGATTCTTATTGCCAAGCTCCAACACACTAATCTTGTCAGGCTTTTAGGGTTTTGCATTCAAGAAGAAGAAAAACTACTAATCTATGAGTACATGCCCAACAAAAGCTTAGACTTCTTCCTCTTTGGTAGGACGTGGTTAATGATTAGGAAAGTTTACTTATGTGAAGATTTTTTCTTTCTTTTATATAAAGTCAAAACAACACTAATCATTTGCTTGCTATCAGATTCTACTAAAAAGTATTTATTAAGTTGGAGGACACGCTTCAACATAATTGAAGGCATTGCTCAAGGACTTGTTTATCTCCACAAATATTCAAGACTAAGAGTAATTCACCGGGATTTAAAAGCAAGCAACATCTTGCTTGATGAGGAGATGAATCCAAAAATATCTGATTTTGGCATGGCAAAAATATTTGGGTTGAAAGGATTAGAAGAAAACACAAACAGGGTTGTTGGAACATAGTAAGTATGCATTTCATTTCAAGCAAGCATAATCTAATTATATTTTTCTGTACGCGCACATGTATATATTTGCTTGTTTATGCTAAAGTTCATTGGTCACTTTTTACTTCAGTGGTTATATGTCTCCGGAGTATGCAATGAATGGTGTTGTTTCGATAAAAACCGATGTATTCAGTTTTGGAGTTCTACTATTAGAAATCATGAGTGGCAAGAAAAACAATAGTCGCTATCACTTTGAGGATCCACTCAACCTTATAGGATATGTAAGTTTCTCAGTTAACCCTTCTTAATTAATACATGGACCTTTGAACTTAATGGTTAACATTTTATGAACAATTGGACTTGTATCAGGCATGGCAGTTATGGAATGAAGGTAAAAGTTTGGAGCTAATAGACCCAACAATACTAGAGGAATCACGCCCTCCATTTGAAGCATTGAGATGCATTCACATTGGTCTCTTATGCGTACAGGATCAGGCAAAGGATAGACCCACCATGCCAGATGTTGTTTCTATGCTTTCAAATGAAACTCTTAAACTATCTTCTCCAAAACAACCTGCATTTTATACCAACACAATTGCAGAAGACTTGGGGGTTTCAGAAATTAAGCCAAAAAACCATTCCATATATAGTGTCACAATTTCTGTGATGGTAGCCAGATAGATACTAAAATGCAATAGTTATGTATGAATGTGTGGTATGTACATGCCCATGTTTTTGGAGGACAAACGGCAGAATGTACAAGCCCATGTTAATAGGGCTATTCCTAAATGTTACTAGACAAACCTGTATCCATAAATGAAACCTAGTTTCATTTATCTTTCGTCTTGTTGTAGCAATTAAAAGAATTATCGATGCTTGTGTGAGTCAACTAATTTAATATCTTTCGGAAGTGTCCTAGCTCAATTGTTATTGGTAAAGCTAACCATACGGGTGGTTCAAGGATTCACTGACCTCAATGTTTACCAAGCACATATAATATAATACTTGCAGTAATATAATATAATACTTGCAGTAATGAACATGTCAACTCTCCCGCTTCTTTGGTTTCTGGTTCTGATGATGACGTTTCTTCCTATGACAATGAGTCTTTTGCTTCAATGTGATATACCTTTGTCCATCGTGATAAGAAGGTAATTTGAGGGATGCAGTGAGGTTTTTGATGTATTTTTGGTTTTATCTAAATCATTGATGACATTCTATATTTATTTGATATATATTTTTGAGGGATGTAGTGGGGTTTTGCTTGCAAGGGTTTTCTCCATTGTGATGAAATTGTTGTGATAAGCTTATTTTATGCTGCACTCTATTTAGATTGGTGATTTGATTGTGTCATAGTTGAATTTGCATGTAATTTGGACTAATTAATCAATTTGGTTAATTGATTAATTAACTCCGGACAATATATAACCCAAAAGGTGTCTAGTTAGCTTGCCTAAGAGTAAAGGTGAACTTGGGTTGGTAAGGTTCGAGGAAGGGAATAAAGCTGCTTTCTTGAAGCACATATGATGAATCTCTTCGCGAAAGGTGGTTATTTGTTGGTGGCACGGGTGAAGAACAATTTACTGAGGGATAGGAGTTTTTGGACAGCAAAAATTTCTCAAGAAAGAACAAGCCACTGTAGGAAGTTAGTGAAACTCACATAAAAAACCAGGAATTTCCTGTAGTTTGCGGTTGGTTAGGGGGTCTCTGTTGTACTCTGGTTGGACTGGTGGCATCTTGTTGGTGTTTTTATACACTAAATATGTCCCTAGGATGGTATCTGGTGCAGCAAGAAACATTGAAATGAAACTCTCTAGAGTTTTGAAGTATTACAACTGGTGTGGACCCCTTGCTAGATAAGATTAAGATGCTCTAGCAGAAATACAATCCGAATTAACCATGTTACAGAAAAAGAACTAGGACAAACCAATTTGGCTTAAATCAATATCTGGAAATATCTCAAAACTCGAAATGCCATTGAATCAAGAGGGCTAGAGTAAATTGGTATAGTACAATCTGGTTCTCTAAGGCAATCCCAACAACACTAGAGTTTATAATTTCGTTTGCCATGCTAAACAGATTATCTACAAGAGACACGTTGATTCAGTGGGTTACAAAGCTTGTATATTTTGCATAAGGCTTACGGAGAGCAGAAAACAACTGTTTTTTTATAATACGCTTTTACTAAATGAATTTTCGGAAAAATTATGGACATGTTTGATTCAAACTATATAACTAAAACTACACATAAATGGTGTTTTTAATTGTCTGTTAACCGGACTGGTAAAGTTTCTGATGATTAAAAAAAAAATTTGAAGTTACGTCAAAAACTAATTAGTGATTTGATAATAAAAAGTTATTATTAAAAGCAAATTGAAGTATCATAGGAGAGGCAAAAATCAAAACTCTCTATAAAATTAATTAAAAAAAAAAAAAAAAAAAAAAGGGAGCCAATTTTTTGGGGTTTTCCCAAAGGTAAAAAAAAATGGTCACATATATGGGCTGGGCTTTAGAAATCTGGCCCATTCGAAACCCATTAACAATTTCAGTTTCAGTATTATACTATAATATTAATGACTCACCGTCACTATCACCGCCACCAGTAACCACCACCACCACCTCCTCCGCCTCCATTTCCTTCGATCCCTCTTCCCCCCAAAAAAGGAAACCTAACCCTAACCCTAATCTCCAACCGTTGAGCAAAAATGGTGTTGGCTCAGTTAGGAGGGAGCATATCGCGTGCTCTTCAGCAGATGAGCAATGCGACCATCATCGACGAGAAGGTTTTGAACGAATGCTTGAACGAGATCACTCGCGCTCTTCTTCAATCCGATGTCCAATTCAAGCTCGTCCGCGACATGCAGAGCAACATCAAGAAGATCGTCAACCTCGACGACCTCGCCGCCGGCCACAACAAGCGCAAGATCATCCAGCAAGTACTACCTTTTATTATTTTCCTCACTTATTTTCTTACAGTTTATCATTTCTGTTTTGTTTTGTTTTTTTGTTTTTTTTTTTTTGGTGGTGTTTGTGATTGTTTTGATGGAATTCAATTGGCTGCCATGAGTTTAGAGTTTAGGGATTGCTTTGAAAAGCTTAGATAAGGTTTCGAATTCGCATGTGTTAATCGGGTTAGGGGTAGGATTGGTGTCAATTGATATAGAAATCAGAGAGTGCCCAATATGATGAAAGAGAGCTTTGTTGGTTCCAGTGTCTAGATTTTAATGTCTTGTGAATTGAGGTTTTTGTACAATAATAATAAGACTTGGGCTATTGGGATTTGGTTTTTGGAATTTTGGATGAATTTTGATAAGGTTTGCACCAAAAAAAGAATGCAGATGGTGGAAGCCGGTGCTGCTTGCTGATGATGTAAAATTCTGTTAGTTGCCATGATTGTGTGAGGAGTGCAAAAAAAAAAAAAAATGTTTAATACTATAATTTGTTTTGTTCTAACTTACTTTTATAACTGTATTTCTCTTTTACACCGAATAAATCTATTCTTGCATGGCTACTTTGTACTAATTGTTAGCAACTAAATTCCGAAACTAAGCTACTTCTTTTTTTTTTTTTTTCTTTTTTGGGGGGGCCTATTTTGTTAAGCCATTTTTCTTTTAAAACCCCATTGACATACTCTTTGAAGTAATGTTATGTGTCTAGAGTGTTTTCAGTGATGATATACGACATTAATCTTCATTGTTTATACTTACCAAAACCAAGAAAAAAAAGGGGAAAAAAATAAATTTTTTATATTGGTTATTATCTTTTGGTATCTGCTGTGCTCTTATAGAAGGGTGGCTTACAATGTAGGCTATATTTAATGAACTCTGCAAAATGCTGGATCCTGGGAAGCCTTCTTTCACTCCAAAGAAAGGGAAAACAAGTGTTGTTATGTTTGTAGGTTTACAAGGTATGTTTTTTACCTGATCACTTTCGTGCATATTGGTTCATTCAGCAGTTTTCATAGACAACCGACGAGATTGTGTTTTTTGGGAAGTTGTGATCTGAACTGGCTATCTGGGCTTTATATATGCTGTGACTGATTTATGGGTCCAAAATATGTTGTACTATTTTCATTTAGAGTGTACTGTTTCCTTTTGTTTATGCACATCTTATTATTTATTTGACAAATTCAGGGTCAGGAAAAACCACAACATGTACAAAATATGCATACTATCATCAGAAAAAGGGCTGGAGGCCTGCCCTTGTGTGTGCAGATACATTCAGAGCTGGTGCTTTTGATCAGCTGAAGCAGAATGCCACTAAAGCTAAGATTCCATTTTACGGAAGGTACTTCTTTCGTATCCTACTGCTTGTTTGTGCTTACAAGTTGTGATGTAATTGAAGCATAAGATTTTCCTCTTTTCTTGTGATTTTTTTTCCTCACTTACCCCTACACCCCTCTCTCTTTCTCTGGAAGAAAAAGAAAAGAAAAACAAAAGAGAAAAAAAGATGAAAAGATGATGTCACAAACAACTAGGTCTGTGCTATGATAGCTTATAAACGTTGGTAAATATATCAAAATCTCTTTTATGCCATACACTAGAGATAATTTTTTTTTTTTTTTTGATAAGTTCACTAGAGATAATTTTCAGTTGCTCAGAAGTCATTTTAGTCATGAATTCCAAAGAAAGAGCTTTAATATTGAATAATTAGTGAACCGCTACTGGCTTTCTCCCCCTCCCTCACCCCCCAATTACCTGTTATCAAAATGTAATCTCTAGTTTTAGCAGATAAGCAACAGCAGTTTGACCTAGGGATGGTCAGTGGAGAAGAGAGCTTTAGTGAAATGAATATGGCTGTGCTGAGTCAGAGCTACTACTTTAATTATGAATGGAATATAACACATATACATTGAAGAACTTAGTGAATGGAACGTAATAGATGTAATTTAGTGACTGCTTGTATTATGAATGGGATTTTGTCAGTGATTACATGATGCCCTAATTGTACCTCTAGAGCTTTTTTTTACCCCTTCCCTAAAAGAAAGAGAAAGAAGAAACAATATTTTCAGTTCCATTTTCTGAATATTTCTCTTTTGTGATCTCCCTAAAATTAAATATTCTGCTTGTTTTGTTATTATTATTATTATTATTATTATTATTATTATTACTTCTGTTTATTACTGTTGTCATTGTCACTCTCATTAATGCCTTTGCCAATTACATTTTATTAGATAATGCATTCTTCTTTATTTAAGTAATAATTAAGGTGGTTTTCAAATGATACAGCTATACAGAATCAGATCCTGTAAAAATTGCAGTGGAAGGTGTGGAAACATTCAAGAAAGAAAATTGTGATCTGATAATTGTTGACACCAGTGGGCGTCACAAACAAGAAGCTGCTCTTTTTGAAGAAATGCGTCAAGTTTCAGAAGCAACGGTAATTTTCTGGTATTGCTTTGTTCCTATTAATTTGTTGTTGATTGCCTATATTGCTAATATATTTTATTTGCATCTTCCAGAAACCAGATCTTGTTATCTTTGTTATGGATAGCAGCATTGGTCAGGCTGCATTTGACCAAGCTCAAGCTTTCAAGCAAAGTGTTTCAGTTGGAGCTGTAATTGTTACCAAAATGGATGGGCATGCAAAGGGAGGTGGTGCTCTTAGTGCGTAAGTTTTATTGCAAAAAGTGTGGCCAAATTTCTTGTTTTTAGTTGGATCTAATGTAATATTAAAGCTTCAATGCATGCCCTTGCTTAAGCTGTGTAGTTGCTTTTCAAAATTGGTGAGTTTAGAACTTATTGACTAGACCCTATATTTCTTTGATGGTGGATGCACATTTTGTGGTGAAGAAAAAAGGATATTCATTATGGGAGGGAGTATCATTTTAGTTATATATAGTAAAGAACACCATTAAGCAGTATGGACTTGCATAGGTGATAGGCCATTAAGTTATTCATTGTGAAATGTTATTGTATTGTATATATACAATCATAAATACATACGTATTGATTTCATGTTTGAGTTCTCAATATGTTGGCTGCAACTTTGCAGTTTGTTATACAAAAGGATAATCATTTAGGGTTGCCTCTTTTTGTTACAAATGTGTTATATAAGTTTGCATTTTTCTGCTTAATCTAATACCTCTCACCATTTACACAATGCTCAGTTTCACTCTGTAAAGAATATTACCCCATTTAATAAATGTTTGCAACAGTGAATTGTGTTAGCCAGTAGTCAGAGTATTAGGATTTTAGTTTATGGTAAGTATCCCACACACAAGCCTTCATTTCAATTCTTTAACTAATTCTAAGGTGTCTCTTCCCTTCTCTACTTTCCTGGGATTGTTAATGTACCTAATATTCCAGAATGTACCCATTTGTTCACTATGATGTTGCTAGAGAGCTATGGTTGCTTGTTTTGGGTTTGGAATTTAGTTGGTGATTGTGGGAACAATTTTGTCATTGTCGGAATTCTGGGGATAATGTTTTTCTACACAAAGGAGATATGTGTCATGCATTTGGGGTGAGTCTATAAGTTGGACATTTGAAAGTCGTCCAGCTTCCATGGAAAAGACAAGATGGTGCTTCTGAGATCATGCTTAGAATATGTCTACGTTGCGCTGCTGTTCCTTTTATTTTTTTAAGATATCTGAAGTTTGATTCTTCTCTTTTTGTGTTCTCATTTATACTTCCTGTGCCCATGTATGGTTTTTAATAAAATAATAATACAAAGAAAAGAAAAAATGAATTACTTAAATTATATGCATTGGCATTCATATTTGATATGTTTGAATACTCAAGACAAAGCTTGGGTCTTCTTATGGTGTGATTTGTAAATGGCATAAAATAATTAACTTTAGGTAGACATAAGAACATGAAAAATACAGTCGGTAATGTACTAGACATCTTTTCTAACGTACAGGTTCCATAATTTATGGAATTATAAGCTACCTTCATGTTTGGTTCAATTTCCTATGAAATGGAAACTTATTGCTCATTTTGATAGAAGCAATTTTAATTTTAATTTGTTTTTTTTTTTTTTCTTTTTTCCTTTGACAACTAAATTCTCTTCCACTTTATATGTGCAGTGTTGCAGCAACAAAGAGTCCTGTTATATTTATTGGAACTGGAGAACATATGGATGAGTTTGAAGTTTTTGATGTTAAACCATTTGTCAGCCGTCTTTTAGGTGTGCAACTCTTTTACAGTTTTGACTCTTGATTTTTGTGACTTAAATTTCTTGTGTATGTTTTAAGTACTTACTTGTTGATTATATTTTAATCTAGGTATGGGTGATTGGTCTGGATTTATGGACAAAATTCATGAAGTTGTTCCTATGGATCAGCAGCCTGAGCTTCTGCAAAAGCTTTCAGAAGGGAACTTTACATTGAGGATTATGTACGAGCAATTTCAGAACATACTTAAAATGGGTCCAATTAGCCAGGTTTGGACTTGACTTATACCATCTAATCAAAGCTTTATCAACAACAAGGTGCCTTTCACTTATATGAGAAATAATAGGTGACCTCTTGGTTGCTATGTTTAGGTGACTGATGGAGCAAGATCAATAATTGATTAGCAAGATTTTACATTCACATTTTTAAAAAGGAGTTGTTGGGGGGGGGGGGGGGGGGGGGTTGGACGTTTGTCTTTGATCTTTGGGGATACCTTTTTTAAATATAGGTAATAAGAAACTTTGTTAAAAAGATAAAGAAAAATACAATCTGTTCCTAGAGTACACAGGCGGTGTACTAAGGAAACCAAGCAAACTAGCAACAAAGAGAGCAAAAATAATTGTTTCTCCCCCTCAAAAGTTCGATGATTCTGATACCTCCAAATAGTCCACATAACACATAAAGGATCAACCCCCCAAATAACTGCTATCTGATGCCAACCAAATCCCCCAATTTTCAACACACCAGCATCTCCATCACATGTTAGGGCATCATCCAAGAAACCCCAAATAAGCTAAACACAAAAGTCCATTAACTATGTATGCATATGAGCAATAAATGAGCAGATTTTCCACCAATTCCCAACTATTCTTGCGTATACAACTGTTATTAACCACACAAATATTCCTCTTCCTCGTATTATCCAACAATTGAAAAAGAAACTCTAGTGGGAGCTTTCACCTTTCAAATACTTATCCAAGGAAAGGTAAGAGTGCCCTTTTTGTGAGATTTTTTTTTTTTTTTTTTTTTTTTTTGATAGGTAAGAAAAATTATATTAAGAGAAGACTACTTCATTAGAAAAATGAAGTAGCACAAACAACAGAGACTACTACTTCATTATCCCCCTTTGAAAAGATGCATATGTCCTATTCAGTTTGAGACATTGTTTTACTTGTCTTTTTGCAATTGCAGCTTGGTTTTTATTATTAAAAAAATGTATTGTGTATTGTTATTTAATTAGTGAATTATTAGCAACTTTTTTAAAACATTGATTGACATCGTCACTTGGCTTAATGGTCTACCAACTGTACCCAGAACCCTGTTCAATGGAAAAAAAAAGTGTTGGAAAAAAAAAGTGTAAACTTTATAGTTGAATACATATGTAGGTCAAATTCTGAATACTTATGATAAAAAATGAAAAATCAAATTTCCCATGCACTTGGACAAAAGTTAACCTTATCAATTTAAACCTCCCAATTGAACTTCTTTATTACTATTATTTTTTGACTAGGTAATTAGGGGGATTTTTTTTTTTTGGGAGGGGGGGGGGGGGGGGGGAGTTCAAATGATGGGGTATGAACCCAAGTGTCCAAGCACCATGGAGGTGTTGGAACCACTGGGATATTCCTTGAAGACCAATCAAACCTTAAAAGTTGGGGATTTAAATTGATACAATTTTAGAAGTTAAAGGATTCAGTTTGAAACTAATGAAACTGTAACGTTTAATTTGTACCAATGTTAAACCTTAGGATTAGTTTGAAACTTTGAAACTATAGGGTAATTTGAAATGACCCCTTAAAATATACGGTATAAAATGAAATTTATCCAAATTCTCTTTCCAAGTGGGGTTGGGGATTGTTAAGTTTCAGCTGTCATTTTGGAGTTTTTGACTGACTATGCTTCAAAATCTAAATTTGGATCTTAGCTGGAGAGGCTGCTACTTCATGCTGATGACTGACTTGGTCCGTGTAGGTTTTCTCAATGCTTCCTGGATTTAGTGCTGAGTTAATGCCAAAAGGCCGTGAAAAGGAAAGTTCAGCGAAGATCAAGCGGTACATGACCATGATGGACTCAATGACAAATGAAGGTGAGTCAAGGCCATTTTTTTGTGGTTTTGCTCTTTATGTGCCACATGTTTATGGGATTGACTTTATACTGACTCAATCCAATGTTCTGATTCTAATAGTTGACTGCTAATATGTTGCAGAGTTGGATAGTACAAATCCAAAGCTCATGAATGAATCTCGTATGATGCGGATAGCACGAGGTTCTGGTCGTCAAGTTAGAGAAGTAATGGAGATGTTGGAAGAGTACAAGCGTCTTGCCAAGATATGGGGCAAAATGAAAGGGCTGAAGATTCCTAAGAAGGGTGAAATGAGTGCCTTATCACGTAATATGAATGCACAGCACATGAGCAAAGTCCTCCCCCCACAGATGCTGAAACAGATTGGTGGCATGGGAGGCTTACAAAACTTGATGAAGCAAATGGGATCTACAAAAGATATGATGGGAATGTTAGGAGGTGGAGACAAGTAGAATTTTCCCAGAGATCTATCGATGACTTCCTGATCTCAGTTCCAACTGTGGCTGTAAGCATTGCTTTGTTGGACTGAAAAGCACACAGGTGTCTCTATGCAGGTTGATATGACTGACCGTTCTGCTTTGTGAAATATGTTTATATTTTTATAGAAGGGTCACATGTAGTTTAGTCTCAAGCATAGTGGGCATTTTGTTGTAATATGAAGAGTCAGCATTGAAATTTTCCTTGTATGTATTTACTTAAAAAGGTTAGTCACGGAATTAAAAAGAACTGAAATGATTTTGAGGTGTTGTACTTGTATGGCAAATGATCTTTCTTTTCGTTGGTGTTTAAACAAAGAAAATAATGTCATTGCAGTTTTCCACTATGAAAAAGAAAACTCTCATTCCACTTCCATGTTTTCGTTCACATGATTCTTTGGAAAATCCTTGATAATAACTTTAGGCTGTGCAATGGGCATATCTGACTCCAGCAATACAGACCAAATTGATTCAGTACCATAATTTTTGGATTCTGTAGCTAAAATTACAGCAATGTAATACATTACATTTGACACTAACCCAAGTAAAAACATGATCACAGCACAAGAAATGATGGCCAAAACTCCACCCGAGGTTGAAAGTCTCATTCAGTTGGAGAGGGCAAGAACGCCACACAGATTCGGCAATGGGGCAAAACCATAACAAATGCCCAAAGGTTTCATCAGAATCTGCCCAGCAAACCTCGTTTGAATATATTCACATGCACAAAGTTGAAGCATTTTCATCTTTTCTGACAAAGGAAAAAGAATGCGCTCACAGAAGCAGGCAAGACGAACTACACTAACGTTCCAAGGGAACTAGCCTTAGGTAGCAAACAAATTTTAAAAAGGAAAGGGTTTGGCTCCAATCATTTTCTCTCTCACATTCTCTCATGAAAAAGTCGCTATTCTCTTTTTCTCTCTCTACCTCTAGATTTTTTATTCTTTCTTGTAATTCTACTTTAGGTTGATAAATCATTGTGATTTTTAAAACTCTATTTTGGGTTCATACGTTTTGGTGTATTATTTTTTGGGTAAATTGCAAATTACACCTCTAATATTTGAGATTGCTTGAATTTTACACTCTAACGTTTCAGAACTTGAATTTTACACCCTGAAGTTTGGTTCCGTTAACAATTCACTCCCACAGTTAGTTTTTGCTTTTAACTGACACATTACCGTACTGACATGTTTTATTTTTGCCAAATCAACCTCAAAACTACCGGTTTCAATGAAAAGTAAAAGCTAACCTGACATGCACAAAATAAAAGCCTAATACTACACCGTTTCAGCCTAATTTCTAAAATGTTACTTTTTCTTGATTCTTGAATATCTAGATGAATCTGAACTCTGAGTTGTCCTATGACATTTCTTCATATTTGGATGTTTTTAATTTGTCGTTTCATAGTGGTCTTTTCCTGGAAAACAAAAGTTAGAAACAAGTGTTTGGTTTGGTTAAGAATGACCCTTTATTTTGTGGCTGTGACAAAAGACAATTTAACTGGAAAAATAACAACAGAAACATAAATGATAGGACCTACAAGTCAACAACCAGGTTTGCTTGAAGTCAGCATCGAGAAAGAAAAAACCAATAAGAGTTGTTATCTAAGGCTGTCTAGAGTTGACATTATACCATAAAACCAAAAGAAACTTTATTCATCAAAATCTCCCCTTGAAAGGAGTATATATTGCTTATATAGGAATACTAAATCACTTATTGTTATTACAAAATTATCTTAGAATTTAAATAAAAATACTAATTAATCTAATTAAATACTATGACCTAAAGTAAAAATACAATTGATGTCCAAATAGAAATAAAATAAATTTTTTCTTGTACATCTTGCGGTAGGCTGTAAGTACTTTTTTTTTTATTGAGAAGAAGGCTGTAAGATCTTTGTATGCAATAGTATACATCTTAATCTTACACAATAAAAATACTTTAAAGAAATTAAGATGTGAATTATTTGAGAAGCAATGACACTAATTGAGATGATAGTAGATACATGAGTCCTTTCTCTTACATGGAAGTGGACTCACATCATTCATTTGTATCTCTACATATGATACTCTAAATCAATGTTGAATTAGATAGTTGTTTGTTGAGTCCCAATTCAGGCACATATTGAGTTGTTTTTATAAACAATTACGATGAGCCGCATTTGTAACTAAAGTAGTTCCTTTAGGCCAGTTGCTAGACCCCCAGTTCGCTGGTCAACTCCACCACAAAACTGCTATAAGGCAAATTTTGATGCAGCTATAGTCAAAAACTTGGGTTGTGCAGGTCTAGGGGTGGTGTTTCGGGATCATATGGGAAATATCATTGCAGCGTTGAGCCAGAAGATTGCTCTTCCTCAGACAGTGGAGTTGGTTGGAGCATGGGCTGCTCACAGAGCTGTGATCTTAGTTCAGGAGTTGTGTATTTTCAAGATGTAGGTAGAGGGTGATTGTCTTAAGGTTATCGAGCCTTTCACGACTCGAGCTCGATGTAACACTCTATATGGTCATGTGATTGAAGACACTACTCATTGATTAGAAGCCACATTTCAGCACTGTCAATTCTAGCATGTAAGAAGAGAAAGAAATGAGTTAGCACACACACTAAAAAAATTGTTACAAATACTATCATCATGGGTAGAAGATCTACTTAGTGATTTAGATAATGTATTCCAATTTAATTTACATTAATGAAATTTTATTACTGTTCTCTCAAAAAAAAAAAAATGTTACAAATTAATACTATCATCGTGGTATTATGCACACAGCAAACTTCTTGCCATGTCAAAGACATTGAAATTTGCGACAAAATATTATCTTGTGTCGGTGTCATTGGCTATATACACAGATTTGATAGATCTACTCGACTTGTATCTATGCCATTGACTATTTATACAGATTTGATGGTTCTACTCGACTTGTGATTCTTTTTCTTGTTAGAGTTGTGACTTGAAATTTATACTATACAAATGCTAAATTTAAAGTCCATTTAAGTTTCCTAGTGTTTAAAAAATCAATAAATATGCACAAGGTAGACAGAAGGATGTTCGTTATTGTTCTAAGTCGTTCATTATTGCCTCAAAAAAAAAAAAAAAAAAAAAAAAAAAAAAAAAAAAACAAACAAACAAACAAACAAACAAACACGTCATCCAAATCGAAAGATTTCAACCCCACCATATATTTGGAAACAATACAAAATTGACGCATGGTCTATTAGCTCAACAATATTGATTCCTTCCGAGTTCCAACCCAGTTATTTAAATGGCCATTTCTTATATTCTCTCTCATCTCTTGTCGGCTTCTTGCCATGTAAATGATACTTCTCAACTTCATTTACATTTTAGATTTTTTTTATTTTCAGTATTTAACATGTACATGCACAAAGAGCTACGTTGTTTAAAATTTTAAATGATGTACAATATTTAATACTATATATGAAATGGAGCAAATCGTTTTTCATGTGAATTAGAAAGGAAATTTACGGAAGCACATTCTTTCTCTTATTATTTTTTGAGTAATTTTATAGCTACAAATTTTTTTTATGAAAAATTTTACAGATTGCTAATGTGGCCAATTTTTACTGGTTTTCATTTAGGTTCACTATTAACATCACTTTTTCACTTATTAATAACTACTCATTACATCAGCAGTTTGAAATTTTTTTTTTGTAAAAAAGTTTGTATCTCTAACATTATTCTTATTCTTTTGAGTAACGTTAGAGATACAAATTGCTGATGTAGTGAAAGGTTATTGGTAAATGAAAAAGTAATATTAATCGCGGACCTAGAGATGAAAACCAATAAAAAGATAAATACATTAACAGTTTGTAAAAATTTTGTAAAATTGTCTATAGCTGTAGCATTGCTCTATTTTTTTTTTAATAATTTGATAGTTTTCTTTTTTGTGTATTCAATAATTTGACAGTTGCAAAAACGAAGAAGTAGGGATTCAAATCCTAATTCTCCCGGTAAAGGAGAGTAGACTTGTGAAGATTTGAAATACTAAACGCATTTAAGCAAAAAAAAAAAAAAAAAATTGTTCAATTTGAAAATCATTTGGTGTTGTGTCCAATGTTGAGAGTATAGCACCATGATTTGATTGATCAAACATATTAATTTATTAATTACATCAAGCATGTACATAAGTTCCCTGCTTATATTTTTACATCATCGTTCAAACAATGCTTTGAGATTGTAAGATCCCAAGACATTGGGAGTTCCACTCCAAATTAGCTCTATGAGTTGCCTTTTCGGAAAGATGAACAGAGTCAAAGAACACATAATCACTAGTATTAGTACATAATTCATACTTAGAATTGACTGATCTATTTCCGCAACTTAGAAATCCTCTGTATGGGCAAGTTCCACAACATGCAATCTTCCCTTCTGTAAAACATTTCCAACATAATTAAAACAAAGATGCCATTATTCTATGACAAAAATAAAATGCAAAGAACAATAAAAATAAAATACATGTTTTACTATAAAAATGGAAGTGACGCACCATATTTGATGGATTATCTATTCTTTCACTAACAAAAGCGTAGACATCGACTTTTGAATATTTGAATCCTTTGAGCTCGCTCTCTAGCTTCAGAAGGACTTCAGAAAGTGCTTTATATTGTGTAGTTTTACTAGCGTTGTAAGTTCTTCCAAGCATGCACTAGTGTTTACCATTGCTTTAAAAAGCGGGTAACAACCCGCAGGTCCCAAGCCATGGAACGCATATTTTCTTCCTCCTTTCTTATATATTTCCTGGAAAATCAAAATATAATTATAGCCAACTTAAAACAAAAAGAATAATCTTGCTTTAAATATTGCATACAACACCTAAAGTGTTATTACTTTGATCACAGTAGTCAAGTTGCCAATCACCAAATTTACGTAGTCTTGTTTAGAATAGGATTGAAGAAATTGTATGCTGGAGTTTGAGGCAAAGGGCACAAAATAATCGTTGCCTCCAATGCTAAAAAAGTAAGCAGCTCTGTCAGTGGCGGCTCGAGGAATTTTTTTTAAGATGTTCTTCAACAAGCATAAATTATACAATCTAATGAAAAGGAATATTTGTATATGGACAACAACAACAACAACAATAAAAAAAAACGTGCAAATACATAAAGTTTACAATTTCCTTTTACGTGGTTTTCTTATCAAATATTTATCCATAATTCTAGCAAAAGAATAAACAATAAATTATAAGTTCATTTGAAATATTAATAAAATTATTAATTATTGTTGTTTAGTTGTTTCATTAATTTGTTTGTCTTTTATAAACTATAATTTGTTATATTATTGTTTTATTAATTATAAAATTATTAATTGTTGTTTAGCCTAACATAATTTAATTTGTTTGTCTTTTATAATGTATTGGTTAATTAAATTATTAATTATTGTTTATTACTTGCTTCCCCCAATTAATTATTGGTTAATTAAATTATTGTTTATACTTATGTATTAATTAAATTAATATTTATTTGATATTTTTATATTATAATATATTTCATTTAAAATCTATTTTTGGTGAATTTCTTGCTCATTTGTGATATTTTCATCTAAATTTTGTGTTATATTTTGTTTATTATTAATAACAAATTTATCCATTGATCATTTTTGAGGCTTAATTAGTTTTTATTCTTTTTTTTTCTTTTTAAAAATTTTTCATATCCAAATGCATATTTTTTAGTAGACATTTCTAATCAAACAATATATTTATAAAGACTAAAATAAAAAATAACTTTCAAGTGTAGAGCAAATGAGAAATAAAACTTAATTTATATAAAAAGTATTGTTGTAGTTTCACCTAACAATAACAAGTTTTTAGCAATCTCAACCTCCATAAATAAAGATTTATTCATTATATTACCAACAACTAAAATATATATATAAAAACACAATATTAAAAAAAAAATTAAACACGACACTGTACAAGCCCAGCGTCCCAGCCCAGCCAAGAGGATGCCTACCAAGATGGCACCCACAAAACACATAAAATAAATCCTATTGCACCTATAAACACACACCAAAAAAAAAAAAAAAAAAAAAGAGCTTGAAGGCCCAAACGTGGTGAAACGTCTAGCCCACTGCCTAGAGAAAACTTTAAGTCTTTAACAAATCTAAAGAAGAGTTTAAAGAAAGCCAGAAATCCAAGTACCTCAAAAGTCAAAACACATTCAGCCATTCTTCAGTTTTGCAGAATCAAAACCCAAACGTAGCAGCGGAAGAAAAAAAAAAGATGGGATCAGAGGAAGCTTGGTCTAGGGTTGGCCTTAATAGTGGGAGTGGAGGAATGAGAGAGGCGGAGAACAAGAGTTGAGAGAAAAAAGCAGAGTAAGAATGAGAAAAAGAAAGGTAAAAATTTTAGGGATTTGAGGTTTTTTATTTGTTTTGACAACTTGTAATCGCGTATATTGGGTTTTGGTTTTTTTTTTTTTTTTTTTTTTTTTTTTTTTGAGAATCTGTGGGTTTGCTACCATGTGGGGTTTGCTTTACCTTGTTTTTTTTCTTTAGATTGGGTTTGTAATCTGTTGTTTATGATTGATGTTAGGCTTTTTTTTTTCCTGGTGGGCATGCTCTGTTACAATTTTTTTTTTTTTTTTTAGATTTTAGTTCAATTTTTTTTTTTTTTTTGCTTAAAAGTAGAAAAAATAATTTGTTTTTTTATTTGAGGGTGTTCCTAATATATTTTGGTTGAGG
Source organism: Lithocarpus polystachyus (assembly GCA_033629205.1). Lineage (NCBI taxonomy): Eukaryota > Viridiplantae > Streptophyta > Magnoliopsida > Fagales > Fagaceae > Lithocarpus > Lithocarpus polystachyus. Next base: position 33,538,004 of record CM066166.1, on the reverse strand, counting down.
GTGTTCCTAATTTTTTTTTTAAGGGTAAACAAATAAAATTTTTTTTTCAAGTCAGGGTGTTCCTGGGAACACCCTGGACTAAATGTGGCACCACCACTGAGCTCTGTCCACTAACACATTTACTTCTTTTTCACCTAGTTCTTGCCTCAATTGAGTCTCCAAGTTATTGAAATAATTGAGTTAAGCGTTCAAGCTTATCATCTGACAAAGAGCAAGAAAGAAGAACACAAGGCAATAATACTCAGTAGATGCATAGTTTGTCTCAAAATATGATTGAATATATAAGAAAATTGTGAGGTAATGTGTCCCAACACAAGCAAAATCATATGAGAGGCTAATGCAAGGATTTTAATTTGGGTAATATATAAACAATACTCACAAAATTAAGGAACCATGGCAACCCCTCTATTTCAAGTGAAATGGAAAGGGTCCATTTCAAGATTAAATTTTATTTCTTGGATTTCAAACAATTTATAGTGTTATATCATTTAAAATTTTACATGATATATGACTAGAGGTATTTAATATGAGAATCCCTAGTACATAATCAGATTGAATGCATACCATTCCTTGATTAGTTTCATCAAGAGCACCAACTCCAATTGATGTGAAGTTTGCCCTATCAATAAACCGCTCATAACCAAGATGTAAGATATGGTGGAATCATTAACTACCCAGGAGAGAGCACAACAGTAATATGGAAGCATAAACAATGATAAAATAAATGATAAAGAAGAAAACAACAAAATAGATATATTCAAAATAAGTTAAAACAGAGTATGGAATATGAAAACAGAAACTAGTAAAATCTTACTTGAATAAAAACTTCTGTCTTTGATTAAAACTAAAAACGTCTGTCTTTGTTACAAGCTTTGAAAATAAAACACTGTCCGAAGATTTACAAGATTACAAAATAAAATCTGTCTTTGAGACTGAAGGGTTTCAACATTATATCTGTCTGAAGGGAAGGGTTACAAGGTTACAAGAGAGGAAGGGTTACAAAAGTCTTTCTAGAAGGAGAGAGAGGGCTATCTTGGACCTAAACTTCTAAATTTGAACCTCAGAATTGAACCTTAATTTTGGACCTGTCTTCTGTCTTCAGAGTCTGTCTTTTTATAGATAAAATAAACCATGGTAAGTCTTCAAAAGTAACTTGAGTTAAGTAAAGCTGACTGAAGTTAATCTGTTGGTAGAATCTTGTAGAATGAATAGTAAAAGTTTTACTATTCATGAACAGCAATCTGTCTGGGAATCTGTCCAGGTACGTTTGCTAGTGAACAGTAATGACTTATGACAAATCTATATGTATTTGTCCAGACTGTCTGGATCTGTCTAGAAGCTATTCATGCATGCTGGTGAATAGTGATTTGGCGCAGGTGAATAGTGATCTGTCACAGGTGAATAGTGATATGTTGCACTTGTCTGTCCTTTCTGGATCTATTTGCTGGTAGATATAGTAGTTATTCTGTCATTATGTCTGTTAGTTAGGCCTTTCTAATAATCACCACTTGAATACACTGTCATTACTAATCTTGTATTCTGAAGGGATGTTGCCTCTATTGAGATGCCTTCATGCTTTGTCTAAAATTTTCATTGAAGATTTCTGTTTGGAAAAATTTGGTCTAAGATTTTAGCCTTATGATAGCTATCTTGCTTGCCAGGCAATTGACCGTTAATTAATTAACAAATTATTATAGTGCAAGTACACCTTAGCTGAAAGCCTTCATGCAACAAAATTGGGCAGTGTAACTTCAAATGCTACTAAAGGGTTCTTACAGAAGGTTGTCTATTTTTGGTATATTTCTGAGAGGGATACAAAAATTTTATAGAGGATCGGAGAAGGACTTTGTTAAATTGAGTAAAATTTTAGCACAAAATCTTTTTGAAAATAAACTTTTAAATAAACTTTTTTTTTTGAAAAGAAATATATATTTCTTTTTGAAAATAATATGCATATACATAAGTGCTACTAGGTAGAGTTTATAGTATCATCTACCTTTGGATTTGCAATGATCTCATCATTGTCTGTTATTGGCTCATCAATGCTTATGTCCTTAGATATGGAGATTTCTTTCAGCAAATGTATCTCTTTGGGGATTGGAGGTAGGATGAAATTAAAGAATACTTATGTTTCCAAAATATTAGTACATATTCCATTGTCTATCATGGAAAAAGGATAAAGTAAAGCCAAAAATGAATTCCCTAAAATAACTTTAGAGGACAACTTATATGCTAAGAAGAAAGGTGTTCTGAAATTGATTCCACTATTATATATGTATGTCTTTGTCAATTTATTACTTATTTTAAGTTTATCACCATTAGCCTGAGTTAATCTGTCAGTTGTTGATTCATAATATTTGGAAGGTATTAGTCCTTCCTGTATACAATTCATGTCAGCACCTGAATCAACAAGTGCAACAACTGTTAACGAAAATTCTTTATGAACAACTAGAGTTATTTCAGTATTCCATTTCTGGAATATCATTCTGTCAATTATATTTAAAAGTTCATCTTTATCAGAACTTTTATCAGTATAATTATGTCTGTCGGGAAGAGAGGAGTTTGTCAAAGGTTCATTACAATATCTGATTCTATCCTTTATACTAATTAATTGTGTGGATATTTGCTCAATCATGTCATTTAAAATGAAATTTTCTAATTTTAATTCTTTCAGTTCTTTTCTCAGATTATTAATATCTATCTACAAATTTGTCACTGTTACAGGTTTACTGGATTTAAATCTGTCAGTAATTTCTGTAAAATTATAAGTTGACTTATAATCTTTCAAATCTATTTCAAATCTGTCAGTTTGGGTTAAGGATTCTTTTAGTTTAGATAAATAATTTTTCTTGGACTGTAAATCCGAAATTAAAGTCTGTCTATTAAATCCACTATTATATCTTCTTGTTTTGTTAAAACATTTATTTTTAGTTTTTCTTTACGATAAAAATTATCAAGATTATTACATAATTTAACCTTTTCATTATTTGAAGAAGTATTTGTTGACGATGAGGTGTTATCACCATTGTCTATCTGGTGAATTTCATTATCTGTTTCATCACTATCTGTCGGTTCTAATATACTCATTAGTTTATCCTTTAACTTTCCTGATATATCAAGTTTATTTATCTTTCTTTGAAAGTTACAATATTTACTAGTGTGTCCCCTTTTTTTCCACATTTGAAGCAAATAATGTCACTTTCTCTACGTCTATCATGTTTCTTTCTTTTGGATTCTTGTTTCTTTTCTTTAAACCTACATTTATTATATCTTCTATTATTGTTGTTTTATCTATCATCTTTCTTTTCTTTCCTTCTTTTCCTAGAGGGAGCAATTAATGGATCAAAGCCATATTGTTCACAAAAAGTTCCTAGCTCCTTTTTAGCATATCTTTTTTCTTTCTCTGTCTGATTTTTTAGCCTTAAATCATTACACAGCCATAAATCTGTTTTATTGATTGGGGATATTATGTCCCCATATGTTAAGTTAGGATAGTCTATAGTTCCATCATTATTGGCTATATCAAGTCTAACTTTTTGAGCAAAGAAATAAGGTAAGCCAACAATGAATTTTTCTTTCCAGTAGGATTGTTGACAATCATTTCTACTTAAAACTTTCGAAATTAAAACATTTTTATACCATCTAAAGTCTGAAAGTTGTGGACATCTTAAATTAATTAAAACATCTAAAGCTCTTTCTTTATATTGATTAGGATCTCCAACAAAACGTTTAGTTATGGTAAAAATTAAAGTATTAACTGCATCTTGTGAAGGCTATCGATTTGTCATTATAACACTTTCATCCATTTCTCTTTTAACAGCTGTCAATATACTATTTCTGTCATCATTATTTAAATAGTGATCCCACCAGCATTTCAGTTGGCCAGTAAATCCGGTGACAATTGAATGAGCTATCTGGTGGTCTAATTTTCCATGATTCTTATAAACATTGGTAAGCAATGTCATTTCATGTAAAAGTTTATTATTTCATATTCTGACATTCCATCAATATTCCACTCATATATTAAATCTGGCAAATAGGATAAATTAACAAAAGTATGTCTTTCTTCAAATTGTAAATCAGGGGGAGTATGTTTAGGATACCAGTTCTTTTTGGGGTATATTTCTTCAATTCTTCCTTTTTTTGCAATCTTGCGATGAAGATCCTAAAGTTAATTTATTAATTTGCAATTTATTTGTAAATTGTGACTCTAAATTATCTATATCTGAAGAGTCTATCAAATCTGTTAATTGATTATCTTCTGACTCTTCATCCTCTGAAGACTTAGTTTTTCCTATTGTATTTAATAGCAGGTCTTTGTTTTTTAGTGAATTCATGTCTTTTTTGATTCCGATTTCATTAAATCTAACATCTTATTTATTTCATCAAGTAGGTTTTTTTTTTTTTTTGGGTCATGTGTCTCTTTAAAGGTGATCTAAGGTGAGGAGGTATTTCATGAGGGACAAACAAAGGGGTATTAGACTCATTTTCCTTCTTTATAGAGGTGGAAAGGGGTGTTATTCTGTCTTCTATGTCTTGTAGCTTTTGACCAATTGATTTTAGATAGATATTGGTGTAATTATTTTGTTGAATTATGTTGTCTAGGTTCTTATTATCATCACTTGGACTAGGTCTTTCGATAGGAATAGCGAACACTTGGACTCCACTACTTTGATTCAATATAACTAATTCAAAGGGTAGATAAGTTTGGTATACCTTCTCATGATTTTCTGTCCTTGTCCATGACAATGTTTTTTCTATTACACTTATCTTTTTGTTATGATAGTCCAAAAAAATCAAAGAAACTAAAGTGTGTCTGCAAGTCTGCCACCATTTCATAATATTTAGTTCTTAAATTATTCCTTTCTTGTTCATTATATTCTTCAAAAAATTGGTTTTTTTTTTTTTTTTGTCAGTGTTTTCAGGTTTTAAGTAGTCATGTTTTAATAATTCTTTATCTAAAACAAATTCCTTAAATAAAACATTAATTTGTCTGCCATGATCTGTAAATCTTAATATGTCTGTTTGGGTAGGAGAATAAGGTTGAGGTTGGGGCTCATGAAGGGCTTGGTGAACATTAGGGGTTGGTTGTGTGGTTTCTGCCGGATAATAGGCTGTCTCTAGCTGGACTGGGGTTCTTTTAGTGTTTATAGGAGGAAGGTGTATAACTGGAGGAAGATTCTGAGGAGGTAAAGGTCTGGAATTAGAGAAAGATGTCCTAGAGGAGAAGCAACTTCTAGGGGTAAACATCATAGGGGTCTTTCTGCCTAAGGAACTACTCGGTCTAATAAGGCTATCGGTTTGTCTGTCATTATTATTGAAAGAAAAAATAACTATACCATCAGTCTTTTAGGCTATAAAATCTGGTTCTATGTTTCCTATCTTTGGTGTGGGAGATATGGCTTCTAGTTGCCATCGTTCAGAAAGGTTTATGTCTTTCCATTGTATCTGTTGGGGTACACGAAGTCTACTATTTGAAGTTAAGGCTTGAAGAAGGAGAGTATGTCCTTTGGGAGAAGGTTCAACCATGGATTGAGGGTCTAGGGTGGTTTTCATAAGTTTATAATAAATCCTATAAATAATAGCTAGAGGTTCTGAGCCTTCTTTCATATAATAACCATCTGTTTTTATATTCAAACAAAGTCAATAAGATTTGTGTGTTTAGCAGATCTTAAATATTTGTTTCGCTTAGCTTTTTTTTAAAAAAAAAAAAAATGGTTTCTCAAAAGTATATCCATCAAATTTTTTGTGTTTATAATTTTTTTTTTTTTTTAATTTTACGTGGTTCATGTTGATTAACAATAATTTTATATATGAAACAAGATAACCAATTTTCGCCTTAGGCCCCCAAATGCATCAAGCCACCCCTAATTAAAACAATACTAGTCAATATTTGTGGTAAATTGTAAATGGCGTTCATCAGACAAAAATCGATCGGCTCACTTGACAATAAAATGATACGATTTGTCTTAAATTCATGCATTCTTAACAAAGGTGACTTTTCCTCTATCTCTTGCTCATCATAAAAAACTACGCCTTTGCTTTTATGTTTTGTTGAGGCATGCACGGAGGGTGGTGTTTTAGCCCATATTCCATGAAGCAAATAAATGTGAAAACTTTTTTTGTCTTACAGCAACTAAAGATAGATTTTAGTCATTGGCTCATTTTTGTACCCTGTTTTGTTTTTTTAACTTCTTGGCTATTCCCACTCTTTGAGGTGGCTAGTTATGTTCTGGTTTTTTAATATCTTGATGTAAATAATACTCATTTTTCAATCGAAAAAAAATAAAATTCCTTAATATTTAGTATTTACGACAACTCAATAAGACCTGAATGCGGCCTATATGCTCCTAAAGATGATATTCAAAGAAACTTTTATTATATATACCCAATTACATGCCAAAAAATGAAGTTATACTTTACTTAAACATAATGTTTATGGTATCAGAGCAATTGATAGGGTAATAATTCTCTCAAACTTATTATTTTACTTCAATTTTTCATATTTTAGATGTGGATATTACCTTTTCACATTTTAAAATGTGAACATCAATACATGAAATCTTAAATATTTTGTAAATGAGTTTATGTAAAATGAGTATATATAACATACTATTTAGTCCTAATAATATTCTGGGTTTAAATTTGTACCTCTAATCAATAAAAATGTTAAAAAAACTCATGTGTTGGACTTAGGGGAGCTTGAACCCACATGTGATATGAGTACTAAAATAATGGTTAAATAAATTTATGATTAATTAACAGGTTAATCTCTGGAATAAGTGGCTAGTGTATTTTCACTATCACACAATACCAAAAATTCAACTTCGACTTCCTATGAAGTCTAGTCTAATTAATCTAATTTGGTTCCCATGTTCTATAGAGAAAAATCTATGCATAAATGATTGTGAGGAGTGACATCTCGTTTTCTAATAGTGTCCCATTATGGAAATGAATGCAAGAACAAAATAACAGAATATTAAGTAAATGCGACTACAATGATTAAGATAACTTCATCATTTTCGAACTAAAAAAAAAAAAAAACCAACCTGAAAATATGAGTGAAATTCATGTGTCCTTTTCCTTCTATTAGCAAAAAGAAAAGTATGTCTTCTGGAAATTGATAAGCAAGAGAAAGGTACATGGATGTGAGCAATGGGGGAGGCTTTTTTTATCCACTAACTGAATTTGAAAGATCAAACCAACTGATGAGGATAAAAACTCCTACTGGACGCCGGCACCCTGTGAGGGGTGACAGTTCGGCGTATGATGATGGACACTAAACCCTGACGACGCGACCCGTATCTAGGGTGACGGGGGAGACCGGCGACGGGAAGGACATGGGTGCACCACAGCCTATCTTACCACGTACGCTTCCCGAAGAAAATGAATCTTGCCGCATACGCTACTACTTGGACAGGTGTCTCGCGCAGCGCAACCATTCCCAAAGGGAAGGCTTGCCCAACACGCTTGGTTGCCCAACGAGAATCTTACCCTCCACGCTACTCAGGGGTATTTTCGGTAAAAGCGATATCTTCTCCAGCACGCCTTGGTCAAGGGCCCCTACTACTACTATAAATACTTCCACGCCCTCCAAAATTGAGGTACGCATACTACTACCCCGACTTTGGCACTCTAGAGTTGTGAGCAATACTAACTTAACCGTCGGAGGGTAGTCGGCCGGCACCACACCGATACCACCCTTTGAGGTTCATTCTTCCTGTGCAGGACTGCCCGAAGTACGTGAAGACCTTGCAGCTCACTGAGCCACTTTCTGGCATCATTAGTTGGCGCCGTCTGTGGGAAATCGCACACGTAGACTGTGTTTCGCGCTTTCCAGACAAAGAGTTGCATGGTTCTCACACGTTCAAGGGCAACAACCATGAACGATCAAGGAAATGAACAACGCACCACGGCACTCGAAAGACAAGTCCAGACTCTAGCGGCCGCGGTGGAACGCCTCATAAAACACAACAATGACTTGGAAGAATAGTTACAACGGAGGAACACAACGCTGGACAACCAAGGGGAGAACCAAGAGGAGAGTAGTGCCGAGGACAGGAACCGTGGAGGCCCTGAGGGAAGCAATGCCTTAAGCCGACCCGAAGGACAGGAGACGAACCGTCCGTCGGTCAAGGGCAATATCCCGTCCCATATTGCCGCAGAGATGCAAGTGATGAAGGAGCGCATGGACTTCATGATGAACGCCCTCAAAGGGCGGGTATCCAGCGACCTCGACGACCTCGTCCACCGCACGGATTCCCCGTTCACAACACCCGTCATCTTGTTCCCTACGCCTCCGAAATTCCGCATGCCCTAGGTGGAAAGCTACAGAAAATGAACATAGAGCAGAGAACGGGGGCAGAGCCTGTGGAGGAACTCGAAGAAGTAATTCTCGACGAATCTAAGCCTGACAGAACCACCAGGATCGGTGCCATCAACAGCCCGGCGACTCGCCAGGCGCTCGTGACTTTTCTCAAGGAAAACCAAGACGTATTCGCCTGGAGCCATGAAGACATGCCGGGAATCGACCCTTCAGTCATGGTACATAGGCTGAACGTGGCAACCTCCTTCCGGCCCGTCAGACAGAAGAAGCGAGTGTTCGCTCCGGAGCGAGACCACGCAGTGGCAGAGGAGGTCGGCAAGTTACGGGAAGCCGGATTCATCCGGGAAGTATACTACCCCGACTGGTTGGCCAATGTGGTAATGGTCAAGAAGGCCAGCGGGAAGTGGCGGATGTGTGTGGACTTCACGACCTGAATAAGGCATGCCCGAAAGACAGCTACCCCCTTCCTCGAGTCGACACCCTGGTAGACTCTACGGCCCGGCACCAGCTGCTGAGCTTCATGGATGCCTTCTCAGGGTATAACCAGATCTGGATGGATGAGGCAGATCAGGAAAAAACCTCGTTCATCACCAGCCAAGGACTCTTCTGCTACAAGGTGATGCCATTCGGACTGAAGAATGCAGGTGCCACATACTAGAGGCTAATGAACAAAATGTTCGCCAACCAGATAGGGAGGAACGTCCAAGTGTACGTCGACGATATGCTGGTGAAAAGCCAGAAGGAGGAGGATCATCTGAGCGATCTCGAGGAAACATTTGGAACCCTCCGTTCATACAATATGAAGCTCAACCCGTCGAAATGTGCATTCGGAGTGACGGCAGGCAAATTCCTCGGCTACATGGTCTCTTAGAGGGGCATCGAGGCCAATTCAGACAAGATCAGGGCAATAATGGAGATGGCACCCCTGAAGAATGTAAAAGAAGTTCAAAGTTTGAACGGGAAGGTGGCAGCCCTGAACAGATTCGTATCAAGGGCGACGGACAAATGCCTTCCCTTCTTCCGCACATTGAAGAAAATGTTCGAGTGGACAGACGAATGTCAGAAGGCGTTCGAAAAACTAAAGGCTTATCTCTCCTCCCCTCCATTGCTGAGTCCTTCCCAGCCAGGGGAAGATCTCTACCTCTACCTAGCCGTCTCCTCAGCGGCTGTCAGCGCGGCCTTGATCAGAGAAGAGGACGGGATCCAGAAACCCGTGTACTACGCTAGCCGGGCATTCCAAGGGGCAGAAGGAAGGTACCCGCCCATGGAGAAACTCGCCTTTGCCCTAGTCACCGCGGCTCGAAAGCTCAAGCCTTACTTCCAAGCTCATACAATAGTCGTCCTAACCGACAAGCCCTTACGACGGGCGATGCACAACCTAGAAGCCACTGGTCGCTTGGCCCTATGGGCGATCGAGTTGACTGAGTTTGATATCCGGTACAGCCCGCGCACCGCCATCAAAGGACAGGCAGTAGCTGATTTTATTGCCGAGTTCACCAACATGGAAGACGAGGGGGCAGATGCAGGTCCCCCATGGAGTGTATATGCGGACGGGTCGTCAACAAGACAAGCCGGTGGTGTTGGTGTCGTGCTCTATTCCCCCGAAGGAGACCAAGTCGACTGCATGATCCGGCTGGACTTTCCCATCACCAACAATGAGGCGGAATACGAGGCATTGATAGCCGAGTTGGACCTCGCCAAAGCAGCTGGTGCAACCCGAGTGATCGTCTTCTGCGACTCCCAGGTCGTCGTCAACCAAGTCAACGGAAACTACGAGTGCAGAGGTGACAGAATGAAGAAATACCTCCATCATGCAAAAAGAAGGGTAGACGAACTTAAGGCAAAGATAGTCCAAGTCCCCAGAGATGAAAATGAGCAAGCCGACCGCCTCGCCAAAGCTGCCTCGTCGGAGCAGGGGGGCAGCACTGACGGTGTGCTCTATTTTGTGCAGGTTTCTCCATTGATAGACTCTAGCGAAATGCAGGAGATAGGCTCGGAGAACAACTGGACCACACCATTGGTCTCTTACCTGAAAGATGGCGTCTTGCTCGAAGGAATAGAAGCCGCCAGAAGGTTGAAAGTCCGAGCATCAAGGTTCATACTGATGGAGGAAGTTCTATACAAAAGGGGCTTCTCTCGCCCCTACCTAAGGTTTCTGGGTCCCGAGGAAGCAAACTATGTCATGCGGGAGGTCCACGAAGGAATATGCAGAAACCACTCAGGTTCAAGATCATTGACGCATAAGCTGATCCGGGCAGGATACTACCGGCCGACCATGAGAAAAGACACACAGGCTTATGTCAAGGCTTGCGACAAGTGCCAGAGGTTCAGCAACATCGTCAAGCAGCCCCCCGAAGAGCTGACCCCCATGACGGCCCCATGGCCATTCGCTTAATGGGGACTAGATATCATGGGCCCATTCCCAACAGCAGTGCGACAGCTAAAGTTCCTTGTGGTAGGCATAGACTACTTCACGAAATGGGTGGAAGCTGAAGCATTGGCCACCATCACAGAGAAGAACATACGAGGCTTCGTCTGGAAGTCTATTATATGCAGGTTCGGAATACCCAGGGTACTAGTCTCCGACAACGGCAAACAGTTTGACAACGGTCCCTTCCGAGAGTTCTGTGCACAGCTGGGAATAAAAAATCATTACTCTTCCCCCGCTCACCCCCAAGCCGACGGTCAGGTCGAAGTAACGAACCGATCCTTGCTCAAGATTATCAAGACTCGGCTCGAGGGGGCAAAGGGGATATGGCCCGAAGAGCTGCCAAGCGTATTATGGGCATACAGAACGACAGCAAGGACCCCCACAGGAGAAACACCATTCAGGCTAACCTACGGAAGCGAGGCAGTCATTCCGGCCGAAGTGGGACTCACAACCAGGGTGAACACCCATGATGAAGGCAGGAACAACGAGGCCTTGCGCCTGCAGCTTGACTTGATCGACGAAGACAGAGCAGCAGCAGAGCAAAGGTTAGCCCGGTATCAGGATCGCATGGCAAAGCACTACAACTCCCGAGTCAGACACAGGGAATTCCAGGTCGGTGACCTCGTCCTGAGAAAGATCATGGGCGCTGCCAGAGACCCAACCCAAGGAAAGCTCGGCCCCAATTGGGAAGGGCCCTACCAAATCACAGCATGGCAAAGGAAGGGCACCTACCATCTGGAAACACTGGAGGGGCAGAAGCTGCACTACCCATGGAATGCCGAGCACCTACGTAAGTACTACCAGTAAGAAAGAATGGCAGCCCCCTACTTGTAACTAGTCTGTAATTGATGTACTTTAATGTATTCCTGGGGCTCAAAGGACATGTTTTCCCCCTTCTTAAAAATTATGCAAGGCATACAGAGGTTTATTCAAAATCTCTTCTACTACTATTAAGTGTTGAGCATCAGAACATGCAAAGTATAAAAGCCTCAGCATAAAATACGTTCAAGCATAAAAGCTGACGGTCTCGAAGCTGACGGCTCCATTCTACAGGCATAAAAGCGTCAAGCACCCATGTTGACGGCTTAAAAGCCACCACGTTTTCCTAAATGGAAAGCCCAAAAGCCTAAGTCTAAAAGACGACGGCCTACGATGGACGACGGCATAAAAGCGTCAAGCACCCATGCTGACGGCTTAAAAGCCACCACGTTTTCCTAAATGGAAAGCCCAAAAGCTCAAGTCTAAAAGATGACGGCCTACGATGGACGACGGCATAAAAGCGTCAAGCACCCATGCTGACGGCTTAAAAGCCACCACGTTTTCCTAAATGGAAAGCCCAAAAGCCTAAGTCTAAAAGACGACGGCCTACGATGGACGACAGCATAAAAGCGTCAAGCACCCGTACTGACGGCTTAAAAGCCACCACGTTTTCCTAAATGGAAAGCCCAAAAGCCTAAGTCTAAAAGACGACGGCCTACGATGGACGACGGCATAAAAGCATCAAGCACCCATGCTGACGGCTTAAAAGCCAAAACGTCTTACTAAATAAAAAGCCCAAAAGCCAGTCTAAAAGACGAAGGCCTACCCTAGACGACGGCACAACAAAGCCAAGAACAAAATGCCGACGGTTTAAAAGCCAACGGTCTAAAGGTAACCTAAATGGTAATTGCTCCTAAGACGGCCCTAATGCGACGGTGTTCTATGGACGATGGGACTAAGAATCCACAACGTTGTCCAAATGATACGTCAGGCAGACAATGCCAAGTTGACGATTGCAACATAGTACTGACGGTTCCACAAAAGCCCGAATGGCACACAAAGGAAACCATTCGTGAAAGCTTAAAGTAAAAAGCAGGAATAAGCATGAAATAGGAAATGCATTGATGAAAAGCCTTAAATGGCAACATTGTTCACAACGGTAAAAATATATACATTAAAAAGCCATAAAAGACAACCGTCCACAACGGACAAACAATCGAAATCTCTACAAAAAAAATACACAAGGTCACTGGACGGGAGAATCGACAATTTTCACGACAGCTTCATCGTCCTGAACTTGAGCATGACTGCCAGCATCTGCCCCGTCATCATCCTTCCCGTCGCCTTTGATGATTGTGTCTTCATCAAAAAGTCGCTCCGTACTCTCAGAGGCGGCGGGGAGGACGGAGGTTTGTGCCTGGGCCTCATTGATACTGACATGGGAAAGGTCAAGCTCCGGGTACAAGGCCTTCACCTGACGGAGGGCGTCATCGAAACCATCCGCGAATGTATTGCCCAGCTCCGTCAGGTAGGCTTCGGAATCGCGGTACTCTTTGACAGAGTCCTCGCCAGCCTGACAGAGTTGGTCCCTGACGGATGAAATCTCAGCCTCCTTGTCAGCCAGGACCTTCTGCAGCAGACCCATTTGCTTTTCCAGCTCCGTCCTCTCTCGCTCAGACAAGGAGAGCTTCTTCTCCATCTTCACCTTCCAAGCCTTGTACTGAAGAAGCTCGTCCTCCGTCTCCGTTGCCTTCTCCCGTAGGCGGCTCATGGCCGTCTCCTCGTGGACACAACGGTCCATTAAGTCCTTCATCATGACGACGGCCTAGAAGACAAAGATACAAAGTCAAAATGACGGGTGAAGATAAACATGTTTTTAAACAAATTGATGATGACGGAAAGTTCTTACCTGGGCAAGATTGAAAAGGCCCGTCTCACCCATCGCCTCCGTCGAGTGATTGCCAATATCCTCGTAGTCTTCTGCCGTCAGTATTGAGGACAGCTTCTCAATGGCATATTTGGAATCCTCGCGAAGGAGGACGGGTGGCTTCTCAACGGCAGGACCCGAGCCGCCCGTCATGAGGCCCTTCCCCCTGCCATGCTTGACAGCGACTTTCTTTGTCTCCGCCTCCAGGCCAACAACTGTCTCGGCCGTCGCCTTAGGTTTCTTGGGGTGACGGTCCCCCTCCTGGTCAGTTTTTCTCTTTGTGACAGACGGTTTGGGCGCATCCGTCTTAGCTGCCAGGGCTTCTTTCTTTTTCGCAGCTGCCTGCTGCCTGATGAAGGCTCTCCTCTTTGCCTCGTCCATTTCTGCAAAAGCAGACGGTACGTTAGTTAATGGCAAAAAAAAAGGGGGGGAAAAACTTGAAATTTAAGTGAACGGACTTACGCGCTCGGACTTGTGTTTCGTACTTCAACGCCTCCTTGGACGGCTCAGGCCCGTCACAATGCCAACAAATTGTCTTTAATGTCACAAGTGTGGCCCAAGACCTGTCCGTCAGCTCACTTTTTTGGAAAATCTTCTCCAAAAAGCTCCAATCCTCGATTGAAACTTGTGGACGGTTCTGGGCTGTAAAAGAGGACGGTCAAAGACCAATAATGTTTACAACAGAGGTAGAGGGAACGTGCATAAGAACATACCAGACGGGGGTAAAACACCCCATGTGGTGTCGACGGGCATAAACTCGGTCTCATCAGGACTACCGATCCACTCGTCCCCATCTATAAAGAAATACCTAGACTTCCAGTCCCTATTGGAATCTGGAGTATCACTCACCAACCTCAGCAACGGGCTCCTTGCCACGAAGCTGTACATCCCCCTTGACTTTACTATCTCTACCGGACGGTAGCAGTGAAAAAACTCCTCCACTGTTAACCTTTTTTTCCCCTTTGAATATGATCCGTACAGAACCTCCACCCCGAGAAAGATCCTCCAGGCATTCGGAGAAACCTGGTTGACGGATAATCCTAGGTAGTGAAGGAGGTGACGGTGCAGCTTGGTCAAGGGGAACCTCAGCCCCACCTTGAGCATCTGTTCATAGATCCCGACACCCTTGACCCCGTGATAATAACATCTCTCTCCTGGGAGGGGTAGACGGATGGGCACGTTGGCGGGTATCTGGTACTTACTCCTAAGTGTTTTAAAATGTGACTCTCTTATGGTGGACGTGAAATCGTTCACCGTCCACAGCGAGAGCATGATGAACTTCCTCATCCCATCACTTCCTATGACGGACTAAATTTGTTCATCCTCCCCTACCCCATCACTAAGGTTACTCTCCGTCCTACCACTACTCGACGAAGAGGAGGATGTAGACGAGCTATCTTCTGTTGAAGTTGAAGGATCCTTTGGACCCGACGGATTAACTTCATCGTCGCCCGCTCCCTCACGGACAAACGATTGATTACTGGATGCGCTAGACATCTACACCTACATACGACGGAAAACCCTAAGTCCAAAATGCCCTAAAAAAGGTGACTGACGGTGGAAAAAATGGGCAAGGCAATGATGAACACTTACCAGTTGTTCTCGGTGATGAAGGGTGACCCGAACGGTTGCGATGACGCGACGGACGACTATGTTGACGGATTAAACTCTCTTCTCGACTGGGTGAACGACTGCGCTTTGATCTCTTGATTTCAATAAAAAGTGAAAATGAGGGAAAAGAAGAAAGGCTTATATATGAGGGAGAGCACGGAAGGCGAGGGGACGCCTCGTTTTTGGCACACTGACATTGAGCCGACGACACGTGCCCTGCATTAATTACCCTGCATTAATTACTGAATGACAGCCTGAGCTGGAACCGTCATCCCATTAGTCCGTCTCCTTCGTGTTCACGGACTGATGGGCTGAGGGGGCACCTGATGAGGATAAAAACTCCTACTGGATGCCGGCACCCTGTGAGGAGTGACGGTTCGGCGTATGATGACGGACACTAAACCCTGACGACGCGACCCTTTTCTAGGGTGACGGGGGAGACCGGCGATGGGAAGGACACGGGTGCACCACAGCCTGTCTTACCACGTACGCTTCCCGAAGAAAATGAATCTTGCCGCATACGCTACTACTTGGACAGGTGTCTCGCGCAGCGCAACCATTCCTAAAGGGAAGGCTTGCCCAACACGCTTGGTTGCCCAACGAGAATCTTACCCTCCACGCTACTCAGGGGTATTTTCGGTAAAAGCGATATCTTCTCCAGCACGCCTTGGTCAAGGGCCCCTACTACTACTATAAATACTTCCACGCCCTCCAAAATTGAGGTACGCATACTACTACCCCGACTCTGGCACTCTAGAGTTGTGAGCAATACTAATTTAACCATCGGAGGTTAGTCGGCTGGCACCACACCGGTACCACCCTTTGAGGTTCATTCTTCCTGTGCAGGACTGCCCGAAGTACGTGAAGACCTTGCAGCTCACTGAGCCACTTTCTGGCATCATCACCAACCATGCAGGGTCATGCACAATTTTACATCCTTTTTAGAAAGTACAGGCATTTTATTTAGAATGATGTGCCCACGGGAGAAATATCTACGACACCATTGCATTTGTGTGCTAGCTGACTCTTATCTTTTATTTTTTTTTTTTTAGTTTTAATCTTGAAAACTTATCTAATTATCTACTTTTATTGAATCTTTTAAATCTTATTCTTGATTTGTATTCTAATTTTTGAACATCATATATTAGTCATGAATTCACTTTATTACGATTTATTGCTATGTTTAACATTATATGAAAAAATAAATGTTAACAATATTTAAAAATGAAAACAAAAATATATTTAATAATTTATATATATATATATATATCATCCGTAACTGTGTCCCAATGTTTCAAAAAAATTTGTGTCGTCGTGTCATACCTATGTCCATGCTTCATTGCATCCTTGGCTAGCTTCATAATACTAATCAATACACGGCCAAGCTTTTGAAAAATATTTTGAAGGAATTTTTTATTTTTTTGGTTGCGTGTGAAACAATGGGTCCAGCCAGCCTTCTGAAATCTAAATTATTAATAAATGGTAAATTCCACTAACATACCCTAAGATTTTGGCTAATGCCAATCAGGTCCAAGACTTTTCAAAATTAGCCAGTTTGATCTCTAAATCCAACTTAGTCCCTAAATGTTAGTTATTTTTTCTTAACTGTTTTAGGGACTAAACTGGCTTTAGAGATCAAATTGTTTAGTTTTGAAAAGTGTTAGGACATATGTGTTTCACTTATTAAGAACATATGTCACTATTTTATGTAATTGGCTAATCCTTTGACAAAACGTACTTTTCTTGTAATTGGGTAGATCTAGGATGTATTTGATGCTTCAAGAAACTTTGTTTCAAGATCAGTGTTAAAGCCATGCAAGTCTGTCCAAGATTTAAGTGCAGAAAGTGTTGTTCATTAAAGCTTGACAGCTAGCTCAACAGCTAGCTATCTATCGAGACCTGTAAAGCTGTTGAAGCCCATGGCTCAACTACAGCTTGACAGATAGGGTATCTGTCGAGATTCATGAAGTTCAGTTTTGTATGACTGTTTTTCATTCAATCCGTGATTGTATGTTTGAGCTTTTTTTTCTCACAACCCAAAGCATATATAAGGATTGTTTTAAGAGCCGTCAAAGGTTGCTCAAGTGGCTCGTGCGTGTCGCAAAGTTTGTTCATGCAAATTGTGACCGAAAACTGAATTTACTCTAGTTCATCTTTCTTGTGAAGAAGTTGCTGTGTTTGTGCATTGTAGGGTTTTGTAACCAAGCATCTTCTCGATCTTCATCGTGTGATGAACTGAATAACTTTGCAGCCAACAAGTTTCTCTAATTGGTGATTGAAGTCGCGTACTGGGATCCACACAAATTGGTTAGTCACATACTGGGAGCCGTGCAACGAAAAAGAGAGATTGTCACTATAAAACAAGTCCAATTGGGTATTGGGGTAAGAGTTCAACTGTAGGTTGGTATAAGGTATTAGGATTCCTTTACTTGTAACCACTTGTTGTGATAATAGTGGATTCTCAGGAGTGGTGACCTTAAAATCACTCGATGGGGTTTTTGCCATGTAGGTTTTCCCTATTCGTAAACAAATCACCGTGTCATTTAATTCCGCTGCATACTTAGTTTAATTGGTGATTTATTTGTGCTACCATGCATTTGCATGTTAATTTGATTAATAATAAACTTGGCTAATTAATCAATTAATTCATCACAAAGGGTCAATATGTTTTTGGCCTATTAAGTGGTATCAGAGCAAGCACACTCTGATTAGGTTAAATCTTTGTGTGTGATCCATTGACCCCTGTTTGTCATGGATAGAGGACAGTCTTTGATTATACCTCCTTTATTTGACGGTGCTAATTATGCATACTAGAAAGTACGCGTGAGAGCTTCCTTGTAGTCACTAGATGAGAAGGTATGGCAAGCTGTAGAGATTGGCTGGACCAAGCCAAAGGAAGCGCCGGCCGATTGGGACGATGCTAAGATCAAGGCGGCAAACTTCAATAGCAGAGCATTGAATGTGTTGTTCTGTGTAGTCACCAACGAGGAGTTCAAGAAGATATCCTCTACTGAAACTGCTAAAGAAGCATGGACCATCCTCTAGACAACCTATGAGGGAACCAAGGCTGTCAAGGATTCGAAGTTACAGAGACTCACTATAAGCTTTAAAGAGATTAAGATGGAGGAGGATGAGTCATTTGATGAGTTCAATGCCAAGCTCAAGGACATAATGAACTCAGCTTTTAATCTTGGGGAAATCATTCTTGAACCTAAGATTGTGAGAAAGGTGCTCAGAACTCTACCCGAGAGATTCCACGCCAAGATCACTGCCATTGAGGAATCAAAGGACATTGACAAAATTCCTTTGACGGAGTTGGTTGGAAATCTGTAGACCTATGAGTTGGGTTTGACAAGGATCGGGAAATCAAGAAAGAGTAAGAGCATGGCATTGAAGGTCAAAAGCAGTGATACTGATGAGTCTTCTGATGATGAAGATTCTAAGATGAAGTCTTACATCACCCGGAAATTCAAGAAGTTCATGAAGAATGCCAATGCAAAGAGCTTCGACAAGGACCGTAGACAGTCAAGTTCTTCTTAATCTAAGAGCTAAGACAAAGGGAAGAAGGATGCTAGGGATGGCGATCAGTACATTGTTCCTTCAGGACCAAAGTGCTTAGGGTGGCAAGGTTTCGGTCATATGAAACAAGAATGCCCTACATATCTCAAGACCATTGGGAAGAGCAGGGCACTTGCTGCTACTTTACGCCACATCGAACCTGAAGATGATTCCGACAATGAAGATGACAGAATCTTGAATGCCTTCATTGCCACTGTCAATCCTACTGAAAGGATTGTTGAAGATGTGGATGAAGAAGACGAATTGGTGAGTCCAAGTTTGAGAAGATGGATGAACAAGATGACATCTACACAGCCTATACAAAGTTATACAAGGTCTCAAAAAAGCATGAAAAGTTGCATAGGCTAACCACCAAGAAGCTTAGTGATGTGGAGCTTGAGTGTGAAAAGCTTTCCTCAAAGTTTGATGAATCCAATCAGACTATTGGAGCACTGAGGTTTGAGAATAACTTTTTGACTGAGAAAATCAAGAAGCTTGAGGCAAAACTGTTCCAAGTCAGAGCTCAGCTGGAAAGAACTTCAAGCGCTAAGCTCGATAAAATGCTCAGTCTTCAAAAATCTGCTTCGAATCGAACCGGTTTAGGGTATGATTTCTCTTCTCCTAGTATTGCTTTTACTAGTTCTACTGTTTTTGTTACTTCTGCTAATAATGTTGAAATGAAAAACATTAATGTTAAAAATGAATAAGCTAGTGAGAACATAGACAAAGTTAAGTCTATCTTAGGAGCACCCCCTAAACTTGCTAAGAATGAGACTAAAAACCCTAGGGCTAAGAAGGCTAACTCTTAAAGGCCTAAACAGAAGAAGCAGCATCTCTGTCATCACTGTGGAGCAGCCGGTCATACTCAACCTAATTTCTATAAGTGGTTAGCCACTCAACAGAACAACGGCATGATCGCATCGGGAAACCAGTATTAGTTTCCATCATCTTTTGCTCCTCTTGGAAATCTTCTCAAAGCCCTTATGTTCCTTTCGAACTTGAATGGTTTAAATTCTTTCCCCTCACACCAAATCAAGGGTTTGCTAGAAGAAAAGGTTCTTCCAAGGTGTGGAAGGAAAAGAGCTCCAAGTGATTCTGTCACTTCTTCTCTCTCTCTCTCTCTCTCCCCTCTTGTTTTCGTTTGCATTACTAGTGTGTTTTGCTTTCAAGTTCTGAGTCAGTCTAGTTTTTGTTGCATTGCTTTGCTTTGTTAACATGTTTTTGTTTGTTTCTTTTCTGTTTTGTTTTGTTTTTCATATAAAATATAAAAAAAAAAATTTGAAAAATTAACGTGTACATTGGTACTTGTGTACCTTGGATGGCCATTGAAACAAAGTTTTCTATACTTTGTATCTTTTGTAACTTAGATGAGCATCTCTATGCACAACTAAGCAAGTGAGCTTTGTGGCTCGTGTTTGTGATGAGTAAGATTAAGTAGTCTCTTGTACTTAACACTTGTATCACTCTTTTTGACAGGTAGGACTAGAAAATCCTAAGAGAAAGGCATAAATAACTATCTCACCATTATTGCCCGCCAATCATGAAATGACATTTGTATGCTTCGGCATAGCAAAAGTGCAATGTCAATGACATCTGTATGTTTCGGTATAACAAAAGTGCAATGTCAAATGCTTAACATAATTGGGTATTTCTTTTCTCTCTCTTATATGCCCATGCATGGTTTGCTCAAAAGAAAAAATATGCAAAAAATAAATAAATAAAAAGCAAAAGAATAAAAATGCCTTATATATGATTACAAGCATGTATTATAGGAGATATGAGAGTTATAGGATATACCTCGAAGGTGATAGTCTCTATCAAACAGTTATTATTGTGTGTGAGCTAAAGTGATTTTCTCATATCTCAAATCGTCATAACATGTTGACACTTATGCAATCTTGCGATGTTTTCACACACAACACGCAATATTCTTTGCTACTTTTGATACATGTGCAGGTACAATGTGATTGGTCATCACTAGGTTTGCTTGTGTTAATGTATGTTCACTAAACTGTCTTAACTTATTTTTTGAAATATAAAATTGGTTAGACTTGTTGTGTGTGTGTGTGTGTGTGTGTGTGTGTGTGTGTGTGTGTGTGTGTGTGTGTGTGTGTGTGTGTGTTTTGGGATTTATGAACTTAAATTTTTGGTTAAGAGTTGTTTTTGAGAGCTTAAAATGATTGTTTGGATCATTGGTTGAGTTATATGCTTGATTGCATTCATATTTGTGTTTTTCCCTTCTTGAAAAACTGTTTTTAAGCAATCTCAATAGATCCTCGACACCTCTCGATACTTGGATTATCTGTTGAGCTCTTCAGTCGATTTTTATCACATTCTCGACACCTCTCGATAGCTAGGTGGATCGATCGAGAAAGTTTCTGTCCCCTTGATAGCTCCTGGACAGATCCTCAATCCATCGAGATCCTTTTTGCCTTGGACACCTGATTGATAGCTACATCTGTCGAACCTTTTAAATCTCGACACATGTCTTGACACCTATATCTGTTGAGAATTACTGAACTTCTATATATTGGTTCAAACGCAATTCAGACTTCATTTCCTCGATTTCTCTTTATCTATCTGTGCCTATTCTTCTCCCAAACACTCTCTTCTCTCCCTAAACCTCTTCCTCAAGGAGTTTTTGGCCTTATTCAAGTTCTTTCTCACTTGGTAAGTGTCTAAATCTCTCATTTTCATGCATTTAATGCTTTGTAACCTAAGTTTTTGGGATTTCTGCAAAATTTGTGGTTTTTCAAAATTAAAGAGGTTTTGGTGAAATTTTTGGGATGGGTTTTATGATTTTAATCTTAAACCTTCATGCATTGCATCTCATTTGCATTATAACCATATTTTCATGCATTTAGTTGCATGATATATATGTCAAATTGCTTGTGTATTGGTAGGATTGGATTAGGCTGAGCCCATGATGCTTTTCATATTGCATGTCACATGCTCATGCATTCCCATGCATACATTCTCTCTTTTCAATATATTTTGATATATTTGAATTGCTTGGGACTTTTCTGAGTATTTCTTTCTTCCCCCCCCCCCCTCACTCTTTAGTTTACGTTAGTTGCTTCTATGGCACCCAAACATAAATCTACTCCGTCCTGGAATCCTCTTCATTCCAGGACATCCACTTCTTCTAATCCTACTCCCTCACACATTTAGTTCCGTGATGAGAAGGCCAAGAAGGACTTCTTTGAGAACTTTTCTCAACGAGGTGTTCATTCGGAACACCAAGTCATTTTGTCGGACTTCTCTAACACTGACCTTCCTACTGTCATTCACAGTAGGGGATGGGAGTCACTGTGTGACATCCCGGTCACATGTCCATCCATGCTGATCCAGGAGTTTTACTCCAATATGATGGATTCTGTTATTCAATACCTCTCTTTGCTACTCGCGTTCGAGGTACGCGTTTTGTTGTCACTCTAGATATTGTATCCGAAGTGCTCCATGTCCCCAGGGTAGAGCATCCTGACCACCCCAGTTATGAGCGTCTGAGGACTGTGTCCAAAGAAGAGTTGATGTCCGCTTTTTGTGAGCGTCCCACTGATTGGGGCGAGCGTCTGTTCACACCATGTTCGGCCTTTGCTAAAGGCCCAAGGATTATGAATATGGTTATGACTTTTGTTTTGCATCCTCTTTCTCACTATAACTCTATCACAGAGCCCTGTGCTCTATTTTTGCTTTCCCTCATTGAGCATCTCACTATAGATTTTCCCTCTCATTTCATTCTTTCTATCATAGATGTCTATAGGGATTCGGTGACCCGTAATAAGCTCATTTTTCCTTCGGCTATTACGAGGATTTTACGCCATTTTTCTATTTCCTTTCTCGCGTCCGACCACTTCTCTGTCATGGGTGCTATTGATGCTGCTACCGTTAAACGAAGTAAGGCACAGTTTCGATCGAGGCGGTCTGGGTTAGCAGCTCCTCCCACTAATTCTTCTCTATCCACCTCCGCTCCCTCTACTTCAGCCGGAGGTGTGACTCTAGATGAGATCATGGTGCAGCTTCAGCGCATGGATGCTCGCCTTGACACTCTCACTGATGAGTTATGCTAGGTGAACACCCGTGCTAGCTGTATTGCTAGACGGTAGGCTCGCCTTGGTGGCTTTGTGGAGTCTCCCTCTCCTCCTCCCAAGGCATCTGCGACATTCGAGGACGACGACTCCGACGATGATGTAGATGATGGAGATGATGCTAGCTCTTCCAGCTCTGATGAGATGTTTACTTGACTCTCTTACCCTTTGTCACTCGTGACAAAACGTGGAAGTAGTTTTGGTTATGAGAGTAGTCATACTTAGGGGGAGGGTTAGTAGATTTTTGTTAGGGGGAGTGTGCACATTGAGGGATGTAGTGAGGATTTGATGTATCTTTTCTTTTCTTTATATTTTAGATACATTGTTCATGTACCTTAGGCCTTGTGACCATTTTTGACATACATTGTACTTATATTCTTTATATATATATATATATATATATATATTGTAGTATGTTTTTTACCTACCCTTTCATGTGTTGTTTCTTTTCTTTCTTTTTACACATACTTCTTATATCTTATATGCAATCTATTATTTCTATTTCATACTAAGATGCCTTGATGAGTTTTGTTTAAAGTGTTTCAAAAATACAGGTTGTCAAAGTCAACTTGCCATAAACTCTCTTCTTGCAAAGTTTTTCAAGAATTTGTGTTAGGATAGATTTTATTGTATTCAACAAGTGAGTATGAGTTGAGTGATTTATGACTTCTCTCATATGTTCATTTGTTAGTTGTGGCTTTGTCACGGATTGCCAAAAGGGTAAACTGTTAGGACATATGTGTTTCACTCGATAGGAACATATGTCACTATTTTATGTAATCGGCTAATCTTTTGACAAAACGCACTTTACTTGTAATTGGGTAGATCTAGGATGTGTTTGATGCTTCAAGAAACTTTGTTTCAAGATCAGTGTTAAAGCCATGCAAGTTTGTCCAAGATTCAAGTGCAGAAAGTGTTATTCATTAAAGCTCGACAGCTATCTCGACAGCTAACTATCTATCGTGACCTATAGAGCTGTTGAAGCCCGTGGCTCGATAGATAGAGTATCTGTCAAGATTCATGAAGTTCAGTTTTTCAGGACTGTTTTTCATTCAATCTATGATTGTATATTTGGGCTTTCTTTTCTCACAACCCTAGACATATATAAAGATTGTTTTAAGGGCCGTCAAAAGGTTGCTCAAGTTGCTTGTGCGTGTGGTAAAGTTTGTTCATGAAAATTGTGACCGGAGACTGAATTTTCCTTAGTTCATCTTTCTTGTAAAGAAGCTGCTGTGTTTGTACATAGTAGGGTTTTGTAACCAAGCATCTTCTCAATCTTCATCGTGTGTTGAACTGAAGAACTTTGCAGCCAACAACTTTCTCTAGTTGGTAATCGAAGTCACGTACTAGGATCCGCGCAAATTAGTTAGTCATGTACTGAGAGCTGTGCAACGAAAAGGAGAGATTATCACTACAAAACAAGTCCAATTAGGTATTGGGGTAAGAGTTCAACTATAGTTTGGTATAAGGTACTAAGATTCCTTTACTTGTAACCGCTTGTTGTGATAATAGTGGATTCTCGGGAGTGGGGACCTTAAAATCACCCGATGGGGTTTTGCCGTGTAGGTTTTCCCCATTCATAAACAAGTCACCGTCTCATTTAATTTCCGTTGCATACTTAGTTTAATTGGTGATTTGTTTGTACTACCACACATTCGCATGTTAATTTGATTAATTGATAAACTTAGCTAATTAATCAATTAATTCATCACAAGGGGTTAATACGTTTTTGGCCTATCACAAAGTCTTGGACTTGGATGGCATTAGCCTAAACTTCAAGGGGTGTAAATGAAATTTACCCTATTAATAAAGGTATATTTCAGAGGCAGCCATCAACGCTAGTTGCCTAGTGCACCTCCAATTCCAATTTAGTTTCTTTTATTCTTAATACGTTTAACCATCTGCTACTCAAAATATACAAACAAAGTTTAGCTACAAAGTTGGTTGTAGTCTAAGGCTACAACCTTATTCAATATCTTTTTATTGGAGGTAAATTTTGATAAATCCATCGTTAGACTACATTTTTTTGCTTATATCCTTCATGCTTGCAAAATTTTTAGAAAATTAAAGATCAATAGTTATGTCATCAATAAATTGTTTAAATTGCAAGTTTTTATAGTTTAAAAATATGCATAAAATATAATCTTATAGATCATATAATAAAAAATATATGATTGGCACAAAATTTGACATATGTATTAAGAGCGTAAAGAATATGCAATTCAACGATTAGATTTTCGAAATATGTAATAATGTTAATGATATTAAGTAAGGTTATAACTTTAGGCTACAACCAGTTTTGTAATTGAACTTTGTCCGAAATATAATTTATCTCACAGTAAGCTAAATAAGGGAAGTTATGAAATTATTTTTCAACTAATTTAAGGTTACTTCCAAATATTAGAAAATGAGATAGTTTTATAGAAAATGTTTTTTAGAAAATGAATAATTTTCTAGAAAACGTCATCATTGATTTTTTTTTTTTCATCTTTTTTTTTATGGGATTTTCCATCTTATTTACTTAGACAAGTTTTTTTTTTTTTTTTCCTTTTAATTTGTACACACTTTTTTTTTATTCAAAATAGAATTTCTACTGTAATCTAATCTAAGTGTATATGTGTGTGAAGTTCCCTCTTGGAGACTTAAAACCTCTTATCTTAGTAAAGTATAATTATTGCAATTTATTACAAACTACTATAGAAATTTAATATACTCCATTTAAATCTGGATTGCAAAATGTTCTAAATTTTGACTCGTATGGCATGGCGACATAATCAATAATTTAAGGTTGATATAAAGACTATTTAATAAGATAATTTTTTATAGTAGGTGCTTTTTTTTTTTTTTTTTTTTTTTTGATGAGAGGACTTGACTTTTATTCATTAATTGAAAAAGAGGGAACATCATTATTACATGCAACCTCTACGTGGCTAGGACATTCCTGAAGCAATGCAACGTAACTTTCAACATTAGCTGCAAGTTGGGCCAGCAAGTGGGCCGGCACATTTCCTAGCCTTTTTGTGTGTGAAAAAGCAACAGTTCTATATCCTTTTGCGAGATGAAGGGTTCCAACAACAATGTTTTGTACAGAAGACGACGCTTCGCCGAGTCCTTGAAGCGCATTACAGATGCATATTGAGTTGCCCCCAAGTGTTACATCCCTTACCCCAACATCTAATGCGAACTGAACCCCGACCTCCATTGCCTTTGCTTCTGTCTCTAATGCTCCTAAAGGAAAAGCAAGCTTTCGGCTGAGCGCAGCAATCACCATCCCTCTTGAGTCTCGTATTATAACTCCAATACCCATCTGCTTTCTTTTGGAAAATACGGCTCCATTAACATCCACTTTGTTGCGGCTCGGTTGTGGAGGTCTCCATTTTATCTCATTTGAAGGCTGTCTTGTGGGGCCAATAGTCTCACATTTGCCAGTTGGAACTCATCTAACACCCTCAACGAGCTCCTAACAATAGCTTTACCCTCTCTGTGTCTAGCAGTATTCCTCTCCTTCCATATTCCCCAACATATTGCTATAGCACGCTCCACCAAACCCAGGTGTGATTTCATCCACCTTTGTAACTGCCACATCACATCCATAAACGTCCACGTTAGGCTGATCTCAAACGGGATGACCAGCTTGCTTGAGGACCAAGTCTCTTTGGCCTTGTCACAAAGCCAAAGTAAGTGGCAGGTGGACTCAGTCGCTTTATCACAGGAGTCACAAGTGCAGTCCTTGGTGATATTTCTTTTCTTTAAATTCTCTTTGGTGGCTAAGATGTCCTTGCAGGCTTTCCAGGCGAAATGTTTGATTTATTTGGCACATTCATATCCTAGAGGCACCTCCACATTGTTTTAAGGCAGCAAGGTCGGAGCTCTCAGGCGTGTTTCCGTCAGAGTGTATCTCTTAGGCCAGTTTGTATGCACTTCTCACTGTAAACTTCCCATTTTTATTTTCCGCCCATATCATCCTATCCCTCGCACCATCTACACTGAAAGGAATACTTAGGATGACTTCAACATCCTGGGGAAGAAAACATTGGCGTATTAAGTCTTCCTTCCATTCCTTTCGGTCACCATCAATCAGGTCACAAACCCTTACCACATGCAAACTTGAGCTCGCAGGTGTTACAACCCTATAAGTGCTTGGCTGTTGAAGCCATTTATCCTTCCACACCTGAATCTTTTCTCCATGACCCACCTGCCATCTTAATCCCCTTTTAACTACGTCTTGGGCTGCCCAGATACTTCTCCATGCAAAAGATGGTTGGCTCCCCAAACAAGCCTCAATAAAATCACATCTTGGGAAATACTTGGCTTTATATACCCTGTAGAAGAGTGAGGATGAGTTCGTTTGCAATCTCCATCCCTGCTTCCCCAAGAGGGCAAGGTTGAACAGCTTCAGGTCCCTAAAACCCATTCCACCTTTTTCCTTTGGCAAACACATCTTCTCCCAATTCATCCATGCTAGCTTCTTCTCATCCTTCACCTGTCCCCACCAAAATTGTCTTACCATCCCTGTCAGCTCATCACATAAAGTATTGGGAAGCTTGAAACAGCTCATCATATACGACGGGACTGCTTGAGCGACCGCTTTTATCAGTACTTCCTTCCCTGCACTTGAAAGCAGTTTTTCCTTCCAACCTGCTAGCTTGTTTGACACTCATTGTTTTAGCTGAGCGAAAGAGTTTCTTTTCGACCTACCTACCAAGGAGGATAACCCAAGATAAGACTCATGTGGTTTTATGACCTGTGCTCCAAACATAGCTTTTATTGTCTCCTTCACTTCGTTGGTTGTATTGTAGCTAAAGAATAGTGAGGTCTTGTTCATATTCAATTGTTGGCCAGATGACTCTTCATAGACCTGTAATACCTGCTAGATTTCAGAGCACCCCTTCACTGTTGCCCTCCCAAAAAACAAACTGTCATCGATAAAAAATAAATGTGAGATTCTAGGCCCCCTTGCCAATGCCGCAACACCCTTTAACTCCTTATTTCGAACAGCCTTGTGTAGTAGTGCTGACAGTCCTTCAGCATAAAGTAGGAATAGATATGGCGACAAAAGGTCCCCTTGGCGTAGCCCTCGCGTAGGAACAATCTACCCATATGCATGTCCATTGACCCGTACTGCATAAGTGACTAAGGAGACACATCTCATGACCAGGCAGATCCAGTTCTCCTGAAATCCCAGTTTGGCCATAATTTGTTTCAAGCAATCCCATTCCATGCGGTCGTAGGCTTTGCTCATGTCCAACTTCAATGCCATCTCCCCACACTTTCCTTTCTTCTTCCTGTTGATGTGATTCATTATCTCATGTGCCACTAGCACATTATCAGTGATAAGCCTTTCAGAAACAAAGGCACTTTGATTTTCACAAATTACATCCTGCAGCACCAGCTTCAACCTGTTTGCCACCGCTTTGGATGCTAACTTGTATGCCACATTGCACAGACTGATTGGTCTATAGTTCGTCACTCTTTCTGGATTCTTAGTTTTTGGGATAAGGACAATATGTGTTTCATGAAAGTTAGGACGAGCTGCACCATGGTTAAGAAAATCCAACACAGCACATGTAACAATAGAATATACACATGTGAATAAAATATCACAATGAATAATAATGAAAAGAATGAGTGTTATATTAAATACGTTGCCTAGTGTGTTATCTCTCCAACAGTAGGCATGGTTGCTAGGAGGTGATGGCTACTTTTTTTTTTTTAATATATATACAAGATAGAAATTCTACTTTAACCTAATCTAAGTCTATATATGTGTGAAGCTTCCTCTTGGAAACTTGAACCCTGTCCCTTACCCATCACACCCTACAAGCACTTATACTTGTAGGATGACCATCGCACCAAGGGTGTGGATAGTAGTGATGGCTGCTTTGAAGTAAGACAAAAAGCTTAGTGACTACAAAAGGGCATTTAATTACCAATTGTCCATCAAAAATAATTTCAAGATGGAGAAGTTTTATTTCATGTTAGAAATGAAATAATTGAATTGATTTTGTAACAAGCTTAAAGAGAAAAAAAAAATTGTAGGTGTAAAGAAAGCTTACTTTAGTTGTGTGTGGTCCTTAGTTCCATCCTACACACTATAATTTCATTGAGGAATCTCTTGGAGTGGCTCCAAGATGCTTGGTAGGACTTGGGAGTTTTGAACACAAACCTCATAGATCTCATGAGACCTCAGTAATCACTAGATCAATCCCTTAAGGTTATTGTAGTAAGGAAGTTATCTATTAAAATAGTGATTAAATGATTAAATCGCTCTTTCTAACTATAGTTAAGATGTTAGGACAAGCAGTAGTATATCATAACTAGCCTCAAATTCCTGCTATGCACAGGTACTTTCTATTATTTTAATTATCAAGAATTCTTCTAATTGTAGGACTATTTTGGATAAACTGACTAATTTTATTTTTAAGTTTTTACTTATAGGACTGGATTTTTGGACATAATATGAGGTATTCATGAGTTTTTAAAATTGTATATTCTCTAAATTTTTTAATTTGGTATATCATACCATATTATATTAGATATTAGATATTAGATAAATTTACAAGAAATAAGCTTAGCTTATAACATGCAATGTTTGCAGGGAAAATGGTTGTCAAAATCGCAATCTGGATCCTACGATCTTACAATTTTACGATTCCACCTATCTAAAACGATTTGGATCATTCAAGGATCTTTGTGTTATTCAGGATCGGTAGGATCGTATAATTCTGACAATCCCAAACAATCTTGGTTTCTTATAATCTTCTTTAACTTGACAAAAGGCTCAGTTGGCCAAATAAAAAATAACATCCTAATAGACCAAGTTTTTCTATTCTAATGTAAAGAGATAGAGTGTCAATTGGACCCAAATAAAAAATAACATCCCATTAATGTCAAGTTTTGAGGTTTTTAACCTCTTTAAATGATATTTACAAATGGATGTAATGATGTATGGTAATTACATCTAATAGATGCAAATTTTTTGTTTTTTATGAATGAATGTATAATTTATGTGATTATTTAACATACCAATGTGTATTTTTTGTTTTTTTTTTTTTCTCAAATAATGTAGGATTTTATAATCTACAATCAACGATCCTATCTACCTTCCCCGATCTTACGTAGGATTCTGATTTTAAAAACCTTAGCAGGGCGTGTACAATGATGAAATATTACAATTTTTTTAATGGCATCAATATTGGAAGTTCAATTGAGTATCTGTCATTATAAAAAATAAATAAATAAATAAATAAAAGAGTTTCCATCGATGCCCAGATATGGCTGAGTATGGCAATTATAATAGAGCAATCACGGTGTTGAAATATTACAATTATTTAATAACATCAATATTAATTTACTATTGTTTTGTAGTAATTGAAGGCTTTTTTGAACCAGTTACTTCCTTACTGGTCTTAGTCTAACATAGATCTGTAACTGGTATTTATTTACCATTGTTTTTGTAGTAGCTGAAGACTTGAAGTAATATTATTACTGGTCAAACATATATAGATCTGTTCAAAGCAAATGAATTTGATTGCATATTAATTTTGGTAGGCAATGCAAGAGGTAAAACATAGAAATAAATTTTACAATTCCAACCGCAAGAGCATATGCTTCCACGGTTTCCGTATTTCTACAAGGGCAAAATGAATCAAATCATTTGCCTTCTAACTTTAAATATGATTTGGTCCCAACTTTTTCTTTGGATGTGAGGAGTGATATCGCTGAAAAATGTTTTCAGGTATTTGGTATTACATGATTGATGTGGACAATGAATACCTACAAAAATAGTGATTAATTGAACACTGGTGCAGTGCTGGAATCCAACCCTCCAATGCTTAAATCAATGGATGTGTTTTCTAAGGGATTGGAGTTGTGTCCAGTGCATCAGTTGCACTGGACTTATTGGAATGCAGACACTTGTCCGTATCCTAATATGTCTAGTACGCTAATGCACTGGACACAAGCCCCTTTTCTATAAATGAGAGAAAAGTTTTTAAGTAATTCAAAAGAATGCTATACTTGTTCTTCACTTTCATTTTCTTATGAAGGTGTTCTGTAAGTAATTATGGAAAATCATTTCCTTGCAGTTTTATTGTTGGGGTTAATGAGTTAGTGGCATATAATGATCTTTAAACCTTGATGTGATAAGTAAGTCTGGCTATTTTCTTTTTTAATGAACATGAGTCTATAACTAGTTGCATAGTAAAATGTGAAAGTTTAAAGATCAAACCATAGAAAAAATGCACAATATTAAAGAAAATCCCCAAAAACTTAGAAAACAAAGAGGCCCAAAACTACATTAAAAAATAATAATAAAATAAAGGAAGTCCAACCCAAGACCCGACCCGATTGAGCTGAGAAATCAACCCAATTATAGATCTGAATATTCTGGTTGGGTAAGGTTTTTGCCTGGCAAACTCGATCTTTATCAGGTCGGGGTGCGGTGGCTGTAAACTCGACCCAATATCAGTCCTAGATAAGGTGATTAATCCATGGGTAAATTGGTTGTGGCTATCTCATTTTAACACCCTATCTCCCAATTTTCTCAAGACATTTCATGCAACTCAAAATTTGTTATTTTTACCAAAATGCCTAAAGACAAAGGTTTGACTAAGCTTGTTAACCATGATCGGACATCAGAACAATGTATTGTACAACTTTTTTGTTGAACCCAACTTTTGATCAAGTCGGACTGGGTTTAGATCAAATGTAAATATGGTTCCAGGTTAAAAAGCATGAAATTTCCCCCCAATTTTACCATTTACAAGCGAAACTTTGAACTTGAATAGATGAGGATCATGAAAATACGAAACAAACAATTTAGCGGTTCATTTAATAAAAGAGGTACATAAATTTTCCTTGCAAAGTGTGTTAGATTTTTATTAGAAAAATGTCATAATGTCCATGGAAAATGCATCCCAATAGTCTAAAAATAGAAGTTTCTAATCTTTTTAGGGGACATTACATTTTACCATTATAAAGTACGTCTCATTTCACACTTCGCCCTTTGAACAGTCAAAATACATGAATGATCCCCAAAGTTATAATTATGTTTCAATTGAGTAATTCTAGGTACTCTAGAAATACAAAGAATGGTGCTCACTCTTCTCATATTCATAGTAAGGTCTACTCATTAAATTCATAGTGAGGTTCATCATGAATGTGAGAGGAGTAAGCGTCATTTTACTATACTGTAAGAGTACCTAAGAATTTTTTGTTTCAATGTCCCCTCTATTGTTTGCTTTGGCGTTAAATATGACGAAATTAAGTATTGAACTCATCCTACCTCTCTTTCCAAAACTGACTTTAGAGGAGGAACTTCGTCTTTTAATGCTAAAATTTGTTAAACTTAACAGCAAAACAGATGGCAAGGACTTGATGGAAAAATAGATGACAAAGTGCCAAAGACCTATCAGCAAAAAAAAAAAAAAAAAGTCGATCATGCATTTTGAGAGTTCAGGGTCAAAGTATAAAATAGTATATAGTTTAGAAGGAAAAGTGTAATTTCCCTTTTAAGAAAAAAAAAAGGGAAGGTCGGTAATTTAACTACTTAAATAGCATTTTAATGTAAGGAATTGTCTAATTTTTCTTACAACACATACTATTATTTTTATTGAGTCAAATTCATTTGAAATTTTCTCCACATTTTATTATAATGGTCTCACCTAATTTTAGTAGAATATGACTTGGACCATTCGAAGAAAATGGAGAGATATCTTATGAGGTTTTAGAGTAAAGTGGCTTCTGACGTTCTAAATGCCAAATTGAATCATACTCTTTATATTTTTGTACTTTCTTCATTTTATATCCTATTTTATTAATTTTTTTGTGGTAATTTTAAGAATAAATCAAGGTATAAGGTAATGTTAACATTTTTCGTTTATTTTGTCAAACCTTATTGTGATTAATATACTTAAATTATTACTAAAATTATCTAAGATGAATATTTATTTTTATAAATTTAATATTTCCTAAGATTATCTTAGGGATGGCCAAATATAATGGATAATGGATACCTAAACCAACTTGAAACTTTCGGATATTATCTAAATTGTCATGGGTAAAAAGAATCAGGTCGAATTTGGATAAAAACCCGAATTTTCAGGTTGGTATGGGTATTACTCAAATCCAATCCATTAAAAAAACAAAAATGAGAAAAATGATTAGATTCAATAAATTTTACCAAAATAGATAAAATTTCTACTAAATGGAGACCAACGGCTTTTTTTTTTTTTTTTTTTTTGACAAGCAAAGGTATCCAAACCTTTTTGAGTATCAAAAGGTTTCAAACTTAGGATCTCATGAATATCATAAGGCCCTAGGAACCACTAAGCCAACCTCTTTAGGATTATACTGCTACCAATTTATACAAAAGGATAAGCACAATTCTAGAAATCACTTCCCTACTAAAGCTGAATGACTAACCAAACTATATGGTGTTCTCCTAAAATTACTCCCAAATACCATTTTCTCCATTAAACTTTTATGGCAAGATTATACATTTATCAAAAGATTAAGGACGAGCAAGAAGCACAATATCACTTGCAAAAAGTATTATGGATTTCATTAAATGGAAAAAGAAATAGAGGCTTTAGTAAATACCAAAATTGGTTATAGATAGCTAGCAAATGAATTGTGTACTCATTATTGAATAATTAACTTAAAACAACTAAATAATCTCTCTAGTTCCCTCTCTTATCTCTCCAGATTTCTTGGAGGCTTGGTTGTCTTCAGTAGTGTTTTAACATTATACTAGTCTCATCACATGCGCTTCATGCATGAAACGAGGCTTTTTCTTTTTGATTTAGTATCATAATTTTTTATTCATTAATCTCTATTCAAACATTTATGGCAAGATTATACATTTATCAAAAGTCTAAGGCCAATTAAGAAGCACAATATCACTTACAAAAAGTGTTATGGAATTCATTAAATGGAAAAAGAAATAGAGGCTTTAGTAAATACCAAAATTGGTTATAGATAGCTAGCAACTGAATTGTGTACTCATTCTTCAATAATTAACCTAAAATAACTAAATAATCTCTCTATTTCCCTCTCTTATCTCTCCACATTTCTTGGAGGCTTGGTTGTCTTCAGTAATTTTTTAACATTATACCAGTCTCATCACATGCGCTTCATGCATTCGACGAGGCTTTTTTTTTTTTTTTAGTATCATAATTTTCCATTCATTAATCTCTTTTCATACACTAAAAGTCTATGGTGAACACTTGCACCAAAATTAAAAAATTGAATTGACACATGGCACAAAATTAGACTCCAATTTTGAATCTAATTGGATCTTCTCTCAATTTTGACTTTATACACATGCACACACACACACACATATAAGGAAAATCTATACTTAACATGACAATACCATTATTTTTTTCATCTTCAAGTGGTGGTAATTCTCCTCATCTCATAAATTTTGAAAAAATGACGATTTGGATAATTTACATTTGCTTGAATTTTTGTGAACAAAATTCATCAAAATTTTACTATTAACAATAAACTATAAAATTATATTATTCAAAAACAATAAAAATATCAAATTGCAATAGATTATTTACAAAACTTCATTGAATTTACACCAAGCATGCCATTTCAAGCGAAATAAGGTGGGAGTTTTAACCAATTCTAAGTGTACCTTTAGAGCGACTTGCCCTCAACATGCATTTTCCTAAACATAAACATAAACATGTAGTTCAACGTAAACTTTATTTAAGAAATCAAATAATTTTTTATATTCATTTTATATGTTTTTTTAACTATGCAATACACATAAATTGAACTAAAAATATCAAGATTTTAATAGTCATTACAAAAGTCTGAGATACAAATTGTTTTTTTTTTTTTTTTAATCTAACAGGTGAAGAAAAAATCTCTAAGAAAAGAAAGAAAAAAAAAAAACAATATAAAAGGGGAGAAGAGTATATCCCCTTTTGGGATAGTTGAATTGTCTACCCTAAACAGAAGAATCCTCTTAAAAATAGTATAAATTATATTTTAATGTGATATGACTTAATTTTATTGAACATTATTTATATTAAACACCAAAATTATTTTCATGTTTAGTCCGTTTTACTTAATACTATAATTTTAATTTTAATGTTTTCCATAGGACCTGACAGAAGAAAGGTTTATCACAATGATGAAAAATAACTTAAAGGATGAAAGATTGTTTAGAAGAATACACAACGTTGTTATATGCAATAGCACAATACTAATTCGTTAGGCTTTTCAGGCACAATTTTAATTTCATATTTATCAATAAAATTGTTGTTACTTTTCAAAAGAAAAAAAAATTTATGCTTAACTCATATGAAAAATAACTTAAAGGATGAAAGATTGTTTAGAAGAATACACAACGTTGTTATATGCAATAGCACAATACTAATTCGTTAGGCTTTTCAGGCACAATTTTAATTTCATATTTATCAATAAAATTGTTGTTACTTTTCAAAAGAAACAAAAATTTATGCTTAACTCATACTCTAAATTAATTATTTGCAAAATTTTAATAAATTTGTACGGAGCATGTATTTTCAATCAAACAATATCTAGAGGCATAGCACCTATGTTATGAGTAGTTGGGGAAAGTCTTAAAGGAGTGTACCTCTAGAGCAACTTACCCTCCTCAAACATTTGTCTAAACTTAACTCAAACATATTAATAAACATAAACTTTACTTAATAAGGAAAAAATAACGAGATTGTAGATATCTGAAAATATGGGTTTAGTTGAAGGTTTCAAATTGTGAGCTTTTATCTTACGAATTTGTCCTCCTTAATTGAAAACTAAGTGAGCAAGGAGGGGATAGTTTTGGATATTCAAGACTTAGGAGGTCACGGCTTAAACGGCTTGAAAGCTAGCTTAGAAATCCCTTAAATAATAATATAGACAGTTATAAATATTATTACTTATGCATTCAATACGTTTATAAAATGATTAACATAAGTTATTTTCTCTTATATAACAAAATATTTTATAGCACGTTATTTTTTATGAATTTTTTTTGTTTTTCTCATCTATTTAATTTATAAACTGTGAACTATATTTTAAATCATATTATCTAAAAACCATTTTGTTTTCTCATCTAGTTAATTTATAAACTATGAGCTATATTTCAAATCATTCCATCTAAAAACTATTATCTTGATCATTGCAGGGCACTAATAGTAACCTAAACACCCAACTCATCATCCTAACCCACTTGCCTCTAATTGATTGCAATCTTGCATGATCTCACATTCTACAAACAATTCTAATCTCAAGAGATTTAAAGAAAATTGAAGTGATCGCGGTGATGGCATGTGAGATGAGTGAGGATTAAAGTGGATAAGCATCTCAGAGAGAGAGAGAGAGACATGTACACATGGTTGTGTACAAATGGTGGACACGTGGAACACAAAGCCTTGGCAAGTTGGAAATAAGGGCAATAGAAGAAGCAAGAATAACGTAGGTTTGCAAGCGAGGGATGTGTGCCAAAAATCCTAAAAAGCTTCTTCTTCTTTTTTCTTTTTTTCTTTTTTATGAAAAAGAAAGTTTGACACCCATATGTGTAATGCATAATCCCTTATATAAGGAGCCTAAGTCATTGAAAAAGATACTTTATTCTAGCTCATTTCATATTGTATTATTTTAATATTTCTTAACAAGAAATAGATTGATTAGTAATTTTATAAATAATGAGGTTCATCTTGTTCTCAATTCCTACATACCTTTCCAATTAACATTGAATCAGAAAGGATGTCTACATAATTTTGTGCTTTCTGTTCAGTAATGTTTTCTCAAAATTTTTTTTTTTTTTTTTTTTTTTTTTGAGTGTTTGGAGAGAGAGAGAGAGAGAGAGGGAAGAAGAAGAAGAAGAAGAATTATATGCGACTCTCACCAAGAAGGTCATTCACACATTTTATTAAGAGTGTTAGTTCCTCCATCTCCATGGACTTGGACATATTAATTTTTATTTCTTATTATATATGCATGAGATATTAGATATGTGGATAATCTACTAATAGATAAAAATGTTAAAATTCAACATACTTACTGTTATCAATATTCAAAATCAAAAGGATTTTCATTAAAAAAAAAATCAAATGCAATAATTTATTAAAATATCTGTTATTAAATTTTGTCCAATCATTTCTCTCTCCTCTCCCATTAAACCATATATATATATATATATATATATATATATATATCAGTATGCTATCCTCTCTCTGTGGTTGGACTTGTGGATAGAATCTTTTAGCTAGAAAAATCCTATAATTTTGAAGGAAAAAATATAAATAAAAAACCCTAAATGAATTCGAAAATCAATAACTAGGAGTGCAATGAAATAATGATTCAGCAGATGGACAAATTAAATAGTTCAAGCGACATTATGGTGGACTAAAAAGTTAGAAATAAAATCATTGAAAAAATTTTCAAAAAAATTAGTAAGAAAAATTGTTGAAGCTAAAATAGACCTCTGCAACAAGGTATCAATTGAAGTGGTTGTTAAGCAGATTCCTAAGAATGTTGCCAAAAAAAGATGATTAGAGATTTCTTTGAAAAGAGTGCATCAAATATGCCTCTCTTGAATGCATATTGAAAGTACTTTTGCTATCCAAATTTAACACTCAAATATAAACATAAACATTACATATGCATATATACAACCTAACACACTAAATTTAACAATTAATAATTTATAAAAACAAAAATAATTAAAAGAATAAATATATGCGTTAATAACTTAAATTTAAATGGCTATATACAAAAAATAATAATCATGAAGTAGAACAAATTTGATGAGTTTGGAAACGTAACTTTAAAGTTATTTTATTTTTTATATTTGATCTAATATACTACTTATTTACAATTTCATCCTATGATCTAATAGCTTGGGGCTCTTCCTTGTGATGCATTCTTTAAGATGGAAAATTAAAATAAATAAAAAATTCTTTTCAACTAGCATTCTATCTCATCACTTAATTGGTGTATGTATCACTTATCAAAAAAAAAAAAAAAAATTGGTGTATGTATCACTCTTATTTAAAAGGAAACATATGTCATCTATTTGACATTCACGTAAGCAAAAATTATAATGAATTTTTAAACATGTTAGGATTGATGAAAGAGATATTTGTGGTGGGTTCATGTTAAAAAAAAATAATTCCAATTATCACTTCCCATGAAAAATATCACCAAAAAATTAAATACCTCGTGAATTCTAGCATTACTAAGTGTGTATGTATATACACACTTGCTTTGTACCAATTTTTAAAAACAAAGGTTTGCATATGGACTCCTGCCAAAGTTCTGTATATGCATTTATTTTTTAAAGTTATTGACGTCTTATTTTGCTAGTAAAGAGTAATTATCATAGAACTAATTCCATAGGATTTGAATCTCATTGTTTCCATTAAAAAAAAATTAGAAAAAAGTCCGCTAAAGTAAAATTATTGTTTCACTAAGAAAGTGAAATCAACAATTGCATCCTATATCCACTTCAAAACAAAAACCATTTAGGCCATTTGGAAATTTGCTCAAGTGAACCCTCAATTAATGTGCCTGTATGTTTAAGAAGAAGAAAACTTTTATAAGTGAAGAGTATTAATACTTTTATTGTCTAAGGTCCATTTCTTTTCTTTTTTATTCATGGAAAAGTTTATACTACGTCGGCATGTACAAAGACGATGAAATTTGAGATAAGTAAAAAATATATTTTTAAGACAAATTTTGCTTCTTGAAAATACTTATGATGGAAACTATTTGCTAAGACAATTTTGTATTTTTATCATTTCAATGTGTTTTATATACGAGGGAAATTCTCCACAAATTAACTTAGGAGAGGAATAACCTCCAAAAAAATAAAAGGAAAAGGAAAAAAATATTCCCGAGTAATTTTTTTTTTCTTTTAAAGCAGACCTTTTTCTTTAGTTCCAATAATGGATGATCTTAACTTCCAAGATTTTAAAATTTTTCATTAAACAGGAAAGAGACAATACAAATTATTGCCAAGATTATTTTTCTGTGAGTTTCCTCTTAACAAACACAATCCCTATTCCAAAAAAGCTTTTCCACACACGATTCCAGATCAGGTAACAAACACAATCCCCAGCCACAAGGGCTAGTTCATTTGCTTCGGCTTACAATACGCAACTTATTTTGTTTATTTTGTAGGTTGACATTTTTAAAGTTTCACTGTACAACAGTGAGTTATGCAGCTTATTTTGTTTATTTTTGTTTTTAGGTTATTAGAAAACTGAGCAGCAGAGCACTAAAGAGGCCTTTAAGGTGGACATTTAGATTATTTGACAAAGCTAAATAAAAAGTTTTGAGCAGTTATTGTACACAAATCAGTGAAGTCTGCAAAAAAGATATTGCTTTGAAAGTAAGTCCCTGCATGCTTCTTAAATTAATATATTTGAGAAAACAATATGATACAACAATGTTATTCAAGCACAGACCTCTCTAATGGAAC
This sequence comes from Lithocarpus polystachyus, assembly GCA_033629205.1. NCBI lineage: Eukaryota > Viridiplantae > Streptophyta > Magnoliopsida > Fagales > Fagaceae > Lithocarpus > Lithocarpus polystachyus. Next base: position 33,498,836 of record CM066166.1, on the reverse strand, counting down.
TATAAAATTAGATGACCTTCTATTGCATTTACTATGATGATAAAGTAGAATCTGCCATACAAAGTAATAAACAAATATTAATTTACAAGTTCGACTATTTCATCTTTCTAAAAATTTGCTTAGAACAGTTTTTCTGACGGGAACTTCCTCCTCATCATCATCATCATCATCTTTCTCTGACTTCAAATTTGTGTTTAGGGCACAACGAATGACCGAGTTCACCTGTTTTCTTAATGTAGCATTGTCAACGAATACATCCGCCAGCATTATTCTCAACTCATCATCAGTTGTCCTTTTATTATTGCCATTTACACTTCGAGTTTCGTCCAATGCTGCAACAGCATTTTCCACATCTTGGGCAAGGAGCTGTGCCTGTTCCAAATTTATGAGCCATTTGCAATCAAGTCAGGATTCAAATACGCAGTTCGATAGAAGAAATAAGATGTAACATGAAAATAAATAATAAAGTATATTTTCAAATAACATTTGAAATCTGCACTCACTAAATTTGATTTTTTTACATTAATAACTTATCAGTTCATTTTTTTTTTTTTTTACATAATAAGTACTTGTTTTTAATCAGCCTGAAATGCACCCAAGTGCTTTAAATAAATACAAAGACATTTAAAATATTAAGCAAGAACTGCATAGAATTTGCCAGCATGGTGCTGTTCTGAAGTGTGAAAGTGATCACCCTACTACTTGTCATGCCCACAGCATTCAAGTGCACACAATACACACAATTTGGGTTTTCTTTGTAACAGAAAAAGAGATAGATATACGAATAACACGTTGGGGTTTTCCCATTTCTAGGCTAGAGAGAAAAAAATTTGAAGGAACTGTGCATTGACAGAAGAACAAGCAAAGTTTTAACTACTGTTTTATACCGAGATACTACCATCGTCTGAAAATTGTCATTAAATTCACTCAAAGACTACATCACATGTCAGATAAAGATGAAAACGGCTAGATGGCATCAGCCATTTTAAGCCAAGTTGCCAACGACAAGAACAAACAAAACCTAGTTAGCAAAAATTGACAAACTACCCCTTTTTCTTTCACAAGCTAGTAATAATGATGCCTGTACACCAGCAAAACAGGTAAATTGTGTGTGGGGGTAGGTGGGTGCCTGGGTGGGAGAACCAGGACATTCTCAAAAAGAAACAAGTGAACATGTAAATCACTAGCCTGTTCCCTAATAACCATTAGCATATAAAAACCAAGACTGAACCAGACATAAATCTGCTGGACAGTTATCCCAGTTTATATGTATACATACAAGGACAACACCAGTTCTGAATGTGCTAGACTTACAGTACAGTTTCTTTAAATTTTTTTAAATAGTAAATAACCATACTCCCTCGCAGGCTTAATTCCAAATGTTCTTGGTGGTATTTTAGTACCGATAGAAGCAGATGAATTATAACTCTAGTCCAGACAGAACCTCCAGTTTCTACAGAATACTGGACTGTCATAAAGGGTTCCCATATACCCAGAACCTCCAGTTTCCACAGCATGCTGGACTATCGTAAAGGGGACCCATATACCCAGATGCCAAACAATTTAGACATAAATGTGTTTCTTTTTTTTATATATATAAATTAATAGTTACAATAGGGGGGGGGTTTGAATGCTGGATCACCAGGAGGCATCAACCAATTGGAGCTACAAGGCTCTTGGCAATTTGGTCAGGAATTTATTACCAAAGTGGACCTGAAGTCTGAATGTTGGCTAATTGACATAGCCAACAATCCAGGCTCTTTTCATTAACAAATGGCATACATGTAAGTTGAATACCCTACAATAGCAAATTCACAACCAAGTGAACATTCTGCCCCCCCACCCCCCCCCCCCCCCCCCCAAAAAAAAAAAAAAAAAAAAAAAGTGATACTCCAAAACAAAGAAATGTTTTTTGAACCAGATCACACTGGACAGTACAGGTGCAAACCAGCCAAGCAGAACAGATCTAAATTTATGGTGCTTGACTAGCCAGGTGAGCTGAGTAGTTTTGTAACATAGAAAATAAAACATTTTAAGGAAGCAACAGCACATAAACACTATACAGCTCACCTTCGTATTTCCACACATACATAGCCACCATAATACACATTTATAACTGTTCACAAGTAAATTTACATAACACATAAACACATGATGTATAACTATGTTAGATGTAAAGACAATAACATATACACCCTTCATATTAAAATAATTTATTATATATTATCATGTGGTCCAACCACCAACTTAATGGTTGAACCTGCTAGCATGCCACATGAATTAGTGATTACTTGACACTTAGCCATTAATCATGTGCTTGCAAGTACAAAATGATTTTTGTCAATAAAAATCATGCACCCTCACAGATGAGTGCAGAGACAAAAATTAGAAGAAAAATATTATAGTAAAAATCAAAAATAGCAGCCCCCTTTGTGGGGTTAATATCTAGGTTTGATCCCTCCTATTTATGCTTAGCAAAATACACACACACAAACAGAGAAACAGAGAATGAAAAAGTTTCGCACCCAAAATAATCTCTTAACACCAGTCTTCAAAATTTAGATTGCCAAGGACATTACAACAAACAAAAGAGAGCACTGACTCAAGGTTTGAAAGATACCTCTGCTAGTAGGAGACCAATTCTATTGTCAGATGTTGTCAACAGATCTATTGCATCAGATGGTAATGAAGTGTCCACAATTAATTTATCTTCCTCTTCAACAAGAAAATTAACACTACATTCTTGAAGCCTATCACGAAGAATTCCACATTCATGCAGCAACTTTGCATTAGCAGTACTAGCAAGCTCCATTCTTTGCCTTTCCTTGTGAAGAATTCTCTGAAAGATACACAAGAAACAACAGCATGAAACAGATGGGTTTTGCAAATGTTCTGAATTAGCAACAATTTAAAGTCTAAACACAACCCAATCAGCAAGACAAAGTTATTAACCAGAAACAGTTACATCCTGATTGGGAATTAGTTTGAAATATTAGGCATTAGTGAGAGATCAAATATTTGAATATCCAAAAGACCTTGTTGTCTGGTCTTTTTATATGGTGCTTTTGGTGTAGTCTGTGTGAGCACCTATGTATGTGTGTAACCCAATCAATTGGTTGTCTCCTAATCTCAGAAAAGTAGAATTTCTATCCGTTTGTTGTTTGATACATGACAAGTTCTAAAACTAAAGAATTTGCTTAGTTGGTCTTGGTTGTTTCTAAACCTAATAAAGCAATTGTTGCCAATGAGCCCTAGCTCAACTGGCACCCCTCCCCTTATAAGATCTAGATAGAGGTCAAGGTCGTGGGTTAAAGCCCGCCCCATTAGGTGTGTGTAACTAACTTATCAAGGAATAAAACTTTAAATAAATAAATAAAATAAAATAAAGTATGCACTTATCAATCAATCAATCAATCAATAATAATAAATGCAATTAAAAAAATTATTTTAAAAAAATTGCTCATTTGGTTAGTCCATATGGTTATGACCCTTCAATCAAATACTTCAACTAAATCTTACTTCACATTTCTTCACCAAAAGCCACAGCAGATACAACCACCAGGCAATAAACCCCTGAACATGTATTGTTTCATGTAGGGTTGTAAACAAGCCAAACTGAACTAAGTTGTTCAAGCTTGTAAAAAAGAGCTTGAGAACTCAGGCTGGACTTGTGTAGAAGTTCAAGCTTGGATTGATAATTTCCCTAAGGAACTTGAGAGCTTGTTCACGGGCTCTGTTAAATTGGTTAAAAAAATTAACTTCGTACAAATGTTTATAAAAACTTAGCAATAGCATTTATAAAACAAGACATATATAGACGCGTTTTTTACCCCAAAAATAATAATAATAATAATAATAATAATTAGTACCATATAGTAACCACTGAAAGTATTATCTTTAGTGTTCATAAACATATCAAGCCAAGAATAGCTTTGAACAAGCTTATTTTGTTAACCAATTGAGATTGAGCTTAGTTCAGTTAATTAATAAATGATCCCAAATTAACATCATAAAAAGTGAAACTTGAGCTGCTCACAAGCTGCTTAGTTCATTTTATAGCCTAGTTTCATGGAAATATGGCCATAATTTGAGAATTGAAACCATAACTCCAGCCTTGCATTCTTTTTTAAATTTAAGAAGATTATTGGTTTAATTGCACATTTAGTCCTCAGACTTTACATCTTGCTTCAAACTCAACCTTATACTTTTAAATGATTCATTTTAGTCCTTACAATTTTTAAATCATTTCGAAAAAGTCCTTGCTGTTGACTCAGTAACAAAAAATGCTAATGTGTAGTTGAAAATAATTTTTAAATGACATGGTGTTGACGTGAGTTAAATAGATGACATGGAGCCTACATGTATATCTAAATAAAGCAAAGGGAAAGAAAAAGGCCAAATCAACAAAATAAGCTCACATGCTACTCGCATGAACTTAGGTGATTTGAGTTAGAGAGAGAGAGTAGTTGGGGAAGAAATGAAATACCCAGCAACTCTATCGCTCTCTAAATCAATCTCAGCCTTTTGATGCTTCAAGCATGGCCTCCTCAAATCTTTGTTGGCACACTTTTGGTGTGCTGCTCAACAGCACCAGTGGCATAGCAGCCACTATCCTTTGCAGCAAAATGGTGACAGATCCTATGGTGGTCCGACAATCGGGGTCTGTCATCCAGTTGTGGATGTCCTTGCAACAAGCCTCAACTTGGTGTGAATAATCACAGATCCGATGTAGGCAAGTTGCAAGCTCGGTTGCTAGTGGCATTGTTGGCCAATAATGGATCTGAAGCTAGTTTTGGTGTGAGTGCTAGGGTTTTGGCCAAGGCAGTTGTGGCCTTGGGTTTCATTTGGGTTTGACAAAATTTGGACGGGTTTATTGGTTTGGTTGTTCTTTGGGTGTTTGGATCTTTAATATAAGTTTCAAATGGGTTAATGATTTGGCCATGGGGGAAATTTTTGTGGAGATTCGGCCATGGAGGAAGTTTGCAGGTATTTCGCCAGTGTGTGGTGGTTGAGAGTTGTTTAGGACTGCCAGCTTATCGCACTTGCTCCACAGACATTGGAAGGACCACCCCTCATGGAGGGTCCCTTCTTTGGGTCCTCATCAACATTGCTGTTGGTTGAGAAAGGTTTGTTAGGCTGTTTGGGCAGCAAGAAAGTTAATTATTGAAAGATTGAAGTGGTTGTGAATCATAGGATAGAAGGGAAAATTTTATTAAATTGCTATTATGTACCAATTGTTGGAAAACATAGTTTTGCATCTCACACAAAACAAGCAGTGGAAATTATTGGATCTACTTCATTTATGTGAGATAACATGGAATATCTAAATTTTAGAAACAAAGAATAGAACTGCATACCTTGATGTGGTGAAATTTAAAACAAAGAAGAAGATTGAACTTGGGAAAACCTTCGATCTTCACCCCAATTCCACATATGCCCAAGATGTGTGGTCTCTCAATCAATTCTGTATACACTTTCTCTTTCTGAAAACTTGTCTTCTTTTTCAAAAAATATTTTCTTTTGTTTCACTCATACATACTAATAACTACCTTAGAAATTATTTATTTAATAACTCTTATTAAATAACTAACTAATTATCTAATTGGGTTGACCTTTTAGGCTAGTCTAATTAGGGCTTGGAATGAGACTAAAGGGACAAATAAAGCTCTAGCTCAAATGGGCTTCGAGCTTTATCTGTCAACTTTTGACAAGTCCAAAGTTACCATTAATAATATTTAATACTACCATATAAATATAATTGCACTCTAGGCTTTGTAAAGAGTTGATAGTTAAGCCCAAAGCCCATTGAAACTAGAGCTTTATTTGTCCCTTTGGTCTCATCCCAAACCACACACAATAGCCCAATTGAGTTGTCCCAAGAGGCCAACTCAATTATATGATCAATTAATTATTTAATAGTAAATAACTGCCTAGATAATTGTTAGTACATAAGAGTGAAACAAAATAAAACAATTTTTAAAAGAACACAAGCTTTTAGAAAAAAAAAAGTGAGTACATAACTAACTGAGAAACCACACATCTTAAGCATATGTGGAATTGGGGTGAAGATTGAAGGTCTTCCCAAGTTCAATCTTCTTCTTTGTCTTGAATTTCACTACAACAAGGTACGTCATTCTATTATGTTTCTAAAATTTAGGTATTCCATATTATCTCACATGAATAAAGTAAATCCAATAATTTCCGCGGCTTGATTTGTATGAGATGCAAAACTATGTTTTACAACAATTGTTTTGTATGAGATGCAAAACTATGTTTTTCAATAGTGTGATCCAAGAATATTATAAATGTTAAGTTACAAGGGAAAATTTTATAAGATTGCTATTATGCTATAAGATTAGCTATGCTCTGTGGTAGTGAATGTTGGGTTGTTATGAAGCAACATATTCATAATTTAAGTGTAGATGTAATGAGAATGCTAAGATGGATGAGTATATACATAGAAAGATAGGATTTGAAATGAGAAAATCCTCTTATAAATAGGGGTGGCCCCATACTGAAGAAAAAAATAAAGGAAAGTCACTTGAGATGGTCTGGTCATGTTCAAAAGAGAGCAACAAATGCATCAATAAGAAATTGTGGGTTGATTCAACTTGAGGAAATGAAAACAAGTATAGGAAGACAAAAAATAACATTAGTAGTAGTAAAACGGGACATGTCAATTAAGAAGCAACAGATAATATGCATATCAAAAATAAACGAAGCAACAAATAATATCACTTTAGATAGAATAGAATGGAGAAAAAGAATGCAAGTGGCTGACCTTGACTAATTTGTTGGGGATCCATAACCAACCCCAAAATTTGGTACTAAGGCTTTGTTGTTATCATCAACACATTTCATTTAAGAATTAATTTTAAATAAAACAAAACATTTGCCCACATCAACATTTTCGTTAACAAGTTAACAGCAAAGAATTTTATTTTAAACAATTTTAACAGTAAAGACTAAAATGAAACACTTAAAAGGACAAGTACAATTATGAAACAAGAGTCACAGTTTGAGGACCAACTGTGTAATTAAACCAGGAAAAAAAAATCCTTTGTTGGTTATACATATAAAAACTAATAAACCTTACAAGAGTCACAGTTTGAGGACCAACTGTGTAATTAAACCAAAAAAAATAAAAAAATTCCTTTGTTGGTTATACATATAAAAACTAATAAACCTTTTTTGATAAGTAATTCACTATAAAAAGACAAACTCATAAGGGGGCAATTCTAGTGCATGGGGGAAACACACCAATTACTAATTATCAATAAGAATCAGGAAATATTAAAATGAAAATGTTACTTCAAGACATAAGATAGAAACAGAAACTTCATTTTATAATAATGTATGTACATAAACAAAAAGGATGTTACCTCCACTTCTAATTTCTCTTTCATTACACGGCTGAGATCCTGCTTCAATTCTAACTGGGAGTTTCGAAGAGATTTGACTTCTTTAATAAGCAGTTTTACATCTGCCTTTGATTTCACCTCAAACTCTTCATGATGTTTCTGCAAGTTCTCAATCTGTTCTCTAGCATCATCTAACTCCTGCAGCAACATTTGGTTTTCCTGAATGACTGCAGTTTTTGTTGACTCTGCACGTACCTTTTCATCCTGCAACATTGTTCCACATTATCAACTGAAGCCCCTCAAAAATAAAAATGACAAGGAGATCCAATTAAATGATAATGGTAGGAAATACCATACCTGTTCAGTTTTCAATTTTAGTTCCAGCTCCAAACACTTACTCCGAAGCTCCTCCACATCCCACTGCATGTGAGTAAATCTTTCCCTTTCAGTTAAAACCGCCTGCTGCATGTTATCTATACAATTCTGTCTAGTAGTTTCAAGTTCCACTTCCAAATCTTTGACCTATAAAAGAAGATCCCCATAAATTGATCTTGAAGTATGTTACGTAATCATAATTAGATTTACATTCACTCTTTTTACAATTAAAATCAACAAAGTTCTATTGTAACTGTGATAAAGAGAACTTCCCACAAAATCAAGGTCAATACCAAGATAAAGTAATTGCATTGACAACAATAACAACAACAAAGCCTTAGTCCCAAATCTTTTGGGGACGGTGATGGATACTCGATAGAGTAATTAGTTGGCCACATGTGTTCTCTTCTTTCATTCTATACTATTTGAAGTCATTCTTTATGTTACTTCCCAAATTGACAAGTCATTTTTTATAACTTCTACTAATATTATTTTTGGCCTTGCTGTACTTTTCTTTTTTATTCCCTCAACTAGGATCAACTCACTCTTTTTTACTAGTTTATTACCCTCTCTTCTCTAAACATGACCAAACCATCTAAAGTGGCTCTCCCTCATCTTTCCATCAACAGGAACTACTCCTATCTTTAAGCAGATTTTCTTGTTTTGAATCTCATCTTTCCGTATATTCCTGATTATCCATTTTTAACATTCTCATTTCAACAACTCATTTATGGATATGTTACTTCTTAATAGTAACATTCAGTACCATAAAGCATAGTTGGTCATATTACATTGAACAAACCTAAATTCTGAAAATGCATTACTAATCCCATGCCTAGTAACCTTTTTCCCTTCAGGCGTTCCTTTGTATACTCGCCATGTTCTTGGGTTGTGCCCCTTTAGTGCTTTTTCAATGGATTATTTACTTAAAAAAAATAAATAAATAAATAAAAAGAACCTAATTCCACATCTTCTCATAATGACTAGGATGCGTAAAAATAAAATCTGCAATGAAGGAAGGTCCATTTAGTGAATAAGACTCATTTAAAATAATTGCCTGATGTCATGCCCAATAAACTGCAATAAAATTAGTTCAGCCCATGTCCACATTTTCTAATTCTGTAAACAGAAAATATATTTTAAGGATAAAAAAGCCACATCCACAGTTTATCTCAGATAGGTCCATCAGGTGAGGCTTCACCCAATCCTTCTAGTAAGGTACAGGATAAAACTAAAAGAATGGATCAACAACCACAATGCTCATTTCACATGATCAAATAAAGTTTAATCTAGCTCATGTTTCCATACACATCTGACCATATGATGTCTCTCAAGTCTCAATGTGGCTATCAAAAACAGATTAAGACAGCATTATATGAAGCACATTCTTTGTTTGCCACATTTTTTTTTTTTTAAATAAGAAAGATGTATAATTTTTTTGTTTGCCACATTCAAGACCAAAATAAGCATTTAAAAGTTAGAAATTGATTCGTTTTAGGACTTGCAAAGATCTAAATTTACCAACATCAATAGAAAAACAGAGTACTAGGTAGAAGAAAACTTCCATCTAAATTCAAATTCTTCCAAAAAAATGAAGAGACAAGTAACATATGCTCAAACAAAATACTTGTATGGCACAACTAGATCATAATAAAACAGTCTGCTATTTTCATGCTTCTTACCAAAATAGAAATAATGGTCATACCTAGTACACAAAGCTCCCACTTTTGCGGGCTTTGGGGGAAGTGATACCAGCAGCTGTAAACACCCCCCCCCCCTTTTTTTTTTGAAGAGGAAATAAAGTTTATATTATACCAATTTTAACGTTGAGAAACACCCTGAAGCTATTGGATAGCCCGATGCTGATTATTTGAACTAGAACGGGGTAGAAAACTGGGAAATGGACATTGAAGAAACCGAATCACATTTTTTTAGATAGGTAAAAAAAAGTGTATCAACTGTTATAATATATACCTTCGTTGTGAGGAATTGTCTAACAGTAGCTTCTTGATTCAATCTTGCTATTAGATCCTCCAAGTCTGTTTTTGCTGTGGCTAGCCTCCGCTGCATGGTAACAAGTACCCTGTTCAATTTAAGTCGTTGATCAGATGGAAGAGCAACTAGTGAATCCCTTGGAAGCTGTATATTTGGATTCTCAAAAGAATCTGCATTTCTCAAAGCTTCAGAACCTTCAGAATGATCAAGGGTGAAATCACCAAATATATTGGCTGCCCCTATATTTGATATTTCACTAGCTCTTAAAGAACTCAAGTCACTTCCAACACTCTCTGCTGAGAGTCTTCGAACATGGCCATCCAGCTTGTAATCCCCTAGTGCAGGAAAAAACTCAGCTCCGTCCATGCGGAGAGGTTTAGCCTTAGAAGTATTCTCAATTACTTCATCCCTGCCTACAATGTTACCCTCATTCCCTGTATGCATTCTACGCCTGGAAAATCTTTGCTGATTCCCCTGAATGAACTTTCTGTTAAACATGCCATATCTGGCAGTCATTTCAGTTGGATCAATTAAGTCTTGTTCAGATATTGAATTCCCCATGCCAAGATCAGCAGAACTATCATTTCCATGCCTTGGCGATCCAACTTCAGATATCTCATAAAAAGTATCATGACCAAGATCTGATGCAATGAATGAACTATCAGCAAACAGAGAAACATCTGAGTTGGCATGGTACAGAGATGATGGAAACATGTCACTAGTGGAAGAATTATTTGGAATTTCCTGATTCTCATCATTGAAAGCTGAAAAAAAAATACAAGAATACAAATGAGTTTTGATGGATCACAGAGAATTATCTATTAAGTTATTCTACATTCAATATCACCATGGCTTCATTTCAAGAATTAGAAAACTAATATAATGTTGATTCCAAGATGCATTGAGGAAACACCTACAAGACCTCGCCGCAGCTTCTAGCTCAAGAAAGGTTGCCACTGGAGCACTTCTTGATAAATCAATGTCTGACAATAGTTTTTCCATCCAATCCTCCAAAGAACACCTTCGCTGCAACAAGCTAACCAATTTGAGAATATTATTACTGTTATTTCAAAGAGAAATATGCTTGATGTTTAAATTTATATACATACATCTTGAAAAATTAAATTTCATAGTTGTAGGTGCACACAATGATGCAGCCTAATATTCTACAAGTGGACCATTGCCCTCAAATTGCAGAGTAATAATTGAATACATAAACCAAATATTTAGACATGATAATTGGAAGAAGAAACCTAGAATTTGCAAAGCCAAATCAAAATAGGCCATTTATTATCCATTTCACAAGCTGCTTGTCCAAAATTTATATAAAAATTTAAAAAATTAAAAAAAAATCCCTTCGGGTATATTTCTACAATTTTCATGCTTTTAATTTAAAAACAGTCTTTCAGAAGCTTCATGGAGTAACGTGTTCAAATCCTAAACACACAAGCGAAACAAAAATAAGATTTACCCAATTAAGGAAAGTTTTAAGAGCATCAAGTTCATCAAAGCCTACTCTGTAACAGCAGAAGTTTTCATACAATACAGGAACTAACAGCAACAAGAGTAATGACTATGACCATCAGACCAAGCCATTTTCCTGTGATATGTAACCTCTGGATAATCGTCAGTTATACGTTGAAAAGGCACAACTAGGCAACTTTCAGCATAGAAGTTTCAGTTTTCCAAAGGTCAGCATGTGAGACAGGTGTGCTAATAAAAGAAGGAAATATACTATAAAGTTCAACAAACAGCAATATAGCAACACTGTGAGATGTACTCAGACAATTTGAGTCGCACAATTCTCAAACTACTATAATGTAGACCAAGAAATTCTATATTCAAAAAAATTTTTTTTTTTTTTATTTAAGTAACAATACTTCATTGAAACTAAGAAGAAAATGAAAAAGACCCCCAAGTACACAAGTAGTGCTTTAAGGAGAGCCCATTAAATTTACATAAATCTAGAAATTTGTTCAAGGAAGAAAAGGAATGGCCACTAAAGGCAGCAAACCAATCAAACATGGTATGTAAAAGATGAAATTTTAGCTCCAAGATGAATGCTCAACCCCATCAAAAGTACAGAGGTTCTCTCCCTCAAAATAGTCCACAGAAACAGAACACAATTCGGCATGGCCCCCAATACATCAACAGCATAATGTCTCCCCAAGCCCCCCACTCCAACACTCCCACAACTCCACAACCCTTCTCAGCATGACCTATTGCACGCCAAAAAGGCAACACCATAGACCATAAGTCACACACGATCACAATGAAGTAACAGGTGGTCAGTTGTCTCCCCACTAAGTTTGCACATACAGCACCAATCAAAAATGCTTATAGTCCGCTTCTAAAGATTCTCCATAGTAACGATATTTCCCCAAGCTGCTGTCCTTGATAAAAAAAGGCTACCTTAGAACTTAGAAGCAATCTTTACCTTCCAAATGCTTTTCCATGGAAGGTAAGGGGAAGCCTCATGCTAAGAACCTAATAGTAATACTTTATCAAAAAATACCACTCTTAGCAGGGATCTACAAATAATAATCTTCTAGTTTAATAAGGTTTTCAGTAGTAGTTCTGCTTTTGCAAAAGTTTAAACCAATGTTGACATTCAGATCCTTTTATAGTTTCAGGTCGATAATATCAGATTGTTAATTCCATAAACATTGACAAACTTCAGCAAAAACACTCAACTCCTAGAAAAATTAAATTTTATTGCCAGGTTTAAAGCATGTCCGGACAATAGACAACTATAGACAATCAAGCATTCTACTTACGAAGAGATAACGAGAACCTGTTGCAAAATACAAATAATTTATAGCTAACATAATGTGTCTCAGAGGGTAGGTATACGTAATCCACAATTATTTTGAGTTCTGTAAAATCATTAAAATACACACACACACACACACATAGAGAGAGATAATAACCACAGATAGCACGTAACCTACCTCTTCCAACAGAGTTCGGCTCTTCTTTCTAAAAATCCTCCTTGGAGGAGCTGGGGGCACATTTTTCATTGGAAATACCTTTTTGACCTACAAAAAACCAGTAAAAGAATGAAAATACTCTCCAAACACTAAATTGAAATGATATGATGCTTTCAGTATAGAAGAGAACAACAAAGGTTAGAACTTTTATGGATTTTTCTTTTATTTTTAGAAAATAAAAAAAAAATGCATATGTGTAGGAAAGTAAATAGTGCACTATTTAGGGTGATACACAAAAAGAAAGATAATAAAAAGTCACTTGCTCTTTTCTTTATAAGTAAAAATAATAATTTTATTCAAAAGAGAAGATAGGTCAAATACAAACTACTCCTGAAGAATTACAAAATAATAAATTCCACTTACTTCAGAAAAAAGTTCTAAAAAATCGTTAAATCTTCGTAATATCCCTCGTGTAGTGGTGATCCCTTCCGGCGATTGTATACCAACTTGAACCCTGTAAAACTGTTATCCATGAATGTTAAAATAGAAAATAACTAGAGCTGGGTACAATTAAACCAAAATTTACATAGAGCCAGATAAAGCACATTACTACTAAAAGTTGCAGAAACTTCGCTAAAGTACTCTAACTACTCACATTTTAACATTCGCAAATGAAAATCCCCATTGCTTCAATGAATTCGACAACTCAACTATCAATAAACAGAGAAACAAACTGTCTCCACAATCATTTAAAATGCCAAATTGTACCTCACGAAATTTTTGTTATATAGAAGACAAAGGAGTGGAAGAAAAATGCATAATCTAGAATATTACAGCAATGTAAACCCAACAAGCACAATATAAAATTTAAAAAAAAAAAATGGATAAAACAAGACAGCTTTTATCCAACTCTCTATTACAACAACAAAGCTTTAGGGGAACTTTGAAATTGGCTAAAGGTTGGCCACATGTATTCTTCTACTCCATTCTATCCTATCCAAAATCATAGTCTTTGTTACCTTCTAAATTAACATGTCCTCACTGGTGCATTAACCTTTTACTTATGAAACAAACTTTCATTTTATTTAAATGGACATATTATGGACAAAGATGATAGAAATAGACAAGAAAAGGCCACAAAAGTTTCTCGACATTCAAGTTGCATGACCAATAGCAACTAATCTTAGATTTTTATTATAGATAGTTCTATGAAACACACAAGAATGATAATTTTATAGTTATTCAAAATTGAAACAATACAACAAATAAAGATAGATGTTATCTAAGGTAAAACACTCAAAAACACAACTGTAATGTCACATGAGTAGTCAGTTGTGTACTATAACGGTGTAAGAATGACTGAACTTTCCAGGGACAAAAAAATAAGAGAAAAAGAAACTGCCAGTAAGAGAGATGCAGATATATAAATATACAAGTCAAACTGAAAAATAGCAGAGTGGTTTAAAAATTAGATTAAAACAAATTAAGAAATTATATATATACCACCACAGGATCTGAACCTCTTGATTTGGAAAGGAAAACCCAAGAAGGAATTGTGACGCAAAAACTCCAACCAGAATGAAAATCAAGCGGCCAAACAGTGTCACGTCCATCCTACATTCAAAAGTAGGAAATATTATCACAAATGGAAAGATTTATAACAACCTGAATTCCAAGCTCTGGAATATGTGCCTGTACAGCATTAAATCATTGACCACTGAGAAAAGCAAGAAACTTCTAAGCCCGCTGATCTAGCCTCAGCCACCAAATATCAAAAGAATATATAGAAAAAAAAAAATTAAAATCACAAAAATGGCATCACACAATATATACCATCTTGAGATCATCCACCTTATTTACGGTTTATATATAAAAGTAACAAAATTATATTAGAAAGAAAGGGAAAGCTATACATACAAGCATTATATATAAAACTCCTCTAAAGAATTACATGCAAAAATTCAAAATTCAATTACTAATCAATAAAGAGACCTTTCCAGCTGAAGTAAACATGAAGCAATTTCCATTCCATTCATTTCCACCCCTCTGCAGGTTCCCAAACGGGTTAAGTGCTAACTCTCTAGCAATCAAGCATGAATTCACAGGTTATCAACCATCTCACCGCTACACATATTTTACCAATGATGTCTCTAACAGCTATCAATCAGACAATTTAATCATTCTGCATATAAAAACCGTAAAACGAAAAACCATGCAAATTATTCACGGTGGCAATCATGGAAACTGTTTTTTTAGACACATAAACCAAATAAATTAGGCCACTTCAAAGCAAGAACAAACTTCCAAAAAAACAATAATAATAATAATAACAAAATCAATAAAAACCCCACAAACTAAAATTAAAAAAAAAAAAAAATTCTGATATCATGAAAATCAGTGGATCAAAGAAGAAAAGAGAGAGTACCCATTTGCGAGGAGGAGGACTCCAGTCCATTCCCAAAGGAAGCGGCGACGTGCCGTCGTGGCGGTGCCGAGGAGGGCTGCGCGTGCGCACCACGCGCTGCTTGTTGATATCATTGTTGTCGTTACCGGAATTGCCCTTGTGGTTGCCAACGGAATCGTCGTCGTCGTCGTCGGGGTAAGGGGTAGTAGCGGAATTTGAGAAGGGTTCGAGGATGGGATCGGAGAAATTGAGGTTGTAGTCCAACAGAGAAAGGTCCTGTGCGTACAGATTCATTCTCTTCGCGTTTCTTCTTTTTTTTTCTTTTTCTTTTTTTGTGCTTATCTGAGTTTTAGTGATTTGGTTTAAACGAAGGATTAATAGTATAACAAAGCAAAAGAGAGAATCAAAGATGAATAAGAATGATTCTCTGTTTTTGTTTTATATTTGTATTAAAATAACTTCTTTTTTTTATTTTTGGGATCCAATCGTGTATATCTTTCTTTTAACGCCAATTTGATTTGGGCACTACTGTTTCAACTTTCAAGTTTCACCCCCAATTTTATTCTCATTTTTTATATCTTTTTTATAATTATAGTTTCAACTCATTATCCTACAAAACTCTTGATTTACTATTTACAAAAAAAAAAAAAAAAAAAAAAATCTCTTGATATACTTGCTTATTAACTAATGTCACGCTTATACCTCCAAAACAAAAATATTTAAAATTTGTCTTTTCAATTCATTTTACGATAAGTCCCCACTTGATTCAACTTTTAAATAGGTATGTAAAGTGATTGGATAAAATCGGATTATGGGTGTCTCATTTCCTCTTCACAGAAAGGAAAATCAGCGTTGGACAAAATTAAGGCGGGTGGTAGATGTTTTATTAATTTTAATGAGAGTGATGAAATAAAGATGAAACATGAAGGGAAAGTGTGCCTGCCCGAAAGTACTTTGAAAATGGTAATAGAATATGTAATATAAATAAATAAATTATAACTAAAATATGTATAAAAAAAAAGTTTGAGAAGATGTATAAAAAATATTGAATTATATGTATATATAATTTAAATATATGAAATAAAATATGTATATGTAAATTCAAGATGAAACGAGCAAACCCTTGAGAATTGAGATCAAATTCTTGTCAAAATAATTAATATTTTCATTATATTATAAAAAGTAATTGTGCCAACATTTTATATATATGTATATGTATATGTATGTATTATATATTTTACCATAATGGAAATTAAATTTTTCTTTTCTTTTCTCTTCATTTAAAATGAGATTTAATTAAGGTAAACTAATATATGTTATAAATAAAAAATGGCATATATATATATATATAATTACCATTGATTTATTTATATAACGAAATCTAGAATTTTGATTTTGATTTTGATTTTAGTTCTTAACCTTTGACACCATTTTGAATTTCATCATTTTATTCATTTTTGTTATAACATTACAATTAAATGTCACATAAGGACTAAAATTAAAATCATCCCAAACTTAAAGAGTTAGATTTGTATTCTAATCAAAATATTTAAAATAAACAAATTCTTTAATCCAATTAAAACATGTCACATTATTTTAAAATTGATAAATAAATAAAAATTTAACCCCCCAAAAAAAAAATTATCTATTCTCTCTTCTCCTTTCTCCAATCTCCACCCAATCTCTCTCTTTCTCCCCCAATAGATACCAACCCAATTCAGTTTCACTCTCTTTGTTATCAATAACCTTCTTGGTCTTCTGGTTGAGCTTACAACCTCTTGTGAGCCAAATTCTCAACTTTGGCTTCTTGTTTGGTAGGAAGAGTAAAAAGACTTCGGAATGATGAAATTCAAAATGGTGTCAAACATTAGGGAAAAAAATCAAAATTACTCTAAATTTATAATGCGCATAAATTACCTTTTTGGGCTTTATATTTTTAGAAAATAACATTTTATTATTTTAAGTAGGTTTTTTTTTTCTCCCTTAAACTCATAAAAATTAGTTTCACTAAACAACATTTTTGTGTTGTCAAGAAACAAACTGTTTGAGTTGAAATTTCTAAAAAGTTGAAACATAAAATATTTATCCATCTTTTTGTTTATAACAAATAAAAAGTTGTTGCTAGCTGAATCCTAAATTTACACCTGTCAAACCCCCCCCCCCCCCCCCCCCTTGACTCTGTGTTCTGTAAATATGTAAAGATGACCAGCAAAATTAAATAAATAAATTTTTTTTAATTAAAAATAAGAAGGATTGATGACAAGTAATAAACACCATTTGATTATATACGACAAAAGAGTCTGTCATTTTTAAACTCCGAAAATCGTTTTCATATCATGGAGTCATGAAATAATACCATGAAAGCATGTATAGGAGTATATGATCTTTCCTTTATACATATATAAAATGTGTGTGATATATTTTCGATAAAAAATAATTAAAAAAAAAGGTTTATTTGATCTATCAAAATTTATCAAGGTGGAAGATGAAGGATATGGATCGAATGAATGAAAAGTGGCCAGAGTAAGCAGTAACTTTCATGCCTTCACAAATTGAAGAGCACCAGCATTAGACAAATAAAATAAAATAAAATAAATTGAAAAAGGTCCAAGAGCAAGAGCAGTAACCTCTTGTTATCAACATTACTTTATTTTTCAATTTCAACCAAAGTAGCTAAGCTGTTTTACCTTTGGCATCCACGTAAAACCTTGCTGGATCAAAAGAATTTTCTGAATCCATTTCTCATGTTTCTTAGATTTCCTTAACAAAAGGGATCTTTTCATTCAATCAAATTCATTGAATTGTTGTAGACGCCATTACACCATAATAAGGACATTGAGACATGACAATTGACAAATCCAATTCATTGGTTTGTTGTTTCATATAATTAAATTTTTATACTTTAATGAAAGATATTAATAAAAGATTTGATTTCTTATAAACATACATGATTAAATTTGTTATTTTTAATGGAAAATATTAACAAAATGCTTGATTTGTCATAAACTTAATATTTAAATAGTTAATTGACTAAATTGACACCCACATCAAAATTCAAGGATGATACTTGAAAAATCATCCCAAAATGTTTTATGTGATAATATTCTTTTTATTCTCAATAAATTCTAATTGAGAAACATCACGTATGAATTATGTAAAATCTTTAAATCCCATAATACTGTTGTGGATTTAAAATCTCCTAAGACTCATGGGTTAAAGGTGGCAATTCGTGTTTGCGTATCAGGTTCGTGTCATGTCAACTCATGAGTATTCGATTATATAAGTCAACCCTAACCCAACATGTTTATTAAGCGGGTCAAGATTCTTCAATCCTAGCACAACCCATTTATTAAACAGGTCAATCGTGTCGACCTATTTATTAGATTTTATCAAAATGAAAAAAAAAAAAAACTAATTTTAGTTTTTTACCAAATTGATACGAATTATGAAAAACCAAACAAATAAATACATTTAATATAAAATTCAAAACTAAAGCATATCTCAATGTCACAAATAATCAATCATAATATGTTAAAGAAAATAAACCACAACAACTAATAAGTTTATATACCTAGGGTTTGAAGGGTATATTGGTAAAATGTTATTTAATTAAACGGGTCAGACAGACCAAACGGATTTCAAGTGATGGACACTAACCCAACTCGTTTATTAAACGGGTCAGTAGTGTTAACCCGAATATGATACAAACCCATTAAGCCTCAACTCATAACCTATTAATTTCATATCGGGTTCGCGAGTCATGTCTAATCTTGCCACCCCTATTGTGGATGTGGTTATTGTCATAATAGACACTATGGTGGTGGCCCATGGTCAACACTTCGTCTAAAACTTTACTTACTCTCATTCCATTGCAAAAGAGAGGGAGTTATCTTTTGAATTAGATATCATTTACTAATGCATTGTAGGAACTAGGAAATAAGAAATCTCGATTAGACCATATAATGACTCTTACATCATCATAAATTTAGATTTATGTGTTAGAAAATTAATGTTCATAACTCATCCCCTCCTCACATGAAACAACTTTTTTCTCCACCCTGTTATCGACCTTCTATATATATATAATATATATATATATATATATATAATAAAAAAACACTCACACACACCCTCTCCTAGTGAGCTATGGCAAACATAAATAAGCTAAGTATTGTTAAACATAAAGAGAGACGTAGAGAGAAGAAATGAAAAGGAAGATGGAGAAATTGCAGCTTCGTTTTGAATAGCATCTTCCCCAATTTAATAGTCATCACTTTTTCCCCCTTTTTTCTTCTCCCTTTTTTGTTGTCATCAAAAAATTTTTGTTGGCCTAGGCTCTAGGCAAAGCCAGATTTTTTTTTTTTTTTTTTTTTTTTTTGATAGAGTAGTTTTGGTAGACTATATAAGAGTATTCGCATTAATTCGTACAAAAATTTGTCTATTTTAGCATAAGAACTTACTTTTTTCTATTTTACACAACCATTTTTCAAAAAACTCACACCAGATTATCTATTCTACATTCTAGTTCAACATAATATTCATTCTTCATTCATTTGTTGCTTCTGCTGTGTGTTTTGTATGAGATACAAAACTAGATTTTCCAACAAAAACTTCCTTGGGAGTCCCTTGACTTTGCAGATATGGCTGATGGAGTGGCTAGATATGATTGCTAGGCCTACAACTAGTAATTGTGGTCCTAGTAGTTTTCTTAGTAGGACCGTCATCAAAACTGAGTGCCAAACTAGGAGCGATTGGGTGAAATTCTTGAACAAGAAGTCCAGTGCCTCAATTCAATGGAACTGTTATTGGTGGAAGTGCCCACCCCCTCTACTGTGGCCTCTAGGATCAAATCACATCTTCATTGTTGGATTGCAGAGGACCACCTTCTACAAGGTGGATAGACTCTTGAGACAGTTCTTGTTGGAAAAAGAAGAAGGCATTTCACTCTTGTGGACACAAATCATACTTCTATAAGGAACATACTATTGGGCTTAGAGATGGTTGGCCAAGTGGACCAGTCTTTTGTCAAGGTTCACTTTCATAGGATGACTACAGAATACTTTAACTGGTTGGTAGACAAGATTGTTGAGAAGGAAGTTGATATGGTCGCTATGAGAAAGCAATTCTCAAAGATAATCGAGAAAGACACGATGATGACAGTTATAAATTTAAAAGAAGGAACAAGGATGACGAAGTACCTAACACAGAAGAAATCAATGATCAACCAAAAGAAAAAAGACTGAAGACAAAATTACCTTCTTATTCTTGGCTTTGAACATGTTTATTTAAAAGTTGATGTAAAAACTCTTATGTTTAGGAATTATTTAGGACTTGCAAGTTAAGGGTTCTGTTAAAGGTGTATACTTTTGGGGTTTGGTTTTTTGTATGGTTTGGTTTAGGGTTTGGGTTCTTGAGGTTTGGTTTGATTTCGAGTTTGGCTTCTTAAGGTTTGGTTTTTTTGGATTTTGTGTAATGACATGGTTTAATGGAATAGTTGAATTTTTGAAAATTTTGGTTAATGGGAAAATGGTGCTTTTGGGAATTAGTGACCGGACCAATGTATGGTTGCCTACGTACCCTCTTTGTAGAAGGATCAAGTCATCACGTAGTTCATTGATTTTTTATTTTGCCTTAACTTTTGCCTAGGCCATCCTTTTGGGTTTTCAACATAGCAGACTCTCTCACTCTCTTTTTTTTCACTCTCCTTTTGCATAGATTGCTCTTTTGGGTTTTCAACCTACCTCTTTTCTCTTTTTCTTTTTTTTTTTTCTTTTTTTTTTTTTTTTGTCAAGCCTAGGAAAGGAAATAACGTAATTTACAACCACTTCAGACGTGGTGATTTCAAACTACCACCTTAAACATGGTACTTCTTCAATTGATCCATGTTGGTTGGCTCAGTGAAAGAGTTTGCATCTAAGTCCATCAACCTTGCTGCTCCCCCAGAGTATATTTGCTTGATAATGTATGGGCCTACCCAATTTTGCTTGAACTTCCTATTTGCATCTTGAACCGAGGCTTAGATTTCTTTCAACACTAAATCCCCCAACTTCAAATCTCTGGTTCTTACTTTCTTGCCAAAAGCTTTCCTAAGCCTCTATTGGTAACCTTGAATATGATACAAGGCTTTAAGTCTTTTCTCATCCAGCGTGCATAACTGGTCATATCTGCTTTGCAACCAATCTGCTTCAAGGATTTCACTTTTCAATATTGTCCTTAGTGAACGGACACCCATTTCAATGGGAAGAACTGCTTCCATCCCATACACTAATGAATAAGGAGTGGCTTCTGTGGAAGATCGAATTGATGTTTTGTAACCCCAGAGTGCATAGGGCAATTATAGGTGCCAGTCCTTGTAGTTCTTCGTGCTCTTCTTCAAAATTTGTCCTATATTCTTGTTAGCAGCCTCAACTGCTCCATTAGTTTGAGGACGGTAAGGTGAAAACTTGTTGTGCTGAATATTAAACTGTCGTAGCAACTTCTCTGTTTCTCCCTTGAAATGCTACCCATTGTCAATTTCATGTGGTACCCCATATCTGCAAATGATATTGGTCTGAATGAGTTGAGCAAACTTTCTTTGAATTCAGAACCTTGTATGAGGCAGCTTCTACCCATTTAGTAAAGTAATCAACGGCTACAAGTATGAATTCATGGCCATTGGATGCTGTTAGGTGAATCTTCCTAATAATGTCTATCCCCCATATAGAGAATGGCTAGGGTGACATCATGGCATGTAATGGCATGGGTGGCATGTGCTTCAGATCTCCATGGACTTGGCATTAATGGCATTTTCGAACATGAGCCGCACATTCGGCTTCCATAGTATTCCAGTAATAGCCTTGTCTCATTATCTTCCTTGACAGCATGTGTGCATTCATATGTGGCCCATAAATTGGCTCATGAACCTCTTCAATTATTTGCTGTACTTCCTTGGTGATTACTCAAAGAAGATGAATTCCATCATATAATCTTCTATAAAGCCTTTCACCATAAATAATGTAATTAGTAGACAACCTCCGGATGGTTAATTGATCGTCCTTGTCTGCAAACTTCGAGTATGTCCCATCCTTGAGGTATTGTAGGATGTTTGAATACCATTCACCTTCTCCATTCTTTTTCTCATCCTCTTCTATTGTCATGCAATAGGTGGTTCTTCTTTCTGTTCCACCACTATTAGTTTGGCTTCATCTTCTTTTGGCTCATCCATCATGGATGCCATGATTGCTAAAGCATTAGCAATCTGATTCTGCATCCTTGGCACATATTAGTATTGAATCTTGCTGAATTTTAATGCCCACTTATGAAGACATTCATGATAAGGCATCAGTCTTTCTTCTTTGATCTTCCATTTATTCTGAATCTGGGAGATTATCAAGGCTGAGTCTTCGTACACCTCCAACTGTTTCACCCCTAGGCCTAGGGCTACTCGTAACTTCATGATACAAGCTTCATATTTAGTGGCATTATTGGTGGCAGGAAAGTTGAGTCTGCCAGAAAATGGGATGTGTGTCCCTTTTGGAGAAATTAAGAGAACTCCGATACCACTTCCCTTTTGATTTATTGCTTCATCAAAGTACATCTTCCATGATTCTCCTCAATCCCCATGATATCTTCATCTGGAAAGTCTCCTTGGATTTCTTCAGCTTCTTTTGGTGATCAATGGGCTAAGTGATCAGAAATTACTCTCTCCTTCATAAATTTCTGAGTCACATACTTAATATCAAATTCTGACAGAAGCAACACCCATTTAGCTGTCTTCCCATCTTGCACAGGCTTTTCTATTAAGTACTTCATAGGATCCATTCTTGCAATCAACAAAACCTTGTAAGCAAGCATATAATGTCTGAGTTTGCGGGTTACCCATACAAGTGCTACGCATGTTTTCTCTAGTGGTGAATACTTTTCTTCATAAGGCAACATTTTCTTGCTGATGTAGTATATTGCATTCTCCTTTTTAGTCTCCTCTAGGTATTGAGCAAGTAGAGCCCCATTGTTGTATCTGTAATGATGAGATACAACAACAATGGCTTTTCAGGTATCGGTGAGACTAGTATTGGTGGTTTCATCAGAAAATTCCTGATCTTTTCAAAGGCTTCTTGGCATTATTCATTCCTTACTGTAGGAACTTCCTTCTTAAGGAATCGAAAGATTGGTTCACATGTGATGGTGAGTTAAACTATGAATCTGCTGATGTACTGTATCCTCCCCAAAAATTCTCGGATCTCCTTTTCAGTTCTTTGAGACTTCATCTTTACAATGGCCTTGATTTTGTCAGGATTAACTTCAATTCCCCTTTGGCTTAAAATAAACCCCAATAACTTCCCGATTGTTACCCCGAAAGTGCACTTTTTTGGATTTAATTGTAATTTGTAGAACTAGATTCTTTCAAATAACTTCTTCAAAGCCGGTATATGCCCTTCACGGTCCTTGGACTTGACTATCATATCATCAACATAAACCTCTACTTCTTTATGGATCAAATCATGCAACAAAATGGTGGCTACACATTGGTAAGTAGCATCAGCATTTTTAAGGTCAAATGGCACGACCTTGTAGCAATATCTCCCCCATGGAGTAATAAAGGAAGTTTTCTCCATATCTTCTAAAGCCATTTTAATCTGATTGTACCTTGAAAATCCGTCCGTAAATGATAGCAAAACGTAACCTGGTATATTGTCAACCAGGATGTCAATGTGAGGTAAAGGAAAGTCATCTTTTAGGTTGGCCTTTTTCAAATCTCCAAAATCTACACACATTCTGACCTTCCCATCCTTCTTTGGTACTGGAACCACATTAGCTAACCACTTTGGATAGTTGACCACCCTCAGGAATCCTGCATTGTACTGTTTCTCAACCTCTTCTTTAATCTTGAGAGTCCATTCTGGCTTCATCCTTCTTAATTTTTGCTTAACCGGCTTCATGGTTGGATTTGTTGGAATGCAATGCTGTATAATACCTGTATTCATCCCAGGAATGTCTGCGTATGACCAAGTAAAGACGTCTTTGAATTCTGTCAGCAGTGCCACTAATGCATCTTTCTCTTGCCCATTTGTATCATTTTAGGTTCATCATCAGTTCCCAGGTTAATGGGTTGAGTTTCTTCTTTTATGGGTTCTAGGTGTCCTTGTTTTAATTCCTTATTATTAAGAGTTTCTTTACCAATTTTAGAAATAAAAACATTCAAATCCAAAAAATATACAAAATCAGAAATCATATCATAAGGGAAAGAGTTCTTAACAGACTCAATATACTTAACTAAATTTGACTTAATTGAAATACTATAACAAACAGACTTAACAGGAATAGAAATACTAGTAGAAATAGATTCAATAGGGACAGAAACAATGTTTTTGGCAGGGGTGACTGGCTCGACGATCTTGATCTTCTTGGCAAGAGTGACTGATTTGAGGGTCTTGATCTCTTCACAGAGTCCTCCATAGGGTGGGTGGCTCCCTTCCATGCCCAGTTCTTCAACTCAGTCGTGGCTTCAACGATGGCAGGTGTCTCCTAGTAAGTTCCTTCATCCCTCAACATCAGTACTGCGGGATCTTCATCCATATAATCTGTGGCTTTCTCGTCAATCTCCATGTCTGTGGGCTTGTCGGTCACAAAAGCATTAAGACACTCTATGCTATCCATCCACTCATCAAACAAATCGTGTTTTCCTTTATTGCCCAAGTAAGTGTGTTGAGGGAGCTCTGACTTGCCTCTATCCATCCTTCCATTATTATGTTCAGCATTCTCAAGTGTCAAGATTCTGAGACTGTGGACCATCAGTTTTTGGTCTAGAGCGGCCAACCTAGCATTTATATCATCCTCTTCTTCGGTTTGTGGGGTTAGTGAGCTAGGTTTTGAGTCGTAATACGACCCCAATTTTGGAATCTCCCTTCCATGCTTGTTATATTGAGGACTAGACCTTGAGCTAACATCAATGATACAGCTCCAATCTGAAGGACGTCCATAAGGGTAATCATCAGAGTCCACATCATTTGGTCGTCTAACCTCTTCTCTTGCATCTTCTAATACATTTATCAGCCTGTATTGGTCGCTATCAGTGTCACTCCACCTGTCAACCTCAGCATCATCTTTAATATCTTTCTCATAGTAGTCCATATCATCATCATATTCTTCATAGTAAAGATCTGCGTCTTCATCTTCTTTATCACTAGAGGGTTCACCCCAATCATTACCACTGTATTGGCTATCATAGTCTTTACTGTTGTTTCTCTCACCATCACTATTGCTGTCATCATCATCATCATGTCCACTGTCACTGCTGTTGCTATTACTACTACTATCACTCTCGTCATCACTTCCTTCATCATCATCACTAGGGGTTGCTCCCCTTTTCCTTATCTTCATCATTGGCTCTTAGCTCATACGGGCTCTTCAATGCATGCTGGCAAGCCTCCTAGTTTTCTTCTTCTTCTATATTGCAAATAGCATTTCCAAGGAGTGTAGTCATGGCATTAGGGTCCATGTAATCAACCCAATTAGTAGGAACCCAGGTTGTATCTTCTTTCTTCAATTCTGGAACCTTGTTGTTGCAATCAAGTAGTATCTCGAACCCAAGCACCATTGTCCTTGTCACAGGATCAAATCTTGGTTCAAGGAATCCCTAATAGCTTTGACTTTCTCCAGCTTTGACAAACTTCCTGTTCAATGTAGGAGTATAGGGCTTCACAGGTTCTGGAGGACAAGGAGGTCCTTTGCTTTAGCTTTGGCTCGGGCCATCTTTCTTTTCTCTATCTCTAACAAATCATCATCAGTGGGCTAATAGCCTAGCCCAAAAGGTGGTGTGGCAATAGGAATCGTCAAGACCTGTACAGTAGGCTTCTTCACAGTTCTCCCCAAGTTCATCCCTAGAAGGTAACTCATTCTTTTCATCATTGCTACCACATTGTTATTGCTGTAGAGGGCAAAGTCCAGCAAGATCTTCTCCACTTCTTCTTCTCTCCCTTCAAATCCAGGCCTCTCAATCTCAAAACCATCCAAGGTCAATGGCTCTTTCTCAGAATCAATACTAAAAATAGGCTTAGGTATTGTCAAAGTATCACAATATATGGTCACAATAGCTCCTTCATATGGAAACCGAACCTTTTGGTATAGAAAGGAAGGTATGACCTTTGTGTCATGGATCCACGGTCGCCCAAGGAGCATATTGAAGCATAAGGCTATGTCAAGGACTTGAAACTCCACCTTCTTGACCATTAGTCCTATAGTGAGCTCTAATGTTATGGTTCCCAAAACCTTTCTTCTACTATTGGCGTATGCCCTCACATGCTGATCAGTAGGCATGAAGTCTTCAATGTTTAGACCCAAGCAACTTGCAGTCTTTAAAGGACACATGTTTAAGGCACTTCCATCATCTATCAAAACCATCGATATCATCTTCCCCTTAGCATCTACAGTGATGTGCAACGGGTCATTGTGGTGCTTCCCCTTCTTAGTCAAATCTTTGTCAGAATAGGAAATAATGAGTTCCCTATTTATAGACCCAATCATAGCATTCAGATCTTGGGATGTTGCGGTTGTAGGGACTTGGATTTGGTTGAGAAGGTCTACCAGGTTTTGACGGTGTTTGTATGAGGCCATGAGCAAACCCCATAAGGATATGTTGGCTTGTGTCTTCTGTAGTTGCTTGAGGACCTCATCTTCTTTGGCAAGTGTTTGTTGGGTACATTTATTCAAGGCTTCTACCGGGTTGTCTATCTCCAAATATGGGGATTTGAAGTGTCTCCCCCCTTGTGATGTGGGAAATTTTTGTTGGGTCATTAGGATTGGTATCTTGGGGTTTGAAGTGTCTCCCTCCATTTGTGGGTGTTTAGTTATTTATTTGGGGTTTGAAGTGTCTCCCCCCATTTGTGGATGTTGAGTAATTTTTGGGTTCTGGTACTTCTTCATTCCATATATCATATCCTGTGGTGGTGGTGGTGGATGTCTTATCCATCAGTTTTTCCCATGTCATCATAAAGCATTCGAGTAGGTCATAGATCAGTTCAGATGGTCTTCTTTAATTTCCTCTTCTGTCATCAGGAAATTAATCCTTGGTCCTTTCCTAAAATTGTGATTGGGTAAGGGATTATTAGTGATGGCTAGGCCTTGTAGGTGGCATAATCACCTTGTTGTCTATTAGGTTTTGAATTGCATGATGAAGGCCAAAACAATTGTCAGTATTATGGCCAGAGCTTTGGTGGTAGGCGCATCTCTTATTCACATCATACCTTAAGGATAATGGGTTTGGAATAGGTTTTGGGTCTAAGGGTTTCAACAACCCTTTTGCTTTTAGCTTTTCATAACACTTGACTCATAGGCATATACAACTCATGAAACTCCCTTCTAGGTCTAGGCCCTTGTGATACTTGTACGGGTGCAATGGATGCAATCAGTTGATAAGGATCATTTTTATGGATATTAGAAATTTCTGTAGGCTTAGAATTAGATCCTACATTCTTTTTAAACCTCGGTGGGTCATCATTCTTTATAGTGCCATTGTTTATTGCATCCTCAATCTAGATTCCAACAGTAATCAAAGCTTTAAAATTAGGAAAGTATTGTGCAAAAAAGTACTTATGGTATACAGGTAATAAATTCTTTACAACCATAGCTAACTGTTCTTCTTCACTTGGCCTATTCATCATCTCTGCTACCTTGGCTTTCCACTTAGTAATGAAAGTAGAGAAGGATTCTTTTGGCTCTTACTTCGTGGTCTCGAGATCTCTTCTTATTATGTCCACTTCTATGTTGTATTTGTATTGCTTGTGAAACTCTCGACAGATATCCTCCCAACTTCTTGCTCTAACATCATCCAGGTTGAGGAACCACTTAAGAGCGGCTCTGGTCAGAGTGTTTTGGAATATTTGAGCAAGTACTTCTTTAGTTGCACTTAGGGGCTGCATAGCCCTCATATACATCTTCATATAGGACTTTGGGCAACCGGTCCCGTCAAACTTGTTCAAGGTCGGCATCTTGAACTTAGGAGGCTGTCTCACTTTAGGTAAAAGTGAGAGGGATTCATAGTCCATAAGGACTTCCATCTTACGAGATCTTCTAATCATCTCTTCCATTTTGTCCATTCTTTCGTTGATCTTCTTCTCAATTTCCATGGTTGGTGGATTATGATTATCCTTGTTTTCCTCTTGGTTATTCTTTAGATTCTGAACCTGTTGCACCATACGATTCATGTCCTCCCTCAGCTGGATTTGACTAGCTACCATGGTGTTGAGTGTTCTTGAGTGTTCATGGGTTCCTCGGTGCTTGGATGCTCTCCTTTTTTTTGCCATAGTGTTGGGAGATTCAGACTTCTTGTGGCTCAAACTATCTTATAAGTTGAATATGAGATTGTGATGTTGCAGCAGTGGAGTATCTTCTATGCTTATGGGCTTCAGTACCGTAATGGGAGTGATAGGCTTGGAATTTGAGCTATTGGTTTAAGTTTCGGCCTTAGGTTCTCTTTGCAACCTTCCTTCAAATCTTGACCAAATTCTCCCCTAATGACAAGCTTGGTCGGGTTAATCAAGGCTAAGTCCCCATCCACATCAATCAATCAACCAAACAAACACACACAACATGCAATGCAATTTTAACATGGACCGGCCTAATGGTAGGTTCTAAGTCATACAACATCTCAACAAACATGAATAAACAAACAAACAACAATATCATGCAAGACCATGCAAAAAATAGGGTACATATTTGGTTACTTAAGTCTAATACGAAACTTAGCCCTTGACATCCCTAATGGAGTTGCCACTGTGAGAGACCACAAAAGTGCCTCTCAAAAAAGAGATTTTTGGTTGCTTTGAAAGACACTTCTCATTTTGGATAAATGGTGTGGAGTCACCACTTAGTTTTTATACAAAAAAAAAAAAAAAAAACCTAAATACAAAATACAAAATACATGATTGAATGGTTCCATTCTCATTGATTGAATAAAAAAGAATACACATTTGATAAATTGAATATTATATGACTTTGGGTCCTAGTTACAAACTACCAAATAATTACATGGTTTTTTGTCCTAGTTACAATATACCCAAAATAAAAAACAAAGATAAAGCCTAGGTCTACCTATCCAAAGACACTAGATTCAAAGGCTAGGTTACGGAATGTGAAGGCGTTAGGCACCCATTCCGCCCAGACAAAGTCCGGTCTTCTTGACTCTCATGACCAATAAACCCCCTTTATGCATGACATGAATGATATGTTGCACACATGAACAAAACTAAATCACATAAGTTTATTTATGAATGCATCCTCTTCTTTATTAAAAATTCATATTTGTGTTGTGATAAAAAATTGATTTTGGTTTAGAAAAATGAGATTTGTTTTTTATGTGTAGAAAAAATAGTTTTTGGGGAGAAAAATTCAGATCTGTGTTTATTAAATAAATCAAAGTCTTTTGGTTTAAAAAAAAATATTAGATCTGTTTTTTAAAACTAAAAAAATTGGTTTTTGGTGAAAGAAAAATCAGATCTGTCTTATGATAAAAAAAAAAATCAGATTTGTATATTGAAAAAAATCAGATCTGTTTTTATATATGTAAAGAAAAATAAGAAGAAGATTTTTTTGAGAAGAGGACTATATTCATGAAATAAATCTATGCTACATGCACTAAACGAAACAAACACAACTATTCATGATCCCTTTTTTATTTCAAAATCTGCTATGCTAAAAAATCAGATCTGCATCTAAAAAAAACATAGATCAGTTTTTTAAATAAGAGAAATTTAGATTTGTATCTAGGGAAGATACAAACCAATTTTTGATTGAGAAAAATTTAGATCTGCATCTAATGAAGATGCAAATCAATTTTTGATTTGAGAAAAATTCAGATATGCATCTAATAAAGATGCAAATCATTTTTTGATTTGAGAAAAATTCAGATCTGCATCTAATGAAGATGCAAATCAATTTTTTTATTGAGAAAAATTCAGATCTACATCTAAGGAAGATGCAAATCAGTTTTTTGATTGAGAAAAATCCAAATCTGCATCTAATGAAGATGCAAATCAGTTTTTTTGATTAAGAAAAGATATGATAACAAGAAGATTTTTGAAATAAAAAAAGAGATCTCAACAATAGAAGCATCATAAACATGTTCTAATAAAGAAAATATTGACAACTTATGAGATGAACATTGGAAAATCAAACTAAACACATATTTATTCATGCATCACAAAATTAAAAGAAATAAAAGAAGAAGTAAAGAAAAGCTACCTCTTGCATGGACGTACTCTTTTTTTCTCAAGAGAATATTTTAGGGTTCAAAGAAACTTATGCAATTGTCTTTGGAACCTAAAAATCCTTGCTTACAAAAAAGAAATTCTTAAGACTAAAGCCTCTAGAATCTCTTTAATGTAAGAGAGAGAATATCAGAATGGGGAGTCAGAAATATGAGAAATTTGGGAGTGTCAAAAAGTGTGCTGAATTTTGAGATGCAATCTTTATTTATAGAGGTCGGGAGACTCAAAAAAATAGCTTAGACGATTAGAATACGAACCAGGACGCGCCCTTCCACTAAAAAGTCGAACAGGATGTGTTTTAACGTCACCCGAAAACTGTCGGGCCAAAACCCTAGTGTGTGCCATTTGGCACTTTTGGATGCCAAACACGCTTTCGTGTTTAGGTGCATTTTGGACTCATTTTTTAGGTTTTCTTAAGCCAGGACTTGCACTTAGACATGTTTTTTAATCTGTATTCTAAAATTTTAACTCTAGATAATTCAAGTCTTTTCAGCAACAATTATCTTATAGATAAATACTCTAAAATAAATCTTGATAAAGTCTAGATTTTCCACAATTTTATTGTTATCCAACTATCCCCTTTATTCCCATGCAAGCAATCCTATTTTAGACACTAACTATCAACCAATCATAAAATTATTTAATTAATTTCAATTGTTTAACCAATCAGAATTAATTTAAATTAATCATGAGTGGCCAACTCTACCTAGACACAATGCATGTTGACCATGCAAACTTGATCATGCGATATCTTTCGATGCAAGCAATCCTATTTTAGACACTAACTATCAACCAATCATAAAATTATTTAATTAATTTCAATTGTTTAACCAATCAGAATTAATTTAAATTAATCATGAGTGGCCAACTCTACCTAGACACAATGCATGTTGACCATGCAAACTTGATCATGCGATATCTTTCGATCCAACGGTCCGATTTAGAAATCGGGCATATCGTTGCGACTATTAGAACCTCGAGATCATTTTTATGATATGCAATAAACAAATTAATGCATGTAATGCAATCATGATTTTTGGGTACATGGATGGTCATTCTAGTCATTCCCCTTGATTAAATCATGGGTGCAAAATCGAGTGTCTACAACTGGTCGGTTTTGTCTTGAGTCCAACTCCAATATGAAAATCAACTGAATATACTGTCTTCTTTAGAAACTGATGGATTCATTGTTGAGCATTTACATATTTTAATCATTACACACAACCTTACGTGTCTGCATATAGCCTTTAAAAGAGCATCACTAGTTGACATCGTCAAAGCTATGTGTATAATAAATAAATATACACAAACCTCTCATGTTTGAGAATAATAGGAAAATTGTGATAGAACAACCTTTTAACTAACAGTGATTACTCCTTAAGGTGTTCTTGATTGGATTCAATTCAGTGTATGTATTTGTTACATTATACCCACTTATCTACTTAAAGTCACTACCTCAATGATGGAGTAAATCTAACTATCATAGTATTACAAAAAGTGTAGAGTCCAGTGGTGATATATATAGCGGCGGTTTCAACGTAATAGGTCATTTAAAAGAAAAAAAAAGTTCTCAATGTAAAATCTATAGCAGCGATTTTAAGACTGTCGTAATAGGTCTTCAATATGAACAAACCCATAGTGACGGTTCTAAAACCGGCTTAATAGGTCATTTAAAATATAAAATAATAATAATAATAATAATAATAATAATAATAATAATAATAATAATAATAATAATAATTTCAAACCTATAGCGCCAGTTGAAAACCGTTGCAATAGCTCTACCTGTTGTGGTAGTTTTTTAAAGCGCCACAGTAGGTTATCTATAGTGGCGGTTTAAAAACGTCAACTTTAAACTGCTGTAATAAGCAGTGGCGGCTCTAAGAATTTCTTTTAGGATGATCACTAAGAAATTTAAATTATACAAAATCTAATAAAGCGATAACTTGAATATTTGCTACAATTGTGAGTTGAGTCACTAAGGAGAGTAAAATTATTGCGATTTCAAAGCCAAAAAGAATATAACTATCATCACCATCAAAGAGAATTGACAATCACAATATTTTTCTTGGTACCATTTTTTAGGGAAAAATAAAATTAGAGATTATTTTTATTGAATAGGTTGAACGAACTACAAATTTGAATATTTAGCGATTTTTATCTTTATGTCTTATAGTATGATTTTTGTTGAATAATTAGATCACTTGTTGTTGTTTGGTCTTATCTTGTTTTTGTTTGGTATATATTTGTTGGTATTTGGGTTAATATTTATTGTTGTTATTTAATTTTTTTTAATTTTATAGAAGGGATTAAGGATTACGTTTGGAGGCAAAATTAATTTTGGAGTAATGCTATGTCTACACTATTTTTATAATAAATCTTATGCAAAAGGCTATTATTGGTGGGTAAAAATAATAATATAAGTATTGAGGCCAAATTAGAATCAGTAACAGCTTATTACATTGGATTTGTTGTAAAATTATTTTGAAAATATTATGAATATAGCATTATTCTTATTTTTGTTAAACCCAACTTTTTATGATTCTCAAATCACAGTGTTTAACATTTTTATTAGGATGGTCTTGTGACCACTCTGGCTTGCATGTAGAGCCGTCAGTGGTAATAAGGCTACCTATCATGGCAGTTTCTAAAAGCGTTGTATTAGGTCTCTTATAGTGCCGGTTTTCAAAACCGCTAGAAAAAAAATGTGGTTGTAGAACCGGTTTTTTTGTAATGTATTCAATTAATATCCACAGCTTAGAACAATTTAATAATCTATGAAAAATTATCACTCCCTGTCTTTGGTTCTATAACCATCAACATGATTTTTCTACATAGGTGATGTCACATGCTACATTTAAAAAATGAAAAATACCCATAATAACCATGTATGTGAAAATATAATTTATTATCAAATAAAAGAACATAATATTGTTTTTGAGGGGACATCATTCTAACAAGTTTTTGTTTATAGTTCTAACAAGAGGTGTTTTTTTTTTTTTTTACTTTTTAATTTATTTTAGAAGCAACCATTGTTTCCCACTATTATTCTCAAGTGTCGCCAATCAAATAACTAATATATAGAGAATAAAAAATCTTTTAAAAAAAAATCTTTGCCCATTATAAGTCACTAGTGTGTAACTCCGTGCATATGCATGGGTACATTTAAAAACAATCACAATTACATATTATATATATGATTATGTTTTTTATGGTTTATTATATTGGACTCCTCGTTTTCTACATTAAATTAACTAATTTGGCACAAAAATTTAAAAATTTAGATTAAATAGGACACGTGGCACAAAATTAAACTCTAATTAAAATTCAATTTTTACCTAAATTAACTCACTTGACACAAAATTCTAAAATTTAGATTAGATGAGACACATGGCGTAAAATTAGACACTAATTGAATTCCAATTGGAAATTTAATTGGAATTTCTCTTTGCTTTATCTATTTGTATGTATATAGATTTTTTGTTTAGTCTATCACTTCAGCATAAAGTTTTCAACATGATTCCCATTTACTTTAAACCCCTTTATAAAAGTTTCGTGCTTGGCTCTAATGACTAATCACCAAATTGTAGCGAAGACACGTGACAATTGGATAAGGATCTATTAAAAAAAGAAAAAGAAAACAAACGCAAAGGTAGTTATAGATGGAGGTAGAGTGGAATTCAAAAAGGGTGAAGAGTTTTGAGTCTTTACAAATCACAAGTCTTTAAGATGGAAAGGAAAAAACGTTAGGGAGAAGGGTATGAAATTATTAATGCTATGATAAAAGATTAGCTTTTTTTTTTTTTTTTAATAATTTAATAGTTATAATAGGAGATGTAGGATTTGAACCATAAATGTGTGAAAAACACCAGAAAGTAGGGGTGCGCATGGGTCGGGTTGAGAGGTTTTTTCAATCTGACCCATCATGTTCGGGTTGAAAAAATCTAATCTAACCCAACCCATTACCGATTTTTAACCCAACCCAACCCAGTCTACCTGAATCAAGTTGGACCCATGGATTGGACAATTTATTTATTTAT
This sequence comes from Lithocarpus polystachyus, assembly GCA_033629205.1. Taxonomy (NCBI): domain Eukaryota; kingdom Viridiplantae; phylum Streptophyta; class Magnoliopsida; order Fagales; family Fagaceae; genus Lithocarpus; species Lithocarpus polystachyus. Next base: position 33,464,489 of record CM066166.1, on the reverse strand, counting down.
TTTTAATTGAGTATTAGAACAATACCAACACAAATAAGAGCAATTTATAACTTAATAAACCTGAGCATAACACCAAACATACATAAATTATTTTATTAGTGCTTTAAAATTAGTAGGATATCATATAACTCAATCCCAGCTGAGTTGATAAACAAATGAATAAATACTAAAATCATATAATATATTTTTTAAATATATATTGAATATAGGTGGATCGAGTTGGGTTTAGGCGGATTTGTGAATTTGCTAACCTGCATTCAACTCGAACCACTGTAAAAAAAAAATTGACAATCCAATCCAATCCAACCAAATCCACCAACCCCTAAAATTATCCCAACTCGGCAAATTGGGTTAGATTGTGTTAGTTTTAGTGGATCGGTGGATTGACTGCACACCCTTACTATAAAGTGCATATACATAAGTAACGAGCTTATAAAGTTTCACTAATAGCTCTGTTAGAGTCTGTTTGGTTGACACGATGGAAAAGTATGAGGATAGAAAATGAGGAGAGAGTGGAAAAGTGGGTGGATAGAAAAAAAAAATTAGTTTTCCCTCCATGTGTTTGGTCAAGGGAGTGGAAAAGTGAAGAGATAAAAAACTCTTTTGTTTGGTTGAGTAGGAAAGTAGGAGGATAAAAAATGTAATTTGTATAAATTTACTCTTGTGCCCCTAGTACATGAAAAATAATTTTTTTAATAGTTTATAAAAATTAATTTTTTTAATTACTAGTACAAACTTACAAACTAACACAACTAATAAAAAATCTAGAAAAAAAATTAATAATAAAAAAAGTTTTGTTTGATATGAAAAAAGAAAAGAAAGAAAAAGAGAGTCAACCAACATGGTAGACTGAAAGAGAATAAATTGGGTCAAGAGCTAGCATAAAAGGTGTGTTTTACGCTAGCCAATCCTGACCCACCATGTCACCATTATTTTTTCTAGCAAAAACGATTAAGCCTCTCTTCTCTTCTCACTTGATCTCTCCATCTTTGAATCAAACCCACCTCCATGGCTGGAGCTTCAAAGCTCAACACAAGCCACCAACACCACTGCCATGGCCAAAACTCCATGGTTCAACCAATAGTTGCCGTCGCGAGCCACCGCTAGGGTGGCCCCATTTTCCCTTGCCACCCACTCTCTATGCACAACAACCACCACCACCACAAACTCACCTTAATCACCATCACCACAACTCTGATTAAAAAAAAAAAAAAACAACAACAACAACAACCACCACCACCACCACCACAAACCCATAACAACAACCACCACCACCACCACAAAACCCACTTAATCACCACCACCACAAACTCACCTTAATCACCATCACCACAGCTCTGATTCCAAAAAAAAAAAAAAAAACAACAACAACAACAACCACCACCACAAAACCCACTTAATCACCACCACCACAAACTCACCTTAATCACCATCACCACAACTTTGATTCCAAAAAAAAAAAAAAAACAACAACCACCACCACCACCATCACCATCACAACCACAACTACAAACCCATAACAACAATCACCACCACCACAAAACCCACTTAATCACCACCAACACAAATTGGAAAACCATACAAAACCCATTTCAAACACAAACCCATATGAAACCCATAAACCCATGACCCAAAATCAACCACCAACTGATGGGAAACCCAAAAAACCCAGCAAGATAGCAACCCAAACCATCACTGCACACACATGCTACCGTCCACTACACCACCATCACACACCTACAATTTGATCCGTAGAAACCAACGGAAGCGGCGTGATCAGTGGCGTGACCCACTACCACCACAACAGCGTGATCCGTGGTGTTGGCGTGGAGCTTTAAGAGGAATGACGAAGAAAGAAAAAAAAATGAAAGGGAGAGAGTAATGGACACTGACTGACCTGTGAAGATGAAATAGAAAAAAGACAAGGGAGAGAGAAAATATTATTTAATTAAGTTAGGAGAGAATGAATAAAATAGTATTTTTTTGCTTTAGCTTCTTGTTAGTGGCTTGTGTTGAGCTTTGAAGCTCCGGCCATGGAGGTTCAGAGATGGAGAGATCAGGTGAGGAGAGAAGAGAAGAGAGGCACTTAATCGTTTTTACTAAAAAAAAAAAAATTGGTGACATGGCGGGTCGAGATTGGCTGGCGTAAAACACACCTTTTACGCCAGCTCCTGACGCAATTTATTCTCATAGTGAAAAGGCAAAAAAGAAAGGATTAAAGAAAAAAAAAAAAAAAAAAAGGACTGCCGCAATAGTCGAAAATTTCCAAAAAAAGAAAAAAAAAAAAGAAAAAGAAAAGAAGAAGAAGCAACATTAATAAATAAACGGGAGGGTGGATGAGTAATTTCCCATTAAATCCACTCCCACCTCACTTTTCTCTATAATTTTCTCCTCTAATTGAAAAGAAAACTTTTTATTCTTAAACGGTGGCTCAAGGAGAAAACTCCCCCATCTCTATTTTCTCCTCCTCCAACCAAACACCCTCGAGCTCTCACCTTTTCTCTCCCTTTATCATTTCACCTCCAACTAATCGTACCATTAAAAATACGCTTCACTTCCCATGGAAAAAAGAAGAAGAAAAAAGAACAAGGAAAAGAAGTAGATATAACTAAAGCGTTAGTCACAAATTCACCATCCTTATAAAGACTCGATGAAGTCGTGGCCACAGCCATTTTTGGCTGTTGCAACTTGCAATAATGATATCGGGTTGTTATATGCAAAATAGGCTTTTAATCAGCACCGAAGAGTAAAAGTTGATAATTTTACCCAAAAATTAAAAGTTTTTCCTTGATAAATATAATTTTTCCTTAATTTTTGCGTGTAATAGTTACATTCATCGTTCATGGCATATTGGCATATACCTAGGTTTCCACTTGCATGATTTCATCACAGGGATTCCCTCTAGTAATTTTAAAAAAGTAAAAGCTTAGGAGGATATTAATTGAGTTGATGGTTCGGGAAAGTACGTACAAAATGCCAAACAGTGATTAACAATGAGTACAATTTAGATTTACATGGACGGTGAACATGAGACAAGGATTTACTTACCCAAGATAGAAAGGGGAAAAAAAAAAACAGAGTAGACAAGACTTACATTTCTTCAGTCATGCCCCCCAAGATCATTCACGTCTCACTTTTCATATATACCTCCATCTTTTTGGCTAATTTATAAAAATTACACATAAAACTGATTTTACATCTGACTAGCTACAAGTACAACTCTTCAAAATTTTTTTAGAAGAAAAGAGTCATAGCAATCTGGTGTTGTCCCCTCGTTAGGTCGCTTTGGAGTTTGGAGGATTGCCGATTTGCACATGTGACAGTGTTGATATCTAGCTATGGGTGGTTGATTACAATGGTGAGGATGAGTAGGGTAATTGTTGGGTATTCTGGAAGTATGCTCCTTCTCTCTCACATAGGGGTGGATCCCACCCACTCCCATGTGAAATAGAAGGAAAATACTTTTAAAGTATTTAATAAATTTCCAGATGGGCGTGGGTTGATCTACCCTAATTTGGCATTGGGCGAGTTGGGCATGACGATGGTGGTGTGGGAAAAAAAATATAATAATAATTATTTTAAATTATTTTAATTGGATGTCTTGCAAAATAAAAAGTAAATATAAGATGTATTGCAAAACTCAATAGCTAAAATAGAAAAAAATTAGGGCTATCCAACCACTCTTCAGAATTAACCTACCTGTTGAACTGACCAAAACAAATCCAACTATTGATTGAACTGACTACTCTTGCAGTCGACAGTGGGTCCCTACCCTCAGAAACTAACGTCGGCAGGTTGGTTGGTGGGTTTTTTCCTCCAAAACCCGAGCCACCCAACTTGACTGTGAAAACACAAAATCCAACCAATCTAAACGTTTTCCAGAAAAGATTCAATAGAGACCCATCAAATTCGACGAGATTTCCACCAGATCTTGTCAAATCAAGTAGAGATCTCACCGAATCTAACAAGATCTCACTAGATCCAATGAGACCTATGCTGAATCTAGTGAGATCTCACTAAATTTGAGGAGATTTTAGCCATTGCTGGTTTTGACTGAACTGACCACCACTCGACGCATAATCCAACCCATCCAATTTGACTCCCTCATTGGTTAGTGGCAAGTCTGAAACTTCTCCATCCGATCTATTTGGGTTAGTTTTGGGTCGGGCACAAACCTAACTCGGATTGCCTGTGGACACTTGTAGAAAAAAGTGGTTTTTAATTGTTTTGACAAAATCTTTCAAAATTGGATGTGAATGCTCTTACCGTCTAGGAGCTTAAATAATTATATAAAAATACGAAGCTTAAATGATCTTTTAGAATTTTAAGAATAATTTCTTTATAACAATAACAACTACCAAGAATTAGTTCCAAAATGTTGTGTGCATGTGTTTGGGAAAAAAAAAAATTGCAGCTTCCAAGAAAGAAAAAGACAACCTTCAATCTTAAGGTTAAATTTATGTACCTTGAAGAAAAAAAAAAAAGGTCAAAATCAACGTAAAGTAAAAATTTAAAGGGATTTATATATTAAATTTTTTCTTATGAATATATTTTAAAAAATAATATAGACCTTTTAGTATTTTGTATTCTTCTTCCTTCTGGCAAATTAAAGATAACAAAGAGTAACAGTAACATTCTACAGACAGTGGGAACTGGAATAGAAAAGCCCCCACACAAAACCCTCCAAAATCAAAAGAGCTTTCTTAGCTAAGCTAGGGACAGAATGTCCGTGCAGCATACCCCCGTCTGCCAATTCACAGAGCACTGGCCCATTCCGGCCTTTAGACCCGTGACTCAGTTCATTAGGCTCATTATGATAACAACCAGAACTCAACCCCATTTCTTTTTCTTACACATCTAACAACTTTGTGTTGTACTATTCCATTACTTTTCTCTCTCTCACACACACACACACACACACACACACACACACACATATATATATATATATATGTGTGTGAGGCCATTAATAATCTCCTTACCCTTCACCTTTTTTGCTTGAGAATTTATATGTATTCAGCGTATTCAGCTTCACAACTTATAGTCATGTGGTTGGTGCCAATTCCATCCTAGCTTAGTACTTTCCTTTCAAATGGTATTCTTAGGGTCTGTTTGAAATCTGTTTATTTTGCTGAATTTGAAAACTTTGTATTAAAAGTACTGTAGCTAGAGGTAAAAGTTAGCTGAAATAGTATCGGTAGAACCCATAAATAATACCAAAAGGTGTAGTGGGGCCCATAAATAGTAGCAAAAATAAGCTAAATAGTAAAATAAGTTCACAAAAAATAAGCTATTCAAATAGAGCTTTTAAGGGTCTGTTTGGATACAACTTATTTTGTTAAAAACTGAAAACTGAAAACAATAAAAAAATAATAATAAATTTTACTATTCATATGTCTTGGTGCCACTGTTCATGTCCCATGAACAGTGCACCAAGCGCTGGTCTTTAAAAAAAAAAAAAAGGCTGAAATGCAGACGCACTGCATTTCAACCGAATCCAAACGCTACCTTAGTATTTGTTTGGCAAAAATTATTTTTGCCAACTTATTTTACTATTCAGTTTATTTTTGCTACTATTCATAGGCCACACTGCACTTTTTAGTACTATTCATGGATCCCACTATACTATCTTAGCTAACTTTTACTTTTATCTACAATACCTTTAACAAAAAGTTTTCAGTTTCAGCAAAATAAACGAATCCTAAACGGACACTTAATTTCTAGGAACTTTCTCATATTATGTCCTCCTACTATGATGGTTGATCTTTTCTATCAAATTATATATTTCCTACTATAATTGATTGTGGCCAAAGGGTTGGTTTTGTATATAAAAGAAGGTTGGTCATCGCAATTACTATATTATAGTTACAACTTACAATGTATCAAATAAGACCATAACTAAATTTCAATGAGATAATGAGCTCTGGTTAGTTTAACTAATAAAATTTTTTGTCGTTGATTAAAGGAATTGGTTCGAATTTTGCATACATTAAAAAGAAACTAATAAATGTCTTAATTTGATGATAGAAAATAATTATCATGAAGTAAACCACATAAATTTAAAATCTTATGATATTTATTAAAAGGAAAGAAAAAAGCTTTCAAATAAATGGGTCCTAAATAGATAAAACATTGGACGTAATGGTTAGTAATTGCATAGCATGATTAATTCTTAGTCATTGTTTCAAGGGAATTCTTTAATTAGTAAATGGATTCCAAACTCAAGTTATCTTCTGTTTCACCTTATAGTAAGATAATTATCAACAATTATCTAAATGCTTGGTAAGCTCCAACACATGATGATCTAATTCTAGTGGAATGCTTTAATCTGAATCTATTTCAAATAATATAAATATTTAACTCTCACCATTCAGCAAGTGTGTGTGTGTGTATATATATATATATATATAACACGTACGGAAGAGAAGGAACATAAGGTTAGGGCCTTGGGGGACCATACGAGGTCAAGGAATATACTCTCCGACCTATAATATCAATATGATGGATTATGAGAGACCTTGTTAGCATGTGATGGGATGGGTTATTTTTATAGCTTTGTTGATATGATATTTATTTATTTCTTCTCCCTAGCTATTTTATGGTTTATATAGTTTACAGAAAATTTTATCTTTTTGTTTTTTTTCCCCTTAACCCATCTCACATGCACATTCACCCTAGCTACTAGGCAGTGGGCACTCACAAAAAGAAAGTGTGGTACTGCAGAATTTATGGTACGTACACCTCTATGAACAAACCCTGCACCCTACCTTGGCCCTTCTCTCATATGGTAGGGGTCCTCAAACTCAAACACAATTTCTCTCGCTCTCTCTCTCCTTCTCTCTCTCTCTCCAATTTTCTCTCTTACTCTCAATTTTTGCTGTTCAATCCAACCCTTCTGTTCTATCTACAACTACTATATAACCAATTAAGTGTTAGACTTCCACTAGTACTGATTGGTGAAGTTGAACCAATTTAATTACGAGTCCTGTCATGCTTTTCCACGGCTTTCTTGAACTTCAGCCACACTAGATTTATTATGTGGTGTAGAAGTTCAAGAAAGCTGTGGGAGAACATGGCAAGCCAGGACTTAATTGTTTGCTTTGCATTTGGTTTAATTTCACCAAATAATTCAAGTCATCATGGCATGCAATTGTTCTACAATGTGAATTAATGGGCACACCGGGCTATCTTCGACAGTTATTCTTGTTATTTTCTCGGTCACAATTCTCTTAGGACCATGAATTGCCAAGATCTAAGTTAAGCTACAGTTTCTCCTTTCATTACTTTGTTATAATTTTCTCACCTCCATTAGGAAGGATGAATTTCAGGTTTGATTACCATGTGAAGTGAAACTCATTGTTGATAAATTCCATTGTGCACTGATGGTTGGATATTGGTTTGTATTCATATTTATATATGGAACTAGTACAGTTATTCATCTTTTCCATCGAACTATTACTACATTTTCCATATTCATTTTCTACTTCTTCTGAACTTTTAAGCTATGTTTCCTCTTTAACTACAAGTTCAAGCTTGAATCTTTGCAAATTTGGATAGAATTTAATGAGTTGTCAAATTTATTTACAATATGGGAGGTCTTATGGTTGATTTCTGTGAGAATTGTTCTACATATATTGCCATATTCATTGTCTATCTCTTCTGAGCTTTTAAGCTATATTTCCTCTTTAACTACAAGTCCAAGATCATTCGCTTGCATCTATGCAAATTTGAATAGAATTTAATGAGTTGTCAAATTTATTTGCAATATGGGAGGTCTTATGGTTGATTTTGTGAGAATTGAGTGCATTAGAGGCCTCAATGGTGGTTCCTATATATGGATAATGGATTCATGATAATTCATATGAATTATAATTTCTATAATTCAAGGCCCATATGAATTGCATGTGATTGTGATTATTAGCGCGTGGTATTGTTCAAACAGATATTTTCCTTATATTTAATACATTAACGTTTGACAAATTCCTCTATGAGTTGAAAAGTCATATCTCTTAAGATTTTGCTTTTTGTTTCCTGTTTTCCCCACAAAAATGTAAAATTAGAAGTAGAAATTAGAAAATTCAGAAATTAAACATTTAAATATCATCTATTATCTATCTATAATTAATTGGAATGAATCTCTTTAGTTTCCATTTTTTGTTTTTATAGCTCAAAAATAACTATATTATGTAATTGAAAACAATACCAATAGGAAAAATTACAATATAAAGGTAAATTAATAAATTTAAAATTAAAATTCTAATTCTATAAACTTAGGCACATAATACATATGTATAACTTCTTGATCCTGGAAGTTGAATATGGTATGGTACACATTTGATCTTGGCGGTACAACTTGATTTTGTTTTTCTTGAATTTGAGCAAGATGTGAAAGTTGTAATCAATTTATTTAACTCATATTCAAATTAATACTAATAGATCAAACTTGGTGCCTTTGAATGATTGCAGGCAATTTTAATCGAATTCGAATAAAACATATGTTTTGTTAAGTTGTGTGCAGATGCGCTTGTTAAGCGAGAGTGCCTTCAACCCAAAGATTGTGACCCTTACTGTGCTTCCTTTGAACACATTTCGCTTTTGTTAAATTTAGATGTTGGTCTGTATTCTAATAGGTTAACCTGTACTTCTACATTTCTTGTTGATGAATGATTGAAGTTCATATTTATATATAAAAAATAATTAGAACTACTTGAGATTACAAACTATAATTGTTAATATTATAATATATAGAGCCTATAACAAATGTGAAGGCTGACTATGCTACTTTATTTATTATTCCTTTAGTTTATCTTCAAAAGTTTGTGAAGAAGAAACAACCACAAAGAACATCAAACTTCCTTTTTAAAAGTATGTTTCATCAATATTGTGTTTAACTTGTATATGCACTATGCAAAGGATTGAAAGGAAAAGAAGTTGGTCTTCTTCTTTCTTGTTTCTTTTTTTTAAGTGATTTTTTCTTCTCATTTGTACGCATCTCTTTTTTCCATTTTCTTCATTGAGAAGACACCTTCTTTACATTCTGACCATCAAAAGATTTTAAAACAGATTTGAATTAGCTTGTGTTGTTGCGGGGAAGAATAGATTCCTCACATTTCCTTCCCATGGTTAACAAATATATATATATATATATATATGTATATATATATAAATAGTTCCTTCTGTTGGTTTTCCTTACCTTTTTTGTTTTTTGGTTTTCTTAAACCTTTTTTGAGAAGATTTTGTTTTCTTAAACCTGATAATAACTATTGTGTGCACATAGTTTTCTTCAACCTTAGTTTTGTCACAAAGTCAGGTAATTAGCAAGCTATCTTTGTAAGCCATGGTTGATGCTCCATTTTAGAACTGGTAAACAACAACCCTTCAATGTAATCAATAAGGTCACCGAGTGAAAACTCCTTTTTTCTTCAAGCTTTATTTTCCAAATCAAAAATTTTTTTTTTTTGAGCATTGATATTGAATTTTTTTTTTCCTATATTTGATTAAACTTTCTGTCAAAAATTCTTATTAATAAATTTTTTTTTCTTTTTCACATGACATAACTTGATATATCCACGTACCATGCAGTGTGGTTATCGATCTGTCTGACATAGATCTAGTTTTATTTTTATATTATGGAATAGATGTAGGTCCTGAGGATAGAAACTTTGTCATTCAACCTATTAATAAACACCAATTTACACAAGCAAATTAAGCCATAGGTAATGGTCACTGAATTTCTCTAATTAACATGGCATGGAATGGAATTGATGATGATGATGATAATACAACCTGCATTAGAAAGAGCCCATATGGGTGTGATCATCTTCATAAATATTTCCATATTTGACTCGATGAAATTCTTTATGTGATATATGGTTTGCTAAAAATACTAGGAAGAATCACAATTCCATTGAGCTTACTTTTATGTTGGCTTTATTTGCTTTTTCCTATCACTGTTTGATCTTTGAGTTTGCGCTTTGCACGGCTATTCCGAATTGAACATTGATACAACATTTTTTTTTTTTTTTTTTGAGAATCGACATTGATACAACATAATTTAAATTAGTACTGTACTACATGATCCACGTACGATGCAATATGTTATGTCTGATATTTGAATAGTATGTTGCTACTCATGGATGGAGCTAGCTAGGTGTGGGGTTTTGAAAAATTTATTAAGGCCTTTATATAAATAATACTAAAATTACTTGTTGATTTTTTTCTTTTTGGAATTTTGATCACCCAAAAATTATGAGGTTTCTAGATCTCTTATTTTATGAAGTTGGATATTTCAAGGAAATGAAAAAATATATATTATAAAATGATAATTAAGGTATAAGTATATAATAGAGACAATTATGTATATATGTAACTACGTAGCGTTTCACATGAGGTTAAGTCCTACGCTTTTAGGGTCCATCCCTCCATGAGTTTGAGCCCCACCATTTTGCAGCAAGTAGGTGTAGGTTGTGATACTTATAAGAGATGTAGCTGATGATTAGAGAAGAAATTAAAGGCAAAGAAAAAAGGTTAAAGAAGAGATGAGAAAAGGAAAGTGACTGAAAAAAGCCATATTAGCATGTTGTTAGCTAGTAATGTAATAAAAAACGAGATTAAATTCAATAAGGACGCGGTGTAAAACCCTACTTTTTCCCATCCAATAATATCATGCCACATCAGATATTTGTAAATAAAAAATTAGGTGTTAACTCATACAATCACACTCTCACTGTTACCTAATTAAAGAAACAAAAATCCCAATCTAACTTTCTTCCTCCACAAACTGTTGGAGTTGCTGCCAGACCGAAAAGCCTTCATCGATGACGCCGGAGTCTGGAAAATACACCAGAACCACCGTGGACATGATGGTCTAGGCTGGATATTCTAAATTTGGTATTTTATTGATTTAAAAAAAAAAATCAATGCCAATCAACCCAAGCTTAGGAGGAGCAAAACTTAAATGTCATTCTATTTTCTTTTCATAGAGAAGGAATTTTTCTCCTATTGTTTGTTGTAATCCTTTTGTTTTGAGGAAAGGAAGTAAGATTAATACAAAAGCTTCAAGATTCAACATGTCTATGGCTGCTCCGACTATCTAATTCAGACTTCGACTTCGTCGATGATGCTTTTCCGTTCAGAGCATTTCCGACAACATGTAGGAGAAGAAGTTTGGTTGGGGTTTTAACTAGTGGCGGCTCTAGAAATTTTTCTCAGGGTGTTTCTTAAGAAGCATAAATTATACATTTTAATAAAAAGAGAAATTTATATATTGACAACAACAACAATAAAAAAAAACATGCAAATACATAAAATTTACAATTGTCTTCTACGAGTTTTCATATTTTGAAATCGTTGTATGATAATCTCATTATCAATGCTACAAGCTACATTTCTTTCAATGTACACAACCAAGCAATCATTCATCCACTGAATGTAAAACAAATTATGGAGCAAAATTTAATTTTATTAGCAGAAAAAAAAAATTGAGGGTATTTCCAAATTTTTTTTGTAGGGTAGACAAATAAAATTTTTTAAATTATTATATATATAGATATATAAAAAAAATTCAGGTTAGGGTGGTGTGGTGACACAGTGGTAGCCACGTTAAGATTTATCCTCTTTGGGGAGCCAGGCCCGCAAGGATTATCCCGTGTACCCAATGGAAGGAAGGAGGGAGCAAGGGCTGACCTTGGACTCGCGCTCGCAGTCCTACATCGGGTAGTTAGGCGCTCCCACTCATGTTTATAAGGTTCTGGACCACGCATGAGTGTACGCTTACTCACGTATGCGATCGCATACGCGAGTAAACGTACACACATGTGTGCTCCAGAAGCTAATAAGCATGTGTGGGAACGCCTAACTACCCGATGTGGGACTGCGAGCGCGAGTCCAAGGTCAGCCCTTGCTCCCTCCTTCCTTCCATTGGGTACACGGGATAATCCTTGCGGGCCTGGCTCCCCAAAGAGGATAAATCTTAACGTGGCTACCACTGTGTCACCACAGGTGGTCTTGGGACTACCCTGGCCTTAAGGTGGCGTCGCCCTTGGTTTCAACTTTCAGATGGTGGTGTCGGTTTTTTATTTTAAATATTTGGGTGAACAAGTTTTTAGTGGGAGTGTGATTGGGTGTATCAGTGCTTATTCATGCTTATTCTTTTATTTGAAAAAATTTGACAAGTTAGTATTTTGTTGGAGGGTGTAAAACTAGACTTTTATACTAGGTTCTTATCAAATTCAGACTCATAAAAAATAGATGAAAAATTATTACCTTTTGAATATTTAAATCGAATTTACCTCATATTGTAGGTGCCAAAAATATAATATAGTAATGTCACTAGTACATTTAGTATGCCATTAGTCATATAAAAAAAGGAAAAATATGGATAGAAAATTAATAGTTGGATTAAATTATAACCTTCTAGATATTTAAGGATCAAAATTAAACTTACACCATATATATATATATATATATATCATATTATCTTATATATTATTATATAATAAAAGTTGGGCTTAGACGTCATGATTGTGTTACGTAGCTTTACCAGATTGCAAAAATTTTAATAAATTTTTAGATTTTAAGAATAGATATATACATATTTTTTGAATAAATATGAAAAAAAATTAATGAAAGAAAGTAATATTTCATTTACAACTATAACAGTTATGTTTATCTAAAATGTTATCAACAAAACCTAAAATCAATAGAATAGAATTACATAAGAATATAATTTAAATAAAAAAAGAGATAAAAAAATGTAAAAGAAAAAAAAGATCGAATTTGCATTTTTTTTCCTACATTTCGTTAAAAAACTTAAAAGGAAAAAAAAAGATAGAACTTGCATTTTTTTTCCTACGCTTCTTTTTTTGCGCCACTTGACTTCACCAAATTGCAAAAATTTTAATAGATTTTTGAAAAATAAATATAATTTATTTTTTTACGTTCTTATATTTTTTTCCTATAATTTCTAAGTTGATGACAATTTTAATTTAAAATCACTTCTTTAGATAAAATTTGATAGACACAAAACTCAGTAATTTAATATCAACTTAACTTCTTCTGATCTAAGAGATTTAGTTTAAGTACAAATCATCTAAATTCAAACTTCATCGGATTAAGAAGTTACCGCCTTATAAAAACAAAGATTTAAAATCTTATCTCACTCTAAAATACAATACAGGTATTATTTTGCTTAGCCGTGTTTGTCTCTTTACTTTTTTTTTGGCCTATCCGCATGTAAATCGTGTTACCTCTAACAATGTTTGTGTGGTAATGTTTTTCACGAGTACTTATTTTTTATTTTGCAGCTTTCATAATAGAAAAGTGCTACGTTTCTCCTCTCTGCCCTACCTACAACCTTGCAAGTAATTTTTTTTCTTTCATCAAACTGAATAGATTTTGTGTATTTGTTGTCTTTTTATTATATATAATATGATTTTTATGAACAAGTTTTATAGATAAGCTGAAATTCTATGTTTGATCACACCTTTTAGTGTATTTTTAAGAAGTCAATATAGCAAGCAATATTTTGTATTTTTTAATTTCTTATTACATGATTATTTTTTGTTGACATCAATATTTTACAATGGATTTAATTTGTTATGGCTTTTGTTTGGTGCTTTGTTCCATGTAATCTATATTCTTTAATTAAAAACAAAATTTGCTGTCAAACATGAAATTGGATACAAGAGAATCTATCCGTCCAAACTTCTATGTAAGTCTATCTTTACTAAACTCCAGTTCTTTTTTTTTTTTTTTTAGCTCAAAAATTTGGATTTTTTTTCATTAATGAATTGAGGTTTTGGCTTAATTATTTTTCAACCGTTTCAATTATTGAATTCATTATTTTTTCATGTGTAATATTAATATTTGAGTTTTTTTATAATAAAAAATAATATGTGTTCTTAAAGGCTAAAACACAGTACAATTACTAACGTTACTTTAAGTTAGGGTGTTGTATTTATTTATTAGTAAGTTAGAATGTTACATTAAGTTAGAGTATTATATTTTTATTTGTTATTAATTTAGAATGTTACATATGAATACATACGTTGGTATTTACTATATAATAAAAATTGAGCTTAGAAGTCGTGGTTGTGCCACATGGCTTCACCAAATTGTAGAAATTTTGTTAGATTTTTAAAAATATATATAATTTTCTTTTGTTCTTATCTTCTTCTCCTATAATTTCTAAGTTGATAAAAATTTCAATTTGAATACAATCCAAATTCTTCATCTAATCTTTTTATTATTAATTTATCTATAATTTCTAAGTAATTTATTTTATTAGCAATAAGATATCTACTTCATTTATGATTTATGAGTTCTAGCATTCCAGGGGATTAGAATTTTGGTTTCACACTAATTGTTCATATTAACATTAATTTTTTTTTTTTTAAAAATCATAATACACGTATACAACTACTAATATCAACCTTTAATTCTATTTTTATTTTTTTTTAACACCTCATGAATAGACACAAAATCATAATTGTTCTTATTGATTTTTTCTATACATCTCTATCAATTTTTAGATAAATACAAAAACTTAGTTGTTATCTTTTGTTTAAGTTACATATGATTCGTAATTAAAGCATGCATCGCACGAGCATAATACTAATATATATATATATATATATATTTTGAGAATAAACTTACACCATAGATTGGATACCAATCTACAAAAAATTATATTTAATTAAAATCTCTAATGTTGAAAAGTCTAAAAGTACAAATAGCTAAGGAGTGGACTAAGCAATTAGCAAATGTATTGTAGCAAGAGAAAAGGAACAAAAGTGAAAGGACTTTCTAGTTAACAACGTTTATGTCTCCAATGATAGAAGAAATAGAGCACAACTGTTGAGTTTAAGATGGGGTCTATGACATTAACGAAGTTTAAAAAATAACATGGTCTAAAGCCCTAGAAACTAGAAAGAGCACAATTGATGGTCAAGTACGGGTCGTCAATGGGCCGGCCCGACCATTGTTTACTTGGTCCATTGGCACAATGGGCTGAGCATAATGGGCTATTAACTAGTTAATGGGCCGGGTTGGGCTGGGCCGAAAGAGAAAACCTCAGCCCATGACTCTGCCCATGGGCAATGCTCATTTTGTCTTTAGTGAGTTGGGCTATCGGGTTGGGCCTAATGGGCTACCTATGGGCTTGTATTAGCATATTATTTTATTATTTTTATAAGGAAAGAATTAATTTCTTATAAGGGAATAATCAATCTATTTAAAGAAAAGAATTAAAGAATTTAATACTTAATTACAAATTTTTTTACAGTCAAATCTATTTAATTTTTTGTTTCGTTGATGGAAACCTATTTAATTTTTTTATTAAGGTTTTAAATAGTTTTTTTATTTTTATCTTTTATAAAAAAAAATGTCAAATGGTTAATTCAAAATTGCTAGACTACTAGAAAAATATATATTTAATAAACTAAATTTAGCACAATTACTTTGAGTATCTTAATGGTTGAGAGAGTTCTCTTAAGAAATTCCTCTATAATATCTCAAGATCAATCCTTCATACACTTCCTATATATTTTTGTTATGAATTATGAGTTATTGGGCTGGGCCAATGGGCTGAGCAACGGGTTGGGCTACTGGGCTAGCCCACTGGGTACCCATGGGCATAAAAACTAGCCCACGGCCTGACCCACTGGGCTAGTGGGCTACCCGTGGGCCTCAATAACAACGGACTGGGTCGCCTATTAGCCCAGTGGGCCATTGGGTTTCTGGGTCGGGCTATGGGCCGTGGGTTATTTGATGACCCTTATGGTCAAGAGTCTTGCTTTAGCTTCGATCCAAATAGAGTTAACCTTGAACACCAAAATTAATCCAAGCATGTGTGATCTTACTTGAATGATCTCGATTAACAACTGGAAGGTATACAATGTTTGACTTTGACCTCACATCAACAAGTTAAAATCCAATTTTCTCGTCAATAAATTATAATTATATTTGACAAACTACTATTCATAAGTCAATTTCCTAGAAAGAACAAAATATATTGGTTAAGTTCTATCATGTAAAAGAAAGGTTGAATGTAAAAAAATGATTTTTTTTATTGGTTGAAATTTTTTATTAATTGCATGGATTACGACAAATAAAACTTCTACTAACTAGATAAAAAGACGATTAGTAGAAGTTTTATTAGTGGGTTCAGGTGTGGGGTTTGCCTTTTGATCTGCTATTGGAAGAGGTGGGCAGGGATATTGGCAGTGGCTTGGGAGAAGTATTGGAAGTTGATTTGAAGGCATTTCGTCTGACCAAGCTCGCTTTATCAGAGTAAGGGTGGACTTGCCGTTGGATAAACCATTACGTCGAGGAGGAGCTGTCGCCAATCCTGAAGGAGATAAGGTTTGTATTGGTTTCAAGTATGAACGTTTAGTTGGGCTTTGCTATCAATGTGGTTGGATTGGTCGATTCAGATTTTTCAAATTCAAAAGAGACTCCAACCATCCACGTGCCAGCTTATAGCGCGATTTCCTCTTATTTGATTGAGGTGGTAGTCATGGATAAGGATACTATCACCCTCAATCATGGCTTAATGGGGAAAGAAGTTGAGTATATATCTCCACCGGGTTTTGAGGGATTAGAAGTAGGTTTTAAGGTTGGATGTGGTAACGTGCATGGAAATAAGAATACTAGTAAGGGCCGACCCAAAAGAAGTGGTAATCAAGAAAAAAGTGGGAGTCAATCTTTGCACAGCCCAAAACAAGTTAAGTCAGTGGAGGAGTCTATTGTTGGAAGCCCGAAAACAATGAAGAACTGGAAGAGGCTTACCACAAAACCTCAGATGCTTAATAAGTCTTCTACTGTTGACGTGGAACCTGGGCACAAAAGGAAGCAAACAGAAAATTTGAATAGGGAGGGTAAGGACATTAAGGGAGAAAAGAAACATAAAATTGTGGAGAATGAGCAAAGTGTTGTGTCAACCATGGGTTTGATGGAGGTTGCAGAGCAACGTTGCTGGACATGAAGATACTTCTAAGATGGTTAAAAAAAAAACTCGTCATTTTGATGTCCATATATATCAGGAAGGTGTCGTTTGGCAGCTTTTTCAGGTTTCTGGGCATCCAAGAGAAGATTCGCTTTTCTTTTAGTAGTTGGATTTTAAATTTTTTTTTTTTTTTTGGTTGTTTCTTTTATTTTCTTTTCTTTCTTTGTTGACTATGTAATAGTGCTACTCTAGCGTATGCTAGTGATGCAAAAGAGATATTGGGGGTCATTTGTCCCTCTTTCTCTTCCCCATTGTATTTCTTGTTTCTTACTTAATAAAAACTATCGTTTCCCTTAAAGAAAAAAAAAAAAAAAAAAAGATACTCATTTGGTTTGGTAAATTTGGTGAGGCAAAACTCATTTTTTTTGCTTGAGATGACTTCTTCTTCTTCTTATTATTATTGTTATTATTTTTAAAAGAGCCAACATCTCCTTCTACCGTACTCATTTGGTATGGTTAATATGGTGAGGCAATTTTTTTTTTTTGCTTGAACTGTCTTTTATATTTATTTTTTTAACATTTAAACTTTCTATGTGCTGACACTGTCTTATATTTACATTATAAATTGTTCTTATATTTTCACAATTGTTGAGATGCCAGTTTTTTAAATAATATAAAAAAAAACAAGACCAAGACCAACCAACTAAAAATAAATGTTATATATATATATACAAATTTAGAAAAAAATGTACAGAGACACAAAAGAACGAGAGATATTGAATTTTGTAACTCCGAGAGTCCGTTTGGTTGAATAGGTAAAAAAGTGAGAGGATAGAAAATGAGTAAATGATAGAAAAAATTTAGTTTTCTCTCATATGTGTTTGGTTGGAAGGATAGAAAAGTAAAAAGATGATAAACTACTAAAAAAGAAGTTAGTTTAAATTTACAATAATGTCCTTATTAAATAAAACAAAAGGCAATACAATTTTTTTATACACATTTATTTATTTAAAAAATCATGTATGTACATCTCACTTTTTTTTAATTATTATTTTAAAAGCACAAGCCAGATCAGAAAACTAGTGAAAAAAAAAAAGAGAGAAAGGAAAGTGATAAAAACAAAAGAAAGAAAAAGAAAAAAGTGAGATGAAAAAAAAAAAACCCCCCAAAACAACATGAATGTGAATGTTAGTAAAAGAGAAAGAAAAAAATAGGAAAAATAAACTATGAAAGAAAGTGATAAAAACAAAAGAAAGAAAAAAGTGGAATGAAAAAAAAATCTTGAAACAACGTGAATGTTATTAGAGAGAGAGAAAAAAAAAAGGGTTAGCAAAGAAGAATGTGAGGGGCATTTTGGGCAGCTCTTATTAGTGAGCTTCTCCCCGCAGTTTTCTTCCCATTTTGGAGAGAAAATTTTTTTAAGGGCCCAAGAAAAAAACATTCGGGCTCAACTATTTATTTTCCTTTCTTCCTATGCAACCAAACACATTTCAAAAAAAAATTTCTTCCAATTTTCTCTCTAAAGTTTTTCATCTACCCTATTTTACCTCCAAACAAACATAACCCAAGGACTTGAGCGGTAAGATATGAATGGAATATAAGGGAGGAGTGTGGACTGAGGTTAGGGTTTTGATATTCATGGGCTGGTTTTTTTTTTTTTTTTTTTTTTTTTGGACTATAAGGTTATAAACTTAGTTTTCTCTACTCGGCATGTTTGGTAGACTATAATAGGCGTTGTAATGTAATAGTTATTCTTATAATTTAGTTATTCTTTAGTTTGGTTATGTTTTTATTACAAGGAATAGTCATTCCTTATGAATAACTATTCTTCAAAATGAGGAATAAATATTCTTCTTTAAAAGGTTATATTAGTTATTCCTTAGTAAGTGCATTAATTTTAAAACTTAATATATTTCTAAATAAACAAACTTTCCATATACATCTAATAATTATAAGAATAAAAAATCATAAAAAATAACACATATCTCTCTTAAATTTAAAAATAACAATTTTTAAGGAAATATAATTGTATGAGTAAAATATCTCTTAAAATAAATGTTAAGTTTCATTCTAATGTTACAACTCACAACCAAACTACTTAATAGGTTTAGTTATTACATTACAACATATTTTATTACTAATAATAAAAATTACAATTCCTGTTGTAGTCCTCATTCAGTGTACCAAACATACTCTTAATTTTGTGTTGGTCTTAGGCCCTTAGGGTCATTTGCTCTTATATAGTAATCGGCCTAACTCTCCCTTAAAAGTCACAAACGATTGAAACGACAAACACCCCCACCCCACGCCTCCCCTCTCTCATAAAACCGAAACCCTAGCCACTGCCATCTCCGTTGAAATCTGGTTGTCTCTAATCTCTCTCTTTCTCTCTCATTGTAGAAAATAAAGAAAAGAAGTATCTTCAATCAGAGGGGGATCGATTGATTTGACATGGTCTTCAATCAATGGTATTTCAATTTCCGAAAAATATGCATTAACTTTTCTTCCCATTTTGAAGGTGTAATTAGTGGGCCTCTTATTTTCTCCCCTGCCAAATCTGGTTTTGGTACACTGGTAGGCTTGAGTAGTTTTTATATATGGTTGATTTAGTGTAGAAGAGGAATTATAACAAATTTACTTTTTTGAGAACTCCCATTTTCTCTTTATTATCTTGTAGTGAAAAAAAAAAAATTTTAATGTGGTTTTTTTTTTTTTTTTTTTTGAGATAAAGATAGAAACTTTTATTTATATAAAAGTATAAAGGTACAGCCCAGGTAAAGGTACAACACCATAGCTATCACAGCACAGGCGCATAAACTCCAAGCTTACTAGAAAGAACTACATCAAAATAACAAATACCACGACAAAACACAACAAATTATAACAACACATCATAGCACAGGTGCATAGTTTCAACATTGCTAACTGTAGAATATGGCTTGAATTAGGAGTTTGACTCCTTGTTGGATTTGGATAAGAAAGGAATTTTATTCCTTTTGGGTTACTGTTGTTTGAAGTTATCAAACTCTATTAGAAGTCTTGTCTACCACTTGATTTTGAGTTCTATTTGGAATAGGAGTGATTCTCCTTTTGTGTGTGGAAAAGAAGTCTAGTTCTTCTTGGTTTTGAATATGTTAGCCGACTCAAACCTCCTATATAAATAGAGTGCTGCTGTGATAAATTTAGAGAGAATGTGAGAGCATAGAGTTTTGGTGTGAGAAAAAAGAGGCTCTCTCTTGTTTGGTTATTTGATATTTGTGGATTGCAATTTGGAATTGGGAGAGTGGTTTTGTTGCCGCTTGTTTTTGGTTCTACGGTTTGGTGATTTGCTCTCTCTTGGTATGTTGCAACTCTTAAATTTGATTTGTGGCTTCTCTTTGGTTTGTGCGTAATTCGCATTTGGTATTTGGTATTCGTATTTGGTATTTGTGAACCTTTGGTTTTTGGGTTTGTATTTGGTTCTTTGTTTTGAATTGTGAGAGAGAGCTACTTGGGTGTATTTGGGATTTGGGTTTGTGAGAGTGTCTCTACACCAATTTGTATTATCCCAAATTTGTTATAGTGAAATTTGTTCGTCGTCGCCCGTGGATGTAGGCTATTGCCAAACCACGTAATTTCTTGGTGTTTTGTGTCTATTTTCTTTTGGATTAATTTTCTTCGTTCCTATTGTTTAGTTTGGAGATCTTTCTCAAGCCTAAAATATCATCACAATCAATCTTGGTAATTTGAGCTTCCGCTATTTTACAACAAACTGGTATCAGAGCCCAGGTTCGCTACCTAGGCGTTTAGATTTGTTCTCTTTGGAGATTTTGGTGATTGGTTCGTGAATCTGATATTTAGGGAGAAAGATGTCAAGTGATTCCTCTACAAAATCTTCGGTGGATTCTTCTGGAAAATCTTTGTCAGGGTCTTCTGCAAATCCTTTGGCAGTTAGGACGATGGTTTTTAATGCCAAATTTGAAGTAGAGAAATTTGATGGAACGAATAACTTTGGCATGTGGCAATGCGAAGTTATGGATGTTTTGGTCCAACAAGAGTTGGATATTGCTTTGGAAGACAAACCTGAAGGGATGTCAGACAAGGATTGGGAAAAGATTAATAGACAAGCTTGTGGCACCATTCGTTTGTGTTTGGCCAAGAATCAAAAGTATTTTGTTATGAGGGAGACGAATGCTAAAGAGCTTTGGAAGAAATTGGAGGACAAGTATATGACCAAGAGTGTGGAGAATCGTCTCTACTTGAAGAAGAAGCTCTTCCGTTTCCAATATCGTGCAGGTATTTCTATGTCTGAGCACTTGAATGATTACAACAAAATAATTGCTGATTTGCAAAATTTGGAAGTTGATATTAGCAGTGAGGATAAAGCTCTCTTGTTATTGAATTCATTGCCTGATACTTATGATCATCTAATTACTACACTCTTGTATGGAAAAGATGAAATTAAGTTTGATGATGTGTCTAATGCTTTGACTAATAATGAGTATCGTATGAAAGATAAGCAAGCTCAAAGGGACATGATGACTGAGGCTTTGATTGTTAAGGGCATGTCTAATGATAAGAAACTCAAGAAAGATGAGTGTGCCTATTGTCACAAAAAGGGGCATTGGAAGAAAGATTGTCCTTTGTTGCTGAACAAAGATGAGAAGGATTCTAATGCAAATGTAGCACATGATTGTGATGAGGATTCTGATTTTGCATTGACTAGTTCATCATTTGTTTGCCATTCAAATGAGTGGGTTTTGGATTCAGCTTGCACCTTCCATATGTGTCCGAAAAAGGAATGGTTTTACAACCTAGAAGAGTCGGAACTTGGTTTAGTCATCATGGGTAATGATCAAACCTGTGAGATTTTGGGGAAAGGTAAAATCAAGCTAAAATTACATGATGGAACAGTTCGTTTTCTGAATGAGGTTCGATATGTACCTGAATTGAAAAGGAATCTCATCTTAGTTGGTTTATTAGAATCCAAGGGTTTCAAGATTGCTATGGAGAATGGAACTTTGAAGGTACAACATGGTGCTTTGGTAGTGATGATGGCCACACGTTGTAGGAACATGTATTTCCTTAAAGGGAGTACTGTTGTAGGTGGAGTAGCGATTGGGCAGGTTACTTCAGACACTATTAGACATTTGGAGCATGCCAACAATAGTACTTTGTTTGAGAGTGCCAAGAACTGCAAATTTGAAGTTTGTGAGCCTCATGCTTTGGAGAAGCAAACTAAGGTCAAGTTTGGTACAATAGTTCATCATACTAAGGGTTTGCTTGATTATGTACACACTGATGTATGGGAGCCTATTAAGGTTGCTTCTTTTGGAGGTAGGAATCACGATGTTATTTTTGGTGGTGACATGGTGATTAAGCCTTTGCACAAGTTCAAGTGTTGCTTGGACTTGTTTGGTATTTGCAATTTGAATTAGCCCGTAGGGGCTTTGGTGGTGGCGACGGAGAAGTTTCATTTGTGGTGATATGGTTTTGGATAATTTGCAATTTGTTTGTTGAAAACTCTAATTTATTGAGCGCTTGGCATTTGTGGTTTGGGAGACGTCTTGTCAAGGTGGAGACTTGTTAAGGATTTATATTTGGTGATCTGCAAATGTCGTTTGTAAGGCTTGATGGGATTCAAGCCAAGGTGGAGATTTGTAGAATATGGCTTGAATTAGGAGTTTGACTCCTTGTTGGATTTGGATAAGAAAGGAATTTTATTCCTTTTGGGTTACTGTTGTTTGAAGTTATCAAACTCTATTAGAAGTCTTGTCTACCACTTGATTTTGAGTTCTATTTGGAATAGGAGTGATTCTCCTTTTGTGTGTGGAAAAGAAGTCTAGTTCTTCTTGGTTTTGAATATGTTAGCCGACTCAAACCTCCTATATAAATAGAGTGCTGCTGTGATAAATTTAGAGAGAATGTGAGAGCATAGAGTTTTGGTGTGAGAAAAAAGAGGCTCTCTCTTGTTTGGTTATTTGATATTTGTGGATTGCAATTTGGAATTGGGAGAGTGGTTTTGTTGCCGCTTGTTTTTGGTTCTACGGTTTGGTGATTTGCTCTCTCTTGGTATGTTGCAACTCTTAAATTTGATTTGTGGCTTCTCTTTGGTTTGTGCGTAATTCGCATTTGGTATTTGGTATTCGTATTTGGTATTTGTGAACCTTTGGTTTTTGGGTTTGTATTTGGTTCTTTGTTTTGTATTTGTGAGAGAGAGCTACTTGGGTGTATTTGGGATTTGGGTTTGTGAGAGTGTCTCTACACCAATTTGTATTATCCCAAATTTGTTATAGTGAAATTTGTTCGTCGTCGCCCGTGGATGTAGGCTATTGCCAAACCACGTAATTTCTTGGTGTTTTGTGTCTATTTTCTTTTGGATTAATTTTCTTCGTTCCTATTGTTTAGTTTGGAGATCTTTCTCAAGCCTAAAATATCATCACAATCAATCTTGGTAATTTGAGCTTCCGCTATTTTACAACACTAACAACCTCCTAGTTGCACATTTTCATTAATACTCTTCCAAGCCAATTGCCATCACAGCACAGGTGCAGAAATTCAGCATAACTAAAGACCAGACCAAACCAGACCAGACCAGATCACAGTGCAGTAATACTCTTCCAAGTCAATTGCCCCTTCCAAATTCACAGCACATGTGCAAACTTTCAGAGCTGCTGGAGAAGTACACTAAATAGCAGAACAACTGTTGGAGAACTAGAGCTGCTGGAGAAGTACACTAAATAGCAGAACAACTGTTGGAGAACTAGAGCTGCTGGAGAAGTACACTAAATAGCAGAACAACTGTTGGAGAACTACACTTATTACCAGAACAACGAAACAACACACAAATAAATTATAACAAGGTCCAAAAATGTTATTAATGGTTCCCCATTACTGCCCATAATCTCTGATATTCTTCCAAGTAGCCAATTGCCCCTTCCAATATAGCTTTAGGATGTTGTTGGACCTGCTCAAAATAGAATTTATTTCTAGCATTCCATAATGCCCACGATATTGTTGCCCATCTGTCCAACTCCATCTGTGTAAGCCTATTTGCCATCATCCTAAAGAGTGCAAAGAAGTCTTGTTCTGTGTTCGAAAATTTTTGGATTTTCCCTTGGCAAAGTGCCCATACATTCCTTACTAAGGGACATTCCCAAAGAAGATGACCAATGGATTCAGGTTTCTGGCAGCATATTTCACATTGGGGGTCAATTTTCATTTTTCTCCCATGCAAGTGTTCTCTTGTAGGTAAAATATTTGAGCAGGCACGCCACACAAACATCTCAACCTTAGGAGGAGTCTTGAGAGTCTAGATTTTTTTCCAGAGAGCTCGATCAGTTACTGCTCTAGAGTGCTCAACCTGATTTTTTTCCTTTAGCTTTAAAGCAACTTGATATGCTGACTTCACTGTAAACAACTTTGCTGAATTTTCCTTCCATATCAGCTTGTCCCGAGAGGCAGTCATGGACAGAGGAATGGCTAGTATTTCTTTTCTAGTTTGATAAACAAAGAGATCAAAGATCTTTTCCCTATCCCATTGCATTGTTGTACTATCAATCAAGTCACTCACATGCAAATTGGGCTGGTCATCACCCAAAAACACAGGTTTGTGCGGAAGCCACTTATGGGTTGAAACTAAAATATTCCTTCCATCTCCCACCTTCCAAATAGAGCCTTCAGAGATAACGTCCCTTGCTGCCAGCAAACTTCTCCAAACATAAGAGGGATTATTGCCAAGTATTGCATCCATAAAAGAGCAATTAGGAAAATACCTTGCTTTATAAACCCTGTAGAACAAAGAATGTGTATGATGTATCAACCTCCAGGCTTGTTTAGCTAGTAAAGCTAAATTAAAAGCTTGAAAGTCTTGAAAACCCATGCCTCCACTCTTTTTTGACATGCACAGCTTGTTCCAATTTATCCAATGGATCTTTTTCTCCTCCTTTGTCTGGCCCCACCAATATTTAGCTAAGGTAGAGTTGATAGAATCACATAGAGCCTTTGGGATTCGGAAAATGCCTATAGAGTAGATAGGAATTGCTTGAGCAACTGTTTTAATCAAAATTTCCCTACCTGCTTTTGAGATAAATTTTTCTTTCCATCCCAACACTCGCTTTGTAATTTTCTCCCACAAGTCTTTAAAAGTATTCAACTTAGATTTACCCCCCACCATAGGAAGCCCAAGATATTGTTCACAATTCTCCTTCACTCTTGCCCCCTTTAATGTCTGAATGTGCTCTTTGACTTCTTGTTTTGTAATTTTCTCCCACAAGTCTTTAAAAGTATTCAACTTAGATTTACCCCCCACCATAGGAAGCCCAAGATATTGTTCACAATTCTCCATCACTCTTGCCCCCTTTAATGTCTAAATGTGCTCTTTGACTTCTTGTTTTGTGTTTCTACTAAAAAAGATAGACGTTTTCTGTCTATTGATCGCTTGACCCGATGCTGACTCATAACAACCAAGTAAATAAAGAAGGTGATGGCATTCATCCACAGTAGCTTGACAAAAGATAAAACTATCATCAGCAAAAAGTAGATGAGAGATACAAACCCTATTAGGACACGACAATATACCATGCAATTATTGTGATTCCATTGCTTTTCTAAGCAAAGCTGAAAGTCCTTCCGCACAAAGCAAAAAAAAAGATAAGGAGATAATGGATCCCCTTGCTTTATACCTCGTGACGGCTTAATAAAACCCTTAGGTTGTCCATTAATAAGCACAGAATAGGAGGCAGTACATACTGTTTCCATGGCTAACTGGACCTAATGTTGATCAAAGCCTAATTTAAGCATGATCTGTCTAAGAAAACTCCATTCAACACGGTCATACGCCTTACTGATGTCAAGTTTTACAGCCATCTGACCTTTCTTCCCACTCCTTTTATTCCTCATTCTATGTAATATTTCAAAAGCTACAGTAGTGTTATCAATAATTAACCGGTTAGGGACAAAAGCACTCTGTGAATCTGAAATAACATTAGGCAAAATGAGTTTTAGCCAATTTGCTAACACCTTAGAAACAATTCTTGAAACAACATTAGAAAGACTGATCGGCCTAAAGTCAGAAACACATCTTGGATTATTCTTTTTTGGTATAAGGACAATATGAGTATAATTCATTTCATATAGGAAATGACCAGATGTCAACACAGATAACACTGCAGTGGCAACATCATGTCCAACTATATGCCAATATTTTTGAAAAAAGAAACGTGACATACCATCTGGTCCAGGAGATTTTGATGGATGCATTTGGAAGAGTGCTTGCTTAACCTCATCAGGAGTATAAGGTTGAAGGAGTGTGCTGTTCATATCTGGTGTAACTACCCTATCCATTGAGTCTAAAACTGGCTCCATACCAACTGGATTAGCTGTGGTGAATAGCTTTTGAAAATAAGACTCGGCCACCCTTTCTTTATCAGAAGTGCACCATCTTCCATCATCATCCTCAAACCCAACAATATGGTTCTTCCTTCGTCTCTGATTAGCTCTTTGATGAAAATATTTTGTATTCTTATCACTCGCAGGTAACCAAATGGCTCTAGACCTCTGCCTCCAAAATAATTCATCTTTAAATAGAAGGGAATTTATGTCATCTCGTACCTTTTGTATCAGAGGTAGATTTTCAGGGTTATTTATACTCATGAGAAGCTTTAACTCATTATATTTATCATCCAGAAGCACCTTTGAATTGCTGAGGGTTCTACTCCATTCAACCAAGGACATGCAACATCTCTTTATTTTATTGAACAACCTGTACATTAGGCTCCCTACTTCCGTGGATGCATTCCAAGCTTCCAAAATAATTAATTCACTCTCTGGGTGGGTGGACCATTTTTCTTCAAATCTCTTTGGAATCTTCTTTCTTCTAGTCATTGGGCTAGTCACTTAAGTTGAGAGCAAAATCGGGTTGTGGTCCGAATAAGCAGCTTGGATGTGTTTCACTGTAGCTTGTGGGAACAAATCTCTCCATTCCAATGTAGCACAAGCATGATCCAGCCTTTCTTGTACAAAATCATCACCAGGTCTCCCATTCCTCCACGTAAAAATGTTACCCTGAAAGCCAAGATCACTCAGACCACATTGTGCCAATGTTGTCCTAAACTCCTCCATAGGTTTGAGTGGCCTTGGAATTCTGCCTTGCTTCTCATTGGAATTCAAAATTTCATTATAATCACCTATGCATAACCACGGCAAGGAATCTCTAGAATGTAGATGTCTCAAATAACTCCAAGATTCATGTTTACGATGTTCCTCCGGTCTTCCATAAAATCCAATGAGTCTCCATGGAGAATTCAAATCAGTCATGATATGAGCATCTATGTGATTTAAGGAGTAGGTTTGAATATCCAGTGATACGTCTTTCTTCCAAAGCATGGCTAATCCTCCAGCTCTATGAACACACGGTACTGCAAGCATTGAATCATACTTTAAATCCACCTAAGTCTTCCTTATCTCATCAACAGTTTGTTTTGTTTCCATCAAAAACAAAACATTGGGAGATTTTTCCCTTACCAAGTGAGAGAGTACAGTAGCTGCACGGAGGTTCCCAAGCCCCCGGCAATTCCAACTTAGGATATTCATTGTGTTCGGCGGGGCTGATCATCAGCCTCCGCCGTTGTGGAAGTTGGATTGTGAACCTGACCCTTGGTTTTCTTCCTCACATCTATATCAAAACTGTTTGTCTCCTTTACATTCTTATGCCGTTTCTATCCCACTATCTCAGTTATGGGGTTACCCTCTGCCATAATAATTTTCAATGGATTTGTTTCCTCTTTGACCACCCTTTTCCACTTACGTACGTTTGCAAGGTTGTGATCATCCTCACATGAGAGTGCACGTGATAGATTGGTTGGATGAGTTTCAGGGACATGTGGATCACATTTCAATTCCACATTTGTTGCTTCATACGTGATAGGTACTAAAACCAGATTAGTATCGTGATTTTCCTCAATCTCTTCCCTTGCTGTGTATATCTTGGTTACTTGAGTAGTAGTAGGTGACTCAATTTGAAAAGGAATGGAAGTTTGTCCATCCTCAAATCCCGAATTATTAGAAATCAGTTTCTCCATAGTTTCCGTCTCCATAATATTCGGGTTTCCATTTGAATTCTCAACTGCCGAAATGTGTACTTGTGTTGACGGTTTCCTAATCTGATTTGCCGTTGTTTCCTCCATGCTCCTTGGTGGTGGACTGGTTGTCTTCCTCCCCCTAACATCCCTTTGTCTACGGAAACCCACTCGGAGCCACTCCCCATATTGTCTCTCTTCACCTACCACTGATATCGGCCTGGTACAAGTTTTCAGTTCATGTCCTAATATTCCACAATTGAAACAGAGCCCTTGTAACCGCTCATACTGAAAAGCAACCCAGACTTTATCACCTTCAAGGCTAAGAATAGGAGCACCTCGACAAAGTGGTTTAGACAATGGCACCTCCACTCTGACCCGAAGAAAACGAGCCTGGTCTGATGTAATAGCCTTGCAATCCACCTCCAATACATTTCCAATACCTCCTCCAATGTCCCTACCCACTTCCACAGTCATGAGATCAAATGGTAATCCCCAAACCTGAACCCAAAAAGAAATGTGCGTAAAATTTACTGAGTACGCTGTCATCCCTTTCTCCCATCGACGGAGTAGTAAAATATGACCATCAAAACTCCCAGGACCATTGTTAAGAACCCATTTAATCTGACTGTCCATCGTGAACTTAAATTGGAACAAACCGTCTCCAACATTAGAAATCCTAAGATCCTGACCAAACTTCCATACAGATCTTAATAGGCTCTTTGCCGCCCTACTGTTAATCGGTTTAGTTGTAAGAAAACGACCAATTAAACTTAAGGAACACTCTTCTAGAGCCTTTTCACGATAATCAGAGTGTGCCTTGATAATTTCTCCTTCATCCGATGTCAAACTTATGCGTTGTAACCGTTCTATACAATCAGATTCCATGGTAAGAGCACAAAAAGACACAGTTGTTTCACAGGGAAAAAACACCAAACAGAGGAACTACAAAGACACAAAGAAGAGACAGGACAGGGTATCACAGAGAAAAGAACTAGAAGAAAAAAAATGAAAGAAAGAACAATTTTAACGTGATGTGACAGTGATTCACCCACACAGCAACTGAAATTGATGATGGGGATGCAACTCCTGATACAGAGTAGAAGGCCTCACACAAAGTTGAGAGGAAAACTACTAACGAGAGGAGAAGCAAATTCAGTCCTTGATAATATCTCTTATCTTGTAATGAAAAAAAAAAAAAAAAAATCTAAATCTGGTTATTAATATCTCTCTGCTCCCCAAAGTTGTTGCTTCAACTTTGTGTTGTTCTATCGTTTGTGTTCTTCTCGTATTTCTTGTTCAGAAAAGATTATAGGATGGCAAGTGTTAGGGTACTTTTTTTTATTATACCTAATTTTATTTATACACACAATTCTATTTAAAACCCAAGAATACTTATGCTTGGTAATATTTGAAAAGTCCATGATTCAAGTCCATGGCAAAACAACTTTATCAATGGAATTCAAATTCATGATCAAACCCATGATTTAAACCCATGGCAATTTATTTATTCAAAGCCCAGTTCTCGCTGGCAATATTTAAATTTCAATTCTCATTGGCGACATCAAAGCCCAGTTCTCGCTGGCAATATTTAAAGCCCAATTCTCATTGGCGACATCAAAGCCCAATTCTCATTGGCAACATCAAAGCCCAATTCTCATTGGCAATATCAAAAGCCCAATTTTTCATTGGCACTATTAAAAGCCCAAGCTAATTACTTGGCGTTATTTTATCAAAAAGCCTAAGGTTATCAATACTTGGCAAAATTACTATATCATAGTTATTTCACTTATAAGTCCAATAAACAATACTTTAGATTCTCAAAACTATTACTATTACAAGCTCATAGAATTTACGAATTATCTATTCTCAAAATCCATGACAATCATCCTATAAAAGCCCATGGAAAATCATGATTATTAGACCTATGACATTTATTTATATTATAAATATGTATTACATCACAACATTCATAACATTTATTACCAAAACTTATGGTAATTATTCATCCTGCGTATCCATTATGATTATCTATGGAGAAACTCATGAGAAACACCACATTATTCCATTATAGTGGTTGTTAACATATTTATTTAAAACCCATGGTAATTGTTATTCTCATATCAGTTGAAGTCTAAAGGGTGATCAAACTCCATCGTCTTCCTCAAAAGCTGTACCTCCAGCGGAAGGAGTGTTGAAGCCAAATCATCCAAATTTCAACAAATTGATGCTATAAATGACAAAAACGTTCAAGACATGATTCATGTACCAAGCCCATGAATCCTAAAGGGGAAAAATTGGGAACATGTGGTTTGGAGGGCATAAAAAGATCTCCAGCCGAACCCCCTGAAGTAGACTAAAACTTGACACCTGGCTTGGGGTGTTGAATCTTGCTTTTTGGGGGACCAAATCTCAGTTACAGCATTAGGATTCGTTCTTAATACATGCCATAATCATATTGATTCACCTCAGCCCCAGAAATCTTAGCAATTAATGAAAAAATCCATCATTTCCTAAAGAAGCAAGGCAGCCCCAAAAGCAAATCCTCCAATTCTGACCAAAAATCTCAGGAAACGTGATCTTGATTTCGTCATCTTTGAGTCGTCATCTTTTTTTGGTTTCTTGTCAATTAATGCCCCCTATAGCTCCATTATAAATAGACAAGCAAACAACCACAAAGACAGCCAGCCACCCCCCTTTGAAACCATGGGTTCATTTAACGTTTTGACTGGTGTTTTAGCCTTCCTCAAGTTCACCACTCATCATCCTTAACCCACTCTCATCTTACCCAGACGTTCCTCTCACACCTCACACAATCACAGCCCATAAACTAGTCATAAACAGCCCACCACTCACAAAAAGCCTTGATCTTGGTGTTAATCCCATCTCACTCATCATCCCTAGCCCAAATTCATCTAATCTTAGATGTTCTTTTTCTTTTTTCACACAAACACAACTCAATGTCTCTCCAACTAGTCACAAACAACCCATTACTCATAAAAAACTTCAATCTCAGCATTAATCTGATCTCACTCACCCAGAATAGCCCACATTCACCTCATTCATGCCTTATGATCATACACTCATCAAAACCTTAGCTTAATACTTGCTGCACTGAGCTGGGGATCTTTCTCTCCCTTCATTCCATCCTATTTTTCCTCTTTTATTTGTTACTAGGGAGCCCTTAATCTTTGTTTATTATTATTATGATGAAGAATATAATATATTTGTAACAATTGAATTTTTCCCTCATATTGATGTAATGATGGTTGAAAGTACTATAAATTCCCTTGACCAAGACATACAAGGACCCCTAAGAGTGAACACTTTCCTAAATTTATTTAATTATTGACTGTTGGACTTTAAATGTAATTTCCCCCCACTGCTGGAGATAATACCGTACCACTAGAGGACTGATTTGGACTATGATGCTATAAAAAAGGACTAATAATATAACAAACTAACAATATTGACATGTTTATTGTGCTTTAGTGTTGTCTTGCAGCCTCTATATCTTGCTTGGATGGACTTCCACAACACCGAAAGCCTTTGGGCTTTATCTCAGGGCCCATCGTCGAGTTTCGGCTTGGCTACCCGATAATCTATTTGGGAATATCGAAATTTTCCCCTCAACAGCAAGCCAACAAGCAAAGGATCCACAATTGATCTACAATCACAGTCACTGTCAAGGTTAGTCTCTTGCATTAACAGCTTGCTTGTACAGATTTTGCTTTATTACTATCGTTCTAGCTGGGGTTATGTGATTGTAAGATATAAAAGTTCATTTTTTAACTGAAGTAGTCTAATGTGTAGACATGGCAAAACGGGTCAGAATTTTCTGACCCGACCCATTTGACCCGCAACCCAATTGACCCGTAACCCGATTAACCCGTTTTGACCCGTGACCCGTTTTGACCCGTGACCCGATTGACCCGAACCCGAACCCGACCTGACCCGTGACACATTTTGACCAGTGACCCGATTGACCCGAACCCAAACCCGACCCGACCCGACCCGCCCGTTTTGCCATGCATATCAATGTTGAGTAAATTAAGATTGAGATGTAATTCTTATAAGATATTTACTTATTCTTCTTTACTTAATATGTTATGTACTCCATTATAGTTTGTCATTCTTTACTTGTCACTTTCATTTTCTCTTCCTACTTTAAATAGATTGAACATTATACCAAAATTAGCTTCTAAAAAGCTGGAACAAGAGTTGCACCAAATTTGGGTATCAAGTGTTTAGTGGTAATTGATAAATGGTAATAGTATCACCAGTGAGAATCTAATTACAGTTAAGAAACTCTTAAACAATTGACAGATTGCATCTATTTCAAAAAAAAAAAAAAAAAAACTTGTTTGACAAATACGGGTCAACTAGACCCGACTCGTGACCCGATTGACCCGCAACCCGATTAACCCGTTTTAAAAAATGACTCGTTTGACCCGTGACCCGTTTAACCCGCAAACTCGATTGACCCGACCCGAACCCACCCCGCCCCGCCCGTTTTGCCATGTCTACTAATGTGTGTGTGTGTGTGTGTGTGTGTGTGTGTGTGTGTGTGTGTGTGTGTGTGCACCTTATTCCTCTTTTTTGAGGAAGATGACCAGTGTTTGGACCAAATTGTAACATGAGTGGTCCCTTTACACTTTAAAAAGATCAACTTGTTTTTAAGGCATTATATCAATATTAAAAAGCACACATAGATTTACTACTGAGAATAATTGTTTTCTGTTGTTTATTTGGGGTTATATTGGGGATTAGTTTTTCTACACTTTTTGGGGATTGGTTCAAACTTCATATGGTTAAATCAAGAGACATGGACATGAATGTGTATATTAATGTTCAATTTATTAGAGAAATGTGGTTCATTTGATATCAATAAGGTTCTACAAGGCAATATTGACATTTGCTTGGGATTGCATATCGTAGTTTGATACTTTTATGGACCCATATTTAGGAGGACATTTTCTCAAATATTATATAGAAGATGGTATTGGTACTTATTTTTGGCAGGAATATAGACAATTGGGGTAATATTAAAAACTAAGTTAAACATCATTGCTAGACTCATTAAATGTAAGATGATAAAGAAAAATGTATGAATAATAAAATATTTATTGTGGATGGTTGCAGGTTAATTGATGAATAGCTTCAATTGTAACCTATTTCATCATTCATTGGAAAAATTTAAATATTGTGGCAATGGGTTATTAAAACTCAATTGCTTATTGTTGAAAGAAAATGGCATTTGTTACAATTCTTAGAATTTTTTAGCGAGTGGATATTGCCTTTAGTAAACAAGTTCTCTGAAACTATTATAGTAAATAGATATTCATATGTTAAATAGCTACTCTAAGTTTAAGTACATATAAAATTAGAGTTCTATTTGAATTTATCACTAAGGGGCAGCATGTGGCACCCAAACTAGTTATTTTATAAAGTAAGTGAGATTTATTGATTAATTAATTAATTTTGGTTTGTTTTACTGTCCACAATATCATAAATACTATAATAATATTTTAATAAAGAAATAATTATAAAATACCATTTTCGTCCCTAAACTTTCATATAAGTTCTTTTTTTGTCTCTAAAATTTTCAAAAGTTCACTTTTTGTGCTTATGTCAAATTGTTTGTCTTATGTGGCTTAACAAAGTGTTGATGTGGTATATGACTTTGACAAAATTAATATGTTTTTAAAATTAAAAACACAAGGAACAAAGTAATTTGCTTATGTGGATTAAAATTATCATAGTCAAATTGGCCTCTCACACCCACATAACTGGATCAAAATAGCCTAGTGGAGTTGAATGTCCCTAAAACTGAAAGGAAACTGCAACACCATAGTTGATTGCCTCAATTGATGACCCAACTCAGTGATTATAGAGAAATACACAAGGAGGGAGGTTGCCGTACGTTGAACACTATCGCTAGGTTGGGGTTGCCTTAAGGCCATATTATGACCATGGCGATGACGTTTTCTTTCAGTACTGTTGGGGTTTAAGGGATGTTTGAGATTGAATCACTAATTGTGAGGGACAAATTTGTTTCATTGAAATTTTTAATTCACATGCCAATCATTGTGCTCCATATTTTTTTTAATTTTAAAAATAAATTATTATTGTCAAAGTCAAATCACTCCTTTAAGCTATGTTGGATATAAACTAAGGGACATAGATAGAAGCACGAAAAATAGAACATTTTGCTAATTTCCTCAGTTTGGATTCAGCTTATTTTGCGTTTTGCGTTTGTGTTTTTTGCTTTTTTTTTTTTTTTTTTTAGCCGATTTTGTTGACTTTTATACAAAATTTACTGTTTATAAACAGTGTATATACTGTGCATATACTGTTTACAAATTTAAAAATATTAAAAATAGATCCTAAGATACTATTTACGCATTTAAAAAATATTTTGTTACAGTGTTTTTAATTTTCAGCAAAATAAGTTGTATCCAACTATATTTGGTACAACTATATTTGAACCAAATTTTGAGCAATTAAGCAAATTGAAAATTTTGCAAAAAGCTATATGCAAACACTCTAACTAGTATTTGTTTGAAAACAACTTATCTAGCTTTTTTTTGCTGAAAATATACACAGGCAAGTAATAAAATAGAAATAAAAACAAATAGATTATATAGGCAACTAAAGGTTATCTTACAGTATCTTCAGCTCTGTAAAACCACTAATCAGTAAAATATTGTTCTTTGTTAATTGCTTCAAACAATTCTACAATTTTTGCAATGTATTCAGGTTTTTCATCTGCCGCCAAAAAGCAGTAAAATCAACTGATAGGCAAATAAATAATAAAAACTAGAGACTGATGGACAGTATAGTGGAAATTGGTTGTTAGTACTTGGAATAGCCCATCATTATCTTTTTTTTTTTTATCATTTATTTGTTTTGCTGCTTTTAGGTTGAAGATGGAATGACCTAACTATATTGCAAGAATTGTAAAGTTGTTTGAAAAATAATATTTTACTGCTTAATGGTTTTACAAGGTAGAAGATACCGTAAGATAAAATTCACTTTGCCTTTATAATTTATCTGTTTTTATTTTATTACTTGCTTGTATACTTAATGTTAGATAAATTGTTTCTAAATGGACAAATATAGTATTTGGATGCAGTTTTTTTGTAATAAACTTTTCTAGGTACAACTATATTTGAACTAACTTTTGAGCAAATAAGCAAATAGAAAATTTTGCAAAGAACTGCATCCAATCACTCAACTGTTTGTTTGGGAACATCTTTGCTAAAAATGTGTTAAAATATACATAGGCAAGTAATAAAATAAAAATAAAAATAGATAGATTATATAGACAAGGAAAGTTTATTTTATGGTATGTCATAAAACCTCTGAGCAGTGAAATATTGTTTTTTGTCAATTGTTTCAAATAACTTTACAGTTGCAATGTAATTAAGTTTTCCATCTTCAGCTTAGAGGTAATTAAACCAACTTATAATCAAAAGATAAAGACTCTAGTTTTTATCATTTAATTGCTTATAAGTTCGCTTTATTGGGGCTGAAGGTAGAAAAGCCAAACTATATTGCAAGAATTATTGCGGAGTTGTTTGAATTAATTGACAAAGATTAATATTTTTCAACTCAATGGTTTTACGGGAAATATCATAAGATAAACTTTATTTGCCTATATAATATACCTGTTTTTATTTTTATTTTAGGCAAAAACAACATTTTGGTCCTTATATTTTGGAGTCACGGTCCATTTGGTCCCTACATTTTGATAGCAGTCAATTTGGTCCTTATTATTTTCAATTTGCAATTAATTTGATTCTTACCGTTAACTCACTAATGGAAAATTCCCACATGACAAACGGACTGCATTGTTAGCATGCCTAATATTAAATAAAATGTTGATGTGTCTGAATTTTAGTGACCAATCAATGACTCAATGCTTACATGGCAAAAAAAGCCTTTTTTTTTTTTTTCTTTTCACCAATTTTTTCTTGTCTTTATTTTATCTTTTATTTTTCTTACAATTTCGTTAATCAAAAGATAATTTCATTTTACTTTTACACAATGTTCTTCATTGCTCTTCCCTCGAACCAAGAATCTGCAGTTACTAACCAAACAAAATTTTTACCTCATCATTTACTTTACGAAATATTTTTTGGCTCAACACCACTCATTGTTCTTCTTCCCCAAATCCAGAATCTGTAGTTGGAGAGTTTAACCAAATCTAAACATTCTCACAAATTATAAACAACAAACCCATCTTCAACAACTTACTGGAGGAGCTTCAGCGTTTGCAGCAACAACCGTTGACATCTCATCAATCAGACATTTCGTTTAGTTTTTCTCTTGTTTTCTCAGCAAACAAACAGAGGCACACTCACATACACATCCAAATCAAACCCATAAACCAACCCAACCCAAACCAAACCTACAACCAAATCAAAAAATCTTTTGTTGTAGTACTCAGTAGATTCGTCATACGCAGGGACGGACCCAGGATTTTAAGTTGGGGGGGGGGGGGGGCGGAGATAAGCGGAAAAAAAAAATTTTCAAATACGCATCCATATAGTATTAATAAACTATCAACCAAGACAAATACTCATAAATGTGCAATTCCACGTTGACTTCGGAAGAATTTGAAGTTGAACCTTTTCTTTTGAAAAAATCAAGCATTATAGTTGATTTTTTCATGATCTACAAATAAAATAATAATCATATAAAAATTACCATTATTTTCTTAAATTTGTGTGACAATTTTCTATATTATATGATTTATTTTTTTCTTTTTGTCTTTAGTTTGCCGTCTGCCTTTATTTATGTCTTTGTGTTTGTGTTGTCTTTGTGTTGTGTTGTGTTGTCTTTGTCTGTGTCTTTGTATTGTCTCCATCTTTCTAACACTTACCCACTAACCCAATAAATCCCACTAACGACACTAAAAACTTTTCTTGAACTTTACCTTCTTTTTTTTCTGTCACTTCTCCGTTGCCCAACTCCACTTGTCCCTATTATGCCCAAGTACCAGTCAATGAGTCAACAAAGAAAAAACTAATCTCTACAACTATAAACTCTACTCTCTCTCTCTCTCTCTCTCTCTCTCTCTCTCTCTCTCTCTCTCTCTCTCTCTCTCTCTCTCTCTCTCTCTCTCTCTCTCTCTCTCTTATCTCTCTTATCTATATAATACAAGCTATCTTCACAAACACAGAGTGACAAAGTCGCAAAGCCAAAAAGCCAAAAAAAAAAAAAAAAAAAAAAACACAGCAGGCAGCACCGATTCAATTCACAATCAGTTTTCAGTTCATCACTCATCAGCAAAAACACAAACATGAAACACCATAAGTCCACAAAGCACAAGCACAGCTTCTGTGAATCTCAGATTCTCAGATCAGATCACAAACATTTTATATTTATTAGGTTTTGAAGGAAAAGATAAGAGTAAATACCTGTGAGCGGTAGAAGCAAGAGGATCTTGAGTAATCGGCAACGGCGGCAAATGGATCTTGCATGGGTCTTGCGACTCTCGCCGACGTGGGTATTGGGTAGCAGCTTGCTCTCGCAAGTGTCACGGTGACATGACAAACAGCGTGGGCGTGGGCGTGGCTAGCGGCGTCACGGGGTGGGTGAGTGGGTCTCTCTACTCTGAGCATTCTCTGTCTTGCGCCTCTCTATCTCTCTGTCTTGACTCTCACCTCTCAGTGCTGTCACTTTCCTTTCTTTTTCTTTTTTTTTTTTTTATTCGTTTTTAGGCTTTCTCCGTTGGTTTTGGACTGCTGAGAGCTTCCCTTCTTCTTCCTTTTTTTTTTTTTTTTTTTTTTTTTTTTTTTTTTTTTATATATACATTTACATGGGTTGTTCATGGGCTCCTAGGCTGGCCGGATGAAGCCCTTTTTTTTTTTTTTTTTTAATTTTAGCTGCTAATTTTTTTTTTTTTGGGCCCAAGGGGGGCACGGGCCCTCTTTGGCCCCCACCTAGATCCGTCCCTGGTCATATCGCATCATGGCACTAGACTGTTTCTAAACTCCAGACACCAAGCGGTG
This sequence comes from Lithocarpus polystachyus, assembly GCA_033629205.1. Classification (NCBI taxonomy): domain Eukaryota; kingdom Viridiplantae; phylum Streptophyta; class Magnoliopsida; order Fagales; family Fagaceae; genus Lithocarpus; species Lithocarpus polystachyus. Next base: position 33,426,468 of record CM066166.1, on the reverse strand, counting down.
CTTTTGGGATGGGTTTATACCCAGTAGATTAGGGATGGGTTTCAGTTGTTGGTTTGGGGCCTTTAGTTGATGGAGGTTTGGTGGGTGGCTTGTGGGTCAATGGTTAGCTTTTGAGATGAAGGTGTAAGTTGATGGTGGGATTTTTTAATCTGATTTTGTTTGAGAGAGTAGCTTAAGAAGAGGGATATAAGATAAGATAACCACGAAAGGTTTCTCAAAAAAAAAAAGAAAAAAAGAAAAAGATAACCACGAAAGAAGGAATTGATTGTGCTCTATTTCTTTAGGAGACAAGTGGGCTTTTTTGTTTCAACTTTTGACATATAACACTTAAAGAAATTGGAGATGCAGAGATGGAGGTTAAAGATTGAGGGGACACAGAGAGACGGAGGGCTTTCTTCAATGTTTTTTATTTTTATTTTTTTTATTAAAGAAATTGTAAGAAATATAAACTAAAAAAAAAATTGTTATATATATATATATATCTATATATTTAAAAAGTTGATGCGGCTTTTTTTTTATATAAATATGTGCTGAGGTGGCTGCTAAAATTAAGATATATCAGCATTTTACTTAATATTTTAATATTAAACTTGCCAACAATGTAATCTGTTTGCCACGTAGGCATTTTTCGTTAGTGGATTAACGGTAGGAACCAAATTGATTGCAAATTGAAAATAAGAGGGACCAAATTGACCGTTACTAAAATGTAATAACTAAATTGACCATGGCCCCAAAATATAGGGACCAAAATGGTGTTTTTGCCTTTATTTTATTGCTTGTTGCTATACTTTAGCACACTTTCAGCTGCCAAACAATTCAAAACGAAAACTTAATTCATATGTTCCACATTAAATCTACCTTAATGGTGCATTTGGCATGATGGGAATCTCTATGGTAATTCTTTACCATGTCTTCTGCATGCATTATGTTTTCTCCATAGCTCAATGTTATTAAAAGCGCACTTAAAAGCTAAAATTTCAAAGCCCCAAGATTTAATCACTTAAGTGGGCGGAAGCAATGGTCATCCAATGAACGGGGCACCCTTTTCTAGTTTTTTTTGAAGAAGCACAAAGCATGCCTAAGTGCTTTATCTTTTTTTGCTAAAAAAAAAATATGAATCATTAAAATTAACTACTCAATGTTCACAAAGATGATATTTACCATTGATCAAATATACACACACACTAGCCTCTGAGCACGCGCTCACACTCGTGTTTGAAGGCTCTTCAATTTTTTGAGCGCGTGCTCGGAGTTTCTTCAATTTTTTTGGGGTAAATGTTAATAATTTGTATTTATTATAATTTAGATTTTTTTTAAAAAAAATTTCAAACAAATAAAAATAATAATCTTTAGAGATAAACAGTAATCGTGATTTCTTTTCTGAACATGAAGGAAAAAAAAATCTTAAATTTTAAGAATTTCCTTTTTGAATTCAAAATAAAATTTGTTTGTTTAACATTTATGACCTTATTTCTAAATGAAGTTATCATTCATTAGTTTCTCAAAAAAAAAAAAAAAAAGTTATCATTCATTAATAAAGATATTTTTAAACTATATAAAAATCCATTTAAAAAAGGAAATCTTTTTTTATATTTATATTTATTTATATATATAATATTCGTCAAACAACTTGCTAAACAAAAAACAAAAAACAAAAGCAGATTAAGACACGAATAAGTACATTAGTATATCCAGGTGTACTTTTTGGTTATTGCTTTTGGGCGCCAAAGTACATTAATATATTGTTATCGTATTGTCTAAATAGTAAAAACGCAAAAGTACATTAGTATATATTATTATCATATTGTCTAATTAAATATGTGTGTTTGGATCATGTGCACTTTTCACGAAATCTGTAACTATTTTTTTCAGCAAAAACAATTTTAAAACTATGTCCTATGATATTATTTACACATTTAAAAGATATTTTGCTATAGTATTTTTAATTTTCAGCAATAAGCGATATTCAAACAGACTCTAAATAGTTTGTAATCAATGACTTCTTTACTGTGAATGTAGGCCAAACCACATTAATTCCTCTCTATTCTTCCTGGGTCTTTTCTAATTTTTATTTTTATTCATATTTTTTCTTAAAAATGTTAATGATTTCAATCAGACTGAAAATAGGCCTGGTTTGTGTTTTACTAAAATTTCAAGTCATATGTTATGTGTCTAAACATTTCACCAGGGCGGCCTAACCACTAGCAGAATTAGAGCATCTCCAATAGATTAGCTAAATCTATTTTTTGGAGAGTATGCTCAAAAATCTAGCTCCAACCGATTCTCTATATGCAAAATTTTTCCAATTTTTTTTTGAAGTTGCTACAGTCGTTCTCTTGATCTAGAGAACACTGTAGCAACTCCAAATGAATTTTTCTACTTAAAAAATTCATACATCTCAATAAAAAAAATTCTCTCTCTTCTCTCACAGCTACAAACACAAAAATCTCTCTCAAACATCTCTAAACTCAAGCATACTCAAATTATCAAAATTCAAACTCAAAAACACAATTTTAAAATTAATCAAATCATAAAAATAAAAGAAAAAAAAAAAGAAAAAAAAAGAAAAAGATAGAAGATAGAAGCCATCTGACCCATCTGGACTGCGTTGGGGACGAAGATGAGCGACGACACAGTGACCCATCTCTCTTGTTTTTTCTCTTTATACCTCTTTTCTTTCTTATCTTATCGTAGAGAGGGCTAGTGAATGTTCTAGAATCAAGTAAAAAAAAAGGGGAGAGTTGGAGAAAGAAAGAGAGAATGAGAGCTGGATTCGCTGGAATGTTCTTGAATGAGGGAGAAAAAGAAAATAAAAGAACCGGGGGGGGGGGGGGGGGGAAAGAGATAGGACACTGGACACGTGTGTGGAGAAGAAAAACAAAAAGAAAAAAAGCAAATGAAACGTATGGATGAAAATGAAATGATAGAAAGGAAAAATAATATAAAGAATAAAAAAATCCTAATTGAGAAATGCTACCACAATATTTTCACAATAAATTTTAACTAAGAGATTGTTATTAATTAATATTAGTGAGTACAAAAATAATTTCAGTGGTGGGGTCAAATTAGAACTAGTAACAACTTTCCACATAAATTTTGTTGTGAAAGTATTGCGAAAAATGTTGTAATCATAACACTTCTCATTAAAAAATATAGTTGTTAAAAAAAGAATAAATAATGAAAGAAGAAATAATATTTAAATGAGATAGACAAAGGCTAGAGAATCTGTTGGAAGATGTATTTGAAAAAGAAGGTAGGTAAAAGTTAAATGTTACTGTTCACTGTCCAAACAGTACAAAAATATGGAGAAGTTGTTGGAGATGTCCTTTGGCAAATGAAAGAAGACCCTGAAATTTTTACCAATAATGTTGGCCAATAAAAAAAAACGTTTTATCAAAAAAAAAAAAATGCTAAAGCTATTAGAAATTTTATTGTATAAAGCATAAAATATGATGTTGTGATGAATGAAATTGGTGGATTTGAGCCACCTAATAAATGCATATTTGAATTGTTTTATTGTGATTAGTGGCACATTAGCTTATAAGCATTATTAGTTTCTCAAAAAAAAAAAAAAAAAAAAACTTGTAAGCATTATTTAATAAAATTTGAAATATCCCTTACAACTCAATAAAAATTTCTCTTCATGGGCTGTGCTCATGGTTCATTTTCACCAACAAAGACAAACGAAAACTTTTACTCTCATAAAACACATAGTAGTAGTCCACTCCTTTTTTATTTTTTAAAAATAAAATTTTACTAATTGAATTTTTTTATTGATATAAATATATATAAAGTTCTATGAAAAAAGAAAAAAAAAATGTATATATAGAACTATTTATATAACAACCAAATTGATAAAAAAATAACAATCTACATTTAGTTGTTCCTGCTTTCTTCTTCCATGTGTTTGGCTTGTACCATGTGTTTCAAGTCTCTAGGAGGGAGTTTCACACACATATACATTTAAATTAGACTATAGTAGAATTTCTATCTTGTATAAAAAAAATGAGAGTTTTATTTCTTCTCTCTTGCTTTTGCGACCACTTACGCTAACATGGATTCGAAAGAATTAAGCTCTCTTTGAGGGGCATCGGCCTAATGCCAAGGTAGTCTTGTTCCTAAGCCAGTCACTAATTTGTAGAAATCAATCAGTGTTTGTGTATCTAAGCACCAGGGCAGTGTTAAGGTACACAACTAGGTAACACCTTTTAAATTTGAAGCATTTCTAGGATAGAAAATTCTCATTCTTGTGGAAGGAGTATGGCAGAAATTGATGAGATGAGATGGGATGGAATCGGATTTGTGGCAAAGAATTGGCATGGAGATTGAGTGTTTGCTAGTTGTTATAGTTGCTAGGTGGAACATTGGCCCAACAGCAAGGGAAGCCCTTCATACAACAATTTAATTTGGTTCTACCCTAGATGTTGCCTTTGTAGGAAGCAAGGAGGTGCAAGAAAATTGCCTCCTTGGCAAGTCTCATTTCGTCAGCATTGGATAATGTCAAGCAATTGGTAGATTGAGATGTAGGTGTCTTTTCATGCAGTTCCCAATAGGTTTGTACGTAGGTCAGGCCACTGTGTTAGCTACTTTTAGCTTCAAATGCTTCAAAATTTTTAATGTATATGGAATAGCCCTCTTGTTTAGTATTGGGATTGTTGGTTTGTAAAAAAAAAAAGAAATAGCCCTCTTGTTGTTGGGTGTTGCAACTTTTGGTTGCTAGTGTTCTGATGTTTGTATTGTCGAATTCAAAAAGTTCAAATTTCCGTTACAGCAAATCTGACTTTTTTCAAGGGTTAGAACCTTTAAAAAAAGTATTAAAAAACCTTGAAAATAATTATTTTAAAAGTTCAATTGACTCTTAATAATCTTCGAAACTTTTACTGTCGAAAATAAAATTTTGAAGACCTTTGTGGCCCTCAAAACAAGTGCTCTAATCTTATTTTTAGGGTCAAGAGACACTTAAATATCTTTTATCAAGGTTTAAAAGATTTATATTTACAACTTTTGATAAATAAGGTTATTTAAGGGGTCTCTGGACCCTCAAAATAAGATTTTATTTTATTTAAAAAAAATCACAATCATGCACAAAATATATATAAATATATATATATATATATACACACACACGCGCACACACACACACACACAAATTCACAAATGTTGAGATGATATGCTATGATATTGATGTATAGCAAAAGTGGTATATTGCTACAATTATGCTTTCTTTGATCTCTAAACTCAAACCTACAAATGAACAGATTAGGGGCCGCATACAAACTACCAATATGTCAATTATTGTTTAAGAGAAAAGATATCAACAACCACACTTTGTACAAAGACCAGATCTGTCTAAGAGTTAAAAGTTTTGATATATTTTATTCGTCATCATCATCTCCAAAGTAAGAAGTTATCAGCTAGTACAATTGAACATTTCAGCCATTATGGGTGCTCTCAAGTTTCTGAAAAAGAGAGAATGATACCAAAAGTTTGTTAATTTCCCAGCAAATATAACTACATACCTTTCCACAATATCAAATTCAAGATACCTACAATTTCAAAAAGAACAAAAAAGGCACAACGGAGTTCATATATCTAAATAAAACATGCTGATTAAAGAAATGTCATTTGTCAACAAAGTCTTACGAAATTACTTTCTTTCATAAAAACCCATTAATCCATAAAAAAAATAAAAAATAAAAAAAAATTAAGAAGAACCCTTGGAAAGAACATAGGTCCATAAAATACGTGGGTACCTGTCTACTATTTCTTATTTTATTTTTGATATCATAAATAATCACACCAAGCAAACACATCAATTTAGTTTCCAAAGCAATCAAATTACAGCACATCAATATAAAACCAAAAAAGAAAAAATTACTTGCGGCAATTACCAAGCACTGGGTATATCCAACCTTGAAGCAGAAAAAATCTGCCACAACCAAAAAAAAAAAATAATAATAATTGAAAGTCAATTCAACACATACATATAAAAATCCATGTACAGAATAGAGGCTAATGGGATATATTCCTATCTATTTTATCCACATAAACAGCTCAACAAGTCATTCCAAATTTATCCAATAGTACTAAAACAGTGACTAGCTTGAGTTGATCTTCATACCTTAGTGATCACTACTAAATTGGGCTAATTGTGAGGTGATATAACTCATCATTTGCATCATCATAGTCATAATGTGCTATTTTTTCTGCCATTTGACTAGCTGCTTGATCCTCAAAATGTCTTCTTTGTTCTGCCATTTGAATAGCTTGTTGTTCGAGCATGCTTTTGAGGTGCTTTACTTCTTCTTTCAACTCTGCATCAGCCTCTATTTGTTTGTGTTCAGATTCTAAGCGTATTTGTTCAGATTCTTGGAGTTGCTTCTCAAGATCATACATTTTAGATGAGGAACCCCATAACTTGGTAGGAGTGACTCCAGCCCCATAGCCACGAGCTCGTCCATGACGCTCAGGTCCAAACACCTCTGCAAACATTTGATCTTGAGATATTTGCGATGCCCCCTCATTCACTTAAGTAGTAAGATTCCTCAATACCATCTAAAAAGAAAAGTAACTTGCAACAAAACCACATAAAAATATACTATCTATATTAATATAATTAGAAAATTTCATACCAATGCATCTTGTGTTGGTTCATCTACTGCTTGTCCATTAGCTTGCACATGGGTGATGTCAAATAATTCAATTCTACTAGGGTTATAACCTATCTCCTCTTTCTACCATTTGACAAAACAAATAGAAAGCATATAGTAATTAAGTATTGAAGGTGAATAAAGCAATAACTCAGCAAAACTTATTCAAATAACAACAAATAGAAAGCATTCACAGAACTAAGAAACAAATACAAAGTCAAGAAACATGGTTCTAAAATATTTTGGTACTGTCCAAGGTTGAATTTGAGGATGTGGCTAGTAAGCATTTTGCAAGTAGCTACTAAAGGAGAAATTATTCAGTAAACTGCAATTATGCCAAAGCTTAAACAAACTTTAATTTATTTTACTTTTAAATGTTTTCAACTTTATTTATCTTGTTAGATTTAGAGGAATTGGACAATACTGCGCAGACAAAAAATTTTATAATAAACAACTAATATTTTATAATATTACAATAGATAAGCATTTCAAGCTGAAGGTAAAAAGCCAAGCTGAGAATATTAAGGTAGATATTCCTTTCCACTAAAACTTGCCCATCCCTTACTTACCAGTCACCAGCAATGCAGATCTAGTGACAAGGGATATACAACTATAAATAAGTGCATGCAATAACTCAAATGGGTTGAAAAGAACTAGCACAATGAAAGGAACCAAGAGCAAGCCCAAGGTTGATGTATGTGTAACTCAATTCCAGCCCAAGTAATATTTATATATACATACATACATGTTGAGTTATCGCATAACTTTTTGACACATTTTTTAAGTCCTTAACATAGCAAATAGAAAAACAAAATCAATAAACATGTTGAGTTATTTGACCTTGTATTTGTTATTTGAATTACCATTCCAATAGTGATTGTAATGGATAGAAAAACAAAATCAAGAAACATGTTGATTGCAATATCATTGGCAATGATATTGTAGTCATTGGCATATATCTCTTCCGCACTACATTGTTGGAAACTTTTTGAACCAAAAGTGTGGATAATATTGTTTTTGTCCCGATTTTCTTGTTTTTCAAACACATGTCCTACATTTAAGAATGAAAAGTTAGTCCCATAAACCAACAAATCCACAAGACATTAGTTAAGAATAAATTTGATAATAAATTCTTTGTAATGGTACCATATAATCTTTCTTGCTCCACAAATCCATGAGACAATTCCAATCATCCCTCTTTAGTCCGAGTGGAACATTTGCTCGTGCCTCTTTTGTTGCTTCACCATATGGCTTAAACCACTTTTTTTTAGGGAGTCACGATAATTTGAATAAGAACTACCCATTTGTTGCCAAACCTCTTGCTCTCGACCCTCAACTTTGAAATACTCCTACAATAGAATGAAACATAAATACATAAATAAGAATATAATAAAAAAGCATAGAAGCTACTACTAGATTTTATTATACTACTTACCAATACTTTATCAAGAAGCTTCCTTTTGTTGATATAGGGTACTTTTTTCCAATTTGTGAACTTTAAAGATACATTTTGTTGTCCCCTAACAAGTTTTGTACATGCATTTATTAAATCACAAGCATGAGGCCCTATAGGTCTTCCATTCAACCAACCAATCTCATATTTTCCCCCCTCATTGAACTCTTTGGCCAATTTAATATTCCGTGTAGGCCCTTGCCCTTTCTTCTTCCCTATGGGGAGAAAAATAAAAATAAAGATCACCTCAACTTACTAGAATATTATCTTCAATACAGTATTAAAAAACTTGAAAGCATAATCTAAAACTTACCTTGATGAGCTAGATCATTTCTACTTCCATTAGCACCACTTGTGGCAACTCCTCCTTTGCTACCTCCGTTTGTCATTAATAGAATCCCTTGCTTTGATCAATCCAATATATTTTAGCAATATTCATCATATCCATATTTAATTAGTTTAGTCAATACACGCATATTACTATATAAATGAAACATATACATAAATACACGATATAAAACAAATGAACATGTAACTATTTAGATAAGTCAAGGACATAACTTTCAAGTAAATAAATTACATTCATTTTGAAACGTTTAATCTCATTAATTCATATCAACAGCATCCATATCCACAAGTCTGCTAGGTATGTCACCCTATCTAATGAAATAATAGCATCATCTTGATCATTAGTACTTGTGAAACCCATTTGATGACAATGCGAATCATTCTGTTGGTGTGGCTCTTGATCATCATCTTCTTCTTCATCATCAATTTCCTCCTTTGGATATGGCATATTGTAATAATTTCGAGGTTCAATTTTTATAACAAAATGCCACTGAGGATTCTTATGCCTTTCACATAAAATAGCTTGACATGCTAACATGAAAGGTTCATTACTCTCTAATGAACGTGTTACATTCACAAGAGTTCGACCATATTTGTCAACCATAATTCCTCTACCACAATGGTCAACATCCCTCCATTCACATTTAAACATTGCAATCTTATTGCCTCCTATGTAGTGTAACTCAATGATATCAATTAAAACACCGTAATAATTATGATTGCCCATACTTACATCTCCTTTTACCAAGACTCCACAACTTTGAGTTCTTCTGTTACAATCGACTTCATTTTTTCAAAATCTAAAACCATTGACAATGTACCCATTATAACATACAGCTTCTTCTAATGGTCCACGAGCCAGATCTAAGAGTTGTTTGCTCACTTTCCTTTCATCATATAATTGAGTAATCTATTCAAAACAAGTTCAAAATCAACACATCATTATAATTGACTCAAATTAGGCATATAGAACAATTATAATAATTTCCATATAAATAAAACTTACATGACTTTCAATTTACTCTTGAAACTGTTTTTTATGTCAATTCTCTACATTCTTAACACTTGATTGTTGAATCATGTACTTGTGCTCCCTAGATAACACAAGATGCAATTACATTGTAAACGACTTAGAAGTTTAAGAAGAAAGCTAACTCTATGAGAAATTAATATTAACTACATTTCAACTTACTCAATATATGGGAGTACTTCATCGCAATTTTTCAAGACATATAAATGTGCTTGCATCCACTCTTTTTAACTAAGTTGACGTGAGACATATCCCCTACCTAAAGCACGACCAATTGGAGAAAAAATGGGCAATCCTTCGTATGGCTTTAAATGATCTCCATCCCAATTTCGTTCAACTCGATTAAATTGAGTCTCAATACCATAAAAGTATCTTGAGCAAAATGTCAAGCATTCATCTATCGAATACCCTTTTGTAATAAAACCCTCCGGACAGGCAAGATTACGAACATAATTCTTTAGTGTTTGCAAGTATCTTTCTATCGGGTACATCCACCTATATGGACATGTCCAACAATCATAGCCTCAACAGCTAGGTGAACAGGTAAATGCATCATAACATCAAAAAGTGATGGAGGGAATATCATTTCCAACTGACAAAGTGCTATTGCAATTTGAGATTCCATTTTCTCCAAGTCATCCACACATAGCACCTTTGAGCACAGTGCTTTAAAGAAATTACTCAGCACAATTAGTGGTTTAGGCACTTTTGCAGGCACTTCTTCTGGCAACAATCCATCTATTGCTAAAGGAAGTAAGGTCTCTAATAAGATATGGCAATCATGGCTTTTAAGTCTAGATATCTTCCGGTCTTTTAGATTCACACATCTAGCAATGTTTGAGGAATAACCATTAAGAAACTTTACTTCCTTTAAGAATTTACAAAAATCTCTTTGCTCGTCAATAGATAAAGTATAACATGCAGATGGCAGCTTTAAATATTCCCCACATTGTATTGGATGGAGTTCCTCCCTAATGCCCGTGGCTTTTAGATCAAGACTAGAATTCAAATTATCTTTTGTTTTTTTTTTTTAGTACTCATCAATGTCCCGATTATACTATCACACACATTCTTCTCAATGTGCATAACATCTAAATTATTTCTCAACAATAAGGTTCTCCAATATGGTAATTTGAAAACTATACTCTTCTTCAACCAATTATCTTTTTCATTTAGCTCATCATGTTTTCTCTTCTTCGCACTGTTCTAAATATCAAGAATTCAAGATCACATAATTGACTAAGCACATCATCTCCAGATAGTTGTTTAGGGGATAAACCAATCTCTTTCTTACCATCAAATTTCTTAGATTCCAATCTCCATCTATGCTTGATTGGCAAGAAGCGTTGATGCCCCATGAACAAAACTTTCTTCAATTTTGCAAATAAGAAGAACTTGTTCCATTATGACAAGAATGACATGCCAATGCACCCATTGTATTCCAACCAAAAAGATTCCTATATGCTGGGAAGTCATTAATTGTCCATAAAACTGCTGCATGCATATTGAAATTTGATTTCTAGAGGAGTCAAAAGTGGTAACACCAACTTCCCATAATTTGTTTAGCTCATCAATTAATGGTTGCAAATAAATATCAATTTTAATTCTTGGACCTTTCGGTCCTGAAACGAGCAATGCTAGCATAAAATAAGATTGCTTCATACACATCCACAGTGGTAAATTATATGGAACAAGGACAACGGGCCATGTGCTATGACTGGTGCTCATGTTTCCATATGGATTAAACCCATGACTTGCCAAACCCAACCTATCATTGCACTTCTCAGAAGAAAATGACTCATGTATCTCATCAAAATTTTTCCCTGCCTTAAAAGTCAGCTGGATGTCTTAATAGACCATCATCGACACGCTTATCATGATGTCGAGTCATGTAGGAAGTTGTCTTTTTTGACAAGAAAATCCTCTTGAGCCTTAGTGCTATTGGGAAATAACGCAATACCTTGTGAGAGACTTTTTTTACCCCTTACACTCCCTTCACTTGATTTCCATCTTGAGAGGCCACAAACTTGACACTCAAATCTGTTGGAATTTTCCTTCCAATGCAACATACAATTATTTTCACAAGCATCTATCTTTACATAATGAAGACCCAAATCCCAAATCATCTTCTTTGCCTCACATAATGAATTTGGCAACTCTACAATAACTTTAGAAAGCGCATCATTCAACAATTGAAGCAACAGAGTAAACGATTTTTTTGTCCAACCACTGAGGCATTTAATATGAAGTAAATTCACAATGAAAGATAGTTTTGTATAATTGCAATCTTGAAAAAGTTTCTGCTCGTTATCCCCTAGTATCAGAAAAAAGTTAGATGCATCATCATTAAACTCTTCAAGAGTACCATCACCACTCAAATCTCCAGCTACACAACTCTTGCGTTAAAGGCTGCACAATAATCTTCAACCATCTCACTCAAGCCATCCCTGTCTGACTCATCATCACTATCCAAACTATCACCTGTTTGAAAATGTCTCTCCTCACCATGTTTAAACCAATGAGTATAACTTGGGAGAATACCAGTAGTAAGCAAATCAGCCTCAACATCATCTCTAGTCTTTGCAAAGTAGTTATTGCATTTCTTACACGGACAATAAATTTTATCCCCTATTGTTGTATGCGCAAATGCAAAATCAAGGAAGTCTTTAATTCCTTATCCATACTCTGGAAGAGTTCTATTCCTGAGCTTTACCCAATTCCATTAATATTCCATCTAAAGTTGGATTAAATTTTTAAAAAATCTTCAATGAGGGACACACCTTAAGTTGTCCTCAATCGGAAAAGAGTATATAATACAATAGATAAAATACACAAAATAGAATAAAGTACTTGATGATCTTAAGCTCTAAGGATGTGATAAAAGAGGAACCAGAAACAATATACCAGCCCACTATTTCTATGACTAGAAAGAGTTTTTTTTTTTTTTTGTGAAAAATTTATTTGGTCATTTAGAAAGTGTATTTACTATTTAGTGCATTTACGTGTTAATGCAGCAAATCAGAAACTCATTGGCAAGCTGAGCAAAAACTTTTCAAGAAGTGACTGCTAAGAACTGTCAGAAACTAGACAACAAGAACAGCCCAAAAATAGTATAAGTAAATATCAAATAATGAGAGATCAAGGGGATTCTAACAACAAACATCCAAGTGTATAAAACAAACTAGTAGCTGACTTATGTACATTTTTTAGATCAAGGGGATTCTCCTTGTTGTAGCATCATTGTCATCAATCAACTTTATGTTGCTGCCATCATATATAGGTCCACTACTACTATCTTTAGAACCATTCTATCTTGGGAGAAAAAATATCTCGTTACCAAATCTCCTTCTCATCAAGAGAAAAAAAGCCAATATATCATGGAAGAAGTGCAAGACATTGTGATTGTGGGAACTGGAATTGCTGGTCTTACAGCATCCTTAGGACTTCATAAGAAGAAGCAAAAACAAATATAGGAATTTTAACTAGCCAGCTCCCATCACAAATACAAGAACATGCATACCATGTATACTGACCAGCTGCTAATTGTATGCAGGAATTTGAGTACCTCAACAATTTCAGGAGTTCAAACAACATCGATGTCATTTGTTGCCAAAGGAAAATAGTAAGTTAAAGTACTTACAGATAGCAATGATTATAGTGCCCCTATATCATACAAGTTATATGCATCTTCATTCCTCACTCTAATAATACATGGATCCCATAGGACCCACATAGATAGCTAAATTTATTATAGTAAATTTCCTATCCCAAAGATAGCTAAATTTACAATATGAGATTGAGATAATTATTGCATTGACAAAGATAGCTAAATTTCCTATCCCAATCCCTAGCCCAAAATGTTCAAACTATGTAATATACAATGCAATGCATAAAATAATTGCATTCATTTACTCATGTACATTTTGTTGAGAGTCTATAAGCAAAGCAGGCACAGATGTGCACTTTCTGTCATGTGTTTCAAGTAAAGAACTATGACAATGAATAATGGCATAACATTCCATAAATTTCTGAGAGGACAGCTTAGGCTAATATTTAATGTCATCTCAATATGAAAGAGCAATCATAGCATAAATTTTACAGAAACACACAGATTAGCAAGTTAGTTTTCATTATCAATCCCTTGTCAGGACTTTTTAGAAAGATTGCAGCAGCCTTACCTGGAATTCATCCCATAAATATTTAAAAGGTGATAATTTAGTTTCTCTACCAATTTTAAGCCTGCCACTGGCCACATTTATCTCTATTTAACATTTTTTTTATCCATCTATTTATCTCTATTTAACATTGTTTGAAGTGAAATATTTCTTCGTTTTAAGTTTCGTTTTTAGAAAAGATAACGATGACTTATAAGAGATTATAGCCATTGATGTGTACTGGAAACTATAGGTGGAAGCTTATTTACCATTTCATTCACCTATGATCCTTATCTGGTATATGGTAAGATTCTATATTCAGTAAAAAAATAATAATAATGAAGAGAAAATTAATAGTAAGGATGATGTATGTAAAAAACCAATTTATTAAAATTAACTTAACATGATCCTTTTTCCATATTTTATGTCTCTATTGATTGAAAAAATTATATAATACCATATTTTTAGACCATATATAATACTAGTATTATATTTCTTTTAGCCAAAAAATACTACTGATTTCTAAAAATATTACTAGGATCACGATTCCAATATCTATGGTTCACAACTCCACACTAATTCAACTCTATAAACAACCCTAAGGCTATCTAATTCAATCTGTGGGTTCCAATTAGTTCAACTGATAAAGTCTCTGATGTTTGAATAAGAGATCTGAAGTTTAATCTCCGCTTACACCTAAAACCGATTGTTATCTTAGTCTGATGACAAAGAGCTACTATTAGGAGCAGAAGCCAAAGGTTGAAATTTTCTATATATATATATATATATATATAAATCAATTCCTTGGTTTGGCAATCTGTGCTTAAGGGTCATCAAATAGCCCACGGCCCATGGCCTGACCCAGAAACCCGACGGCCCACCGGGCTAATAGGTGGCCCGGCCCGTTGTTATTGAGGCTCATGGGGAGCCCACTAGCCCAGTGGGTCAGGCCGTGGGTTAGTTTTTATGCCCATGGGTACCCGATGGGCTAGCCGAGTAGCCCAACCCGTTGTCCAGCCCGTTGGCCTAACCCGTTGGCTCAGCCCAATAACTCATAATTCATAACAAAAATATATAAGAAGTGTATAAAGGATTGATCTTGAGATATTATAGAAGAATTTCTTAAGAAAACTCCCTCAACCACTAAGATACTCAAAATAATTGTGCTAAACTTAGTTTACTAAATATATATTTTTCTAGTAGTCTAGCAAATTTGAATTAACCATTTGACATTTTTTTTTATTAAAGATAAAAATAAAAAACTATTTAAAGCCTTAATAAAAAAAAATTAAATAGGTTTCCATCAATAAAACAAAAAATTAAATAGATTTGACTGTAAAAAAATTTGTAATTAAGTATTAAATTCTTTAATTCTTTCATTTAAAAAAATAAATTGATTATTCCCTTATAAAAAAAATTGATTCTTTCCTTATAAAAATAATAAAATAATATGCTAATACAAACCCATAGATAGCCTATTAGGCCCAACTTGATAGCCCAACTCGCTAAAGACAAAATGGGCATTGCCCATGGGCAGGGTCATGGGCTAAAGTTTTCTCTTTCGGCCTAGCCCAACCCAGCCCATTAGCTAGTTAATAGCCCATTGTTCCCATGGGCCAAGTAAAAATGGGTCGGGCCAGCCCAACCCGACCAATTGACGACCCTTATCTGTGATTGCAATTAACAATGCTAGTAAAAATCTATTCAGAAAAATTTGTGAAAATCAACCAATCAATATATATATATATATATATATATATATATAAAGCAAGTCTCATGAGGAAAAACATGAGGTTCTGTCATGTGGTGCACTCTACGAAGAGAATTGAAATATTCTTAAGCTACATTAGAGATAAGAACAAATTTAAAAATAAGGACTCTTTATTTCCTTTAGTTCAATGTTTCAAGACTACTTTTTGTTACATTTTTTATTCAATGTTTTAAGACTATAATTTCTTTTATTTGGTTCAATGTTTCAAGATTTTTCCTCTCTCTCACACATAAAAAACTCTTTGGATTTCTATTCACCATTTTCACTTCTACTCCTTTATATACACATGCCCACAATTCTTCATACCATCTCATCTTAAATACACTCAGACAAAAACGATGTCATTTACTTTCAGCCTTTCAAAGACACATACATAACTTCAACATTGTGGTACCATTTGATTTTAACTCGTGTGAGTAGGCTATGACCAAGGAAGGGGGATTGCATTTTTTATTCAGTGATGGTAGCTTACAGTTTTGATATTAAAGTCGGATGTTGTGGATTTTATGAAGGTTGTGATTCACTTTGAGTCTTTGGGTGTTTGAGATTTTGGTTTGGGAAAGTCATAAATGTATTTTATTTTGGAACTAATATAAAGAAAAAGAAAAAGAAAAATTCTAATTGATTATTTATGAAGTTAACTTCTTATTTTTTTTGTGTGTTATAACTCATACTTTGCAGGTTTTTTTTTTTTTAATTTTTACTATTTTTTTGTGCGGTATAAGCCATAGTAATATAAATAAAAATTGATGATAATTTCAAATTATTTTTCCTTTTTTTTTAAAGGATATAGGTGCCTAATTAAAAGCAATTAAATTTTGATAAATTGATGTTTTTTTAGCCAATTTCTTTTTATTTAATTACGTTCTTTTTATGTTGATACTTAAAAATAATTTCCTTAATTTCATTGAGATAATGAATTGAAGTCTCCATATTTGGTTGTGAGAATAGAGTGGTTGAGGAAGTGTTTGGTAGGTTGCTTAAATTTATGTAATTTTAAATATATAAATATTTTATGCTTTATATTCTTATTTATAGGTTTCAAAATTATTTAATTAATTTAAAAAATAAAATCTACTTAATTTTAACGGTAAATATTATAATATGTTAGTCTTATAGTGTTATACAAATTTTTTAATAAAATATGAATTAAAAAAATCAAGTTTCCAAGTATCAAATAATATTGTGGGCAAACATAAATATTATATAACAAAATAAGTACTATATGTAGGTCTTAATATATATATATATATATATATATATGTATGTATATATGTGTGTGTGTGTGTGTGTGTGTGTGTGTGTGTGTGTGTGTGTATAAATGATTTCAAAAGAAGATTTCAAAAGAAATTATAAAATAGTCCATACATCACACGGGACATCATCTAGTTATAAGTAATAAACAAATCAAATTTTGAGAATTGAAATATTTTATTTTAGTAAGGATTGAAGTAATTAAAATATCCTTGAAAGTCTTTTTTTTTTTTTTTTCTCTCCCCTAAAATCGATTGAAGCAATTAAATTACATCTTTCACAAATGAATGAACTTGCATTCTGCATAACGAAAATCCAAACAGATAATTAAACTAAAATAAAAATTTGAGACAATTTCTAACACAAAATAATTCAAAACTTAATCTCTTAAAATTCATTAAAAAAAAAAAGCATTAAAAATCCTCTTTAGGAGGACTACACTTTTTCTTATCTAATTTTTCTCATGTATTAGCAAAAACTGTATCAATTGAGAGTAGCATCTATGACTTTTGTACGTTAACAACGGTATCAATTGCTATCACATATTAGACTTATTACCACCTTACTGATTATATATTTATTACTAGCCCCATCACGCTAAATTTAAAGAATTTGAAAGGGAATAATTTTATGTGGTATATATGTGGTAAACTATGTATTTAGTTCTTATCCTTTATGTTATATTCCAATTTAATCAATAAACCTTTCAATTGTCGATTTAACATTTCAGTGCCAATTTAGTCTCTGTCTTTATTTTTTAGATGGAAAAGTCCAATGTGTCAAACGGCCTAAATAAGAAATCAATTTATTGCCACCTGGACTAACATGTTAGCATAATCTTAATTAAAAAAAAAAAAAAACAAAAAACAACAACAACAACAATAACAAATAAGTGAAAGTGAGTAGCTTTTGGGATCAAAATCCCTAACTCACGTTTATCAAAAAATAAATAAATAAAAATCCCTAATTCACGATTGCTTTGCGTTTTGGTCCTCTAGAGAGAAAGGTGAGGCACTACGGTGACCACTATTCCTTCTTCGATATTCCAGACTCCTATATTCCTTCTTCGATATTCCAGACTATTTGACAAGCAACCTTAATCGTAACTTTGCATATATAGGAACTCTCCTTTGCTCCTTTGTATATAACCTTTTAAACTTGTTACTTTACTGCGTGGAAAGTAATATATGCTTTTCACTGCTGAAGAATTGAATTGGAATGCAACAAATTATTTTGGATAGTAATGGACCTTTATGCTGCTTCATCTCTTCAACAACATAGTGGACAACAAGAAGTTTTACTGATATAATGAGGGGTTTGAGGACCAATAGGATGATTGTGAACCCATCAAACAGAAGCAATTGTGAGTTAGAGTTTTTTTTTTTTTGCTGGTAGACAGGGGTTAGGGATTTTGATCCCAAAAGTTACTCAATTTCACTTATTTGTTGTTTTTTTTTAAAGATAAATTTAAGATTATGCTGGCATGTTAGTCTAAGTGGCAATTGATGTAGTGTAATAAATTAATTTTTTATTTAAGTCGTTTGACACGTCAGACTTTTCCATCCAAGAGATAATGACATGAACTAAATTGATACGACATGAAAACATTAAGAATCAAATTGATACAATTGAAATGTTAGAGATTAAATTGAAATATGATGTAAAGGACAAAAACCAAATAGGTAATTTACCCATATATATATATATATATATATATATACACGCACACACACACACTAGCCAGTGTGTGCTTAGAGACTCTTATTTTTTTTTTTCTTCCAAAAATTAATATTTTTCAGTCTATAAAGTAATCACATATATACAAAGTAAATTGCAAAAATGTGCAACTTGAAAAGACTTTGAAGATGAATTTTTATTACATCAATATTGTAAATAGAAAGAAGGAGAAAAGCCAACCCAAAAAATTTATATATATATATATATATATATATATATATATCTGATGATGCACAAGAAATCAATGGACTAGATGCTTCGAGCTTGGATGATTTCGAGGGCCTAAAAAAGAAAACGAAAGAATCAAAGGTGACCGGTGTGACCAGCCAAGAATCCTCCGATGATGAAGTTAGTTTCTCTCCTCAAAACCTGGAATTCCAAATCTTTGAGAATTGTGTAAAAAAGAACTTGCCTATACTTGTCGGGGATGAGTGTTTATATAGTGTTATAGAAGCAGTTACTTGTCTTGTAACTTCCCCTACGTTTGTGGAGGCCAGAAGCTCTACACTCACTTCTTATAACTGCTGTAGAAGTTATGATATATATTTCATCTTCCATAATTGCTATTGGAATTTAAGCGTTTGAAAAAAGATTATAGCAATGCATTAGGATCTTTCCACGTGGATCAATTCACAGGCTTATGGACGAATTTTGTGTTGAGAGTCATCCATACACGAACGACTCTGCTATGGCTTGAGGTGCTCTTGAGAAAACATGAATGATAGTGGGTGAGTAGTGAATTGAGTTTAGTCATGCTCACATCTTATGGACGATTAGACAAGGACAAGTTTGGATTCTATGGACGACTGACAAGGACAAGCCACACTTGTCTACTCATCAATATCAACAACAAAAAATTCAAAAGTCTTAAAACTCATAATAAAATAATCATAAAATTTGAGGTAGCCATCTAAAAAAATTATTGGTTCCCATTCCTTTATATATATATATATATAATCTACCACTTTTTTCTCATAGAGTACCTTCCTTCTCTTTGTTAGAAGTTTGTGATGGTTAACGTTAAAAAGATTTTTTTGGTTGTAATTTTTATAACAAATAATTGTGGGAAGTTTTGAGAATAACACTTACATGATAATTGAGAAGTAGTTTTTTTTATTAAAAAAAAAAACACTAAAAAGTAAGTGGATAAGAAACATGAGTTTAGTGGGATTTTAAAATGGAACACAATTTTACATATTTATTATATTTGTAGTAAGTGAATATGATATATATATATATATATATATATATATATAGATAAATAGATAAATAGATAAATAAGCAATAAAAAAGAACAATTCGTAATTTTAGGAGTATTTTTTTATATGGAAAAGATTGTTATTTTTTTTTCAAAGAAGCAAACGTGCATATGTTTTAATTTTTTATATAATTCCTTTTTTTTAATCTAATTTATATGTAGATAAAACAATTTAAAAATCAATAGGAAAATGATTTTGTATTGTAAGCAATGTTTTAGTGAGAGTTAGAGATGTGTTTTTAGTGAATTGCTCTTTAATTTTGCCTCTACTTAAACTTAAGGAAGTATGTGTATTGTTGAACTAATCAAATATCCAGCCCAAAAAGGGGAAATCTCTTAAATAAGAGTGTATATATATAGAATGATACTACAGATACAAATTATATTATAAAAAATTTTACAAACTGCTAATATGGTAAGTAATTATTAGTAAATGAAAAAATGATATTAATGTTAAGGCTAGATGAAAACCAATAAGAGGTTAGTCACATCAACATTTTATAGAAATATTGTAAAATAGTTTATGGTTATAGTATTATTCATATATATAAATATATATAATAATTATTTATTTATTTATTGATGGGATATATATGACACTTATCACTGCCACATAAAAGCACAATAACAATAAAAAAACATTCTTCTAAAAAAAAAACATAAAAAGAACATAAAAATAATTAATGAATGTAATATGCCAAAACAAAAACATGTAGGGGCACGCGCGGCAATAGAATTTGAATATATTGTCTTATATATGTTTGTGAAAGCATTGCAGAATACTACCTGGATTCGGTAAAAGGGACTTGCCGACTTATATAGTTATATTTATTGGGCACAAGCACAGCACACTGAGTTTACTTTACACACAAGTAAATCTCAGTAGACGGTGGGATTGGAAATCAAAGGCGAGCCAGGCAGAGTCAGTGTCTAATAATGAAGATGAAGGTGGGTTTTCGATTTGATCCGATGGATGAGAATTTGATAAACTTTTTGAAGAACAAGGTAAAGGTCATCAACAGCGTCACCTAAATCATTTTGTTGTCAAGGATTGTGAGGTATATGGCGAAATTCCTCCTTGGGAAATATATGATTCTCATACGCACTACCATTTACACACCTTCGGCCAAAAACTCTTCGTGTTCGCCAACCTCAAAACAACCGGCAATCGTGTGTGCAGGGCTGCCTCTTGTGGAACCTGGCTTGCAAAAAGCAAGCCCAGAAGAATCCTTGATTCTCAGGGAAATCTTATTGGGATCGACAGGATGCTCAATTTTAAGGCCAAGGATCATGATTCGGGCAAATTCAATAAGACTAATTGGATAATGCACGAGTTCTCCCTTGCAAATCAAGAATCTCCAAGAACCAACACAGTCCTCTGTGTCATCTATAAACAAAATAAAGGGCCAGATTATGAGGAGGCCAATGAAAGAGTTTCTACTGCTGCTGCTGAAGAGGTCTCAAGCTTCAATACAACTGCTGTGATGTCACTTGAACAGGAAGAAGCCCAAGCCCAACAACACAGAAAAAGACTGTGCCTTGAGCCTAATACTGGCCCTGATGCTGATGTTTATACGCATGAAGAACTTGCTGCAAGGTTGGATCACACATCCCCGGATGAAGCATTGAGCCAAATATTTTCTGATTTACCACCCTTGGTTGAACTATGCAGTCAATCCGAATCTGACCCTGTTGCTTATGCTGATCTGATGAAGAGATTGCTGCATTAATTGCTGATCTGACACAACCGGATGAAGCATGGAGTCGAATCTTTTGTCTATGAGATTGTTCTAGTCTTAGACAGATTCTTTTTCTTTCTCTTTTATAGTCTTGCACAGATTGTTTGTTCTTCTCTTTTTTCAGTTCTTTATTTTTTATTTTTTTATCTGAATCAATGATGTAACCAGATGACCAATCTTTGGAACTCTAGCATATTTCTCAAGTAGTCAATAGATTATAGTTAGCATATCTATTTGTGTATTCATTTAAAAATTTATGTAATCTCAATAAAATTTTCACTTTTCGAGTAACATTATTGTTTGTTGCCTTGGTGAATTCTTTTCTTATTATTGAAATGGTTCACAAACCTTCTTCTTATTAACAAGGCAGAATTTAAATTTGTTTCCTATGCCACCCCATAGAAATCCCTCTGCAACTTCTCGATACACATAGAAATGTTGAAGGGTTAGAAAAAAGGGTAAGGATGCAGGGATGGCCCCTAGATTTCAAGTTAGGGGGGAGTATAAGCAAAAATAAAGTACTGTCCACAACATTTTCATTTTGGGTATTGTGGTGAGACCATAGCTCTCAATATATGATTTATTACTTAACTGTAAAATATTGAATTTTGTATAATTCTTGTTGACTACAGAGATTGCCCAGACTTACTATTTTTGTTCTGCTAGGAGGCGAGTGCCATTCCTTTTTGCTGCATTGATGGCATGTCGTGCTCTAAAAAGCACTACTAGGATAAGTGAGGCGTATGGTCTGCCTTTTAAAAAAACATTACTGATGTTGCCATGTATTAGCTAGAACTTCTTTAATCAAGTTGTAATTACAATAAGTTGCTTTGTTGGTCATTACTTTTTTTTTTTTTTACATTTTTTTTCTCCATAGTCTGAAGGCATAAAGCTGTATAGTGGAGTATTCACCAATTAACACATAGGCACACACTGGCCAAAAGCTGAGAAGACAATATATAAGAAATTTTGAATGATCATTTTACAATGAAAGACATCTGATTGTTCTTTAGCCACTTGTCAGAATGTAGCTTCATTGAGTTGATTTTTTCAATAAGGACCTGCTTATATGACAAGTATTCATCTAGCCTCTGTCTCTCTCCCCCTTCTTTCACAAATGTCTTATCAGTAATATACTGGTAAGATTATTGTGAAGCAAAAGAATTTAGTAACATTGCATGAATTTTCAAGGTTAGTTGTAGGTATCCACCTAAAACGACGAGAGAATCTGCAATTATCTACCTGTACTGTGGTACACCATTCATTTCGGAGTTTATTATCTTATATTCTATGGACCAATGCACATGTCATTAATATCCGACTTGACTAGGACTCTGTCAAAATTAACTATTTAGTTCTCATTAGCCTTCTAATTTGTCTTTGTAGATGTTCTTGAAAGGGTGTTTAATAGCACAAATATATGTAGGATGTACATTGCAAATGACCCTATTGTTTTGGGTGGATTCCTGCATTTAACTTTCGTTTTTATTTTGATAGCAATTTGTATTAGCTTCAGTTATGCTTTTACATGAACACTACAAATGAGGATGGGATGTATGACGTATTATTTTCCCATTGAAAATTACCATTTGTTCTTTATGGTGCGTTGTCATTCAGTATTCCCTCATGATTGCATCCTCAGCCACTCTTCACAGTAGGTTTTGCTGCAATTCAGCTTTCGGTTGCTGCAGGCTGCCATGTTAAAACTACTTGTGGAAGTCAAAAGTATAGATCAATTATTGGCAGCTGGTGCTAAGAAGGCGGTTGACTACACTGCTTATGTCATTTTTAGTTTGCTTCATCCCCATATGCAAGCAGTTTGAAATTCTGACAACTTATGTAGATAGTGGATTTGATTTGAACTATTTCTTCATTCATTGACAAACTCCCATGTATCTGGATCGATCTTCCTAAAGCCCTGCAAGAATCAAATTTCACTTTTAGTGTTTCCACTTGCCAGTAACCGATGAAAATTAAACCCTCAGTCAGATTATCTTTTTTTCCTTGGTGACACATAAACCCATCAAACTTTTGAGACAGACTAATTATTTTCTATTAGTCAGCAAGATCAAATTTTATGTGCGGTACATGATAACAGAGTAGAAAACAGTGAGCTCGTACCCATTGGGTTTATACACCTTTTAGGTTAAGTGTATTTTAATATGTTATATTGACAACTCAAGGTGTTTTTCAAGGTTTTTTCTCCTCAAGTTAAACTCTAGTATGGATTGATTCAAAATAAAATAAAATTCATGAATTGCCAAGGTGTTTTCTCAGGTGTTTTCTCTCCCAACAAGTGAGAGTGAAACTTGCCCACTAAAAAAACTCGAATTGGATTAAATGAAATTTTAAAATAGGAGTTGATAACCAAGGAGAAAAACAGAAAATTACAAAAACTTGCCAACTAAAATCTGTTATTTAATTACCAATTTGAGTGGTGGAGTTGGCATCACAAATTATGAAATTGATTATAAAACTTCGTAATTTATGGTGTACATTACAAATGTCCCATAATTTGGGGTGAATAATCACAATAAACCGAAGTACATAATGCCAAAACTTAAGATTAGCCCATAGGTTAGGCAGGTTGTGCTTTTCTTAGTTTGGTGGCAAAGCTTCTGGCTCCTACGTTTGGTTGCTTTGAAAATTAAACCAAAAAAAAAAAAAGTTTCATATTATTGTATTTCAATGACATTGATTGGTCAATTTTGCAAGAGAAAACAAGGTTGAATTTCTCCTCCCCATTTTTTTGTAATAATTGAATTACATATATAAAAAAATTCTACTAGTGTGAGTGCATTGAGTTTTTTTTTTTTAAATAATTTAATAGTTACAATAAAGAATGGGAAAATATGAATTCCTGGGTGTTTTTTTTTTTAAATTAAAAATTATTAATTGAATTACAAAACTATTGACAACTTAAGATTTTCTTGATAGGTTAAAAGGTGCCATTAGTAGATTTGTTAATGGACCATTTTAGAAATGTTTTATTATCATTTTCAAGACCAAAAAATGTTATAAAAATTAATTATTTTTTTCTATTCTCATAAAAAATTTTAAAAATAATTTTTAAACTAATACCTTTATTTATTAACTTTTTCCTACGCATGAACGTGGCTTGTAAATGCCAAGTACGTTTTATATTATCTATATATATATATATATATAATAATAGATAATGCAGAGAGAAAATCCAATTAGATTTCAAACTAGAATTAAATTAGAGTCTAATTTTACGCCATGTGTCCCATCTAATTTACGTTTTAAAATTTTTGTGCCAAGTGAGTTAATTCAATGTAAAAATTGGATTTCAATTAGAGTTTAATTTTGTGTCATGTGTCTCATCTAATCTAAGTTTTTTAATCTTTGTGTCAAATGAGTTAATTTAGTGTAAAAAACGAGAAGTCCAATATAAGTAAACTATAAAAAAAATATATAATTTTTGAATGATTTTATATTTATGAGCTTTTTTTTTTTTTGTATAACTAAAAAGTTTATAAGTCATATATATATATATATATATATATATATTAATAGCCAAAGTTAAGAAAAATTCCAATTAAATTCTAAATTGGAGTCTAATTTTGTACCATATGTCTCATCTAATTTTTAAATCTGTATGTCAAGTGAATTATTAGGTGCAAAAATTAAAGAGTCTAAATTCAATTAGATTCTAATTTGAATTTTAATTGGAGTTCAATTTTGCGTATGTGTTCCATTAATTTTTTTAATTTTTGTGGCAAGTAAATTATTGAATGCAAAAATAAAAGAGTTTAGATCTAATTAGATTCTAAATTATATATATATATATATATATAATTGTGATTGTTTTTAAATATATCCATGCATATGCACGGGATTACACTCTAGTATAAATAATTGCTAAAGCTTCGCATTAGGTGGGCTGTGCTTTCCTAAATTAGGTGGCAAGTTTTCTAAGAAAGTAAATTAGCTGAGCTAAATTAGCACACCCACCTGGGCCACCTCCATAAGTAAACAGTCTCCAACTAACTGTCAACTTTCTCCTATAACTAGTTTTTCCAAGTATACAATAAACGTTCAACAATCTCCTATTCTTCTTGTTATCAATCTGCTACTTTTAGCATGGCTGAGGCTCTAGTTTGTATCATCTTAGAGCAGTTGTCTTCAATCACTACTCAAGAGTTTAAGTTGGCTCTGGGTGTTGACGAGGAAGTCCAAAAGCTTGCAAGCAATTTCCAGATAATCCAGGTGGTGCTCAATGATGCTGAGAAAAGACAAGTGAAAGAGAAACCTGTGAAGCTTTGGATAGATAAGCTCGAAGATGTATCATATGATGTGGAGGATGTGTTGGATGAGTGGAACACTGCAATACTCAAATCAGAAATTGAGAAAGAAAGAAGAGTTGATAAGACTTCTGATCTCAAGAGGAAGGTAAGCTCCATCATTCCTTCCTCTTCTGGTTATTTGAGTCAAGTAAAACAACTTTTTTTCCGTTATGATATTGCTCACAAGATAAAAGAATTGAATGGAAAAGTAGATGAGATTGTTAGAGAGAAAGAGATTTTCAGGTTTGAATTTTCTAGGGGCATTGAAGAAGTTGAGAGACCAAAAAGTACATCCTTTGTTGATGTGTCTAATATATGTGGTCGTGATAAGGATAGGTGTGATCTAATAAGCAACCTATTAGGCAAGGGTGGTCATGAAGAGAGAAGCCCTCATGTCATATCTTTAATGGGTATGGGAGGTATTGGAAAAACAACACTTGCCCAATTAGTCTACAATGATCATGAGGTGAAGGCCCATTTTCAAAGTAGAATGTGGGTTTGTGTTTCTGAACCTTTCAATGATGTTAGGGTTGCCAAAGCAATCATTCAAGAAGTTGGAGGTCTTTCCCCTGACAACAATACTGAATTGGAAACTCTACTAAAAAGTATTTGTAATTTGATCAAGGGAAAGAAGTTCTTTCTTGTCTTAGATGATGTTTGGACTGAAGTCTACACAATTTGGGAGCCATTTAAACTAGCACTCCAATATGGTGCCCAAGGTAGTAGAATTCTAGTGACTACACGTAAAGAAAGAGTTGCAGAAATTATGGGGAGTGCCTACAAGATCAATTTGGAGGCACTGTCTGATAAAGATTGCTGGCTGATATTTAGTAAAATTGCATTTTTGGAGAAGAGTCTACAGCAATGTAAGCAACTAGAAGACCTTGGTAGAGAAATAGCAAAGAAATGCAAAGGCTTGCCACTTGCTGCAAGGACTTTAGGGAGTCTTATGCGCTTCAAGAAAAGGAAAGAACAATGGAAAAATGTTTTAGATAGTAGTTCGTGGAAATTAGAAGATGTTGAAAAAGGTCTTTTTGCACCATTGTTATTGAGTTATTATGAATTACCCTTCACAATGAAACGATGTTTCTCATACTGTGCCATCTTTCCTAAAGATTATGTGATTTATACAAATGATCTGGTCAAACTGTGGATGGCACAAGGATATCTCAACTCAGAAGAAAATATGGCTATGGAATTGGAAATTATAGGAGAAGAGTACTTTGAAAACTTGGCCATGCGTTCCTTCTTCCAAGATTTTGAAAAAGATGAGCGTGATGATATGATACGAAGTTGCAAAATGCATGATATAGTGCATGACTTTGCTCAATTAATAATGAAAAATGAATGCTTTTCAATTGAAGTCAATGGTGATAAAGAGTTTGGGTTAGACTCTTTCCACAAAAGTACTCGCCATTTGTCAATAACACCTAGAGGAGAAACACAATTTCCTGTGGCAGTGTACACGGCAAAAAATTTACGCACTCTCTTACCTTTGAAGACTTCATTCTCAAACATTAACCATGTCCTACCTGATTTACTACAACATTTGACATGTTTACGTGCATTAAATCTGAGTTGTAGTTCTATTGAGAAACTTCCGGATGAGGTGGAAAAATTAATACATTTAAGATTCATTGACTTATCTTATAACAGCAAATTGAAAGTATTGCCTGACTCAATATGTAATTTGTGTAATTTACAAACTTTGAATGTTAGTAGATGTCATGGCATTGAGAAACTGCCTCAAGGGATGAGTAAACTAATTAAGTTAAGACATCTTGTTCTTCATGGGATTAATTTTACAAAGCCATTTCCAATGGGTATTGGGAAATTGAGTTCTCTTAGAACATTGGAACAATTCGTTGTAAGTGGTAGGGGTGATATTGTAGGATGTAAACTCGAAGAATTGAAACTTTTGAGCTACCTTCAAGGAGCTCTTGTGATAAAAGGGTTGGGAAATGTGATAGATGTGGTTGAGGCTGAGAATGCACATCTCAAAGAGAAAATACACCTTTGTCGTGTGCGTTTAAATTTTGATGGGACAAGTGAAGAGAGTAGAAGAATGGAGAATAATGTACTAATTCTCAATGTCTTAGAGCCACATCCAAACTTGGAGCATTTACAAATCTATTGGTATGAAGGCAGCACAATGTTTCCCAATTGGATTATGTCCTTAACCAAACTGAAAAAGCTTGAAATCATATATTGCAAAAATTTAGATTCTATACCTCCTTTGGGGAAGCTTCCATTCCTTGAATCATTAGAAATACGAAATGCAGATAGTGTGAAAAAGGTGGGAGTTGAATTTTTGGGAATAGAATTTAAAGACAAAAAATACAAGGAATTAACAGCATCACTTATCTTGTTCCCAAATTTGAAATCTCTAATATTTTGGAACATGAAAGAGTGGGAAGAATGGGGTGGGATTGGGGGGTTGAAAGAAGAAGATTGCTTTACTATAATGCCCTGTCTTCTGTATTTGGAAATTGTTGGCTGCCCTAAGCTAAAGGCACTGCCACACTTTTTTCATACAACTCCATTGAAGGAATTGTGTATTAGGGAGAGTCCAATTCTCAAAGAAGATTGCCAAAAAAAAGATAATGGACCCAAGATTATTCACATCCCAAGAATCTACAATATTCACCTGAATCTTGAAGAAGAAGATCATTGAAGGCAAAGTCAATTCTCTGTTCCATGTGAGTATTGCAAAACTCATCCATTCACTAGTAACTTACTGTTCTACTTCTATTTGGATACAAATATGAATTTAATTGCATAATTGCCTGGCAGAACCTCTCCCAAAAAAATAAAAAACAATGTTAATGAAATGTTGATGGTGTTTAAGAACAAATATAAGGAGACCACATATGTCAAAAGAAAAAAATTACATGTTTGAATGGAAAGTTATGGAGAGGGAATTTTTTTATTCTTTTTATTTCTATATACAGTTGTTTTATATGGATTTTTCTCTGCCCAAACTTTTGTCATCATATATCTCATTCTTTTAAAATTGCAAAATGCTGTGTGCAATTGGCAGAATGTTTTGCAATTTCCACCAATATAACAATGTTATCTATCAAAGAATCAATGATCAATGCCAAGTGGTGATGTGCATGCAACAACTGCACAAGATGTTATGTACTCTTCTAGTGCATGGCATATCATGTTATTTCTTATTAATCTTTTCTCACGAGATGTTTTCCTTGTACCAATCTTGTGGTAAATATTTATTCTATTTCAATCTCATGTAAACCAAACTCTAGTATATGTAGAAGCATATCTTATACTAGTGCAATATTCACAGATGGATGCACTTGTCAGGCATGCGTTGTGGCTTGGTTGATTGGCTCTCCGTTAGGTTCACATGATGGAGGAAGCAAATGCACAAGGATGAAGCTTATATTAGAGAAAATGGTCTCATGTTGCTTTTGTTTCTTTCAGAAAGCTAGACCAGAAAAAGGCCCTCCAAATATATCTCTCTTCATAATGATAAAAATAGACTAGCATATCGTATCAGTGTACTTCTTTTGAGTAATCTATGCCATATGGTAAAGCATGAAAGGTGAACTAAATAGCTGACCTTTTGCAACTTAAGCAATATCCTTATCTTTTTGAGTTTGGAAGCATATGTGCTAATTTTCAATGATTTTTATTGTCACAGGTTTTCTGAGTGATTGAAGCATTACAATATTCCATGGAGAAGGGAAAGAGAGGGATTTTACCCTCAGGAGGCAGGATGATTTGATAAATGGCTGCCCTTTGCTACTATCTGTTGCTGCCCAATACTTACGCAGTAGACAATCAAGCTATTTAACTCTTGGTTTGAGTTCAACCCAAGTATTTAAATTCTGATTCAACAACAGGTAAATTTGAATTTTTATTTTTCTTCTGGTGCTATGGTTGCATTTCCAACATATTGAGTTCCCAAAAATATTTTGGTTTCTCAAACTTAGACATCATATAAAATGTTTCGTTCTTTCTGGACTTCATTGAATCCAGATATCATGCAAAAGGTTTTTGTACAACATTTTTTTTTTATCATTTCAATGATGTTGTGGGACAATCAGAACTTGAATTGTGGCTTTCTTTAGTACTCAATCAATGTAGTGACACATGTAAAGGCAAAACTTTACTACTCAATCAATGTGGTGACATATGAATGGCAATTCGCCAGTAACATCTTTGCATAATCTTGCATCTAGAAGTAATAATTTTGTCAAAATTCATCAAAAAGAAAATAAAAATTAGGAAAAAAGAAAGGAGCCCACTAGCCTTGAAGCTGCATTCCATCTCGATTTAATGTTATTGGATTATTTTCTTGCTATTTATCAAGTTTTAATTCAATACTTTATGTTTTTTTCTTGTCTCAAAGGCTGAAGAATGTCACGGGATGGACTCAATGTGAGGGACGGCGAGTCAAGTGACTATCAGGAGTTGAGAAAAAGTCTTATAAACACCTTGGCTTTCTGAGTTATATTAATAACAATTAGAAGACCTCTTTTTCTAGAGCAATAGTCATGGAAGTGAACAGAGTTCCCTATGGGTTTGTTACAACTTCTATGCTGTCTTGATCCCATCATGTCTCACTCCAAGACATTCCTATTTAGTTTTGGTTTATTTCCTTGAAGTAGGTATTTAACACTAAAAACTAGATGTACTGCCTCCCTACTCTTTGGGCTAATGCAAAGTATGATTAATAGTGACTTTACCTGCCTTTTTTTGTTCTCTTTGTCATGCAGTTGCTATCATTCATCACAGATCTTAATATACAAATGGTGGGAGTGGAAGAACTGCGGAAATTATTATAGGTATATAGTACTCACCAAAGGAGTGTATCAATTAAAAGTTTGCTCAATTTTTCACAAATTTTGATGCATAAGCTAAAATGAGTTTTGATAATAAATTTATAATTGCATACAACACAGTAAGTAATTATCTCGATAAAATTTAGTGCTATTTCATTACCAAGGATCCAAAAGATCTTTGTCATATACTATTAGGTAAGCCATGAATTGAGGAAAGGAAAATGTATATAATTCTAAAGTGACATAGATTTGTTGAGAAATGATGGGAAATTTTTTTTATTACTAAGAGAAGTCCTTGCGTATTCTTGAATTTAATAAAGAAGAATTTCATTCTAAAATTTCTGAGATATCAAGTCAGGTCAAAAAGTTGGAGGTTGAAAAAAAGCTTTAGCAAGAAATTCACGAAGGATCAAGGAAGAAAATATGGAAAAGCTTCTTAGAAATCACATAATCCCATAGGCAACATGCCACAAGTTAATGATTTCTTGGGCTTCAAACTTCTAATTTTGTCATTAATTCATTGCTGGTTAATGTTGCAAATCAATTAAAAAATGAGGTGAAAAATTTTTAAGTTGCGTCTCCCTAGAATAAATTTACTAGGAATTTAAAGATTGTGAAGCATTCGAAATATCTTTTCCTATGGATTGGAAATTTTCAATTTGAAGCTGGAACTTGTTGACAAGTTCTTTTCAAGTGAAAGGGTCTAACAAAGAACATTGTGCTTGTCATGGAAAATTTTTATTTCTAATTTTTGTATTTAAGAATTTTCTAGAATAAGGTTTAATTTTCTTGTTTTGAAAAGTTTTTAGGAGTATTTTGATCAAAACTGAGTTCTTATATAATAGCATATTAATTAGAATTGTTTTAGGAATCCTTTTCCTTGCGAATAAGTTTTTAGGAACTTTTAAATTGATCCATAAGTTGTAAAACAAAAATTAAAGGTATTCTATAGATAAAATTTCAGTTTGTTAATTGTTAAGAACCTTGCAGGTGCAAGCTACCTTGCTGCCAGCTTTGCTGCCTTGTATTAGCCAGCATGTGTATGCTGTGTGTGTTGCTGTGTCGCCTGATGCAATGAGTTGCCTGTGCTGCTATATCTACCTGTAGCTATTCTGTGTTTGGCCTGCTGCATCTACGTGTTATGTCCACTCCTTGCACTGCAGTGTGCTGCCTTTGCTACTTCATGTGCTGCTTGCTGTTTGTGCTGCTGTATGCTCCCTATGTGCTTTTCAGCAGATCCTACAGATGTGTATGCTGAATGTGCAAGTGATGCTTTGTGCTTGTTAAGTTATGATTTTTCTATAACATTAGCGTTGGCTTATTTCATGACAAAAAGTTTTGTAATTGCATTAATTTATTTCCTTGTATTTTTGTGAGATTTATTTGTAATGAGTTTAGTACTAAGTGGTGAAGATTTAATCAAGACAGTTGAAGGTCACATGAGAAGCACATGCAGGAAGGTGAACAATCAAGCCAAGTGTCCAGCTCAGTACAGTCTATCCAAGAGGTTAACTTACGACTTGGATTCGCGACTTGCACCAACCGTGAGTGACCCGTGAAGTTCCTCTGTTTTACTGAAAATTATGACTTTTCGTATTCCCATCACTCATATTATATATACCCTCCTTGCCCACAAAAATTGTAAGGAGGCTATTGAGTGAAAAACCCTAGGAAATGTTTCTACAACACACCAACTTTATTAGAGAGAGGGCTACTTATTCTTAGAGAGAAATTTTTGTAGTCTCTTCTCTTGCCCTCTCCCATTATTATACCCATTGAGAGGAGATTTGTACCCAAACATTACTCATACCCATTCAAAGTGCTGAGAGTGTTTTTGAAGCTTGGGAAGCATTGGAAGATGCCAAGGATGACGGATGCAATGGGCTTATTGCGGGATCCGGAAAGTTAGAAAAGATGGTTAGGCTTAACCTTGTTGGAGTAAGAAACTTGGAGGACTTAGGTGTATCGGGTAAATTAGGCTCTGAGGATCTATTGTTATTTATGTATCCCAACTAATTTTCTAGTGGATCATTTTACCGCTTGGAGGGTGGCAGAGAGGTTTTTCGCCGAGTTCTTCGATTTCCTCTTCGATAACACATGCCAGTGTTATTTTTGTGTTTGCTTCTCTCTTCTCTACTCTTTTCCTTTTAATTGCTACTGTGTTTGTGATTAATTATGGTTTAGAGTGTTTTGCCAATTTGGGGTATTGCTTATATTTATCATTCCGCACATCAATTGTTTGAATATAAGCTTGCTTTGGTGTTTTTGTAATTGGGGATCTAAACATTCACTAGTGTTTTACACACTAAGTGAGCTTTCAGTACTGAGGAATGAATGTACTACTATTTAGTTAATTGCCTACAATTAATTCAGTAGGTGTTCAATTAGAGTGCTAATTGAGAGCTAGGAGGTTGTTAGCAGTCAAGTTTGCAGGCAATTAGAGAGTGATTATGCTAGTCTTGGCTCTAATAATTGATGCGAACTTGTATTGTATAAAAGGCTGCTAAGCCTTCGAACTTTATTAAGCAAAAACATCAAAAAACTCTCTCTCTTAAACTCTCAGTTCTCTCTCAGTTCTTCCTCTCATTCTTAGAAGTTAGCCATTACCCAACATTCTACAACTCATCAAGTACCTTAGCACTAATTCTCTATTTGCCTTTTTGGATTCTATATCGCAACCAACCAAGGTGTTTTAAGATCTAGTTATGTACGTGCCCTTTGCCCAATTGGCTAAGTATGATTGATCATAATTTTCTTGCCATTCATTCAACTGCACGATTGTCTGTATTTCACCACCAACTATTAGAACTGAAATTGAACGTTTGCTTCTTGTTAGAACTTTGAGTACTAGTTACAGAGTAATCGTAACTATCAATGAGGTCCAGAGAGTCTGTAACCAGACCAACTTTCTTTGGGCAGAAATCTTGCATCAATTCCCTTTCTAATAATCCAATCATATCAAATTTGAGTTGGAACCCTGTATAGTTCCTAATAATAGAAAGATTTTGGTAAGCAAATACCTGTGTGACCAAAATACCTGACTACATTTCATTATGTGAGCGTGATCCTAGAAGTTGCTTTAGAATGACATTTACTACTGCAAAATAATCTCAGCTAAGAATCTTAGCAAGATGGTCCTATGCTAATTGTTATTGTTTCATTCCTTCAACTTGTTTAAATTATGTTCCTCATGAGAAAGCTCATCTTGCTCAAGAGGGCTGGGAATGGTCATGTAAAACATTTACCATGTATTTTTTCACATAATCTCTGAGGCACCATAATTGGAACGTCATAAGGGATGTGTGAGACTCAAAAAATTGTCTATAGCATTTAGGACCAGGGCATATTTGATATATTAGTGTCATGTTTGCTATCTATTTTAAGATCTCTTTTACATTAGTCTTGTTTCTTTCTTTTCTTTTCTTTTTTTTTTTTTTTTTTTTTTTGAGAACTAGGCAAGCGGCTCCAATCTATATATATATTAAAAACCGAAGCCTCTGAAGCTTCTATAATTTTCCACATCATCATTTTAATTTATAATTTTTTTTAATTTTTAAAACTAAATAGTGAGAGAGTCCTAACAGGAGTCTCGCTCTCTCTTTTTTCCTCATCATTTTAATTTATAAAAAAATTTAATTTGTTAAACTAAATAGTGAGAGAGTCCTAATAGGAGTCTCTCTCTTTTTTCCTTAATCCTAATAGGAGTCTCTTTTTTTTTTTCACGTGAGTCTTTTTTTTTTCACGTGAGTCTTTTTTTTTTTTTTTTTACCTAAAGTGAGCCTTAAAAAAAAAAACACTAACGTGAGGTCTAATTAAAAAAAAATTATTTTTTTAATCCTAATTCTAACGTAAGTCTTTCAAAAAGTTAAAATTTTCAGTTTTATATTATATATAGATATTATTATCTATATATATATAAAACCGAAACCTCTGAAGCTCCCACAATTTTTCACATTATCATTTTAATTTTTAATTTTTTTTAATTTTTAAAACTAAATAGTGAGAGAGTCCTAACAGGAGTCTCTCTCCCTCTTTTTTCCTCATCATTTTAATTTATAAAAAATTTTAATTTGTTAAACTAAATAGTGAGAGAGTCCTAATAGGAGTCTCTCTCTTTTTTCCTTAATCCTAATAGGAGTCTTTTTTTTTTCACGTGAGTCTTTTTTTTTTTTTTAACCTAAAGTGAGCCCTTAAAAAAAAAAAAAAAAAACTAGCATGAGGTCTAATTTAAAAAAAAAATTATTTTTTAATCCTAATTCTAATGTAAGTCTTTTTAAAAAGTTAAAATTTTCAATTTTATATTATATATAGATAATAACAATAATGTGGCAAGCTCTAAGAATACGAGAATGCAATTTGTAGATCTACTATCAAGATAACATAGATTAGATTGGTAGTGGATAATAGATATAATTGCAGTTGAATATTATGTAAAGTTATCACCATAGAATAGCCCACGTCGAAATGTGTTATGTGAAACTAATGATATGAAAGAAAAAGAATTTTTTTAAATTATTATATTGAAGAAATTAGTTATTTTCATTCATTTTCAAATTATACATTTTTAAAATTTAAGTCATATACATTTAAGTAAAATAAGTACTTTTTATTTTTATTTAACTATCCCGTGCATCGCACGGGTTAGCGACTAGTTTGTATAATTAACTAGGCAATAATCTGCACATCACAGGGTATATAATGAAAAAAAAAAAATCAAAACTCGATGCTTGCCACAATTTCCTAAGTTATCAAACTCTAAGATTTTTATTACATTTGAAATTTTAACAAACACAATGACAAAAGATGAACACAACGACAGAATATAAAATTTGTTTCTAGATAACGACAAATAATGTTAAAAATTAGTCTCTTGAAGCTAAGAGCATCCACAGCAGATGTTGCAAAAAAAATGCCATTTTGCAACATCAAAACCCTACTTTATTATTTTACCACATCATTTTACAACATCTCATTTATTAGATGTTCTATAATTCAATACTATACATTAAAATAATATTTATTACACATTAAAATAATATATTAAATTCATCCCCCATCATCTTTATCAACGACACCGACAACTACAACGGGCTCAACGAGATTTTGCTGCGGCCACAATCACCAGGGAAAAAAAAAATAAATAACGTGAACGGAAAAAATGGAGGAGACGCCACCACCGAAATTGTTGCGGCCACCGAAACGGAAATGGATGGGCTGGGCGAGAGTTTCTTGAGGAGATCGCGCGGCGGGGCGAGATCGGCTACTGGGCAAGATCGGCTAGGCGAGATCGTCTACTGGGCGAGATCGGCTGGGCGAGATCGCGCAGCGGCGACTTCAGATGGCGAGATCGGCGGCTTCAGATGGCGAGATCGGCTGGGCGAGATAAAAACGGTGAGAGATCGGCGGCTTCAGATGGCGAGATCGGCGGCTTCAGATGGCGAGATTGGCTGGGAGAGAGAAGGAAAAAAAATGATAAAAACGGAAATGAACAGAGGATAAGAAAAGAGAGGAAAAGAAGAAATGGAGGAGGAACAGAGGTGAGAGAGAACCGGTGAGAGAAGAGAGCCAGTGAGAGAGAAAGAGAATAAAAAAGTCCCAAAAAAATTATCCAACGTGCTACAGTACCGTCACAAATCTGTGACGGTACTGTAGCATATGGCATAATTTTTACAATTTGCCACATCTGATAAATCCTTGCTTTTAGTGTTTGGTGTTGCAAATGTGCCAAATATTTGGCATTTGGCACAATTGGACATATCAACTTTTCCTTATCCAAAGCCACAAATGAATTACGTGGATTCAAGCAAGTCATACAAAGTAGCAAATTGGTATTCGCCTCAGAAAAACGGTTGTTAAGCTCTTGAAATTGCATATCTATGACTGTGTAAAATAGCTCAACACGATAATGATGTAAATTTGTATTTTGTTAAGTGTTGTGTCGCGGTCTCCTACTAACTACAAATATTTCATCCATGTTCAAGATAGAAATATCATGTATGGTACAAATTGAAGACACTTCAGTCAATAAAGATTTCCATTCATCATCTCTCATCACTTGCAATCATTGCTTAGACACTTTAACAAGATCCATAGCATTTACCATATCCTGATTTTTTTTTTTTACAATGCTATTGACAACTCATTTGTAATCTCTAAAATGTTTTTCACCAAGTGTAGAGCAAAGACAAATTCAAAAGATAGAGTTGACCTTATAATAGATCGAGCTTCAACTTTTTGGTCCGAAAGGTCATCTTCTTCAATAACCTCAAGTACATCAACAACGGCAGAGAACGTCAAAATCAAGTTAAAAAATAGTCTCATAATATGATCCCCAACGTGTATCACCAGGGCGTTTAAGATTTGTCTCTTGATTCAAACTTTGTCCGCTTCTACGTATACTATTCTCTAAATCTTCTTTAATTTTGGCAAATTGTGCATCTCGAAGAGCATCTCATCTCTTACAAGAGCCTCCAACAACAATTACTAAATTACTAACCACATAAAAAAATTCAGCAATGTTGATGTGATTTTTAGCAACGGTAACAAGTGTCAATTAAAGTTGATGAGCAAAACAATGGACATAAAATGCTGACTTATTCTCTTTCAAAATTAAAGTTTTGAGACCATTGATATCACCTTGCATATTACTAGCCCTGTCATAACTTTGCCCACGTACGTTCAATAAACTCAAATTATGTTCATAAAGTAAACATTCAATAGCATATTTGAGTGAAAAAGCGGTGGTACTTGCTAAATGTACAATACCAAGGAATTGCTCTATAATAATTCCTTTTTTGTTCACATAACGAAGAACGAGGGTCATTTGTTTTTTCACTGAGATATCACGTGACTCATCAACTAATATTGAAAAGAACCCACTGTCAAGATCCTTGATGATGACTTTGGATGTTTCACGTGCAATTGCATTCACAGTATCTTTTTGAATATCAAAGTGGGTAAGCTTGCAATTTTTCGGAGCATTTTGCAACAATTTATTGATAGATTCATTGTGATCCCCCAAAAATTGTAGAAGCTCAAGGAAATTTTCTTTATCACTTGAACCTTGAGATTCATCGTAACCACGAAAAGCTAATCTCCGGCATAAAAGGAATCTTATGCAATCAACTATTGCATTTAATTGAACCCGATATTCAATTTATCTTGATTTGATTGCTTAACCAAAACACTTTGAATGTGTTGCTTTTCCTTCAGTAGATCTTCAATCTTCTTGACAGCTTGGTTATGAGCACTATTAACTCCTCCAACATGGGACTCTAACTTCACAAGCTGATTCTAAAGTTTGAATCCCTTCGTTACAAAAGTCTCACCTCCTCCTTGCTTACCAACATCTTGCCCAAATAGGTAGCAATAAAAACAAAATGCCGCGTCCTTGTCTATACTATATTCCAACCAATTTCTATTTACATACCATTCGGATCTAAATCGACGGGGTTTTCCAGAAAAATATAATACAGGGTAATCATGAACAAGTTGACAAGGGCCTTTTGTTAAATAATATCTTTTTATTTCATCATGATTATTAGGATGATAAGATGATATCTTTTGTCGTAGCCCAAGATCCGAAGGAAGATTTTCTAAGTTAAAGTCAACACGAATTCGTTTAGAAGATGAAGATGAATCTTGCACAAGAGATGAATCTTAGGTACGTGGTTTTCTTATCAAATATTTGTCCATAATTCTAGCAAAAGAATAAACAATAAAATATAAGTTCATTTAAAATATTAAAAAAATTATTAATTATTGTTGTTTAGTTGTTTCATTAATTTGTTTTTCTTTTATAAACTACAATTTGTTATATTGTTGTTTTATTAATTATAAAATTATTAATAATTGTTTAGCTTAACATAATTTAATTTGTTTGTCTTTTATAATGTATTGGTTAATTATATAGCTTTAATTATTGTTGTTTAGCCTAACAATAAACTATATTGCTTTAATTTATTTGTCATTAATTATATTATTTGAATTTGTTATACTGTTTAGCCCCACATGCACATTACACTAAAAGAG
The DNA here is from genome assembly GCA_033629205.1 of Lithocarpus polystachyus. NCBI lineage: Eukaryota > Viridiplantae > Streptophyta > Magnoliopsida > Fagales > Fagaceae > Lithocarpus > Lithocarpus polystachyus. The sequence continues at coordinate 33,387,928 of CM066166.1, read as the reverse complement.
CCACTGATGTGCACATTACACATCTCATGTGCAGCACAATAACTAAAGCACTTAAGCAATGTAATGTGCAGCCCGACCCCTCCATGTGCCCATCTACCCCACCCCACTTAACACACAAGCACGCCTCATGCCCCTGCCAATCAGAAAATTTCACAATCATACATTACACTAAAAGACAATTAATATCTCACCAACACCAACACCAATGGATAAGATAAACTGATAAAAGCCAAATTCAAAAAGTCAAAAACAAACAAAATATATTAATAAAGCTAAAGTTCGGCCAATCACAGATAGACTTAGTTCGAGAGAGAGAGAGAGAGAGAGAGAGAGAGAGAGAGAGAGAGAGAGTTAGTCTTATTAAAGAATAAAGAGAGAGAGAGAGAGAGTTTCATTCATTTCAATTCAGATAGAGAGAGAGTGAGCGACTGAGAGAGAGAAGTTAGCTTACTAAAATGAAATACCTTGAGCTTAAGGGAGGGAGCACTGGAGCAAGGAGGCTTGAAGGCTGAGGCCGCTGAGGCAGTGACGAGGTGAGCGATCTGCCGATCTCCGTCCTCCAATGAGGGTTAGTGACGACGACGCGGAGCGGTGGAGGGCGAGTGAGCGACAACAACGAGCTGTGACTAATCCGATCTCCATCTGTTGGCTTGAGGCTCAAGCAGCGTTGCTTTAAGGGACTGAGTTTAGGTTTGCTTTAGGCCTTTAGCGGTTTTTTTTTTTTTTGATAAAGCCTTTGCCCTTTAGTGATTTCTGATTTAGACCTTTAGGGACTAAGTCATTGAGCCGTTGCTCTTTTTTTTTTTTTTTTTTTTTTTTTTTTTTTTTTTTTGGAGAATATGTGGGTTTACTACCTCTGTAATCTGTTAGGCTTTTCATGGGCTTGCCGTGGGCTTGGCTCTATTACAATTTCTTTTTTCTTTTCTTTTTTTTTCAGATTTTAGTTCAAAAATTTTTTTTGGGCTTTTTTTTTTTTTTTTGGCTTGAAAGTAGAACATATAATTTTTTTTTTAATTTGAGGGTGTTCTTAATTCTGTGATTCAGGGTGTTCCTAATACAGAGCAAATATAAAAAATTAAAAAAAAATTTCAGGTTTTTTTTTTCAAGTCAGGGTGTTCCTAGGAACACCTTGAGTTGCACATAGCGTCACCACTGTGTAGGCTCCGATCAGCGCGTTTTTTGGGTTTGGGTTTGGTTTTCCTAGTGAGATGTTTATGTGAGGAGTGAACACAGACTAGAAGGATTTGAAGGTGAGACCTAGAAGGATACTATACAGACCTGTGAGGAGTGAATACCTGTGAGAAATTGAAGGTGAGATCTGAGGCTATGAGCGTGAAGAGTTGAAGAATCAACCTGAAGCTAAAGCTGTGAGCGTGAGGAGAAGAAGGTGTGAAAACACCATTTTAGGAACAATTTTGTTAGTTAGCAGGTTTCCGAAAATATTTAGGAAACTAGCATCTTGAGTTTGAGAGAACCAAGTTTAGTTGTAAAAATCGAGTCTTAAACACTCGATTTCCAAGCTGAGGTGGATAAAATTATCCATGTGGAACTGAAGTCTCTAAGACTTGATTTCCACATAGCTGAAAGAAGAAGCGTACAAACTACAGAGTGAAGAGCAGAGTAAAGAAGAAGGAGTGAACAAAGTGAAGAAGAAGAAGAAAGAAGGATCTGACCAAAGAAGAAGAAGAAGAATATGACCAATGTACTTGAGCAAAGTTGATCTTTCTCTTCAACCATGCATTGCTAAGTTTTTCTTTACTCTTCCTCTCCGTATCCAAGTGCGTTGTTGGGTTTTTCTTTGCTTATTGGGTTTTTCTTTGCTCTTCTCTCCGTTCTTGGTGGGTTTTTTTCTTTGCTTTCTTGGTTTTTCTTTGCTCTTCTCTCTATATCCAAGTTTTTCTGGGTTTTATGTTTTTATGGAACTCGAGTCTTTAAAACTCGAGTTCAACATGGATAATTTTTCCACCTCAACTCTACCAGTACATGGAACTCAAGTTTCTAAGACAAGATTTGCTACGGTGAACTCGAGTCTAAGAGACTTGAGATGCTAGATTCCTAAATAATTTGGAAACGTTGCTAATTGCTGAGGCCCATTTTGGCAAAAAAGAAAAGGGCCAATGGCAAGAAAAAGCCCAGCAACATAACAAAGAGTGAAGAAAGAAGAATTAGTAAAGCAAGAAAAAAAAATTAAGCCCGAATGGCAGGAATAATGGTCCATAGGCCTATAAAACAGTAAAAAAGGCCCCAAAGAAAACAAACGTGCCCAATGAAGCACAGAGAAGGAAGTAGTAAGCCCATGAGAATTATAAGAAATGGAAAGCAAGCAAAAATGGGTCGAGGGAGCCCAAAGAAAGGAATTAGTAAATGGGACAGTAAAGGATATGGTAATTGGGCCGGGAAAGCCCGAAAGATTTAGCAAAAGCCCATGGGAATGTAAGAATGGAATAGGCCAAGGATGCCTAAAAGATTGAAGCGGGTCAAGGACACCCAAAGGAATAAAATGGGCTGAGAAAGCCCAAAATGTATGAGAATTAACCCAGCAAAAATACTGGGCAATGTGAACTGAATAAAGGAAAAGTACATGGCAGGCTCAAAGGAGGCCCAGCAAGCACAAGTCAAGTAATAACATGGCAAAAGTAATGGAGTGGCGCGGCAAGAATACTAGTCAGCCCACAAACCAGCAATAAAAGGAACCAAGGGCCGAATTGAAGAAGAAATGGCCCGTGCCCAAGCAAGACCCAGCCTAGGAAGGAAACGAAATGCAAAGAATGAAGACTCAGACTCACCCACACCACAAAAGGTTAAAAATAAGAGCAGAAACACGCAGCAAGACCAGACAAACTCACAGACAATGGCAAACGCATGAACGGCAGACAAACCATGGACTTACATGGGAGTGGAGCACGCACAAGGCTCAGGCACCATCCACTTGTACCCAGCCAATACAAGCGCAGTGGGCCATGGGCCAGAGGTTAGAGAAGGTATGGTTTGGTAGTGGGGAGAAAGGGGAAGTCTATTATGGGACTCCCGCTCAAGCTCTTTTAGGGGAAATGTCTTGCTGAGATGGCATATCACCTAAAAAAGGGAGAGATAAGTTGGAATCATTAGGTGCATGTCGTAGGAGTTAGTGAAAGAGGGCACCCAAGGTATGGGAAGCAAGAAAAATAAAACAAAATCCCTTTTTGTCTGGGAATGGAATGTGGCACAGTCAGCCCAAGGTAGTGGTGGTGGCTAGGCAGCCAGCAGACCAGTGGGTGGCTAGGAAAGGACACCCACAACAGGCCAAAAGCAGTTGAGGGGTAAAATGGTAAATCTTATCACGGTAGGCTGTATAAAAAGGCCTTAGCTGTGTACAGTGAACAACAACATAACAGAATAATGGAGGAAGAGGGGAAAAATAAGAAAGAATAGAGGCATAGAAAGAAATAGAAAGCTAAAAGGAAAAACAGAGAGGGTAAGCAAAAGAGAGAAAGACAACAAGAGAAAACAAAAGTGTGATAAGGCACGCACTAATAGGCTACTCCCTTCTCTCCCTCTCAACAGCCTACCCTCTAGTCAGCCAAGAGATTTAAGAATAAGCCACTTAGATCCGTTCTTCCAAGTGGGCAATTTCTACAGTAGGATTACCCTGAAAGGTTGCCCACAATGGAGATTGGTTCCCTTGTTGGACTTAAATCTGCCAAGGAGCTAAGCCTAGTAGACCAATCCCCTTTCCCTCTTTTATCATGACTGTTTTAGCATAAACACTACTCTTTTCATCGTTGCTAAATTATTTCTGCCATACTTATATTATCACTTCTCTTTCTTGTTGCAAAGTTGTTTAAATATTATCCTTGGTTGATCTTTTTATTATCCTGTTATATTATGTGTCTCCTACCATAATGTTTTTGTGACAGTACCCCCTGCTGTGGGCATGTGACCAGGGTTTCTGCAAAAGGGTCCTTGCTTGGGCGCAAGTTGGCTTGAGGTGAGTTTCAATTGAGCCAGTCCCGACTCTCCTACCCCAAAACTATTGGGTCACAGTATGGCAGGAAATAGTCTAGTCCAGAATACAAAAAAAGGCCAACCACACTAACTAACGAAATTGTTAGCAAAATGATGTTATGTTGCAAAAAAATCCAAGGTGTGTGTGATAATATTCTTTTGGTTTTGTTTTGAGGAACTTGAGTTCCACGTGGATAACTTTCCACATTAGCTTTGCTAGCACATGAAACTCAAGTCTCTAAGACTCGAGTTTCTACAATGAACTCGCGTCTAAAAGACTCAAGATATTTGTTTCTTAAATAGTTTGGAAATGATGCTAATTAACGAAATTGTTAAAAAAATGGTGTTATTTTGCAAAAAAAAAAAATCCATGGAAGTCTAAACGGAGTCACTCTCCTTCTCAACTCATGGTACAAAAAAGAAAGAAAAAAAAAATCACAAAACTACTCAACCACCATTAAAATACTCAGCTACAACAGGATTCCACCACCGTGGCTACCTAGAGAAGACAACCATGGTGAACCTCAATAGCAAAGAACAAAGTTTGCAAGCCTCCATGATCAAGCCAATACACTAATTTTTTTTTATTCTTTCTCATAAACCCATATGAGATTGTTCCTCACACAAAAATCAAATTCATTATATAGATCCAGAAATGAGTGGGCTCCTTTGCTTTTTATCTATTATTTTGATGTATAAAAGAGAAAATTGAACTGATGGGGTGGGCTAGGATCTTTGTGAGTTTGGTTTTTTTTTTTTTTTTTTGTGGATGATGGGTATTTGGCCAAGAAGACAACCATGGGTAGATGCGTTATCTCAACCGTGGGTAGACAACTATGGCCAAGAAGCATTATTGTTGGTGTTGGAATAGTTATAGGGGCTAAGATTATTTTTATGCATTACCATTGGTGGTGGTCTTGTGATTTTTTTTTTAGGTGTACCGGAATAAGAGTTGGTGGCTTACAAGATCCACCGTCGTCATCTTCTCTAGGTGGCCATGGTGGTGGAATCCGATTGTGGTTGGGTAAATAAAATTTTATTTTCTTTTGGATTTGGAACGTGAGTTGGGAGGTAGAGGAGAACAGGAGATTGACTTCGTTTAAGTCATCGGTTTGTGTTTACTAAGTTATGTCCACGTGGCTTGATATGTTTGGTGGAGCATAGAGTGGAGCATATAGGTTGGGACAGAAGATTTGGACTCCTTGTCATCGACTGAGGGATATGGATTTGAATCTTGCTTATACAAAAAAAAAAAAAAAATCATCAATGTATGTTTTAATAATCATCATGGAATGGATGTCATATATTTCAAAATATATTATCTTTGAGAAAAGAAGAAGGAGAAGAAGAAAGTGACAATAACCTTTGTTGAGGTACAAATTTTCAGACCCTAATCTTATTAGCCCACTCAATATAAATACCCATACAAGCCCACACAAATATTTCCTTCATACTTACCACATATCCCACAAATATTTCCTATATAAGCCTCATAAATTATTTTGGGCCCTCTCACAAATACCACCCATTATACCCCACATATTGTCCAACTTGGGTTTTCACAAAAAATACTCATCACATTACCACCAAAATTGGGCCACAAAATTATACCATCTCCACAAAAAAAGCCCAAAATCATTCACCTTGTGGGCAAGACCCAAAAAGCCCAACAAAACTCTCTTATAAAGCAAGTTACGATACGGCATCTCTAAAAGCCCGTTACGATACGCCATCTGTTACAATACGACACCTCTAAAAGCCCGTTACCTTTAAAAGCCCATTACAATACGGCACTTCTAAAAGCCCGTTACGATATGGCATCTCTAAAAAGTCTGTTACGATACGCCAGCTCTAAAGTCCATTATGACACGACACTCTTACTAAAGTCCCTTACTACACAGCAACATTTTTACAAAATCTCAAAAGGGTCAAATCTATTTTGGCATATATTCATAAAAGCCCAAATCTATTTTAGCACCTATTTTACAAAGCCCAAATCTATTTTGGCATATATTCATAAAAGCCCAATATTGCTTTGGCACCTATTTATAAAAGTCCAAATATTATTTTGGCAAAAACAATTACATTATGCTCAAAAGCCCAAAGCTATTTCTTGGCAAAAACTTATTTTCATATACTAAAGTCCCTAACTCATGGGAAATATATATTACTCATCTTTCAAAAATATTTCTTTTACAAGATTTATGGGAACTATGCTTATTTTCCATAATCAACTAATTATAAAAGCCCATGTATATCACCCATGGCAAAACTATGCATTTTGTAGGGATGACCAAGCCCAAAGAAGCTCAACTACAAGGCCCAGCTGAGCCAGCCCAGCTCATATGAAAATCTCAACAGTTGAAGCTCACGTGGGCTGTCAAGTCAAAGTTCAGCACAGCTTAACAGCTGGGACCCACTACCATCAGTTCCAATTTGTCAAATTTGATCAGAGGACACGTGTCTAGCAGGGGTTAAACCCTTCCTTGCCAAGTTCATTTTCATCATTTCTCATGTGACATAAATCTAAGGTGACATGACATAAAGCTAGGAAGCTTTAGCCAGCTGTCTTCCCTTTCTTCTCCAACCCCTTCGGTCAAAGACTAAGAGTAGCAATGACCAGACCATGAAAGCTTCTGGAGTGACTTGAAAACAGCTCATTATCTTGCCAAAAACGTACACTTTCTGGTTCATGGACCAAGCACATGAACCCAAATGGATAAACCGAGGGAAATGTGGTTTGGAGGGCACCAAAATGATCTCCGGCAGAGTTCCCAGCAAGGGCTCCAAGATTGACACCTGGCTTGGGGTGACACAATCTGTCCTAGGGAGCTCTGATTCTAGTAGCAGCAAAACCAAGATCATTAGCCTAATACTGCTCTAATCCCAAAAGCTCAGGACAATCAACATTTAATGTTAAGTGCTAAGTCAGGACTCTAGCTGCCATTACCCAAAACAGCAAAGAATACTCTAAAGCTGAACTTACCACTCTTGGCCAAATCTTAGGAACGATTCTCCGAGGATTTTCTGAAGATTGAGGAAGATTTAGCAAAGATTATTTGCTAATTACCCCCTCAAACTCAACTATAAATGGAGCTCTCCAATAATCCCTTAGGACGGACCAACAAATACACTACTAGCTCATAAACTTCTCTTTTTTAATCTTCCTTAAGCTTTAGCAAAGTTCTGAATTTTTGGGTTCTCAGCTTCATGCTTAGAAACTAAGTTCTTTAGCTCCTAACGCACAAATACCCCTCATATCCCTACTTATAAACACTCATCTATCCCTAGCATAAAGCTTCAGCAGCTTTACTAAACACTCTCACACACTACTCATACTATTCAAAATGACCATCTCTACTCACTACATATACTATATCCATGAGCATGCCCTGACATCATAATGATCTTGCTGCGCTAGCTGGAATCTCTCTCTCTCTCTCTCTCCCTCTCTCTCTCTCTCCCTTCATCTCACACTAAGTTTTCTCATTACTTGTTATAATGGAACCTATGATATTTGTTTATTCATTTACTAGTGAAGGTTATGACGTAATTATTACTATAGAATTCTTTCTTCATGTTATTATATTAGAGGATTCTTCTCCAGAACTAGTGGATGATGATCTTGAGGAAGTAGATACTTCCCTTAATTTGTGAAATAACTAATGGCTGGTAGTTCATTCTGCTTTGTTTCACTGTACTGCTGGGATACCTTATGGCTGAGATATTTTACTGCTGGGCTATTTCTTTATTGCGGTATGCTTTTTATTGTGCTGTCGTGTCTGCTGTAGGAAGTGTTGTTGGGCCATCTCATAATTCTTGTCAGTCCCAATCTAGGCCCAAGGCATAAAACAAGGTGAATTCTTGAAAACTTCACCGATAGCCTTTGGGCTGTGCCTCAAGCCCATTGTTGAGTTTTGATTTAGGCCTCTAACCCAACACAAATCTCATTTGTCGGAAGGAAGACTTTGCCGCCCCTGACAACCTTTTTTTTTTATCCTGCTAAAGGGTACCGTTAGGGTAATGGTTAACAATTTATTTGAGGAAAGTTTTGACACCACTTTTATAAAAAATGAAAAAAGCTATCAAAAGGTTTAAAACATAGTGTTGATATCTCTAATTCTTTTTTTTTTTTTTTTAGAAATTAAAGAACACTTTTATTTTTTTAAAAAAATTATCTATATATATCTCGAATATCCACTGGCTTAACAAGGTATTATTAATAGAGTAATTATAAATTTACATTATACTATTAATATTAATATAAAAAATATGTTGTGCATATTTATTTAATCTACAATATAAGTCAAATACAAATTTTCCTTATTAATATTATAAGAGTAAGGATAAATTACAAATTACACCTCTAAATCTTGATGTGTTTGGATTTTAGATTCTAAAATTTTAGAGTTTGAATTTTACCCCTAAAATTTTAGAGTGTAAAATACAAAACTTTCAAATTTTAAGAGATAAAATTCAAATTCTAAAATATTAAATATAAAATCTAAATAAACCTAAATTTCAGAGGGTAAATTTTAAATTATAAAACTTTAAGTATAAAATTCAAACAAGTTAAACAAACTTGAGGGTCTAATTTGCAATAGGTTTTATTGTCTTTTTGATCGAACGTGTCAGTGGTTTATATATAAACCTTTCCCTCCGTCTCTGCGTTCAAGATTTCATTCAGTTGTTTCGTTCCTATTCCTAGGCTAAGAGAGATCTCTCAGCAGTCAGGTTTGTGAGAGAAAAACAAAACAAAACAAAAAGAGAAGAGAAGCTATGGAGGAAGGACTGCTCTCTACTTCTGATAAGCAGAGCATGGTCTCGTTTTTTCTAGAGATAGCCGTTGGCCAGACCGCCGATACCGCCATTCAGTTCTTGCAGGTCACATACATTTTATATTTGATATTGATATCTGATTTCTTTGATAATAAAGTTTACATCTTTGGCACTGAGGGACTGAATACTCTTCTGGGTTTTTTTTTTTTTTTTTAGAAAATTTGGGTTACGATTGTACTGTGTGTTTTGAATTTTGGGATGGAGAATGGAGATTGCAATGTGGGTTTATTAGATTTTGGTTCTTTGTGTATTATTCATCAAGCTTTACTTTTGAGACAATGAATTTTTCTTAATGGTTTCTGTTGTCTGACATGATCACTAGAATGAAAGGCTCGAGCTTTATATTATGTTATCTTTTGGTGTAACTGGAGCTTATACTATATGATTTCAATTATTTGAGATTTAACACGCTCAAACTTGGTTGTCTGCATATTGAAAAATACACACACGCACACACACACACACACACACACACACACACACACACACACACGGCATTCTTTTAGTCGATCTATTTTTTGCTAGGTAAACTATTATTTTTTTATATTGATTCATAAAAGTTAAAACAATGAAGGGCATGATAAATTGAGAGGTGGAAGACATACTCTCAACTTCACCTTATATAGGATGGCAAAAAAGCTAGGTGCAGCTGAGACTAATTAGTTCATAAAAAAGGTTTTTGATTGTTACATAGACACATGGGGTTTTGAAACCACGATTTGACCCTTTTATCATATATATTTGTTGTGCATTGGGTATGACCCTTTTAAAAGATTTTTAGAGCCAACTCAAGTAGGAATTTTTAAGCTGACTTTAGTAATTACACGCTTGTATTTGGGAATACTATTAGTTTAGGTTATTTATTTATGTTCTCTTGATCTCTTTTGATTGATAGAAATTATTTTAAATATTACTGTTGTGTTCGGTATCTAGTTTCTTGAACTATATGAATGGTTGTTTGCTACCAATGTCTTTGAATTGAAGAACGTATGGAACTGAATGGTGGAGCCTTGTGGTAACAGGCCACACATTGGAAGCTTGAGGAAGCTATTCAGTTGTTCTTTGTGGGTAATGAAGGTGGGCCAGTAGTAGCTTCATCACAATCTCTAGCAGCGGAAAATGTGAACTATTTGGCTGATGAGAAGACAGGGTAAGTTAAGAAATTTATTTAATTCTTTTTGATATTGTGATTTTTAATTGATTAAATTTTACATGATTGGTTTAGATTATAACAGTAGCTTTTGTTTATTGATTCAGTAATTTGGAGAGGGACACAAGAAATGAAAATGTTGGAGATGAAGTACGCCCTCCATTACCTGTTATAAGGGAAGCTCTTTATGATGATGCAATGTTGTATCAGTATGTTTTCTTTCTCCAGCCTTGATCATTGAACTGAAACCTTTCCATACAATTTCAATTGCGGCAATGATTTTATTTTATTTTTCTGAATTTGTGTCCTGTATGGTTGTCTTTTTATGTTATAATCAGGGCTTGCCTTGGTTAACTTTTGTACGTACCTCATTTGTGAATCAAGCTTTTCCTTTTTTGTTTAAAAATACTGCAAAATAGCTTCCATTTGTGCCATGATTTGCAAAATCTCCTGAAATTTAAATTGACTTTGCATTTGCATCAGCAAGGCATCAATAAATTACGCATTGAGTGAATTGAATGTAGGAGAAACTGGACTTGCATATAATATTCTTCAATTTAACATTTTCCTCTTCTTCCCTTCGACTCCAACGTTTTGGCGTAATTTTTTTATTAATTTTTTTTATGACGTAGGAGAACTTCACTTAGATTAGTGCACATCGCAAAGCATACTATACAACGATCCTCACTATTAATCAAATTCCTACAAGCAATTGACCCCACCCACCAAAACCAATTTCAACGTAAAATGTTTAAAACACTAATGAAATTTACAAAATTGCTATCATATCATCCACCAGCAATGTTAACAGCAAACATTAAACATACCATAAAATTTTTAATAGATGATATCTTACTAGCAAATTAATTTTCTTTGTGTAAAAATTATAAAAAAAGAGGCATGTAAAATTTATTTCTTAATAGGGTTATAGGAAGAACGTACTATAGAGGGCTTTTAATCCCTTAAAATTTGTGAGTCATTATTTTTCTTCATTTTTTTCATGTTAGTCAAGATTGGTTTAGTCATGTTTCTCTTCTATTTTATGTTTTAACACCTAAGAGGTACTGTTTTTATGTATCATGACAGTTTTAATGGATTTCTTATGCCATCAATGTTCAGGATGATTAGTCCTGTTTGCATTTTTTTATTTGTCTCGTAATGAAAATGGTGGACAATGGTATTTCTTTATGCCATTCTTTTAGTATGTGAGTGTTCCAGCAGTTATATGTGTTTTTTCACTTCTATACTATATGTGTTCACCGCCTCCTATCATTTTGTTGCAACTTGACATGCAGTGTCGCCTTCTTGTTTTATTTATTTTATCTTGGACTGGTTTGTTTATTATCCGTTCATTAAGATGCAATTTTCTTTGTTATTTTCATGTAGAGCACACGATAATTTTGATGAGGAAATGAAACGCCCTGGGGTCTGGGAATCAGACCAAGGTTCTTTGTCTACAACAGAGAACCATCAAGATAGTCTTGCTTCTTTATATCGTCCTCCCTATCATCTGATGTTTCATGGGTCCTTTGAAAAGGTACATGCGCATGCTTTCACACTATAAACTTTAATCTTATATGACATGAGTGACCATTACTAGTTGTATTGGCATTTAAATAGTACTAGCTTTTTAGCACATTTTGTTAGCATGTGTTGGATAGGTATGTTTTCTGTGTGATAAGCCTTTTTGCATCAGTGATAAAAACATGTTAATTTCTTCTTCTTTATCATTCTCTCTCTTCCCCCCCTCCCCTTCTTTTTTTCCATTTGATTAGTGAATTTGTGTTAGTTTGGCACAGGAACCTTATTGCTTAGTTTGATGTGAGCCATGAGCTTTTTGTTATGCATGTCATCAAACATCATTTAGCTGTTATGTAGGGCATATTGTGCTTGCCTACATTATTTGCTGACTTGTGCAACACTAGTTCCAAAACAATATTAAAAAAAGGCGGCTAGAAAGTCTCATGGAGTAATTGTTGCTTTTAGCATAGCATTCGAATTATCAGTGCATGGTTTTGAATTCCTCAGATTTAGTGGTTTGACATACAAACCGCAACTTGAGAAACTCCTGTTTTCTTGTGAGTTGCTTTGTTATGTTTTTCTTTTTTTATGGGCTACATTCAGTGAGGTCTATCAATCAACAGTTGCAATTATATATCTCAATCCTATATAATATTTTTATTGCTAGGCTTAGACAAGCACTTAGTTGGTCTTGAACCAACGACCTTACCCTTCACACTTTATTATGGGGAAGGAGATGCCATTTGAGCTAGAGCTCATTGGTTTTTCAGTCTATATTAGTAAGAGTGTCTAATACTTCATCCCTAAGCTAAACCATAATCCACCTTTCCATTTTAGATGTTAAGAAATTGTCTTTCCAAAAATATTGTCCATTGTTAAAAGTTGTGGAGTAAAATTTGTACTTTCCATTAATAGCCTTGTCACTACACTTATTAGACAAAGTATGAGATATATTTTCACTTAATTGTTTACTTATAAATAAAAATCACTTACTAATGCTAATTAAGGATAAATTTGGAATTTTATAATGACAAGAAGATGGGGAAGCTTTTAATCCTAGTTACGTGAAATTGTGCATTGTCAAGTTAGAAAATTATTTAGTGACATAGGGACTACTTTTGTATGTTTATGCACCCATTGTCTTTAGGTGATTATGGAGACAAAAAGAAATGTATGTTAATTGTTGATGGATGACGATAATAATTAAATAAAAATTATGGGATTGGAGGCTCTTTGTGGGCGGAAAAAAAGGGATTGAGTAAAATTTTTAAATGGAAAAAGAATGCTATGAGGGGAACTTAGGTCTAGTGTAGAAGAAACTTTTGGGGGGCCCTAATAATCTATCACATGATCTTTGGCTTGTATTGTTCGATTTTTTGGAGAGTTCTATTATTTGACTTCTTGTTAGTCTTCCTCTTCCTCAATACTTTTAGAAACCATAGTAATCTACTGCGTGTCTTCTATGGCTGCTTGTAATTTGATTAGTTGGAAAATGCTGTTATTCATTCACTCAATCAAAAAGGATGCCTTTTATTGTTTTGGTTTTGTTTTATATGTTTATTATGAACTTACCTTATTATATGATTAAAAAGGTTGGTGAAAAGTTGGCTCTTTGCCTTCTGGACACCTCCATGGATGATCCATTATGCTTTTGTCTCAACATTTTTCCATGATTGCCCTAAACAACATTTTCTACTTATGGTATCTCAATCCAATTTTGCTAGTTTTAAGGCCTTTTATTTATTTTATTTATTTTTTTTATTTTGAAGCAAATTGCTTAAAAGCCTTTTATTATCTTATCTATGGAAATTTTTTTTCCTGATTTTATTTAGTGACCTATCAGGACATGAAATAGTACATTACTAATTTTTTGAGCTTGATTTTAAATTCAAAGTATTTTAGTTAATTGAAGTACCAATGAATCTGTGGTCATGCAGACCTTGATCTTTAACTAGTTTTTTTGTTTGTTTGTTTGTTTTTTTTTTTTTTTTTTTAATACTTATCTACAAATGCAGGTGAAAAATGCTGCTGCTTCTTATGACAAATGGCTCCTCGTGAACTTGCAATCGACCAAAGAGTTCACCTCTCATATGGTAGTTTCTAAATTTTTAGTTTGTCTGTTTATTATTATTGTTTTTGTGTGTTGACACATACTTGGAATCATTATATTTCTTTGTGAAGCTTAATCGGGATACATGGTCAAATGAAGCTGTTTCTCAAATTATTATGCCCAATTTTTTCTTCTGGCAGGTCTGTAATTTCTTGATAGACTTAAGTGTTCTTATACGAGATTCTCTTCCCTTTGATATGGTTTCTAATCTGATATTTTTTGGGTACTTTTTCCCAAGAAGCCCTGTTACTTGCCTTTTTTTTTTTTCCAAATTAAAAAAAAAAAAAATTTCCAAGAAGCCCTGTCCAGGTCTGCTGGAAATTTTTTTTTGGGTGAAGGCCAATTTTTAGATTCATTGAACTGTATGTGTGTGTGTGTGTGTGTGTGTGTGTGTGTGGCTTGAGAGATCATATAGGAAGATGAATTCAATGCCTGTAGTTTAAAGAACTAAAGGGAATGGTGGTTTGGGTGGGCGGTTTAACTTCGACCTATTACAAAGGTATCGATTAATATTAAAGTGGAGTCAGTTATTATCACATAGTTCAATTTCTTTGGGGTATGTTTGATACACTGAATGAGGATTACAACAGGAATTATAATTTTTATTACTAGGAATAAAATGTATTGTAATGTAATAACTAAACCTATTCATTAGTTTGGTTGTGAGTTATAACATTAGAATGTAATTTAACATTTATTTTAGGAAATTTCTTACTCACACAATTATATTTCCTTAAAAATTGTTATTTTTAAATTTAAGAAAAATATGTGTTATTTTTTATGATTTTTTATTTTTATAATTGTTATATGTATATGAAAAGTTTGTTTACTTGAAAATATATTAAGCTTTGAAATTATTGCACTTACTAAGAAATAACTAATACAACCTTTTAAAGAGAAATAATTATTCTTCATTTTAAAGAATAGCTATTCAATAGGAATGATTATTCCTTGTAATTAAAACATAATCAAACTAAAGAATAACTATACTATAGGAATAACTATTATATTACAACGCTTATTACAGTTTACCAATTACGCCCTTGGTTTCTATGGGAATTAACTTGACCTTCTTGTCACTTCAAAAAACGAAAAACTTCTCCTTCACGTTATATTTAAAAAAAAATAGATGCCTCTGTGCCATGTGATTATATGTCCTATGTGTATAATAGGTTTCCAATTCAAGATCATATGGCGAACTTTTTTCTTTGTATATATAAACAATTGATGTTCTCCTATGGGCAATTTATGTATGACTCTAGAGAGGCAATTGAGAGGGGTGGTCAGTAACCGGCTTCTTTTATGTTAATGATATCTTCTGATATCTTGGAAGTTTGGGTTGTTGAAAATTATATAAACCTTTTTTCCCCTATCTGCAAACAGACAAATCAGATTTGTTTTAGATAATAGTAATTGACATATAGAACTGTAATAATATATTTGGATTGTCAGTTTGCATTTGCCATTGAAGCCACTCTAGTTAATTCTAGAATACTTTATGGCTTAAATATTGATGACCTCTATGATAAGTTGTAGATTGATTTGATGGTTGTGAGAATCTTTGCTGCTGATTTGGATGTTGTCTATTGTGGACTTTGAAATTTTGGATATGTATCTTTTTATTTCTAGTAACATTCACTGTCTGTACTTAATCACTCAGATCTTGTTTGTGAATATAGGTGTATGACAATACATCTGAAGGCAGAAAGGTTTGTACGTATTACAAGCTGGATTCTTTTCCTGTAGTGCTTGTCATTGACCCCATAACTGGTCAGAAAATGCGTTCCTGGTGTGGAATGGTTCAACCTGATCAATTGCTGGAGGTATGCGTTATGGGGATGCATTTTCTTGCATTTTTGGGGCTTAACTTGATAAAAAAATTTATAAAGAAAAAAAAAGTCACATTTGGAAGGGGCTAAGGATTGTTGTACAGAAAAACTTGCACCCAAGTTTGAGTTGTATTGCATTGCTAATCATAGAAAGTTTCATGTCATCTGTAGGATCTGTTATCATTCATGGATGGTGGCCCCAAAGATCATCACATAATTCTCTCTGATAAACGCCCAAGAGAAAGTTCTTCGACTCCTCCTCAAAGAAGTAAAGGTATGTAAGGGTTTTAATGCTCTGACTTCACAAAAAGAGTAATGATGAAATACAGCTTCTTGTTATTTTTTAATACATTAACTGATGCAAAAAATAATAACCAAAAATTTGTAAGGTGGCTTTAATTGCTAGAGTGTCTGTTGGTTAGGGAGGGTGAAATAATGGGAGATGAGAAAATGTAAGAAGGTTAGAAAAGAAACAAATTTTTGATAAGATAGAAAAGTGAGAGGATATAAAATAGTTGTAGATTTCTTTTGTTTAGTTTAGAAGAAAAAATGAGAGGAAGTGTAACTTGGACTAATTCACTTATATGTCCTTTTTTTTAATCCAATTGTTTGAAGATATAACAATGAATAACATTGTTATGAAAATGATGTCTTACATGATTACATCAACAAATGAATTAATATGCATATTTTAGTTTAATTGTGGTTTCTTGTAAATATTATTAAAATCGATTCCATTTAAGATGATAATAACTATTATACCCTCACATTTATATATATATATATATATATATATATTCTTTCACAAAATCTAAGAGAGAGAGAGAGAGAGATTGAAATTAAATGGGGAAAGTCATAAATTTCATGGAAATATGTCTTTTCTCTTGAATTTTTCCTCCCAATCTGGGAAAATGGTTTTTGGTGGGACAGGGTGAAAAATCTCCACCCACTCCCCTTTTCCATCCTCCCTCAATTCCACCACATCAAACAAGGGAAAACTTCCCTTTTCCATCCTCAAGTTTTCCCCTCAACCAAACATACCAGACACTTCACACGTGAGAAACATGGTGTGAGGTCATTGATTACTATTTTGCAACTCTTTGATATTTTATTTATTGATAACACCTCCCTAGGGTTGGGTCCAAAGGGCCCTGCCTTGGTGAGGTTCTGCATCATAAAAAAAAATAAAAAATAAAAAAAAGACACTTTCTCAAGCAGATGTCAACTACTTTATGTTGTTAGTTATAAGTTTTGGCTTTTATTTTGCTTTTGAGTTTTGTCTTGTTGTAAAGAGAGATTCATTTGAGACATCTCTTGTTGTTTAAATGAATTGGGTTTCTTCTGGCTGGTCAAATCTTTAATGCTCTTGTGGTTGCAGATGAAACAAATGAAGAGGACCAGGAAATGATAGATGCATTGGCAGCTTCTATGGAAGGCATGAAAGACTTAAGAGGGAAGACTGCTAAAGACAAGGATGTAACTGTTACTGAAGAGGAAAAAACATGCACCACTAAGAAGCTGGCATATCCACCTCTGCCTGAAGAACCCAAGGGCGATAGGAACCTCCTTTGTAGGGTTAGATTCCGTCTTCCAGATGGACGCAAAGTCCAGAGAAATTTCTTCCGAACTGATTCAATACAGGTGAGAACTTTTTGAAGCTTGTGTTATCTTGCATTATTTATTCTGTACCCATTTTTACTAATCAATTAGTCCACATGTTCGGTTTTCAATCTCCTGGATGACCCACTTCTTAATAGTAAGATTGTGGCCATTTTTATTTTAATGACATTTGGCATTGGATATAATTCTTGGTTGTGTTTTTGGTATTTCCTATTAAACAGTCCCAGTAAATTGGACGTTGAGTTGTGTTATCCTTGGCAGGGGAACTTCCTATCATTAAATGAAGATTGTTAAAAAAAAAAAAAAATTCTACCCCAACTCATAATGTTCAATTACTTCTCATATTTGTTTGTTTGTGTTATTCAGCTGCTCTGGTCATTCTGTGATTCTCAACTAGAAGAAGCTGAGATGAGGCCATTTCACTTGACACATGCGATCCCAGGAGCGTCAAGGTCTCTGGATTATGATAACCAATCAACTTTAGAGGAGTCAAGGCTGGCCAACTCTATGATCTCCATTACATGGGACTGAAGAACATTATGCTGGGGAATATTTTTCAAGTTTCTTCAACTGGTAGAGTTGTGCATTGAAGAATGGTTTGTCCTTATTTGACTGCTTGCTTTCTTCCCTTTTTGTTACTTCCTAGTCAGGATCCCATTTAATTTGATGATGAATTGAAACACTCTTAAAAAGTCTATAAATTATGTATATCCTCTTATGTATGGGACATGAATCTCTTGAAATTTATGTATTTTAATGCTCTCTCTGCTCTGTGTATATGCATGTTACTCTGTTTCTGTTGCTTAGTTGAAGTTGGTACTCTTGCCATTGTGCTTGTTAAGTGAACCCTAATGGTTTCTTCTGAATTACAGACTGCCTATCTTGGTAGCCTATTTGTTCTCTTTTTTAATTTTGTTGTCCGCTATATACTGCCAGTTATTCTGTCGAATTGGCCTGTATAGGAATATACAGTCCTTTTATCATGAATCCATTTCTGTCTTTGGATAAAGATAAATATGTAAATATAATACCAAGGGATGAAGGATCTGTCATGAGGGATCCATATTAATTATTAATTTGTGCATCATCTCAAACATTTGTGCCTGTTGGGGGTAAATAATACTCAGTGGGACTTCTGTCCTTTTTGAGGCAATGCAATTCGATATAGTAAAAAGATGTGCTGAAGAGTTAAAATTGGATTCTTTGAGATCCCTTACTTCTAGACGTATTGAAGCGTGAATTCATGGGTTCAAGACTTACTAGGTGTGTCCCCAACTTATCAATTATAAAGAAAAAAAAAGGTTGTGTAAAAAATGATCATATGTACATTTGAAATTTGTGTAACAGAGTATTCTTTCTTTACAGGAAACTAACTGGTGTGCTCTCGAAGTTCTTTCGGCTGTAGTGGACTCCCTAAAACCTTCGGTAAATTTACTCTGATACTCACTACACTTTAGATAACTTGAAGAGTGCAAGTCATATCTACCTCATTTTCTGATGCAAAAACTACACAACCATATATAATCTCAAAATGGTTTATTACTCCTATTGGTTCCATTCGTAGACAAAGTGCTGTGGTTTTCACATGACTCAACAATATGTGGGAGCTAATTCCATCTTGGAGAAAATTCTCAAATATGAAGTGAAAAAAAGCATCTGAGAGAGAGAAGTATGGCACTAGTTTGGCTCATGAAAAGGCTTCAACTCCATTTCATTTCATTGATGCAATGCAACAAAGCAAGTCTAGCATTTCATGGTTTCCAGAAGGCTCAATATATAAGTGCCAGCATCTACATAGGACAAGAAAAAAACATGCAATGTCAAGTATGACACATTTCGTAGGTGAAACATGTCAAGTTGAAATGTCTATCAGATCAGACTATTTATGTCCTGTTTGGAGGGCAATATGACTGGGATTCCCTTTTTACAAGGAGAAGAGCTGTATTTGTTTATTTATTAGCTTTTTTCAACTGGAATTCTTTTTATTCTCCTTATTGATTGCCCTAAGGCCACTCAATAACATATGCAGCTAACTAACACAAACACACACACACACACACACATATAAGTTTATTACATTTAGTATTTTGAGAATTAATTTTGATAAATTTAGAAAATTACACCATAATTTATGCTTATTATGTAAATTATAATAATTGAAAAAATAAATTAATAGTTGATGAAAGTCTAATTTTTTACAAGATATAAAGATGTAAGTACAACCCGCTGACTCAACCAACTCAACTTGGGTTTGGTCAAATTAGTTTCTACAAACGTGATGAGTTGGGTTAGGAAATAATGAACTCGACATGCTTGGGTTAGCTTTAAAAACCCCTCCAACCCGTAGTTCCAATTCACTGTACTTTTTTTTTTTAAAGGAATTTATAGGTAGGATATCTATATAATTATTGGTGTTAAGTATTTTTACTTTAAGGTTGAATTTGTTATTTTTCAAAAGTCTAGTTGATACTTTTGAAAGTATAGGGTTTAATTTAGACTCTTGCTAAACTATAGGTTTAAAGTGAAAATTTCCCCTCTTCTTTCTAATAAATGGATTGATTTAGTAAGTGGTGGGGATTAATTGCTCTAATGCATCGTGTAAAATTAGGTGTGTGTGTGTGTATATATATATAAGAGGAGATCTCAAAATAAAATTGTTTTATTCTACAAAATTTATCCATATGACTGCAACTAAGGATAGCACCATAAATGGCTGCCACATTTGTGGTTATCACAATAGTGTTCTTCTCTTCAACCATTATTTTTTCATTCACCCACTCAATGTTTTGGCTAAAGTACACCTAAACACTAGAAATGGTAAATTAATCCAATCAAGAATATATCTACATTAAAATACAATACTAATTATGTATTTCAAATATAATATAATGAAAAACACGTATTAAGCACTCTATGAAAAACCATAACACTTAATTGCACATGCACCAATTTGTTTTTTATTGGCATAAAATAGTATAAATTTTGAAACATTAACATCATAACCCTGCTTCTTTGATTTTTTTTTTTTTTTTAACTTACAAGTTGGAATCTAGAAAAATATGTATACTCTTATGCCCTTTCATATAAAAAAAAAATCTTAGAACTTTTTTCTTTACATACTAGATTTTCAAAAATATTTTGTAGCTCAAATTTTGGTTATGGCTAAAAAAAAATCTCAACATTATCTCTTTTATGAAAAAAAAAAAGAATTATATATATATGCACACATGGAATGAACAAAAAGAAATTATTGAATTTATTAAATAATGTTTATGTTTAACAATATGTTTCAGTTTAGGTTTAGTAAAATGTTTGAGGATGTTAAGTTGCTCTAAAGGTACTCTCCGTAAAGACTCTCCTTAACTACTTATCCAATAGGTGCTATGCCTCTAGATATTCTTTTGCTTGAAAAGACATGCCTTGCACAAATTCATTAAAATTTTACAAATAATTAGTTTAAAGTATGAGTTAAGCATCATTTTTTTTCTTTTGAAAAATAACAGCAATTTTATTGATAAATATGAAATCAAAAGTGTTCACGAAAAGCCTAATGAATTAGCAGTGTTGTTGAGAATAACAACGTTAGTCTTACTATTTGCTTTATAATTTAAACAAATATTCCAGCTGAAAGGATTTTCTGAAGCATTTCATTCTCTAAATTGTTTCCTAACATTGTGAAAAAACCGTTTTTCTGTACAGCCTATGGAAAACATTAAAATTATAATTATAGTATAAAATAAAATTGTGTAAACACTTTTGAAAAATAACAGCAATTTTATTGATAAATATGATATCAAAATTGTGCTTGAAAAACCTAACGAATTAGCATTGTGTTGTTAAATATAACGACGGTGATCTCGCTATTTTCTTTATAGGTCAAATGTAAATGGCTAATAAAAATTATATTTTGAAGTATTGATCCTTTACATCGTTCCCATGAAAATTCGTTTTTTTTGTCACATCCTATGGAAAATATTAAAATTAAAATTATAATATAAAATAAAATTATGTTAATAATTTTGAAGAATAAAAGCAATTTTATTGATAAATATGAAATCAAAATTGTGCCTGAAAAGCCTAACAAATTAGCATTGGTCTGTTAAATATAACAACGTTAATCTTACTATTTGCTTTATAATTTAGACAAATATTCTAGCATAAAATACTTTCTGAAGCATTTCATTCTTTAAGGTTTTTTTTTTTTTTTTTTTGGTTTAAATTTCATTCTTTAAGTTGTTCCCCAATATTGCGAAAAATCATTTTTCTATCACATCCTACAGAAAACATTAAAATTATAATTATAGTATAAAAAAAATTTTTAAAGACATAAATAATTTGTGTTTAACATAAATAATGTTAAGTAAATTAAGTCATATCACATTAAAATATAATCTACACTATTTTTTAAGAGGATTCATTTGTTTAGGATAGACAATTCAACTATCCCAAAAGGGGATAGACTCTTCTTCCCCTTTATATTTTTTTTCTTTCTTTTCTTAGAGTTTTCTTTACATGTTAGATTTCAAAAAAATATTTTGTAGCTAAAACTTTTATTATGGCTATTAAAATCAAGATATTTTCAGTTTTATGTGTATCACATAGTAAAAAAAAATGAACGCATAAAATGAGTGTAAAAAAATTATTTAATTTCTTAAATAGAGTTTATGTTAAACAATTTGTTTATGTTTAGGTTTAGAAAAATGGATATTGGGGGCACATTGCCCTAAACACACACTTTGAGTATGTTTGGTTGGGTGGATTTTAGGAGAGAGAGAGAGAGAGAGAGAGAGAGAGAGAGAGAGAAAATGGGAGAGAAAACATTTTTGGTGAGTTTTCGGTTGGAGGGATGGGAGGGAAAAAATAATTGGTGGGGCCCAACTATTTTCTTCCCAAGCCCACCAAAATGTGGAGGAGACTGGGTGGGAAATGGGAGCACTTGGAGTGGACGAAAATGCCCCAATGCACTTTGCATTGGGTTTCGTTCCAGCCACGGCCATCTGCCTCATTTTTTTTCTTTATTCTCTTGTTTCATCTTCTTTAGTTTTTGTCTTTTCATATACTTCTGTTCTTTTTTCTTTTTTTTTTTTGTCATCAATTTTTTTTCTCTGTTATACTATGTGTGTCAATTATTTTTTTCTTTAATCTTTTTTTTTCATCTTTTTTATTTTCTTTTCTTTTCTTATACTTCTCATTCGTGTTTTTTTTTTTTTTTTTTCATCCTCCTTTGGTTTGTTCTCTTGTAATAAAAAAATTTGTGTCCATACACAATTTTTTAATAAAAAAATGTGTTACTTTTGTTTTATTTAATAGAGATATAATTGTTAATTTATACCAACTTTATTTCCCACCAAACAAATGAGTTTTCTATCCTCCCATTTTTCTATCTTTCCAACCAAACACAAATGAAAGAAAATTAAATCTCTTCTATCTTCCCACTTTTCTATCCATTCCCCATTTTCTATTCTCCCACTTCTCCACTTCTCCAATTAAACGGATCCTTAGACTTGGTTAAAACTCCCACCTTACTACTCACAATATAAGGGCTATGACTCTAGGTACTCCTCGATTGAAATGGCATGCCTTGGGTAAATTCAATGTAGTTTTGTAAATAATTAAATGCAAGTTGATATTTTTATAGTTTAGCATTCAAAGTAAAAATTTAATTAATTTTGTTCACAAAAATTCAAGCATACCTAAATGATCCAAATCATCTTTTTCTTAAAATTTATGAGATGAGGAGAATTACCACCACTTAAAGATGACAAAAATGACAGTATTGTCATGTTGGGTACAATATTTTCTTTTATATGTATAAAGTCAAAACTAAGAGAAAATCCAATTAGATTCTAAATTAGAGTCTAATTTTGTACCAAGTGTCAATTCAATTTCTTAGTTTTAGTGCAAGTGTTTATTACCCATTGCAAAAATCAATGACCACAAGAATATCATTCATTCATCCATTACTTAGAATTTCAATTGTTTTATTAAATTTGAAAGACCTTTATTTATGGCAATCATGTATAAACTTTGAATCATATTATTAATTTTTACTTAATTACCATGTATCACCCATCCAACCAATCAAAATGTGTCATACCATGCAAATAATACTTCTATCCCTTGAATATGATAATGCTTCGCTTCAAACTTCATAGCCGCTTGTACCAACTATTGTGAAAATGATGCTAGAAAATCTAAGTACATAATTAGATTAAGTTGAATGATAAAAGTTTGTGAATCTTCATTCCACCGATTCGCATATGCTTGTCTTATATATCTCTTGAAATATATATTTTTTTTTAAAAACTCTATTTGCAATTCATAAAATATATATATATATATATATATATATATTTCCTCTTCCCTTTTAGGTTCTCGTCTTAATCCTTTATTTTAGTCATGTCTTCGTCTAGTAGTAGTTTAGAGAGAGAGATAGATGAGTACCAGGACATTTCTTCTGGGAGTTATGAGAGTGGTGAGAGTAGCACGAGCTATAGCAGTAGTTCCTCAGACGAGCACTTTTCGTCTGGGGTTCTGGTATTCCCTTAGAGGAATTCCAAGAGATGCAACGTAGGATGGCCTCTGGGGCTAGGACTAGCTCGTCCAGAGAGCCACCTAGCCCTTCTCAAGACGAGAAGGAGGAAGAGGAGGATGTGATATACAGCTGTGCCCCTGAGGTAGCGTCCACCTTAGACGCCTTTAAATTGAAAACCCTTGTAGATAGATACCAGATCCCTAGGGAGTTCAAACCTCATCTACCCAAAGAAGGAGAATGGTGTTGTTCTCCTTCTTCTGATTTAGGAGTATATACGTCTTACCTTTTAGCTGGCCTTAGTTTTTCCCTAAATTCTTTTTGTAGAGGTCTTCTCCATAGGTTGGGTATTCAACCTAACCAGCTCAACCCCAATGGATGGAGGACGGTAGTTGCCAGCAAGTGCTATGGCATGAGGCATTGGAGGGGGGTTGTCCTATCACAGTGGACGAGTTCCTTTACTGTTATAATCCCTCAGAGATAAAGAAGTCTACTGGTTTTTACCAGTTCTCGTCTAGAGGCTATCACTATAGTTTAATAAAGGGCCGTAGCTCGTCTGACAGGCTCTAGAAAACAGAATTTTTTATTTTTTCTAGAAATTGGGTTGGGGACCCAGTTAATGTGGGTAATTCCCCCTTCCCACCTTTTACCAGCCCTCTAGGTCGCCTTCGTCCTGAGGGTATGTCTCATTTCCATTTTATTTTATCCTCTTTTTTTATGTTTTCTAACTTTCAGTCGTCTAACCTCTTTTCTTTATTGATGCAGCTGTTGTTCGTCCACGCTTGGACAAATTTTACTTGGATCAGATTGATCTAGTTTGTGCCTTTCTTGGGAGAACCTTTCACGATCTACTGACTCTGAGTCGTCAAACTACATGGGGTCTTGGCCTAGTACCTACTACTGAGAATCTTGGCCACGAGGAAACTACTCATCGAAGTAAGTATCTTCCATTCCTCTTTTCTTACTTTTTTCTTTCCTTTTTTTCCTTTTTTTTTTTTTTTTAACTTGACTTTCCTTGTCGCAGGAATGACTACAATGAGAGAGAACAAGGAAAAGAACATAACTAGTGGGGACGAGGATGTCACTACACCTCCAGTCGTCTAGAGGACTGCCGTCCAGGCAGGGAAGAGAAAGTCTAAGTCCATTTCAAGTTTAGTGGACCTTGACAACCTTCCAACTCATCGAGGTCCTAAGAAGCCAAAGCCTAGTAAGACTTCTTTTCCTAAGGTCTCCAAGTTTACACCTCCGACAGTAAACTTGGACGATACTGTGGTCAACGTGGAACCAGTCCAGATAATTCCACCCGTCCAAGCTGATTCTACTCCCCCTCCAACTAAGACTCCTTGCAAGCCTCATCCTTCTGTATCATCCGAGCGTCCTCCTAACTTGGTGTTGGACGAGAGTTATACTTGGAGGACGTTCAAAGGAATTATTTTTGACAACGAGGTAAACTCGTGTTGCAACATGTCAGTAAAAGACTTTGAACGTTCTGCCATTCATGACTTCTTCAAGGTATGCTAATTTTACTCGTCTTTATTTATCTTCAAGTTTTGAATAAAATTCCTAACTTTTCTTCATCCATTCGCAAGCCATGTCCAAGTTTTACACTGCGACTTGCCAGGCCAAGGAGCTCTGTGAAGAAGCTAAGACGGCAAAGGAGAAGGCCAAAGAGCTGAACAATGAAGTTTTACTGAAAAAGGGGGAGGTGATCAGATTAACTGAAGATCTCAACCGTTTGCAAGGAATTGAGACGAAGCTAAAAGACGAGGTGGAGGAACTTCGAGCAGCTACCATTGAGAAAGAAACTCGCATTGCAGCATTTGAAGGGAAAGGTCTCAGAGTTCACCTCATCTTTGGAGAAGGCATGTGAAGAAGCCGTTGTAGCTTTCAAGAAGTCAGACGAGTACAAGAATCATCTAAACAGTTACTATGCAGCTGGCTACAAGGACTTCCGTGCTGATGCCAAGAAGGCTTTTCCTGATCTAAACTTTGATTCCTTCAAGATTCCCCTTGCCACAAAGAGTTTCTTGCTTCCAACAAGTTCTAAGGACGTCAATGTGATAGACGATGCTAGCAATGAAGTGACCCAAGACGACCCAAAGTTTGGGGGAAATGCCCCCAGTGGTTTATCCAAATGATTTTATCTTCTTTAGAAAATTTATCATTTTATTTCATTAGAAGTGCCCGTTGTTTTGGGCTTTGCTTGCTCTTTTTTTTTTTATTATCAAATTTACCCAAGTACAATTATCTCGTCCAAGTTTATGGACGAGCTTTATATACGATCAGTTACATTATCTATATAACTTTTTAAGGGTTTTTGGACGTTGGTTGTCCACCTTTTTTTGAATTAATGAATATTTTCCGTTTTCACTTTTCATTATGTTTGAATTCGTTTAAAACTTTATAGACATACTTTATTAATATAGTCCATATCATTTCCATAGCTTTGTGGTTCATCCATTTAGGAAAATATTTGATCTCGTCTTAAGCATATGGACAAATTTCTTCTTACATCGCCAAAATAGGGTAAAATGAATCCTTCATGTTCGCCATTGAAGTACAGCTCGTCCATGAATGACGTGTCTTTTTGCTAGCTTTACTCATTATTCAAACTTGAGACGATCATTTATTCGTCCTTAGCGAAATTGTCTTCAGCAAATGCTCGTCCACGTACTGGATTGTTAGACTAGTTAGATTCATCTATGGGCTTGTGGTGTTTTTACATGCACATTATTCGTCCATGGTTCAGACGATTATGCCATTGGTTTTATCTCGTCTTAAGCTTAAACGGATATACCTTTAGTTTTATTTTTCTCGCTTTATCCTTATTTTGAGGAAAGCTTATAGATGGTACACTCTTGCGTCCAAGGATTTTATTCGTCTTTGGCTGTTTGCCTTCTGTGGATTATTTTGAATGAAATCACAAAAATGAAAGATTCCCATACAATTATACATATACTTGGAAATACACTTTAAACATTCATCCATAGGCATGGTACATGCTTAAGAGCTAGTGCCATTAGGGAATTAAAATACTTATACAACACAAATTCGTCCATAAGTAACACAAAATACTTATATATCTAAAACACAGTAGTAGTAATAAGCAAATTTAAGAAAATAACACTGCAAGCAACAAATTACTTTAAACATCCATGGCATTCGTCCTATGGCAATGTGCGTTCACGGTCACCCTTCATTGATAATATCTTCTTAGGTGTTCAACATTCCAAAGGTGTTCTAGCTTTCGTCCATCCAGGGCTTCCAAGTAGTAGGATCCTTGTCTCTTGCAATTGAAAACCCAGTAAGGTCCTTCCCAATTTGGTCCCAGCTTCCCGTGGGCCGGGTTTTTGGTGGCCAAAGAAACCCTTTTTAAGACGAGATCCCCAATGTTGAAGTGCCTGGGTTTCACCATGACATCGTATTGCTCCGCCATAAGATTCTTGTACCTTGCTGTTCTCTGCTCCACGTCCATCCTTACCTCGTCTATAAGATTGAGGTTAAGACGAAGTTGTTCCTTGTTTTCTTCATCTTGATACTTCATCACCTTATGGCTGGCCATGTGCACTTTTACAGGTATGACTGCTTTATTCCCATAAGCTAGTTTGAAAGGAGTTTCCCCGTGGGGGTCCTCATTGTCGTTCTGTAAGCCCACAAAACACCTGGTAATTCATCTAGCCATACTCCCTTTTCCCCTTCAAGCTGAGTCTTGATGATTTAAAAAAAAATCGGTTTGCTATTTCTGCTTGTCCGTTGGCCTATAGGTGGGAGGGTGAGGAATAATGATTCTTGATTCTAAGTTGTTCAAAAATTTCAGGGTGTATTGTCGAACTGTCTTCCATTGTCAGACACTAGTACTTTTGGTACTCCAAACCTGTATACAAAGCTCTTCTAGACGAAGATTTTGACATTCTGTTGTGTAATTTTCGCCAAGGGTTTAGCTTCCACCCACTTAGTGAAATAATGTATCTCTATCACCAAAAACTTCATCTGTCTTGTTCCAATTGAGAAAGGGCCTAATATATCTAAACCCCATTGTGCAAAAGGCCAAGGGGCCATCATTAAGGTAAGATACTCCGAGGGTTGTCTAGGAACGTTACTAAAACGTTGACATTGATCACAGACCTTAACATTTGCCTTAGCATCAGCTTGGATAGTAGGCCAATAGTATCCTGCGCGGACGATTTTGTGGACGAGTGATCTGGCCCCTGAGTAGTTACCACATGCTCCTTCATGAACTTCCCTCAATATGTAATTCGCCTCGTCTGAAACTAAACATCTTAGATAAGGCTGGGAGAAACCTCTTTTGTATAGCATTTCATCCATAAAGATGTACTTGGCTGATCTGACCCCAAGCTTTCTGGCTTCGTCTTTTCCCTCTAGAAGCCTTCCATCCTTCAGGTACGATACTATCGAGGTCATTCAATTTTCTTCACCTTCTATCTACAATATTTCTGGAAGGTCTATTCATGGCATATATTGGACTTCATCAACCTCGTCCATTACTTTGTTCGTTGAGACTTCCTTCGCCAAAGTATCTGCTTTGACGTTCTCTTCCCTTGGGATTTGAACGAAATTAGCTTTTTTGAACTTCTTTACAAGGCGTACCACCTTATTTAGGTATTTCTTCATTCGGTCTTCCTTGGCTTCATATATCCCATTCACCTAGCCTATGACCAACTAAAAGTCTCCTATGACGAGTATTGACTCTGCTTCCACAAACTTAGCCAACCCTAGCCCTTGAAGAAAGGTCACATACTCAACTTCATTATTAGTTGTTTGGTACTGCAAAACGAACCTTGTGCTTCAACTTATCTCCTTCTGGTGATTGTAAGACGACTCATATTCCTTCTGCATGTAGTGTAGACGATCCATCCACATGGACGACCCACTTTTTTACTCTCTTCCATTCCGTCTAAGTTCTCATTACTTGGAGTGAATTCTACAATGAAGTCTGCCAAGGCTTGAGCCTTTATTGCATTTCTTGGTTTGTACCTGATGTCAAATTCACTGAATTCAACAGCCCATTGGATCAGTCATCCTGTGACTTCCAGCTTGTTCATCGCCTTCTTGAACGGATGGTCTGTCATGACGTTCATAGTATGAGCTTGGAAGTAATTTCTCAACTTTCTAGAAGCTGTTATTGGAGCAAAAGCTAATTTCTCTATTAGTGGGTAACGTCCTTCCACTCCTCTAAATGCTCAGCTTGTGTAATACACAGGCTTTGTACCTTCCCTTCTTCCTTGATTAAAGCTGAACTCACAGCATGTTGGGACACTGTCAAGTACAAATACAGTTCTTCTCCTAACACGGACGGACTTAGTAATGGAGCCGTGGTAAGATAGTTTTTAAGATCTTGGAAGACCTTTTGACATTCATCCATCCATTCGAACGCCTTCCTGAGGACTTTAAAGAAGGGTAAACACTTGTCAGTGGTTTTTGATACAAACCTGTTCAAGGCTGCAATTCGTCCTGTGAGGGATTGGTCTTCCTTGATATTTTTAGGTGATTCCATGATTAATATGGCTTGGATTTTATCTGGATTCGCTTCAATTCCCCTCTGTGAAACCATGAATCCTAGAAACTTTCCTAATGACACACCGAATACACATTTTCTTGGATTCAGCTTCATTCTGTTTTGTCTAAGTGTTTCAAAGGTTTCCTGAAGGTCGTCCAAGTGCCTTTGCTTGTCCCAGCTCTTTACAAGCATGTCTTCAATGTATACCTCCACATTCGGTCCTATCTGTGGACGAAACATATGATTGACCAACCTTTGATAAGTTGCCCCTGCGTTCTTCAGACCAAAGGGCATTACCTTATAACAGAACAGACCTTAACTGGTAACAAAAGAGGTCTTCTCTTGGTTTGCCTTGTCCATTTTTATCTTATTATATCCGGACAATGCATCCATGAAGCTTAGCAACTAATGACCGGCTATGGAATCCACCAACTGATCAATGCGTGGTAAAGGATAACTATCCTTAGGGTAAGCTTTATTCAAGTTAGTGAAATCCACGCACATCCTCCACTTGCCATTTGTCTTTTTAACCATCACCACATTTGCTAACCAATCTGGGTAGTAAACTTCATGAATGAATTGTGCTGTGGTTAACTTCTGAACCCTATCCTTGATAGCATTGTCCCACTCAGGGGCAAATACCCTTTTCTTTTGACGAACAAGCTTAGAAAATGGGTGCACATTCAACTTATAGGTAATAACACTTGGATCAATCCCTGGCATGTCTTCATGACTCCATGCAAAGACGTCAATACTTCTCTTCAAGAACTGAATTAGGTCTTGCTTCGTCTTTTCCTTCATACTTGTTCCAATTCTAGTAAATTTTTCAGC
This sequence comes from Lithocarpus polystachyus, assembly GCA_033629205.1. Classification (NCBI taxonomy): domain Eukaryota; kingdom Viridiplantae; phylum Streptophyta; class Magnoliopsida; order Fagales; family Fagaceae; genus Lithocarpus; species Lithocarpus polystachyus. The sequence goes on along the minus strand of CM066166.1, from coordinate 33,357,994 downwards.
ATTACTTTCTTCCAAGGGAATGTCTTGCAGTACTTCGATGGGCTCTGCAACAAACCTTCTCTCCTCAATACTCATTGTCTATATGTGCTTGTCTATAGTCAACATGGCTAAGTAACACTCTCTTGCTGCTAATTGATCTCCTTGTACTTGTCCAATTTCGTAATCTGTAGGGAATTTAACTGATAGGTGCTAGGTAGATGTTACTGCCTTCCAACTATTTAAAGTTGGCCTTCTAATAATGACATTAAACAAGGATGAACAGTCCACCACGAGGAAATTCACTTCCTTAGGTATCTGTTGCGGGTATAATCCCACCATCACAGGTAAAGTAATGGTGCCAATAGGTTGCACTTTCATCCCTCCAAATCCTATCAATGGTGAGCATACTGGATGAAGATTATCTAGTCCTAGAATCATCTACTAGAAGGCGGGGTAATACAATATGTCTGCCGAACTTCCATTATCTACCAACACTCTCCTGGTCGTATAACCCGTAATAAGTAGAGTAATGACAATTGCATCGTCATATGGCTGATGAATTCTTTTAGCTTCTTAATCGATGAATGAAATGGTTGGCTCGTCTATCCCCCTCGTCCTTGGAGACCTTCCAGAGAGTTAGATGTTTTGCACCACTTTAAGATACTTCTTCTTTGACTTGGAAGACTGTCTTGTTGAAGTTCCTCCTATAATAACCCTTACTTCTCCAAGTGGGTTTCATGATGATTCCTCCATCTTTCCCTTCAACTTCTCAACTTTATGATCCCTTTCAACGAAATGCCTTAACTTTCCTTGTCTAATGAGATTCTCTATCTGCTGCTTCAAGTCATAACACTCGTCCGTGTCATGCCCATGATCCCTATAGAAGCGACAATATTTGTTCTTATTATGCTGGCCACTTCAAGGAAGGATCATCCTTGATTTGCATGAGTACTTAATCAAGTGGGATATTTAAGGGCATATAGTTCTGACTTTTTCTTGAGGACGAGCCTGTCTTTCTATTATCTCACTCTTTCTTCTCTCCTGTCCGAGCCTTCTTTGGACGAGAGCCCTGTTTAGGATGACAAGGGGGGTCTGAATCCATGCGTTCCGCTTTTTCCCTCTTCTTGGCTATAATTGCATCTTCTGCATTCATGAAATTCTAGGCTAAATGGACGAATTCAGTCATGGTTTGAGGCTCCTACTCATAGAGTTTATGGATGAAGAAATTTGAATTGGCTCCATTATGGAAGGCAGCCAATAACAACTTGTCGTCCATTTCATCTATTGTGAGGGCTTCTCTATTGAAACGGGTTATAAAGGACCGCAAACTTTCATTTTCACCTTGCTCTATGGTCAACAGGCTGGACAAGGACCACTTGTGTCTTTGTCCCTCAATAAAAATGTTGACAAATAGCTTATTTAACTCTTCGAAAGAGCCCACTATATTGGGAGGTATTTTGCTAAACCATACTCGCGCTGGTCCTTTAAGGGTTGTAGGAAGGCCCTACACATAATCTCATCTGGAACCCCCTGAAGATGCATTATGATTTTGAACGTTGCAATGTGATCACATGAGTCATGCGTTCCATCATATGAGTCCAAGGAAGGCATTTTGAACTTTTGAGGCAAGGGGTGACTATTGATAGAAGCAGTGAAAGGAGAGTCTGTCCGGTGAACTAGGTCGTCCACCGAATTCGTCCTTCTCATGTTCTCCCTCATTTCGTCCATAGCCTTCCTTATTTGATCCACCTCCCTCTCCAAATGTGGCACCCTCTGCGGAGCAGTGCCCCTTGATTAATTCTCAAGTCTAGCATTTTCTCCTCTGTCTTCTTGACTTTGGGATTGCTCTTCTGTATGTCTTTCATGATGTTGCCTTCTTAAACCAATCTCCCTGTTCAACACCTGGTTCTGATGAGTTAACTCCGCTAGGGCAGCTGCCATGGATTGTATGTGTTAAATGGAAGGCGGTAGCATGACAAGTGCTAACTATCGATCGCAATTGGGATTGCTCGAAGCATCCCTGCTCTCCAGGTGGCCTGGGCTTGTGGCCCTTGATCTTGTCCGAATCATACAGCCTTTTGTCTGAGAAAGATCAATTTTGCAAAACACAAATCTATCCCTCCCCATAGACGGCGCCAACTGATGCTGCACAGAATCAATAGGCTGAATGCTCCGACTTCGATGGGCTAATGGTTGTTGCGAAGGCCTGTAAGGAAGAACACACTATCAAAAGGCGATTGCGGTAGACCGGCCAAGTCCCCTTCGATGACTAAGTTAGTTTCTCTCAAGTTCTAACTTTTGGGGAGTAATGTCAGGAAAATAAAACTTACTTTGATTTGATACAGGCCGGTCTTTATATAGAGAACTTTAGAGCGATTATTGATTTAGTAACTTCCCCAGGATTTGTGGAAATTAGTGAGTTCTAACAAAACTTCCTCAACGGCTATAGAAGTTACAACCGCTGAAGGAAGTTGAGCATTTGTGAGGAATTTGTGGCGATGAATATGGGTTTGGTTCCCACTCCAGAATTTTGTGGTTCGAATCCTCAAGACACGTGAGTAGATCCATACTTAAAAATTTTCTAAGTGTCATGTGGTCGTCCGTGCATTCCACCTATGGACAACCCTTTGTCCATAGACGACCTACTTGAATATTTGCCCTTTGGCTCATGGACGAACCCTATGGACAACTCAACGACAGTAATTTTTGGCTATCCTATCATATATAAATCCAAATCTGAGAGAAAATTCAATTAGATTCTAAATTGGATTTCAATTGTTGTCTAATTTTGCACCACATATCCTATCTAAGTTTTTAAATCTTTGTTCTAGGTGAGTTAATGTTGTACAAAAGACGAAAAGAATAATATAAATAAACCATCAAAAGCCCAATAAACCAGTAAACCAAAAAAAAAAAAAAGTATAAATGCATGTGTATATCAAAAAAAATAAAATAAAAAAATAGTAAAACTCATGTATATATCTATGACTTAAAAAATGTATAACTCTTTAATTAGATATAATTTGAACTCATGTTTGTATGTGATTGTGATTGTTCTTAATTATGTCATGCATATGCACGGGTTATACACTAGTATATATTATATTAAAGTGAAAATTGAAATAAAGTTCAAGCAAACATCCAAATTGAAATCTAATTGCATTCCGATTTTGTGCCAAGTGTTCTTCTACTTTCCCTTTAATTTGATGCCATATATACTTGGATTTTAATTGAGTTTAAATTTTGTACCAAGTCATTATATATCTAATTTAGTGTCAAATGTCCTCATATAGATTCACAAATCTCAACTAAAAAAAAAAAATTATAAGTTGCTCAATTAAAATTTATTATATATAATTATGTAACACTTTGAATGTGTAAGAGAATTCGCATTAGACCAGCTAAATTAGTCTAATGCTAAAATTATGGCTATAGACACATAAAAACTCACACATCAGACTCACCAAACTAACCCAAAAAATTTAACTATGTGCAGAGGGGTTTGCACGGTTCGATCGGCTTGGTTTTTTCCCAAATTTATCATTGAACCGATATGCATTGGTTTTCTCATAATTAGAATCGATGCACACTGACTAAGGTCAGTTTTTCGACCTATAGCGGTGCAGTTTTTTGCAGTCAATTTAATCGGTTTGAAAAAAAAATTGTTTTTCTTTTTTTATTTTAATCTAAAATTGGAAGCACTTATCCACATTTTCACTCTTATGGGCCAGATAAAACCAATTTTTGAGTTTCACAGTCCAAGAAACAAATATACTGGCACTTACTCAACAATGCAATTGTAAAAAAACTTACACATGTATGCAATTGTATTCGTATATGGAAATCATATTTCTCAAGATCAAATTTATTTTTTCGCAATCGGCCAACCAATGTAAGAATGTAACATTCCATATTTAATAATTAAATAAAATAATTTTTTTTAAAAAATCAATGGCAGAGTAAAGCAGTAAAAGAAACATCGATATAAAAAATCAATAGCAGAGTAAAAAATCAATAGCACTTACTCAACAATGCAATTGTAAACAAACTTAAACATGTATGCAATTGTATTCGTATATGGAAATCATATTTCTCAAGATCAAATTTATTTTTTCACAATTGGCCAACCAATGTAAGAATGTAACATTCCATATTTAATAATTAAATAAATAAATTTTTTAAAAAATCAATAGCAAAGTAAAACAGTAAAAGAAGCATCGATATAATAAAATATACTGATTTCCCTTTAAAATTTTCCAATACATATAAGATGGTAATATAAATTAAGAGGGAATGCATTATATTATTCTCAATATAAATATAACATAAAAACTAATTTTTTTTATATATATATATATATATATATCTTAAAGCCGTGGTTACTAAATATTAAAATAAAAATTCTGAATAGTGAGTGATTAGAGATTACCTCTCGGAGAAGGATTGGAGAGGAATGAGAACTCTCTTAGTCTTAGTCTCCCTAAAAAATAAAATGCAGGAAAAAAAAATAGTACTTTTTAGAGAGAGCGAGAGAGAGAGTGTTCGTGTGTGTGATTACTGATTAGTATTTAGTGATTACCTCTAGGTGAAGGATTGAAGAAGAGTGAGAAATCTCTCAGCTCAATCTACGTAAAAAATCAAAATGCTGAAAAAAGAAAAAGAAAAAAGAAGTTAGAACTTTACTATACTCACTGTTTGGAGAGAGAGAGAGAGAGACAGAGAGAGAGAGAGAGTAAAGGGAGTTACTGGTGGCAATTGTGGTGATTGGTGAGGTAGAGTGCCAGCCGTTCCGAGAGCGGTGGGTCAAGAGAGAGATTTAGGTATGAGGCATCTGAGAGAGTTGAGGTGTTTGGAGAGAAAATAAATATTTGTACTCTACAAAACCTAGCTCAAAATGACATTGTTTTTCATTATGTTTTTTTTAACCTCTAAATGAAACGACGTGTTTCCATTTAAAAAATAAAAACCTAATCTTTTAGACTTATTGACTGTTGTACTCCTCTCATACGTGCAATCTTTTAGAGTTGGAGTCCTCACTGGTTCGGTTTGGTGTTAAATGGTGAAGGGTTTGCAGCTCCGACGTTAGCATTGCACCGGCATCGGAACGGGCTTCACCCTCCACTTGTAGGCATCAGCTCAATTGATCGGCGCTAGTATCGGGACTAAATTGTCGGCACTGATTGGTTAGGTCAACACCGGTCGAGATCTGCACACTTAGTTACACACCACAAGTAGCGAGACAGTACTCACCAAAGCAAAAATAAATAAATAAATTCTTCTCTCTCTCTCTCTCTCTCTCTCTCTCTCTCTCCCTCCCTCTCTCTCTCTCTCTCGTGTGCTTGCTCTCTTCTCTTTCCCAAGTAGCCACCACTAGTTCCAAAGCCCACCAAAAATAGACAATCACCAATTCCAAAGCACACCAAAAAACTCAAACCCAACAAAACCACATCAAAAACTCAAACCCACATCAAAAACCGAATTGTATCAAATCCAACAAGCCCGCATCTAATCCAACAAGGATACAGTGGAGGATTGGTGGTCAAAACTTATGGTTATTAATAGATAGAAGAAATGGTTCTAGAGATCTGAATGCATAAAGCTCTATCGGAATTTCTCTCTCTCTCTCTCTCTCTCTCTCTCTCTCTCTCTCTCTCTCCCCCTTGCAGATCGACGACATCGTGATATGATGTCGGGTTTGAAGTTTGGTGTTGGATTTGATTAGGTTGATGTAAATTTGATGTGCTTGTATTAGGGATTTTTTTTTTTTTTTTTTGGGTTGTGATTCACAAAAATGGGATGATGGTGGTGAAGAAGCCTTAGGGTGCTTTTGTTTTGGTTTTGCTCTAAAGAGGAAGTAATAATATATTAATTGAAATATTGATGTAGTATGGAGGCTGATGTATGTGTATAAAAATATAAATAGCTAAATTAGAAAAAATAGTGTTTCTTGGTTTAGTTTAGCTAAAAATATGAGGAAACTGGTGTGAATGCTCTAATACTTCTAACTTATTTTAAACCATTTTAAGTCCCTAAAATTACTTCCATCCCATTCTATTTAAACCTCATTCGAAATCGCTTATTATCCACTTAAAACTAATCCAATTTATCTTACAAATATAAACTTCAACGAAAAATTTTACCATGTTCCAAAAAATTAGTTGTTCGTATCATATTTGAAATATGTAGACATGAAATAAATTTATTGTATTTCAATAACAAAAATTAAGTTAAGAAGTGACAAATTTTTTTATATTTTTCATAAATAAAATGATCAATGATGAACAATTGGCATACTCTACCAAGGAAAAAACTTGCGTGACTTTTTTAAAGAGTTGACCAAAAAAAAAAATGACCACTAGTAGCATTCAACTTACGCAAAAATTCTAATATGCATATATTTATGATTCTTTTTTTAAACATATTCATGTATATATATGGAGTTACAGACTAATTTATAATTATATCGTGAATTACACACAAAACAATAATATAGGAAGCATCACAACAACAAAATTAACATGGTTAGGCTAATTACAAGCCTACACCAACCAAAATTCACTATTAATAAAAGGAATTACAAGCCCCCACACACGCATAAAAAAAACTACATAAACTTACCCAAAACCCCCAATACACCCAAAGATGCCCTTGCACTAACTCACTAGGAAAAATTAGTCTTTACTTCTCTCAGAGGACAAAACTTTGCTTCTAACTCTCACACACACGACAAAGCTATGCCACCACTTCTTTTTAAAGGAGTAGCACACCTCATTTCTTTTCTTTTTTTTTCCCCTTTTCTTTTCAATGTGGAATTCCAAAACTAATAAGGAATTTTAAAACTTCTCGATCATGAGTTGGACTCAACAAATCTCTACCTGCAGCCCATGAGTTTTCTTCACTAGTTCTTTATTAAAATCAATAGATTTCAATAAAGCATGTACCAACAACAACCCCCTCCCCCCTCCCCTCTCTCCCACAAGAGAGAGAGAGATTTTTCCTCCTTCCCCCCTAACCTCTTTTTTCAACAAGTTAGATCTTTCCTCCCTTGGTCATCATAAACTGCCTTAAACTCCAATAGCCACCTACAAGGGAAGAGCTAGGTTAAAATTTTGAAAAATAAAATTCATTTAAGCCCTTTAGAAAGTTAATTAAGTTTTATGCTATATGGTTTTGACCCCACTTCCCCCCACCCTTCTCAAAAAAAAGCTACAAACTCCGTTCTCTCAAAAGAAAATAATATATATATATATATATATATATATTAACTTGAAATGTTTTATATTCTAACACTTAAGAGATTCAAATTTTAAGAAGTAAAGTTGTCTTATAAATGAGAAAAAAAGCTATAAGAATATTACAAAGATAATTCAAATTCCCTATTTTCATTCATTTTTTAGTACAAAGTCTTTAAAATTGTCAAATATGTATTATAATTTTTTAATTGAGTTTCATACAATCTTATATAAATAATGATATTCAATTAGAACTCATAATTCTAAGAAGTTACCGATAAAATATAAAGTTAAGAAGTTTAAAAGAGAAATTGAATCAGTAATTTTCATATGGTGTTAGTTTACATCTTTCTCAAAAAGAAAAATAATTTCGTTAAACACTTTTTAATTCATACTTATAACATGGACCCTTTAAATAAAATTTATGGTTCTATCAATGGAAGCAAAGCTTACAAACTCCAAAATAAAGAGAACAAAGCCAATTTATTGGAACAAGAATAGAGTAGAAGAAAAAAGGTTGCTATTATTCAAGAATGGAGAGGGAAGGCCAAAAGACGTCATGTTTAGCCCATTCCTCCATGCTCTAAATTCTATGGGTTTTTTTTAATTATTATTTTTTTTGGTTTTTTTTTTTTTTTCTTTCTTTCTTTTTTGTGGGTTAACTTTTTGTGATTTGTGGTTTTTGTAATTTTTTTGTTTCTCTTGCAACACCAACCAAACCAATCCCAATTTATTGAAAAATCGAGGCTTGTGTAGCTTGGCTTCCCCTCTCCCAACAATGCAATGTGGTTTCTATACCAACAAAGTCAGTGTGGTGCAAAATGGCCTCTAAAAGCCAACTGCACCGACCAATATACATCCCCAATACATTCCTCCATCGGGTGGAACATCTTTTTCTTCTTAAGAGTAATGACAACACTTTTTAACAACAACTAAGTTGACAAGTGTTTATTAGTTCTTACCTAGAGCCACCACTTCTTTTTTATGGATTAAGTCTACCATTAACATTACTTTATTATCTACATATAGTGCCATTAACATCTTGTTACCTTGACAAATACAACCATTGTAAAACATTTCAAGAAATTTTGTTGTGATCCTAGAATTATTTATTTTTAAAAAAAAATATTTACAACTAAAAAATTGAGATACAAGACAAAATATTGGATGGCACTCTAGAATTTTTTCAAGGGTAAATTCCATTAACATACACTCATGTTTGGGCTAATGTCATCCAAGTTCAAGACTTTTTAAAACTAATTAATTTGGTTCCTAAAGCCAACTTATAATCTTTAAGACAGTTGAAAAAAATGACTAATTGGCTTAATGATATTTAGAGATTGTGTGGCCCTTTTTGTATTGTTGGGCCATAACCCTTTCTGCTGCACAGTGGCCTGTTAATTTGGAGTAAGAGAGTTGGGACTGGCCTTACTAGGACTACGCTTCAGGTCAGCTTATGCACAAGACAGGCTTACCCGATGTAGACGCGTCCTGATGTGAGTGCAATGGGTTGGACACAAGGTGTGGTCACAGTAGGAGTAACTGTTGCAGATATTTTGGCAGGAATATACTACAGTAGGTTAACTAATAATAAAACATGCTAAATAAAGATAACACCGTAACAAAATTAACAGAGTAATGCAGCAAGCAGAAATAACACTACAGCAAGAAAAAGTAAACAACTTGGTAGCTTCTAATCAATCAGTGAGAAATCGTCCTAGTAAGTATAATGAAAATAACGCATTTTTCTGGATTGTGTGTTAGTTTATTTAGCAAAAATGAACCCAAAAAGGGGACCAATCTCCAATGCAGATGACCTCAATAAAGGCTTTTTCCATAGAAGTTACTCGTTTTGGAGAAAGGGCCTAAATGGTTTAAGCTCCGACTTACAACCTTTAAGAAGTGGGAATGTCAAGAGGAAGAGAAAGGTGGTCTATCGATGCATACCTTTATTTCTGCCGCATTACTTTCTCTCTGGTTTTCTTTTTACCACTTAGTCTTTTTATCTTTTCTCTTTGCTCTCTGTGTTTTCTCTTCTCTTTTCTTTCCTACCTTTCCTCCTTGCTCTCCTTTTCTTTTTTCTCCTTTTTTTCTTCTCCCCCTTCTTCCCTTTTCTTCCTCTCTCTTCTATTGTTCATGGCTACCTCCTTTTATATTGTTTACCATTATGGAATTTACTCTTTTTGTCCCTCAACTATTTTTGGCTTCTTGTGGGCATCATTCTAGGACTACCCATTAATTTGTTGGCTGTCCAACTATTACCTCTACCTAAAGTGTGTTAGTTGCACAATTCTCCATTTCTAGACAAAATTACTTGTCTTGTTTATTACCTCTCTCCGTTTCTATTTTACCTCAATGGATAAGATTAGAGGCTTTCTCTACACCTACTCCTATAGCATGCATCAAGTGATCCTAGCCCATATTTACCTCTTTTGGGTAAGATGTCATCCCAGCAAGACATTTCCAAAAGAAGCTTAGCGTGGGAACCCCAGAACAAACCCCCCTTTCTCCCCACCGCCAAACGACACCTTCTGAATACCTTGACTCATGGCCACCTCCTATGTATTGGCTGGGTACAAATAGGTGATGCCCTAGTCCTTTGTGCAAGTTCCACTCCATTTGTGTTTGTCTCCTTCTGATCTTCATGCCATTTCTGCTGCTCTTGCGTTGTCTGGTTCTACTACATGTACTGATTTGTGCTTATCTTTTGTGGCGTGAAGGATGCATGGCCTTTTAAGCTTGTGTTTTCTTCCTTTTATCCCATCCTGGGCTGGACATTGTCTAGGGGGCCTTTGCCTTTATAGCCCGCTAGGCCTATGTTTTTGTCTTTCTTCTTCATGGCCATGGGCCTTTTAGCCATTAATCTTGCCACACTACTTCATTGTATTTGCTATCTCTCTGTTTGGGCCTCCCCGTTTATCTTACCCTGCTTTTACCTCTTATTACCTTCGTGGGTTGCTGGCTAGTGTTCCTGTCGTGTCAGTCCATTGGCCTATTACCTCTTTCCTTTGGGCTTCCTTGGCCTATTTACTTCTTCTTTACCTCTTGTTGTTCCCATGAGTTTATTGCCTTATTCCTTGGGCTTCCTCAACCCATTTACTACATCTTTATCTCTAATTACTCTTATGGGTTTGTTGGCCATCATTCCTGCCATGTCAACCCATTGAGTTTACCACTTTATTCTTTGGGCTTCCTTGACTCATTTACTTCTTTTTTACCTTTTATTGTTCTATGTGCTTACCACTTTATTCCTCGGGCTTCCTCAACTCACTTACTTCTTTTTTTTACCTCTTGTTACTTCTATGGGCTTGCCGGCCACCATTCTTGTCATGTCAGCCTATTGGGCTTGTTACCTCATTTTCTCTCATTTCCCTCATTATTGGGCTTCTTCTACCACTGGACCTTCTGTCAAAAGTGGACATCAACAGAGACTAAGTTGATTTTAGAGATCAAATTGATCAATTTTAAAGTTTTAAAAAATTTTAAACCTAATTGATATTAGCCAAAATCTCAAAATACGTTAATGAAATTTACCCAAAACAAAAAAAAAAAAATCATTAAATTAAAATTACATCACCATTAATTAATCAAATAGGTCTTTTTCTTACCATTTACTACGCGTCCTTTGTTTTTCTTTTCTGTTTTTTTCCAATACCAACCGCCATTTAATTGTAGTAATTAATTGTGCTTGAGCAAAAAGGACTAATCTCTCTCCCATTACACGTGTCCTCTTATGATTAGTCCAATCACACTAAGAAAACCCTCCCACCGCCATTGAAACTGAAATCAAAGTGGGCTCCATCAGAATCCAACGGTCCAGATTCCTCACCTACAATCTGGGCTCTCTCTATAACTATAAATAATGGACCCCAACAAACAACTCCACCAAAATACCTAAAAAACAAAAAACGAACTCCAAAGGCCTAAAGGCTTTAGCCCTAGCCCTCCTTGTTATTAGGTCCATTAGGGTTTTGAGTTTTCAATACCGAAAGCTCTGAACCTGAAATTTCAAAAACCTCAACCAAAAGCCCATCAACTTCGTCTTCAACCTCTTCCCTCTGCCCATTTTTTCAATTTTTTTCAACATTTAATATTTCTTTTTTTTACAAATTTAAGAAAAGAAATTACATAAACCCCAGATACTTTGAAAATTCAAAATCCCTAGTTTCGGAGTTTCGGGAACAGAGGTTTTTTCTGATATTCTGGTCCAGCGGTTGATTCATTGTAAGGATACTTTCCACTTTTTATTTTATTTTATATATTTGTTCAGTTTTATTGTCCATAGGTATTGAATTCGGTGTTTTTCTGACTATATTTGTGGGTTTCTTTTTGGGTTCTCTTTGGATCCGATTCTTGTTGCTCTTTGGCTTTGTGGTGGCTTTTGGTTATTGGGTTTTCTGGGTTTTGTTCAAATTTTGGTTTTAATGTGTTTAAAGTATCTGTTTGGGATTATAGTTCAGTTTTCTGTTGCAAACTCTAGGTTGAAATAAATCCATGTTGAATATGTGTCCGTGAAAGTTATGTGTATATGTGTTTTTGTGTATATTTAGGGTTTTGGTTGAAACTGGAGGCCGATCTGATTGAGATTAGAATACGCGTTTTTTAGGGAACGTCTTTAGAGGCGCCCCCAAGATACACGCCTCCTTTTTTACCCTTTTGGGGACGAGTCTAAAATTTTAAATTAAAATTTGCAACGTACAAGTATTTTCAGTTCATTTGATTTTCATGTCCAATGGGCTCTCCTTTTGATGGCCCAAAGTGAGACTTTTAACCTTTTGAGTCCAAAACATGGGTGGTGGAGTGCGTATTTTGTCTGAGTATCAAAACCATTGGAAAAGGCAAACTCTATTTTTAACTCTTGTTAATGGACCAACCTGCCCCTGGATCATAGCTCAGGTGGTAATTTTTTTTTTTTTAATATTAAAGATAAGAAAAAGAATTAAACAGATGGACAATCAATTTACTGTGTGAATTGAGATGATTTAGAGGTTGGCAGTTTGATAGGGAGTTATGATTCCCTCAAGTGGTTTTGTGAGGTTGGTTAAATAATCAGAATCTAGTCTTGTTTGTGTGGCTTTAGGCTTTCCTGGTCCTGAGTTCTATATATATATAATCATCCTCTAAGAAGCATGGACGCTCGAAATCCCCTGATGTATTTGTGTCAGGGACAGAGTGACAGTCGTGCATGGTGTGTACTCAGTGTGTGTAAGGAGGAAGTATATAATGATTTAAGATATTTTTGAATTTGGAATAGTCATTTGTTTTGAAAACTTAAATTAACATAAAAAAAAAATAAACATTCCTAAAAATAAATAAAATATATCTAAAGATATAGGTATTAATAACTAATTGTTGTTTTCTCACCACGTCGTGTCGTAATTTTGCAAGAATTGCTATATTGTTGTGTCCGTGTCAATGTACATGTCCATGCGTCTTAGATCATCATGCCTTCCTAATTGCCATGTATGCATCAAAACTTTATCCTAACTAGGCTACTGCTCATTGGACATTTCTCTCACAAACATGCCACTTTTTTTTTTTTTATGTAATTCACATATCTACATTTGCTGCTGGCTTTCAGGAATCCATTATTTATCTACTTTTATTGCACAGTAACTCCTCCACATCAACAAAATTTTTTTTCTTGTGTTGAATCTATTCTAATGATATGGACATGCTGTTTTTTAGGTATGCACATTCCTTTTATTAAAGTTGTATTATTGTGTGTTCAAGCATTGTTCTCCAAAAGGCAATGTAACATGCATGGGAAATTTTTCTGACATCCCCACATTTTGAATATATATTCCAGTAGATTCTTATAGCTATGTATTTTTCAATCCAAGGGTGTTGTTACTTGTTAGCCTAATGCAGTTCTGTAAATTGGGATACTCTTTTTTTTTTTTTTTTTTTTTTTTTTTATTAATTGAAGATACTATACTTGCTTAGAATGAGATCTATTGTTCCAGAAAAATGTTCTTGTGGTTTATTTCTATAATTCTATGCACCTGGTATGTCTTTTTTATATGTTTTTACTATTTCCCATTTTTTCTACACTTGGATTATCAAAGTTGCACACCTTATATTCGCTGATTTTTTTTTCCCCTACATCTCCAGCCTCTTTCCCAATACATATTCTTACACTGGCCATTTTTCTCTCAGCAACAGACATTATATAACTTGTTGTACATGAGTCCAAGTAGTAACTGAACATACACTTTATATAACATGCCACTTTTTTATAAGTAACTGAGCTATTTGTTTGCGAAAATATTCCCGAATGTTGATTCATCTTTTTATATGCTTATGTTCTGTCTGAACCTTCACTTTTGAGGAAAAGGAAAAGTGTTTGTTCTGCATCTGTCAATTGCACTGGGTTGTTGACAAAAGAAGATTGAAATCCATTGGATGTACTTGTAGTTGTTACATCACTGATGTTCGACAATGGGAGCTTTGGATTTTAGTTTAAGATAATTGATTTGTGATTATCATTGTTTAATAGGATGCAATAATCAGAAACACTAATTGAAGGACAAATTAGGGTAACACTCATTTTGATATGTTCACATGGGAAGCCAAATATGAATCATTTGATTGTATATACCTTAGTAGATGGAGCATTCGCTATAAAAACACCAATTCCTTATACTTTGAAATGTGGCACAGTTGTTTAGGTTTTTACTTCACTTAAGTCTCAATGGGATAAGGCAGTTCTTTGGCACATGAAATCTTGGTTTGTTATGGTTGTTATTGAACAGCCTTTTCAAAGTCCACCATAGTTTTTAAATTCCAAATTGTCCTCTTTATTCAATTGATAGAAATTATACATATTTTACACCAAATGGAAAGTTCTTGGCTGGATTATCTACTTACTTATGCACTTTCTAATGTTTATCCTTATTTCCTTTTAGAACTACACCTTCAATGGAGATAGTTGACCCAATTACACCGACTGATATCTATGAACCACTCTGTTTAGAAGCACAGCCTAATAAGCGTAGGAGAAAGAAGTCTATTGTCTGGGAGCACTTCACCTTAGAAACTGTTGGACCTGGATGTACTAGGGCATGCTGTAAGCTATGCAAAAAATCTTTTGCTTACATCTCTGGCTCAAAGCTAGCAGGCACCAGCCACCTCAAACGGCATATTTCCTTGGGAATCTGCCCAGTGTTTCGCCAGAGAAATCTGCAAATGCCAGATACACTGGGCTCCAGAACTGTTGGTCCAGGAACTGCAACTGATCCACCAAAAAAACGCCAGAGGGTAAGCCAAGGAGCTGCACGAATCGCTTTTGATCAGGACCGCTGCAACCATGAGATCGCTAAGATGGTCATTCTGCACGAATATCCACTTCACATTGTTGAACATTCTGGTTTCAGTGACTTTGTCCGGTCTCTGCAACCTCAGTTCAGTATGTTGAGCTTTGATACTGTTCAAGGGGAATGTGTGGCTGTGTACCTGAAGGAGAAACAAAACCTTCTAAATCTTATAAGTGGCATTCATGGACATGTCAGTCTTACGTTGGATTTATGGACGTCAAATCAAACTTTAGGCTATGTGTTTCTAATCGGTCATTTCATTGATGCCGATTGGAATCTACAGCGCCGGATCCTTAATGTTGTTACGGTTCCTTCTCCTGAGTCAGATTATGCATTCAATCAAGCTGTTATGGCTTGCCTATCTGATTGGCATTTGGAGGGCCGGATGTTTACCCTCACAGTTGATCAATCCTTATCAAATGAAACGGTAATTGGAAATCTAAGAGGCCTTCTTTCTGTCAGGAACCCATTCATGCTCAATGGTCAGTTATTAATAAGGAATTGCTATGCTCGTGTTCTCAGTCGTCTTGCACAAGATGCACTAGGGGCAATGAGGGAGACAATCCAAAAAATTCGTGACAGTGTCAAGTATGTGAAAACTTCAGAATCACATGAAGATAAATTTATCGAGCTGAAGCAACAACTTCGAGTCCCTAGCTCAAAAAACCTTTTAGTTGATGATCAAACTATGTGGAACACAACTTATCACATGCTAGTAGCTGCATGTGAATTGAAGGAAGTTTTTAGTTGCTTGGATACCGTTGATCCTGATTACAAGATAGCTCCATCAATGGAGGAGTGGAAGCAGGTAGAAACTCTCTGCACATATTTGAAGCATTTGTTTGATGCAGCTATCATTTTAACTGACCTAAGGTACCCGGCCACTAATACATTCTTCCATGAAGTGTCAAAAATTCATATAGAGCTGACACATGCAGCCATGAGCGAGGATCCCTTCGTCAGTAACTTGATCAGACCGTTGCAAGAAAAATTTGATAAATATTGGAAAGACTGCTATCTGGTTTTAGCAATAGCTGTAGTTTTGGATCCAAGGTTCAAAATGAAGCTTGTGGAGTTCAACTTTAACAAGATGTACGATGAGCATGCTGAATCATGGATTAGGGCTGTTAATGATAGTGTTCATGAACTCTTTCTAGAATATATTGCTCAAGCACTTCCGTTACCGGCACTTGAAGAAGGTAATGAGGGTGTCATCAAAACAGAGACATCACAAGATGGATTTCAAGAAGGAAACCTTGTTTCTACTGTGGATGGGCTCTCGGATTTTGAAATCTATATCAATGAGATTACAAGTAGCCAGCACATGAAGTCGGAGCTAGATCAATACTTGGAAGAGTCTCTTTTGCCTCGGGAACATGAGTTCGACATTTTAGGTTGGTGGAAACTAAATAAATTGAAGTACCCAACTCTATCAAAAATGGCTTCTGATATTTTGTCAATACCAGTATGTACTGTTGGTCCTGATTCTGTGTTTGACACTGAATTAAGAAAGATGGATAACTACAGGAATTCATTGGGTCCCATGACACTTGAGGCCCTTATTTGTGCCAAAGATTGGCTTCAGTGTGGATTATCACCATCAACAACAAATACAACAGCAACACCTGAGATTTCTAAAGCAATTGTGAAAATGGAAGTCTAGGTTTAGGTCTCAATTTCATTTTGTAGGTAGATGCCCTTGCATTTAATTTTCTTTTTGGTACTTAGCTTTTCAACAGTGATTAATTTATCTATTCTATACAGTTCAGGTTTTTGATGTGGCGCTAGTTATTGTTTGTAGTATTCTAGGAATTAAGTGAATTACTTGCATATCTCTCTTTTTCTTTTTTTGTAAACGTTTATATCTTTTTCGTATCCATTGTTCCATACAACATTCCACATTTCCTACAACAATTTTGAGGTTGTTTAATTTGTCGTCTATTTTCCGGGTTTTATTTTATTATTAATCATTCATGCATCTTGTGGACTGTTGACTCGTGCACACTGTCAATCATTTATCATAGGAAAAATGCTCAAACACCCTTTGAATTTTTTTATTTTTAGTTAATTTAGTACATCAACTTTATATTATTGTCACGTGACAAAAAAAAAATTAAAGCAAACTTGCAACCGATTAAGAGGGAGAGAGAAACACCTAGGAGAGAGGATCGAACTAGACGGTGTTGTTTGTGGGTTCATCAATTGCCTCTTCAGCGCCAAGTCAAGTAGATGCGGTTCTAAAACTCCTAAAATTTTGATCAGTCTGAAATCCAAAACCAAAAACGTTTTCAGTTTGAGCATTTTTCCTCCACTAATGTCTTTCTGTCTTCTTTATCTAAAAAAGAAATTTTAACTTTAACCTTAATTATATATATATATATATATATATATGTATGTGTATATAACCTTTTCAATTTAAACTATAAACCCATTTTTAGAGACAAGCAGAAAATGCTTAACCAAATGACAATTTGTGGTTATTTTAACAATATTATTTTTAAACCATATTATTAAATATGGCATAATGTAAGATGTTTTGATGTTAACAATTTTTTTGTTTTCTTTTTTGTTCTGTTTTTCACTTTTGATTAATGCTCTCTTTATTTAATTTTCTTTTGTGTCATCTATTCTGTTTAAAAGAAGTCATTGTTTATGCAATTTGGTTACCCACTCTAGAAATCATGCCTTGATGTGATCTTCTTGTTATAACGTGGTTAGCCTCGATGAATCGACGTGAGATAATTTGACTTTGCCTTTAAGGGGGGGTATGTTTGAATTTGCCTCAAAGAAGAGGAGTCTTATTAATTGGAGGCAATATATCGTGATTTTGAATCTTAGATGGCAATAAAACAACTAGCAATAAAATGAAAGTACATGTACTATGTAATAAGTAACTAAATTACAAATTTTTTTTTTTTATGGGACTAGTAAATAAATTACACTGATTTGTTATCTTGAAGGCGCTTCTTTTTTTTTTTTTTTTTTTTTTTTTTTTTTGTGATCTAGTGTCATAATTTTCTGGAAAATAAAAGTGAAAAAAACATCTAAAGATCATCAAATAAATCACAAAACTGGACTGTTAGACCGTATAAATGCAAGCCATGCTGCATAGTTTGATTAAACTTAACATCTGCAGAAGTAAAATTAGAATCAAACCACCAAAAAGAACCGAAGCTACTTTGTCATGAGCTGCTTCAAAGTTTGCAATGATTCAGTTAGCCAATCAAATAATCTCCAATGGTGAAAAATTAGCAGTTTAGCATGGACATCTGAGGCCGAAAAATTTATAAGTAAATAAAAATTGAAGCAAATGATCATAGAGACCCAAACAGTAGCAATATTATATAAAAAAACTTGTTTGTGTTTGGTTTGGTTAGCTAAAAACTTCAAGTGAGAAAAAGAGAAAACTTTTGTTTTTTGTCTTTTTTCTGCGAGTGTAGAAGATTAATGTCTTCAATTGATTTGCAAACGCTATCTTAAGCATCCCTCATAGAGTTTTCTGGTTTTTATTGCCTTTGTTTTTTTCTTTGTCAATTTTTTACAAAGGGATATCTTGTAGAAGAGTTTAATATTTTTAAATCTAAAGATAAGACATTAAGGATTTATGGCTAAACCTAATGAAAATAAACTACCATCCACAACTAAAATTACACAAATCAACTTGCAACAAATTAAACTACAATGAAACAACGCCAGGCAAACTATAAACAAAAATTAGAATGACAAGTGAATATATGAGTGAAAGTGTGTCCATTCTTTAGAATGCTAGCCCTATTTATACTTGATATTCAACAATTATTTTTAGCTACATGCAACATGTTTTGTTGGCCGCAATTTTTTAGGGACTCCTGGTAGATGCGTTTAGGGGTGTCAATGTTTGACACGATCAGCAAATACGACATGAATCTGACATGGGTTTTCTCGAGTTAGGTTGAATCTTAGTGGGTTTGGGTTATAAATGGATATTACTATAAGCGACACGATAAGAAACATATCATAAGCGGGTTAACTCAAGTGACCTGCAATTAACACGTTTGACATGTCAATTTATTTGTGTTAACCCAAAATGACCTAGTTACTGTAACCAATTTAACTTGTATAACAAATAAATATTCATTTTATTTTCAAATTTTCAAATACCTTTTATATCCAACCTAAAAGAGCCAAACCTCAGACAGCGGATCAGACAACATGTCACCTTGGATCTGAGGATGAAACTCACAGAGGACCTCATCCGAAGACAAGACTCTTATCAAGCTGACAAAGACAAAGCACCTTTCGTGCTTTCTAGGAAGAATTTTGGAATGTACGAGATTGTCCGAGGAAGCTTGCTGAATCTTCATGATGAATCTACAGTTACCTCCGCATTAATGAGGCTCACCTGCCTAGCACAATTCCATTTATTACTGAATGACTAGTCTGAACAATGCAAACTGCCTCAAAAGTCTCTATTCATCATGAAAGTAAGGAAGGAAAAGCCTGATGGGACAGAAATATCTCCAGCTTTACAGGGACAACACATCCTAGAGCTGGAAGTAGGACAAATATAAGGGAGGATAAGGGTAGAAGAGGGGGACATAGAAAAAAAAAATTACTAAGAGACTTAGAGTGAGAATCATAGAGAGAAAAAGAGAGCTTTAGAGCACCTTCAAGAGCTTATTCTTGAGAGGACATTTGTAACACCTTACACATACTTAAGTAATATAACCTTTTTACGTGGTTTTTATGTAGATGCTTATTCTTATTCAAATCTCTCATTGTAGATTATCATTAGCCCATAATAAAAATTAGTTGTGTCATGAGTGAAGTTGATTTTTCATTTTTTTTTACCTGCACACTTCGCATTTGTTGAATTATGTGGATGTTATATTTTTGTTAAATTCTGTTAATTTGAATTTGGATTGAAGTGTATACACTTCTTTTGGGCGTTATGTTTTAAGTATTTGATATTATTATTAAATTTCAAATTGTATGGTTAATAAGTATTTTGATGTTATGAGTTTGTATTAAATTTCTTCTTTATTAAATTTATAACAACATTAAAAAAAATGTTTTTTTTTTAAGCCGGTTAAATAGATTGAATTTGTGTCATCCCAACCTATTTAATATTAAGTTGGTTGAAATGAGTAGTGTCACATTCGTGCCTATTTGTTTATTAAGCGTGTCAAGTGGGCCATGTCATGTCAACCCGCTTCGTTAACAGGTCGTGTTAGGGTTGAAGAATCATGATACAATTATTAACTGAGTCGGGTTCGAGTTAAGCCATTTGGGAGTTAAGCCATTTAGCCAAATACTCCTACCTCAACACAAAACGAACATAACACGCTAAACACCCCTAGATGCGATGTCCTTCTTTCCATACTTTTAATGATGACTTTTTTTTTAATTAAGTGCCTACTTATTTTAAATTTCGTGATTGCTGTAATTGCCACACACCTCTATAAATTTATAAAATGCTACCATGTCCTTTAATATGTTCTTCTCAAAAAAAAAAAAATGTCCTTTAACATGTCATATTCCACTTCCTAAGCAATTAGGATATATCTTATTCCTTTCTCTTTTTTAAAAAAATCACGATACATTAATATTAATGATTTTCTCAACCTCTATTTAAAAAAAAAAAAAAAAAAAGCATATAGTCTTTTTCACTTATCTTATTTTATTTCAATTAGAAAGTAATTTTAGTCCTTCAAATAATTTTTTTTTTAAGTAATTTTGGGATTATCATATTATTGAACCTAGACCGGCTTGGCTAGTTGAACTGGAACTCAAGTAACTCGATACCTAGACGGCTAGACCTATTCGTGTGTTTAATTGGACCATTTCTGTACAAAATCTAAAGGATTTGTGGCGATCCATGTAACCCAAATGACTTTTTATGAACCAATTGGGTTTCTGAATTTTGTAAAATTACATCTATAGGTCCAAATTATTGGCTTTTTTATTGTTTGATGATATGATAATTTAAAGAGAATTAAAAACTAGAGAATTAAAAACAAAAACAAAAAAAATACACTGCCCTCCAAGGCTCTTATCCCATCAAACCTCTATGACTATGCATCATTTTTTGGCTCCTAACTTGATCCCTTTTCACTTTCAGCGGGAGCCTGTAGGTATGAATAATTATAAAACTTTATATTTCACAACTCCATGTCTTTTAGTTTTTAAGTTGAAGGGTAGCGTTTTCTTTTGTTTTGTTTAATGTTTTTGTTGCGTAGTGCTAATGAGGGACCTTTGTTTCTTCTTTTGAATGTTTTGTTTAGGAGTGTGCTTAGGTCAAGTTGAGTGGTTTTTTCAACCCAACTCATCACAAGGCTCCAACCCAACCCATGTGAATCAGGCTGGGTCAGGTTGGACAAATTTTTTTAAATTATTATTAGTATTATTAAATTGAGCATTAGAACACCTCCGCCACAAATAAGAATAACTATATAACCAAATAATCTTGAGTATAATACCAAACTAACACAAATTATATGAGAAGAACTTAGGATTTGGGTTTTATCTAAGAAGAAGGGCAAAAAAGTAAATAACAAAATTGTATAATATTTTTTTAAATATTTTTTTTTAATTTAAATATATATTAAATATAGATAGGTTGGATTGGGTTAGGCGGATTTGTGAATCTTATGACCCAAAACCAACCCAACCTACTGTAAAAAAAAAAAAAAAAAAAAATCTCACAACCCAACCTAATTCACTGACCCCTAAAAGCCAACCGAACTCGGCAGGTTGGGTTAAATCAAGTCGTTTTGGCGGGTTTGCTGCATACCTTTAATTTTGTTCATTACTTTAGCTAATCTCATTTTAAGTTTTAACTTTACTGCTTGTTACGGTGCTTGGGCTGTTACTGTGACATTGAGCTGGACTATCTTATCCTGCCGTACTAAGCCCAAAATGTTCTGGATTGGAGAGTCAGGACCGGTCCAGTTGTAACTTACCCTGGGCCGGCTTGTGCGCAAGCTGTGCCCTGACCTGTTACAACTTTATGCTGCGTAGTTGTGGCAGCAGATCCTTTTAAAACAATTACCGCAGACAGGTATATTATAAAGATAAGGAAAATGCGTTTGCCATACTATAAATAAATAAACATTGGAATGGACACATAAAGAGAGCAACGTAGATGAACTTAAAAGGAGTGAGTAAGAAAAGAGATAAACAAGAAATGACGGCAAGCTTATTAGTCTGCCGTGATATGTTAAAGGAATCCAAGCCAAAAAGGAAACAACACTCCCTCAATGTAACTAATTTCTCAAAGGAGAAATTAATAGCTTTGAAGGAGCGGTCCTATATGACTCCTGTTTCGAGCGTGAGCAAATGGAAAGTGTGGTTTTTCGAGAGGGAGAGAGGAAATAACAACCCACTTCGGTGCATGCCTATCCTCTCACTTTCTTCCCTTTCGTTTTCTTACTCTGTTTTTCCTTTTTACTTGCTCTGTTTTCTTTTCTTTTCCTTAATTCTTCCTTACTTGGCCCCCCCTCGTTCTTGCACAGGGAACATTCTTATATAGTGCCTGCCGAGGCACTGTTTTTACTCTTTTACCCTCTTAACTGTCTTTGTCCGATGCGTGTACTCGCCGACCATTACTGGTTGGTCAGGTACTCAGCCAGCGCCACGTTCCTGCGCTGGCCGTGTCGCACCACATCACCAGACGAAGACAAGGGCATTTTGTCTGTTACCTTACCGTGGCATTCTCACCTGTTATGGCAGAGTACTCTCCCTCTCCCTCATGGCATGCACCGAAAGGTTCCAACTCAGCTTTGCCATTTTCGGGTGCTATGTCATTCCAGCAGGACACTCACCCGAAAGTGGCCTGAGCGGGAGCTTTGAAATGGGTTCTTCCCTCTCCCTTCCACCAAACCACACCCTCTTTGCCTCTGACCCATGGCCCACCTTCACCCGTATTGGCTGGGTACAGGCTGGTGAGACCTAGGCTTTGCGCGTGCCCCGTTCTCATGTCCGTCCAAAGTATGCCTGCTGGTCATGTGTTTGCCGCGGCCTGGACGTCTGCCTTCTTATCCTGCCGTTTACTTCTAACTTCTTGTGGCGTGGCTTATTTCTTCCCTAGTTCGCCGTTCGTGGTTTAGGCTCGCCCTTGATTGTAGGCCTCGGTTTTCTTGCTTCCTTTCGTGTTTTGTTTTCCACAATTTTTCTATTATTTCTTGCCGTGCCATTTTAACAAGATGGTCATTTCATACAATTGGGCCTCTTTGGGTCCACTGCTTGCTTTCTTTTTCAATGGCTTAATAAGCCAATTGGGCTTTTCTTGCCAAACATGCCTGCGGGCTCTTGTGTCCCATTTGTCCTTCTTTGGGGCGTCCTTGGCCCCTTGCAACCTCGTGCTTTCCATGGGCCTTTACTACCTCATTGGGCTTCCTCGGCCCAACTATTCCTCATTTCCCTTAGAGTCCATAGATTTCCCATGACTCCATATACTTGCTTTACTTTGGGCCTGCCGCAATGGGTGTGGTCCATCCTCACTTTTCTACATCTGTGGCCCATGGTTTGCCATTTCTCTCTTTCCGGACCTTTCAGGCCCATTTACTTCTTCAAAACCCGTTTACTTGCTTTACGGACCTATACTCATTATTCCTGCCGCTCAAATTTGATGGGCCCTTCTATTTATTCTTTGATTATTTCTTCCTGATGTTGCTGGGCTTATTCTGCTTATTGGGCCTTCAGAAATGAGCCTTAACACTGCTTTCTTTCTATAAAATAAAATTAAAAGCATTCTTGTTTTATTTTAGCTTTTCTATGCATAAAATTTATGGTAGGACTTCTCAAACTGATTTTTATATATATTTATTTTTAAAAAATATTTTTATATGACCTTGCAATTGGACCGATAATTAGTCTCTATTTGGAAAGCGCGTTTTGTGCGTTTTTTAACAGAAATGTTTTTTTATGTAGGTTTTGTGCACTGTTCACGAAACCTACGAATACCTTTATTCATCAACTTTTTATTTAAAATTGAGTCTTACGATACTATTTATATATTTAAAAATTATTTTTTATAATATTTTTAATTTTTAACAATAAACAGTATCTAAATAGACCCAAATAACAAAGCTCATGGACTTGAAAATGTCCGGGTTTAATAATTATAAATTAAACAAAAAAAAAATGGAATATTTAGAGGGAAAGAGCGTAGAAGAAAGTCTAGAAGATACGAAAAGCCGACAAGAAAAAATATTAATTCATGTAACGGCTAGAGCTCACTTGCAGGTCTCAACTCTAAGTCTGTAGCGTTGATTCATTTCATTTATGACAACCTCTCTTCTTCACAAGGCTCACACTCACTTTCAGTCTCACTACTTTCATTGGACTTTCTCAGCTTTACATTCCTCCACCCTCAAGAGAATGGCCTCTCTCTTTGAAACCTGCAAATCCATGGACCAACTCAAGCAAATCCATTCTCACACAATCAAAACAGGGCTGACATCTAACCCTGTCCTACAAAACAGAATCATAGCGTCTTGTTGTACCTGTGAATGGGGTGATATGAAATATGCGCGTCAAGTGTTTGACGCATTGTCTGAACCAAATGTGTTCATTTGGAACACCATGATCAAAGGCTATTCTAGGATTGATCTTCCTGAAAATGGAGTTTCTATGTATTTAGAGATGTTGAGTAGGAATTTCAGGCCTGATCGTTACACATTCCCATTCTTGCTGAAGGGATTTACGCGTGATATTGCATTGGAACGTGGTAAAGAGTTGCATTGTCATGTGGTTAAATATGGGTTTGATTCTAATGTGTTTGTTCAAAATTCCTTGGTGCATATGTACTCTTTATGCGGCTGGATTGATATGGCTCGTGGTGTTTTTGATTTGAGTCAGACAAGCGATGTTGTTACTTGGAATGTAATGATGTCTGGGTACAACAGAATTAAGAAATATATTGAATCAATAAAGCTTTTTGATGAGATGGAGAGAAAGGGACTGTTGCCCACTTCAGTTACCCTTGTTCTAGTTCTATCAGCTTGCTCCAAATTGAAGGACTTAGATCATGGCAAGCGGGTTCATAATTATGTAAAAGAATGCAGGGTTGAACCTTATTTGATGTTGGAAAATGCTTTGATTGATATGTATGCAGCTTGTGGGAAGATGGATCTTGCGCTTGGGATTTTGCAGAACATGAAGACCAGGGATGTGATTTCTTGGACCCCCATTGTTGCAGGGTTTGCCAATGTTGGAGAAGTTGATTTAGCTAGGAAGTATTTTGACCAGATGCTTGAAAGAGACTATGTCTCTTGGACTGCCATGATTGATGGATACCTTCGGGTGAACCGATTCAAAGAGGCTTTGGCACTATTCCGTGAGATGCAAACTTCAAATATAAAACCAGATGAGTTCACTATGGTTAGTGTTTTAACTGCTTGTGCACATCTAGGGGCACTTGAATTAGGAGAATGGATAAAGACATATATTGACAAAAACAAAATTAAGAATGATGTCCATGTGGGAAATGCTTTAATAGACATGTACTTTAAATGTGGGAACGTTGAAAAAGCACAAAGGATTTTTAAGGAAATGCCTCGGATTGATAAATTTACATGGACAGCGATGATTTTGGGTCTTGCCATAAATGGACAAGGTGAAGAAGCTCTTGATATGTTCTCTGAAATGCTAAAAGCTTCAATAGCGCCAGATGACATAACTTACATTGGTGTTCTTTGTGCATGTACTCACACTGGCATGGTAGATATGGGAAGAAAGTTTTTCATTGACATGACCTCCAAACATGGGATTGAGCCCAATGTGGCACATTATGGGTGCATGGTTGATCTTCTTGGCCGAGCTGGACATCTAAAAGAAGCTCATGAGGTTATAAAGAATATGCCCATGAAACCAAATTCAATTGTCTGGAGTGCACTTCTTGGTGCTTGTAGAGTACATAAAGATGTAGAAATGGCCGAAATGGTGGCTAAACAGATTCTTGAGTTGGAGCCTGAAAATGGGGCTGTTTATGTTCTACTTTGTAATATATATGCAGCTTGCAAAAGATGGGAAAACTTGCGCAAATTAAGACAACTTATGGTAGATAGGGGAATCAAGAAAACCCCAGGTTGCAGTTTGATAGAGATGAGTGGTATTGTTCATGAATTTGTAGCTGGGGACCAGTCACATCCTCAATCTAAAGAAATCTACTCAAAGTTAGATGAGATGACAAGAGACTTGAAATTTTCAGGGTATTCACCTGATACATCAGAGATTTCCCTTGATGTAGGGGAAGAAGATAAAGAGACTGCACTTAACCGGCATAGTGAAAAGTTAGCTATTGCCTTTGCGCTGTTTAATTCAGGACCCGGGGTCACAATTAGAATCGTGAAGAACCTTAGAATGTGTGTGGACTGTCACCGAGTGGCAAAATTGGTGTCCAAGGTTTACAATAGGGAAGTAATTGTTAGAGATAAAACTCGATTTCATCATTTCAGGCATGGTTCATGTTCATGTAAAGATTATTGGTGAGAATTTAATAAAGGAGACTATAAATTGTTGATCTAATCTTATTTCTCTGTATAGCATCCGATTTTGAAGAGCATTAGAGCATTAGAGCATTAATACTTCCAATGCATTCTGTAACCATGAGGACATTGAGGAGACAATCACACCTCATAGCTCGGACTTGTGAGGGACTGAAATTAAATAATAACCAGAGAAAATTATTTACTTCAACCACTACAGAATGGAATTGTAAGAGTAGACCTGCCTCTTTGGTAAGACAGCTTTGGCTCTTCCTTGCACTGACTTTCAATTGCTTTCAAGAATCGCTTTGAAGCACATATTCTTTCTTTAACAGATCTGACCTCTGAAGAGTATTGGAGAAACTCTTAGCTAGCTATGCACTCTCCGCATTTTTGGATTGAGTGAGTTGAATGAGTAATTATTAGGTACTCTAAGAGTACAATGATGTGTCCGTTTGGATATAGCTTATTTTGTTGAAAACTGAAAACTGAAAAAATTGTTGCACATATTCTTTCTTTAACAGACCTGACCTCTAAAGAGTATTGGAGAAACTCTTAGCTAGCTATGCACTCTCCGCATTTTTGGATTAAGTGAGTTGAATGAGTAATTATTAGGTATTCTAAGAGTACAATGATGTATACAAGTCCGTTTGAATATAACTTATTTTGTTGAAAACTGAAAACTAAAAAAATTGTAGCAAAATAATTTTTAAATATGTAAATAGTACCTTCGGATCTATTTTTAATGAAAAAGTCTCTAAAAAGTGAGGTTTGTGGGTCTCGTGAATAGTGCACGGGATCCACTGGTGTGCTGAAAAGTCAAATATTACGGCTATTATTCACTCTTTTTTACTGTTCATATGCCATGGTGCACTGTTCATGGACAGTGCACCAGGCGCAGGTCTTTAAAAGAGAGAGAGAGAGAGAGAGAGAGAACGCACAAACGTAAATGCTGGATCCAAACAGTCACGTAGTACTACCTCCTCTCGCATTCATGGTGGATCTCTCCTCTCACATTGAACTTTGGGAGAACCTCATAATTTTCATAGTTCGAGAGCCTTTTGATTCCCTTATCAAGGGTTGTTTTTTACCTTTTATCTTCATATTCAGTGCATATACGTTTTGATGAACTTTGGAGAGAAAAGCTTGGCATGTTTACCATATCCAACCTGGACCTTGATTAGATCTCAAAATTCGCCATTTAATACCTATACTTTCATCCAGTTGAAACTAATTGTCCCTATCTACTACGTTCATTATCTAGGAAACTCTAAACCTTGAGTCTATGGTGCAGTCAAGCTTTTACTTTATGGCCCGAACATGGAATGCATTTATGCTTCAAAAGGTTGATTAGAGCCCGACTCTTTCTAAATGAAAGAACAATGAAACGCATGGCAATGTTCATATGTCCAATGTTGGGTTTTTAGTTTTGCTGATGGCAAGATTACATCAATACAAGCACAAGCAACTAAGACCCAAAAAAAAAAAAAAAAAAAACCAACCCTCATGTAGGGGACTGATAATACCTCCTTGGGACACCAGACGAGTCATATATATTCAACCCCCCATCACCAGAACCTTGGAGCTAAGATGAAGCTCAATGCTCTCAAAACTTCTGACATATGGCCAGCTGATCTAGTGCACCCACAATTCAAGCCCCGCAGGATCTATAGTTAAACATTACTGAATCTGCAAATTAATCATCTAGTCGTGAGATAAATAAGCCCTGTATCTATAGCTAAAAATTACGGGGCTTAATTAATTATCTAGTCTTGAGATAATTAAGCCCCGTAAGATCTATAGTTAAGCCCCGTATCCACTATGCAAATTAATTATCTAGTCTTCACAATGTCGGCTTTATCTTTTGGAAATATAGACTTCCATTTTCCATTGCTGTCCCAAAAATCAAACAATTGTTCACTTCAAAATTCTATTCATGCCAAGTTTTTTTTTTAAAGCCTTCGATTCAAAGGACCTTAGAACACCTCATATATGAATGGATGTACTATTACCTTATAAGAACATATTTCTGAGCAATTAAGTCCCTGCAAGACAGAATTTCCTGTGGGACTACATAGTTACAATCACAAAAGAATGTCAAACAAAAGCTAACTTCTGCAATACTTAAAAAGCAGCCAGTTTACTTTTAATTAATTATCCTGTATATGAATTGCTTGTCCACTAGTTTGGAATTTAGACCGTTTTATATTAGACATGCGATCAAGTTCCAGACTACCTAAAGGGAGAATGTAAAAGGCATGCTAAAAGTCAAACTCCGCAACTGTTAAGGTATACTTCTTCATTTACATTTTCTTGTGATTTTACTCTCTCATGATCCAACACATATACTAACCAGCACCTAAAGGAAGAGATATTAAGATAAAGCAACTGCAAATACAAAATGTTGACACTAGAGTACAACAAATGCATACAGAGCCCTGTAACTGCGAATCACAGTCAATCAATACATTTCATACAAGCCATTATACTCCAAAGCCAACCACTGATGGCAAACTCATTGGCCTTCAACTTGACCCTGGGTCAAGAACAGGAAGCCTGCAATGCAGACTGATTGATTTATCAGTCTGACGAGAACCAGGAATGAAGAACTGAAATATCACTGTCAAACAAGCACCCTGTGGAGCAATCCCATAGAAAGCACAGTCTGGCTTGGCCAAGTGACACTGGAGGCTCTTTGCAAAGTGCTTGACACTCACTTGCACAGATTGAGCGTCTCCCCTCAAAATTGCCCTTGCTGAACGGGTCTGAGCACTCAGATTTCTATCTTCAGCTGGTGCATCTGCTTGCTCTCCTATGACCAACAATTTCTGAAACTCAGCACCAACTGTGATTAATGTTGTCGAAATCTGTACAAGTAGATCCCCATATTTGCTAATAGAGACATTGAGCAAATCACCAACATGCTTCAGCCTATCCACAAAGTTCTGCAGCTGATTCAAATCTGGAACCTGAACCAGAGTCTGAGGTAGATCTTGAGCCATATCAAGAGCAGTTTGAAGCTCAATAACTTGAGCTCTAGAAAAAGGTTTAGAGATTGGTACATCTTGAATGACCGCAGATTTATAACCCTTGGTTTCAAAGGTAAGGAAAGGCATTGGTTGAGTACAATTTGGAGGTAGTTTCTTCACCAATTTAATCTGGAGACGATTCTGAGTGGGCCCACTTCCAAACTCTGTACAAATGCTGACACTACTACGAACAGCCCGTTGGAGAAGTGAAAGGTCAACGGCAAAGGCAATGCGGTCCTCGTTCTGGCTAGAGATGCGGTAGTCATCAAAAAGAGCTTCTTTACGAAACTGGGCAACAGATTGAATTCCGTCACCATTGAGGAGGTTGTGGAGAAACATTGTGTGGTCTCTGGTGAGGTACAGGTGACAGACCTTCCCCATCTTGTCTAGGGCTGGTAGGAACCTCTTTTCTAAAAGGTTCACACCATTTTCTGTGAGGAACGCCTTGAACTTCATACCTCTGTCTTTTTGCTTCTGCTCTCACTTCTTTGCCAAAGATTGGAGACAATCCAACAGAGGACACACACACAGAGCATGTTAGTGTATATATCAATATTTATCATATGCAATGTGAAAACTTAATTATGCATTAACAACTTGATATTTTGGATGCTGACCATTTCAAAAACAAACATCCTAATTCAAGGTTACTACCATCAAAAGCAGAGAGCTACGAGATTGCCAAAAAAATTTAAACATATGTTGCATAATTCCACCACTCTAGACATCTAATGAAATTTGAAATCTCTTTGCTACCTGGATGAGCTAAAATATTAAGGGACCTTGAAGTGAATAGTCTTTTCACATAGCTTCATATTTCTTACAGTTTCTAGCTTAGTGTTAAGATTATGATTAAAAGCAATCGACATATTTTATATAGAATCAGTAATCCAACAATATAAGTGGAATGAAATTCATCTTTGAATGCCTGCTAATATATGAATATTAGTCAATTGGACTCAAGCACATCTTCCCCCTACAAGTATACAAGGGAGGTTGAGATCATGGCTTCAAGACCCACAATTTATCTTGCCTCCCCTTTCCAAATCCATGCGTTACTAGCAACATAACAAAGAGATAGAGAAAGTAAATTGGTGCATACCATATGCTTCACAAATGACAAACCCAACACCATATTTTGAATTTCAACCATAAGTCATAACAAAACACAAGTAACTTGCTTGTTCTTAGAAATTAACAAAAAAATTTATATATATAATTATAAAAAAAAAAAGAAAAAAAAAAGCACCATGGTATAAAAGCCACTCATCTAGTATCATTCATTAATCTCAAGAAATTCTGCTTCTATAATATTAAAGATTTTTTTTTCCAATTTATGTCATATATTTGTAAATCACCTCAACTAAACACAACCAGACAACATTCCTAGGATTGTTTAATTGAACATCATTGTTTTTCTCAGTTACTATATTACTAAAGAAATGAATAATCCTCATATAAACAAAATGTAGATGATTATAATTAAGACACGGTTAGGGCTGAAAATCCCACAATTGACAACTGGATGATTGCTTTTGATCTTTTTCGTCATAAAAATTCTCAGCAAACAAACGGAGTTTCCCTTAGCCCCTCTGTTTGGTTGGCAAGAAAATAGAAGAAAAGGTAGAAAAGAAAGCAAAACAGACAAACAACAGTGGAAGTGCAAAAGCCAAGGTGTTGAGTAGCATAAAAAGAAGTTTAGTTTTATCCCCAAAAAAAAAAATTTTTAAAAATATTTTTCTACGTTTTCTCGGGAAACAAACAGATAACAGGGATGGAGAGAGTTAGAGGAAGCTGACCTGAGGCTTTGGGAGCGGAAATGTAAATTCTGGGAGAAATGGAATCCGCGCCAAATTGAATTCCAATGTATAGTGGTACAACTAGGAATTTGGAGAATGTTTTGAGGGCAAAGTAGGCAATGAAAATTTTCGGGTTTTGATCCGGACTTGACCCGTTCAATAGTCCGATCATTAGATAGCTAGGTGGGCTCAATTTTTGTACTAGTAATGAGCTTCAAGCTAGCCACCAGATTGAAAGATTTTCCTTTTACTTATAACCTTCTTTTTTTTTTTTTTTTTTTAATAATTAGATAGATGGGGTAAAAGAGATTTAGAAATTTGAACCGTGGTCGCCTCTATTGAAAAAACTAAAAGGTGCCAGTTGAGTTACAATAATATTTCAAAGAATTGCGTTTAAGTGACACCAAACAATAACTGTATTGTATTCATGAGAATGTCAAGTTCGACTTTTGAATTATAATTTGAAATAGGGTGTTCTAATAACAAGTCCACGATAAATGTTTCAAAACCAAACATTTTGGAGAGTTACAAATGGAAAAAAAAAAAAGATTTTATGTCACTGTTACACATGTAATGACACTCACATGTGTGAGATCCACTCCTATATGAATATAGTTACGTAGGTAACGGTGACACCAAATACCAACTTCTCAATTGGAGCTTAAGTTAGTAATGCAACATATGCCTTTGTTTTATGTTATTGTAGGACACAGTAGAGTTCTGATTTTCCCATAAAGAGGTTGTGCAGTTGTGATGTCCCTTAAAAGAGTAAATTTAGGAATATAACTCTTCACAACTTGTTAAAGTGGTAAGTTGTAATTAGAGTAAAGTTATTTTTCAATTGGCCTTATCGACGGTACTTTTATCATGATCCAATCATAACAAAACATCAACCATTTTTATATATAAAAAAAAAAATAGTTACAAAAATATGTGCCACTAGACTTGCAATTGGTATGGATGTCACATGTTATGCTAGTTTATGAATGGCTTAGGGAGTATGTCTGGAACAAAGGGAGAGAATAGGAGAATAGAGGCCCTTCTTTTAATCTACTGTATCCTCTGCCCTCACCTCCTTTCATCCAAACGTAGTGTTAAAGTTGGCTCCTATAGACTCTTTGGCGTTAGGCGGTTTCTATGTTCTTCTACCTGCTGATTGTCACGCATTCAGTTCAGCTAATCGATGAAAATACACAAATATTATAGAGTAAATTTTGTGGGTTGACTACTGAGTCCCCAAATTTGACACGGAAAAGGGAAGTTTGTCTCATTGTCTGATGGATTTTTGGACATTTTGTACATGTTTCCTCCTGTGATTAATGAAGTTAAAAGCAAAAGAGATCAAGTTACATAAAAAATATGTACAAACTTCAAGTTACATAAATCGGGAACTTTGATCTTATAAACTACATCGACTGATTGTCCACAAGACGAAGCTTGTTTAATATCTGATCCAATGCTTGTAATGCGAACTTGTAACGGTCTTGTGACTTCCTCCCTTCCTCCACAACCTGCACTACACATTTGTACAGATGATCATACCTATGAACTGGATTATTAGCATCAATACCATTGGAGCTGTGATCAAGAACATAATTGCGCGGTATATCCTTTCTCCACCGTGATAGAATGTATTGAGGTGGGATCTCCTCCATGCCATTTTGGTTAAGGACAGAAAGTGCATGCCTGCATAAATAACCTTTAAAGTTGAATAAACCACAAATACAAAGGACCTCCATTTCAGTTGCATTATAGAAGACCTCATAATCCCTTGCCTCCCTCCTGTTTCTCTCTACTTCAACTTGATCCTTGACAATGTATGTAAAGATTGGCCCATCAGCATTTAATTGTCTAGTGCTAAAACAAGAGTACATCCCCTCCACCTCCCTTTTGAACATCTCTAATATATCATTTGTGTATAATTTTGAGAGCTGCAACTCAAAATAACTTCCTGATTTTAGCATATAAGTTGAATTTCTAGAATTCATATCCGCTAAGTCTTCAAGGTGATGCTTTGTCTGCAGAGCCTGATCATACTTATCTAAAAACTCTTTCAAAGGAGTCTGTTTGTCAAGATATCCTTCAAAGAATGAAGATATAACATCACTTGGTTGGATTGGAAACATTCCAGCCAAAAACGTGTCCTTCAAATAAACTGGAACCCACCGTTTCCGATCTTCATATAATACTTGAAGCCATTTCTGATCCCTCAGTCCATGACGCTGCATCATATCTTCCCAGGCTGCTTCAAATTCCTCGGGCCTCAGTGAATGATAAACTGCTCTATTCAATGCTGCTATAATTGCTTCATATTCATACAATCCTTCTAGTTTTTCTGGAATTTTCTGCATGATATGTGATAAGCACAGGCAATGAGAAGCTCTTGGGAAAACATCAGCAACAGCCGTTTGTAAGGTTGAACACTGGTCAGTAATAATAGCTTGTGGGGGGCGTCCTAACATACATGTAAGCCATGCCCTGAACAACCACGTATATGATTCAATGGTCTCACCCACAAGTAAACCACAACCCAACAGCACAGATTGCCCATGGTGATTCATTCCAACAAAAGAAACCAGGGGAACCTCATATTTATTTGTCAAGCAGGTAGTGTCAAATGCAACAACATCACCAAAATAGCCATATGCAACCCTGGCTCTTGCATCTGTCCAGAACAAATTCCGCAAACATCCTTTCTCATTGAGATCCACCACATAAAAGAAGTTCGGATGAATTAATTGCAAGTGGGTGAAGTAATTAAGTACTGCTTGAGCATCTCCTACTTTGAGCTTCAATTGATTGCAGTAGTCAACATTATTCCCAAATACTCCATCATCAACATCCAGACTTTCATTATCCTCAGCATCAATAACCACCGTCCGAAAAAGCCTAATTTTTTGTGCTTCTTCAGCACTTTCTAACTGCAATGCTCTTTTGGTTCCAACACCCAGGTGCTTATGAGATTTATAAAATTTTCCACTTTTTGGGCTGATCAAGTGGTTGTGCTCAATCTCCACTTCAATAATTCTCCACCTTTTGGAGTCCATCAATCTGAACTTTATCATCGCTGGACAACCAGTTCTTGTTTCTGGCCTCGGGCGGTTTGCTTCACTTTTCTTTTTAAAACCTGCACTACTGCAGCTAAGTTTTCCTCTGTATCTTTCCTTACTCTTTCTATACCATGTATTGCTTACTCTTACCCCGAATCCTTGATCCTTGGCATAACAATTGTAAAAGTAATATACATCCTCGTAAGACTCAAACTCCATCCCAACAGCAGGAGGAAGGGGATTCTCTCCTTGAATTATTCCAGCTTGACCAACATATTCCGTCAGTGCACAATCTCCTTCTATCTCAAATCCATCAGCGTCATCATCACCAACTGGCTCACTGTTAAGAGAAACTTCATCCATCTAGAAGTAAAAAAGAACCGAGGAACCATAAACAGAATTAATAATAGAACAACAATGGTAACAAGAGAATATATAAACATTGACAGAAAATAAGAAAAAGAAGAGAGAATCATAAGGAACTTGTTACCCAACCAACATCTTTTAAAGGACTCTACATTTATTTCAAGCTCTCAATGGATGAAATCTAGTAGATTATAGAACACTTTAGAAGAAAAATTATGGTCCTACTATAGTATTTTATATTAACTAGATAGCTACTCTAAGGTCATGCAACTGTCACTCAGCGCATGGCAGTATCTAAATAAAATCACCCATATATGCACTGACAGATAATATCAAATTTCAGTATTTCACCACATGAATGTCGTCAGGAAATTATGCTCACCGCACTAATCAAATAAACTATCTTATCAATCACAAATTGTCTCATGTTTATAAAATAAAATATTAATAGCTCCTCCATTTTAATTGTCAACTTTCTCTCCACATCACTCAATGCCAGATTACAATTTGTAAAAATGTATAGCCCAAACTAGTATCTAATCCTTCAAAGAAATCCATCAATAGCTTCTTAACAGAATCAGAAGCTTTGACCAGAGCCTTGAACATGGGCAAATTATGAATATGGATGCTGCACTGGATTGATCTCATGAAATTAATACTTCCACCAATGACAATGTAAATCCCCTACTAAGCTTTAAACCATTTACTATTCTTCTCTAGAATGCATCCAGAAAAGCTTCATGACTCTTGGATTGCACCTAAAGACATGCCCAATGCCAGAGGCCAAGCAATTTCGCTCACTAAAAGATTCAAAAGATAGCTAATATATATCATCTAGATTAATATTCTTGATAACACTCTTCTTAGGTTGGATTTTCAGCTTGGCACATCCAAATCTCGGATGGTCCATCACAAACTAACGAATTAAACCTCATAGGCTATGTATGCAAGATCAGAGGTGACAAACACGCATGCGCACTCACACACACAAACAGAAATAATCCCTGATAAGACCCATATTTTTGTAGCATACACAAGTACAGTTCAGTATCTTCTCCCGAATTAATGAATTAGGAAGGATTTTTTTTTTTTTACATAACCGATCTCAATATCAGAGTTTTTTATGGATTGCTGTTTCAAGTATTGCTCCCGTTGGACTTCTTATGTCAATATATGGTTCAAATAATAAAATATTCCTTTTTAGGTGGTCTGCGAGTTTGCTGCAAGTAGCATACACAATTATACCAGTCATGGAAAGGAAAAGTCAAGAAAGAATGAGAGTTAAATTTCCTTGGGAAAATTCCTGCAAACTCATGTCCTAAACAAACTTCAGCTTCA
Source organism: Lithocarpus polystachyus (assembly GCA_033629205.1). Taxonomy (NCBI): domain Eukaryota; kingdom Viridiplantae; phylum Streptophyta; class Magnoliopsida; order Fagales; family Fagaceae; genus Lithocarpus; species Lithocarpus polystachyus. The sequence goes on along the minus strand of CM066166.1, from coordinate 33,322,417 downwards.
TCTTTAATCTTACAACCTACACTATTGATAACAAAAAAAAAATAGCTTTCTATTCCAACTCCTCCATTTAAAACCAGACCCCATTTTCTTTTCAAGCAGAAACCTTCTCTCATATCCTATCCAAAAGAAAGGTCGAGCCGCACCTATCAATTTCTCTATGGTTTAATCTCTGCAATCACCATTTTTCTAAAGACAATGATCACATTAACACTCAGCAACCTAAAGGTTTGTTTGTAGCATATAACAACTCTTTCCAATTGTGCCAAAAACTTGCGTTTTATGATACCAATTCGCCCGAATTTCATTTTACTGCTCATTTTGAAGACCCAAAATTAGAACTAAACTCATTTCATTCTCTAGCATTAGGTTGTACATAGCAAATCCTTCCAAATTAGGCACACACACACATGAATCAATGAATTCAGTATTTTTTTTTTTTTTTTCTTATTCTAAATTTACATTATTAATGAAATGTCTTACACTGCTTATGATACCAAAACAACAAAGACCCTTTTACACTTTCTCCGCAGCCAAACAAAATTGATTTCTAATAATAAACAAAAAAAAGAAAACGATAATTCGGATAAGTAGAGCTGAGCTGTCAAAACTTAGACAGCCAAACAATTATTTTTAGACAAAGTATAAAAAGATTGGACATTTTTCTCGGGAAACAAACGGAGAGTAAGAAAATTTGAAAAATAGAATTTGAGTTGGGAATTTTTTTGGTTTCCGGGAGTTACCTGGTCGGAGATATCGCCGGAATGTAGAGTTGGTGGAAGCGCAAGACGGGCGCGTGGGTTACACAGTGCTCTGCTATCACAGTTCGCTCTTTACTCTCTAGTCTTAACCAACTGATAAAAAAAACTGTGATTTTTGGAGTAATATCTGAAATACCCCTGACTGAGTGGCTTTCAGAAACTGTACCTGCTTGTTACACGTTTGCCGCGTTTTGCGCGTTTTAGCTCTTTTTTTTTTTTTTTTTTTTTTTTTTTTTTTTTTTTTTTTTTTTTTTTTTTTTTTTTTTTTTTTTTTTTTTAACTCCGTGTATATCACTGTTTATTAAACACAACAGTAAAAATAAGCCAATAAACAGTGCAGTACAGTAATTTAAACAGTAAAAAAAATATTTTTTTTATTCTTTTCAATTTCAGTTTTCAGCAAAATAAACGGTATACAAACGCATAAGTCTAATTTAAGTTTATATGTGTGGAACTTTACTTGAATCTCGGTCATTACTCTTTCTTTATAAGCACTTATATTTGTAGAGTATCTATAGAAAACTTTGAGTAATGATATATTTATGTGTTTTCTAGTGTTTGGTTGCATTAAAAAAAATGAGTCAAAGGAAAATTAATTTTAGGCAACAGAAAAAAAATATGGCTTATTTTTAAAAGTTGTTTCCCACTAAAATTTTTTGTAAAATAATTTTATTTTGCAACAAGCTAAATAAGAGAAGTTAAAATTTTTTTTTTTTTAACTCAAGGTTGCTACCAAATATAAGAACATGAGATAATTTTATCGAAAAGACTTTTTAAAAAATAACTCATTTTTTAGAAAACATAATCGTCGAAACAAACAAAGAATATTCCACTTTCACACATCTTTAGATGGTCCAGGCCAATGGATCTACCACCAAAGTACCTGTGGAGGTACTAAAATTTTTATTTACAATTTTTTAGAAGAATATATTCATATTTACCAATGATTTATTGGTTGGTAGTTGGCATTCAAGATGTTGTTAAAGCATTCACATCAATTGATTCAAAATTTTATATTTATTTTTGCATAAGAACATTTTTTTTTTCTATTTTATACAAACGCTTTTAAAAAACACTTGCATCTGATTATCTATTTTAAAAGTTATTTCAATTAAAAAAAAGGCAAAAATGCAAAATTGACCCTCTAAGTTTCACTCTTTGTCATTTGAGTCCTCTAAATTTCAATTTTGTCATTTCAGTCTTTTAGGTTTCAAATTTTGTCAATTTTGTCCTCCGTTACCTTTCTGTTAGGTGCTACCGTTTATTAACAAAAACAACGCAGTTTTAGAGGATTTTTTTATAAAAAAATTTAATTTAATTTTACTGAAAAACGTTAATTAAAAAAAAAACTAAGGAATAGCGTGTGAAGGAAAATGCCCCGAGTACATCATCGACACAATCCCAAGCTTGAACAACGAACCACATGCGGCAGTTTCTGGCGATGGAGAGGCGACTATGCAACAGAATCGAGGGATATCGACGCCGACGATTTCACAGGCTTGAAGAACCGTCATGCCCTTTGGGATATTGTCGCCAGCGATTTCGCAAGCTTGAAGAACTGTCCGTCATACCCTTTCGATCGCGTGTTCCTTGTTGGTGAAATGGACTCGGGCTCCGACCACTAAGGGCAGAAGTGACAAAGGAAGGGGATCTGGGTTATGGCTCATAGATGACGTCAAGGGGCATTCTCCTTCACGACGTCATTCCCTACTTCCCTTAGTGTGTTTTTTTTTTTTTTTTTTTTTTTGGTAATTAACGTTTTTCAGTAAAATTAAATTAAATTTAAAAAAAAAATCATCCAAAACGGCGTCGTTTTTGTTAATAAACGGTAGCACCTAACAAAAAGGTAACGGAGGATGAAATTGACAAAATTTGAAACTTAGAGGACTGAAATGACAAAAAGTGAAACTTAGAGGGTCAATTTTGTATTTTTGCCTTAAAAAATTATTTTTCATTCACCTAACTACTCTTTTAAAACACACATTCCTAAACTGAAAAAGTAATTTGAAAAATTAATAAAATATGTTTTTACACATGAATAGTAACCATGTAAACACAAGTATTGTAGCTGTGGACAAGATATGCATAATTTTAGATAAACTGATGTTGGTGATTTTTTAGGTTAGTTGGCCAAATTTTGTATTTATATCATTTTATATTGATCGATGCAAGTGCTCTAAAACTTGGAACATGTTTGGTAGACTATAATAAACACTTTAATAATAGTTATTTTAATGCTTAACTATTTTTTAGTTCAATTATATTTTTATTGCAAGGAATAAACAATCCTTATAAATAACTATTATTTCAAATGAAGAATAACTATTTATCTTGAACGTGGTGGGCCTTTTGTGATTTTGGGCAAGACTGCCTCCTGCCGTGCTGGGCCTAAGTGTTCTGGATAAAAGGTTAAGACTAATCCAATTGCAACTCACCTTGGTCCAGCTTGTGCACAAACTATGCCCCGTTTACCGAAACTTTACTCACATGCCCATGGTTGACGAAATTACTGTAGAAAAGTTATGGCAGATAAATGCAATAAAATAATGATAAAAGCAATACGTTACTGTTAGGCAAAATAAATAAAAGATCCTCAATTAAAGCAGGGAAAAAGAACACATTATAGGTGAAATGACAAAGACGAGAAGAGAAACAACAGCAATAAGTGGTAAAATCAAAGAAGGGAAAGATCGGTTTGCCGTGTTCAATTGTATTACGGGGCTAAAGCCAAGGAGGGTACCACTTCCTCAACGTGAATAACCTCACAGAATAATCCTACCATAGAAATTATCCACTCTGAGGAGACGGGCCTGAATGACTTCTGCCTAAACGAGTTTTTAATCCTCAACAGAGAGTAGGCTTTTAAAGGGAAAGAATGAGTTAGCCTATTGGTGCATGCCTGCCATTCAACACTCTATTTCATTTTCTTTTTTCTTTTCTCTCCGTTCTATTACTTGGATTCTTTCCCACTTTTTTCTTTCTTCCTTAATGCTTGCTCGTGTGGTGCTACGGTAATGGTGCGTGATTCTCCTAAAGGTTGCTACTGTGTTATGATGATATTGTGCACGACGAAGGCCCTTTATATACTGCCTGTCGTAACTGGTTTTACCATTTTAGCCTTTAACTACTTTTGTTTGATTTAGGGTGTTCTTCCCGACCACCCACTGGTTTGTTAGCTGTCCAGCCACCACCACTTACCTGTGCTAACTGTGCCACTCTCCATTACCAGACAAAGAAGATTATTTTGTTTGCTTGCTCACCGTGGCATTCTCATCCACCACAATATGGGTATTCTCTCTTGCTATCCCTCATGGCATGCACCTAGTGGTTCTACCTCATCCTCCCTCTTTTGGGTAGTATGTCATCCCAGCAGAACATTTCCCTTAAAAGAGTTTGAGCGGGAACTCCATAATAGACTTTCCCTTCTCCTCACCGCCAGACCATACCCCCTCTTACTTTTGACCCATGACCTACCATTCTTGTATTGGCTAGGTACAAGTTGGTAGTGCCTAGGCCTTACGCATGCTCCATTTCTCGTGTACGCCAAAAGCTTGTTTGCTGCTCATGCATTTGCCATGGTCTAGAGGCTAATCTATGCATTCTACCATTCATCCTTAAACTCTTATGGCGTGAACTATTTTTTGATTTTTCATTCTTTATTGGCTTGCTCCTTTTAAGGGCTGGGCCTTATGGGTTTTTCCCCTTTTAGCTTATTCTTTACCCCTTCCGTAATCTTGTTGTTGTTCTTGCCATAGCACTCTGTTATTCTTGTTGTGGTGTTATTTAACCCGTGCTTGCTGGGCTTGCTGTGTATTCTTCTCCCAGTTGGTTACAATGTCCTAATTTAGTTATTGGGCTTATACTTATGCTACTTTTGGGCTTTCCTAGCCCACTACATTGCTTATAGGCTCCTTTGGCCCATTTCTTTTCCCTTGGGCATCCTTGGCCCATTTGCTTTCCTTGGGCACCTTGGTCCCTTTTCTAATTCTGCATTCCCATGGGCTTTTACTAATTCTCCTGGGCTTTCTTGGCCCATTTACTTTATCCTTCATCCTTAGGGCTTATGGGTTTTCCATCACCCCTTACTTTCTTACTTTATTAATTCGAGCCTGTTGTAGCTCATTTTTGCTTTTCTACATCACATAATGCCCATGAGTTTACTACTTCTTTCTCTGGACTCCACCCATTTGCTTTCCTCAAGGACCATTGATTTGCCTTATGGGCTTATGATCCATTATTCTTACCATTCGGGCTTAATGGTGTTTTCTATCAGTTCACTAACTCTTTTCTGCCCATATTGTTAGGCCTCTTCCTGCTATTAGGCTTTTCAAAATGAGCATCAACACATCTCTAAAAGATTTGTAATTGTTATTCTTTAATAGGTGTAATAGTTACTAAAAATAATATATTTCTGAATAAACAAACTTTTTATATGCACATAACGATTTTGAAAATAAAAAATCATAAAAAAATAACTTGTCTCTCTCTCAACTTTTAAAAAAATAAAATTTTTTTAGGAAATATAATTGTATATAAGGAAGATATTTCATAAAATAAATCTTAAATTTTATTCTAATGTTACAATTCACAACCAAACTTATGAATATATTTAGTTATTCCATTACAACGCTTTTTATTCTTAGTAACAAAAATTAGGCTAAATGCAAATTGCAACTTCTAAATTTCAGTCCTCTAACTTTACTTTTGTTCAATTGAGTTTTTTAAATTTCAATTTATTCAATTTAGGCATTTTGTCCAATTCTGTTAAAAAAATTGTCATTAAATATGCAATTAACTAACAAAAAAAAATATTTTTTTTTAAATCTCACATAAAAAATCTATAAAATATTTTTATCAATTTTATATATTTTTTTCATGTGAAAATAATAATTTATTATTGGAAATTTTTTAACAAAATTGGAAAAAATGCCTGAATTGAATAAATTTGAAACTTAGATGACTCAATTGAACGAAAATAAAATTAGATGACTGAAATGAATTTTAGCCAAACTTAAAAGGTGCAATTTACATTTTAGCCTAAAGATTATCATTGCTGTCGTAATTTTCATTCAATGTATCAAACATGCCCTTGACATTTTAGGTAGAATTTGATTTTGTTTATAATAGAAAATAAGAAATTAATAAATCATTAAATAAAATGTTAAGTTAAAATCATTTTAACTTGTGTTCTTAAAGTCTTCATTAATTGAATCTTTTATAAATTATCAATTGATATCATGTCCAAGTTTTAGATAATTTAATTGGTAAATTTTTATATAAACGATTTAGAGTTAATCTTAAGAAGATATAAAAAATAAAGATTGCAAGATACAATCTTTTGTTATGTACTTCGGAAACCTAATGAGATTTTTTGGCCGAAATATTAGCCTTGTTCTACTTGATGATGCTCGAAATATCGTCAGTAAGTTGCAAAGTTTTCTCCTCACACTCGATGCAACCTGCAAACACAAAACAAGAAAAACCTTGAAAGGATACCGGTGTGGAACCGGCCAAAGATCCTCCGAAGGTTAAGTTAGTATATGCTCACAACTCTAGAGTGTCAGAGTTGGGGAATAGTATGCGTACCTTTTCTGTGGGAGCCCTTGGAGTTTTTATAGTAGTGTAAAACTGACCTTCTTTCCTTGAGTAAGAAGTCTTTTCCATATAAAACTTTGTCATTGATTCGGCGAACATTACAGAATCCCTTTTATATCGAGACTCTATTCCCATTGAGATTCTACATATCCTAAAAATGCGTGTATCGCAAGTTACTTCTATTGATGACACATGTACCCGTCCACTAAGTTCCCGTCACCCTCTGATCCGTCCACTTTAAGCATTAATATCAATAAATCAAACTCAGGTCTATCACCCTAATGAATTTTACCCTCGTCAGCTGCCCCCTCATCCCATTGGTCCGTGACCTCATAAGAGACGGACTAAGGGGATGACGGTTTCATTTTTGATGAGAGAGACCTGACTCGATATGTTGTCATACAGTAATTAATGTTGAGTAATTAGTCACGTAGGACACGTGTCGTCAATTTAATGATTGTGCGTCAAGAACAAGGCGTCCCTTCGCCTTCCGCGTTGCTCCTCGTATATAAACCTCCCTTTTCCTTCCTCATTTTTCACTTTTCACTGAAATCAAACGATCAGAGCGCATCCATTCACCTAGCCAAAAACATTTTATCCATCAATCCTGCTCGTCCGTCACGTTTGTACATCCGTCGATTCCATTCTCCAATAGCAAACGCAACCGGTAATTATTTTTATTGATTCATTCATTTTTATCACCGTCAAATATCTTTAGACTAGTTAAATTTAGGATTTTCCGTCACATGTAGGTGACAGATGTCTAGCGCGTCCAGTAACCAGTCATTTGTCCACAACGGAGCGGGCTACGATGAAGTTCACCCGTCGGGTCCAAGAGATCCTGACACTTCGAGTGAAGAGAGTTCATCTACCACCTCTTCTTCCTCAAGTAGTGATAGGATTGAAAGTAACCTTAGTGACGGTCTAGAGTAAAACGAACCACAAATCCAATCCGTCATAGATTCTGATGGGATGAGGAAGTTCATAATGCTCTCACTATGGATGGTGAATGACTTCACGTCCTCAATTAAGGAATCCCACTTCAAAACACTTAGGAATAAGTACCAGATACCCGTCAACATACCCCTCCGTCTACCCAATAAATCTGAGAAGTGTTATTACTACGGTGTCAAGGGTGTCGGGATTTATGAACAGATGCTGAAGGCTGGGTTGAGGTTTCCCTTAAGTCAACTACACCGTCACCTCCTCCACTATCTAGGACTGTCCGTCAACCAAGTTTCCCCAAATGCGTGGAGGGTTTTCCTAGAAGTAGAGGTCTTGTACGGAGTAATGTCCAAGGGGAAGAAAAGATTAACAGTAGAAGAATTCCTCCATTGTTACCATCCAGTTGAAATAACAAAATCAAAAGGAATGTATAGTTTTGTAGCTAGGAGTCCATTACTAAGACTAGTGAGTGATACTCCAGATTCTAATAGGGCCTGGAAGTCTAGGTACTTTTTTATGGACGGTAATGAGTGGATGTGTCGTCCTGGTGAGACTGAGTTCATGCCGGTCGACACAACATGGGGTGTATTACCCCGGTCTAGTATGCATCCGTCTCTTCCTTGTTTTGCAAATCATATGCACTGTTGATTTCTAATCGTCTTCTTTCTGCAGCTCAAGACCGTCCTCAAGTTACATTTGAGCAGTGGAGTTTTTTGGAGAAGATTTTCCAAAAAACTAAATTGGAAGACAGATCTTGGGCTAAATTGGTAAGCCTTGAAACCATTCATTAGCACTGTGATGGACCTGAACCGTCTGAGGAAGCATTACGATACGAGAAACAAGTTCGAGCATATAAGTCCATTCACTTGAGTATTACACAGTTTTATTTTCAAAGTCATCAACTTATGTACCATCTTCCTTTGCAGAAATGGACGATGCTAAAAGGAGAGCTATTATCAAGCAGCAGGCAGCTGCTAGGAAGAAGGATGCTCAAACGGGTGAAATCGACGCTCCCAAGCTGCCTATCACCAAAAGAAGACCTGGCCAGGAGACTGGCCGTCATGCCAAGAAGCAGAAGGTCACGACTGAGACCGTTGTGGGTTTAGAGGCATAGGCGAAGAAAACAGTCCCCGTCAAACATGGCAAAGGGAAAGGCCTGATGACGGGTGGCCAAGTTCCTTATGTAGAGAAGCCACCCATCCTCCTTCGTGAGGATTCCAAGTATGCCTTGGAGAAGCTGTCTTCAATCATAACGGCAGATGACTATGAAGACTTGGGGAATCACATGACGGAGGCGATGGATGGGACGGGTCTCTTCAACCTTGCCCAGGTAAATATATTGTCCGTTGTTTTTATAATTATTATATTTTGACCGTCATGTTATACTTTAACTTTTTCCTATTTCAGGTCGTGGTCATGATGAAAGGGCTTATGAACCGTTGTGTTCATAATGAGACGGCTCTGGACTGTGTACGGGCTAAGGCGGCTGAGACGGAGGATGAGCTAGCTCAATTCAAATCCCGGAGGGTAGTTATTGAAAAGAAGCTGGCTTTGTCGAAGCAAGAAAGGGGTGAGTTGGAGAAGTAAAGGGAGGTGCTGCAAAAAGTCCTTAGCGACAAAGAGAAAGAGATTACCTGCGTCAAGGACCAACTCCGTCAAGCAAAGGAGGATGCTATTAAGGAGTATCGCGACTCCGAAGTTTACTTGACGGAGTTGGGCAGCACCTTTGCAGACGGCTTTGACGATGCTCTCCATCAAGTGAAGGCCTCTCATCCAGAGCTGGATCTCTCCAACGTGATCATCGATGAGGCTCAAGCTCAAACGTCCGTCCTCCCAGCTGCTTTCGACAGTACAGATCGTTTATTTGATGACGATCAAAATGTTAAGGGTGACTTGAACAGAGATGACAAAGCTCAAACAGCCGTCAAGATTCAGGCTCAGGCACAAGACGTAGATTCTGAAGCAAAGATTGTTGATCCCCCCGTCCAGTAGCTTTGTACTTTATTTTCGTAGAAAATTTAATTTTTGAACCGTCATGAACAATTTGCCTTTGGAAGCATTTACATTAATGTACTTTTTTATTTTAAATTCGTCCTTGTATGTATTTGATAATATTTTAAGGTAGGTGTCCTTCCTTACCCATGAGGTAACTCTGTAGGGACCTTCCCAGTTTGGACCCAGCTTACCCTGAGACGGGACTCTAGTATTGACCATCACCTTTCTTAAAACAAGGTCCCCGACCTTGAAGTCTTTGGGCCTGATCTTGGAATTGTAGTGCTTGGCCATGAGATCCTGGTATCTTGCAAGCCTTTGTTCAGCTGTTGCTCTGACTTCATCTATTAGGTCGAGTTGGAGACGAATAGCCTCGTCGTTTCTTCCTTCGTTGTAGCTAGTCACCTTGTAACTGGTGAGCCCGACTTCTGCGGGGATGACTGTTTCGCTTCCGTACGCCAAACGGAACGGTGTCTCGCCTGTAGGAGTTCTTGCCGTCGTCTTGTAAGCCCACAACATGCTAGGGAGTTCTTCTGGCCATATACCCTTTGCCTCCTTGAGCCGAGTTTTGATGATCTTCAGTAAGGATCGGTTCGTAACTTCAACCTGACCATTAGCTTGAGGGTGTGCAGGGGATGAATAATAATTCTTGATCCCAAGCTCTGAGCAAAAATTTCTGAAAGAGTTGTTGTCAAATTGCTTTCGGTTATCCGAGACCAGAATCCTTGGTTTGCCATACCTGCAGATGATATTTCTCCATACAAAGTTGCGCACATTAGTTTCCGTGATTGTGGCCAGTGCTTCTGCTTCTACCCATTTGGTGAAGTAGTCGATGCCGACAACTAGGAACTTCAGCTGCCTGGTAGCTGTGGGAAAGAGGCCCATTATATCTAAACCCTATTGGGCGAACGGCCATGGGGCAGTCATCGGAGTTAGTTCCTCCGTTGGTTGTCTTATCGAGTTGCCAAATCTCTGGCATTTTCCGCAAGCCCTGACGTATACTTGGGCATCCTTTTGCATAGTGGGCCAGTAGTATTCAGCTCGGATCAGCTTGTAAACTAAAGACCGCGACCCTGAATGGTTCCCGCAGATTCCTTCATGTACTTCCCTCATTACATAATCCGCTTCCTCGGGACCTAGGCATCTTAAGTATGGGCGTGAGAACCCTCTTTTGTATAGGACATCATTGATCAGTATGAACCGCGCCGCTTGGACCTTCAGCTTCCTAGCAATTTCTTTAGCATCCGGTAGCATGCCTTCCTTCAGGTAGGCGATTATTGGCGTGGTCTAATTACTTTCAGAGCCTATCTCCTGTACGTCTCTGTTATCAATTGCAGGTGAAAACTGAACAAAGGAAAGTATCTTATCATGGACGGTCATATGTTCTGTTGATGCAGCCTTGGCTAGCCTATCTTCCTGCTCGTTCTCCTTCCTTGGGATCTGCACTATCTGAGCCTGCAAGTCGCACATTTTCTTCTTCGCCTGGTCTAGGTACATCTTTATCCGTGTGCCCCTACATTCATACTCGCCGATCACCTGATTAATGACTATCTGTGAATCATAATGAACAACTGCATTGGTGGCACCAGCGGCTTTGGCAAGATCCAATCCTGCAATTAAAGCTTCATATTCTGCTTCATTATTCGTCGTAGGAAAGTTGAGGCGAATCATGCATTCCACTTCGTCGCCTTCCGGAGATTGAAGTACGATGCCTGCTCCACCAGCTTGCTTATTGGACGAACCGTCAATGTAGACATTCCATAGAGGACTCTCCTCTGCCCCCTGGTCCGCTGGACTTGTAAATTCTGCAATAAAGTCGGCCACTGCTTGTCCCTTTATGGCTATTCGTGGACGTTACTGTATATCAAACTCGCTCAACTCAATTGCCCATAACGCCATTCTTCCGGCTACTTCGGGATTGTTCAAGGCTCGTCTTAATGGTTTGTCCGTCAGGACAATGATAGTGTGAGCCTGGAAGTAAGGCTTAAGTCTTCGGGCCGCCGTAATTAAGGCGAAGGCGAGCTTTTCAATTGGCGGGTATCTTTCTTCCGCTTCACGAAATGCGCGGCTAGTGTAGTACACGGGTTTTTGAATCTTGCCTTCTTCTTGGATCAGGGCCGCGCTGACAGCAGCTAGTGACACGGCCAGGTATAAGAACAACTCTTCTCCTTCTCTTGTTGGACTCAACAGTGAAGGGGAAGAAAGGTAGGCTTTAAGATCTTCAAACGCCTGCTGACATTCTTCCGTCCACTCAAAGGATTTCTTCAATGTTCGGAAGAAGGGTGGGCATTTGTCTGTCGCTCTTGATACGAATCTATTCAACGCGGCGACCTTTCCGTTAAGGCTTTGTACTTCTTTCACATTCTTTGGGGGTGTCATTTCTAATACCGCGCGGATCTTATCCGGGTTAGCTTCAATCTCCCTATGGGACACCATGAACCCTAAGAACTTTCCAATTGTCACCCCGAATGCGCATTTGTCGGGATTAAGCTTCATGTTGTACGATCAAAGGGTGTCGAAAGTTTCTTTGAGGTCGTCCAAATGGTCTACTTCCTTTCGACTTTTAACTAGCATATCGTCTACGTACACCTGGACGTTCCTTCCAATCTGTTTTGCGAATATTTTGTTCATGAGTCTCTGGTAAGTCGCTTTGGCATTCTTGAGGCCAAACGGCATCACTTTGTAACAAAAGAGACCTTGACTTGTTACGAATGAGGTCTTTTCCTGATCCGCTTTGTCCATCTTAATCTGATTGTACCCGGAGAAGGCATCCAAGAAACTCAGCAACTGATGTTACGCAGTTGAATCGACTAGAGTATCAATTCTTGGGAGAGGGTAACTGTCTTTTGGACAGGCTTTATTTAAGTCTGTGAAATCTACGCACATCCTCCATTTCCCATTGGCCTTTCTAACCATCATGACGTTTGCCAGCCAATCGAGGTAGTAGACTTCTTTGATGAAGTTCGCTCTTGCAGCTTGCGGACTTCTTCTGCTATAGCTTGGTCTCTTTCTCGCGCGAAAACACGCTTTTTCTGACGAACTGGTGGAAATGTGGAAGACACATTCAACCTGCGAACCATGACGGAAGGGTCAATCCCTGGCATGTCTTCATGACTCCATGCAAAAACGTCCTGGTTTGCCTTAAGAAACACTTCTAGTGCTTGCAGGATCGCTGGGCTAGCAAGGGTGCCAATTCGAGTCATTCGCTCCGGAATTGAGTCATCCTATTGTATTTCACGAAGCTTTTCAACAGGTTCTGCCACCGTCCGCTATTCTTCAATGTTCATGGTTTGCATCTGGTCATCCATTTCCATCATCATTACGTAACATTCTCGTGCGGCAACCTAGTCTCCACGTAGTTCTTCTACTCCGTATTCAGTTGGGAATTTGAGAATTAAATGGTAAGTCGAAGTTACGGCCTTCTACGAATTAAGAGTGGGACATCCAATTATGGCATTGTAAGTGGACGAGCAGTCTACCACGATAAACGTGACGTCTTTTGTAATCTGTCGGGGGTAATCATCGATCATTTATTTGGCAAAGTAATTGCTCCGAGGGGATATACCTTGGTTCCCCCGAACTCGACAAGGAGGGCATTTGTTGGAGTTAGCCGCTCTTTACCAATCATCATCTATTGGAAAGTCGAGTAGTAAAGGATATCCACAGAACTTCCGTTGTCAATCAGGATCCGATGCATATTGTAGTCCCCCACTTGTATTCTAACGACAAGGGCGTTGTCGTGTGGGTGGTGAAGACGTTGAGCGTCGTTCTCTAAGAACCCAATGACGGGTGTTTCGTCCTGTTCTTTCTAGTAATGAAGCTTGTCATCTGAACGTTCTGGATTGTTCTGAGATAAGTTTTTTAAGCCTTTTTTGATGAGCCAGACATCGCCGTGCCCCCTACAATCATCCTTATGTCCCCTAGGGTGGTCTTGGACGCTCGTTTTCTTGTTGTGGAATCTGTTCTTATGGTGGGTCTGTCCTCTCCCTGCTAACGAACTTCTGTAACTTCCCTTACCGTATGAGTGCTTCTATCTGTTGCTTCAAGTCATAGCAGTTTGCCGTGTCATAGCCGTGGTCTCTGTGAAAGTGGCAGTATTTGTCCCGAGGCCTTTTATTGGGATCTCCTTTCAGCTTTCCTGGAAAAGTGAGGGATCCCTCATCTTTAATCTGCATCAAGACTTGGTCTATCGGGGCTGTAAGCAGTGTGAAGTGTGTAAACCTTCCAGCTGGAGGTTTAGGGCGCCTCTCTTCTCGTTTCTCTCCCGTTCTTGCCGTTTTTCGTCCCCTATCTTGATGTACGTCGTCTTGTCTTTCTCTCTTCTTGGAGGGCTTCTCATCTCGGGCCGAGAGTGCATCCTCCGCGTTCATGTACTTGGTCGCCATGTATAGTACATCAGACATGGTCTTTAGGTCGTTCTTGTACAAGGAGAATAGAAATTTACCCTTCCGCAGTCCATTCGTAAATGCGGCTACCAGTATTTTATCATCCGCTTCGTCTATTGAAAGCGCTTCCTTGTTAAAGCGGGCAATGTATGACCTCAACGTTTCATCTTCCCGCTGCCTAATATTCATCAGGCACGCCGTAGATTTCTTGTATCTGTGCCCTCCTATAAAATGTGAGGCGAAGAGAGCGCTCAACTCCTTAAAAGTGCTGATGGAGCCAGGTGTTAACCTGCTAAACCAGATCCTTGCGGAACCTCTTAATGTAGTAGGGAAAGCCCTACACATAATTTCATCCGCTACTCCCTGTAGATGCATCAACGTCTTAAAGGTCTCCAAATGATCCAACGGGTCTTTGGATCCGTCATAGCTTTCGATCTGAGGCATGCGGAACTTCTGAGGGAGAATGTATGAATTGACGGACACCGTGAATGGTGAATCCGTTCGATGAACCAGGTCGTCCAGGTCATTAGATACCCGTCCTTTGAGAGCGTTCATCATAAAATCCATGCGCTCTTTCGTCATCTGCATCTCTGCCACTACGCTAGACGGGACCTGCTCCGCAGTTGATGGTCGATTTGTATCCTGTCGTTCGGGCCTGATATAGGCGTTACTCCCTTCCGGCCCGTGCTGGGTTCTCCTTTCGGCGCTACTGGCCTCATGTTCTTCCTCCTAGGTATGGGGCGTTGCGTCTCTCTGTCGCAGTTCTTCTTCTAGATTATTGTTACGTTTCGTAAGGCGTTCTGCCGCTGCTGCTAGGATTTGAACTTGCCTTTCGAGGGCTGTCGTGTGCGTCTCCCCTTGATCGTTTGTTGTGGTCGCCATCGAGCGTGTGAGTACCATGCAACTTTTTGTCCGAAAAGCACAAAGTAATGACTTTTCCTTACCTTTCCCACAGACGGCGCCAACTGATGATGCTCGCAATATCGTCAGTAAGCTGCAAAGTTTTCTCCTCACACTCGATGCAACCTGCAAACACAAAACAAGAAAAACCTTGAAAGGATACCGGTGTGGTACCGGCCAAGGATCCTCCGAAGGTTAAGTTAGTATATGCTCACAACCCTAGAGTGCCAGAGTTGGAGAATAGTATGCGTACCTTTTCTGTGGGAGTCCTTGGGGTTTTTATAGTAGTGTAAAACCGACCTTCTTTCCTTGAGTAAGAAGTCTTTTCCATATAAAACTTTGTCATTAATTGGGCGAACATTACGGAATCCCTTTTATATCGAGACTCTATTTCCATTGAGATTCTACATATCCTAAAAATACGTGTATCGCAAGTTACTTCTATTGATGACGCATGTACCCGTCCACTAAGTTCCCGTCACCCTCTGATCCGTCCACTTCAAGCATTAATATTAATAAATCAAACTCAGGTCTATCACCCTAATGAATTTTACCCTCGTCACTACTCAAAATTTCAACCACGTTAACATCAGTTTGGTCAAAGGTTGTAAGATTTTAATCCCAACAGTGAGACCTACAAATTTTATATTTTCATGAAATTTTAGCAATAGGAATTTTTGTTTTTGGCGGAGTCTTTTTTTTTTAATGGTCATACGTGTGACTCAACTTTTATGTTCATCAAGGAGAGATTTGACCCTTTGAGCTAGCTAGTACACAGACACTCTCTCATAATGATGATGTAAAGATTAAGAAAAAAAAATGTATGGAATATAGTTTATAACATGGTATATTAGATATATATATTTTGATGCACAATTAATCACATTCCTCCATCATAAACACCAACACCCAAGCTCATACACTGGAATGGACAAGAAAAGGAAAGCATAATCATCGGAATACATTTAATATGCCAATTATTTCATAAACATTCCCAATGGTCAAGTATCCTAACGACCACATGGCCGTTAGACCCATTACAACCAGTGTACTCTACATTTCAATTATGGAAGGGCAACATGACCCCATTTGCAATAGCTGGATCAAAAAAGGAAAGCATTATTGTCAGGATACATTTAATATGCCAATTATTTCATGATCATTTTACAACTTGTGCACTAACTACATTTCAATTATGTAAATGGGATATTTATGGAGGCAACAATTACTCAAGTTGCCTAATAAGGGCAGTGTGATCCCATTTGCAAAGAGCTAAATAAAATAGAAAAACGCGACTGTCATAATACATTTTAATATGACAATCATTTCATGACCGTTCTCAATGGTCATGTATCCTAACAACCACGAAGCCATTACAACCAATGTGTTAACTACATTTCAATTATGAAACGGGACACTTATAAAGACAACAGTTACTCAGGTTGCCTCTATAAAGGGATCGTGATCCCATTTATAGATAGCTGGATTAGAAAAGGAAACCTTAACCTTCAACATACATTTAATATGCCAATTATTTCATAACCGTTCCCAATGGTCATTTATCCTAATGACTATGAAGCCATTAAAACCCAACGTGCTAACTACGTTTCAATTATGGAATGTGACATTTATAGAAGCAATGGTTAGTCAGGTTGCCTAAATAAGGGCACCTTGATCCCTATTAGCTGATAGCTAGGATACAATTAATATGCCAATTTTTTCATTACCCGTTCCCAATGGTCATATATCCTACAATCTTGACTACTACATGGACATTACAACCCGTGTGCTAACTACATTTCAATTATGGAATAAGACATTTATGGAGGCAACGGTTACTAGATTAGAAAAGGAAAGCATAACCTTAGGGATACATTTAATATGCCAATTATATCATGATCGTTCCCAATAATCATGTATCCTACTATCCTGACAACCACATGGACATTACAACCAGAGTGCTAACCATATTCCAATTATGGAATAAGACATTTATGGAGGCAATGGTTACTTACGTTGCCTATATATGGGCATGGCCCCACTTTGCAAAGGTACAAGTAAAAAAAAAAAAAACCTACTCTTTCTACTTCCATAATATTTTCTCATGAGTGAAAGTTTGACTTAGGTATCAAAGAACCTTTAGTCGGTGCCACACTGATGCCCTCCAACAAGGAATTTCTTTCTTGCAAGTCTTCCATAACTTCGTGTTTGGACGACTAGCCCGCTGAAGATTTTTGCATCATCGTATTTAATTGGCATAATGTCATGAATTTGGACTATGAATTTCCTAAAAAGCTAACCAGCTACGCACAAGACAGTTCCAATCACAAAAGAGATTCTTTTACGGAACTTATTAGCCATAAACTAGGCAGTTAAAGAATCCAACTAGGTTGAAGCTAAGCAGAAAATTACTTTACAAATGATGGTTTTTTTTTTTAATCTAAATTAAAAAAAAATGATGTTAAAATAAAGAAAAATGTGATTTGCACAAAGTGTATGCAAATAGATCTGTTTCAGGCTTTCAGCAAGAGGCAAGATTCAGTAATTATAGATTTCATTTAAAATTAACAGCCTAAGTCATATACAAGCTAGAAGTGCACAACCCAAGGCAAGAAAGACCTTGATTCAGCCAACGGAAAAGAGTCAAAGACCAACCCATGAACTGTGATACTGCTGTAGAAATCCATGCTGCAGGGATAGTAGTAGGGAAAAAAAACATTCTTGCTGCTGTCCAGGGGGTGCTGAGGCACTGGCAATGCTATGGAGCTTGCAACTAGTATCAAACTTAGAGCTGAAAAAAGTAGTTGTCATAGCTTTGATCAAGGATTTTGCTAGGCCTTCATGAATATGCAGTTTGTCCTTGAGGATATCAGATCCTTGCGTAATCAGGTTGAGAACGTGTCCTTTGGTTGGGTCAATCGATCCCCCAATGAGGCTGCTCATGTGTTATGTAAATGAGCATTGAAAAAGCAATTTTAAGGGTGTTTCGTACTTGAGTGCCTTTCCCCACAAGACTGTGTCAGGTCTTGAGGGTTGAAGGGTGCTCTCTGTAGCTTGTGTTCCAATCAAACATTGCTTTCTATTAAAGAAAAAAAGTACCCCTAACCTGATTCAGCAAAAAACAAGTATCCTAAATCCTAAAATAGTCAAATTCAAGAATGCTTAGCAGTGATTTCAAACAATCATTGCTCTTACTTGGCTGAAAACACAACACATTCAGAAATTAGCCAGAAAGTCCAGGGCCTCAAAGTTCTCCGTGGAGAATTAAGGGATGGAATGTTCATAAAAATGCTTTAACGAATAGACGTGCACTATGGAACAATCTGCTTGACTAAAAATGTCTATGACATGAACAATGCATTTTAGCCTACATATTTGAAGAGGATTGATAATGAAGCATTTACAATCAAACAGGGACCTGTGCAGTCAAATTATTTAAACATTTTGGCGGACTAAAATGTATGCTTATTTTTCACATGTAAATCACAAGCTTCATCCAATGTATGTGTCAAAAATTAGAATTATATTAAGAGAAACAAAAAGTTGTCAGTATATACATCAAACCCCAGAAACAAGTCTGGAAAAGGATAAGCCTACATTAACCCAGAAACGTGATATATACTTAATGTTATCAGCCTAGAAGAGTAACACAGCTGACATAATTTGAAATGTCAAAAAAGAAAGGGGGAGAAAACTATGTAAATTAAGATGTAAGAATAGGCAACATGCAAGCTGACCCATTGCACCTATCTATATTATATATGTTATGGATATTCTGCATGAAGAACGGATGGAAGCAGCCCTCGAGAAAAAGGGAGGGAATAAAAATAAGATTACCATGGTAGTTGAAGAAGGGATCTTCAACCATCATCACAAAAAAGAAAGTTATTCCTGTCTGCTTTCTACATCATGAACCCTATTCAATGACTCCTCAAAAGCTGGCAATGCCTGCCTGCCATCTACATCATGAACCCTATTCAGTGATTCCTCAAAAGCCTGCAATGCCACATTGTAATGGTCTAGAGAAATCACCCCCTCCTCAACAACTTGCAAGGCACTTCGGTATAATTGATTAAACCACTGCACACGATCAGTAGCATCTACACTACCAGAGCCAACATCAGGAATGTACAAGCGCTTGTAATCCTTTTTCCATCGTGACAGAATGTATTTAGGAGGTACCTCTTCCACCCCATTAAAATTAAGCACACACAATGCGTGCCGGCATAGGTACCCATAGAAGTTAAAGCAACTGCAAATACAACGAACCTCGCCTGCTGTTCTGTTGTATAGAACTTCATAATCCCTAATCTCCCTCCTATTTCCCTCACCCAAAACACGCTCCTTGACCAAGAATATTATGATTGGCCCATCAATGTGCAACTGTGTTGTGCTAAAACAAGAATACATCTCTTCCACTTCGTATTGGAACTTCTTAAATATTTCTCTTGTGTACACTTTGGAGAGCTGCAACTCAAAAGAACATCTTGTTTTCAGTAAGGGGCTTGAGCTTCTTGACTCAATATCTGCAAGAACTTCTTCCTTGTGCTTCTTATGTAGAGCCAATTCATACTTATCAAGAAATTCTTTCAAAGGAGTTTGTTTATGCACATATCTATCAAAAAAAGGATTCAGTATGTCACCTGGACGTGCAGCAGACATTCCAGCAAAAAATGTGTCTTTCAGATAAACCGGTGCCCACCTAACTCGATCTTCATACAAAGATCGAAGCCACTCATGATCACCAACTCCAAATCGCTGGACCATAAATACCCATGCAGTTTCAAATTCGATCACCTTCAAAGCTTCATAAACTGCTTTAATCATTGCTTTCCTGATTGCATCATAGTTGCGTAACCCTCCCAATTTCTCTGGAACTCTTTTCATAATGTGTGACAAACCAAAACGATGGAGAGATCTTGGAAACATCTCTGCAATTGCACTCTGCAAAGCCTTACACCTATCAGTAATAACAGTTTGTGGACGGCGTCCTGACATGCACGTAAGCCAAGCTTTGAACAACCAAATATAAGATTCTGTTGTCTCACCCGCAAGCAGGCCACACCCAAGCAATACCGATTGGCCATGGTGATTTATTCCAACAAGTGCCACAAGAGGGATCTCATATTTGTTTGACAAGTATGTGTTGTCAAAATAAATAACATCACTAAAGTAACAACATGCAGCCCTAGATCTAGCATCAACCCAAAACACATTCCTCAAACGCCCTTCGTTGTTGAGATCCATCAAGTAAAAGAAGTTCGGATTAGCCAATTGCATACGGCAGAGATAGTTATAAATGGCTTGTGTGTCACCCTTTTTTAGGCTCAGCTGATTGGGATGATCAGTGAAATTCCCGACTTCTCTTGCATTTGAATTTGAGCCCCCATTGCCTCCTGCATCTATCACAAGTGCTCTGTACAACTTGACTGTTTGTACTTCTGCATCGGAATTTGACTCTGACTTCCTTTTATTTCCACTGCCCATCTTCTTAATTGATTTGACCTTGGTACCTAATAAATGGTTGTGTTCAAGTGTAACTTCAAGTATCCTCCACCTTTTGGAGTCAACTAACCTCATTCTTATCATTGCGGGGCAACCAGTTCTCGTTTCCTTTCTTAAACGATTTACATCTTTAATTCTTTTAAAACCCTGGCTGCTGCAACAAAGTACTGCACCATACTTCTCTCTGCTATTACGCTTGAACCATGAATTCTTCACTCTAACGCGAAACCCTGCTTCCTTAGCATAGCAATTATAGTAATTGTAAGCATCATCATATGACTCAAACTCCATCCCAACAGCAGGTGCAACAAACTCCTTCCTTCCTTCAGAGAGACCATTTTGATAATCTAATTCTGTCATTACACCATCTTCTTCTTTTTGAATCTCATTGCACTCACTATCGGGCACCTGCTCACTGCTAAGGGAGGCTTCTTCCATCTGGAATACAAAATCGAACCCCCAAAGGTCAATTAGATTATCAGAAAAGCAAACTAAGCATAGAACAGAGATGATAGACCATTATAAATTAAAGGTGAATCATGACATACGTATTCTGTAAGGTGTAAAGAACCTTACCAGTTTTATATATAAGGCTCTTAACCCCAGAAAATCAATGTCAAGACTATAATCCTCAGCCTAATGCCTTCATTTTTTAAGGTTAATCATGCCATACATACGTTGGTAGTTGGGCCCCATACAACTTGGTATTAGGCAATGTGCTCTTATGTGCAATAATAAATTATTCAAAAAACGTAGAAGACACAAAAATAATTGAAAATACTAGCAAATAAAACAGCTCAATATTACCCTTGCCCTCACTTGCCATCAAAGTTACCTGTCTAAATTGCACAAACTATGCAAGGGTAACATTGTACTGTTTTCAAATTTTAAGAACTAAAGTGATACAATTAATAGTTTAAGGACAAAATTAACCTTTGACATATAGTGCAGGACCAAATTCATAGTTTGTTGTATTACACACGCAAGCATGCGCGCGCGCGCGCACACACACACACATATACATAAAACACAGGGGCTGTATGTGTGCACACTTGGACTTTCAACTCTGCACATGACCAAACCATTTCAAATGTCTCTCCTCATCTTCTCATCAACAGGGTCCACCTACTTAAGGCACTAGACTAATTACTGTAGCAAAATCAAGTTAGTCATAGTGGCTACAATGGTGACTAGGAAGTAGAGTTCATAAGCTCTTAAAATGGCTGTTCAGGATATGTTAAATTGGGAAGATGGTTAAAATTTCAAAGCAAATAAAAGAGACATACTTGAAATATATGTATATATATAATTTCTCTGTGTTAGAATAATGGTTAAATGATTAAATTAACAATTTCCAAACAACTTAAGTTTTTGGATAATCCGTAATTTATTATTATATCAAAGTAGGTGGTATTGAGTTTGAATCCTATCTTCACTCTACCTCCCATTTAAAAAAGTTAAAAATCTCACATGTGATGTCCCACTTATTAAGGGGGAGTCTGGGCCCACATGTGAGGGTGAGTGTTAGAATAATGATTAAATAATTAATTCAAAATTTCCTAACAAATTAAGCTTTCAGGAAAATCAATAATTTATCACCTTGCAAAGAGTATGTAAGGTGAATCTAAAATAGGACAAGTACAGTGTCAATCATCCTTAGGGCAGCCACCATCTTCAAAGTGGTCTAAACTCAAAAAAGATTAATTTGAACATTCAATAATTGGGGGAGGGGGGGTTTGAATCCAAGATGTCTCCTTTGAAAACATCAGGAGGTGCCGACCACTTGAACTACAAGGCTCTTGGCTGGTCTAAACTCAAAACTAATGGTTTTGTTATGGGGAACCCTATGCCAGCGGGAGTTGGAGGTTTGACTAGGTATGAAATGGGCATAGAAGTAAAAGGCATTATATGTAATGCAGATCTTGGGTAGTTGGAGGTCTGACTAGGTATGAAATGGGCATAGAAGTAAAAGGCGTTATGGGTAATGCAGATCTTGGGTCCGCAGTCTACTATAGAGGCTTATATATTGGCCCTGCGTGATGGGATTCCATTAGCTACTAATGTGAGCAAAGTTAACTTAGAAGCTATGAAAGCACTGATCCTTCTCTAGAGGTGACATGTGCCGCTGTGTCTGTTGCTTGGAAGAAAACTGGTATCCACCCAACAATTATTGGACGCGCAATATGTGCCAAAAATTTGAAACATAAATAAAATTTTCTTGATTAGGGGACAGTACTAGAAAAAGCGTAGTGTATGGGTTGGCCACCGCTGGAAATGCATTATATACAGGTGAACACAGCTAGTCACACGTATGAATAAAAGAAATAATTTCTTGACATCTTTTCCACATTTTGAATATGGGGTCAACATGCAAGGACGATGTACTTAGAATGCAAATATGTGAAGATGGAAATGTAATACAAGTATGTGAAAATATGAATGCTAAAACTTTGTAACTTATTTGACAAGAAACAATGCCTAACCTTTCAAGGTACTTAGTTACAAATTTGAAATACATTTCAAAAAGTTAATAAAATTGTACATAGACATTTTTTATTTATTAATGTACTACTATGTGCCTTACTGTAGCTTTTTTGAAAAATTTTATGTATTGGTGTACGTGTATCAGTATCATGTGATATTGTGCTTCATAGCTAAGTTACTTTCTACTAATTCTCGAATATGAAGACACCTTTTTGCACCCATATGGGTCCTAAATTGACGATGGAAGGCTCCTGCTGTATTCAACCCATAATTGAAGTTAATGCATACATACAGAGAGACTAACCAGGCACAGATCTCATAGCAAAGTAGGGATACATTTTCTTTCCTTACAGATATTTACTTCCCATTCTCAATATGACTTATATGGGTTATGCAGTATATTGACTCAGTTCTTAATATTAGTATTTAGTATCCATTGAACAAAAAAGAGAAACAAAGGCACACACTAACACACATAGGCTAAGCATTAAAATCTACTGTAAAGATAACAATATGTTATGCTTGTTTTGATCTCAATATACCTCATTTCATATAGAATTCTACACAATTCCCTCATTTCATTCATCTTAGTGCTCATTTTTTCTATTTATAAGATCATAAATCTTGGAAAAATTTAAACTCAGACAGACATTAATTGAGAAAAATATACTGATGCATAGTTTAAATCAAATCAAAACTACTCATAAACCCCAAAAAAAAAAAATTAATTTATATACATACACACAAACTTATTTCAATTTATATACATACACACCTATTGCATAAACAAAATGAAAGCTAGAGTAATTTTGCATTAGAAATCGATTCTAAATTGAAATAAGCATTGGTGATATGAAAATTAATCGATCACATACAAGTGTTAGGTTCAAACTATCCCAAGCTAATTCCTATACACTAAACTCCTCCGTTTGGCAGCTGAGAATTCGCCAGAAAACGAAAGAAACCAAAATGAAAATCACAATATCAAAAGTTTTAACGCCGAAAGACTTGAATTTTTCATCATTGGTTTTCTTTTTCATTTTTTCCGTTTTCTCGGGAACCAAACAACAACCCCCAAAAAAAAAAAATCATATAGAGAACCGATCAAAATACGCGAAGAGAAAGTAAGTTTTTGATTCCGAAATCAAATCCTAAAACAAAGTGAGAAGAGAAAATAAAAACAAAATTAGGGCAAAAAGCATGTGTGATTTTTAGGAGTGCTTACATTTATGAGAGAGCGTGGTATTGTGAGATTTTGGATCCGAATAGGAAGCTCCGCCGACCCGAGAATTTGCGGAGTCACCGGTCGGACTCTGATAAAGAGGCTAACAGAAGACTCTCTCTCTCTATTTCTTTCTCTCAAGAGATTCTGTTTTTTTAGTTTTTGGATTTTTACGGCGTGAAAGCCTGAGTGTTTTCCTTTTTCCGTTTTTACCCCAAAGAGAGAAAAAAATATATGACTAAAATTTATTATTTATTTTGATAATATTTTTTTTTAGAATGATTTATATATTTATTTTGATAATTTTGTTACATTAGAGAATAAGGATTTGAAATTTGATGTGTTCTTTAAAAAAAAAATTAAGTTTGTTCTTAAAAAAAAATTAAGTTTTATTTTATGAAACTTATGAGGTGTTAATTGAACTATAAGAATTTAGATTTGGATCTTTTTAATTTTGTCAAGGTTTAGAAATATGGAGTTTAGACTAGAATATCAAGCTATCTATCCAGTGTGTCCATGTTAGGTGCTAATGTATCCATTAAATGCCAGATTGGCTCATTCTTAAAAAAAAATGCCACATTAGCTTAAAGTAACATAATTGTTTTATGACAAAGTTTAGCTACAAAATTGATTGTAGTTTTAGCCTACAACCTTACTCAATATCTTTTGATTGGAGGTGAATTTTGACAAATCCACCATTAGATGACATCTTATTGTTATATTCTCCATACTTACAAAATTTCTAAAAAATTAAAGATCAATAATTATATCATCAATAAATTGTATAATTTCAAGTTTTTGTAGTTTAAAATTATGAATAAAATATAAGCTTATAGATCATATGGTAAATAATATCCGATTGATACAAAATTTGACATGTGTATTAAGAGTTTAAAGAACATGCAATTCAACAAAATTTGACATGTGCATTAAGAGTTTAAAGAACATGCAATTTAACGATTAGATTTTCAAAATATACAGTTGTGGGGTCATGGGCCCAAATCATGTAATTGGGTCTTGGGCTTTGGCCGAGAGTGTAGGGTTTTAGCTGAGATCATGAGTAGTCCGAGTCCGAGGAAGAATATCTCCTCGGATAAGCTAAACATAGATCAGCTATGGATCCTAGTGATCAAAGTGACTTTCTAGAAAGCTCTAGTGATAGGGATGTGTGCCATAAACGTATAAGAAGGATAGGAACTCAAAAATATCTAGGAGAAAGTTGCTAATACTGCATTTATGTGGACAGGACCCCTGAACAGTGTTACCTCGGTTACCGCAACTCACAGAACACCAGAGAGAGTGTCTGATGAGACAGACGCTCAAGCATAGGCTTGGATGATCAACAAAAGGAAGGCCCAGATTGTTTGAAAGGGACTATATAATAAGAGAAACCCACTATGGAAAGAGGAGGAAGGAACAGAGAAAGCACGGTAACAATCTCAAAAACTCTTGTAATCATTCTCATTCAACATTTACTAGAACAAAGCTCTTCGGATTGTGCCGAGGACAAACTTTCTTTGGTAAACTCGGTTCATCTCTGTTTGATTGTCATGAAATCCATATTAACTGTTATCCATGCACTAAAACCTAGCTCTTCGACTCACTCTTTACAAATTTATTGTATTGGGCTCATTGGGCCAAGATTCCATACATTTTGAGATTGATCTGAATATCGTGTCCCTACAATTGGCGTCGTTTGTGGGAAGAGCTTGTGTGATAGTGAGTGCAACGGTTAATTATGGTAGGATCAGGCCCCCATCAGCAAGAGTCCTTGGGTAAAGCCATTATGGTGGCCAGTTTATTATGTAAGCAAGTCACTATATGAGGCCAAGATCTATACTTCGAAGTGCTGATTACATGGGGAGGATTGCTAAATGGGGCACAGTTATGGGGGCTTTTAACATCAAGTACATGCCTTGTACCTCTGTCAAGGACCAAATCCTCGCGAATCTAGCGGCCGAATTCGCTGAACCTCCATTACAGGAAGTGGCAAAAACACAGAGCATGGATGGAAAATCAATTAGAACAATCTCCTTGTGAGAACCTTTATTCTATAAGGTATATGTTAATGGTGCAGTAAATCAAAGGGGCTCCACGGCGGGGTTAGTTCTATAAGGTATGTATTGATATCTTCTAATCTTTGTTCTAAGTGTTAAACAGAGCCTTAACTATGTCGGGTCCCTCAGACCTCCTGCTAAGCAGTTCCTTAGCTATGTCGAGTCCTCGGACTTCCTGCTAAGAAGAGCCTTAGCTACGTCGGGTCCCTCAGACCTCTTGCTAAGCAGAGCCTTAGCTATGTCGAGTCCTCGGACTTCCTGCTAAGAAAAGCCTTAGCTACGTCGGGTCCCTCGGACCTCCTGCTAAGTGTTAAACAGAGCTTTAGCTACGTCGGGTCTCTCAAACCTCCTGCTAAGCAGATCCTTAGCTACATCGAGTCCTCGAACTTCCTGCTAAGAAAAGCCTTAGCTATGTCAAGTCCCTCAGACCTCCTGCTAAGTGTTAAATAGAGCATTAGCTATGTCGGGTCCTTCAAACCTCCTGCTAAGTAGATCCTTAGCTACGTCGAGTCCTCGGACTTCCTGCTAAGAAAAACTTAGATATGTCGGGTTCTTCAAACCTCTTGCTAAGTGTTAAACAGAGCCTTAGCTACGTAGGGTCCTTCAGACCTCCTGCTAAGCAGATCCTTAGCTACGTTGAGTCCTCAGACTTCCTGCTAAGAAGAGCTTTAGCTACGTCGGGTCCCTCAGACCTCCTGCTAAGTGTTAAACAGAGCCTTAGCTACGTTGGGTTCCTCAGACCTTTTGCTAAGCAGATCCTTAGCTACGTCGAGTCCTTGAACTTCCTGCTAAGAAGAGCCTTAGCTACGTCAGGTCCCTCAGACCTCTTGCTAAGTGATAAATAGAGCCTTAGCTATGTCGGGTCCCACATACCTCTTACCAAGCAGAGCCTTAGCTACGTCGAGTCTTCGGACTTCCTGCTAAGAAGAGTCTTATATACGTCGGGTCCCTCAAACCTCCTGCTAAGTGTGAAACAGATCCTTAGCTACGTCGAATCCTCGGACTTCCTGCTTAGAAGAGTCTTAACTACGTCGGGTCTCTCAGACCTCCTGCTAAGCAGAGCCTTAGCTACTTCGGATCCCTTGAACCTCCTGCTAAGTGTTAAATAAAACCTTAGTCATGTCTGAGTCCTCGGACCACATGCTTTGGGAAAATTAACACACTATGGTATCTCTCAAGTATCAAACAGAATCTTAGTTATGCATGGATCCTCGGACCACATACTTTGAGGAAAGTAAAGTTCCATGATATCTATTTGTTTCTCACTAAGTGTCAAGACAGACCTAAGATTATAACCAACTCCTCAAATTGGTAGCTCTGAAAGGAGCAATTTACAGTACAATATGGGGCGCGTAAAACAGCACTCTCATGGGTGTAGGTCAAAGGATCCAGTAGAATTGCCTCTTAAGAATTCAAAACCTCACTTTTCTACTCGGATAAGAGGAAAAAACCAAAGTTTTGAGGGGCTATTGTGGAGTCATGGGCCCAAATCATGTAATTGGGTTTTGGGCTTTGGCCGAGAGTGTGGGGCTTTGGCCGAGATCGTGAGTAGTCCGAGTCCGATGAAGAATATCTCCTCAGATAAGCTAAACATAGATCAGTTATGGATCCTAATGATCAAAGTGACCTTCTAGGAAGCTCTAGTGATAGGGACGTGTGCCACAAACGTACAAGAAGGATAGGAACTCAAAAATATCTAGAAGAAAGCTGCTGATACCGCATTTGTGTGGACAGGACATCTGAACAGTGTTATCTCGATTACCGCAACTCACAGAACACCAATAAGGGTATCTAATGGGACAGGCACTCAAGTATAAGCTTGGATGATCAACAAGGGGAAGGCTCAGATTGTTTGAAAGAGACTATATAATAGGAGAAACCCACCATAGAGAGAGGAGGAAGGAACAGAGAAAGCATGGTAGCAATCTCAAGAACTCCTATAACCATTCTCATTCAACATTTACTAGAACAAAGCTCCTCAGATTGTGTCGAAAGCAAACTTTCTTTGGTAAACTTGGTTCATCTCTGTTTGATTGTCATGAAATTCATATTAACTGTTATCCATGCACTAAAGCCTAGCTCTTCGACCCACTCTCTACAAATTTATTCTATTGGGCTCACTGGGCCAAGATTCCATACATTTTGGGATTGGTCTGAATATCGTGTCCCTACAACAGTAATGTTTATTTTATTGAATAAGGTAGTAGTTTTAAGCTATAACTAATTGTGTAGCTAAAATTTGTCCATTTTTCTATTCAAAATTAGGTCGTTTTGACAACATTAACTATTTAAGTCAAAAGTATATACATATCTGTGTAAAATGTATAAGTTTCTCTATTGCTAAGAAAGTCCAGTTTTCCTTACTTCTCTTAGACTATAGAATTGTCGTCCCTTTATCAGAAGGTGTTTATTATCCTCTAGTGGTAACAAGTTTATTACAAGGGTTTGTGGTTTTTCTTTTTTCAGGGTTCTAGGGAAATACTATAAGTCGAGTTTTTATCTAAATATCCTAATTTCATCTACTTCCCCGGTATGGATGATTTAACAAAACGCTGGAACCGCCTTTCTCTACATGAGGGGGAAAGTAAAGGTCTCCAACTACAACCAAAACATAACTCCAAAGAATTCTGTTTTGTGGCAAAGTTCTTCACCAAGTGAGCTCTAAATATGAAGGCTATAGCAAAGACTTTCACTGCCCTGTGGAGGTCTCAAAACGGCTTCAGAATCCGAAATCTGGGGGACCACAAATTAATCTTTGTGTTTGATAATAAATCAAAAGTGGAGAAGGTTCTGCTCAGTGAACCTTGGAGTTTCAACAAGAGGTTAATGGTTCTACAGCGCTTTGATAAGAATATGCCTCTTGAGGACATGAAATTTGTTGAAGCGACTTTGTGGGTGCAAGTTCACAGCATTCCTATGCGTTACATGAACAGAGAAATGACTAAAGAAATTTATGAATCTATTGGAAAGGCGAGTCTGTGGATGACTTAGAGACGGGTGGTGGTGGATTCTTACGAGTACGAGTGACTTTGGATATATCTCAACCTCTCTATCGAGGCCAGATCATTACTTTGGAGAATGTGGAACAGAATTGGGTTTCTTTCAGACATGAGCGTCTCCCAAATATTTGCTACTGGTATGGTTGTTTCAACCACGACAATAGAGAATGCGACATTTGGATTAATAGTAAAGGGACTATGACTCCTAATGAAAAACAATATGGTCCGAGTATTCATGCTTTACCTCTCTTCTCTTCATCAAAGAATATAATTGTAGTGCCTGGTTTTTATAAGAAAGTCCGGAAATAAACACCATTAGAGCATGGTATGGTAGGCCAAGATCCCTCCACAGCGGCGATAGTGTTTTCTGCTGCCTCACCAAAGGTTGCTCATTCTGGAAATGAGAATATTGATAGCTGCGAAATTTCAGGAAAAAAATTTAATAAGAGTAACGTATTGGATTCAAACAATCAAGCCCTGCCATCCCCTCAAGTAAATCCTCTATTATCGGGTACAATTAATCATGAGGATTTATTCTCGAAGAGGTTAACTGAAATTGATCAGGATATTAGCCGTTTTGATAAAAGGGAAATGCTAACGAGTGCCCCAAGGGCACTCGTTAATAATCTATTTAAAGAAAGTTTTGATTCCACTTTTATGAGAAATGAAAAAAGCTGTCAAAATATTAATTACTTTTTTTCATTTCTCATAAATTTTTTTTAAATGGATTATTAATGAGTACCCTAAGGGCACTCGTTAGCATTTCCCTTGATAAAAACGTTGCTGAAATTGGGGAGATAAGTATCTCACAGACAGGGGTTGAAAAACATGCCGTTACTCACTCCATAATTACCAATGATAACCCACTTATCCCAGAGTTTACTATACCACGTGACTTCCAACCTCCCCACTCATAAATTCTATTCTCCTCACAAAAATAGGAAGTCCCAAAGCCTAACTATACACCTTTTCACCTCCAAACATTGGTATGTGGAAGAGTTTGGCTCGTGGGGCTTCACCTGTGGACTCAAATATGGGTGAAAGTATTCTCTCAAAGCGTCCCATTCTGACATGTGATAATCACTCAAAGTTATCTGGCAAGCGTCGTATGCTTTCTCCAAGTGGTGCTGAAAACATCTTGATATTAGCAGAGGCAAATGGTCGGCCTTGCTAAAGGTTATAAGTATTTTAATTTGGAACTGTTGTGGGCTTGGGAACCTACAAATGGTTCAAAAGCTTGGTGATTGGATACGGGCACAAGATTCTGCAGCTGTGTTTATAGCCAAGACGTGGTTGGATGAAACAAGGCTAAGTGAAATTTTGCAACGAAAAGACTTTGGATAGTTTCATATTGTGTCTAAGGTTACTCTTGGAGGTGGCTTGGCTCTTATTTGGAAGCACCATTTTGATATGACAGTGGACACTTCATCTCTCAATCATATCGATGCGATTATAAATAAGGGCAAGGAAGAGGAATAGTGCTTTACGAGTTTTTATGGTGCACTGGAAATTCATAAACACCATGAATCTTGGAGCATTCTAAAAAATTTAAACCAAAAATTTTTCCTAACTTCGTTGTGTGGGGGTATTTCAATGAGATTCTTAAGCCTCATGGGAAGTGTGGTGGGAGACCTCGGCCAACAAATCAAATGCAATAATTCAGCGATACTTTGGATGAGTGTGGTTTTGCTAACTTGGGTTACGTAGGAAATTAGTTTACCTAGTACAAAAAAAATTTGGGGTGGAGGCACTGTGTGGGAAAGACTAGATAGAGTAGTGGCAAATTTTGAATGGTTATCCCTTTTCCTAGTCATGAAAGTTCTTTATCTAGAATGTAGTTCATCTGACCATAAACCTGTGATTTTTCATCCAGCTAGCATCCCTATTCGCAAACAAAAGCCTTGGAGATTTAAGCAAGTCTGGTTGAAGGATGAAGGTTGCCACTCTACAATCAAGAATGCCTGGCAAAATAATCTTCACTCTCTCTCACCTACGACTGTGGTTGAGAAAAACTTAGAAAATTTCAATCCAAACTTTGGGTGTGGAGTAAATTTTCTTTTGGAAACATCACTCAAAATCTAGTTGAAAAAATTTTTTGAAGGAAGCCGAGGATGTAGCAATTAAGGGTGGCTGTGTGGACTGGGTTCATTATTTAAAATTGGAGTTGAGAGATCTTTTAAGTCAAGAAGAACAATTATGGCAACAAAGATAAAAAAAACTTCTTGGTTGAAAGATGGAGATCAGAACACTCGGTATTTTCATAGTAGGGCCTTGCAAAGGTACAAAAGAAATTTGGTGAAAGGATTAAAAAACTCCTTGGGTCTGTGGTGTGAAGGGGATGACCAATTGACTAAGCTATTTATTGATTACTATGAGGAATCGTTCACTTCCTCCAACCTAAATCATGTACCTGAGGTGTTGGAGACTATTCCTTGGATAGTCATTGAAGAAATGAACCAGCAACTTCTTGTGGAATTTACTAAAAGTGAAGTTGATCTTGCTCTCAAACAAATGTCTCCCCTTGAAGGCTCAAGGGCCGGATGGTATGCCGCCTTTGTTCTATCAACATTATTGGAACAACATTGGTATGGATGTGTCACAAGCTATCCTTTCTTGTTTAAATACCGGTAATATTCCATATAGCATTAACCATACTTTTGTTGCTCTTATTCCAAAAGTAAAAAGTCCAGAGAGAGTCACAGAATTTCACCCTTTGCCTTATGTAATATTCTTTATAAATTGATTTCAAAAGTGCTAGCTAATAGGTTGAAAAGTTTTTTACCAAGTGTGATTTCAAAGTCCCAAAGTGCATTTCAATCCTATAAAGCTATTTCAGATAATATCTTGATAGCTTTCAAGACCTTGCACCACATGAAGAAAAATAGACTAGGAGAGAAGGGTTCATGACTATGAAGCTGGACATAAGTAAGACATATGACAGGGTGGAATGGATTTTTCTTGAGCAACTAATGGTAAAAATGAGTTTCCATGAGCTTTGGATTGTTCTGATTATGGTATGTATCAAGACGGTCACTTATTCATCTATCTATATGTATATTTTTAGACCCCTTAACACAAGTTGTTTAACCTAGTTATTTAGCCAAGTAAATGCTTAAGTTTATTGTTCAAATCTATGTTAAAACAAAACAATCATATCATGTAAAGCAACGGAAAATTAAATAACACAACGATATGATGACCCAGGAAAACCAAATCGGTAAAAAACTTGGGGAGGATTTAACCTAGCTATTCTCAAGGTAAAAAGCAAATCTACTATGAAATAATTGAATTTTGTACAATAGAACTTAGACCACTAACATGCTATTGCTACCTCGAGTAGAAAACTTACTACCACGACCATATGATAGCTTCAAGTCCACAGACTACTTATTTCTTTGATCCACTGCAACCACAAGTTCTCCTACTTGTGACTTTGAGACTTCACTCAAAGGTTTCAGATCTTCTTTAAGTTCTTTATGCAGCAACTAAAGTGATCACCAAGTTCTTGACATGAATCTTGATCTTAATAACCCTAAGTGTGTATGAAGGTAAACACCTCAAGATCTTACAAGAGATTCAACACACACACACACATCAAAAAGACTTCTAAAATGTGGCTAGGGTTTCTCCTTTTATACTTGGAGTAAAACATAAAACCCTACACGTCAAACAGGCTTGGGCTTAATTGGAAATTCTACAGAAAAATAAATCTACATAAGATTCGATCGATCGAGTATAATTTTTGATCGATCAAGCCTTGCAAGTTTAGTCCAATAAATTCTGCAATTACTCGATTTCAATATTACAAATAAACACACTTTGAGCAGCCTAAATCTAGACTCTAAGTTTTGATCATGGTTTGCCAACACATTACAAATTGAAGTTTTAATACATTTAATTCCTAAAATCTTAGAACCTAACACTATATATTATTAAAAGCTGAAGCGTAGCATTTAATGTTGCTACGCTCACGTTGAGCCACATCAGCAGCCATGTTATTTCCATTCTCTTTTTTATATTTGTCCAACAATTTCAAAATAGTTTTATCAATTTTAAAATATTAATGAATATAAAATAAATCATAGCCCTATCTCCACCATAAAGCCCACTTCTTATTAATTTAATTTCACTATAAAGCCCAAACCCAAAGCCTTTTCAACCTAAACCCTTTGTGAAACCATTTGTTTTCACAGTTACAAACTTTTTGTTTTTCCTTTCCTTTTGTTGCATGCACAGTTTCAGATTCCTTCCCTTTCCCCACGTTTTGTTTCTCACGCAAAGCCCTTTGTGAAATCCTTTTTCACGGTTTCAAGCTTTCTGTTTTTTGTTTCCTTTTCAAAATTACACAATTCAAACGACTCCTACACTAATGAACATCACTCACACGCTACTTCAAGGTCTGTCTTCAAGTAGCCATGTGTTTATGGTATTACACTATATCATGGGGCAAGCTATAATTATCCACGTTCCCCATTATCTCTGCTGCATTTGCTCAAAATCAAATACACCAAACATTAGGCATCTTCCATTTTTAACTTCAAATAAATTTTTTATTTCTCAAATAGTTTAATAAATCTACAAAAAATCAAAGTGACAATTTTCTTTTGAAAATTAATCTATTATGCCATAACAATCACCATAGTTAATAACTTTGTCTTCAGTAACTGGCTTGGATATTAATGAATTTTCAGCTATTTCAAAATTATTAATAAATTATTTATATATCGATACAACTTATGCAGGGTTTGTGTTTGGACGACTCTCTTTTAGTTTCTTCTTGCAATATTCAATGCTTGCACTATCATGTTGCAGGTAAACTTTTGTCATACTAATTGTTGTTCTCTTGATGAGAATCAACAAGCATTCAAGGATCCATTACATGTTCCAGTTGAGCCTATTACTAGAGCAAGATCCAAGAAAATTAAAGAAGCACTTAATGGGCTGATTCAAAAGATTTGGGCTGATTCTAACGCAGGACAGTCCAAGCTTGGCCCAAAGGAAGATGAAGGCATAATAAATTTAATCCAAGCTATTGAAGACTGATCTGGCTTAATTGGGCGTGATTTATGGTGAGGATTAATGGTTGATTGACTTTCCAGCTTCATATCAATTAATAGACATTTTTCCTAATCTGGAGCTTCTAATTTCAGACCAGATCTACCTTAATTTTAGGCTTTTATTATTTAGAACGTTTTTTAGCTATTTTCCTATTTTGGATTTGCTAATTTCAAACCAAATCAACTTTTATTTAAGGTTTTATTATTTAGTACGTTTTTTATATTTTCTTTTTTCAGTCATGTCTTATAAATAGCATGCACTCATTGTAATAGAGGATTATTGAATAAAAATCAGGAAAAAAAAATAGAAGGTGAGGCTTTGCTCTTCTTTTTGGTTCTTCAAGAACTATGAACTTATCAGGGATTCTTCCTTGTGGCGTTCAAACTTTATACCTTCGGTTTGTGATTCAATTATAATCATCGGGTCAAAGGTCTGTTACTTATACTTTTGGTTTGCGTTTTGCTTATAAATGTTGGGTCAGGGTTCTATAAAAAATCTGAATTTTAGCTTTCTTGGGCAAATATTTCAATATTATTTGTTGGGTCTCAAAGCTTGTCGATTGAGGTTCGTATCATTTGATATCAGAGCAGAGGTTCTAAAATCAGTTTTCTGTCAATTTATCTTTTGTTTCCTGTTATCATCCTATCTTGTTCCTTTTGTGTTCTTCATTCCTCATTCTTATTTTGTGACGTGCACTAGGTTAAAATCGTGCACCAAGCTCCAAAAAAAAAAAAAAAGAGACTTCAGAAAAGAAATAGAAAACAGAATAAATAAATAAATAAATATTGTTTGTAGTTTCAGTTCTCTTAGACCAAAATATTTTTTTCTTTTGTCCTCTTCCTTTGATTTAGTGTTTCTGTAATATTTCTTGCCATTGGTATTAGTTTAATTACTACAAGTTGAATTTCTTGATCAAGTTTATAAGTTTAATGTAGAACTGAAAAGGGGAAGCTACAAATGAAAAAAGGCAAGAGAGTGTGAGACTAATATCAGGAAAAAGTCAATTTAAGAGTGAAACACGAGTGTAAGTGACATAATTTGAGTGCAAACACGTGAGGGAGTGTTGTGATGGACATAATTTCTAACATTTCTTTGTAGTTTCAAAAGTATGTCTTCCAAAGGCGAAGCATCAAACAGAGGAGGGGAGGAGTCATCCATCATGTTGCAGGCTATGCAACAACAATTTGAACGCATGAACATGATGTTTAATGATATTCGAGATTGAATGGATAGGCAAGACGCTGTTATTGCTTCTTTGAGTGAGGAGTGTCCCCAAAGAGCCCCTAATGCTAGAAGGAAAGAAAGGCGTGCGCGTGTGGATGATTCTAATGACTACTACGAGGATGAGTTTGAAGATGAAGAGGATCAAGTTTCATTGAACAATGAGGGCAGGTTTACGCCAAGGAGAGAAAGGCGTGGTAGAAGTTTCCGAAGAGATCCAAGATGGCAAGATGGGACTGACAGAAACCTAGGAAACATCAAAATGAAGATACAATCGTTCCAAGGGAAAAATGAACTAGAAATGTACTTGGAGTGAGAGAAGAAGGTGGAGTTCATCTTTGAGTGCCACAACTACTTCGAGGAGAAAAAGGTAAAACTAGCTGTCATTGAGTTTGCTGATTATGCTATTATATGGTGGGATCAACTTGTGATGAACAGAAGGAGAAACTCTGAGAGGCCTATTGAGACATAAGAGGAAATGAAAGCCACCATGAGGAGATAGTTTATCCCTAGTCACTACTATAGGGACTTGTATCAGAAATTACAGAGTCTTACTCAAGGCTATAGGAGCGTGGATGACTACCACAAAGAGATGGAGATTGCCATGATTCAGGCTAATGTAGAGAAGGATAGAGAAGCTACCATGGCAAGGTTTCTAAATGGGCTGAATCAGGACATTACCAACGTGGTAGAGTTGCAACACTATGTGGAGTTGGAGGACATGGTGCACATGGCAATAAAGGTGGAACGACAACTTAAAAGGAAAGGAACTTGGTCATTTCAAAATCCAAGCTCCTTTGCTTCATGGAGGTCAAATGGGAGGAAGGACGAAGGGGTTGTTTTTAAGTCCAAAACCGAACCACCAAAAAGGAGAGATGAAGTTCCCAGTGTCAACAAAGGTAAAAATGAATCTCAAACTCGTAATCGTGATATTAAGTGTTTTCGTTGTTTGGGAGTAGGTCATATAGCTTCACAATGCCCAAATAAGAGGACCATGATAGCATGTATTGATGGAGAGGTGGAAACTGAAAGCGAGGGAGATGATGACCAGATTCCATCACTTGAGGATGCTTGTGACAATAATGTGGAGTATCTAGTGGAGGGTGAGTCACTTGTGGCTAAGCGTGCTTTAAGTACCCAAGTCAAAGAGGATGAAATGGAACAGCAAAGGGAGAACATTTTTCATACTAGATGCCACATCAACAACAAGGTATGTAGTATGATTATTGATGAGGGGGAGCTTTACTAACGTGGCTAGCACTACTTTAATTGAAAAATTGAATTTACCTACCTTGAAATACCCTAGACCATATAAGTTGTAGTGTTTGAATGATTGTGGAGAGGTTAAGGTAAATAAGCAAGTAATGGTTTCTTTTTCAATTGGGAGGTACAAGGATGAAGTACTTTGTGATGTTGTTCCAATGCATGCGAGTCACATTTTATTGGGCAGGCCATGGCAGTTTGACAGGAAGGTCAATCATGACGGGTAGGCCTGTTCAATCTTTCACCGACGCTAACAAAACCGCCCGAAACCGCGCCAATCCGACCGCTGAAAGCTCCATCGAAGGTTCCCGACGCGATGATCGGTAGGCTTTTTCCTTTACCGAAGTCGGCCGGTGCGGTGGTCGGCAGCAAAATCTGCAGACCAAAGAGAAACCGAACCGAACCAATATATATATATATATATATATATATAACTAATAACTTATACATATATAATATATACTATAATCATTCATCAGTTTTAAAATAAAAGAAATTGAGAGGGAGAGAGAGAGAGAGAACCAGTTTGGCGTGAACTGAGAGAACTGAGAACGTGAGAAGCAAAGGAAGAAGAAGACAGAAGAAGTGAAGAACAACACCATTTCATTAAAACAAAAAAAAAAAAAATTTTAAATCTGATTCAAAACGACGCCGTTTTGGAACCATTTTAAAATTTTCCTATCAGGTTCAAAATGACGTCGTTTTAGTGTCAGAATTAAAAAAAAAAAAAAAAAATGCCAACTTGAAGTCTTGAAGTTAACGTGTCACGTGTGAGGCTAAGTTACTTTTTAAGTAAAAAACGTGTGTGTCAGGTGTGAGATATTGAGTTGTCTTGTCTAAGTAATCTCCCACTTGCATTTTTTGAAAAAAAAATATTAAAAAAAAAAATAAATGTTGTGGCCGTATGGGTTAGTGTGTTTTCAGTCAAGCCACCTGCGTTTCTTGAAAAAAAAAATTAAAAAAAGTGTGCCAGCCACTGTTTGAGTCATTGATAGTCAGTTACTATGCAAGATTTTTTTTCCTTTTTCGATCTCAGAGCCACACACGTCTTTTCTCCTCCTACTCATCTACTCTCATTAGTCATTTCTCCTCTTTAGTTTCACTCTTTACTCTTTAGACTTTTGCTCTCTCAGAAGTCAGAAGTTAGAACTTAGATAGAACTCAGACTCTCGCCTCTCAAAACTCAAACTCATCCATCATTCATCAGCTAGAAAGCTTCCTTCGTTTCTCTTCCAAACCCTAATCCCACCGATCAAACATTTGTTTTTCCCTCTCAATCTCAGGCTCTCACCTAACCATTTTTCTTTTCTTTTCTTTTCTTTTTTCTCTTAGTCAGCCACATAATGTTGGCTAGCTGAATGCAGAAATTTTTTGTGTTTGAATTGCTGGCTTAATCATTGAGAGGACCAAATTAGGAGTGTTTGGGTGCTTGGGCTCCTGTTGGTTGCTAGCTTCATGCTTCTTTGTTGCTTTCTGCTTTATTTTTGTTTACTAGATGCACACATGACAACACAAGCACTGAATGAACACACTATTAGTCTTAGTAGACTAGACTACCTCCATTTTTTTGTGAAAAATATGTAGTTGTGTAGTGTACCAATTGTATATTCTAGTCCAGCATCCATTATGTATATTTGTATAGTGCTTCTCAAGCACTACTTGACTATTTTGTAGTGCTACACTACTACTCCTCCTTAGGGCTGTGCTACTACTTATATTTGATGTGATACTATGATAGAAATATTAATGTTAACGTTGTTGCCATGCTGGAATTCTCTTGTTATGGTTGAGCCTTGATACTCTATAATTGTGTGTTTGATTTGGAATGTTGTAACAGGTTTAGATTTATTAATATGTGTTAATGTATTTAATAAATACATGTTTAATTTGACAGGTTTATAGTTGAGACTTGATAATCTATAATTGTGCATTTGCTTTGGAATGTTATGAGTCTAGTGACAGGTTTAAAGTTGTCTTCTTGTGGTTAGAACTTGATAAAGAAAGGCTTAGTTAAAAAGAAGTCAGTTAAAAAGATGTCATTATAGGCTCAAAATGCTATTTTTTAAAGGCCCAATGCTTAGAATAGGAATTTTTAAAAATCCAACTCATATAACCGAATGAACCGCACTGAGCCGCCAAGATTAACCGCACCTTGTGTAGACCGGTTTTTATCTTCCAAAAGTAAGGTGTGGTTAAGCATAGGGTAAAACCGCACCCTATAGGTGTGGTGCAAAAAACTTCTCCAAAACCGACAGAACCGAACCGTGTACACCCCTAATGACAGGTTCAAGAATAAGTATTCTTTTGTAAAAGACAATAAAGCCATTACTCTTGTACTATTGACTCCAAGACAAGTGTATGAAGATCAAATGAAATTGAAAACAGAGAATGACTTGAAGAAAAATTGTGAGACTGAGAGTTCAAAAAAAGATGATGAGAAAGAGAGTGAAAGGAAAAGAAATATTGTGAGATTGAGAGTTCAAAAACAGATGTTGACAAATATTTTGTACAAGATCAAACTAAAGTGGGAAAAGAAATCCTTCTTCAAGCCAACATAGAATGAGACAAAAAAGCAAAATATGGACTTGCAATTGCGCTGTTATGCAAATCAAATGATGAGGGAATACAACTAATATTATCAATTCTAAATAAACCAAATGGAAAATAATTGCTACAAAACTATTGACAAATCCTTCGACATACAACTTTTGGAACAAACACATTTCGCATCCCAAAAAACCAAGCATGCAAGAAAAATAGAGTGGATCATTGGGATCATGAATGCCCTTACCCTTATGGAAACGAAAAATTACATATAACATGCAAAATGTGCTCAATTGACTTAGACATGTACAAATTAGCCAACCGAGTATGATAGAAATTATGTTTAAAAAAAAATTCT
This sequence comes from Lithocarpus polystachyus, assembly GCA_033629205.1. Taxonomy (NCBI): domain Eukaryota; kingdom Viridiplantae; phylum Streptophyta; class Magnoliopsida; order Fagales; family Fagaceae; genus Lithocarpus; species Lithocarpus polystachyus. The sequence continues at coordinate 33,283,131 of CM066166.1, read as the reverse complement.
ACAATAAAATTTCCTCTTTCTATTCCAAATACTAATCTCTAATAATACAAAATTAATTCCAAGACCTAAACCTCCAATCACCATGAATTTTGCAATATATTGATCACACATATATAATGCAAATTGAGTAGTAATACATTGAAATATATTAATAATAATAACACTAACATAAAAAAAAAAAAAAAAAAAAATTATCACACCCAACGCGTGGGTCTGTGACTAGTTATTGATAAATGGTAAACTTAAGGGCCATTTTCAGCCTACGAGGGGGATTTGTCAAGTTGACCCTTTTTCATCTTATCTCTTCCTACTATGCTCTAAAGGCCTTAATGGTCTTATCCAACGTGAGGTAAATTTGGGGAAATCAAGGGCTTCTCCTTATGCAAACATGGTCCGTGAATTTCCCATTTATTTTTCTCAGATGATACCTTACTCTTTTGTCGAGCTAGATTGGGTGATGTCCAAGCAATCTAGAATATTTTGACCCTCTATGAAGAAGGATCTAGTCAGCAGATTAACAAAGCAAAAACAAATCTGTTTTTTGGTAATTCCATAGATGCAGCTACTAAAGAATATATCAAAGAGTTGTTGGGAGTCCCTGAAATCAAAGAATATTAGAAGTACCTTTGTTTGCCTGTTGTGGTGGGAAAAAATAAAAGGGAAAGTTTAAACTACATAAAGGAGAGGATCTAGGGGAAATTATAAGGGTGGAAGGAAAAACTTTTATCTCAAGCTGGATGGGAAGTTTTGTTAAAAGTTATGGTGCAAGCTATTTCAACTTTTGCCATAAGTTGTTTTAAATTACCTGTCGATCTATGCAATGATATTGAGGCCATGATCTAAAAATTCTGTTGGGGAAAAAGGAGAGATAGAAGAAAGATTCACTAGACTAAATGGGAAATGTTGTCTTCCAAATCAATCGACTTAATCAATTTCAATGGAAAGCTTTATATTCGGCGTCCATTTTCCTTATGATTTGGGGTTGGATTTTTTGCTCAATCCTTTCTTGGTTTCCTTGATTTTCCTCCAGTTGAAGCTTTATGTTATAAAATTAAGCCATGTCATGTTCTCACACAATTGGGTAACCCCTCTTCAAAGTATGATCTGAAATGAAAAAAAAAACATGTACAAACTAAGGTTTAAAGTTCAAATCAGACTCAAAGATCTTCATTAACCGAACCATTATTATTGAAGGCTTACACAGTTGTAGAGCTTTTGTTAACATAGGCATCCGTGTGTAAAATATGGAATTAAAATAAAGGTTTGAATCTCGCTTATCATCCTTTCTCTAAGCCAAAATCTATTAAGCGGAATCCACAAGTATAATATTATTTTCAAAAAAGGTCCTCTCCCCATATATCCAATGTGGGGGGTAGAATGGTTTTGTTAATTTGCCATCCTTACCTGATTAGGTCTGTAATTTTATAAAAAAGGATGCTAGTAATTTTATATTTGTATTGTTATATAATATCTTTGGTAATCAAGCTTGCTGTTGTGCATTTTCAATATATATATATATAAAGATACCAAGGCAGCTACATGAACAAAATTGAAGACTTCGCCCCATGAAAGAGAAAAAAATTGACGCAAAGAGTTACCCACATTGTTATTACTATTATTAGTGTTATCTACTTTACATGTGCTTCTCTGCTACAAGACGGACCTTATTCAAAGACTCTTTAAACGCTTGCCAAGCTACCATATAATGATCTTGTGATATCATCCCTTCCTCAACAACTTGCATGGCTCGTCTGTACAAATGATCAAACCACTGTACCGGGTTTGTAATATCAACATTATTGGAGCCAAGGTCTGGTACGTACAAACGCTTAAAATCCTTCCTCCATCTTGACAAAATATACTGAAACGGAATCTCCTCCAAACCATTATAGGTAAGGACACATAATGCATGTCGGCAAAGATAGCCTTTGAAGTTAAAGCAACTGCAAATGCAGCGAACTTCTGCTGTTGCTTTATCATACATAACTTCAAAAGTCCTGACATCCCTCAGAATCTCCTCTCCATCACGTTCTTTCACCATGTATGTTACAACAGGTCCATTTGTATGAGCTTGTGTAATGTTAAAACAAGAAGACATCATCACCACCTCATCTTGGAACTTCTGGAATATTTCTTTTGTATACAATTTAGAGAGCTGCAACTCATAATAGCAACTTGTTTTCAAAATATTGCTTGAATCTCTTGACTCAAGATCATCAAGAGCTTCTTTCTGATGCTTCTTTTGTAGAACTATCTCATACATGCGAAAGAATTCTTTCAAAGAAGTTTGTTGATACATATAACCGTCAAAAAAAGCACTCACTGTACCAACCATTTCAGAATTGGACATTCCAGCAAATGATGCGTCTTTCGAGTATACTGGAACCCAACGTTCTCGATCTTCATACAGGATACGAAGCCACTCATGTTCCCTTGCTCCAAAACGCTGGATCATATCTTCCCAAGCCATTTCAAATTCTTCTACTTTTATAGAGTCATATACTGTCCTCCTCAATACTGTCTGAAATGCATCATATTCTTGATACTCACTCAAACTGTCAAGCATGCTTTGCATTACAAGTGGCAACCAAAATCGATGGTGAGCTCTGGGAAACACCTCTGCAATTGCAGTTTGCATGGCCCTGCACTGGTTTGTTAAGATAGTTTGAGGAGGCCGACCAGACATACATGTAAGCCATGCCCTAAACAACCAAATGTATGTTTCTAGCGTTTCATCTGCAAGCAAACCACAACCCAGCAGAACAGACTGCCCATGGTGATTCACACCAACAAATGCCAAGACTGGAATATCATAATTGTTTGACAAGCATGTTGTGTCCAAAGCTACCACATCACCAAAATAACCATATGCAGCCCTAGACCTAGAATCAATCCAAAACACATTCCTCAAATGCCCTTCATCATTGAGATCCATTACATAGAAAAAATTTGGATCTGTTAACTGAACCCGACAGAAGTAATCATAAATGACTTGTGCATCTCCATTTTTAAGCTTCAAGCGCCTAGAACGATCAAAATGGTTGTTAGCTTCTCCTTCATTAGAGTTTGAGCTTCCATATCCCATTGCATCTACTACAGGTGTTCGATACAACTTGATTGTTCGTACTTCCACATCAACAGTTGGTTCTAACTTTCTTTTATCCCCAATCACCATCTTCTTGTGTGACTTGGAGTTTTGCGCTCTTTCAGGATCAAATGAATGGTTGTGTTCAAGCTTGACTTCATCAACTCTCCACCTGTTGGATTCCACTAACCTCAACCTAATCATTGCAAGACAACCTGTTCTAGTTTCTTTCCTGCGACTGTTTGCTTCTTTAATCATTTTAAAACCCTCACAATTGCAACACAGCACTGCACCACGCTTCTCTTTGCTGTTGCGTTTTGTCCAAGAAGACTTCACCCTGATGGCAAATCCGAGTTCCCTGGCATAGCAATTATAATAATTGTAAGCATCATCATATGATTCAAACTCCATCCCCACAACTGGTGGGGGATAGTCCTTTCTTTCAGATATGCCATTTTGAAAATCAACTATGGTTGTATCATCCCTGTCAGTTTCAAGGTCATTGCCTTCAATCTCAAACAGTTGCTCACATTCATTCTCAAGGTCATTGCCTTCATGGTCATCACCATCAATCTCAAATAATTGCTCAGTTTCATGGTCATTCTCAAGGTCACCATCATGCTCAAGCAGTTGGTCGCTGTTTTGAGAACCTTCTTCTATCTGGTATAAGAAACAAACCATCAATACCAATGATATTTCATAAGCTAACAACTACAGTAAAAACAGAGGAAATTGAGAAGGGGAGAGAAGGGGGGGGGGGGGGGGGTGTTGTGAAGCTACCAAGCTTAGAGATGGTCTCCACAAAATTTCCATCTTTTATTTCCTCCACACACTTACACATATGTTTTAAAGCTTTTGGTCCTTATATGTTGCATTTAAAATAAAAAAATGCGAATCAACTCCATATATAATTTTGTCTACCATTCTATCAATCATCAGTACATTCCCAGTCCGTCAGCCTTTCATCGGTATTAATATAGCTTTATCTGGTTTTGTTTCTGCACACTGCTATTCCATTTATCATCTTTCTACTAATCTATTGATCAGTATATTCATTTTGATGAGCTTTACCTGTCATTTCTTATGCCAATGTTCTCTACAAGAATTCTATGATCTCATGCACTCAAGCTTGATAAATTCTTCTCATTCCCAATTTATTTATTAACATCCTTTAGTGGTTAAGGGCCTCCTTCAATATAGTTTTTGATAAATAATATTCTATTAAAGATGGTAAAAAATACTCTACGTTCACAATGATGGACATAAAGTACCATGAACAATTACAAGCAAATGAAGTCTCCTTCAAATATTGACTCTAAAAAAAAAAAAGGTCTCTTTCAATATCATAATTTGATTCACTTAGAATTTTTCCCCCATAGTAATGGAATGGAAGGTGAGGTCATGGGTTCAAGACTCATTGGGTGCATGCGTAACTTACCAATTAAAAAAAAAAAAAATTGTATTCATTTCTATCCTTTTAGAATGACTGCAATATGTTTCCAATTTGTATAACTGATCTGGAATAAGTTTGGTCTTAATGGAGATATTCAAACAAATATCTTGATATAATTAGAATACTAGGGATAATGAGGATAAGTTGGGTTCATCACAAGCTATCTGAATTCAAACCAGGACAGTCTTCACTAGCTAAATCATCCAATATCAGGGTCAGAAATTATGGAAAATTCTTCTTTTTTTTCTTCCCCCATAATACCTATTCATCATGCAAAATGAAACTATTTTGTCATTTTACTTATATAAAATTGTCAACTTTAACAACTCAAATTGAGCCAAATTCTACCAGTTATGACATGAAGGAGTTCTTCAATGGCAAGAGTCACTTCAAGGATTCTATCAGGCCTATCAAGTTATTGCAGCAACTCTCGTAATCTTAAACTAGTACTGTAGTACCCAGACGCAAGAGCAACCAACAATCTTGATCTCTCCTCCATTAACCCATTAATAATGGTATTTACTTATTTATGCAGCTATAGGGCATGTGGGTTACTCCAATCTACAACACTTATACACTGTAATAATGTTTTAGACATTCTATCCATCAAAATTAACTACTATTTAATACAAGTACGCAAACTGTACCATAAGGTTAGCACCAAGTTGCCTTAATATCTCCTCATGGTTAATCTAGAGAACCTGTCAAGCACAAGCAGTAACCAGGATAATAATAACCAAATCTTTTCTATAGGGAATACTCCGTACACAAACAACTTCTCTAGCACATAACACATGGCCGACTAAAGGAGCTAGACCTTGTTACCTACACCAAAAAACATTCCATTATGCTTTAGAACCGACATGAATGTATAAATTTTTTTTCTTTAGAAGCCTCAGTGCATTTCAGATCCCTTCTTCAACCGTGAACATCAACAGCGAAGAACCGATCCTAAAACTTATGCCAAACCCACTACAACTTCCGGCAACCGAAGCTGAATCCCCAGGTGATTAACAAATTCTTTTTGTTTCATTATCGTTTTTTGGGTCATTCAAAACCATTCACATTCACATTCACATATTACCTTAATTTTTGGGACCAAGAATTTAATGTTGTTATTCACAAATTATCAACAAATATACACTATCATTCTAAATGATTTTTAAAATTAAAAAAAATTTTAGAGACAAATTTAAATTTGGTTGTATCCCAAAAAAAAAAAAAAAAAAAAAAACCCATCATACAGCTTTCAATCTTTAATCACATCACATGCACATCCTCTCACTAACATTTCATATACATATAGACATGTGTATATATATATATATATATATATAATATACATAGAAATACATGCATGTATGTATGTAAAAAAAAGAATTTCACTCATTCATTGAACTAGCAATTCAGGTCAAATTCAAAACCTCAGAGAGAGAGAGAGAGAGAGAGAGAGAGAGAGAGATGAAGGTACTTACGGTGATGTCGAGATTAGGGCATGGGGACAGGGCGTGGTCGGTGGGAGAGAAGGTGGTATCGTCGGTCATGCTTGAATTGGGTTTCGGTTGAGCCAGGAGTAAGACCAACAACGACAGCAACTTGTACAGCGGGTTGATTCACCATCACACTTCTACACGCATTCTGTCAATTGTGTTTTTGTTTGTTTTTGTGTGATGATTATATTATGATTAAATTATGTCAATCTCAATCTATGAGGTGGTTAGTTTTGCCCTAAGCTCGGTTTTTCTTTTTCTTTTTTTTTTCTTTTTCTTTTATCTTTTTATTATTAATTTCTTTTTTAAAAAAATCGTCTTAAATCCCATAATAATCTAGAAAAATTGCTAGTTCCAAACCAAATGATACAAGTTTTGCCGGATGTGAATAGGGAAGAAAAAATGATTAATTTACAACTTGCCACGTTAGCAAATTAAGACAAAAATTGTGTCATTTATCGTGGTTTTAGCATTTTTTTTAGTAATCTAAGGCATGTCAAATAAATTAAGGTAAAAATAAAAATATTAGTATTTTGATTCCTTACCATAAATTTATTTTTCAACTCTAAAAAAGATCTTTTTTTTTTTTTTAAAGTTTAAAGGTATAAAGTGAAACATTTTCAATAGTTTAGAAGTGAAAAACAAAATATTCAATAGTTTAAGGACAAAAAAATAAACTTTTGGTAAAATTTAGGGATCAAAATAATATTTTAGCCAATAATTTAAACCCTAAAGTTTCAAAATATAACAAATTACACCTTTAGCCCATTTTTTTGATAATTTGATAGTTTGAAGAGGTGGAATTTGAACCTTAAACATTTTTATTTAAGACATTAAAGGTTTTTTTTTTTTTTAGCAGTACAATTGAATTTCAATCTATAATGTTTTTTCTTTGATAATTGTTCTTTATCGTCAAGATAGGACACTAATTAGGTGTTTGGAAGGATTGAACATTATTTCTCTTATTCGAAGACAAAAGACTTTACTCGTTGAACTAATTGCAACCCACTAAAAGATATTAGTTGAATTATAAGGCTTTTGACAACCTTTAACCAATGTTAAACTCTAAATCTAAACATTTTTCTCGAAAATAAAAAAATGTTAAACTCTGAAGTAACACAATGCAATTCGACTTAACTAGAATGAGGTTAATTTGTTACCTTTTAAAGCTTTAGTATTTAATTTTTTTACTATTCAAACTATAGGTTTAATTTATTACTTTTTAAAACCTTATGGTTTAATTTGTAACTTTTTTTTTTTTAAGAAACAAACACACACACAAGAGAGACAAAAAGGAGTTCTAACACTATAATAATAATAATAATAATAATAATAATAATAATAATAATAATAATAATAATAAAAACTTTGGAAACTATATGATATATGTTACACTCTTAAACTATAGGGTTAAAAAAAAATTAATTTTCCCTTTTCTTTGGGTTTAGTATTTGGGGTTGATGAGGGAGGTCCTTGTGGTTGTGGTGAGAATGTAAAAAGACTTCTTGTTAATTTTTTTTTGTTAAAAAAAATGTTTAGTGGGAAACAGAAGAACGCTAATCCATTTTCTAATTTAATCTGATGATCATAGAAAAGTAGTAAAAGAAACGTGTTAGTTTCAATGTGATTGATTCCTAATTTCCTATGCCAATCACAATTAGTCACATGAAATGCGATTCCTTTCTACTCCATAAATAGCGATGCCTATGACTATCCGTTTACTTTCATTCAATTTTTTTTGGTAGGACTTTACATTCATTCATAATCAATTGATCATAATATTTCTCTCTAAAAAAAAAAAAAATTGATCATGATATTTGACATTTGGATTTGCATAATAAATAAAAAAATAATAGGTACCATAGAAAACTCTCTAGAGAGACTTCTTGAATAGGTTTTTTTTTTTTTTTTTTTTTTTTTTTTTTTTTTTTTTTTTTTTTTTTTTTTTTTTATGGAAAGACAGCAACTTTATTAAGAAGAAGATAAAAGCAGTACATCTTGAGCCAAAGCGGACTCAACAAACGTTAGATTTTCCTATATCCAAGTTACATAGTTGTCAATATTCTTGGCATGCTGAGCCAAGATGTGAGCTGGCCGATTCCTTGTTCGCTTAACATGTGAGAACTGGAAAGACCTGAATGCCTATACCTTCTAACCAATGCCTGTAATGATGTTATAAATGGATGCTTAAGGATAGCTAACATCAAGCACAGCATCTACAATCATTTTTGAATCACATTCAAAATGAGCATCTCTTATACCAACATCCCAAGCAAAGTCCACAGCCTCCTCCAAAGCCTTGGCTTCGACCTCTAAAGGACCTAAAGGGTAGAACACCTTCTTGCTCAAAGTCGCTGCTACCATGCCACCATGATCCTTAATGATGACCCCCACTCCCAAGGCCTGTTGGGACTCAAAGACTGCACCATCGACGTTGACCTTGTACCATTGCAGAGAAGGAATGGTCCACTGTCCCCTATCATGCATCACTAGCTTTGAAGGTTGGAAGTTGGCTAGCTGAAACTCTTCAAGCAACAGTCGTGCCTTCTGCAGAATCGTTGCTGCTGTTTGTCTCGCTTTTCCTTGCCGTACCGCATTCCTGTTAAACCACATACTCCCGGCAACTGTTATTATAAGTTCCAACAAATCATTACCCACCCGCTGAAAGAATTGTAGGTGCCACAAGAGATCAATGAAATCTCAAAAGTATACCCCACGGTTATCAAAACGGAATTCCTGACAGCTTCCATACTTCTTGGGCTCGGTCACAACTCTAGAATAGATGACCACTGGATTCAGTGCCTAACCCACATGCTTCGCAAATCCGATCAGTAAGGACTTTGCGATGACACAAATTTTCCTTTGTAGGTAAAATATTACGACTTGCTCGCTAAGCAAATGACTTGATTTTATTCGAGACATTTAACCTCCAACGGTTCTTCCAAAAGTTGCTACGATTTTCGCTGCTAGAGTTGTCAGGTCTTTGATTTGAAGAAGATGACAAAGCAATCTTGTAAGCACTTCGCACCGTAAAATTACCTTTAGAAGTATATGCCCATAACTCAAGGGAATGCTCATGATTGACCGTGCATCATCTGGGAAAAAGTGTGCCGAATCATATCTCCCTGCCAAGTGCCATGGTGTGGGTCAATTACGTTGTTAACTGTCATTCCTATTGGTAAAGCCACTGAAGAACTGATGAGTTTGAAAGTGTCCGGGCTAGGCAGCCACTTATCTCTTCTGATGTCAATTGAAGCTCCATTCCCAACCTGCCATCGATATCCTTTACGAATGATACTCTGAGTTGCAAAGATACTTCTCCATGCAAAGGATGGATTATTCCCAAGTTCAGCTATAAGGAAGTCTCCATGGGGGAAATAACAAGCTTTATAGACCTTATACAGAAGGGTATTTTGATATGTTTATAGTCGCCAACCTTGTTTTGCCAACAAAGTCAAATTAAATGCCTTTAAATCCCTAAAACCAAGACCCCCCTTTTTTTTTGGACGGCACATCTTATCCCAACTTAGCCAAGCCATCTTGTTCCTTTCATTTGATTGACCCCACCAAAACTTCCGAACCATGGCTGTCATCTCATCACATAATGTGTCTGGTAGCTTGAAAACACTCATTGTATATGTAGGAACTGCTTAAGCCACAGTCTTGATAAGTATCTCCTTTCCAGCATGTGAGAGGAGTTTTTCTTTCCAATTGGAAAGTTTATTATTCAGTCTTTCAGTGAGCTGTCGAAAAGTGTTGCATTTATTCTTTCCCACCAAAGATGGAAGGCCTAAGTATTTCTCATGCTGTTGAATGACTTTTGCACCAAACCTATTTTTGATCTCAGCCTAGATGTTTTGGGGAGTGTTTCGGCTAAAGAAAAGGGAGGTTTTATCTCTATTCAATTGTTGCCTAGAAGCATGCTCATACGTCTCCAAAACCTGTTCCAAAGCCACACAATTCTCTCTAATGGCTCTGCAGAAGATAAGATTTTCATCTGCAAAGAAAAGATGTGATATCTCCGAGGCACCTTGGCAAGCTGCAACTCCCTTTAAAGATCCTTGGTGGCCTAAGCAAAGTAGATAGTCCTTCTGCACAAATCAAAAAGAGATAAGGAGACAGAGGGTCCCCTTGGTGTAAACCCCTAGAAGGAGTGATACAACCTCAGGGTCTCCCATTAATTTTTACGGAGTATTTTACAGAACTAACACACCTCATCATAACAGTTACCCATTCTTCAGTAAACCCCATCTTCCTCATAATACCTTCCAAACGACCCCATTTCACCTTATCATAAGCCTTACTCATGTCTAGTTTTAAGGCCATCTCTCCCACCTTACCACTTCTTTTCTGGCTTATGTGATGCATTGTCTCAAAAGCAACCAATACATTATCTGTAATAAAACAGTTAGACATAAAAGCACTCTGATTTTCACTAATAATTTGTGGAAACAACTGCTTTAGCCTATTAGCCAAGGCCTTAGAAGTAAGTCTAGAAGCAACATTACTAAGGCTAATAGGACGATACTGAGTGATCTTAGTTGGATTCTTCACTTTTGGGATTAGCACAATATAAGTGTCGTTAAAATTAGGAGGAAGAGAGCCATGATTAAGAAAATCAAGGACAGTTTTAATGACACAGTTGCTCACTAAAGGCCAATAATGTTGATAAAAGAGTGGAGGCATACCATCGGGACCTGGTGCTTTCTTCGGGTGCATTTGCTTTAGAGCCTTTGACACTTCCTCGGCTGTGAACACATGCAGTAAGGAGTCATTCATAGCTGTGGATATCCTCGGTTGGATTGCATCTACTACCTTGCTGTGATCAGTAGGTCCATGAGATCAAAAAATCATTGAAAAATAATTGAGTGTGATCTGTTCCATACTTCGGTCATCCTCCTTGCAAGTACCCGCTTCATCACATAGCCCACAGATGGTGTTTCTTTGAAATTTGTTGAATGCTTTAGCATGGAAGAAACTAGTATTTCGATCTCCACTAGTCAACCATAAATTTTTGGACCGTTGTTGCCACATTGTACTCTCAACATCAAGCCATATATTTAAAGCTTTCCGAACCTCCATAATTTCATCATCAACCTCCTTTGACCCATCCAGTAGCTCCAGCCTTTGTAATTGCTTCTCTAAACCGGCAATCTTCCTACCAACGTGGCCAAACTCCATTTTGTTCCACACTTGCAGCCTTGTCCTACAATTATTAATACGGTTTGTGAAGGGAGATCCACCCTGTGTACATAATCCCTCGTACCAAGCTTCCTGTACTACCTCGTCGCATTGTGGATCACGCAACCACATAGCCTTAAATCTGAACAACTTCTACCCTCTACGATTTCTAAACTCCTCTTCTTTTGGTATCCTAAGGGCCAACAATGAATGATCCAAAGTAGACATATTAACATGGTGAACCGCAGCACCAACGAACTTTAACTTCCATGCATGGTTCGCTAGAGCTCTATCCAAACGAATCCGCAGGCGCCCCTCGCTAGGTTGGTTTTTAAACCAAGTGTACGGTACTCCATGAAAGCCAAGGTCATGAAAACCGCAGTAGTGGATTACATCACGAAACCGAGTCATTTGCCTTGCCGTTTTGATATTGCCTCCTGCTTTTTCTGCGACACTGGTTATTTCATTGAAATCACCAATGCATAGCCATGGAAGCGCACTAAAATGACTGAGTGACTCCAATAGTTGCCATGTCTCTTCTCGCTTACTGGTTTCAGGGTGACTGTAAAAACCTGTTAACCTCCAGATATCCCCATTGCTGTCACTATCTATTATAGCATCAATATACCATCGCGAAATTCCTTTAATCTCCATTGTTGATTCTGGTTTCCATAGTAAAGCTAACCCACCACTAGAACCAACACTAGATACTGCAACCCCTTAACTATACCCCAATTCAAACTTCAAAAGATTCATACTATCACTAGAAAGTTTTGTCTTTATAAGAAAGACAAACTTGGGATCTTCCACATGCAATGCTCTTTTTAGAGCTAGGATTGTCGGCCGGTTCCTAAGCCGCCGACAATTCCAACTTATAGTACTCATTGGACCCGGCGGTGCTGCATAGCAGCGACCGCCGATCCAAAATTGTGTGCCATTAACTGTCCTAGAGCTCGAGTCTTTTCATCCATCTTCATCCTTTTCTCATAATCCGTCCCATCATCCTGCTGTAACTGATCACTTTTTCGCTTTGGCCCTGAATTCTCACTAGTTGAATCCCTAGTGTCCATTAGCCTAATCCTGTCAGTTACCCTTTTCCACATACCAAGGGTATGCACTTGTCCTTGAACTCCTGAAACCTCTTGGTTTGATACCACACTATCTGTCACACTACGGACTTGGATTCTCCCAGCAATCTTGGTTGAGTATTTTCTTCCACCTGTGATCCATTAATATCAGTGTGAAGGACGTCATTCTCATGCATAGTCCCTATTGATGCCACCCCTATTACAGTTGGCAAGGTTCCTAAGCCACGATCAATCTCCTCAAGATGCGTTTGGAAAAGAACTTGGTTGTTAAGAATTTTCGTATTTGAAGGACCTGACTATATCACCTCCTTCACACTTATCGGGTTTTCCTTGCATGGATCACTTGACTTCCCCGATGTTGTCGCCGCTGTATGTGCCCCACTATTAACCACTTCTGTAATCTGAAGCGATTGCGTAGTCCTCTGTGGAGTATCAACTGTAGCAGTCTGAGCTTTCCCATGGTATGGCACGGGTTGAGACTTGTAAAACCTTTGCACGCATCCATACCCCATACTGTTGTTCCTCTCTACGAAGGCCACCCTTACTATTGAGCCAAAGCTTACACTCCTTTTCATCATGATTCAACACCCCGCACCGATAGCAAAAAATCAGCATACACTCGTACTGAAAGGAAACCCATTGTGGTTGAGGCCCTCCAATGTTCACCATTCTACCCCTGCACAGTGGTTGAGTAATATCAATATTAATACGTACTCGGATACACTTACCCCTGCAATCCCCTGTAGCAGAAACATCAACGTCTTTAACTGTTCCTAACGTCTTTTCGATAGCCTCAGCGTTCTCCCTTCGCATACACCTCAGTTGTAAACCATGGATTTGAACCCAGAAAGAAGCTCTATCAAATTTAGCATCTTCAACGCTTGCCTCCTCCCTAGGTTTGAACAACCCTATTAAATACTTGTCAAAAGTCCAAGGGCCTTGCAAGAGTATACGATTAACATCCGTTTCATCATCAAATAGCAGTAGGACTGTGTTTGTCCCAAGTTCCCTGATCTCAAAGTTATCTCCCACTCTCCACATGCTCCTCAGTGTTCGAGTGATGGCGTCCATGTTTGGTAGTCTCTTGGTAAAAAACTTCGCCACTAATACCTTGTTATTGGTTTAATTAGTGTCTGGGTTACCAAGTCCATGGTATGACTCTCCTTGCTGTTCAGAGACAAGCTGGCCCATCTACCAGTGATATCATCCATAGTTGTGTAGAGAAAATTGTACGAAGATTCTACCCTTAGGAGAAAAGGTGGCCTACCGAAGGTAGACAAAAGGTTTCTGTTTCACGACACTAGGGTTTCTCGAGAGAAAACCTAGGTCAGGAAAAAAAATTTAAAAGTAGTTAATATAATATACAAACACACATTTAACACAAAAGACCTAAGCATAATGTGTATGAGCTCAACTATATTATATTAACAACTTATTCTTCTTTATCATTATTGTGAGACTTTACTCACACGTATACACTCAACAAGTATGAGGTGAATTTCCTATTCTCTACATTCGCCCCACTCCTACTTGGAGTGTAGATTCTTTGCCTCTACTTTGACTTAGCGAGTACACGCCCAACCAAGTGTGTTTGTATATATATAACTCTTCTTTTTTTTAGAGAAAAAAACTTTTTTAATTATTCTAATTCAAGATTGTTGCGCGTGAGTAGAGGACTTCTTATGATGTAAGATTTTTTTTTAACAAAAAGATGAACGTGATATATATATATATATATATATATATTTTTTTTTTTTTCTAAACAAATATAAAGGATAAGCTTTAGAAATAGGCTGGAACCATAATTTCTTTTTTGAACCTCTGTTTGAAAGTGGTGTGATGGGGCCTTGCAATAATAATAAAAGTGATATGGAGAAAAGATTGGGATAAGGATAAGTAATTTTTTTAAAAATGAATAGTAATTGTATGTGGCTATTGGCCTTTTTTTTTTTTAATTTTTTAATTTTAAATTTTTTATATCAAAATATGAAAGTGTGTTTATTCGGATGAAAAAGGGAGAACAAATGGCTAAATTTTAGAGAAAAAAAGATCAACGTAAAGGAAAAAAAAAAGTCACGGGTGTTTTTTTATTTATTATTATTATAAGTGAAGATGTTTTATTTGGATGAAAAAAAGATGAATGTGAAGGAAAAAAAATCTAAATTTTAGGAGTTCTCTTTTTGAATTCAAAACCAATAGCTATAGGTGTCGTAGAAAACGTGTGTTTTGAAGTCACTGTTTATTAATGAAAATATTTTTTAAATCATATAAAAGTCTAGTTCAATAAAGGAAATATTTTGGAGAATAGTGTGACATTATTAACCTTAATCTTGAAACATTTGTAAGAATCGTTGTTTACTGGTGAGGGTATTTATGAAATTGAAAAAAAGTTAAGATCAAAGAGGGGAATCATCTTTTTTATATATATAACATACAAGGGAAATGTTTTGTTGCATATTTGTATGCAGCAATTGCTGTATAATGAGTTATGTGACAAAAAAAAAAAAAAAAAGAAAGCAATTGCTGCATAATTTATTAAAACTTTGATTTAAAATATATCATTTATTGATTTATATTCCATAAAACATAAAAAAACAACTTCTAATGTTATAATTTTTTTTATACAAGATAAAAATTCTACTTTAGCCTAATCTAAGTGTATATTTGTGTGAAACTCCCTTCTGAAGATTTGAACCCTAGCTCTTGCCTCCCACATCTCACAAACACTTATACTTGTGGAGTGACAATCATACCAAAGGTGTGCGGTGGTATGTTATAAAATATTCCCAAAGTATAAAAATACAACAATTCAAACATAACAATAAAGTTCGCAAAGTAGCCAAAGAATGAAAGCTGCAGTTTTTTTTTAATTAAATTTTTTATCCAAAATTAAAAATTAAGTGCCAAACAGGAAGGAAATTTTGGATTTAGCATTATTTTAGCAACTATTTGTTAATTGGCACGTTTGCAAAATTATTTTGCAAACTAGCATCTCGAGGTTTTGAAACTCGAGTTTAGTGACAAACTCGAGTTCTAAGTTATGGTAATCTGATGTAGAAGAAAAAATTCACGTTGAACTAAAGACTCGAGTTTCAGCCATGGGTTATGATGGGTCTTTTTCTTCTTCTTTCAAGGAACTCGTGTCTTAAATACTTGAGTTCCACATTGATTATTTTTCCACGTTAGCTTGGAACTCGAATATCTAAAACTTCATTTCTTTTTTTCACTCAACTCGAGCCTTTAAGGCTTGAGATGCTAGTTTGCTAAAATATTTCAAAATCATGCCTACTTACGAAATAATTGCTAAATCCAAAATTTCATCGCCAAATGGATTATTTTAGTTTTTTTTCCAACTCCTGTGTTATTAACCCCAAAATCAGGTTCAGAAAATGAATACACATTTTCAGAAATGAAAACAAAATACAATAAATAACTTTTCCTTGTATTCTAGTATCCACTTAAAATGAAATAAGAAAAAAGAAAAGAAGGGAAAAACAAAACGAGAGAGAGAGAGAGAGAGAGAGAGAGAGAGTAAAACGCTGGCATTTCCGAAGGAGTGAGAAGAAAAAGGCTGAATGGAGACCGTACTGAGAATCTGATGATCTGATGCCAAAGGTGAACTCTTCTATAAACATCTTTTAATAAAACCTTTTTATTTTTATTTTTTATTATTATTCTAGTTGCCATGTTCTTGTAACACGCTTCAGTTTCTGTCACTAGTTAATTGAGTACAATTGGTTTTATCTACTTGCATCTCTAAATTTTGTTTCAATTTTTTTGTTTCTTAATGCAGGAGAAGCTGGACTCACAAACTTGTTGAGTGGGTTTTATCCAACACTGAGGTAACTACCTTCATTTTTGCCAAATCTTAGTTTTTATAGTCCTTTTTGCAATTTTCCCATATGTATATTTTCACATACTCCAAATTCTTCATGGGTTTTGTGAATTATGGTGATCTAAAAAGGTTACCTTCTTTTTCTTCACTATTTAGATTTTTTTTTTGGAAGAGTTTTTTGTTGTAATATGTAATATAGTATTGAAACAAAGTCTGGCTATAGATATGAAGATTCTAACTTGTGTCTGCCTAATCAAATTTTTAACTTCTATTCAAACAATCTAATAAATCATATTTCAGCCTAATCCCATCGCTCTGTATGTTAAACTTTTTTCTGTTTTTAATGATGATTTGTGTTTAAGGTAACTTAGACTTGGTGTCCTTCGTCACCTTTTGCTATTCAATTTTCTAGGTACATTTTCATTGTTTTTCACACTTTCAATGTAGCTTACCAGACTCTACGATGAGAGTGACAGCAGGAGCAATACCCAGAGCATGAAAGCATCATTTTTTTTTTTTTTTTTGATATTACAGTAGTCTATGCAGCCATATTGGGACATAATGTAAAAGTGAAAAAAGAAAAATTTAATTTGAGCAAAACAATTGGCCTTGGTGGCTTGCAACATTATTGTACTTTTGAATCAGAAATGGCATTTTTGAGCTTTGTTGATACCATGGGGGCACCCCCGTTGCATGCTTTGTATCTTAACCTACTTAATTATGAAGAACATGCTTGCCAATTGTCTTTGGACCAAATGGAATCTCACCTCCTTAAGTAAGGGTTGAGGTTCAGCTTATTGTTCAACACTCTGCCTTTATCTAAGTTGTAGATTTACCTACAAAGAAAAATGAATGAATAATATATCTAATTGAACTTTGAGAGGTCCATAAAACAGATTGTGTATCATTACTTTCAACTTAGTAATATTTTCTTAAGACAGATGAATGTTCAAAAACGGAAAGCAGAAAAAAAGAATTTTTCCTTCCCTACTATATGGGATCTGTTGCAATTAGTTTTGTTCCATGCACCACAACCAGTGTCATTCAAACTTTGACAACTACCACATATTATTGAATTATATTCCATTTGCAGGTGAATTTAGTTGAATGACTGGATTTCTACTTCAGAAGCTACATGTGAGTACCAGCGATCAGCTTACTTTTTCATTTTAGTAAGTTGAAATTTGGAAATTCTCAATTGTGTTACAATGCTTCCGTAATATACTAAGAACCTTCCCCATAGTGAATTTTGCTTTCATTAGTGGCCTGCATCTGAAACTTTATGAAACCACATTCTACTAATAATAGAAAAGAAAAACCTTTAGGAACCTCTTTAAGATTATATAATCTTGTATGCTTCCATCAAATGCATGTAGATTTATCATACACCTCTGAAAAAATTTATTAGTGAATTTGGTATATGAAATATTTACATTTGTCATACATTGCATATAAAATTGTTGATGTTAACCTTGTTTGAATTTGATATATATAAAATTGTTTAAGCGTACTATTTTAGAATTTAAAGACTCATCAAATGTTGTCATCTTCCAATGGGACCATCTTTGACTAACCAACTTTCATATTTTTCAAAAGTGTCAGTTCCTTGGTTATGGGATTGTTTAATTTTTAAGAAATGGCTCTCCTACACAAATTCCTAGAATGGCTTAAACAATCTTCCCTTCACTTCTTCTGTTCTCCCTCAAGTGCTTTCTCTCCTTTTTTTTTTTCTGTCATCAGAGGCTTTTTTTAGGCTCAAGCCTGTCACCTATGTCATCCCAAACTCCAATCCTGTTTCTATAATCAATGGCAACATAATTGAGAAATTATTGGAGTTCAAAGAAAATTTGAATGAAGAAGAAATGGATTAATTGAGAATTATATATGAAGTCAGTCTCCTTGGATTAGATTACACTAGTGTTTTCTTCAATAAATGTTACTGTGGACTGGAAGCTCTTTATTGTTGGAAAAGCATAGGCGGACTCTTGCATGGACAATTCAGATTGCTAATCCTATGAATACTCACTTCCTTATCACCACAGCTTCAACTCTATAGTACTGCATCCTTTTCATCAACTTCGTCTTGATCCAGTTTGTGTGCCATTACTCATTCCTCACATCCATCCCAATCATTATTTAGTAAATTGAGGTGGTAACTTTTTAACGAGGATGTGAATGAGAACCATCATAAAAATAGTAAATTGTGAATGGCAATATGAGATCAAATTGGATAATGTGATTGGCCTTGCAAGGATGAGTGATAGCATAAATCATCTTCATAAGCGTATGATCACCATTGTTAGTTAGTGTTGTACTTGCAGAGTGGATAGGTAGAACATAAATAATCTTCATTGAGCCATTGCTAGGGATTTGCGGTCTATGGTTTTCTGTTTATTTGGTGTCTCCTGGGTCATGTTTTACTCAGTGAAAGACCTCCCACCTTTTTACAGAGGCAGCTTCAAAAGCAATCAAAGTTATGATGTGTGGAATGCTATCCCACTATGTTTGATGTGGTCTATTTGGAGGGAACACAATGTTGGATTGTTTGATTGAAGCATCCTTCATGTGAAACTCTTCGTTCTTAAATCTTTGTTTGATTGGCCAAGGAATACTGGGGATGTCTGTTCTTCTTGTTTAGAGTTCATGGATACTTGTAATTTAGGTCTTAGTTGTTTTGTTGCTATCGTATACTTCCCATGTACTTAGGCTTCGCACTTTTGTTTTTAGGAAAATCTTATTACTTGTCAAAAACAAAAAAAAGAATAAATAATAATATGCGGGACAAAGATCTAAGCTGAGCAGAATAGCAGATTGCTTCTGAACCAAGAACAGAGGACTCAGTTAATTGTAAGAGGTGTGAATTTTCCTGTCAAATGTGCTTCTTGAGCGTTTGAGTTTATTTATGGAATGAGTGTGATAAATAGTTATATGCAGGCCAAAATTTGGATTTGTATCACATATTCCTAACAAAGGTTGTATGTAAACACGAGTCAGTTTAGTCTGGTAGATTCAGCAAAATATGTAGAGTTCCTGGAGTTAGGATGATTAAAATAATAAAGCAAAGTATTACAGTAGACAATATACTCTGAATGTACCTGAAAACAAGGGTTCGCATGCTGCTAGTGTGTGCATATATCCACATGAGAAGGATCCAACTTTTCTATATTACTATCAGGTGTGTATGATACTCCAAATCTCAAGATTGTTTAGGAGTTTTACACACATTCACCATATGACAACACTAAAGGTTGTACACTATAATCCTAAATGTATTTCTGCTATAAGTTATTTACTTAAAGCATTTGATCAAACAACAAGAAGATTATGAAAATTGTATGATCACAAGCTACTTAACTAATTTACCACTAAAATTCAAATGTCAACGACCTACATATGGTTAAGTAAAAAAGGCATTTCCTAATATAAGCCCTATTTGAATAGAAGTATCAATTTCAGTCATTCCTAATGGAGCCATGCTTTGTCTCAAGTTCTGTTAAAAAGAAGAAAAAAGATCCTTTGTGCAAATGCTGATGGGTATGGCTTTTGCTTTGACAGAAAGGCTTCTGCAACTGTTGTGCAGGTACTCCTTTCTTTTAATTCTTATAGCAACTTCAAATGTATACATGCTTGTTAAATGCACTGTTTATTTTGCAGGGAGCAATAATTTGCACCTTTGGTTCTTCCAGTTCAACTGCTGGAACAAGCATTGGGGTTGCAGATAGAAGTGCACTGATGACAGTGATGGCTGGACAGGTGAGCTCGATGCCTATGTCATGTCAATAGTTGGGATGCTTCTTTGCATAGGAGTTTTAAAGTCTTTATAATGAGTATTAAATTGTCCCACGATTTATAATATATGTTTTTTTTCTGAGCATATGATTAAATCATCATTGAACCTTACTGAAATTCTTTTTGGGGTCCAACTTTTAATTCTTGAAACTTATTAGAATGGAGATAGCCGACATTTGCCAGATATGAAACCAAAACATACTGATGAACTGGAGAAATCGAACACTTGGATGCTGACTGAATTCAATAAACCATCTCAGCTTCGTTCCCTTCGGCTTCCTGATTGCCTGATGCCTGTAAGGGTAAGTATCTGCTCCCTGCCCCCCAAACAAGAAAGAAAAAAGCTCCACTGAAGTTAATATGAAGTATCCCAGTATGTTTGTCTCCCATCATTCTGCATACAACTAAACTTTGGTTTTCTAGGTAGTTGGGCCACTTTTCTTTTTCTTCTTGTTTTTGTGTGGTATTTTTTCCCTAGTTTGAGTTGTGCCAACATATTTTTTTTTATTTGCTGCTACAATTCATAATGGAAAAAAATATTCAACTTAAGTTATTGATGCCATGATCTTTGATGGCTATATACTAAGAATGTGAGGGGGTCTTGACTCTAGACCCATTTCTGGGGAAAAAAAATTGATGCTTACGTGACTGCCAAATGCTGTAAGTTCAAGTCCATGTTGTTAGATTCACTTTTGATTGCCCATGGGTAGTTGTTCTCATCTATGATGATTGATAAATTATCAGCATGGCTGGATTAGTAATAGTATTGTAGGGAGCACGGGCAGATCTCATCTGGGCAATATAAGTGCTGGGCATATCGAACTCTTGTTGTGTAGTTCCATACATGGTGTTGCTGCCTCAAACTCGCGTTCTGCTTGTCAAGCCATAGACTAAGTTATTTAATATGACATATTCATGAATCCATTCTTTTGATGATAATTTCATAGAAATTCTGTGGTGCTGGGGCACTGGTGCCATCCATGAACAAATGCAACCTTTGCTGCACTCTTTTTGTAGACAGTTACATGTATGACCACTGAGAGAAATTACATTGTAAGTTATCAGATCACAAGGTTTACTAGTGCTATTTATTATAGATCAAATGCCCTTGCAGCCTTATTAGTTTTCTCATCATCCTATACAACACACATTATGTTACTTTATTTACTTTTATGCTTGGAACACTATGCTGCTTGGTGATTTTGGCTCTAGTCTCTGCTTTACATCTTGAATGCATCCACATTAGCTTTCTTTATTTATCAGCTCCTCCTACTTCTATGTGAGATATAAAACTAAGCTGGATTGAAAGTGTTGGATTAATGGAAGATATTATGATTTTAAATTGTCATGCTTTTGATGATCCTGTCTGCCTAAGATTGTTTGGTACTATCAGATGAGTCCACAATGATTCTATGTATATTTTTGGTGTTGTTGAAAGAGCAGGTCTACGACAATTTATTCTGTATTTGGCAGTGCCTGTTTCACTCCATCCACGATCTCAAGCACTGTAGCATCTGGTGTACTTGGGTTTGATACTAAGTTGTACACTGATGGTTATTATATATTATTATATGTGTCTGGGTTGTACTGGGAATAAATTTTTTTTTCTTCTCTGGTATGCATTGGATGCTTTTGCAGCCGTGTCTTATCAGTACCCGTGTTCGACACAGGTACTTGGCCAAATATTGTGTGTCCGTGCAACATAGGAAATGAGCATATATCTGAAGGGAAGGAATATAATTATTTGTTCTAATTAGACTCATATATTCCAAAATTAATTTCCAAAAACTTTCAGCTTTGATTCTTGTTAGGCTCTTGTACATGGTAACCCATTTCATACTTGTTATTCAATTTTTACCTAAAATTTAAATAAGTATCAATAATCTAGGGACACAACAAAAATTCACAACGATTTCGTGAAATTCCAAAATTAGCCTATCACTTAACACATGGATCCACACAATCTGCAATTAAATTTATTTTTTAATTACTCCTGTGTGAGGTGGTAGGCTATTTTGGAAATGTTATGAAATTTGTGTATTTTTGTTGTGTCCCTGGAAGGACTCAATAAATATTTCTTTATAATGGAGTATTTTAAAAATAATTTTTGATTATAAGCATGTTAGGTCCTTTTTAGGCTCTAACTGGCCAAACTGATGTTTAAAGTACATAGTAAATATCCTATCAAACAAAAAAGTACATAGTAAATAGCAATTATTAGATTATATACTCCTATATCTGTTTTCAATATCATAGAATGTTCATTTCATTATTATTTTCAAAATAGTAGGTTGGCCAAGTGCATTCGTCTACTGTCAAACACTTGCTGATTTATATATATAGTTATATATATATATATATATATATATATTTATTATAAGTAAATGATTTATAAAAAACCACCTCATGACAATTACAAAACCCAAGATAGCCTAAAGAATTGCAATAAAAGAATGGTTTTCATTTACTATATGATACCCGAAATCCCAAGCAATGTTTTTGAAAACATGTTGTTGGTGCATCCATAGCGTGGTTGGAGAACCAATATTTGCTTTGGAAGTCTACAGTTAAGGCAAAGCCCAGCAATAAGTGTACATGGTAGTTAACAAATTTTTTATATTTTATTGTTGATTATAGACTAACTCAGTGATTCTGCAATTAACAGGTATGAGCCATGGTTTTCTTTTATTAGTAAGTCAGTCTTATTTAGTTTATAGGTCTTTATGTGTGGGTTTTTGTTAAATTTGATTAGGTTTGGTATACTAGTGAAAGTTGAAATTGTAATTCTACTAGAACCTAAGATTTAGAGTCGTTGTACTCAAACAAGTAGAAGTTGATCAATAAATCTTGGGAGTTTTGAGTATTGAGGCATGCTGGCCTTATTATTCTTTTTCCTCCGTTTCTTCTCTCTTTCTTGCAGTTTTGTTCACCCACACTATTGCTCATTGTTCACACGGTTACTGTTTGCTCACACCATTCATTTGCATTGTTCACACGCACTATTCACAGAATGTGGTTAAATTTGATTTCCTTTTCTCTTTGCCTTTTTTCAACCCAAATCAAAGTTTTTTCTCATTTATTCTAAAACCATATTCATTCTTAACCCCAACCTTTCTTCTAAAAGGTTCCAAGTCCTAGATCCACAAATCCTAAAGTTTAAGCCACCACAAGCACACGTAAACAAAGTCTCCCATTTGTCCTACATCATATATTCTACTTCTATAATGAAAAAATGAGATGAAAGTAAGAAGTGCTCAAGTTAACTGTATTATTTTTTATTTTTTAAATCCTAACTCTAATAGTTCTTTCTCCATTTCAGATTAGTAGGTTGACATATACAAATTCAGGAGGTGCCATTTTGGCATTAGGATTTAATGCTGTGCACAAACTTTGGAAATGGCAGGCAAATGAGGGGAAGGTATGGATGCCCTTGTTGTTGAGGGAAATATGTTGTTATTGTAATACACTTAGCAATTCACAAATGCTTTGCTGATTGTAGGCAACTTCTAGTGTGCCACCACAATTTTGGCAACCTTCCAATGGAGTATTGATGACAAACGATATGAATCCTGAAGATGCTATTCCTTGCTTTGCTCTTTCAAAGAATGATTCTTATCTTATATCAGCATCTGGTGGAAAAAGTTCCCTTTATAATATGATGACATTTGAGGTAATGGAAATGTTATCTAATACCTTTCCGGCGGTCTAATTTCCTGGGGAGTTTATGATAAGCACACGTACCAAAATTATGAACCTATGCATTTCTTGTGTAGAGGATGACAACATTCATGCCTCCACCACCTGCAGCAACATTTGTTGCTTTCTACCCACAAGACAACAACATTGTTGCCATAGGCATTGATGATTCTTCTATTGATATTTACAATGTCAGATTTGATGAGGTAGTAACCTGAACCATGATCTATATTACAAAGTAACATGAAAATGTGCATTTGAATTCTAAATAGTGACAATTAAAATTTTTATGTGGTGTTAGATCAAAAGCAAGCTCAAAGGTCACCGGAAGAGAGTAACTGGCCTTGCCTTTTCTAACGTTCTAAATATTCTTGTATCATCAGGAGCTGATGCTCAGGTATATTCTTCACACAATGAGAAGGAATGGAGATATAACATATAAGACTTTCTCTCTCCCTCTCTCTCTGAGTGTGTGCACACGAGCATGTACCCCACTTTCCCTTTTCTTTCCTTTCTTTTCAATCCACCCTAAGAAATCTCTATTACCAAACAGACCATTAGGGCCTAACAGAATAATGGCCACCTGTTTTAAGGAAAAATCCTATATTCTTTGTTGCCTTTTTAATTTGAAATTTTCATATTTAGTAGAATGATACCTAGAGGTAAAACCTTGGTGCAATGGCAAGTGCTCTCTGCCCAAGCGTTATGGTGTGGGTTCACATTTTATAATCAACCTCTCTAAATTTGGGGGTAGGTTGTCTACCAACCACCTTTCGTAGTGAGAATCTTGTGCCCTAGTTACAACCTCTTTTAGTAGAATGATTCCTCCTAATGTATTATTATCAACTTATAGTGGTCCAATTCAAATATTAGGGTGCATGAGACAATGCCTCAATGAAAATCAACAAAAAAAAAAAAGAGGATAGTTTTGTAATTTTGAAAGAGAAAGAGGACATTTCTGTACTTTTAATTTCAAGTAAGTTGGGTTGACTAAGCCACCACAAACATCAAATTCAAGCAGGAAAAAAAAGGTAAAAAAGAAATGAAAAGGTGAAACATAACCAAAGCAATTGAAAAAATTGTCTTGTCATCTTCACCGCTAGGGCTTCTGGATCACATTGTTGGCCATAGGTATGGGTTTATTTTCTTAAATTACTAATTTGGTCTTCTAACTATTGGGCAAAGTTCAATTGGTTTGTCAACTATTAATTGTGTTAATTTTGTCCCAACTAAGTAAATGTTATCCTTGGGTCTCCAATCCATTTAAATATGAATGGAATTAATAGTTGAAAATGACATGATTTTGTAATTTTTACACTTTACATAATAAGCTTTTGAAATATGTTCTATTTGTCAAATAATATAATTTTTTTAACATTTGAATGGAGAGGGGATGCAAGGATGAGATTGACTTATTTTGAGAGGGACTAAGCTGACACAATTTATAGTTGAGGGACCAAATTGACATTTTTAATACTTAAGGAACCAATTTAAACTTTACAACAATAGTTTGAAGACTAAATTGGTAAGTTAAGCTTTTTATTTTGTTCTGTTTCTTTTCTATACTTCTCTCACTCTCTCACACCTCTTTGGTAACTATTTCTCATTCTCACCTCGCGGACAGCTCTCTTTTACTTTGTTTCTTCTTCTTCTTCTTCTTCTTCTTCTTCTTCTTCTCTCTTCTCTCAATTTACAAATGGTTCCTTTTTGAATTATTCTCAGACTAATTTATAGAGCTTGTTCTTAGATTAATTATTATATAAAGTTTAAGTTCTAAATGTATAATAATTACATGTAGAATTTGGCACCTTGCTGCGCTTAGGCTAATGCCTCATGCCTTGGGCAATACAAGGCCTTGGTGCCTTTGCCTTTGACTATATTGGTCCCTGGATGTATATAAGAAGAAAGGGGTCAAAGGTAACAGGTCAAATCCAGAAATTATGTTGTGATATTGGGGACAGAAGTCCAGTCTGGGAATTTGTTTCAGTGGAGGAGGTCAATTGTCAAAAAGTGCTAATCTGTCTAATAAATAAGGCTGAAGTTCACTGAAAGTAAGAACTAGTTGAAGCTTTTAATTTTTTGGAGAATATTTCAGGAACATTAATATTTTCTTGGTATCTATTACATATGTTCAGTTGACACATTTGAATCTAGAGGAAAAAGGTGTCCAGCTCAGTGGAAGTTCTTAGACCTTTGGATAACATATTTTTACAAGTGTGTTCTACTGACTGCTCTGTAGACTGCAATATTGCTAACAGTGGCATCTACAGAACAGCTTTCCAACACAGTTTTGAGTCTCTTTTTTGTATTATTGTGACTGCAGTTTTTGTGCTTCATCTATGGGTCCATTTGAAGTCCATGAGTAACTTGATGCTCATTAAGATGTACATGCAATTTCTCTTTACTCCATTTAGGTGCAATTGCAGATGCAAGAAATGAGAAATATTCTTCTTATTGAGTTGTATCCTTATTTTATGTGCATGGGTAACAGACATGAAGAATTATGGAATATTATTTTTTTATTAATTTTTTTTGAACTGATTTCCAGCTGTGTGTATGGAGCATGGATGAATGGGAGAAGCAGGCTAGTAAATTCTTGCAGATTCCCCCTGGGCGTGTACCATCTCCTCGTGCACAGACCCGTGTTCAGTTTCACCAAGACCAGATACATGTTCTGGCTATCCATGAAACTCAAATAGCCATATATAAGGCACCAAAGTTGGAGTACCTTAAGCAGGTCTGTGAGGCATTGCATAAGTGTCCTTTTATATTCTCTACTCTACCAGCAGTTAGGGAATGGACTCCTAGCTCATTTCCTGTAGTCCTCAAAAGTGTAGGAGAGAGCAAATGAGGCAGTGTCACTTATTTGTGTTTACCAAAACTTGTAAGAGTCTCTTTGGTTAGGCGATTTGGGAGTTTAAAAGAGCATTTTTAAAACCCAAAATGCCGTTTTACAACAGCAACTCTTTATAGCTTTTTTTAATTTTATTTTTTATAAGTATCTTTATAGCTTTTTTTATAAATGCTCATTTTAACCCCAAAACACCGTTTCACAAAAACTTATACAAACGCAAATATGGAAAGTATTAATGGGTTTTGTATTCTAATTTTTTTCTGAGTTCGTGATAGTATTGTTTGATTGTTGAGTCATCATTAGTGTGAATATTGCTTGTTTTTGTGAGACTAGTCATCTGGTGTTTTCAACATAAAACATTTTCATAGGGTAAATGTGTAAATGTTAAGTAGAAATATTTTTCAAGGGCAATGATTTTTTTGGTTGTTTGGTTTGAAATCTGGAAAATTTAGCATTTGGTTGCATTGAAAATTTTTTTATTTTAAAATCAACAAAAACCACAAGTTGGTAGTCAGTGATGGCTGTGGTAATAGGGGTTGGTAGGAGTGAGGGGGTGGGGCAGGGAGGTGGGAGCTGGTGGTGGTAGTGTAGAGGAATAGGGGAAAGGTGGTGATGGTAGCGTGGAGGTGGGGGGAGGGTGGTGGTGGCGGTGGCATAGGGGAGTGGGGAGGGAGGTTGGTGGTGGGCACGAGGAGGGAGCAAGGTGGTGGCAGTGCAGCTAGCCAGTGGGAGAAGGGAGGTGGTGGTCGTGGCATGGGGGGGAGTGGGAACTGGAGGAGAGGAAGATGGTTTCTATGGTGCTACAAAGGAGTTGGGGGAGGTGGGATTGAGGAGGGTGGGGATAAGGCACCAGGCTTAGTCTGGAAAATGGTTTATGCTTTGAATTGTAATTTTCTTGGCCATGTAAACGTTTTCCATTGACTAGCAATCTCCATTGTACTAAATATTGGGAAAAACTGAAAACATTATTCACTAAATATTTTATTCTGAAAAAAATGGAGCCTTACTCTCAAATGCATTGAATATAGATGGATGCATGCTCAAAACTGCCTGGATTTTATTCAACGCATGCATTCTCAAATCCACCTGCTTTTTATGCAGGGAAAGCAGGTTATTTTTTGTAGTATTGGTAATTTTTCATGTCGAGAATAGCTTTGTATGACTATGTTTATTAAGAAACTTTATCTGTGACAGTGGGTTCCCCAAGAATCATGCGGTTGTGTTACAGATGCTACATATTCATGTGATAGCCAGTCAATATATGTAAGTGTTGAAGATGGAAGCGTATGGGTTCTTACTGCCACAACGCTCCAACCGAGGTCTCGGATTAGTCTTGATGCATATTTTCCTTCTAATCTCAGGTTCTGATTAGCAATATATAGTTTTATGAGTACTGATAATTGATGTACATTTATAAACTACATGTTTGCCTTTTTAATGAAGCCATTGTTGGACAGCTCAAGGATTTATCCCATTGTCATTGCGGCTCATCCGTCTCAACCGAATCAGTTTGCACTTGGACTTACTAATGGTGGAGTATATGTTATTGAGCCTCCAGAATCAAAGGGAAACTGGGGTGTGATACTGCCTCTTGAAAATGGTGCTGGGCCTAGCTTCAACCTTGCTGCTGGTTTGGAATGATTATGCCAGGCTTTTACCGCTGATTTATGCATACCTCATCTCAATGAGTCCCGTTTTATTCCATGGGAAACAGCAAATGTTTAGGTTTCTTAGGTCTGTTTAATGCACAGCTATAACATTAGGCAGGTGATTTAAGATGGGCAATTCTTCCGTACGCATTAAAGAGGTGGTACACTAGTGTTAACATAATAGAAAAGATATAGGAGAGCAGTCATTACTTATTAGGGTTGATGGAGATATATCCTCCTAAATGTATTAAAATTAGATATGTAATCTATCTTAATTCTACAAATTTTTTTCATGTGGTGGAAGGTATCTGCTTGATCATGAACAATCCTTTGCAAGATGGATTTGTTCTCCACATCATTTATTTATTTCATTATCAGATGTAATTGATTAAGCATCCTCATTACCTATTTGCTTTAAATTGTAAATGCAGCGCATCTTCTACGTTCTGGGCTGCATTCTTCAAATTGAGGATGCAATCATCAATGTTGCAAATGTTCAAGGCATGACTGATTCAATCAAATTTGTGGTATGTGGAAATGTTTATGTTTTCTCTCTCGTCTTTTAACACTTGGGATGTGGGGTTGTGTGAATACAGTGCAGTGCAATGGTATTTGACGTGAGAAGGAAAAGTTAAAAAAAAAAAAAAAAAAACTGTATAGGGACCAAATTGACACAATTGAAAGTATAAAGACTAAATTGAAATATAGTGTAAATGATAGGGACCAAATACGTAGTTTACTCAAAAAATTTAGATTCAATTCACGGATTTAAATTAAAAAGTGATTTATTTATTTAAAACTTTTAATCTCATTTATTGAAAGATTGTACCGGATCTCAATCTTAGGATGTGTAATTCGATCCAACCTTTGAGTTTTTATGTTGCCACTGCTAGTTTTTCCAATTTGAAATGGTTTGCAGAGAAAAATGACGTTAAATGAAAGCAGTTACTGTTCTGTTTGGAGTTGGACTTCTTTAAAGCGCTGATTATGGTCAACATTGTATTTTTGCATTCCCTTGATTTTGAAACTACACCACATTTTCTTTGTGCAAGCTCTTCTGCCTTTTGCTTAAAGGGATGGAAAATTGGAAATGAAGTTCAGTCTTTTCCTTAATGCACAAATTTTCAATCTGTGACTAACTCTTTGCACGGATCTCAATGAACAATGTTGTTGGCTGCAAAGTTCACTTCATCAATAATGAAGATTAGGAAGCACTTGGTTACAAAACTCTATAGCGTACAAACGCAGTAGCTTCTCATAGAGAAAATAAATCTCTAGGTTTCTGTATTCATATGTGATGGCTCTTAAAATAAGTTTTATATATGTCTAGGGTTGTAAGAAAAGAAATCCTAAATAAATACATAAGCTTGGGTCGAATTTCAGATCTGAAAAATTGAAAATCATAATTCTTGATAGATCGAACTGCTGTTAAGCCTTCTATCGAGCTTCACATTAAGTCTTGATAGCAAGTATCTGTTGAGTTATCTGTCGAGACATAATGAACAACTTTTCTTCACTTGGTTTTTGGATTAATCTTCATGTCTTTTAATACGAACACTTGATATGCTTGAATAACATATTTCTTAATGTATTAAACCCATCTTAGATCTACCAAATCACAAGTAAAGTGTATTTTATCAAAGGATAAGCTAATTACATAAAATATGACTCTAACAATACCGAAGCATCAAGAACTTGTATGGGACAGGTGAAAAGACATTCCTACGTGAGAACACATCCAGAACGTGCCAACCCTCCTACCTCTTACCAAAGCCTCACTCCCTCGAATGGTAATGAGAGTGGAGCTTTAGGGGGTTAATGTGGGAGGCTAAGGCTCAGATGAGGAATATTACTAGACAGGTCTGACTCGAGGAGAAAATGGGTACGACTTCTCACTAGCCTCGGCCTAGCACATTGATAAGAGCCTCAATGTGGAAATCGAGAAAATAGCTCACCTGAGGAGCCTAATGAGCGAACACTCCTCGGGGGACTGTAGATAAGCCACTTGGGCTAGGAGATTGTGACCGAGGAAGGAAGTGGAGATGTTCAAGTAAAGAAGAGGGGAAGTTTTCAAATAAAGTACCCATCACCTCTGCATTCAATGCACTACACCAACTCAGCTGGCCGCATTAATGACAAAATTACCCCTGAACAGTGCCTTCACAGCTAGTAGCACATTCCACCACTTCTAGCAAGGCTTTGATGGGACAAGCATTCGAATGAGAAATGGTGACTGTCCAAGTGGAAGGCTGAGATGCATTTTAGGTAGTTATATAAGGAAAATAGACCCCTCTAAAAGAGGGGATGAGAAATCCAGAGAAAGAAGAGATCAAGTGTAATAAAAAACTTTGTAACCAAATAAGAAGTGTAATCAAACTATCAGAGACTCCTCAAAATATCCTGAGGAAGCAGTTATACCTGTATTTTCCTTCTTTCTTTCCATTGGAAGTCTTCCATAGACCACACTCCTTTCTCAATCATCTGACATACTCAATTAAGTTTGAAAGGTTGATCTTGATAACTTACCCTCATAAATTAATTGTACCATGCCACGATATAGCACCAGAGTATTTCCTTCGAGTTGGGCCGTTAGTTTTTGGCCCACACAACAGTATCTTAGGTGTTATTTTTAGGTTCTTTTCTTAAAATTCTGTCATGTGACTTTTTTTTCTCATGGGATGAAAGTTTATTTTTACTTAAGTAGCCACATGATTAAATTTTAAGAGGGAAATTAACCTAAGGAACTGTAATTAAGTTTTGCCATATATATATATATCCAAGAAGATGCATCCTTGGTTCCCATCCCAAACACTAAATGGGTGAACATTTTAGAGCATTCACATCAGGGTATCTAAAAAAATTACCTATTTTACACACTCAAAAGTCACTTTATCTATTTTACTATCTCATTTTACATCTCATCCAATATCCAAATTCTTATTTTTCAACTCTATTAATTTATTTATTCATTTCTCTCTCTTCCTCCCCCAACCTTTTTCTCTCTTTTCCACTCATTCTCTATCTCTTCCTCTAAAACAAACCAAATAAAATAATATATTTTTATTTTACAACCATGCTACATTAGTTCATATATATACAAATTTACTGTTCATAGGAATTTGAGGAGTTTTCCACCCCTAGTGCTAATTCTCTTAGCATCCTTTCGTTTAATTACTCTCTCCGTCTCAGTTTGTTTGTCCCAAAATATTGTCCTGTTTCTAAAATAAAAGTCATTAATTTACTAATATTCCTAATATACCCGTACTTTATTTTCAAAACTATTTGAAAAGAAAACTAACAAATATTTAAAAAATCAATCTAATTGGAGTGCATTTTTAGTTGTCTCATTAAGAAAAACTCTTTTAAAAAAATAATAAATTTATTTAATGGTAGTTTTGTAAACTTGTACATTTTTATAAGGCAGACAAGATAATAAATGATGTTCTCTTAAAAAGTTTGACTTTTCAAACAGAACAAACAAATTGGGACAGAGGGAGTATTATTCTTTATATATTTAATATGCAATTAGATTTTTTTCAAAAACAATATTATTTATTATTTAAATCATAAAATTATATTTTAGGTAGAATTTTTAAATACATAAAGTTGAAATTTTAATTTGATATAGATGGGATTTTTATTGATTTATGATTATTTTTAAATCTGAAATTTAAATGTCTTGGTAGAGCTATGTTTTTTTAAAACTGTAAATAAACATTTTTATATTTTGCGTGCGTTTGGCTCCTGCTTAAAAAGCCAGCTTATTTTACTATTTAGCTTATTTTTTGTACTATTTATGGTTCTTACCGTACTATTTCAGCTAACTTTTACCTTTATTTACAGTACTTTCAGCAAAAAAAATTTCAGTTTCAGCACAATAAGCAGATCTCAAATAGACCAGATATTATGTGCGTTTGGTTTCAAAATTAAAAAACCAACTTATTTTACTATTCAACTAATTTTTACTACTATTTATGAGCCTCACTACATTTTTTAGTAATATTCATAAGTTTTATTGTTTTATTTTAGCTAATTTTTACCTTTATCTGCCGTGTTTTCAGCAAAAAAATTTTCAGTTTCAAAATAAGACGTTTTATACTTAAATAAATACTTGTCTGGGATGCCATATATAAACTACGTCATACAAGAATGGCCACGTGCAGAAAGAAACTTAGCCATGCAATTATGCAAATCAGGGTATTGACACGTACATAGATGCACATCTGAAACAGTCTTTTTGATCATAAGAAGGCGCTTTCAATCTCATCCCTGACCATACCATTTTTACAGTAGAAGTAGCATCAGCATAACATGCAGCAAACTAGGGAGCTCAACAGCAGCAGCAGCAGCAACTCATCCAAGGACAGCAGCGCTGAAAATCAACGGCTGAGAGACAAACATGTGAGGGATCTGATAGCGGAGAAGAGGAGACTCGTGGAGGTGCCGTACACGGCTTCTCTGGCCCACACGATGAACGCGCTAGTGGCCAACCACGTGGTGGCGGTGCCAGTGGCGGCGCCACCTGGGCACTGGATTGGAGCTGGTGGGTCTATGATCATGGAGTCTGATAAGCAGACTGGGGCTGTTCGAAAGCACTATATTGGTATGGTTACCATGCTTGATATCCTGGCACATATTGCGGGAGATGATCAAATGGACGGTGGAGATGTGTTTGATCTTGATCAGAAGATGGCGGTCCCAGTTTCTTCTATCATTGGGCGCTGCCTTGAGGGTCTTAGTCTATGGACTCTAAGCCCTAATACTAGGTCAGTTAATGTTGCATCATATATTATACTTATGTTAGAAATGTTTTCTATTATAGATTTATAGTTACTTATGATCCAATTGTAGTATTGTACATATGCTTGAGGAACTTTTAATTTCTTCATCCTGAAGATTCTAGAATTATTGTTCTAGATGATGCTACCTGTTGGGATAAATATAACAGTGTTATATATTGTTGCAAATAGCAGGTTATAGTCCTCCTAGAGTACACTCCCTTGGAAAGCAAATAATTTAATATTCAAGAAAATACCATCATTTTGGGGTCGTTGTCAATTTCATCTCTACATTTTGGTAGTAATTAATTTAGTTTTTATTATTTTTAGTTTCCACCATTTGGCAGAGTTCAAATTGGTCCTCTTATTTTTATCTTGCAATGGTCCATCTTATTTTCAATTTACAATAATTTTAAGTCCAAATTTGGGTTTGTTTCATTTGCTGACTTGATACATGTGCCTATTGGATATTAATAAATTATGATTTGTGTTTGTCTATTTGATTGCAAATAAGGTGCAAGAAAAACTGAACTATGATTTGATGGCAGACACCAAATCAATTGCAATTTAAAAATAAAATGGTCCAACTTTCAAGTAGGGACTAAAATGGTATTTGCACATTTAATATTTTTTTGAAAAAAAGGAGGTGTCTTTATATATTGAATAAAGAATGGTAGATCTAGTGCACACATATGATATGGGAGGCATCGTAACAATTAGGTGTGTTTGTTTATTTGTTTGTTTGGAGGTGAAATAGGATGGATGAAAAATTTTGGAGAGAAAATAGAAATGAAAACTTTTTTAGAGTGTGTTTGGTTGAGTAGGAAGGAAGGAAAGTAAATAGTAGAATCTAGGTGTTTTCTCTTTTGGCCTACTAAAAAGTTTTCTCTCTAAAAGAAAATTGAGAGGAAAAAACTCATAAAATGAGCTTCCAAAAATACCCTTAAAATTCACCTTTAAGTCTCAAATGTGTTGGTTTTTTTTTTTTTTTTTTTTTTTTTTCATTTTTTTTCCTTTGTTAACGTGTTGACTTTTTTCTTTGTTATTGATGTGATGGTTTTCATTTTTTTATTATTTTTTTCTACTTTTCTTTTCTTCTTTCTATTTTCTGACTTTTTCTGGATGTGTAGTTTTTAATTTTTTTTTTGTGTGCATATATGTTTATTTTCTCATTAATTTTGGTTGGTTTTTTTGTTCTCTTTTTTTTTTTTTTGAAAACATTTTGTTATGCTTTTTTTTAATACTTTAATTAGTGTCTATCTATGCATAATTAAAAAAAAAAAAAATATAATGTGTTACATTTTATTTTATTTAAAAGAGAAGTGATAGTCAATTTATATAAACTTTATTTTTAACAAAAAAAAAAAAGTTTTTCACTCATCCACTTAATCACCCTCCCAACCAAAGACAAAGGAGGGAAATTAAAATCTTTTCTATTTTCCCACTGTTCTATCATTTCTGCATTTTCTATCATTCTACTTTTTCATCATCCTAACTAAACAGACCCTTAAAGTATGTGTTTAGATTAGGGTATTTTTTTTTCTTTACTTACTTAGTGACCGTTTGTTTGCACTTTCCAAGTGCAAGAAGTGCTTTTTGAAACCAAATATATAATAAATGCGTTTGATAAACCAAATAAAACTTGCTTTTTGGAAAACGATACTTTTTGAAATGTGAAGCGACTTCACTTTAACACACCACAGCTCTTCCGAGCTTTTGCAAAAGCCAATGGGGCATTCATAAATATTACCAGGGAGAGGCTGTCTTCAATTACCAAATTGGCCAAACATTTTAATGAAAACCCAATTTTGCCCTTTGATAAATCTCTGTAACTCACCTCACGGATTCCTCGCATCTCATCTTCAGAACAAGCCTCTACGTGCTGCTTCTTCTTCTTCTCTTCTCTTAATTTTTTTTTATTAACGTCTTACATATCTAATCTCAAAAAACCCTCTTGCTTTGCTTCACATTGGCTGGTAAAAAAAAGAGCTCGAACACAAGGGACTCAAAACTCAAAAGACAGTCACAGATACACAAAACACAAAAGTCTCAAAATACACTGAAAACACACACAACAATGGAGGGTGCTTGGCCTGAGAGCTTACCTTCTAGCAAGAAAAAGGCAATAGAAGAGCTTGTTCAAGGTTGTGATATTGCAAATTAGCTACGTTCTTTGCTTAATAAGTCAGCTGGAGACAACAACAACAACAAGGCAGCCTCGGCTAAAGATCTTGTTCTGAAAATCTTTTAGTCCTTTACTATTATGTGGTGGAGTGTGTGGGGCTTTGTGTGGAGGAAAGTAAAAGAAAAGGAAAATAAGAAGATGAGGAAGAAGTGAACGAGTGGATGAGAAAAAAGTGAAAGAAAAAGTTTAAAAGAGGTTTTGGGTTTTAGTAAAGCATTGTGGAAGAAAATAGAGAGAGAGAGAGAGAGAGAGAGAGAGAGAGAGAGAGAGAGAGAGAGAGAGAGAGAGAGAGAGAGAGAGAGAGAGGAATACAAATTATTTCATAACTTCTTTTTTACAACTGTGATGTTAATAAAATTTTATTTTACAAACATTAATTTTAAATTAGTATTGTGAAAATATCTCTAAAAAATTAGTATTGTGAAAATATCTCTAAATTTTTTAAATTAGTACTATTTTTCTTTAGAAAAAAAAAGTACTATATTTTTTTTAACAATTTCATAATAAAGTTTACATAGTAAGTTGTTATTAGTTCTCGTCTAGACCTATTAGTGACATTTTTTTTTCCTACCATTAACAACTTGTCATAGATTTCGTTGTGAAATTTTTGTGAAAATATTGTGTCCATAACTTGCATTAAGGGAGGTAATTAAAACAAAGAATTCTCTTTATATATACATTGTCTTTTTTGGTAATTTATCTCTCAAACTGCTACTTTTATAAGTGCTAGCCAAACATTCGGCTTTTTCAAAAAGTACTTTTTAACGGTTTTTACGAAACACTCAGTTTTTACAAAAAGCCCAGTTTCATATCGTACTTTTTGAAAACTCCAATTTTTCAAAAAAATTACTTTCAAAAAATTGAACTAAACTCACCCTTATTGCTGATTTTTAAATTTTCACTTTTGGGGTGCAATGGTAATTTTGCCATCTTTTAGCAAGTAATCTTTTACCAGAAGGGAGTTGGGAATAAGTTAATCCAAATGCATTGTAATTTGACATCTTACAAACATATATTATTAGAAATTCACTTTGAGCAAGTCACCTGGTCAGTAAATAAGTAGTATGATTATGTGTTGGCCTGTTTGGTAGGGCATTTTAAATAACCCATTTTCAGTTTTTAAACAACATTACACACATTTCTACACACTTTTTCACTCACACGTATTTTAAAAAACTACAAACAACACTACTCAAACTCCTCTATCAAACGGGCCCGCATCTTTACCAAAAAGAGCGATTGTATCCATACATCATAATTTACTCTTTATAAGTATATGCTTAAAACTCAATTGAAGTAAATCTCAATCCTAAATAACCATTGGGGCCGGCCTGTAATTCCCTCTTCATGAAATATTCGATGGCCTACATAAATGTTTTCTAGCTTTTCTACCATGTATAAACGCTTACATGTAAACTGATTTGGAAGGGGCTACACATTAGAAAAAATAATAATAATAAGAAGTAAATCATCACAAGCCATGGGGCTTCATTGGTTTTGTTTATTAGTATTAAGGTGTCAGGCAACAGCCAACAGTGTAGGTATGCTTGATAAGGTTACGACCCCTGTGCAATAAGATGATGCAGGTGCCTCTTATATATGCAGTTGAACAAAATGAGGTACATACAATCATTAGGGTTGCCCTTTCATAGAATTATAATAGGGCTGTGCTATTGTATTGTCTTTTAATGTGGACCCTCTTAAGAAATTGTGAAGAAATTTTGGACCAAATCAGAGAAGGAATAATAATGTATGGTCTGCTGAGTTGCCAACGCAATCATAGCATGGTATTAGTTGAAGAGAGTAAAAGAAAATTCAAGGAAGGAGACCGAGATATATGAATAAATGACATACTAATTACATTTTAATTCTCAATGTTTGTAAGTTGTAAGACACTGACTTTTGTGTTTTCAATTTTGTGTGTGTGTGTGCGTGTGTGTGTGTGGGGAGAGGGAGGCGGGTTGGGTGGGTGGGTGTTACTATATATAGGAATATTTCTTCTTTGTAAAACTACTGAAGCTTCTTTTGATGTTTGTGAGTTTGTCCTATAGAATAGAAAATGTAGTTGAATGAATGCCTTCTATTTAGTTCAGCAGGGATCTAAGAGATTAAACCTTTCACAAAGATATGATAAGGTGGTAGGCCTCAGATTGTGGCATATCAATTCAGATTGCTTGGGTAGTAGGAGTCAGATTGGCTATGCCTAGTGAAAATGCCACATGACTTTTTGTAATAGTTCTCTAAACTAAATTTATCATATTTGATTGCATTGAAAATAAGGATTCCTTTAGGTATGTAGTAGTATATTTGTTTTAATCAGCTCTGTAGTAACTGTGAATTAAACAATTGCTGTTAATATGAGATGCAGCATGTTAGATTGTATGGAAGTGTTCAGCAAAGGAATCCACCGGGCTCTGGTACCACTAGACAGCCACATGGAGAATATATCAGGAGTGGAACTTGTAGAGTCTGCATCGAGCTATCGAATGCTTACACAAATGGACTTGTTAAGGTTCTTGAAGGAGCATGAGTCTAATATAGAAGGCATCATATCACGCCCACTTAGTGAATTAGGAGCAGTTACTGAGAATGTTTATGCCATCACTGATCGCACAAAAGTAATTGAAGCCATCAAGTGCATGAGGGCTACAATGCTTAATGCAGTTCCTATAGTTACAGCCTCAAATGCCCATGAAGAAGATCACAAGCAACTTATAAATGTAAGCCTCCTAGCACTGCTTTTTAAATGTAAGCCTCCTAGCACTGCTGTTTATTTTTTGTCCTACTCTTAAATGATACAATTTCGCTTAACAGAGATAATAGATGTCAACTCTGTTTTGGAACTGTATATGAACACACAACTTCATTACTAAGACCTTTGGGTAGACCCATTTGTTATAATAAATTTTTGCTTAGCATCAATGTAGCTTTTGACCATGTTGTCAACTGTACTTAATAGGTTTAGGCCATTATGGTGAAATTTGAGCGCCACGATGAACCAAAGATATATATATATATATATATATATATGAAAAAAGGGCTATAAAAAAAAATTCATTTAAACAGGTCTCTTTGGTCTTCAAAATATATATATATATATATATATATATTTTTTTTCCCTAGATTCGACTATGGAAATGAGTTTATTCTGATTTTCCTCACTTTTACATATGTTTTTGGAAACGGGTTTCTCATAATATACTATAATAGAGTTATTATTGGGTATATATATTTTCTCCCTCTTATATAATGGTGAGTTTCACTTACCATAGGGCCCACCCTAATGTGAGAATTTTACATATATTCTTAGAAATGAGTTTCTCATGATATACTATTATAAGATTATTATTGAGTACTTCGAGAGTATACTTTCTCTCTCTTATATAATAGTGAGTCTCATTCACCATGAGGCCCACCCTCATGTGAAAAGGAAGGAGTATACTCTTAAAGTATTTAATAAATTTTTCTATTGTAAGTGAATTTGAGTTTTTATAGTTAATTAATTGTGATTGTAATAGTCAATTAATAAATATTCCAGTTTTGTTGTGCTATATATATCCTGTTTCGTTGACCAACTCGTAAGTAGACTCACGGTTGAGACTACATAGAGTTTCTATCGTTAATTAATTGTGTTTGCAATAGTCACTTCACACATATTCCAGTTTTCCTAATGCTATATACATTACCCCTATTTCATTGACCTATTCCCAAATAAACTCACAATTGAGACTACAAACTGCAGGGCAGAGGAAGGAAGCTAATAGGTACATTTTCCGCCACAGATTTGAGGGGTAGCCTCCTTGCCACACTGCAAGCATGGTTGCCTTTGAGTGCACTAGACTTTACCGAGTATGTCTCGAAAGGCCCCCTATATGCATCTTCGGATTCACCAAGGCAACTCGTGACTTGTCTACCAGAATCATCCCTCACCGAAGTGATTGACAAAGCAGTCTCTAAACATGTCCACCGAGTTTGGGTTGTGGATCAACAGGGCTTACTTGTCGGGCTTGTTTCTCTCACAGACATTATTAGAGTGATAAGGCTTTCGCTGCAATCGGAGTCCCAAGTGGTGTGAAAAGCCATCTAGTGTGCTACACGTTAAGAATGAAAATCAGGGACTAAGTATGCTAATTTAACAAAACGCAATGGTGTAGCACTATAGATTTGTCCAACATGAAAAGCATGCAGTTTGTGTTGTTAAGAAAGCCCTTTTGGATATTTTAATTAAAGGTTTAATTTGTAGTATATGACTCTTTTCTTAACTAAGCTTGTTGCCTTGTTGGTGCCGTTCCTATGAATTGAGATCATTGATATGATCCAAGCGTCGAGGACTGTTGGTATTGTGTGTGCGTGTTAAAAGTGCTTAGCCGAAGGCTACATTGCGTTTAGCCTTGCACCGAGTTCCAGATTGGATTTTGGGGATTCAAATATTAATTTATCATAGTGATGCTAATTAGGACAAAGACGATTTTTTTTTTTTTTTTGAGAATGACTAATCTTCATTTAAAATGTGGGCATGCAATTAATCAATTGAAAGCAAGAAAGCATGAATTGAATTTTCGTTATTTAAATGGGAGAATGCTTGAAACATGGGGGAAAATGGGTTTTTGCCCTTATTTTTTAAAATCTTCAGCAAATTGTTTCTGTTTTGAAACTATTTAGTTTCATGTCCTTGTTTTAGAAATCGATTTTATGATTATTGAGTTCTCTATATAACTCGATTTTATTATTATTGAGTTTTGGGTAAGTATTTGACATGTTAGATGAGCAAACATGGCTTTTCCCAATTAAAAAAAAATTCAGATCAAACTCGATTTTAGTAAATTTGAGTTCCATAGGGAATTTTTATTTATTTATTTTATTTATCATTACTCTCTATTAGTATTAGTGAGTTCTGGATAGAATTTATTTATTTATTTTTTTAATTTTTTTATCATTACTCTCTATTAGTACTAGCGAGTTCTAGATAGAAAAAAACAAGTAGTGATCTGATAATAGGTAAACCCAGTTTGAGTGAAACCCCTGAATTGTCCCACGCACTCTTCCTCCCTTTCCTTCAGTCGTATTGCCCTTTTCTTCCTCCTCCAGCTGTGTGTGAGCCATGTGTTGAGAGTTGCTGTGAAATCCCCAAATCCAAACCAAAAGCCCCAAATCCAAACTAAAATCCCCAAATCCTAATTGGTGAAGTCCTAAACTGGAGAAGCTCTAGCTAGAGAAGCCATGTCTGCTCGTCCAGAGTGGCAAACACTTACCTAAAACTCGATAATCATAAAATCGAGTTACATGGAAACTCGATTTTTTAAAAATCAAGTTCCAAAAGAGGGATACAATGTTTATTAGTTTGAAAACATGGACATTGTGCTGGATATTTTAAAAATAAAGGGCGGAAGCCTATTTTCTCCTTAAACATGTGGCCTAACCTAAGATACGGCCCTGTGATATTAGACTTCTTGTTGCATGAGCTAGATATCAAAATTCAAAACAAATTTTTCTGAATATCAAGTTACAAGAAGACATCTATATAATTCTTCCAAAAGGATTCCAAATGAACGAACATTAAAAACAAAGTTTGCAAACTTAAAAAATGTTATAGTCATAATGATTTTGATTGTGGTAAACTTCGTTAACGTGAGTCAAATGCAACAACAAAGTCTACTTAGCTAGGTGTTCCACCAATACAACGGAATGTAACTAGCTAATCCCTATCATTCGGAATCAACAACTCAACATATAATTTTGAGAGCTATTCTCGCATTGTTGGATCAATAATAAGGACTTAAGTACGTACTTCTTAGGGGCTAGGTGTTCCACCAATACAACGGAATGTAACTAGCTAATCCCTATCATTCGGAATCAACAACTCAACATATAATTTTGAGAGCTATTCTCGCATTGTTGGATCAATAATAAGGACTTAAGTACGTACTTCTTAGGGGTTACGAATTGCTTTTTATATATATATATATATATATATATATATATTTATCTATTTATATAAATACGTTCTATCAACCTATGATATCTTATTTATAATGATTATTCTTTATCATCAAATTAAGATACTAATTGATTTTTTGTGTAGACAGATTGAAACTTCAAATTTCTTATTCATCGTTAATAATAAAAATTTTAACAGTTAAATTAAATGAAGCCATAGGGATTAAATTTGTTTATGATGAAGTACTAAAAAATTTAATATTGGACCTCTCTTTCAAAAATAAATGAGTGACCTAAAGAAAGTGTTAAAAGGAAAAGATTCTGACATTATTCATGAATTCATAATTATTTTGGCATCATGTGTTATCCAATCAAGCATACTAGTGTATCACAACCAAGTGACCAACACTTTGTAATCCCTTAAATCAGGGATAGAGTCAAAACTTGAAGTTTGGGGGATAGCTTTACAGTTAGTTACATGTGGTGGCTCTAACTTCCAGCTCAGTTGCTTAACAGCTAATGAGTTTTTTTTTTTTTTTTTTTTTTTTTTTTTTTTTTTTTTTTTTATGTGTGCATCCAAGTATGGACAAAATTATTTTGTTTAAAATTTTTTAAAGGGTCAAGTTGTTTGTTTTAGGTAAAATTGGTTGATTGAGTTTAATTGTTTTTAGCTTTACAATTGGTAATTTTTGTTGTTGAATAATTTTTTTGGGCTTGTTTATTTTGCTTTAGATTTTAGATTTGACCTTTAAAAGGAGGAAAATGCTAGAATTACAAACTTTTTTTTTTTTACAAATTATTAATGTGATGAGTGATTATTTGTAAGTTAAAATGCGATGTAAATGATGAACCCAAATGCAAACCAATAAAAGTTTACTACCACACTATTTGTAAAATTGTTATAGAAAATTTTGTGGTTAGAGTAGTACTCTTAAAAGAATCAATAATAATATTAAGGGGGGACAAAATATGATTTTATAAAACAAAATTACTAAAATTGATGACTATGTATATATTAATTATTAAAAAAAAAAAAAATTCCCCCCAACCTCCACACCATCCACCCCCCGCGAGTCCAAGTCTCCCTCCATCCCTGCCTTAAATGCACAGTTACGATGCCACTAATAGTGTCCTTCCTCCCCTGGACACTCTCAAGCCATGTAGGCCATGTTGCACATGAAAATTGAAAACACAACACCCCAAAATCCTTATCTCTTTCTTTTAGGTTTTTATTTATTTTTTAAGATCCAAATTCATTTAAAATAGAAAAAGAAAATGTCAAAAATGTGTGGCGTGCAGCCTTGTATGACCATCTCTCGTAATCGTATGTAGGTAAAAGTAACACTTTATATTTTATATTCCAAATTTCGGCAGAGCAGTGCACACGCTATTTATGAGACCGCTGCTCTTTCTCTTTCTATCACCCATTCTTACCTTTATTCACATCGCCATCATTTTAATTATGTCGGTGACCTAACCTTGAATTTTCAAAAACTATATGTGTGTGTAC
Organism: Lithocarpus polystachyus; assembly: GCA_033629205.1. Lineage (NCBI taxonomy): Eukaryota > Viridiplantae > Streptophyta > Magnoliopsida > Fagales > Fagaceae > Lithocarpus > Lithocarpus polystachyus. The sequence continues at coordinate 33,240,601 of CM066166.1, read as the reverse complement.
ATATATATATATATATATATATATATATATATAATGGGACTGATGTGTGTGTCCCCTTAGAGTGTTTGGTTTCACGTTTTCCCTCACGTTTGCATTTTTTGCCTTTATTTTTGTGCCTTTATTTTTTCCGGTGCATATGAACAGTAACTATGCTGTTCATGCACATGAATTTACTGTGCAGGAGACAAAGTGTACTGTTTACGCACTGTTTACGGGTTTCACGACATTATTTATACATTTAAAAATTACTTTGCTACAGTGTTTTCAGTTTTTAGTTTTTAGCAAAATAAGCTGTATTCAAACAGACCCCTAATGCCCTAAAATAAAAGTATTTATAATTATAATAATAATAATAATAATAATAATAATAATTATTATTATTATTATTATTATATCATACACTATAGATGTCTCTTTTACATTGTAATTGATGATGTCAAGAATCTACTCAGTAAGTTACAGGGCTTTTACGTACTTTAGGCAAACCTGCAAAAGCAAAAGAACCTCAAAGGGGAGTACCGGCGTGGTACCGGCCGACGACCCTCCGATGGTTAAGTTAGTATTGTTCATAATTCTAGAGTGCCAAAGTCGGATAGAATTATGCGTACCTCGATTTGGGAGGGCTGGGAAGTATTTATAGTAGCATGGGGCCTTAGCCAATGCGTGCTTGGGAAGATACCTTTTTATTGGAATTGTCCTTAATTAGCATAGAGCGCAAGATACCTCTTGGGCGACAAGTGTGTTGGGCAAGACATCCCTTTAGAAGCAATCATGCTGTGCAAGACATCTGTCCCAGTACGAGCGTACGTGGCAAGACTTATTTTTTCATGGAAGCGTACATGACAAGATACGCCTTGGTGCCTCCAGCCTCACCCTGTCGTTCATTACTCCCGTCAGCTTTCTTAAGCCTCGTCTCGTCAAGGTGACGCGTTCGTCGTCTACTTCCGTCAGCCTACATCTCACTTCAGCTAACGCAGGCTGCCGGCGTCTAGTAGGCTTTTTATCCCTATCAGGTGCCCCTCAGCCTACCAGTCCATGAACCCATAGGAGACGGACTAATGGGGTGACGGTCTCAGTTCACAATGAGAGAAACTTGACTAGATATGCTGCCATGCGGTAATTAATGTTGAGTAATTAATGCAGGACACGTGTCGTCAACTTAATGATTGTGTGCCAAGAACGAGGCGTCCCCTCGCCTCTCGCGCTACTCCTCATATATAAACCTCCCTTTTCCTCCTTCATTTTTCACTTTTCACTGAAATCCAACGATCAGAGCGCATTCGTTCACCTAGCCAGAAACGTTTGATCCGTCAACCTTCTCGTTTGTCACGTTCGTATATCCATCGATTACATTCTCCAACAACAAACGCAACCAGTAAGTATTTATTATTGATTCACTCATCTTTATCACCGTCAAATATCTTTAGACTAGTTAAACTTAGGGTTTTCCATCACATGTAGGTGACTGATGTTAAGCGCGTCTAGTAACTAGTCGTTTGTCTGCGACGGAGCGGGCTACGATGAAGTTCATCCGTCGGGTCCAAGAGATCCTGACACTTCAAGTGAAGAGAGCTCATCTACCACCTCTTCTTCCTCAAATAGTGATAGGACAGAAAGTAACCTTAGTGATGGTCTAGGGGAAAACGAGTCACAAATTCAATCCGTTATAGACTCTGATGGGATGAGGAAGTTTATAATGCTTTCACTATGGACGGTAAATGATTTTTCGTCCACAATAAAAGAGTCTCACTTCAAAACACTTAGGAACAAGTACCAAATACCCGTCAACATACCTCTCCGTCTACCCAATAAATCAGAGAAGTGTTATTACTACGGTGTCAAGGGTGTCAGGATCTATGAGCAAATGCTCAAGGCTGGGTTGAGGTTTCCCTTGAGTTAACTACACCGTTAACTTCTCCATTATCTAGGATTGTTCGTCAACCAAGTTTCCCCAAATGCTTGGAGGGTTTTCCTGGGGGTAGAGGTCTTGTACGGAGCAATGTCCAAAGGAGGGAAAAGATTGACAGTGGAGGAGTTCTTCCACTGTTACCGTCCAGTCGAGATTACAAAATCAAAAGGAATGTACAGTTTTGTGGCGAGGAGTCCATTATTAAGACTAGTAAGTGACACTCCAGATTCCAATAGGGACTGGAAGTCTAGGTACTTTTTTATGGACGGTAGTGAATGGATGTGTCGTCCTGGTGAAACTGAATTCATGCCAGTTGATACAACATGGGGTGTATTACCCCCGTCTGGTATGCACCCGTCCTCTTCTTTGTTTTAAATTCTAAAAATAGTTGATTTTTAACCGTCTTCTTTCTGCAGCTCAAGACCGTCCACAAGTTACACTTGAGCAGTGGAGTTTTTTAGAGAAAATTTTCCAAAAGACTAAATTGGAGGACAGATCTTGGGCTAAGTTAGTAAACCTAAAAACAATCCATTGGCACTATGACGGACCTGAACCGTCAAAGGAGGCAATAAAATACGAGAATCAAGTCCGAGCACGTAAATTCCGTCTGCTTGAATGTTACACTTAGTTACTTTTCAAAGTCATTAACTTATATACCGTCTTCTTTTGCAGAAATGGATGATGCAGGGAGGAGAGCTATTATCAAACAACAAGCGGCTGCAAAGAAGAAGGTTGTCCAGACAGGTGGGACGAACGCTCCCAAGCTGCCCATTACAAAAAGAAAACCCGGCCAGGAGGCGGAGCATCATGCCAAGAAGCCAAAGGTTTCGACCGAGACCGTCGTTGGTCTTGAGGCGGAGGCAAAGAAAACGGTCCCCGTCAAGCATGGCAAGGGAAAGGGCTTGATGATGGCTGGCCAAGCCCCTAATTTTGAGAAGCTGTCTTCAATCATAACGGCAGAAGATTACGAAGACCTTGGAAACCATGCGACGGAGGTAATGGGTGAGACGGGTCTTTTCAACCTCGCCCAGGTAAACACATTATCCGTCATCTTTTTTTTTTTTTGTCATGTTGACTTAACATTGTCCTATTCTAGGCCGTCGTTATGATGAAAGGCCTTATGGACCGTTGTGTTCATAATGAGACGGCTTTGGGCCGTGTACAGGCTAAGGCGGCTGAGACGGAAGACGAGCTTGCCCAATTCAAGGCCTGGAGGGTAGTTATTGAGAAGAAGTTGGCTATGTCTGAGCAAGAGAGGGGTGAATTAGAGAAGCAGACGGAGGTGCTGCAAAAAGTTCTTGGCGACAAGGAGAAAGAGATTCTATCCGTCAAGAACCAACTCCGTCAGGCAAAAGAGGACGCTATTAAAGAGTATCGTGATTCTGAACTTTACTTAACGGAGTTGGGCAGTACCTTTGCGGACAGTTTTGACGATGCTTTTCGTCAAGTGAAGGCCTCTCACCCAGAGTTGGATCTCTCTCATGTGAGCATTGATGAGGCTCAAGCTCAGACATCCGTCCTCCCTGCTGCTTCTGACAGTACAGATAGTTTATTTAATGAAGATCAAAATGTTAAGGGTGACGGGAACAGGGACGACGAAGCAGAGACAGCCGTCTAGGCTCAAGCTCAAGACACAAATGTTGAAGCAAAGATTGTTGATTCCCCCGTCCAATAGCCTTGTACTTTTTTGTATAAAGTTTAATTTTTGAACTGTCGTGAAAAATTTCGCCTTTGGAGGCATCTTTATTAATGTACTTTCTATTTCAAACTCGTCCTTGTATTGCTTGCTTTTACTTAAGTTTTGTGGATGATTTCCTCTTCTTTTATGTCACTTCATGATAGCTCAATTTTGGACTTTTGATACTTTCTATATTGACGTTATACCCTTTCAATGAGGTCGTCAGTTTCCATGTTTAACATGCTTTTGTGATTTTTTACACATTTAGGATAGAGCTGTCAGTTTGTAAGTCGTCAGCTTTTATACTTAACAGACATTTGTGCCTTTTTCTTGTTTTAGGATAAAGCCGTCAGCTTTTAGGACCGTCGGCTTTTATACTTAGGTTTTTTACGCCTTGCGTATGCACTTAGGATGGTATCGTTGGCTTTGGGCCGTCATCTTTTTAGACTGTTGGCTTTTATAGTTAGGCTTTTTACGCCTTTTATCCCTTTTAGGATTATATCGTCGGCTTTTGGTGCCGTTGGCTTTTTATGCCGTCGGCTTTTGTACTTAGGCTTTTTATACCTTTTATCCTTTTTAGGATTATGTCGTCGGCTTTTAAGCCGTCAGTTTTTATACTTAACAGGCTTTTATGTCGTGTAGCTTCTTAGGACAGTGTCGCTTTGGGCCGTCAACCTTTTAGACCGTCAGCTTTTATACTTTACTGGTTTTTATATTCAACACTTAGTAAAGTATAGGAGAGACTTTGAATAAATTTCTGAATCTCGTATGATTTAAAGAAGGGGAGAAACATGCCCTGTTAGGTTCCCAAAATACATTAAGGCAAACTAGAAGTAGGAGGCTGTTGCTTTTAATGCCATTCTTCTTTATTGGTAGTACTTTCGTAGATGCTCGGCATTCCATGGATGGTGTAGTTTCTGTCCTTCTAGTGTTTTCAAATGGTAGGTGCCCTTTCTTCGCCATAACGTGACCCGATAAGGTCCTTCCTAGTTGGGGCCGAGCTTTCCTTGGGCGGGGTCTCTGGTGGCGCCCATGACCTTTCTTAGAACAAGGTCTCCGACCTGGAGGTCCCTATGTTTGACTCGGGAGTTGTAGTGTTTAGCCATGCGTCTAAGCGTTCCTAAACGAAAGCATCCATTGGTCGACCGTTATTCCATGTGAACATGTTTCCTTGAAAGCCCAGATCCACCAAGCCACAGTGTAGTAAGGCTACCCGAAAATCTTGCATGGATTGGAGTGACTTTGGTAGACCTCGTTGCTTCTCCTCTGAACTGAGAATTTTGTTAAAATCATCATAACATAACCAAAGGAAAAAGTGTCTCGAGTGGAGGTGTTTAAGAAGCTGCCATCGTTCTCGCTTCTGCTGCTCTTCCGGCCATCCATAAAAACCTGTCAACCTCAAACTGGGATTACCATCAGTGAAAATAAGTGCATCAATGTGGTTATGTGAATAGGCTTGTACATGCAGGTCTACCTTCTCCTTCCACAACGGAGCTAGTCCTCCGCTTCGTCTTATACTAGGTGTTGCTAACATGCAACGGTGGAGTAAATTAGCTTAGAGTTGCCATATCTCGTCCACTGATTGTTTTGTCTCCATCAGAAACAAAATCTTGGGAACTTTTTCCCTTACAAGGTGAGAGAGGACCTCGACTGTACGTTAGTTCCCAAGCCCCCAGCAATTCCAACTTAGGAAACTCATTGTGTTTGATGGGGCTGATTCTTAGCCTCCATCATTGTTGTGAGAGTGTGTTTTTTTCAACCATTTTTCTAATTTTTTTTATTGCCCCCCGCTACACTGCCTTTGTCATCCTCTTCCTCTATCCTTGTGTATCCCCTCTTTGATCTGATGCTAGTTGAGTCAACCAAAGTATTAGTCTTGTTAGGGTTTGTCACTCGGTTTAGCCTTTTCCATGTGCCCATGTCAGTGTTTTCGTGTTTCTTTGGAGTTGTTTCATGAGCCACCACACGTGTCGTATCAATTACATTAATTGTTGCATGATTGTTGCCAATGTAATTAACTGGGACACTAATGAGGGACGCATTTGAGTCCGGGTACACTACTTCTTGCATGACATTTAATTCCTTTTGTGTATCCGTTTCTTTCTCGGGCAAAACTGATCCCGAAATAACTGGCTCCTTAATTGATCAGTTTGAAGATACGTAGTTATGAGCTTCCTAAACATCCAGGATATCCGAGTGCGTGTTACTGTTATGTAGCGTGTCAGTTATTACGTCATTAATGCTAAGTTGTGTGGTGATTGTTGGTGGATCCATAGCATGTTGCTGCCCCTCCGGTTGTGCATCTCTCATTGGCGGGCTCGATTGCCGCCCTATGTTTGGACCACTCGCCGATCCATTGTTCTCATCCTTCCTCCGAAACCCGGCTTTTAACCAGTCCCCATATGGTGCTCCCCCCTGCTCCTGTGACCTTGATTTCAAACAGACCTTTGCTTCATGTCCCAAAATCCCACACCGAAAGCATAGTCCCTCCAGTCGCTTATATTTGAAACCAATCTTTAGCTTGTCCCCCTCTGGGCTTGAGACGAAAACCCCCGACGAAGTGGTTTGTCAAGGGGGATCTTGACCCAAAGCCTGAGGAATCGGGCTTGTTCGGAGGTAAAAGGCTTTGTATCCACCTCAACCACCCTTCCTAATCTGCTCCCAATATCTGTTGCAGCCTCCTCGCTAATGAGGTCAAATGGCAGACTCCATATTTGGACCCAAAACGGAATGGATTGAAAGGTGACTGTCCTTGCTATCATGCCAAGCTCCCATCTTCTGAGGACTAGTAGATGCCCATTGAAACTCCACGGGCCATTGTTCATCACCCACGATAACTGACCCTCCATCTTAAACTTGAACTGGAAGATTCCATCCCCCACATCCACGATTCTTAATTTCGAACCAAACTTCCAGACCGCTCTTGGCAGTAAGTTTGCCGCTTGTTGATTGTAATGTTGTGTTGTGAGAAATCGTCCGAGAAGACTTAGTGAGCCTTCTTTGAGGATTTTTTCTCGTTGAGTCCCCCGAACCTTGAAAACCTCCCCTTCCTCCTCTGTCAAATTTATCCTCTGTAGTCTATCAATGAAATCGGAATCCATCCTTGTACGTACAGAATGGATGCTATGGCCTTGGTAACCTATAGCAAGACACTCACCTAACCGTGAGAGAGAAAGTCCCACCCGAAGTGAGAAGAAGAGCTCACCCTAACTGAGAAGAAAACTATTAATGGAATTTTAATTTTACGTGTTAATTACCTTTTGCATGGATGTTACGTACACGTTAAGATTGAAAATCAGGGACCAAGTATGCTAACTTAACGAATGCAACGGTCTAGCAAGATAGAATTGTCTGACTTGAAAAGCCGTTTGTGTTATAAAAAAGCCATTTTGGATATTTTAATTAAAGGTTTGTAGCATATTATCTTCCAAGAAATCTCTAAAAAAACACGTTTATTGGTGTTATAACTGAACATTTATTAATCCTTAACGTGGTCCGTACACTTGTTAACAACTTCCATTGATTAATTGCGTGCAAGGCTAAAAGTAGTGCAGCCATCATCCTCTTGAATTTGAGCTGTGAGACACTTTTTCACGCGCTCTTTTACAACATTTTCCAACCTATTGAGGTGGATTGGTCTTACGATGTTTTTATACAAGACACAGTTCAATCAATTTTTTCACACCAATCACAATTTGTTGCTGGTCATTCAAATTTTTACACAAATCATAAACCTCGGCAAGTTGTGAAATGGTATGGGAATCTGTCCCCTTAAATTAACTTTCTTTGCTTGAATTTTGTGTATTTTCCTGTTTTTGTTACGAGATATCTTTTCTTGTGATATGTTCAAGATAATTTTGGATATTATTATCTTTAAAAGAAAAAGAATCCTTATTTTTAATCCCAAGCATTAGTTTTCATTTTATTATGTACATATATCATCGGTAACAATTACAAACATATAAAACTTGTGACAGAATAATCACGTACAAATTAAGAATTGTGTTAAGAAAGCCATTATATATAGCGAAAGTATCAAAATTGATTTTGTTTCTTAGTGCCAAGGAACAATATTGTGACATTTCTTCAAAAGTTCAAATCTTAGCTGCACTTGTAAAATCCGTAAAATAGTTAGGTAGATTATATCCAGACTTTCACATTAGAAGTCACTCTACACGTGAGAGTACGACTCTGAAACTACTTAAGAATTATTGGTAAAATTTTGTGATTTGATTTGGATGGGTAACTAAATGTGACCCTCAATGGAAGATTATATTGCACAAGAAGTTAGGGGCAGTGGGGCACTAGTAGATTACCGGCCATGTACTTGGCTAAGTAGAAAAGTCAAATTACTTCAGAATCCAGAAAGAATGAAAGATGTTTCAGTGCACTACCCTTATAAAATTATTTCTAGGACTTTTGCGTGGAGATTAAAAATGACTTTCATCTACCATCTTTTAAGGGTTTATTTGAGATCTGCTTTTTTGATTAAAATTGAAAATTTTTTACTGAAAGTATTGTAAATAAAAATAAAAATTAGTTGAAATAGTATAATGAGACTCATGAACAATGCGAAAATGTGTAATAGAGCCCATAATAATAGAAAAAATAAGTTGAATAGTAAAATAAACTAGATTTTTAATTTGGAGGCAAACTCACACTTTGTATTGTTGTAGTATTACATTGTCTTACAAGAATGAATTTTCTCATTTGTCATGCCCACCATAGAAATTTTGAATTTTGAATTTTAACTCGAAAGGAATTATTAATAAGTAGTAAGTGATAGTACCTAGCCAATCAATTTTATTTATTTATTTAATATTTAATTTTAGATATTGATAAATATGGTAGTGCTTCAAACCTGAATGCTCCATGATATTTATTTTAATCGAGTATCATTATAAACATTTTCCTTTTATCAATTTTGACTTCTAAAACTCATATCTTGGTTGGATTGATTTGCAACATAATTTATTTTATTAAGAAAAAAGAAGTCAATAATGCATTATAATTAAATTTTATGTAATTAGTGCTTTTACCATTCTAATTCAAAAATAAAAAAAATAAAGATCTTCTTAAGGTTTTTTTTTTTGTTTTTTTGTTTTTTTTTTGTCTATAATGCGTAAAAAATAAAGATTTCAAAAGGTTTAAAAGTTCAAAAAAATTCAATAGAAAAAAACATTTCAATTTGCACCTAAAATATTCTAAACATATTATTAATGTAAGAACTGGATTTGGAAGCCCCGACCCACTTAGAGTAATGGAGTCTTGCACTTCAACCCAAGCCCAACAATAGAATATTTTAATGAAAAGATGGGAAGGCAATCACAACACAGTAGCGTATCAAGTTTCTGGTTAAGTATGTTGGTGATAGTCAAGGAAAAAAGAGTCAAAATAAGTAAAAAAGCCCTCCTCGGTCTTTCCCGAGGATGTGTTCTTATATAAGTCTTGCTGAGGTTATCTCAGTTTGTACACTATTCTTTTTTTCTTTTTCTTTTTATTTTCCCCTCCAAAAAAAGTCCCCTCATCATAGAGTTTCTTTCTTCTTATATACCCTATTTCTTTGTATCATGACCTTCCACGTGTACGCCCCAAAACTCTCCCTCTGATACTTGTCCTATCAAGGTTCTGCTGAAAGTGGTAGAAGAGATTGCTAGTTGTGAAAACACTATTCAAGGTTTACCTCTTCATAAATGCAGAAGATAAGTTTGCTATAGGGCATTTAATGCAGAGGTGGTAGGTATGCCCTTTCAGGTAACTTCCTACAACCCATTGTATTTCCCCAGAATGCCACTTCTCCTCCTCGAGTGCTCACAAGACATCATGGCTCTTCCCATCCTCTACTCAAGTAGGTCACCTTCTCGGGTTTGAGGCACTTTACAGATGGTTTGGTGAGGAATGTCTCGCTTCTCGCCCTTCTCGATCCTTGGACACCCTACAATTAATTACAAATATATCTTCATAACCTTAAACCACGCAAAGTGCAGGTTATTTCCTAATATTTTATAGAAATTGACTCGTTATTGTATGCTTGTTTCCAACTCAAAAGAGCTAAAAAAAAAAAAAAGCTCCTATTGTTTGGCACTATACGGATAATAATTAATATTTATTTTAATTCCAAATAATTATTTGAACCAAAAATTACATTCACAACATATTTATTGTGTAAAGTAACCGACAAATTAGCCTATAAGTATTTTACTTTCAATTACACATGTATTGGTTCCAAAACAATTAAAAAATCATAGAAAAGATCAACCATCCAAAATAACGAAAGGTATTAAAGCATCTAAATGAATAAACATTAAAAAAAATAGTTCAACATGCCAAAAGAGAGATGGTTCAACTCTAACAACTATGGTTTTGAAGGTGGAAGACATTTACCACTAAAAAAAATAATAATAATAAAAAAAGGAGAAAAACACTTGCCGCCCAAAACGCATTATTTTTATTTTTTATTTTTTTAGAAATAGTTTTAATTTATGACGTATGCTTCTGATGAGAGTTCTTTATTATCAGACCAAGACACTAATTAGTTTTTGGTGTAGGCGGAGATTGAACCCAGATCTCTTATTCAGCTACAAGAGATTTCACCAGTTGAGCTACTGAAACTCACCAAAACTCACTAATTTTAGTTAATTAGACTACACGATTGCTTTTAATTAAGCGTAGATTTTATATCATACCAAAAAATAAAAACATCAATACAAATGATTCCTTTAATCTATATATATATATATATATATAAAATTAATGATTTGACTATTAAAATCAATAAAAATTGTTATAAAAAATGACATCCTAACTCAAAATTCTAGCTTCTTTAAAAAAAAAAAAAACCAATTCTGGCTCACTCATTAACTTGTCATAACTTGCTGAAGTAATCGATTATCGTTAGTGGAAAAAAAATTATGGATCTATATGAAGGTGCTTTTGCCGCAATCACTTCAACAAATTGTGTCTATAGAATAGCTCATATCTATAATCTATAGTCAATATAAAATAGAAGCCTACCTTTTTAATGACTTCTTCTAATTTACCACTATGTTAGTTTAAACTAAATAGAAATTAATTTTTTTCAATAAAGCAACTCAATATGAAGCAAATTCTAATTAAAAATTAGGTATAAGATTTTGATAAATATTTTTTTTCAAATTCACTAATTGTATTTTATTTATTTTTTAATGGTTATGAATTAATATGTATAATATAAAAAAATATTTTGTATAGAGATTCCTCATACAATACAAAGGTTAGCATCTAGTTATATATATATATATATATATATATATATATAAATGGAGCCTTTGACTTTTTTTTAACTTACACTTTCTAATGATGCCGAGCTTTTAAACCAGACCTAGAGGGGGCGCCAAGGGAGATGTTATATGGTGTACACGGCATATATGCCGAGTCGCTCACATAGTGGAGGGTCCCACACACTGTGGGGCCCGCCAGTCTATGAGGTACCCGGCATATATGCTGGGTACAACATATAATTTTCGGTGTCAAGGGGGCCCGAGCCCCCCTTGCCCAAAGAAAAAAAGGAAAAAAAAAAAAAAAAATAAGTGCCCCCTCCCCCTAGGTCAAAGAAAAAAAAAGAAAATTTTTTAATGGTTATATTTTTTTAATTTCTAGCCTCACTTTTTTAAAAACTTAGACCTCCTCATTTTTAATTAGCCTTTTCCAACTAGCAACTACCCATCTCAAAAACTTAATAAAAAAAAAAAAATTTAAGATAAAAAATAAAAAATCTCAATCAACCTAGTATTAGAGTATTGGCATTAGGTGTCTAAATGTTAAATATTTATAAATACCAAAAACACTACTTTATAAGACATTTCAGATAATATATTAAAGTAGCAAAAGTAAGTTTTAGTTTGTGAAAATAAAAATTTTTTTGCACTAGTTGATGCTTTTAAAAACAGTATTATTTTGTGTTTTTTTTGTCTTGTTGGTAGATGATTGCATGTTAATGTATTAAGAAACAATGATTGTGTAGTGATCTTGGTTGATAGTTTGTTAGTACTATATGAATACCTATTTGAATTTTTTTTCTTTTTTTACTTTGGCCCCCCCTAACTTAAAATTCTAGGTCCGCTTCTGTTTTAAACGCCTAAATTTTTTCACATCATCAGTTCAATATTTTTTTTATTTGATTTTTAATACATGTAAACTATAAAGAGAACTATAACTTAATGTGTCCGTTTGGGTTAGCTGTTTCAAATTTAAATTACAGTTTAGCGTTTGGTAACTTCTGTGATTTTAAATCTCTCCATTTTTTCAAATCTTTCCACTTTCAACTATTTATATATATAAAAAAATTCCTGATATTTAAATCGATCAATTTCGGTCTATATAGAGTATAAAAAGTAAGCTATTTTGGGTCTTTTCATATGTTGCATTGTTTATTTATTTTTCTGTGTAGGTGGAAATTCACCCTAATTGATGGATTGGCCGCAACGACGTATGAGTGAGGAAGTGCAAAATAATAAATAATGATATGGCCCTCAATGTAATGTATGACAAGTGTGATTAGATCCTTATAACGTATTAAACAGGTGAATCAGATTGCCTAAAAATAATTTTCTAAAAAAAAAAAAAATATATTGCCTAAAAATCAAGACAGGTGTGCCGCCTTATATGATAGAAGATACTCCTCACTGGAAACTGATAGCGACTAATATATAGGACCAAACCACCCAACATGAGTGAGATAGTTTGATAACAGTTCACCTAGCATCATTAAGTTTTATCTGCAAACCTAAAATCCGGCTTCACTTAGAATATTTTTCCTACCTAATTAATTAACATATCCCACTCATACACCTTGCATCTCTCCTCCGAACCATTCCTCATCATTTCCTAATCATGATGATATAATCTAGCTAATTCCCCGAACCTCAACACCTTGTCTGATTCTGTCATGTTCGGCCCTTGGACTGTAGCTAAGGTGAGCACAACGTCAAGTTCGGAAAATTTTATCAATGCATTTGATGTATGTATTCTCTCTCTCATATCAAGCTGAACTCCCAATATGAGAGGAGGAATATGTGTACTGGATGCGTGTAATCCCCCGTCAAGTTGTGGAAATTAAAGATTGGTGCTTAGAGCATTTACAACAGTAGTAGTAATATAGCAAAAACGTTATTTTACCTCTCAAAACCTCAAAAACCAAGCTTTATTGATAGTGTTATATCTAAATTTTTTTAGCAACATACTACAATAAATTGCTATGTAAGAGCATCCACAGCAGATGTGCCAAATGTGCCAAACACATTTGGCACACCAAACACTAAAAAACCCCCTTTATGAGATGTTTCAAATCTCATAATTTTTGTCACATGTGAACAGTACCGTTCCATCTTTGGAACGGTACGGACGAGAATACTAAAAAAAAAAAAAAAGTTTTTTTTATTCATTTCTCTCTCATCCTTTTTGACTTTCTCTCTTCTCTCTTCTCTCTTCTCTCTTCTCTCTCTCTCTCTTTCTTTTTCTTTTTTCTTTCTCCACCACTCCATCTCTGTCACTCTCTTTTCCTCTTTTCTTCTTCTTTCTCCAGAAGCTTCACTTCTATTTTTTCCTTTTTCTTTTTTTCTCTTTTTTTTTTTCTTTTTTTTTTTTTTTTTTTTTTTTCTTTTTCGGTCATTCTCTCTCTTTCATCTTTTTTCTCCGCCTAAACCGTTGCCATTGAAATTGGCCGTTGCCGTGTAGTTTGGCCTCCCCGATGAGGTCGACTAGTGGAGATCGCATGTAAGTTTGGGCTTATATATATAATAATAATAATAATAATAATAATAATAATAATAATAATAATAATAATAATAATAAGGTGGTGTTGGTGGATGTGGGTTTGTGCTGGTGGTGGTTGTCAGTGTTGTTGCGGCAGTGGTGGTTGTGGGTTTGTTTGATTTAGGATGGGTTTTGAGGTTTGTGAATGTAGTGGGTTGTGGTGAATTTTTTTTTTTTTTTTTCAGTTGTGTTTTTTTTTTTTTTTTTTTTTTAAGTTGGCGTTGGTGGATATGGGTTTGTATCGGTGGTGGTTATCAGTGTTGTTGTGACAATGGTTATTGGTGGCCGTTGTTGCGACAATGGTGGTTGTGCATTATTGCCGCTGTTGTTGTTGTGTTTGATGATGATAATGGTAGAAGGAGTTAATATATTATTTTAATGTGTTGTAAATATTATTTTAATATATAAAATTAAAGAATAAAACATCTGATAAATGATATATTGTAAAATGATGTGGTAAAATAATATAATAGACTTTTGATGTGTTAAAATAGCATTTTTTTTGCAATATCTGCTACGGATGCTCTAAAACAACTCACTGTGGCAACTACTTAAAAAATAAAAGTAATTTTTTATTAACTCTCTCTCTCTCTCACTAATAAAATTCTCATAAATTCTCTCTCTCTCTCTCTCTCTCTCTCTCTCTCTCTCTCTCTCTCTCTCTCTCTCTCTCTCTCTCTCTCTCTCTCTCTCTCTCTCTCTCTCTCTCTCTCTCTCACTTTGCTCTATCTCCTCTCAAATTTTCTCTATTGCTCTTCCCTCTCTCTCATCGTGGTTCTTGGTCGTTCGTGGTCCGATTTTCGATGGTCTATGCTTCAGTGGGGCTTTGGCAGTTGGATTTGATTAAAATATATATTATCTATACTATTATTTAAGGGGCTGCACCTGTTTGGACCGAATTTTTTTTTCTTCCAAAATACCCCTATTTCTCTAGGTTTAAGTAGAGACAAAACTAAAGGATAATTTGGTAAAACTACGTCTTTTAACTCCCACTAAAACATTACCAACAAAATAGGATCACTCTCCCACTAACCACTTTTTCAAAGCAATTATACGTTTTTTTTTTCAAATCATTTTTTAAAAAAAACATCCTCAAGTTTATCCAAAAAAAAAAAAAAAAAAAAACGAAATAGATATATATTACAATTTATTTAAACTATTTTCTTAACTTTTTTATTAAAACAGAAAACCTATTGAAAAAAAAAAAAACCCACGTTTCTATCAAAAAAGTTATCTACCCTCTTATTAAGGTTTATCCTTTAATTTTTTTTTGTTATCTATTTCATTTTTTTAAACCCATGTTTAACTTCCCCTAAGTTGGTTATTTTATTTTATTTTTCACTATTTTTTCCGTTATCTCTTTTTTTTTCCTCTCTCTCTCTCTTGAATTCACGTTTCCTCACTCATACTTCCTTCACCTTTTTTTTTTCAAATCAATTCATCTTTATTTATTATTTTTTATACTTTCTCAAAAAAAAAATTATTATTTTTTATCACAAGAAATAATAACTAGCCTCTGAGCACGCGCTCACGCGCGTGCTCAGAAGCTCTTCTATTTTTTGGGTAAGGGTTAATTTAGTGCATTTATTATATTTTGGGATTATTACATTTTCCAATCACAAAAAAAATCTAGGGGTGTGATGAGTGTTCTGCAAAAAAAAAAAAAAATCTAGGGGTGTGATAAATAAATTATTTCATTCAAATTGCAAAACACTCATCACACCCCTAGATTTTTTTTTTTTTTGCAGAACACTCATCACACCCTTAGATTTTTTTTGTGATTGGAAAATGTAATAATCCCAAAATATAATAAATGCACTAAATTAATTTTTACCCAAAAAATAGAAGAGCCCGTGCGTGCTCAGAGGCTAGTTTTAATAATCTAGCTTTATTTGTAATTTTAATAAAAATAGGATGCCATACAATATGTTTCCATCATATACGTCATGTGTGTAATTCTTTCTTGGTTGGTGTGCGGAATTCATGACCTCCTAGTTTGATGAATAGACTATTTTGAAGGAGTCCAAACCTTCAAAAAGAAATTTTATTTAATAATTATATTTTCAAAATACTTTATTATCTAGCTGTATAATTAAATTGCTTCACAAAATAAAACTACCATTTAATTCGAGAATAAACTTAATCTTTATTTTTTTAAGAAACAGAATAAACTTAATCTTAATCTACTGAAAACTAATTATATTTATTCAAAAACTAATATAGCAATTCATCCTTATCTATTTATACAACCTCAAATAGCAAAAAAATATAATCTTGAAATGATAAAAATTAAATAAAATAGTGGCTCATAACATTCCCTCCTTATTACCCTTCGTAGCCTTTGTCGATGGCTTCTTCTTCTTCTTCTTCTTCTTCTTCTTCTTTTTTAATTCTTTTGTTTTGTTTTAAACATCTTCAAGCTTGTTTTGACGACGTTCCTTCTTCTTGAATAACTGGTATCATGAGAATGCTTCTCCAAAAAATGATAACTAGTCAAAGGAATATCTCAAAGGTCACTAGTTTGGCCTTTGAGACATTCTCATCGGTTTAGATTATATAAAATTTCAACTTGATTTTAATCTTGATTACATGCAAGTTGATTAAGACCCATTTGATCATTGGGACATTTCTATTTATTTTGATTGTGCGAATCTTCAACTCAACCACAATTTATGTTACCCAAAAGTTGATCCAAGTGAGAGTTTAATGCTTAGTACATTTCTCACATCTCCTTAAGCATGCGTTGTTGCCAAAATCTAACAACACCATGCTAGTTTCTAGCTAGACATGGCAAAATGGGTGGGGTAGGGTGGGGCGGGTTAGGTCGGGTCGGGTCGGGTCGGGTCGGGTGGGGTTGACCTATATTTTTCATATGAATTTTTTTTTCTTTTTTATTTTTATAAAAGAAAACATGTATTTGCCATTTGGAAAGTTATGCAACAAATTGCTTGATGTAAAATGCATTATTTTGAATTCACTACTTTTATTAAGAATGAACTCAGTTAAACTTATTAATATTTATTCAATAATTTTAAAATTATACAAATCCTAACATTGCTATCTAAAACAAAATAACACAAAGATAAGTAAAACAAATACACAAGTTTTATTTCTTCACAATATCAACATTCCAAAATATAAAACAAAATTGCAAATGACTTATTGGATAACTTATTTGATAAAGAATAAAAACATATAAGAAATTTACAATCTTGAAAATTAATTTGATAATCTATTATCAATTGTAGTTGGCATTCTATTTCAATTTGAGATATACATTAAAGTTTGATTGCTTACTTATTTATATATGATCTCTTTTATGAATATCATATCATTGTTAAGCAACAAACATTCTAGGAAATATCATAATTTATTTTGAAAATCCGTTTATTTTGGATATAAATTGTTAAAAAATAGGTCTAAGCATTCATAATTTATACTAATTTAATACTTTGACTTCACTATTTTCACACTTGTGAATGTTTCTCACACATGTCTACAATTTTAATCTATATTTTTAATTCTATTGTAACCAGATTATCTTGGCATGTACTTTGCTATTTGATATCTAAAAATATTTACTCATTACAGAATTCTCAACTATTTATCTTTCAATTAATTTGCATGTAGTTATGCAAATGTATCAAGTGTTTCCTTAAAGCTCACAATAAACAATTAAACCAATATTGTCTTAATTTTACTATTTTTTTTTTCACCCAAAAAAAGTTTTTAAAATGGTTCAAGTTCGAGTCAGATCATGAGTCGGGTCGGGTCGGGTCGATTTGCAAAAAACACGGGTTGAGTCACGGGTTAACTAGTTTTTGCTTTGGGTAAAAAAAATCAGGTTCAAGTTGAGTCTTTTTCAGGTCGGGTTGGGTCAAGTTAGAAAATTCTAACCCGTTTTGCCATGTCTATTTCTAGCCACTCAAAGTGTGAATTTCCATGATGTGGCTTTGATACCCAATGTTATGTGCTATTTTTTGTTTGTTTCCTCGAGGGAATCAAGACCTCTTAGTTTGATAAATTGACTACTATGAGAAAGTTCAAACCTCTAGGGTGAAATTTATCCAATCCCAAATAAATAAGCATATGTTGAATTCTTATATTTAAAGATTAATATGAGAATTCAACAATCCTTATCTATTTACCCAATCCTAAATAATAGAAAATACATTCTTAAAATGATAAAATTAAATAAAATAGAAGAAAATAACAATTTAAACTTATGATAATTTATTCATTCAATTTTAAATATTTTAAAAAAATATTTTCTTTATGTTTTTTTTGTTTAGACCCTTGTATACTCAAATTGTTTAGCCTAATTACTTAGCTAAGTATTTACCTAGGTTAATTATGAGATCTTTGTTAAAAAAATACAATCATATTACTTAGTGTGAAAAAATAAAGAAGGCAAGCAATATGATGACCAAGGAAAACCAATGAATTTTCTCCCTAAAATATAAAACTAACTCTTGTAGAACTTACTCACACGATCACGTACAGCTCGGACTCCACAGACTCTTCTATCTGAATTTGTTGAACACAAACACCCACGTTTGTAGTTTTGAGATCCTACTCAAAGGTTTAGATCACCATCAATAGTAGATCTTTACGAAGCAACTTGTTTCCATTAGTTCTTAATTGTAGATCTCATTTTGGTAGATGCTTGTTGAGTTAGAAGGCTACAAAAACCTCACAAATCTCACAAGATTTCCGAGAACCTCTGAAACATATTTAGGGTTTTCCTTTTATACCTAATTGTGTTTGACTGAAACTCTAAACTTTTTCGCAGGCTTTGGACTCGATTTAAATTCTGCAGATTACAACTTTCGATTTGTCGAATCTTTCTCTCGATCGTTCGAGCTTCACAGTAACTTACTTCTTTTTTTGCAGCTTGACAATTCTTGAATATTGACTTAAACAATCTTGAACAATGTCTAAACACCTAATCTAGATATGGTTTTGTTCTCAGTTTGCCAACTTAAGTAAATTTGAAATCTAAACATTTAACCTAAATATTAAGAACCTAGCACTTTAAATTATATATAATATTTTTAATTAACTTTTGTTTGAGAGAAAGGTAATGATAATATTTTTATTATTTTAATAATCCGATAGTTAGGAGGGGATCTGAACTATAATGTTTTATTTAGAAACACTAAAATATATAAACCAATTTATTATAAGGTTTTTGGCAATACTTTTATTAAGGTGAATGCTAGATAAACAGTATACACATTTCTTTTATTATTATTATTATTATTATTATTATTATTATTATTATTATTATTATTATTATTATTATTATTGTATGGACATAGATTTGATGCTCAAGCCTACACAGTGAATGGACTTAGCCTAAAAGGCCCAAAAAAAATAAATTTGTAGAGAGTAGGTAAAGAAAACTGGGTTAGTCTAAATGAGACAATCGATAGTACAGGTTTAGATTATAAGAAGAATATAATAGACAAGTTTAACTTCAAGAAATGGTCCTCGGCTGAGGTCCGAGGAGACTAATCCTGGTATATAATGTTTTAATTTGGTTCTACACTTGATTCTTAGAGGCTACAGTGTTTCTTTCTTAATTTTTTCTACCCCCTTCTATGAAGGATTTCTTCACATTATATAGTTCTTTCTGGACCATCTTGGTCCTACACTTGTTGATCATCCGAGCTCTCATTTAAGTGCCCATTTCATCAGATGCCCATTTTTAACTTTTCTGGTGAGTTGCGGTGGCCAAGGCCATACTATTTAGAGGTCTCCTCCACATAAATGCGGCAAGAAGAGTAGTTGCAGCATATTTAATGAGGTGGTAGCAGCTTTTCCTGAGATATTTTTGGGGCCATCTTCCTCGGATTGTCCTCATTCATCTCATATTTATCAAACTCTAGCTTGGGATTTTTCGTAATTGTTTATCTCCCCTCAGACCTTACATCATCCTCGGACAAAGCTCAAAGCCCAATATATGATTTTAGATCCTTGCCCCTACGACTTGGGCCCTTATCCCTACAATAGCCCCTCAAAAATCCGATTTTTCCCTCTTATCCGAAGAGAAAAGTGGGGTTTTAACTTTAAAGAGATAAGCCCATTTATTTCCCAAGCTCACACATGCGAAATTATTGTTTTGCTCGTCTAATGATCTCTACTGACGCTTCAGAGTTCTTGAGGCGTCATTAATTGCTCCAGGTGACGCTATGTTCCCCACATCCAAGGGTGGGGCGCTGATCCAACAGTTGGCATCATTCTTTGAGTTTTGAGTGGGATAACTCCCACTCAATCATGCCCTCTATATAAATCACCCGGAGAGGTAACTTTCCTTATTTCGCCATATCTCAAGCCCTCCAGAGATCCCAAGTAACCAATCCCACTAAGCTTTCCAATCCATTAAGTTTTTCCGAATATTTCCTTTAAGATTCTAGGGATTAGCTCACATCCCAATTCTTGTAAATTCCTATTTCTTTATATTTTTCTCTTCTTTTCTTCGGCCAATCTCCTCGGCCTTTTAGCTCTTACTTCTCTGTTTGCTAGTTTGAATTTGTTTCCTTTTAACTTGTCCATATGGGTAGATTTAAACATCTAGTTGACTCCCCTACCAAGATAGAGGTTTTTAAGGACCAATATCACATCCCGCAGGGAGTAGCTCTGCGATATTGCGAACCTAACCGAATAGATTTTGATAGGGAGGAAGGGGAGGTTGTCATTCCGGTGATAGTTTTTATAGAAGGAGGAATGACGCTCTCAATGGGTAGGATAACCCGAGATTACCTTTTTAACCATAGGCTGTGCCCTCATCAGTGCGCACCCAACGTCTTTAGAATTCTGGGTTGTGTTGATGCTCTAAACGAGCATCTAGGTCTGGGGCTCACCTGCAATGATGTAGTCCATATGTACGAATGTCACTCACAAGCCGATGGGGGGTATTACCTCAAGTCCAGATCGCCTATTGTTAGGCTCATTTCATGCCTTCCCAAATCTAATAAGGGCATGAAAGACGATTACTTGATAAATTTAAGAGTGTGGCATGACGGCATTCACTGCCTTGTCCGAGAGGGGGACCCAGGTGGGATACCTTAGAGTTAGGTTCCTTAGCAAGAGTTTTAGATTCTCTGACCCTAACTATGTTATCTTTTCTCTTTCATTTTTGTTTTCTTCTGACAGTGGATTTTGGTTTTCTAACTGTGTTTGTTTCTCGACTGTGTTGCAGACAAAAACCACGTATCTCCTCGGCTCAGCCTCACCAACGTTCCAGCCCTTAATTATTTGCTCAGGTTAGAAATTTTCGTAAACGAGGACGGACAGCTGAGAGCTGTCCACCTGATTCTGGACTTTGAGCCCATCTCAAAAAACTTTCAAGATATCGGCCACAGCATTAAAGCCGATGACACTCAGATAAACTGGATTGACGTGTCTAGGCCGAATTTTCTCGGCCCCTGCGACCTTCCCCTAGTTGTGTTACCAACCCACCAGAATATTCCATCGCCTGCGATACCACTGCAATGTGTTCCGCTTATAGTAGAAGAAGCAGTAGACGAAGAAATTGCCTTTTCACACTTGTCCTTGGAAGAAGAGATAGATAAATTCCAATTCGAAGAAGAGGAGAATCCAAAGACAGTACTGATTCAAATCCCGGATGCCGAGGACGAGACCGATAAGCACTCGGGTGTTCACACTCTTGTTCCTGTGATTGCCTGCTTAGAAAGCACTTCTGAAGAAGAAGAAGAAGAAGAAGAAGAAGAAGAAGAAGAAGAAGAAGAAGAAGAAGAAGAAGAAGAAGAAGAAGGAATGGCGTCGAATCAGAAGGGAAAGGGGCTAAGAGAACTCCTGGCTGCAAGAAACAAAGGAACAACTTCAAAAGAAGTTATCAAGTCCAAAGTTCCTCCTTCATTCCCTCCTCCTCCTCCAACCCCCTTTGATCTTGGTTTGAAGGTCATTCCAGACCTAAAGAAGAAGAGGCCGGCTCTGGACCTTGAAGAAAGGGAGGTGGGTCCTTAGAAAGGAACCAAACAGCAGAAGGTGTCTCAGGAACCTCGGGATAAAAGGTCATCATCTGTAGATAGTAAGGAGGAGCAAAATAGGGTCGAGGTACGCCTCCCACTGCACACTTGGTCTCCTCAGCTAGAGGTAGATGGGGCTGCCATCTCTTGGGATGCCTTGGTCCGTGAGTATCGAAGAGGCCAAGGCGTGTATATTGAGGCTTTGGAACAACCACTCCTCCTGTCGAAGGACATAGAGGCTGTAAGGAAGCTAAAGCAACAAGATCTATTTTTGTCCTTAAAAAGGGATCTTGCCATGGTAAGATCACAACTGCACACCTTTTACTCGTTCAAGTGTTAATAAGTTTATATATATATATATATATATATATGTGATAGTAATGTTTCTCTTATGCAGGTCACTTAGGAGGTCTTTGTGGCCAAGGAGTGGGTAAAGGCAGCTCGAAGTGATGCAAGAAACGAGATTAACCTCCGCCTTAAAGCCAAGAAGGCCTTGGGTGCCGCGAAAGCAGAGAATAAGGAGCTGCTCTCCAAACTGACCATTGAAGAAAGGGAGAGGAAGAGTGCTCAGGCAGGATTGAAGAATGCCGAGGCTCAGGCTGAGGATCAGCGCAAATTGCTATACCAAACTGAATTGAAGCTGGCCACTTCGTGGCAATTTGTGCTAGATCTAAAGGCGCAGCTGCAAAGGGCCAAAGAGGCAGCTCAGTTAGCCAAGAAAGCAGCCGAGGCAGAGAAACGAGCATCTTATCAGCTCGGCATTGAAGAAATACAGGCTAGGCTTACTGAGGAGCTAGTCGAGGATTGTAGGGAGTACTGCAACGTGACGTGGGATGAAGCCTTCAACGCTACAGGAGTCCCTATAGACTCGGCCGTGAGGCAATCTGGGAGCATATACTACCATCCAGACATCCGCAAAGTGCCAGATGCCACTCCTTCAGAAGCCCATGATGCTGCCAAAACCAAAAAAGTTGAGGCCAAGATTACTGGTGCTGACTCTAAGGTCTTTGATGCTGCAGCTGAGGCAAAGGAAATAAAGGCCCAAACTAAGGAAGATGATTCTAAAGCCAAGGATGTTCCCACCGCTCAGCCGAGCCAGAAAGAAGACCCTCCTGCTCCCAAAGCCAAGGCTTAGCACTTAAGATTTTCTTATAATAGTTCCTTTCGTCGTTTTGTGTTCTGCTTTTGGCTTTGTAATGATTGTACGCTTTTGCAAAATAGAAATGTAGCTTTTATTTCACTTAATGAAGTTATCCTCCTTTCTACCCCTCGCATGTTTATTTGTTGCGTTTCGAGTTTCATTATTTCAAATAGCTTCAGATAATTGCCACCATGATTCTAACGAGATCTAGCAATAACACACCATTAACAATCCACGCAATCTTTATCAAGTTTTCATAGTGAAAAAATGATGTTAAGTATCATAAGGCACGTAACCCGAGCGACCAAGTATGACTTAGGTTCGGATGAAATAAAAATAAAGGATTAACTCACCCAAGGTATGCGGTCTGAGGAACTAGGCATGACCAAGGGTCTATTGACACTTAGATGAATTTCATGCAGTATTAATTTTTCCAAAGCAGATGGTTCGAGGGGCCAGACGTAGCTAAGGGTCTGTTTAATACTTAGAAAAATAATAGGAAGATATTAATTTTCTCAAGGTATGTGGTTTGAGGAACTAGGCATGACCAAGGGTCTGTTTGACACTAAGATAAATTTCATGCAGTATTAATTTTTCCAAAGCAGATGGTCCGAGAGGCCAGTCGTAGCTAAGGGTCTGTTTAATACTTAGAAAAATAATAGGAAGATATCAATTTTCCCAAGGTATGTGATCCGAGGAACCAGTCATGACCAATGGTCAGTATGACACTTAGATAGCTTTCATGCAGCATTAATTTTTCCAAAGCAGATGGTCCGAGGGGCTAGACGTAGCTAAGGGTCTGTTTAATACTTAGAAAAATAATAGGAAGATATCAATTTTCCCAAGGTATGTGGTCCGATGAATCAGGCATGACTAAGGGTCAATTTGACACTTAGATAGATTTCATGCAGTATTAATTTTTCCAAAGCAGATGGTCCGAGGGGCTAGACGTAGCTAAGGGTTTGTTTAATACTTAGAAAAATAATAGGGAGATATCAATTTTCCCAAGGTATGTAGTCCGAGGAACCAGGCATGACTAAGGGTCAGTTTGACACTTAAATAGATTTCATGCAGCATTAATTTTTCCAAAGCAGATGGTCCGAGGGGGCCAGATGTAGCTAAGGGTCTGTTTAATACTTAGAAAAATAATAGGAAGATATCAATTTTTCCAAGGTATGTGGTCCGAGGAATCAGGCATGACCAAGGGTCAGTTTGACACTTGAATAAATTTCACTTGGTGCATAGCATAGTCGCTACAAACATAATAACGTATAACGTATATTTAATAATAATACCTTTTCAGGTTATTTACATTCCAGGGGCATGGTACAGTTTTTTCTTCCAGGTCTTCTAAACAGTATGCTTCTATTCCTGCTACAGATGTAATGCGATACGGTCCCTTCCAAATGGGTTCCAATTTTCCCTAAACTGGGTTCTTTACAGAACCATAGATCTTTCTCAACACCAAATCACCCACTACCAATGGTCTTACTTTCACATTTGCATTATATCCTTACTTAAGCTTATGTTGATAGTAAGCCAACTGTACCATGGCGTTTTCTTGCCATTCTTCAACTAAGTCTAAACTCTTCTCCAGCAAGTCATCATTGCTTCTCGGAGCAAAGGAACTTGTTCTCAATGTAGGGAAACCAGTTTCCAGTGGAATAACAACCTTAATCTCAGCCCCATAAGTCATGGAAAAAGAGGTTTCCCTAGTAGATCTCCTAGGTGTAGTCCAGTATGTCCAAAGAATGTGCGGTAGCTTTTCTATCTATTTTTCCTTGGCATCATCCAGCCTCTTCTTAAGCCTACTCACTATGACCTTATTTATGGCCTCGGCTTGCCCGTTTTCCCTTGGATAAGCCGGAGTGGAGTATCTATTAATTATTCCTAGCTCGCAGTAGTACCTCCTGAAGGATTTACTGTTAAATTAAAGCCCATTATCCGAGATGAGAGTGTAAGGGACTCCGAACCGAGTGACAATGTTCTTCCAAATAAACCTTTTGGCATCCACATCCTTGATGTTTGCTAATGGTTCTGCTTCAACCCATTTAGTGAAATAATCTGTGCCGATCAACAATTACTTCTTATTGCCTGCTACTTTGGGAAAATGACTTATAATGTCCAACCCCCATTGAGCAAAAGGCCAAGGGCTGGATAGGGGGTTAAGGACACCTCTCGACTAATGGATGTTTGGCTCAAATATTTGGCATTAATCACACTTCTTCACATACTCCTGTGCCTTTCTTTGCATGTTGGGCCACCAGTACCCTTGAGTAAGAGCCCTATGGGTCAAAGACCTTCCTCTAGTATGGCTTCCTTAAATTCTCTCGTGCAATTCTTCCAAGAGTATTTCAACTACTTCAAGATGTATGCACAATAGATATGGGCCGGAGAAGGATCTCTTATACAATTTCTGGTCCTTAGACAGCCAGAATCGAAGAGCCTTCCTTCGTACTTTGTTTACCTCGGACTTATTCTTAGGCAAGGTATCATTCTTAAGAAATAGTACAATGGGGTCCATCCAGCTAGGACCTACCCTTATCTAATGCACGCAGAACATCTCTCGCTGTACCCTAAAGGGTTTAATAAGATCCTCTATGAGGATAACTCTGGGTAAACTCTGTGTCGATGAAGTTGCTAGCGTTGCAAGTGAGTCTGCATGTGTATTTCCGCTTTTAGGGCTTTGTGATAAATTAAAGGATTCAAAACCAGACTGCAAATGTCTAACCTAGCTTAAATATTCCTGCATTCTGGGATCTCTAGCTTCTAACTCTCCTCGGACTTGACCCACCACCAATCTCGAATCTGAGAAAATTTTTACGACCCTTCCACCCATTCTTTGGACCATGGTCATTCCAACTAACAGAGCTTCATACTCAGCTTCATTATTCGTGGCCGGGAAGTCGAGTCTCAAAGATTTTTCCATTGTGATCTTC
Organism: Lithocarpus polystachyus; assembly: GCA_033629205.1. Lineage (NCBI taxonomy): Eukaryota > Viridiplantae > Streptophyta > Magnoliopsida > Fagales > Fagaceae > Lithocarpus > Lithocarpus polystachyus. Next base: position 33,215,148 of record CM066166.1, on the reverse strand, counting down.
TAGGGGGACACCAGAACTAGCCCCAATCCAGATCCTTTGAGATTCGAGGCGCCATCAACATAGACTTTCGAAGACAAAGCTTCCTGTATTGAGACTACACCAACTAAATTTCCATCCATGTTCTGCTTCCTTGTCTCTTCTTCTAGTGGGATTTTAGCAAATTCAGCCACTAGGTCAGCAAGGACTTGACCCTTGACAAAAGTGCGAGGCATGTATTTAATGTTAAAAGCTCCCAACATTGTTCCCTATTTGGAAATCCTTCTCGTGTAGTCGGCGTTTCGAAGTATGGCTTTAGTGGCAGTTATGTCAAGACAACAACTGTGTGTGATTGGAAATAATGGAGAAGCTTTTGAGTGGCATGTACCACTGCTAAAATTGCCTTCTTAAGTGGTAAATATCGGACTTCGGCTTCATGTAAGGACCTGCTCACGTAATAAACTGGCCTTTGTATGCCACAATCAACCCTTATTGAAACCAGGCTTACCGTGTGGGCGGCCACTGCCACATAGGCAAACAAGACCTCATCCGTCTCGGGCCTGGACATAATAGGTGGCCGAAAAAGATACTCCTTCAATTGCTGGATGGCCAAGGCACACTCCTTAGTCCACTCAAATCCCTTTTACTTATTCAACAAGTAGAAGAAAGGCCTACATCGATTTGCCAACTTGGATATGAATCGGTTCAAAGCAGCGATCATCCCTGTCAACCTCTAAACCTCCTTGGGATTCCGAGGTGGCCACAAATTATTGATTACCTTAATTTAGTTTGGGTTGACCTTAATCCCACGGTGCGTGACCATATAGCCCAAAAACTTTCTTGATCCAACACCAAAAGAATACTTGGAAGCATTCAGTCGTAGCTTGTGCCTCCTCAAGATTTCAAAGCTGTTTCTGAGGTTGTTAACGTGCTCAGCCTCCTTCTTGCTCTTGACCACCATATCATCAATGTAAATTTCGATATTTTTTCTCATCTATGTCTCAAACATCCTCGTCATCATCCTCTGGTAAATAGACCCTGCATTTTTCAACCCAAATGGCATTACTTTGTAATGGTAATTCCTAGTGGGAGTGACGAAAACTGTCTTCTCCTGATCCTCTAAAGCTAAAGGTATTTGGTGATAGCCTTGAAAAGCGTCCAAAAAACTCATCCGAGGATGTCCCACAGTTGCATCCACTAATTGATCGATTCAAGGCATGTGAAAAGGATCCTTTGGGCAGGCCTTATTTAAATCCGTGAAGTCTACACATGCTCGCCACTTTCCATTTTTCTTCTTCACAACCATAGTGTTGGCCAACCATTCAGGGTAAAAAACCTCTTTAATTGCCCCAGCTTGTTTAAGCTTCGTCACCTCCTCTTTGATGGCATCATAATGATCCTTTGAAGAGAGCCGAGGAGGCTATTTTTTACGGGTAACAGACGGATTGACATTTAAATGATGACAGATGAAGCTCGGATTTACCCCGGGGGCTTCATAAGCATTCCAAGCAAAAACATCAACATTTTCCCTAAGAAGTTTCACCAATTCTTCCCTATCCCGAGGAGGCAGTTGAGCTCCGATTTGAAAAAATTTCTCCGGATCATCATCAACAAGAACTTTCTCCAAATCTTCACACCTCGCCTCCTCGGCCTCACCACTAAAGGATGAGGCCTCGATTTTTAACTGCTACAACTCTTTATTAGCCGGGGCCGAGGAAACTGACTCAGGCCGGTGCATGATAGCAGCTACCAAAGATTGCCTAGCCACAAATTGACTCCCAACCAATTCTTCAACCCGATCCCCAGACGAGTACTTTACCTTGAGATAGAGAGTAGACGAGACGGCCCTAAGAGCATGGAGCCAAGGTCGTGCCACAATAGCAGTATACGGAGAGAAAGCATCCACTACTATAAAATCCACCTCCACCACCTCTGAGCCGGCCTTAACTGGAAGTCTAATCTGTCCCCTCGGAACAACAACCTTCCCATCAAAGCCCACCAAAGGTGAATCATAGCTGGTCAAATCTTCCAGTTTGAGGTTAAGCCCTTTGTACAGGTCTGGATACATAATTTCGGCCCTACTGCCCTGGTCCACCAATATCCTCTTCACGTCATACCCACCAATCCTAAGGGTTACTATTAAGGCATCATTATGAGGCTGCATGATTCTGGCTTTGTCCTTGTCCGAGAAACTTAGAGCTGGACGGATCCCCATCTTAACCCTCTTCAACTCATGGCTAGGATCCTCAGCATACGGCCTAGCTATCGTCATCACCCTGGACGGACAAGATCCTATTCTGCCTGGTGTGGCGAGAATAACATGGATAATGCCCAAAGGGGGTTTTAAAAAATTACTACCCTGAACCCCGGAGCCCGCTTGACCTTCCTGTTCGCCAGGTCGACTCAAGAACTGTTTCAGCCTACCATCCAGGATAAGCTGCTGCAAATGACTCCACAAAGTTTTACATTCCTCGGTCGTATGTTCCTGCTCTCTATGATATTGGTAGTGAAGACTTTAGTTGCACTTCGCAGGATCTCCGCTCATTTTGTTCGGCCACCTGAAGTATAGCTCGTTCTTGATTTTCTCCAAGACTTGATGTATTGGTTCCCGGAACACAGTGTTAACTACTTGGGCAGTTGTGGACTTGGAGTGCATCCCAAAATCCATTCGTGGCCGGTTGTTGTTATAACGGTCTGACCTGAAATCCCTTCTCTCTTAGGGATAACCTTACCCTTGCCCTTTCCTTGATGCTGGTCTTCCTCAACTCTTTTGTACTTATCAATCCTATCGATTAGCTGACGTACAGTAGTAACAGGTTTTCCTATTAGGGATTTCCTCAAGCCATGCTCAGCAGGTAAGCCAAGCTTGAAAGTTTTGATAACTACGTCATCAAAATCCCCATCAATCTCATTAAACATTTCCCAATATCTGTCCGAATATGTTTTCAAGGTTTCTCCTTCCCTCATGGACAGAGATAGCAAAGAATCCAAAGGCCGATGAACTCGACTACACGTGATAAAACGGGACCCAAATGCCTAGGTGAGCTCTTTAAACGAATCAATAGAATCAGCCCCTAAACCATCGAACCACCTCATCGCCACAGGCTCTAAGCTGGACGGGAACACCTTGCGCATCAGAGCCTCGTTCCTAGAATGTACTGCCATTCTCTGATTGAAATGGCTGATGTGTTCAACAGGATCTGTCCGGCTATTATAGATGGTGAACGTAGGTTGAGTAAATCATCGAGGAAGCTTCCCACTCTTAATTCTACTTGTAAAGGGAGACATGTAGATTCTATTAAGTGCCTTGCTTATCGCATCATTTCCTAGGCCCCTTGAGGATGAATCTCTGTTCTTATGATCATGACGATAATCCTCCTCATAAGAGAAGGTTTTGCTCAGACCTGTTCTTGACCTACGCCTATAGTCACAATCCCTTTCACCATCAGAAAAGAGGTCAAAAATTGAGGGACTTCGCCTCCTTCACTCGTGGCACAACTTCTTCTTCAGGTAATCAATCTCCTTCTGCATGGCCTTGGCATTCTCCTCATGAGAGACGTGGCTACCACCCCTAGAATGACTTTCACCAGTGTGGATGGTATGCACACTTTCCTCCTGGCCCTCTCTACGCCCAAGATGGCGAAGATGATCTTCCTGTTGAGAGCCTATAGACTCCGGTTGGTTTGGACTCGAACCTACTATGACTGAAGATCAAACACACTAACCAATAGATTTCCCATAGAAGGCGCCAATTGTATGGACACAGATTTGATGCTCAAGCCTACACAGTGAATGGACTAGCCCAAAAGGCCCCAAAACAATAAATTTGTAGAAAGTAGGTAAAGAAAACTAGGCTAGTCTGAATGAGACAATCAATAGTACGGCTTTAGATTATAAGATGAATATAATAGACAAGTTTAACTTCAAGAAATGGTCCTTGGCTGAGGTCCGAGGAGACTAATCCTGGTATATAATGTTTTAATTTGGTTCTACACTTGGTTCTTAGAGACTACAGTGTTTCGTTCTTGATTTTTTCTACCCCCTTCTATGAAGGATTTCTTCACATTATATAGTTCTTTCTAGACCATCTTGATCCTACATTTGTTGATCATCTGAGCTCTCATTTAAGTGCCCATTTCATCAGACACCCTTTTTTAACTTTTCTAATGAGTCGCGGTGGCCAAGGCCATACTATTTAGAGGTCTTCTCCACATAAATGTGGCAAGAAGAGTAGTTGCAGCATATTTAATGCGGTGGTAGCAACTTTTCCTGAGATATTTTTAGGGCCTCCTTCCTTGGATCATCCCCATTCATTTCATATTTATCAAACTCTAGCTTGGGATTTTTCGTAATTGTTTATCTCCCCTTGGACCTTACATCATCCTCGGACAAAGCTCAAGACCCAATATATGATTTTGGGTCCTTACCCCTACGACTTAGGCCCTTATTATTATTATTATTATTATTATTATTATTATTATTATTATTATTATACACATTTCTTTAGACAAAAGAAAGAACAAAAAGTTTTTTTTGGAGATAATCAAGAAGAAAAAGTCTAGTGTCAAAACTCGCCCATGTGGCGAGTTGTGGTTGGTGGAGGGGTGATGGTGGGTCCATGTGGGGACACCCCTCACCAACCACAACTTGTCACATGGGTGAGTTGTGACACAAGTTGTGGCACTAGAACTACTTAATCAAGAAAGAATAAAAAGTTCATAACAAACACATGACACATCTCTTAAATGCACAACATGGCACTAATAATAGCCTCTAGAACCTTTCAAAAAAAAAAAAAAATAATAGCCTCTAGAATTTTGGAAAATTTATTTAGCATATTTAATACCAGGTAAGCAATATTAAAGTCCAATAATGGAGAGATATTTACCAAAAGAAAAATAATAATTGAGAGATATGTGTAAAAAATAATCATATCAGCATATGTCTTTCATTTATTTAATTTTTTGATATAGCTGACGTGGTATTGTTGGGATATCAAATGGCCAGGGCGGCGCTACGTACTTATGAGGGTGGTCACAGGACCACCCTGAATTTTTTTTTTTTTAATAAACCTTAAAAAATTTTGAGTTTTAAATTAATATAGGTCTTTTGACCACCCTAGAAAAACAACTTGACCACCTTAAAAAAAATAAAAAACTTAAACATCCTTAATAACAATTGAGCCCATTAATAATAAAATTAAACCTCTTCAAAATTTTGGTCCATTGAATGTTGAACAAAAAAATGACAAGAAATGCAATGTTCACAATATTTTTCACAATATTTTCATAACAATTCTAAATAATAGGTTGTTACTAGTAAACAAAAAAAAAAAAAAAAAAAAAAAATCAATGGCAAGTACGAATTAGAACCAGTAAAAACTTATCATCTAGACTTTGTTGTGAATATAGCACTTCTTAAAAATTACCCAAACAAACAAATTAGCCTAAAATCTCTAATCAAATGTTTAATTGTGATTTTTTAAATTGTGTTTTCAAATGGCATATTTTGATATCGCTATTTTTTTTATATAAAAATGCACATTTTTAAATAGCTAGTATGTTAGTGCTTTCTTTAGTCTTTAGCTGAATTTTTTGGATTTATGTGATATATTTTTTTGAAAAGATAATGCATTTTTTTTTTTATATTAGTACTTATTTAGGAAATATGCTAGTAATTGAATGAGAGATCAGTAGTTTAATAATTGCTTGGTTGTGTGTATTAAAAAAGATATAGTTGATAACGTTGATATTGAAACTATCGTATTATACAATGATTTCAAAATATGAAAACTTGTGAAAGGAAATTTTAAAATTTTATGTATTTGTGTGTGTTTTTATTTTGTGATGTTAATATATTCAAGTTTTATTATTTTTAAAATTTTTTAATTTAATTATTTTTAATGATCACCTTGAAAAGAATTTCTAGAGCCGCCACCACTAGGGATAGACCCAGGTGGGGGCCTGGGCCCCCCCTGGGTCCAAAACTTTTGTTTTTTTTTTTTTTTTTATAGTTATTTTGTATTTCATTTTTGTAGTTGGGCCCCCCCTTCTCTCTAGTCAGTCTAGCTAGTCTAACTCAAATAGCAACTATCCAACCCAAAAACTTAACAAAAACAATAAAAAAATTCACAATGATGATTGTATTTTAGCAAAAAAAAAAAAAAAAAAAAATTTACCACTAAAAAAAAAAAAAACATGTGTTATTGGAGAAGCTAAACCTAAATTTTTTGCAACTACAGTAAATTAGTATAAATACCTGGGGACTGTAGCAAGTTATTAAAAATTAAATACAATATTTTATTAAGATTATAGTTCTGCTTTCAATTAAAAATCTCAAATTCTCTCTCTTCCTTACTATTTTAATGAGTTTTTTATATTATTTTAAATGAAGTGATAAAAAAAAAGTTAATTTGATATTGGGTGTATTGTAAATAAAATTGAGGTGATAAAATAAAGAAAGTAACTTTTTGAGGTACTAAAAGCTACAATTTTTAGTACTACCACTATGAATGCTCTAACTTCAAAAAAAGAAAAAGAAAAAAAACCTAGCCAACCTAGTATTAAATTTTTTTGGGTAGATAATTGCATTTTAATGTATTTAGAAATAACGATTTTGTATATTTATAATTTTTTAATACTATATGGATATCTATTTGGAGTTTTTTTTTTTCTTTATACTCCGGCCTCCGCTAGCTTAAAATCTTGAGTCCGTTCCTGGCCACTGCAAATACCTTCTCGTTGATTTGGAGTAACTAAAATAATGGAAAGAATAGAAGAAAACTTTGGTAGTAGAGAGAGAGAGAGAGAGAGAGAGAGAGAGAGTCAAGGGTCCACGATTGGAGATAAGAAAATGTGAAAATGCATTAATGTCACATGGAGAAACCAAAAAAGACTAGGGCTGTCCACGGGTCGGTCCGGGTCGGGTTTGTGCCCAACCCGGAACCGACCCGCCGGAATCGGGTGAGGAAAAAATGCACCCGCCGCCGACCCGCCGGAGTAATCGGGTCGGGCGGTTCAGACCATCAAAGGGTGGCGGCGGGTCGGTCGGAGTTCTAGATCCGAGAAGACGGCGAGAAAATGGTAAAAAAAAACACAGATCCGGCGAAGAAACCCAATTTCTGGCGTAGTTTTCCAGATTCCGACCTTATATCCGGTGATATTTCACCAGATCCGGTGAAAATCTCACCGGATTTGATAAAATTTCGCCAAATTTGGTCAAAATCTTACTAGATCTAAGGGAAATATCGCCGGAATTTGGGTTTTTTCGCCGGATTCTGGAAAATTATCGCCGGATTATGGAATTTTTGCTGGAATCTGGAAATACTTCTGTCGGTTCGGGTTTTTCGGGTTTTAAGGGAGGAAAACCGAAACCGACCGGCCGGAATCGGTTTTCTGGTGGTGAAGACCCGCCGTTGATCCGCCGGAGCATTCGGGTCGGCCGGATTCGAGTCGGGTCCGGTCAGTTTTTCGGGTGGGTCGGGTTACCGGATGAATCTGGACAGCCCTAAAAAAGACTATAAATATAAATGTAACACGACCCTTCTCTTTGTCTTTGCTTGTCTATTCACAATTGCCTCCAAACCTAGCCAACCCATAAGTCCCAACAACTTCGGAGTAAGTTTAGTATTTCAAATTTTTTCTCAATTTTACCACAACTTTGTGACGTGACAACTTATAAATAATAAAAATAAAAAAATAAATTTTTGTGAGTTCATAATCTTAACATTTACGAGCCGTCAGGTAGCAAAGGTACGAGTCTTAGGACAAAATTGTGATAAAGTTGCAAAAATATTAGTGTAAGTGGACCTGCTCACAACGACAACAAACCCACCCACACCTCACCTCCCACGCCCACTAAAAAAACCAACCTAAAGTAATAAAAACAAAAAGGTATTCTAAAGTTAAAACGAAAACACGGTTGTTTCCTTTTCAAAAAAAGAAAAACAAAGAAAACACGGTTGTTTCAAGGGGTGCAAAGAAAGAAGTAATAAATGTTGTGTAATGAGATCTAAGATTTTTCTCACCCAATCTTCGTAAACTCCGCCTTTTGGTCTCTTTATAAGGTCCACACTCTTCATTCTCACATTTTCACAATGCCATTCTTCTTTTGCTTATTCTCATCCTCCTCCTCACCCTCCGTCATTTCTAACGGCCGCAATGGACGGTGCACCAGCTGTGTTACCTTTACCTCTACCTCTTCATAATAATAATAATAATAATAATACTCCTTCTTCATGCACGCTCAACAAAAGGCACACTACGACCAGTACCAGGGCTAACGGCGCCGGCGCCGGCGGCGTTACTAGGGACATGGTTGTAAAGAAAGAGAAGGAAAAGAGGGCGTCGTTTATGACGTGGACGGCGGAGGACGTGGCGCACGTGGCGAAGTTCCATTGGGTGCCTTGTTTGTTCGCCATGGGTTTGTTGTTCTTCATGGGCGTGGAGTACACGCTCCGTATGGTCCCTTCGTCTTCTGAGCCTTTCGATTTGGGGTTCGTCGCCACGCGCTCCCTCCACCGCGTCCTCTCCGCTTCGCCTGAACTCAACACCTTCCTCGCTTTTCTTAACACTGTATGTGCTCTTTTCTTTTTTCTTTTTTTTTCTTTTTCTTTTTTAATTTTAATTTACATTATTTTTCATTTCATGGGATTCGAATCCCATGAATCCTTTGAAATGAAAAATATGAGTTCTTTGTTCATTTTTTTTTTAAATTTTAATTTTGATGCGTTAGGTTAGGCACATTCTATGTGTATGTATTAATTTTTTTGGTATCACACGTTAATTATTTCAGTATGAGTTGTAAATTTCTATTTTCTAACGCTAACAGCACTCTATTTTCGTACAAGCTTAAGGTTCATGGAATAGTCTTGGGTTTAATGTCCCCAAAAAAAAAAAAAAAAAAGAAAAAAACTAAACAGTGCTTCTATAAACACACTATTTGTCATAATTTGCTGAGGTTGACTCGGTTTTAAAAAATCACATTTATATTTAGAGTAGTCATCGCTTTTTTCTACATTCCCCACCGTCCACAACGATGGAATTTTGGACAATTTTTGTGGTCAGAAGTTGGGTCCAACTCCAACTTATTGTTTTTCACTTTTTTTGGACTTTTAAGTATTATGATGATTATGGGGGGTTTTTACTTTCTAGATATTTGCGGTATTGGCAAATCTGGTAGCACATTTTTCACATGTAATCTTGTCTTGGAGCTAGAATTGTGGGATATGGATTTGATCGTGTCAAATATGGTTAATCCAATCCAATCACATCTTATAATATCTCTTGTAGCATAAATGATACATTCCTAATATTTTCACAAACAATAATTAATGACAGCTATCATTAATTATTGAGGGATGTGTAAATTTATGTTTTTTTTTTTTTTTTGATTTTGATGATGATTAGGTATTTGTGGGAATGCAAACAACATATATCCTGTGGACGTGGCTAATAGAAGGACGGCCGAGGGCCACAATATCGGCTCTATTCATGTTCACGTGCCGAGGAATTCTTGGTTACTCCACGCAGCTCCCTCTGCCTCAGGTACCCATCTATGTTCTGCTTATTAAAATTCCCCACTTTAAAGCCACAAGTCTTTAATTAAAATTGCTTTACCCCGTCCACTGTATATATATATTTTTTTAATTTTTATTTCATCTAACATTATTATTTTGACGTTATTTCATTCATTTCATCCAAGGGCTTTTCTTCACACTTTCACAGTAGCATCGCCTGTACATGTCCTAAAATAGACACGTGTCAGATTAGTATCTGTCCTGTTTGGGTAGATGTTTTTTTTACCTTCTTTTGTTTGTCATTGAAAAGAGAAATTACATGTACAAAGTATTTTTACACTAAATTTTAAGTCGTAGGTTGTTATTGTTGAGGGCAAAAAAGTAATCTTAGTATTAAGTTCAAATTTGAACTAATAACAACTAACTACCTACGATCTGTTGTGAAAATATTATAAAAATATCGTAAACGTAAAACCTCTCTATTCAAAATTAAAGCTATTTAACTTTAAATATATAATACTTTAAAAAAAAATGTGATACTCAACTCTCCAACCCATATTGTTGGTGTTCTCCTATCAATAATATACATATATATATTCGATTTTGAAGTATCTCAAAATTTAGTCATTTTTAAAAAATCAATAAATAAAAATTTTAATTTAGTATTTATTTTAAATAAAAAGCCATACTTTTCTTTTGGCCGATTTTAAATTAATTAGGGTAGTTTTAAAAGCTTTGCACCTTTTCATTTAAAAGACAACATCAATAAATGTCAGTATCATCTTCTTTAATATTAAAATAACACTTACCATTGACTCGGAAAACTTACGACCGAAGTGGGACTTAAGTCCCTTTAAATATATAATACTTAACTCTCCAACCCATATTGTTGGTGTTCTCCTATCAATAATATACATATATATATTCGATTTTGAAGTATCTCAAAATTTAGTCATTTTTAAAAAATCAATAAATAAAAATTTTAATTTAGTATTTATTTTAAATAAAAAGCCATACTTTTCTTTTGGCCGATTTTAAATTAATTAGGGTAGTTTTAAAAGCTTTGCACCTTTTCATTTAAAAGACAACATCAATAAATGTCAGTATCATCTTCTTTAATATTAAAATAACACTTACCATTGACTCGGAAAACTTACGACCGAAGTGGGACTTAAGTCCCTTTCAAGAGTTAGACCTTTTTGAAGTTGCTAGTATTGTAAGTCTTGTAACCTCTCCCCACTCCCTTGTGTGTGTGAATTATTTACTAAGTATTTATCCAAAAAAAAAAACACTTGTGACTTATGAGCGTCTTATTTAAAAATTAGAATAAAGTCACTATTACACCACTTGTGAGTTGTGACACGTGAGATGTAAAAGTTAAAATGCTAAAAATTGTGCTTAATAACTAAAAGTCAAACAAAATTGTACTAGGAAAAAAAAAAGTAAATTAAAACTCAAATAAACTTTAATATGACCTAGTATTTGAATGTTCCATGTCCTAAGAAAAAAATCGACAAAATCTGAGTTTTATTGTTAGTTTTTAACTAAATTATTTGTAGTTAAAACTTTATAGTAACAATAACAATTTTATTTATCTTAATAAAATTCTCATATTATATAGTATTAATTTGTTTAGTTTTTGATATGATAACAGGGATTTCTGGGCTCTGGAGTGGACTTTCCTGTAGGGAATGTATCATTCTTTCTATTCTACTCGGGTCATGTAGCTGGGTCAGTGATTGCGTCGCTAGACATGCGACGAATGCAAAGGTTTGAATTGGCAAGGACTTTTGACGTGTTGAATATTCTTCAAGCTGTGAGATTGCTGGGTACTAGGGGTCACTATACTATTGATTTGGCCGTAGGGGTTGGAGCTGGAATTCTCTTTGATTCTCTTGCTGGAAAGTATGAAGAAAGCAAGAAAATACCACCCATTGCTGCCACCACCATTACCAAAGACGCTTTCTTTACATAATACTAGCGAGGAGGAAGAACAAACAAAAACCCGTTCTTCTACGCATTCAACTTGATGAAGTGATCGACTATGAGTGATGGACAGTTACTATTATATGGATCCATTACTCATAGTCGACCATCTTAATTAGTTGTAGCAAAAGTTGCGTTTATAGACTTTCTCAACATAAATTAAAACCAGTGGAGGAATTCTCTTTAGTCTACTTAGGAACACGCTTTGAAATGTCAACAAGACGATGGGAAATGCTGTTCCAAAGAATATAAGAAAATAAAAAATGTGACCCTGTAAAGAGAGGTGCTTAGAGAGGTCAACTACCATTTTCTTTGTTCATTGCAGTACCTTGGTTTTACTTAAGGAATTTTTGTTGGAATCCTTTTATTTTATGTGTATTCTTAACTTGCGTACTATGGAGTTGGTTGGAAAGCCTAAAAAGCATAGTATAATCATAGATATCAAAACTTTATTTACATTTTGATTTGATTCCAATACTGTACACATACTCGAAATCCGGTGACATTATATTGATCCTCTTTTTTTTAGTAAAGAAGATTTTTTTTGGGTACTCTAGGAATATATACATTTTTATTCAGAAAGGATCATAGATTAAGAAAAGAAAAACGAATACACAGCTGTCTTATGAAGACAATTGCCAAATGTCTTATAGACCATTCATAGTCACAGATAGTCAAAAACTCAAAATACAAATATTGAGGGTATTGTTAACAAAAGTATGAAAAGGATGCAAAATGTGGCTGCCTATAAAAGTTAGGCGAGCTGCACTTTATATATATATGTTCTTCACGTGAACCTGTCACTGTCTAGCGAGCAAAATGACCATATTAGAAAGCTTTTTTTTTTTTTTTTTTGGTAATAATTTAAATATTTAGGTATTTCTATAATGTCTTCTTGACCATTTATATTCAAAATGATTTACATCTCTCTCTCTCTCTCTCTCTCTCTCTCTCTCAACCATTTGTTGGACACTAATCTACCGAGAAATTGCTAGCCATTTTAATGTACTATCCTTGAGCTCCGTGAGATTGTTTATGAATAAAATAGCTTGTTTGAACTAGATTGTTTACTAACCAAGTTTTTAAATTTGGTTCAAACTCAACTTATTAAAAAAACAAATATATACAAACTATTTACATTTTTATCAAGTCGAGCCCAAGCAGATTACCCAACCACACCCCCCCACCCTCCAAAAAAAAAAAAAAAAAAAAAAGTAGAAGAGGAAAAATCTCTAAAAGTAATAGGACTTAATAACCTTGCCATCTTGGTTTGTTATTGTCATGGGTCATGTCACACTAAATTGTTGCAATTTCTAGTTCAACTACTACTATTAATTTAGATGTAGACGTTTAGTAAGCCCCGGATCATGAATTGACACAAATGTTATAGTGAAAAATCTGATGCAAGCAGCATGTAATCTTATCGTTGTACCATTTTGTGAAAAGTTAAAAAGCATAAGTTTTCACATTTAGGTGTGTTTGGAACAACTTATTTAGTTGAAATTGAAAATATTTTGCTAAAAATACTGTAAACAAAGATAAAAATTATCTAAAATTGTACGTTGGGACTCACAAATAGTAACAAAAAGTAGAGTAGAATTCATAAATAGTAGCAAAAATAAGTTAAATAATAAAATAAGTTGAGTATAACTTATGCCAATCCGACGCTAAGAAGAAATAAAGAAATTATTACATATATTTTTTATATATATATTTCTTTTTTTTTCAAAATATTCAATTCACCTCGTTTTGTTCATATTAAACAAAACCTGTACCTTTTGATCGTGTTGACGAATCAAAAACATGTTGCTCGTCTTCTTTCTTTTTCCTAAATTTTTTATTTGGACAAATAGTTGGAGAAGAGAACTGAAATACATATAATTATTTTTGGGGGCTGGTTGATTTTGACTGATGAAGTATGAATTCGTCAGTTGCTATGCGTGCACCCAGGTGGAGCCGTCCTTCTGCCTTTTTTGTTCTTGCGAAGTAACTATGTCTGATTTCTGAGTGGTCACCGGTGTGGTGCCTGCCACAACAGCTCCGATGCCAAAGTTAATATTAGGGAATTTCTAGAAAGGATAAAAGTAAACAGTATGTTCTCTAGATATCTTTTTTGTGCGTACCTTTCGTCCTTGTTGTTGAGGGGATTATATATGCATACTTCTAGCGTTGTGGCCATTATGGCGACTTCAATGTGTAACGCCTCAATCCCCATTTATTTGAAGCATGATCTGGCTTCAACGGTCTGTACAGCTATCTTTGTAACCGCCCAAGCCTGCATTGAATGGTTTCTTTTTTACCCCCGTCATTGGGGTGGTTTTATTCGTCAGTGAGGCATGGTGAATTCGTCATTCTTAGCCGCCTTGTTTGTTCGGGTGAGTTCGTCCACATACATCGTGCTCGTTTGTCCCGTCAGTTGCCCCCGGATTCTGAGGTCGTCTTGACGGTCTCAGAATGTGAGAGACCTATGAGCTGTACATGACCCTTGGGATTCTGCTCCGCATTAAATGCTTAGTGGTGGTGCCAGACGTATCGTGGCCACGTGGCGCGTTCTGATTAAGGCTCTAATTATGTGGCCCTTGGGTTTCCCGCTAGTTTTTCGTTTTTTGAGCTTTGGTCTTTTAAGTTACTTCTCATCTTTTTGAAAAACTTCCATTTAATTGCTCTGGGTGTTTTCTTCTCCACCTCTCCTTTCTTTATTATTTCTCTACACCTTTCATTTCTCGCACTTCCATTTTTTTTCGGTTATCTTCTTCTCCGATCCTCTTTGCGACTTCCCTCCGGACTTGTGGTGCGGTCGAATCTCGTTTGAGGTACGTTTTTCTTCTTTTAGTTCCTCTTTTTTCTTTTCCTACATTGCGTCAAAACTTACGATTTCTGTTTTGTGTTGGTTTTTGGTTTTTCAGTGTTCGTTTCCTTGTCGGTTTAGTGTTTTCATGGTTACTAGCTCTGAAGTTAGGGTAGGGTGTCCTTCAATCTCCTTTTTCTTTGCGCATTTAGGGGCTTCCTTAGGTGCTTCTCATACTTCCTCTTTTTTGGTTGGGGATTTTGTCTTCGAAGGTAGCGGTTTGTCTATTGCTTTGAGTGAACTGTTCCCCATACTTAGTCAATCGCTTAGTTGGTTTGAGAGTTTGGTGGGTGAAAGGGCGAGAATGTCTGAGATTCGGTCTAGTGAGCTCGAGACTGGGCTGTCTTCGAGTGACGATCCAATAGAGGGGGATACCGCCATTTCTACTTGTCGAGAGGTTAGGGCTTTTCATGCCCTTGGTGAGACATGTAGCCTGGACGGCGAAACACTCGCTAGGTTCAGGGATAGGTTTCAATTTCCTGACAGGGTCAGGGTTCGCCTTCCTCGTGAGGAAGAACGGGCTTGTCATTTCCTCCCTAGGGAGGCGTGTTTTTATGAGGCCGCTTTTCTGAGTGGGCTTAGATTCCCCGTCCATCCATTTATCATGGAGCTCTTAGGCCATTTTGGCATAGCTCCTGGGCAACTCATGCCCAATTCGTGGAGGATAGTGGTCAGCTGTATGGGGATATGGTTGGCTGTTACAGAGAGGGATATGATTAAGGTAGACGAGCTCGTTTACTTAGACCGTCTGAAGGAATCTAAGGAGTATGGTTATTACGAACTAGTGCCTTGGGAGAGAAGGACTAGGATCGTCAGGGATTTACCCTCGTCGTTCAGGTACTGGAAGTTAAGATTTTTCTTTGTGTCAGGGGATAATTGGGAGACCCCCTCGGATGGAGTCTGGGGTGACTTCCCGAGGTTGCTTCGTCGTTGGGGGACCCCGAGCTTAGGTGCGTCAATACTTCTATTAGCTCACTGACGTCTGTTTTCATATTTACTTCGTCGTCACTGAATTTTTGTTGTTGTGGCGCAGTTAAGAGACGGCCCAAGCTCAAAATTCGATACAGGGAGCGAGTTGATAAGGCTATTGAGTACGCGAGGAATATCGAGGATTTTGACGACCTTGTGGATCCTCGAACCCTTGCTTTTTATTGTCTTGGTCCCGATCCATCCACCTTTGTGTTGCGCACGCTTGAAATTGAGGAGAAAAAGAGTAAGTGTTGGGTTTCTTAATGACGTTCTTGTTGCGTACGTCGGTGTTTGTCCGTCTCAACAGTATATCTCTTTTTTTTTTTTTTTTAGGAATGACGACTAAATTCAACCAAAGCATGTATGCCCGCATGAGGGCTAAGAAGAACGAGCCACTGTCCAATTTGGGAGCAAAGGCTGTGAAGATGACGGATAAGGGTGCCTCCATCACTCCTGCTACGCCGATAACTCCAGCAACTGAGATGGCTAAGACGACCTCGCCATCTACGTCTATGGAGGAGATTCCTCTTTCACGGAAGAGGCAGCGGATTGACAAGGCTGCCTCCGGTTCGTCCAGTGTCTGGGCTGATGCCGGAGTTGCAGAAGTCAAGACGCGAGGAATCTTTTCTGACGAGGACATGAAAGTGTTCTCTGGGGCGTCCCCGAACGAGCTTGCAAGTCGTCATCTTCATAAACTTGTTCAGGTAATACATTTGCGTTGGAGTTCTTCCATGGTTTTTTTTTTTTTTTGATTGATTGATTCTTCTTCTTCTCTTTTCTGTGTAGGTGTTGAGGGAGAGCCTCCATCTAACTTCAGAGTTCCTTTCTCAAGAGGCTAGGGTAGAATCTGCAGTTTCTCGGGTGACCGTTTTGGAGGTAGAAAATTCGAAGCTGAAGAAGGATTTGATTGCCAGTATGAATGAAGCCAACCTTGTGAAGGAGAAGGTTAAGGCGCTGAGCATCAGCTGACCTTGGAGAAGGACGAGAAACTCTCAGTAGCCAAGGAGAAGATAAAGACCATAGCTGCTAAGGCCATCGAAGGGTTTCAACAGACTAACGAGTACAATATTGTACTCTTCAGTTAGTACTTCAAAGGATTTGAGTTGCTCAGGCGATACCTCATGAAGCATTCATCTGAAGTGGACCTGAACAGTCTCGATCTCGAGGAAGTGGACAAGGAGATGTTAGCAGATGAAGCTTCACACTCCTCAGCCGTTGAAGGTGATGCTCCTGACAGTGTTCTTCCTTCTCCAGTTGGTGACGATGTGGCAGCTACGTAACCGTGCAGCAGAACCCCCTTTATTTATTTTTTTTTTTGGTGCCCTTTGTTTTAGGCTTCTTTTATGTTCTTCTTTTAAGAAAATTGTGGTATTCTGTGTGTGTGCCCAGTGTTTCATGGGTTTTTTGCTTTCCTAAGTAAAAACATTGACGATTGTTAATAGCCAATTAATTTTGTATACGTACTTGCTTTTAGCTCCTACTTTGTGTATGCTTTGTAGCTTTTCCTGTGCTCGATGCTTGTACTTAGATTTTTGCAACTTGGATGATAAATTCGTTGATAGCCTTTTCCCGTTCATATGGGACATGGCAAAAATTGGAAGTTATCGTTAGTAACTTATATCTGTCGAGACTAAAACTTTTGTTGCTTTGACCAGAACTTGTGGCTTTCTTCCTTCTTTTTAAAGGTTCGTCAGTAACTTATATTCGTCGAGGCAGGATCTTGTTACTTAGCCAAAATTTGTTGGCTTTTTTCCCTTTTTAAAGGTTCGTCAGTAACTTACATCCGTCGAGGCGGAATCTTGTTACTTAGCCAAAATTTGTTAGCTTTTTGTTTCTTTTTTTTTTTTTTGGAATACCAGGTGTTGACTGAATAATACTTTTATTACTTTCCGAAAATAGCGAATACAATTTCTTGTTTCATTTAGGGGTGGTATTTCTTCAGGTGCTCAATGTTCCAAGGTCGGGGAAGTTTCTGGCCGTCAAGTGTTTCCAAATGGTAACTACCTCTTCTGGAGTAATGCACGACCCTGTAGGGGCCCTCCCATGTGGGACCGAGCTTCCCTTGGGTAGGGTTCTTGGTCGCCCGGGTGACTTTTCGCAGGACAAGTTCTCCAATGTTGAGTCGTCTGAGCTTTACCCTCTTGTTGTAGTACTCGGCCATCTTCTGTTGATACCTCGTTATTCTATTCAAAGCTCTGTCTCTGGCTTCATCAATACAATCCAGGTTGACCCTTAATCCTTCGTTGTTATTCTTTTCCTGAAACATTTCTCGTCTGGTGCTCGTTACCCCTATTTAGACTGGGATTACCGCTTTGGAGCCATAGGTGAGTTTGAATGGGGTTTCTCCTATTGGGGTTCTTGCCATAGTCTTGTAAGCCCATAGGACATTGGGCAACTCTTCAAGCCATGCTCCCTTAGCCTCGTCCAGCTTAGATTTGATGATTCTTAGCAGTGTTCAGTTGGTTACTTCCGTCTGTCCGTTCGCTTGTGGGTGTCCAGGGGATGAGAATTGGTTCTTGTCCGTCTGAAACTTTGACTGTCGAACTGACGTCCATTGTCCGATATGATCGTCTGTGGGATCCTGAACCAGCAGACTATGTCCTTCCACACGAAGTTTTGGATTTTTGCCTCGGTGATGGTTGCCAACGCTTCTGCTTCGACCCACTTCGTGAAGTAGTCAATGGCGACAAGCAGGAACCTTACCTGTCCCTTCCCCTGGAGCAGTGGTCCAACGATGTCAATTCCCCACTGCGCGAAGGGCCATGGCGAGGTTATTGCCGTCAGCCTCTCGGCTGGAAGGCGTTGAACGTTCCCGAACCTCTGACACTTGTCGCATCTTTTTACGAGCTCTTGTGCATCCACCTGTATGGTAGGCCAAAAGTAACCAGTTCTGATAATTTTACTTACCCAGGATCTGGGGCCTGCGTGGTCCCCACATACGCCGTCATGGACCTCCCTCAGGATGTACAGTGCTTCTTCTTCATCGACACATTTCAAGTAAGGCATGGAAAAGCCTCTTTTGTACAGAGTGTCATTTAGGATCGTGAATCTGGCTGCTCTTCTCTTGATGTTCTTGGCTTCCTTGACATCTGGTGGAAGGTGTCCGTCTTGAATGTAAGATATTATTGGCGTCATCCAGCTATTTGCACTCTGAACTGAAAACGTAGGAATTTCCTCGATGCTAGGGCGTTTCTGGTTCTCTACGTACACATCCATGCTTGTGGGTTTTCCTTCTGACGAAGCCATTTTAGCGATCTCGTCTGCTCTCGTATTCTGGTTTCTAGGGATCTGTTCAAACTCTACACCATCGAATTCCTGTGTTAGGTGTTTCGTCAGTCTGAGATATTTTTGCATTCTTTCCTCCTTTACTTCATATTCTCCTTTTATTTGCCCCACTACAAGCTTCAAGTCACTCTGGAGGAGCACGTTTTTGGCCCTCAAGGCTTTCACGATTCTTAATCCCGTTAGTATCCCTTCATACTCGGCTTCGTTATTGGTCGCTAGAAATTCTAGTTTGACTCCATACTTCAAGACTTCTCCTTCAGGGGTGATGACAACGACCCCTACTCCCCTCTTCTTTTGGGTTGACGAACCGTCTGTTTGTATCGTCCACCGTTCTACCTCGTCGAGGTAGATATCTTCTTTATTACCGGTGAACTCGGCTATGAAATCTGCCAAGGCTTGTGCTTTGATAGCGGTCCTAGGATGGTATTCAATGTCGAACTGGCTCAGTTCAATGGCCCATTGAACCATCCTCCCAGCTGCTTCTGGCTTGTTCATATATTTTTTGATGGGTTGGTCCGTCATTACCAGAATGGGGTTTGCTTCAAAATACGGCCGTAGCTTGCGCGTAGCTATTATTAGGGCGAATGCAATCTTTTCGATCTTGGGGTACCTAGCTTCAGCTCCCTGGAAAGCTTGACTGACGTAGTAAACTGGGAGTTGTTTTTTACCTTCTTCTCTGATCAGTGCCGTGCTGACGGTTGAATTGGATGCGACCAGGAATAGATACAAGTTTTCCCCCTCCTTGGCCGGGCTCAAGAGGGGCGGACAGCTCAAATAGTGCTTGAGCTCTTGAAATGCTGCCTCACATTCGTCAGTCTAGATAAAGGCCTGTTTCAGCATCTTGAAGAAGGGCAAACATCTGTCCGTTGCTTTAGAGACGAATCTATTGAGTGCCGCGATCCTTCCTGTGAGCTTTTGGACCTCTTTGATAGTTTTGGGGGATGTCATGTTGAGTATAGCCTGAACTTTTTCGGGGTTTGCTTCTATTCCTCTCTGGGACACCATGAACCCCAAAAACTTTCCCAAGGCTACCCCAAAAACACACTTGCTAGGATTCAACTTCATTTGGTATTCTCTGAGGGTGGCAAACGTCTCCTTCAGGTCGTCCAGATGGGAAAGTTCTTCCTTGCCCTTGACGAGCATGTCGTCCACATATACCTCCATGTTCCTACCAATTTCTTTGCTGAACATTCTGTTTACTAACCTCTGGTAGGTTGACCCTGCGTTCTTCAGCTCGAAAGGAATCACCCTGTAGCAATACAACCCTTGATTTGTAACAAAGGCTGTCTTTTCTTGGTCTTCCTCGGCTATCTTTATCTGGTTGTACCCTGAAAAGGCATCCATGAATGTTAACAACCTATGCCCGGTAGTGGAATCCACCAATTGGTCTATTCGTGGCAAGGGAAAACTGTCTTTTGGGCAAGCCTTGTTTAAGTCCGTGAAATCCACGTACATTCTCCATTTTCCATTGGCTTTTTTTGACTAATACGACATTAGCGAGCCAATCTGGATAGTAAACTTCTTTGACGAGGCCTGCGGACAATAACTTATTAACTTCGTCTGTAACTGCCTTGTTCCGTTCAGGGGCAAAGACTCTCCTCTTCTGCTGGACAGGCTTTATTGTCGGGTCCACACAGAGCCTATGCTGAATGATATCTGGAGATATGCCTGGCATGTCCTCGTTACTCCATGCGAAGACGTCCAGGTTTTCTTTGAGGAATTGGATGAGGCTCGTCTTCATTTCTGGGATTAGCGTCGTGCCTATTCGGGTCGTCTTTACGGTCTCGTCATCGACCAATTTAACGGTCTCCAAGTCTTCTACCTTTTCCTCTTCTCCTTCCTCGATCATCCAGGTGTGGTTTTCTTTTGCAGCCATCACGACTTGATAACATTCCCGAGCCAATACTTGATTGCCTTTTACCTCACCTACACCGTTCTCCGTTGGGAATTTCACTTTCAAACAATAGGTAGATGTGGCTGCCTTCCAACTGTTGAGCGTGGGTCTCCCAATAATCACATTATAGGAGGAGGGGCAGTCTACGACCAAAAAGTCTAGCTGTCGAGTCAGTTGCCTGGGATGGGTCCCTACCGTTACCGTCAATGTTACTATGCCCTTGGGATAAACTCTGTCTCCATTGAAACTGACCAGGGGGGAGTCAAATGGTCGCAAATTTCCTGGGTCCAAATTCAGCTGCTGGAAGGCTGAGAGGTAAATGATGTCTGCTGAACTGTCATTGTCAACGACGACTCTTCTAGTGTTGTACCCCTCTATTACGAGCATTATCACTAGTGGGTCGTCATGGGGCTGCTTCACTCCCCTGGCATCTTCTTCTGAAAAACACATGTCCCACTCTGTTCGTTTGTGCTTGAACGGCGGCGTCCCGTGAATGCTATTTACCTGTCTCTGGTGTGCTCTCCTGAGAGCTTTGAACGATCCTCCAGTGGACGGGCCACCCGCGATCGTCTTTATTTCCCCTATCACTCTCGGCGGGCGGTGAGATGTGTTACCTTCGTCTCTGGGCATGAATTCACGTTGGTTCTTGCTCTCGCCCCTGCTAGGTTCTCCTTTCTGGACGTACTTGTGTAGCCTCCCTTTACGAATGAGCTCCTATATCTGTTCTTTTAGGCCTCTACAATCTTCTGTGTAGTGGCCGTGGTCTTTGTGGAATCAGCAGTACTTCTTTTTATCACGGACATTGGGGGACGAGTGTAATGGTCTCGGCCATTTGAGATAATGCTCATTCTTAATCTGTTCCAAAATCTTGTCAATAGGCATAACCAAGGGAGTGAATTTGACCGTGCGTTGGAGTTTCTTGTCTTTCCTTCTATTTTCTTCAGTACTCCGACGTTCTGGGTAATCTCTCTTTCTTCCTCTGCGATCGTCTTCCTTCTTTTCTCGGTCCTCTGGTTTTCCTATGTCACTTATAGCGGCTAATGCGTCCTCTGCGTTCATGTACTTCTGTACCTTCAGGAGCATCTCTGCCATCGTCCTTGGAGGGTTCTTCGCAAGTGAAACTACGAATTCCCTGGACTTCAATCCTGCCTTAAAGGTCGTCAATTGCACTTTATCGTCTGCTTCATCAACCTCTAGGGTCTCTCGAGTGAAGCGTTTCACATAGGATCTCAAGGTTTCCTTCTCCCCCTGTCTAATAGTGAGCAAGTGATCCGTCGGCTGCTTTGGGCGTTGGCCTCCGACGAAATGACGCAGGAAGGCGTTACTTAGCTGTTCAAAATTATCGATAGTCGATATTGGCAGCTTTGCAAACCATTCCCTGGCAGCTCCCTTGAGGGTAGTTGGGAAGGAACGGCATAGTATCTCATCTGGGGGTTGCTGAAGGCCGAGGGTCGTCTTGAAGGTGTTGAGGTGGTCTTGGGGGTCCTTGAGTCCGTCGAAGGGTTCCAGCTGGGGCAACCGGAACTTCGACGGCATTGGACATTCTAGGACAACTGTGGTGAAGGGCGAATCTGTTGCCCTTACCATTCTATCCAGGTTTTGGTCAGTTCTGCCCCTGATTGCGTTTCGGAGCTCGTCTATCTCCTTCCTCATCTCCCGAAGGAGATCAGAGTTCTGCTCGTCCGAGGTAACCGGTCCTCGACGATCGTTCCCCCTATGGCTGTTGTCCTCATCTTCTTGATTAACTCTAGACCGGTTTTCCTCTTGTTGGAGCCGCAACCTCATTTCTTGGTTCTGCCTGGTGAGTTCTTCAACGGTGGCTGCTAGGGCTTGGACTTGCTGGGCTAGGGCTGCTGAGTCCTGGTTAGGCTCCATCTAAATGCAAAAGGATGATTGAAAGCTTACGTTTTCGAATCAAATAGGTTGTTCAAGATTCCCATAGACGGCGCCAAACTGATGAAGTATGAATTCGTCAGTTGCTATGCGTGCACCCAAGTGGAGCCGTCCTTCTGCCTTTTTTGTTCTTGCAAAATAACTATGTCTGATTTCCGAGTGGTCACCGGTGTGGTGCCTGCCACAACAGCTCCGATGCCAAAGTTAATATTAGGGAATTTCTAGAAAGGATAAAAGTAAACAGTATGTTCTCTAGATATATTTTTTGTGTGTACCTTTCGTCCTTGTTGTTGAGGGGATTATATATGCATACTTCTAGCCATTGTGGCCATTATGGCGACTTCAATGTGTAACGCCTCAATCCCCATTTATTTGAAGCATGTTCGGCTTCAACAGTCTGTACAGCTATCTTTGTAACTGCCCAAGCTTGCATTGAATGGTTCTTTTTTTACCCCCGTCATTGGGGTGGTTTTATTCATCAGTGAAGCATGGTGAATTCGTCATTCTTAGCCACCTCGTTTGTTCAGGTGAGTTCGTCCACATACATCATGCTCGTTTTTCCCATCATTGACCACTCATTTTGTTGACTCATGTTATCTATCATGGCATTTGTCGGTTTTGAGAGAGCTATGTTGAGCATAGGAATCAAATTTTTAACCATTCTTTAATTTCTTCTACTATTTAATTTTAGTTTTTTTGGTAAATATTTAATTTTTTGTTATGCTAAGCCTTTATCATTTAATGCATGTCTGTCATTAATTGCATCTCTGTACATGTAAGAGGAAAATATAAGATGGTATATGTACTTCGTTGCTAATCCTATTGTTGAGGTAGGAAATTCTCTAAAGCACATTTGCTCAAGGGTCTGTTTAGTTGGAAGAGTAGAAAATGAGAAGATGGAAAAGTAGGAGGATAGAAAAGATTTTATTTTCTTTCCTATTTGTTTAGTTGAAAATAGAAAAGTGAAGGGATGGAAAAAATAGGTTTGAAAAAATTTACTCATATACTTTTGTTGAAGAATAATGCCCAATTAAAACAAAAAAGTGACAAATAACCAAAAAAAAAAAAAAAAAGAACAAGTCTCAAATTTATTAAAAAAATAAAAATTATGTCCCAAAAAAACCACGTCTAGTTAAAAAACAAATTCACGCCCAGCCCATAGAAAATCAAAAGAAAAACAAAGAATAGGAAAAAAAAAAAAGGGAAAGAAAAGGCAACTTTACTGCCAGAAGAAAAAAAAAAAAAAAGAAAAAAAAAAAAAGAAGAAAGAAAGAAGGCAACGTTTCTGCCGAGAAGAAGAAAAAGAAAAAGAAAAAAGGCATCCTAGAAAATCAAAAGAAAAAAAAAAAAAGAAGAGGCAATATTGCCAAAAAGAAAAAAAACAAGCCAAAGCAACGTTAATGAGAAGAGTCAAAAGTCATTAGGCCATCAATAAAATGATGGGTTGGTGAGAGGGTATTTATGTAAAATGTATTTTTTAATACTTTTTCCTCTTTATTTTCTTTCCAAATTGGCAGAATAAAAAAGTGAGCTCGGAAGAAAAACTTTCTCTTCTATAATCTCTCTCCTATTTTCTTTCCTCGACTAAACAGTAAAAAATGACGTTTTTTACCTTATTTTTTTCTCTTTATTTTTTATTTTTCCTGTTTTCACCCCAACCAAACACACCTTAAAGGTGCGATTTTTATCTTTTGCAACTTTGTGTAGTGGGCTGCTTCAGCATTTGACCCAAGTTAACTTGAGTGTATGAAACGTGAATGTGAATAGTGGTATGCTTGTTATATGCTGGTGGTACTTTTGGCCTTTACCCAACTTGTACTTGGGGTGTGAGGCGATAACTATGCATGCGAGGCCCCTATTTTCTTTGCTAAAGAACAAAGAAAAGAAAAAAAAGAAAAGATCCGTATATATACTTGGCTTCTAATAATTGTCGTGTATAATGCATTCATTGTTTAGAATTGTGTACTCTTTTGCAGTTTCGAAATGATTTTGGAAAATTAAATAGTACCATTTTCATCTTCATTTTAGCTGGGCCAGAGTAATTAATGAAGTCAAATTTATTGTTTCGGCCCAACTCTTGCTTGGCCACAGCCCACAGTGGAACCTGTCTAACGAGGTTGTATTGATCATCTTTCTAACACTTATTTTATAAATTTTGTTCAATCAATGTAGATGGTTTACAACCGTATAAAATTGAAATACCAGTATGAAGATTAGCAGCGATGACAGTAATATATTCATTTTCTATTTAACCAAAGGAGCTTTTTTTTTTCACCCATTAATTGGGTATGTTACAAACATTTCTTGTACATGCTTATGATATTTACGTGTGAGGTGATTGGATGTGGACTAAACCTCAGAATCTGAATCAATTGGACAGGATCCATCATCTACATTGGCAAGTGGGTCGTAAGAGGGAGAGCTAGGATCTGTGCATCCTGGTATGAGATTGAGATTGCAACGATCACCCTGCAGTGATTGATAAATCTATTATACTCCAAGCTAGAGAACTTATGAAATGATTGCTTAAAATCACTCTTGAAAATTTTACTTACCCCTTCTACTGTCAAATTTCCGATCATATCACATCTTGTGACAACAATTTCTGTGTCTGGAAAGATTGCTTTCTCACATGCACCTTCTTTACTCAACTCTTGTGCTAGGCCCTGCAATAAGAACGCAAGACTCATTTTCAGCATGTCTCACACTGAATTGTTGTACAATAACTTGCTAAATATGATTTTGTTTGAATTAATTTATGCTTTCAATAAGAATTTGGTAATATCATACAGTTACTGTTTTGAAGCTAGTAGCAGTACATTCAAACATCTAACAGAATGTCCTATTATACCTGGTTAAAGAAGTCAATTGGTTTGTTCCGCCAAGCCTTGGGGACTTGAAATTGCATTTTGTAAGGACCATCCCAATCAACTCCATTTGTGAATGAGAAGATCAAGTTCTGAGCTGTGGAAAGATGATGAGTTTGTAAGATGAAGAGAATTAACAGACTGCTAGATAAATTTGTAGAAAGCAAGATGCATCAGACAACAAGTACCAACCATGCTTAGGAATGCATATCTGGATGGTATAAATTGGGCGATCAGCTTTGCCTCGGTTTTTTCTCAGCATTGCCCTTGGCTCACCACCACACATAATTGGCTGATTAAAACCTCCTGCAAAGGACACAATTCAAGAAGTCAATTGAAATGAGCTGTAACTGAATAGTTGCAAAGCAGAGGCCAATCCAGCTGCACTTCTTATCCCACAATGTTACGCTTGCTTTGGGTCGCAAAAATAAGACGGTAGGTTAACTATGGATACTACCTGGTGAAGTAGTCAGCACTACTTATCAAATAGTGGAAACATCCCACAAGAATGAAATCATTCAATTGTATTTGCCATGCTATAATAAACAAGTACAATCCATTTTTGTCTGGCATTAAGACTTGCTTGGTTCTCTTTTTTTTTTTAAAGACTTCAAAATATAACATTAATTATATACAATTTCACAGATACTGCAATTCTTTTCAGTAATGTACCTTCTGTTTTCATTATGACTTTCATATTTGCGCTTGCTTTAATTGGTATGGACAAGAAAACTGATTGTAATGTACAAGATATTATGAGGTCTTATATTGTACAAAATATTACCATTAAAAGCAATCCCAAATTCTTCATTGGGAACAAGGTTGGTCGCAGTGGGATTGTAGAAAATCTTTAGCTTTTCCCCCTGTAAAACATTATATGCATCTTGTCATTAGAACAGGATAAGCAAGAAAAGCCCATTGCAATTGTAATTCAGCAGCAATGCCAAGCTTACAGAAGAAGGAGGAAGGCCATTCATGGTTTTCCAATATACTGGGGCCTTCCCAAGTTCAAACATAGTCCATGATGGAAGGGTAAACCTGAAAGGAAGGAATTCACAGATACACCATAATCACGATTCAACTTCTAAAAATATAAGGCAATGATTTTTTTTTTTTTTTTTCTCACATATGCCCCCGCTTTGTTTTTTTGGCTGGCACTGTTGAGGGTGGGGGGTGTGTGTGATAAGAATAGATAGAAATCCAAGAAGACAGGGTGCTATGTAGTTAAGAA
Source organism: Lithocarpus polystachyus (assembly GCA_033629205.1). Classification (NCBI taxonomy): domain Eukaryota; kingdom Viridiplantae; phylum Streptophyta; class Magnoliopsida; order Fagales; family Fagaceae; genus Lithocarpus; species Lithocarpus polystachyus. Next base: position 33,188,682 of record CM066166.1, on the reverse strand, counting down.
AAAGACTTTCTACACCAGCAACTTTCATGACAAAATTTAGTACTGAAATGAAAAATGACCAGGAAAAGGAATTCATACTCTTTGGTTTCCTCAACAGGACTAGTTGTAACAGCTGCTGCAGCTCTGACTTCCCCACTAACCTTGACAACTCTCTTCTTCATTGGGAAAAACCGTGACAATGAATTACCAATGAAACTGCTAGCTGCGTAAGAAAACATGAAGCTGTTGTATATTTGAAGTCTAGGATATAAACTTCTAGCTATTTTTAATTTTGATTTTGGGGTTTTCAATCCTGTTTCTAGCTTGTACCCAAATTTGTATCAAGATACAGTCATACAGTTGAGAAAATTGGTTACACATCACTAAAGTATATGACTATACGTAAATGGTTAGCACAAAATGTAGATATTAATTGCCTGTTCTTGAAATAGAACTCCTAGAAGGTTTTGTTCTTTGATGAATTTAAAATGGAGTGATAAATTAATTTTATTTATCTTTAGACTTTAGGTTTTGTTCAATAAACAGAGATTATACCCCTTGCCAATTTTTCTTATTAAAGAATCGTAATGATAACCGAAAACACTGAAATGTTGCCGCTATTTTACTTCAAGTTGTAGAGTAACAACTTGGACTGAATTTCTATTCTTTATGGTCCAGTCCTTTTATCCTTTGGAATAAGATGAAACCCCATTATGTCATTAATTTCAGAAGTGTTTTCTCACACAATTTAGTGCAATTTGTTGGTAAGAAGAGCATATATATTTCTAACTGTCTATTTCTATAAGGTAAGAGTCTAAGAGAAGAGACTTATGAGTAACAATTGAAGTTTGTGTAATATTTGGTTCTAAAATCTAAATTTCCAACTGAGGTAATTACAAGATAGTGCAAGAAACATAAAGAACAATATTTTGAACATGTTTTGGAATCTCAAACCTCAAGTCATGAAAAGGTTCTAGTAAACAATAAACAGTATCTGTTAGTCCACCAAAATCCCATAAAGGATTTGCAGTTGAAGAGGAACGGAGACCAAAGCAAAGAGACTCACCAAGCGAGTTTGAAACAAGTCGAGTTGTTTTAGTATTGGAAACGGACTGCATGGCCAGAAATGTTTGTGTGGAAGACGTAATAATTGATGTATTTACTGCCGCCATTTCTCACACTTTCAGTGCTTTCTCCAACTAGTCCTCAGAAACGAGAGAGAGAGAGAGAGAGAGAGAGAGAAAGGGAATTGTAGAAACTGAGGCGTTCCACCACAAACACAAATTGAGCATAAATATCCATCTATACAAGCAAGAAGAACGGACAAAAACCAAGCATGGGTATCTATCTCAATAAGATTTTTTTTAAAGAAAAAGTTAATATATATGTAGATATTTTTTCTTTCACCCCTCAATCTTATTTGATTTTTGACACGTCAAAGTTAATATATATGTAGATATTTTTTCTTTCACCCCTCAATCTTATTTGATTTTTGACACGTCAACCTTTCAATTCCGGATTTTTTTGGCATTTGACTTTATTTTGTTAACAATTTTATTAGTTGATAGGTTTTGCAAGCATATTTGTAAAGAAACATCTCAAGTCTTTGAAACTCGAGATCATTGGTAGAGACTCGAGTTTCTTAAAAGAAAACCAAGGGAAAACCTCGAGCTTACTGATCCTTCTTGTTCTCTCCAAATTTGATCCTTCTTCTTCTCTCTAAACCTTCTCTCTAGATTAAGCCCAAATCGGGCCTCTAGGGCCAAAGCGCACTTGCCCATTTAGGTGGCTCTCTTTCTCCTTCTCTACCCACTGAGGTGGTTCTTTCTTTGTTCTTCTCTATTGGGTTTCTCTGGATTTGATCCTTTTGCAAGGCACTGGAATGCGTCTGTGGAACTCGAGTCTTCCTTGATTGAACTCAGTCTCTCAGACTCGAGATGTTACTTAACAAATATGTTTGATTTTCTTGTCAACAAATAAAATTGTTTGTAAAATCAGGCTAAATGCCAAAAAAAACCCTTTCAATTTCCCCCTCCTAACCCTTTTAATTCAATTCATAAATTAGTGCACTTTGGGTTTACTGCATTCAAAAAGACTTTCGTATGTTTGTTACTGTTAAATTTTAGTCTCTCTCTCTCTCACTCAGAATTTACTCAATCTCTAAATAGAAATGGAGAGCAGTCTTATTGATGTGAATGAAAGTGAATGAAAAAAAATTACAATCTAGATACTCTTATCTTATATACTAGCCTCATCACACGCGTTTCGTGCGTGTAATGAGGCTATTTTTTTTAGATAGTTTTTTTTTAATTGGAACTTGGAGTAGTTTTTTTTTTTTTTTTTTAATAGTACCATGGGGTAGTTTTGGTTGTGTAGATGGGGTAGTGGGAAGTTTTATAGAATATGGTTTAGTTTTATAAACATTTGTAGATTTTTTGTGTTTAATTTTTGTCAATTTACAGCTTTAACTTCATTTTTTATGTTTTAGGAATAAGGATAAGTGAATTAAATTAGGGGTATTTTTAGAAGTCAAAAAAACAATAATTAACTTTCTGAATCCTTTTAATATATAGAGATGAGCAATAAAGCACGATCAAAGAAAGGTTCTCAGTGGGTTAAAGTTGGTCCCTCCAACTCTTGCCTAACTGTAGTAGTTGGTTCCCTTTCTCCTTTGAGAAAGACGATCAGTTTTTTTGAGTCCATTTTTTGGTTCCCTTTCTTCTCTGAGAAAGACGAGTAGTTTCTTTGTTGGTTACGTTTCTTTTAGTGTTGGTGTATTGCAAGTCTTGCTCTTAGGATGGATGATCTTACACATCGCTGGAATAAATTATCCCTTTCTAATAAGGAAGGTAAAAGAGTCATTCTGTCAAAGGGTAGGCAATCTCAAGAATTTGGGTTGGCAGCGAAGTTCTTTACCAAGAGGGCGGTGAATATTGATGCAGTAGCAAGGACTTTCAGGCCTTAATGGAGAACAAGGCATAGTTTTAATATCAGGGATGCTGGAAACAACCATCTGGTGTTTGCTTTTGAAATTGAGGCAGATATGGAAAAGGTCCTACTGGGCGAGCCTTGGTCTTTCGATAGACGCCTTGTTGTCTTTCAAAGGTATGATGGAAAAGTGCCAATGAATGAAGTGGATTTTGGCTTTTCAAAATTTTGGGTCCAATTACATCATCTTCCTTTTAATCTCTTGACACCTGAGGTAGCAATGGATATTGCATGAACTTTAGGCACTGTGGTATTATCTGAGGATACCTCTGAGATGATGGGAGGAAATTTTATGCGAGTGAAGGTGCTTATTGACATCTCTCAACCTCTTTGCCGAGGCAGACAAGTTACTTTTGAAGATGGTTCAGAAAGTTGGATTGCTTCTAAATATGAGCTCCTACCAAATGTTTGTTATTGGTGTGGACGACTTCCCATGATGATAAAGACTATATTTTGTGGTTACAAAAAAGGGATCTTTGAAGACTGTATTTTTTTAGGCAATGGTTTCGTGCATCTCAGTTCAATCCTTCGAAGAAGAAGAAGGTGATTGATGTCAAGGGATATGGTGAGGATTGGAGAGTGAGGCTTGAACCTGTACAATTTGAGGAACAAATAACTCTTGCTCTGCCTAACAATCGGGTGATTCTTCAAGATGATTCTATTGGAAGCACTCAGGTGATTCTCCATGATGATGATGCTGGTATTCGGAGGAACCGTGAGCAATTGCTTATTATGGAGCCAACGGTGGACGCACTCAATGGTGGCTGCCGAGGTATGGTTATTCTTGATACTTGTGGGCTTTCAAATTTTGAAAAATCAGTTCCAAATTTTGAGGAGACACTTCAGCAATTAGATAAGGATATTTCCGAGGATTATGTGCCTCCAAATAAGGATCCGAAATATTTGGTTTCTGAGGACGTTTTGTTGGGTAGTTCAAGTGCAGATAGAACTAAAGATGATATGAATACTAATGTTGAGTTGGATAAGTCCAAGGTGGATAAGTTTCCTCAGAATGTGGGAACAATGAGTGGGGATATACTGCATAAATTTAATGTGGGCTTATTTGGGGTGAAGCCCAGACTTCGTACTTGGGTTAGAAAGTGTGGGAGGTCAGTGAAGTCTAATATGAGGAAATCTGAGTCTGAAACAGGTTTTAAGAGAAAGTCTCCAAGGAAAACTCCTGTTCTGAGTGTTGAGTAGAAGGCAAAGCTTGAGGAGGACACAAAGAAGTTTGGTGTGCTCTTGGCTACACATTTGGGATCGGCGGAGGTTGCTAGGCAACCTCGCCAGGGACAATGAATCTTTTAAGTTGGAACTGTCGGGGGCTTGGGAACCCTCGATCAGTTAATGCCTTAAAAGAGGTTATTAGGATAGAGAAGCCCAAAATTGTCTTTCTTATGAAAACTAAATTGGATAGAGACTGGATGGAAAAAGTTCGTGATCAGTGTGGTTTTAAGCAAGGTTTAATTGTTCCTAGTAGAAATAGTAGTGGTGGTTTGGCTTTGTTGCGGAAAGAGGATGTTAAAGTGAATTTGTTAAAGTATTCTTTATCTAATATTGATGTTGAAGTGTTTTGTAGTGAGGATGTTGGTTGGTGGCATTTAACTGGTTTTTATGGGAATCCAGTGACTGCAAAACAAGTTGAATCATGGTGCCTTTTTAAAGTTTTAAGTGGTCTTTCTCAGTTACCTTGGTTAGTGATATAGGGGATTTTAATGAAATAAAATGCCAGTTTGAGAAGGAGGGTGGGGCAGTACGATCTGCCCAACAAATGCAGAAGTTTGTGGATACAATTAATTGGTGTGGTCTAAGGGATTTGGGTTTTATTGGTCCTAAATTTACTTGGCTATATCAGCAGAATGATGGGGTTCAAATCCGGGAGAGGCTTAACAGAGGGTTTGCTATAGTGGATTGGTTAGACAAATTTCCTATGGCGAGACTTTATTGTTGCACATCTTCTGTTTCAGATCATTGCCCTCTTTCTTTACATCTCGAAGAGAGGAAAAAGACTCAGCGTTTTGGAAAAACTTTCGTTTTGAAGCGATGTGGTTGAAAGAAGCTAGCTGTGAAGAAGTGGTTACTTCGGCTTGGGAGGAAGCAACTATCAATGGATCAGATTTCCCTATGGTGGAATGTTTGAATAATTGTCGTATGAAATTGGAGGATTGGATTAAAAATGTGTTTGGCCATGTGGGGAATAATTTGGCCAGACTTCAAAAACACTTACAATGGCTGGAACTACAAAGTGCCACACCTGGAGTTATTGCTTCTTTGAGGGAGACTAGGGTGGAGTTGAATTGTTGGAGAGATAAGGCAAAAGCTATGTGGCATCAAAGGTCAAGATTAAGTTGGCTACAATCTGGAGATAAGAACATAGGCTTTTTTCACTCCAAAGCTTCTTCACGATTTCAAAAGAATTTCATTGAGGGGCTGCTACTACTATTCATAATTATTCAAGTCATCTAACCCCACATAATTTGCTGAGATTCTTTCCTCTGTTCAGCCTAAAGTTTCCATAACCATGAATGAGATGCTTACCAGGGATTTTCAAGAGAATGAGGTATGTAAAGCCCTTAAACAAATGTATCCTCTAAAATCACCAGGTCTAGACAGGATGCCTCCTTTATTTTTTCAACACTTTTGGCCTATTGTTGGTCGAGTTGTCACTAAAACAGTTTTGGACTTCCTAAATTCTGGTGATTGTCCTCCAAATTTTAATGATACCTAAATTGTTTTGATCCCCAAACTTAAGAACCGTTACGTATTACTGATTATAGGCCCATAAGTCTTTGTAATGTTGTTTATAAGCTCGCATCCAAGACACTAGCGAATAGACTGAAAAATATTCTGCCTTCTGTTATTGGAGATAGTCAGAGTGCCTTTGTTCATGGTAGACTCATCACTGATAATGTGTTGGTGGCTTTTGAGACTATGCATTACGTAAGTTAGAAAAGAACTGGAAGGGTTGGAGAGTTGGCATTGAAGTTAGACATGAGCAAAGCTTATGATAGAGTGGAATGGAGTTTCTTGGATAAAATTATGGAGAAGCTAGGTTTCAATTATAGGTGGCAGGGTCTTATGATGCAATGCATTTCTTGTTACTTATTCCATTCATATTAATGGGAAATCTTGTGGCTACATAGTTCCATCAAGGGGTTTACGTCAAGGAGATCCTTTGTCCCCATACTTGTTTCTGATTTGTGCTGAAGGTTTGCCTGCTTTAATAAAAAAGTCCGTGCAGCGTGGTTTTATGGAGGGCATTGCTGTTTGCCGTGGTGGTCCTAGTATCTCGCACTTATTTTTTGCAGATGATAGTCTTATTTTTTGTAAGGCTAGCCTGGAGGAATGTGATGCGTTGCAGCATGTTTTGAAAGTATATGAAGAATCTTCAGGTCAACAATTGAATAAGTTTGGTGCCCAGATTATTCGTCAGCATGAGAAATATCTTGGGCTTCCTTCTTTGGTTGGTAGGAATATAGAGAATACTTTTAATGATATCAAAGAAAAATTAGCAAAGAAATTGTCGGGTTGGAAAGAAAAATTGCTTTCTAAGGCAGGAAAGGAGGTTTTGATTAAGGCAGTGGCTCAGGCTATCCCAACTTATTCCATGAGTTGTTTTAAAATTCTTGATTTCCTTTGTGATGAATTGACTAGTATGATAAGGAATTTTTGGTGGGGACAAAAACAGGATAAAAGAAAAATGGCTTGGTTGAGTTGGGATAAAATGTGCATTCCTAAAGCTTGTGGGGGGATGGGTTTTAAACTCTTGAAACATTTTAATTTGGCGCTTTTGGCAAAGCAAGGTTGGCGGCTTCAAGTTGGTCAGAATTCTCTTGTATATCAGGTTTTCAAAGCTAAATATTTTCCTACCTATGATTTTGTTCATGCTTCTTTGGGGAAAAAACCATCTTATGTTTGGAGGAGTAGTATGGCTGCACAAGGAATTGTTCAAAAAGGCCTTTGCTGGAGGGTGGGAAATGGTAGGTAGATCTGGGTTTGGGAGGATAGCTGGGTACCTACCTCTTCTACTCATAAAGTAATTTCACCAAGAGGTATGCTTCCATTGGATTCTAGAGTTTGTGATTTTATCGATGTGAATAATAAGTGCTGGGATTGGAACCTCTTAAATGGAACTTTTCTTCCTTTTGAGGCTGAGTCAATTGCTGGAATTCCCTTGAGTGTTAGAATGCCTGATGACAGGCAGGTATGGGCTGAAACTTCAAATGGCTTTTTCTCTGTAAGAAGTGCTTATAAGTTGGCTCTAGAATTAGAGACAAATAGGGAGATTGGGTCTTGTTTTGATGGGAGTAATATACGCCGTTTTTGGAAGAGATTGTGGTCAATTCAAATTCCCCATAAAGTTAGACATTTTGCTTGGAGAGCTGCCCTGTGACATCTTACCTACAAAAGAAAATTTGGTTTGTAGAAAGATTCTGGTTGACAGTGTGTGTGAGGAGTGCGGTAATGCTTCAGAATCTTTCTTTCATCTGTTTTGGGAGTGCTCTAAGGCTCAAAACACATGGATTTCTTCGTCTCTCTTTTCCTCACTGTCATTAATTCCTTTTCGGACTTTCTTTGAGTTCCTATGGTATATTTTGATGGATACATAGTGGGTTATGGAAGATGCTGGCCTTGTTATCACTATTGCTTGGGCTTTGTGGACTAATAGAAATGAGGTGATTCATGGCAAGCCGAGGAAGACAGGTTTGTAACTAGTTGACTGGTGTAGATCATACTTGGATGAATATTGGGCTGCAAACAATACTCCTCTGAAAATACAAACACAAGAGGATGTGAAGTGGTCTCCTCCTATTTTTCCATCATACAAGATCAATGTGGATGCTGCTATATTCTCAACTCAAAAGGCTGCTGGTGTTAGTGTTTTAATTCGTGACCATGAAGGGAATTTTATTGCAGGTTTGAGCCAGAAAATGCATGCTCCACTGGGGATTATTGAAGCTGAAGCAAAAGCATTTGAAACCGGTATTATTTTTGCAAAGGAAGTGGGCATTAGAGAGGTTGTTCTGGAAGGAGACTCCTTAACCATTGTTCAGGCTCTTAAGGAATGTTCACCTGCTCCATCTTCTATTTCTAATCTAGTTTATGGGATGTTAGCTGAATGTAATGAGTTTAGAAAAGTGAGTTTTTCTCATGTTAGACGACAGGGCAATAAGCTGGCTCACTTGCTAGCAAAACAAGCTTTTGGCTTGATTGACTATTGTGCTTGGATGGAGGAATGTCCTTGTTTCTTAGAACAAGTCCTCATCCATGATGTTTCTTGTATTTGATTTTAATGAATAAAGTTTTGGTCTGTTCATAAAAACAAGAAAAAAAGAAAAAAGAAAAGAAAAGTAAAGAAAGAAAAATAACTGAGTTCTATACAGTTTTAACTAACTCCTTAATTCCGGCTTGGTTCTATAATTTGCTCTAATCTATACTACTATTTAAGAGGCTTCCTTTGTTTGGATTCCTCAATTTTTATGCCTAAAATACCCTTAAACTCATCTGTTTGTATAGTTTAAATAATAATAATTGGGTTAAACATATAAAATTAGTAATTTAAAAACTCCTAATTTTTAGCTAAATTAAAAAAAAAACAGTTTTTTCTCCTATCTCCACATTTCACTCTCATGTTAGTAGTCAAGTACTAAATACAACTTCTTCTTTTTTTTTTTTTAATAAATAAATATAAAACTGTTTTATTTTCTCCCGTAAACGTACTTTTTTTTTTTCTAATTGCCAAAATGAAATTGTCTGCAACTTTTTATCACTAAACGGTTTTAAAAATTTCAAAAGTTTGACACATTTTTTTTTTCCAAAAAATTTGCATACATTATCTCTATTTAGATATATGCCACACACTTTTTACATATCTTATACATATCCTAAATTAAATAACTAAATTAAAAAAAAAAAATCAAATCCCACGTTCACCCATCTTCCTAAAATTTAGCATACCTCTTCCAATCCCAGGTACACGTTCTCCTATTTAAATTCAATTTTTTTTTCCTGATTTCAATTGAAGCTTTACTCTTAACTTCTAATCATTATCTTTTATTTTTATTAAAAAAAATTTAATTGTTCAAAATTCTTTCTTATTCCTTAACTAACCACCAATATTCCCAGCAAAAAATTTATCAAAAAATATATATATATATATATATATATATATATTCCTAGCAAAAAAAAAAAAAAAAAAAAAAAAAAAAAAAAAAGAAGAAGAAGTTAGCAACACTTTAAAAAAAAAAATCTGCCTACAAATCCTCACAAATTAACACAACTTCAAACTTCCACCCATTATCATTAAGCAGTTATAATGTTCTCCCTCCATCCCTATCCTCCATAGCAACAACTATTTTTGTATGTACCCTCTATAATGAATGTTGTTTTATGTTTTCAGGATAAAAGTTTGCAATCAACGGGTAGGGGACGTGAAGTCCGTGCTACAAATGATATGCCACCATTTTGAAATAGCTTCATGTTGACAACCCGGGTGCTAAAGTTCATTATAAAGTCTACATTCCTAACAGAGTAACATCATCTCTAGAGGTAATTATTTCATGTTGTCTGGATCTAAATATACGTTAGAATGCATTGTGGGAGTTGGATTTGGGAAGTGTCTTCCTAAGATTAGTAAGCCTAGATTCACATGTTTAATTTTTTAGTGCATTTTGTGTAAGAGATCAAAAAATTATTAAAATTTACCAAAAAATAGAAGAGCCTCACGCGCGTGCTCAGAGGCTAGTTTGTTCCTAACTGCTTTGTTCCGTTGTGCATAAGTTGATCCAAGTTGGTTTTCATTAACAAAACTACAGCGTTTCTTCTAAGCTTCTTGTCACGTGCTTCATTTAATGATTCCTTATTAGAATGACACCGTTGCAATGCAAAATGTCATCGCATGAGGTTTTTTTTTTTTTTTTAATCTTCTGTTTAACAGTTACAAAAAAAAAAAAAAAAAAAAAAAAAAAAAAAAGGGGGGGGAAGAAGAAGAAGAAGAAGAAGAAGAAGAAGGAGAAGAAAGCTGTATACCTAGTTTTCTTGGAATTGGTTCCTTAAAAAAAAAAAAAGTTTTCTTGGAATTGTAGTTCAATCTTTCTGAGCACCTTCTAGTCAAAGTGGAAGTTGCAAGTTTGAGCCCCAACTTGGTACTTTCAATTGTGTCAATTATTTTATTTTCATTGGTATTTTTCACTAATTTCATTGGTAGATTGGTCTATTTTTTGATTTCCTCTTCATATTTTAAAGTTTTTTTTTTTAATTTAAGTTATTGACAAATCTTAGTATAATTTTAATTATAGATGATTTGCAAGTTTTTAAAAAGATCGAGTTATATTTGATAAATGCTCATTTGAAATATATTAATTTTCAATTATTTTATATATTTTTGTTAATATTGAATAGATACAAATTTTAATTTTCATAATTTGGCCTTAAATCTTCGTATATTTTTATTTTTGAATTCCAAACTTTGGCCGCTAAAAAATTAAAATTTTAGTCCCATCCTCGTCAGTAGCTATTACCAAACCAAAAATTAATAAGAGTTTTTGGACCTAGATTCTTCAAAAACTCAAGAGCAATTATGTGTCCTCGATTTTCATCTCAGTTTGGGATCTTCCTCCCCCCTTAGCTCGATCAAGTGGTCAACTACATGACTTACAAATTGAGTCCCCCTCATGTATCTAAGTATCTTAGAATGTAGGGAAAAAAAAATTAGGGTATATATATTATGCTCATGAGTCTATTTTATTGATTTTTTGTCTTGTTAAACATGATATCAAAGCCACATCCTTGTAGCCTTCCATAAGCAGTTTAATCACCATGCAACCTTGCACATCGCTGGTAGCTCAATGGCATCACAATCAAATTGATCTCCTTGAAATCAGCTATATCATTTTTTTCTCAAAGCCGATCGATCACACTAACTTCTTAATACAATAATAAGGTCCCATCACGCATTGACTATCCTTGTTGGGTGACTTGGCTCACGTGTGACTTCCAGTTTGCGTCACTTTAGCTCCAGCCACATCAACATGTGATGTCAGCATCGATGCCACATAAGCAACCACATCAGCATATTTAGACATGTAAACATTCAAGTCCGCAAGGTAGTCTTTACTTGCACTCTATTTCTTCTGCTTGCTAAGTGTTTTATGGCCTAATTATTCTAGCTACAATGATCTTTGAGAAAGTTACAGTGAACAATGATCGTTTTTTTTGTACTAAAATCTTGAGTGCCAAATGTGCAATGAAAGATAAATGAAAAAACACGAGACTCACAACAAGTCCTTTGTGAAACAGGTGGCCTAAAAAGGTTTTTCGTCAAAGACGCAAAGATTGACACATTTGTAGGTGATGAATCACACTTCGAGTGCCTTCCTTAGCTTCCATGGGAGAGAGAGATGCACTTAACGTTCAATCTAATGGCGCAAAAAAAAAAAAAAAAAAAAAAAAAGGCAATATTATCGTAGATTACTACCATTCGGGAATGAATTGTTGAATGTTCTTGAAAATGAAAAAAAAAAAAAAAAAAAAAAACCGGAGACACAAAATTATGCGAAAATATCCTACGTTCTTACTATCACATTGTTAGGAATATGAAATAATTATTACAAATATTTAGTTAGCTAGTTGGTTGAGATTATATCCTACACTCCAATGTTATGAATTTCGTTCCATTCCGGCCGGAACAGATGGAATTTTTCGTACGGAATGCAAACCGGAATGGGAATAGCCTCTATTCCACTTTGGATCAAATTTCAGCCAATTTTGGCCGAAATGTAATTTTCGTCCGGAATGAGTTTTGCTTCCTCTTTTTTTTTTTTTTTTTTTTCAACCTAAGGATATTTTTCACCATTACATTCAAAAACATTTTGAGTTCCATAGATTCTATTCTACCTCACAGCATCAAATACAACCCAAAAATTCACAACAATGAAGTGATGAGAGAGAGAGAGAGAGAGAGAGAGAGAGAGAGAGGTAAGAACCCGAAGGTGAACTTGGATCATTCTTTGAGCCTGAGGTAGTAGAGCCGGCTAAATGCTAGAGCAAGAAATGCGGTTGCCTAAGTAAAAAAAGGCCCCCAAATTTTAATCAATAGGGTTATTTATAATCAATAAATAAAATAATATTTTTTTACTAGATGAAAAACAAATAAAAAAGAGAGAAAAATGCAACGTCCACTATATTTTTCACAACACTTTTATAACTAATGTTAAGTAGTAGATTGTTATTGATAGCAAACAAATAATTATAATGATATTCTCAAATAGAAAACAAAAAGCAACTTATAACCTAAGATTTGTTGTAAACAATATTGTGAATGTTGCACTTCTAAAAAAAAAGAATAATAATAAGAGTTGAATTAGCAAACTTTTATTAGTTCTCATCTAAGTCTACGAATAATACCGCTTTTTTACTTATCACTATCAATCTGCCATATCAATAAGTATAAGAAATTTTGTCAAACTTTTTCTGTCTATAAAATTTCTAAAAAAAAAAAAAAAAATTCTTTGTAATTCATATTAATTAGTAATAATTTTGCATCTTATAAAATTAGGCCCAAATGTATCCAGCCGCCCCTGGAAGGTAGATTACTCATGAAACTTCAACCTCCACATATTTGCAATTTTGCAGCACAAAGAGAGTGGCAGAAAAAGTCTTGCGGCAAAGAGAGCGCTGTGAGTTAAAAGTTAAAAACTCGTACTCAAAGTAAAGAGTTTGAACACTAGGACTTGGGTAAAGGAGTTGGGGTTCGATGGGGTAGGTGGAATTTCTTAAATGGGTAAGCAAGCAAATGATGCCACGTTTTTTTCTTTTCTACTAAATAGTGCCACATAACCTAAGGCTAAAAGTCTAACATGTGCTGCCAATTAAAAATAGTACTACACTACTACTTGTTTAGAAGAAAAAAAAAATACACATTGTTCTAAAAAAGGCACCCAATTAATAGTATATAAATAATATTTAAAAAAGAATAATCAACTCATTATTTGCTTATTTGTGGTACTTTGGTAATTAATTAATTACTTATTATTATCTTTTGAAAAATTTATTGAAAGATATAAATATATAAATATATATATATATATATATGGAAATTCGAAACAACTTGAAATGATACGTTGAAATAGACCAGTATCGAAATATTCAGTTTCAATGGACAAATCGAAACGGTATTCATAACATTGCTACATTCCAATCAGCATATTGTTAAGAATATGAAATAATTGTTATAATCTATTTAGTTAGATAGCTAGTAGATTGAGAATATGATGAGTTAGTTAGGATTTGAGTACATGTAGCTTATTTAACATCTGATTTAATTCATAGAGCACATGTTGAATTAACTAGCCAATTATCTTGAGTTATATGGGCCAATAGCATTAGACCAATAACATTAGCACTAGTCTCTTATAAATATATGATTGTAATTCAATATTAGATATCAATGATGAATTAATCATTCGCTTAATGCATTAGTGCATCTTTCTCTTTTAATCTCTTTCTTTCTCTATAGAGGGTGACTAACTCGAATTAAGTGAATTTTCCCACTATTTTTGTACATTCCTGTACAATTCCTATCTGTCCCCATTAGGAATCACTAAGTTCCTACCACAAATATGGCGAGTATAGCAAAAAAACTCACACCGAGTACATCTTGGATTTTTAGCGTGGGTTTGGGATGCTAAAATCCTTCCTGCGTTTGCATTGTTTTTTTTTTTTTTTTTTTTTTTTTTTTTGCCGCATTTGTTAACTTTTCATCTGTGAACAGTGTATTTGTGCACTGTTCATGAGACTCACAAACATCAATTTTTAACAAATTTTTCATTAAAAATGGGTCCCATGGTACTGTTTATATATTTATAAATTATTTTGCTACAATGTTTTTAGTTTTCAGTAATAAGCGGATTCCAATTTCACCTCCCCTAATCTCAACACTACTCAAACCCCACCGCGGCACCGCCACATCTCACTTGTCCCTTTCCTTGTTAGTTATTACACTCTATCCCCAACTGTTTTGATAAATACCACTACCCACAAACTCTCAACAAAAAGGGTTCAAAAACCCAACATCTCTCTACACCACCAAAGACCCAGATTCCATCAAAACACTCCAAAAAGTCCTTAACTCTCTCTCACAAACACACCAATATAGAGACACAGGCCTTATTCATGGCTTTGATCGCATCTCCACCATCCAATCCCAAACCCCACCAATTTTCTCCTCTCCACAGTGCAACCCAGCTACCAGGACAAGCCGAATTAGTCCTTTCCCGTGCCATGTCCAACACTTCTATGGTCCTAAATTCTGGTCACTATATTTCAATGTCTAACAAGCTTTTACTAAACACAAAATTCTCCACCCATCTATGTAAAAATGCCAATAGACCAGTCCCGCATATAACTAGTGCAGCATTAGTAGAAGCAGAGCCAAAACCAGAGCCAGAGGCAGCAAAGTTTAGGAGAATTTTGTTATCGGACGTGGTCGTGAATCATCAAAGGAGAGTCTTTTTTGGGAGGAAATGGAATGCCGATGACTTGGTCAAAGCTTCCGTTGTTTTGGCAATGCATTACCTTTGTCTTTTCGCACCATTTCAATTCAATTGGAGTGCACTTTTGGTGGCTGTGGCACTGTACGTTGTAACAGGTCTTTTTGGTATTACCTTATCATTTCATAGGAATCTCTCACACAGGAGTTTCAAGGTTCCTAAATGGCTTGAGTATTTCTTTGCCTATTGTGGTGTTCAGGCACTTCAGGTTAGTAGAATTTCATTGTTTTGGTTACTGTCTAATTGATAGTTTTATAAAATGTTCATGTTTTAACACTTTTAACAACTTTTGTTATTTTTTTTGGGGTTGCAGGGCAGCCCAATTGACTGGGTGAGCACACATAGGTACCACCACCAGTTTGTTGATTCTGAGAGAGACCCACATAGTCCCACTGCTGGATTTTGGTTTAGTCACATGAGTTGGATCTTTGATACCACTTCTATGAATGAAAGAGTATGAATCAATAATATATTCTTACTCAAACTCAAACATGGACTAATGATAGTGTATTTTGGGTGTTGTAGATTAATATTGTTTCTGGTATGTTATGCAGTGTGGAGGACCAAACAATGTTGGGGATTTACAGAAGCAGCCATTCTACAGGTTTCTTGAAAAGACTTACATTATTCATCCAATTACACTTGGTGCTCTTCTATATGGCCTGGGAGGATTCCCCTTCCTAGTGTGGGGAATGGTAAGCAAGATTGTCTTATATTCTCATTTTTAAAATTATATTCTATTGAATTCTTTGGGACTAGATGGATGTTTAAAATCTCTAACCATAATGTTCATAGGGTATTTTACCAAATTGGTAAAGAGAAAAATTTTGGTCCATTGTAAGAATAAATCAGGTGTCACACTCAAACGTGTAGCACAATCCTATGCCACTAGGATGTAATCTAAAGATGACTCATGAGTCATGACTACTTGTAATGGCGGCTACTTAGTACTTCTTTATTATTATTATTATTATTATTATTATTTTTTTTTTTTCTCTTTTTTTTTTTTTTGAGGAGGAAGCGGAAATAACCTTTATGAAAGTTAAGCAGGGGTTTAACCTTGTAATTTGTCCACTACTCTTGAGCACTAGAATGACACAGACAAGATCCATGTCTAAAAATGACCACGTGTTAGTCTTTTGTCGTATTTAATTTTATTCAATGCATTGAACAGAAGTATTTTCAATCAATCAATATATATATATATATATATATATATATATATATAAACAGAGACCTCATGTGAGAGAGCATAATGTTTTTTCATGTGATGCACTCTATGAAGAGAATTGAGATACCCTTAAACCATATTAGAGATAAGAACAAATTTAAAAGTGGAGACTCTTTATTTCCTTTTGTTTAATGTTTGAAGACTAATTTTTGTTATGTTTTTTATTCAATGTTTAAATACTACTATTTCAAGACTTTCCATCTCTCTCACACACAAAAAACTCTTTGTATTTCCGTTCATCCTTTTTACTTTTACTCCTTTATATACACGTCCATAGCCTTTCATACCATCCCATCTCAAACACACTTAGACAAAAAATGATGTCATTTACCTTCATCCTTTCAATGACACCTACATAACTTCAACGTTGTATTATTATTTCATTGTAACCAGTATGAGTATGCTATGACCAAGGAAGAAGGCTTGCGTTTTTTATTCGGTGACAGTAGCGTACGGTTTTAATGTTGAAGTCAAACATTGTAGATTTTGTGAAGGTTATGATTCGCTTGGAGTCTTTGGGTGCTTGAGATTTTAGTTTGGGAAAGTTATAAATGTATTTTATTTTAAAACTAAAGAAAAAGAAAAAGAAACATTCTAATTTATTATTTATGAAGTTAGCTTTTTTTTTTTTTTGGTAATTTTTTGTTAGAATTCACAATTTGTAGGTTTCTTTGTAAGTTTTTTTACTACTGTTTCGTGCAGTATGAGCTATAGTGATAAAAACAAAAATCGATGATGACTTAAAAGTATTTTTTGCTTTTTTTTTTAAAGGATACGGAAGTCCAACTAAAGCCAATTGAATTTTGATAAATGAATGTGTTTTTAACAAATTTCTCTTTGTTTAATCATGTTCTCTTTATGTTGATACTTACAAATGATTTCCTTAATTTCATTGAGATAATTAATTGGGTGTTTGTGATCAAGGTCTCCATATTTGGTTGTGAGAATAGAATGGTTGAGAAAGTGTTTGGTAGGTTGCTTAAATTTATGTAATTTTAGGATATAAAAGTATTTTATATTTTAAATTCTTATTTGTAGATTTCAAAATCATTTAATCAGTTTGAAAAATAAAATCTACTTCTAACTGTAAATATTATAATATATTATAATCTTACAATGTTATACAATTTTTTAAAAATAAATTATGAATTAAAAAAAAACAAGTTTCAAAGTATTTAACAATATTGTGGGCAAATATAAATATTATACAACAAAATAAGTATTAAGTATTGTAGGAGCGTAATTTGAGTCCCTAGCTCACAAGATGGATGGACTTGGGCCCAAAAAGTTCAAAACAATGAATTTGTAGAGAATGCGTTAAAAAACTGGGCTCTAATGAGTTAGAGAACAAATATAACGGATCCAGACAACCAAAAGAATAGGGATTGAATGGATTTATCCAAAGAAAAGTGTTCTCGGCTAAATCCGAGGAGACTAGTTCTTATATACTGATTCACAAGTTGATTACAAATTTAGTTCTAGGTTGCTATAGTGTTTCTTTTTCTCCCTCTCCCCCCCTTTTTCTCAGGGTGTCTCTCCTATTTTATACTACATTTCTCTTCTATTTCTACCCTCCAAGTGTCGATCAGTTTGTTGGCCATGATCTTTATCCCATCAGCCTCTTCAAGAAGTCTTTGGGTAGTAGTTGTAAGGCTGAAAGTTACTGTTCAAACATCACTTCTTCATTAATGCGGTCAGAGAGTTAGTTGCAGAGCATTCAATGCGGTGATAGTAGCTTTCTCTCAGATATTTTTCAGCTGTCACCTGTCCTGTATATTCATAGTGTATATCCTTATCACATTATCCCAAATGATAAGATATATATCTTGATCTTTATTTTGCTTATCCGAGGGAGCATCCCTTCTTGGACCACCTCCCTTAGCTTTTACAGTCATAATTTGTTCGTTAATCCCACAGGCTTATGCCCTCTATATTTCTGATCCGTCCTCGATCCATTTGAGCATTCTCGAACAAGGCCCAAGGCCCAGTATACACATTTGGGTCTCTTTTCCCTACAAGTATTATATGTAGATTTTAATATACATAAAAATTATTTCAAATGAAATCGCAAAGTAATCCGCGCATCGCATGAGATATCATCTAGTTTTTAATAAAAGCTTAATTATTGCCGCTTTGCCATTGCAGGGCGTGAGGGTTGTATGGGTTTACCACATCACTTGGCTGGTAAATTCAGCTTGCCATGTCTGGGGAAAGCAACCATGGAAAACTGGTGATTTGTCTAGGAACAACTGGTATTTTGAAGTCTAAGATATACAGTACATAATACTTCAAACAATTAAAATTTGGCAACTTATTTATGCTTTTGTAATTTGTGATTATTTAGGTGGGTGGCATTGCTTTCATTTGGAGAGGGGTGGCATAATAACCACCATGCTTTTGAGTATTCTGCTAGACATGGCCTAGAATGGTGGGAACTCGACTTGACTTGGCATGTAGTAAAATTTCTACAAGCTATTGGATTTGCAACTGATGTGAAGGTACCAACTGAGGTTCAGAAGCAAAGGATGGCCATTTAAACGTGGGCTTTATACATGTGCTTGTATGAGATTGTGAGATGCTTGGTTAGGCAATTGAATTGGCCATGTCTTGCTTCTGTGAGTGTCAAATTTCATACAGTACGGTAAATATATTGTGGATGCTATAGTTATTACATAACTAACTGTAACCTCATGCATATGCATAGATATACTTAAAAGATATACAGTAAGATGCAAAGTATAATTCTTATATATATATAATTTAAATATTATTAATAGTCATTTATATATATATATATATATATTTAACTCTTTAAAAAGTCTTGTAAGAATATTATTAAGTAGAAAATGTAACTTGTCCATTTTTTTAATTTTTTTTTATGTTCATTAATTCTAGACTCTTTGGTTTTTGTATGCATGCAATAATTCACTTAGATGGATATTTATGATGTAGTCATATATTTGACTCCAAATCTATATAAATAATAATACGTAAAGTAGAGAGAAAATCCAATTAAATTTCAAATTAGAATTCAATTAGTGTCTAATTTTATGCCATGCGTCTCATCTAATCTAAATTATAGAATTTTGTGCCAAGTGAGTTAATTTAGGTAAAAATTGAATTTTAATTAGAGTTTAATTTTGCGCCATGTGTTCCATCTAATATAAATTTTTAAATTTTTGTGCCAAATTAGTTAATTTAAAGTAGAAAACGAAGAGTCCAATATAATAAATCATAAAAAAAATCATATAACTAAAAAAATTCAAATATATATATATATATTATGTAATTGTGATTGTTTTAAATGTATCCGTACATATGCACGAGATTACATACTAGTCTATATCTATATATATAATAATAGGTAAAGCAGAGAGAAAATCCAATTAAATTTTCAATTGGAATTTAATTAGTGTCTAATTTTACGCCACGTGTCTCACCTAATCTAAATTTCTGAATTTTGTGCCAAGTAAGTTAATTTAGATAAAAATTGATTTCAATTAGAGTTTAATTTTGTGCCACATGTCGTATCTAATCTAAATTTTTAAATTTTTGTGTCAAATTAGTTAATTTAATGAAGAAAACGAAGAGTTCAATATAATAAACTATAAAAAATATAATCATATATATAATATATAATTGTGATTATTTTTAAATGTACCCGTGCATATGCACGGGATTACATACTAGTATATAATAATAGGTAAAGTAGAGAGAAAATCCAATTAAATTTCAAATTGGAATTCAATTAGTGTCTAATTTTAAGCCATGTGTCTCATCTAATCTAAATTTTAGAATTTTGTGCCAAGTGGGTTAATTTAGGTAAAAATTAAATTTCAATTAGAATTCAATTTTATGCCACATGTCCCATTTAATTTAAATTTTTAAATTTCTGTGGCAAATTAATTAATTTAATGTAGAAAACGAGGAGTCTAATATAATAAACCATAAAAAACATAATCATATAACTAAAAAAATTCAAATTTATAAGTCATATATATATATTAATAGCTAAAGCAGAGAGAAAATTTAATTAAATTCTAAATTGGAGTCTAATTTTGTGTCATGTGTCATTTAATTTTTAAATTTTTGTATCAAGTGAATTATTAAGTGCAAAAATCAAAAAGTCTAAATTCAATTAGATTTTAGATTGAATTTTAATTGAAGTTCAATTTTGCTTCATATGTCCCATCTAATTTGTTAATTTTTATGGCAAGTAAATTATTGGGGGCAAAAACCGAAAAGTCTAGATCCAATTAGATTTCAAATCATATATATATATATATATATTATATGATATGTAATTGTGATTGTTTTTAAATGTAACCGTGCATATATTATATGTAATTGTGATTGTTTTTAAATGTACTCGTGCATATACACGGGATTACATACTAGTTAAGAAATAAAACTCTCTCTAAAAATAAATAATTTAGGACAAATGGCACAAAATTGGACTTCAATTGTAGAATTTAATTAGATATTTTCTATAATTTACCTATTAATATATATATATATATATATTTTTTTTTGATATATATATATATATATGCATATATATATATATATATATAGATAGATAGATAGATAGATGTATACAAATCATATTTGTTATCTTTCTTGTTTCTCATCTTGTTAAAATCAGTCTCTAAATAGAAGTGAATGAATTTTATTGAATATGATCAAATAATTCATTAAATACAAAATGGATCATTGAAGGAACAGAAAGACCGAAAAATTGCAGTTGAACAGGTGTAACCATATTCCTGACAAACTCCACTAATCTAACTACCTTGACCAATAGAAATGGAATGGTCGTGTGTGATTAATAACAAGACAAAAATATCATTTTGGTCTCTACATTTTGAGCTTATAGTCAATTTGATCCCTACATTTTGATAGCAGTTAATTTGGTCATAATTTGGTTTCTATTAATTTGAACTTGCACTTAATTTGGTCTCTACCATGAACTCACTAATAGAAAATGCTTTTGTGACACACTAGGAGCTAACTTGAGATTAAAAAATGAGACATCAGAATTTGATTAAAAAAATTAATTTATCAATTTTCAAAAAAAAAAAAAAACTGAATTAAAAAAAAAAAACATGAATTCAAATTTGGAAAAAATTTGAGTACTAACCCAAATCAACCTGTACAAATCCGAAATCTTCAATTCTACTCATTCTCATTAGGACCTTCTACCGGTTGTTGCACACTAGGACCTTGTTCCATTGGTTCAAGTGTCATATCATATGTGGGGAATAAATTATGCAACATCCCACAAAAAACACCGTATTCATTTAAGTTTTCTTGCACATGACTACTCCCACTTTCAGTTGATGTCATGGCAAACACTGATTCACCATGGAAAACCGAAGTTCTGTAATTGTTAAGAATTTCATATGGGTATTGGTGATCACGTAAAACATCTGCCATTAATGCATATACTAAGAGTTACACCATCAACATATTCCTATGACTTGCAAGTCATTTATACAAATTTAAATTTGGACAGATGACTTGCAAGTCACACCTACGTGTGAGTGTTTTAAATTTGGACAAATGAGTTGCAAGTCACACCTACGTATGAGTGTTGATGCAAGCATTTCACATATAGACTTAACTTTTTAAATATATATATATATAAAATTAAAATAAATAAAATAAAACCTTTAAGAATTTTCGAAAACACTAAAATATGCCAATAAAAAATTCTCAAGAATCATGTAATAGAAGTCCCAAAAGAGAAAATGAAATTAACAACATCATGAACAATAATCATCCAAATATACACAGTACACAATCAACACTCCCATATAAATATGTAAACCACTTTATAACACTATGCAATCTACCCACTTGCACCAATTCAACAACCCACCACAAAGCAGAAATTGAACATCTCATTGTAGAATAAAAAAATCATTTAAGCAACAAGTACCTACAATGCTCAATAGACCACACGCCACAATCAAGAATGCTTCCCCCCGCAAAAGCTAATAATATTTTACAGTGAATTTATCAATACAGTAGAGTAATAGTTTTATTTCTTTTTGGTTAACAAAGATGTTTTAAAACACTACACCGCAGAAATGCGGGAATTAGTTACAGGGGGCCTGCTAATAGAGCTGTCAAAAGCAAGAACATCCAAAAGAGAGGGAGAAGGGCGGGGGGGGGGGGGGGGAGGTGGTATATCCTGTACCCGGCACATATGCCAGGTATCTCACAAAGAGGCGGGACCCACACATTGTGGGGGCCACCTCTTTGTGAGTTACCCGGCATATATGCTGGGTACATGATATACAAAAGTTGGGGGGGGGGGGGGGGGGGTTACAAAATAAACAAAAGGTTCTTCCTGTAGTCTGCCCATTTTTGCCAGTGAGTCAGCAACCTTGTTGGCCTCCCTGTAGCAGTGGAGGAGATAATAGTTGAATTTAACTACACTAAGTGGAGGAGATAATAGTTGAATTTAACTACACTAAGCAATAGTACTATTAAAGTTGAGAGATTCTTTAAAATGTGACTTTTCATAGAGACACATTATATTCAATAACATTGTTACTAGTTAAAACACGTTTTAACTATTACAGGTCTCAAATTAGATATAAGGTCTAATTTGATGATTGAACAATAACAATTCAAATATATACAATACACAATCAACAATCTTGTTAACCATTTTTTTGCGGAGAATTAGTAATTAAAAAAATTGCATTATAATGAAGTTATCAATTTCAATATCAAATGTTCTTTGAAGAATAGTTAGTATAACCATAAACCTTATGTATTACCAAATAAAATCCATGTAAAGATGTAAAAAAATGACAATTTCTTTCCTAAAAAAATAATTATATACTATTGGCAGAACATGAACATTTATAAGTGACTTGATTCATTACAAATGATGTTTAGTCTTTAGTGGCACTTCTTTAGTTTTTGCTAGAATTTTTAAAATGCTGCAAAACACCTTGTTTTGTAAAAATCGGATTGGTTGCAAAACCGTTTTTTCCTCTGGTTCTCAATTTAACCTGGTTTTTGGCCGGTTTTGGAGTGTTTTTTGGACTGGACTAGTGCCTAGTTCCCGGTTGAACCGGTTGGACCAACCGATTCGGTCTAATTTTTGAAACCATGCAAAACACCTCTCAATTGAAAAAAAAAAAGAAAAAAGAAAAAAGAAAAAAGAAAAAAGAAAAAAGAAAAAAAGAAGAAGGTAAAATAGACGTTCACACCATTTTATTTCAACCATCGGAACAAGGCTACCAGGAAAAAAAAAAAATCTTTAACCAAATTCAAAACTAAAAACATCAAAATGAACTCATAGTGAAACATATATATACACTTGCAGAATACAGAAAACCAAACTTTAAGCAAAATCTAAAGAAACAAAAAAACCACTAAATTAACTACAATTTTAGACAGACTAGAAAATAAAGTTAAAGAGAAAGAGAGAGTTATCTGTACTGTGGAAGAGATGACTAGGGGTTGGAGATTATTAAGGAGAAGGGGAGGGATTTTAGATTATTGTTTGAGTATAGGAAGAGTGAGAAAGGAAGAGAGAAAGGTGGAGAGATGGAGGGGAAGGGGAAGTGGTACAGTGGTGGGAGAGAGAGAGAGAGAGAGAGAGATGGGTATGGAGGAGATGTGGGTGAAAGTTGTGAGAAGGGAGAAGTAATTAGTGGCGTCAATAAGAAGGGGCAACGTGGGCTAGGCGTGACTGCGTCAGCATCGATGTCAGCTAGGAATGGTGTCCGGGTGTGGGAGGCGAAGAGTTGTGGAGAGAGAGAGAGAGAGAGAGAGAGAGAGAGAGAGAGAGAGAGAGAATATGTGTTTGGAAGTGGGTGTAGACACTTAGCTAAAATTTTACTAGGGTAAGAGATGTTGTATATAATTCTTCATTAACTCTGTTGATTTCTTGAGAAATTACACTAAAGGGAGGTTTGAGTTGAAAGACACCTTCCATTATGCATGATAGAATATCAATCAAGTGAGACATATATTATTACAACCTAGTGAGAGATTGTTGTATATATAGGTATATACATGGATAAGTTGTAATAATGATGTTTGAGTTTGAAGAATATTGTTTCATTAAATTGTTAAAGTAAAAATTCAAGTTCTGGAATTTTCTAAGTGAAAATTCAAAAATCAGTATTTTCGATTAGTCGAAACTTTGGCTCGATCGATTGACAGGGTAAGAAAATAATCCTAGAGTCTCTGGATGGTTTGATCGCTATTCGATTCCTGCTTGATCGATTGAAAAGAGCATTCGATTGATCGAAAGGACCTTTCTACCGATTGAAACTTGAAAATTTGAATTTTCTGCAGAAGTTTTTGGTGATTGTTTAGAAAGGTTGAAGAGGTTTCAAGCCTTGTGAACGGTTTTATGAAAATTTTAACTCCTCATTCGTGCCTTTTGATGAAATATAACCCTATGAGTATAAATATAGGCTTATGTTCACTCCACAAAATAGTAAGTTAGAGAGAAACGCAAGAAATCCTGTGGTCATTCTCCAGAATTGCTATCTGTAGAACACAACATCTTGGTTGTATCCTTGGGACAAATTTGTGATAACCCTTTAGCAACAACAGTTGGAGGGGGGGGGGGGGGGAGGGGGCAAATATTGTCTAAGGAAAACGATATTATGCCTCCAAGTTATCTATTTTTTGTTTGTCTTTTGTATTAACCTTGTTCTTTCATTATTACCTTGTGTAATATTCTTAACAAGAGATATAGCGGTTCTTTCTATTTGCAGTGATTTGATACCATCGTTATAGGTATTTCTTTTGTAATTACCTATTGTGGCGGTTTTAAACCACCGTAATTAACCTTGTACAAAAGAGGTCAATGTTTAAGTGTTGGACCTATTGCAACACTTCTAAACCGCCGTAATAGGGCTTGACTTGAAAAAAATTTCGGATCTACTCTAGTGCTTTCAACATGCCATAATAGGTTTTTGTTTTATAATTATCTATTGTGGCGATTATAAAACGCTCATCCAAAAATAAACTACCCGGCACTTTTAAAATGTCATAATAGGTTTTTATTTAGTAATTATCTATTGCGGAAGTTTTAAATCATTGTAGTAGACCCTGTATTAAAAACAAAAAAACAAAAAAAGAAGAAGATGGATCCAGAAATTGACCTATCCCAGCACTTTCAAAAAGCAATAATAGGTATTATTCCTTTGAAACACCCTTATAGACCAACAAAACGACGGTGTTGGTCATACTTGTTGTGGTGTTTACAAAAGCGCCACTATAGGTGTATGGTTTATAGCGGCAGTTATCAAAATCACTGTAATAGGGGACTTACAGGACATTTTTAGAAAACGCTAGTAAAAAAACGTTGGTATAAACAGGTTTTTTTTTTGTAGTGTATGTATGGATTGGGTTCATGTTATATTTGATGTAACTCTAGATAGTGTTACACTACCTAATAACTTGTTATTGAAATCTCATAATAAGATTACATGTTTTTAATTTGCATACCAATTTTAATGTGTTATTTACCATTCGATTGACAAACTCATCTTTTATGTATTACTACTAAGTTACATGTGCGATGCACGGATAATGTTGTAACGTTTAATGTAAATTTATTTTTGGAAAATTTTATACATATATTATTGCATATTTATTATAAAACTTTGTTAGTAGTGAGTTCATTATAAAACTTTGTTACCATTCGATTGATAAACTCATCTTTTATGTATTACTAGTAAGTTGCCCATGCGATACACGGATAATGTTGCAACGTTTAATGTAAATTTATTTTTGGAAAATGTTATACATATATTATTGCATATTTATTATAAAACTTTGTTTAGTAATGAGTTCATCATAAAAAGTAACAATTATAAATTGCACACACATATCTATTATAATTATTTTGTTCAAGTGATGAGCAATAATTAAAACAACTTTGGAATAATATTGTATAATAAAAGTTGATAAAAGCATATTAATTCATTCTATATTATTGATTTTTATTATGTGATGCAATAAAAATCTTCATTACGAAATCTTTTTTTTGTTTTGTTTTTGTTTCTTCAATGCTTTGTTATTGTAGTATGGTGACGCTTGTTATCATTATCAGTTTCTTCATCTTCAACGTTTGAAGTTTAGTCCATTCATATTTGTTCAAATTTTGAGCTTTCATCACTTTTTCCTTTTGTTGCATCATTTGTGTTAATCACTAATGAATTGGCACCGGGAGATTCTTGATTGGATCTTACAAAGTTTGGACTTTGTTACTAAGATTTTTTGTAGGTATTTGCATTTATATTAGATTTCAATGATGTGACAGTTTTTCGTAAATGTTTTTATTATTATTATTTTTGTTAATTTTGGAATAGTGCAACAAAAAGAATTAATATAACATATTGGATTTTGTATATATTTTTCTTCTTCCATACCTTTTTGTCATTTGAAGGTGCATCAAAAATCTTAGCAACTATGTAATTTTCAAAACCATCCATTAAATATAAGTCATTCAAATGAAGTAGGAAAATCCATTTTTTTCCTAATTTTTTTTTTCAAATCACATGGGATTTCTTCTCCAATATCAATAGTTTTACAACAATTTAAATAAGCTGTACCTCGGTTTTCTTTTTAGCAAGATCTCAATCAAATATCACAAATTTTTTTTTTGTCAGTTGCTTCAAAAACTTCAATTTTAATCCTGTATCTAAAGTAGTTTGCAATTGTGTATATATATATATATATATATAGTAGTTTTAGTGAGATAAAAATATTATAAATATTTGGACAGTATGTAGTTAATTTGAGTGTCTCTAACTTTGGGATAGAAAGATTTGTTTTTGTTTCACATTTTGCACACCAAAATGATCCTACTTGTGGTTTGACATTCGTTTCACAAAGCATGCACAGAATGTAATACCAACCCATTGTTACTTATTGTTGCAATACCCTAACAATTCACATCTTGCAATGAACTTTGAAATTAATATGTATTATCTTTTTAATGTAAATAATATGATGTATTGTTTTTTATTTTTATGTAAATGATGAGTCTAATTTGAAATGGTTAACAAACATGTTTCCTAGGATCTCATTCAATACATTTTATCTTTACTATTCAACGTATAGGATCGTGTTTTTTACCATTCCTATCATTGAATTTTTTTAAAGAAAATATTAAGTTAATGACATTTTGTGAGATATTATATGCTATTTATTATACTTTTTTGTTATTATAAAATTTAGAAATATGTATTTGTCAATTATTTCAGTAACCTCAGGAATCTTAAGATTTATATATATTTTTTGTTGCATTGGTTGATGACAAAGAGAATTTGTATGGATAAATTGCATAGAACATTGAACTGAAATTGGGGAAAAATGAAGACATGATTTTATGAGAATGAGATTTTCTAGAAGTATCATCTATATGTGGGGGAGGCAGAAAAGAGTTTGTAACTGGGTAAGAGTGTTGACTTTAATTTACAAATGGGAAGGATCAGACTTGGTTCATATTATGTAAGGTAATAATTGGGCTTGGGCTTTTCATAAGGTTTGGTCTACTTTTAAAAAGTATTCCATTTTGTAGAGAATAGCTTTTGGTCTAATTGTCAAGAACAACCCATATTTTATATAATAGTAAAAAGAAGTTACTATGATCTATTAGGTAATAGCAAATAAAAGAGGTAAAAAATGCTAAATTTATATAAAAGTAAAAGTAAGTTATTATGATCTATTAATAACAGTAAAAAATCTTAATGAAAAGAGGTAAAAAAATGCTAAATGCAACATTAGAGTGCCACGTGGCAGGACCTCATGCACTCTCACATAAGGTCTCTGCTTTTATATATACTAGTGCATGACCCGCGCAATGCGCGGGCGAATTTTATTTATTATTCACAAAAAAATATGTAAAATCATAATAAAATTCTATTAGTAGAATATTAGTTGTTTCACTAATTGTCTATCAAACTCTAATAACATTATTATGATATCATAAAAATATTATGTTAATTCCATAGATAATTAAAAGAAGTACACTGATTTTTTTAAAGAAAAAAAAAAAACCCTTCCCTCTTATATTTATTTTTCTTTTATTATTATTAGACATACTGAATAAGAAAAATACAGAAAACCTCAATTATACAAACTATGTTTGTCACAATTACAGGACTCTTACAATAACTATCCAATTTAAACTACACAAAGGACAATTAATTTCAAGAATACAAAACCTGGACAAAAGATATGTCTTAGGGCAGGGGAAAAAAAAAAAACGAAACTCTTGAAAAAGTTATATTGTAGTGTTTTATCAATACCAATCACTGTACCGCCCTATAAAAAAATAAAAGATGGTACCACTTAATCAAAGTTACATTTATGAAATCTCACAGAAAAATCTGCAACTACCTGATCCCTTTCCTAAGCCATGTACGTCTACTTGATGCTTTTTAGTGCAATCCTTTTCCATAAATTTCTTGGTGCATAAGGATATTGACAATTTTTGCCCTCTTCTCAACTTCATTAATAGCCATTTTCTTATTGTCTCTGGCAATTTCTCAACTACTCTCCAGCTCTTAATAGCAATTAAGACCTAACAAAGTAACATCAACATAAATTAGAGAATGGTGCACTATGTTGCACTCTATAAACTTCAAAGGATTATTATTAACATAAATCATTCAATATATTTGTTACTGATTGGGTATGGGTGCAGCAAACACATGCATGTACAAAATTTTGGGTATAAGCAAAAAAACATGCCTGTAATGTTGAATGCACGTAAAAGCAGCAAAAGAAACATCACAAATTTATGCATAAAGCCATGCCTATATGACTTTTAAATAATCCAAATGCAACAACACATACATCTCATAAAGAACAAATAACATATTTAGGGGAAAAAAGATAATATTTAATGCACAAATTTAAAAATAAAGAGGAAAACTTACTGTTAGTAGTCCTGGCGAGTCAGTGGTGGGAAGGTATACATTGGAGGAAGCTGGCTTGACAGAGGGGCTGACCTACATATTTCTATCTCCCTCAAAAATGCTTTAGACTCCACACCACACACTCACCTTTGCTGAACTTTGACAAACAAACAAACAAACAGTTATCACCATCAAGACTTCTGCCAACTTAAGCAAATATGAATCACACAACTTTTCCCATATATTTTTTTTTTATTTTAACAGGAAAACACATAAAACTAACAAAGCATATCTGAAAGCAATCCAGTATGTATTCAATCTCTCAACAATCATCTCCTTCTGGCCAAAACAATTTTTTTTTTCCTAAACTCTGAACAAATAGAAGTCAAGAAAAAAAAACATTACCGCTATGCATGATAAAGCGATGCGTATATTTACCATTGCAAATAAACATTACCACTATTTGGATTGCATTTGATTCTACCTGGGTTTTACAATTTTTTTGCAAATAATTTTTGAGGCTTTAGGAATGTCTTTTCTATTAATGTACTCCTATTTGGTAAGGGAATTTCTTGTATTCATTTCTCAAAAAATAGTTTTGTTAACTCTCACAGTTAGTCTCAAATGAGACTCAAAATGCATGGCGCCTAGTCACACCGTATTAAACTACATCCATTATAGCAAAGTAGGCACATAAGGTTTATAGAGTCAATCCTCTTAAGAGTATGGATAATACACAGTTGTGGTGCATGATTAGAATACAATCTAATCACAACATATCATGAATAGAATACACATCTTGCTCACATAATCATGATGCCACATTTGAAGAGGCATTTTTTATTTTTCATTTTTTCATTTTTGTATGATACCTAAGATTGTACCGTGTAATAAATTGGGAAAAAAATGAATTCAACAAACTATTAAAAAGGTCATACCCATTGTCTGAAGTTAATACTTGATTCTTCAAAAGAATTATAGATTGAACAAATTGAAAAGCATCCCCCGAAGAGATCCATGTGACTTCTTCTAAAGACCTAGAAAAGGAAAAAACCCAATAATCTGTTGCTCTGTTTTGATCTTTAAAGTATCCAAAAGAGACTGGAACTCACTACTTTCATTCCATTCATCTGAGTTTTAACCGGACACCATAAATAGATACCCACACATCAATTTAACCAAATGCCCAAAACAAAACAAAATAATAATAATAATAATAACTCAGACACCTTAATCAGAAATATAACCCAAAAAGTCAAATTAAAAACAATTCAGCCAAATTATTAAAACCTGATCTAATCTAACAAAATACCCAAAAAAAAAAAAAAATCTAACTCAGACACCTTAATCAGAAATATAACCCAAAAAGTCAAATAAAAAACAATCCAGCAATAATGTATAAACTGAAAAGCAAAGAGAAAAACTAACCGGTAGCAGTTCCGGTAGCAATTCAGAACGAATCTCTCTCTCTCTATTGTTCTCTTTCTCTGTTCTCCGGTAGCAGTACTGCAACGTATCTCTCACTCAACCGTATTGTGGCAGGAAAACCTAAAATAAGTATCAATGCAACATTCAATTCTATACTTATTTAATCCCAAAGATTTCGTTAAGATTAGAAACAGAAGTACCCAAAGTAAAATCAATATTTTTAGTGATTTCTATAATCTAAAAAAACAAACAAAAAAAAAAAAACAAAAGAAAAGAAAATATCTAAAATTGAGAAAACAAACATTTTGATAGAGAATCCAAAAACCCATAAGAAAAACGAATCAAAACTAAACCTACCGAACAAAAAAAAATCAATTAAAAGTAACGTTTTATACCCAAACCTACAAAATTGAGGAAAAAATGTACCGTCGTCGATGTCGATTCCGGCGATCTGATGGTCTGAATCTGGAAATAGAACGGACGGTGGTGGGGAAACTAATGGTGATGGCCAGCCTTTGATATTTCTCTCTTCGCCGGTAAGAAGTTCCAGAAAAATTCAATGCGTACCTTTCGAATATGGAGTGAAGGGGATTTTTTTTGCTGTTCGGTGTATGGTTCCGACGAAATCTGCTCTCTTTCCCCGCACAATGGATGGCCTTAGATATTTCTGCGTTTAAAAGCCTGAATTCATCATACCCACTTCAAGCGCTCCATCAACAGCGAAACTCTTGACCGCTAATTTGCTTTATATATCAGCGATGAAATTGATCGGAGTATTTGGTGATAGTATGGATTTTCTTTGCAGTGAAGAAGTTAGGGATGCACTACTCTGTTATAAATATGTGCTCTGGAATTGTTTTTTTTTTTTTTGAACGGAGGTTTTTTTTTTTATCAGATTGAACGGAGAGTGATTGGAGAAAGGCCTCATCGCCTCTCTCTCTCTCTCTCTCTCTCTCTCTCTCTCTCTCTCTCTCTCTCTATATATATATATATATATATATATTCTATCTCTGTGTGCATAGTGTTTTAACCAGTTAATTTTTTTTTATTTGTAGTCTTTCAAACGATGCTATTACCTTGCCAAACAATGTAATGTGTCGCTTTTTAAAGTGAAATTTGTCTGAATTTTAGATAGACACTTTTCTTATTTGTCAACGTCTCCTTAATTGTAGGAAGTCACTCTCTCTCAGCTTCTGCTATTATATATACTAGCCTCTGAGCACGCACTCACGCACGTGCTCAGAGGCTCTTCTATTTTTTGAGTAAGAGTTAATTTAGAACATTTATTATACTTTGGGATTACTACATTTTTCAATCACAAAAAAAAAACCTAAGGGTATGATGAGTGTTCTGCATATTGGATGAAATAATTTATTCATCACACTCTTAAGTTTTTTTTTTTTGGTGATTGAAAAATGTAGTAATCTCAAAGTATAATAAATGTTCTAAATTAACGAAAACAAAAATAAAGAAGAAATAGTACTGGTATTAAGAATACTTACCAAAATAAAAATGATATTAAAAAAGGAAATGGACAAAGCAGAATTTTGCAAATATCTATATTCTAACCTAGAATCTGATTACAAAAGCCATAGAGTTCTTAGTGTGCGTAATTTAACTATCAAAAACAGACTCTTGGAGAGGTAACAGTTCCAACGGGTAAAGTACAAAGACACAAACAAAGGGTTGCAAATTAGTCTATTTAATAAGAAATATATATATATATATATATATATATATATTTGTTTTTGTTGTTGTTGTTGTTGTTATTGTTTTTTTTTTTTTTACAAAGACGTAAACCTTATGAATAGGGAATACATTTAAAGAATTGGTGCACTGAACATCAAACACATTACCCTTATCTTTCAAACCCAACTTATTACATAAATCTTAAATAAACTTGAACTAATATCTAGCCTCAATTCTTAAATCTTAAATAAACTTGCAGATGCAGTTAACATATTTATTTTTTAGAGCTCTTCCATTTGTACCATACTTTCAATTCAACATATTTGTTTTTTAGAGCTTCATAAGGATTAAGAAATTGTAACAAAGAGAGGAGATGTTAACAATAAAAAGTAAATCTCAACAAATGCCCGCTAATAATCAGATAGAAACAACCCAGTTTTGAAAATTTTTCACATCAAGATTTTTGATAGAGAAGCAATTCAACTACACACTTTATCACAAAGAAAGAGAGGGAGTGCAAATATTTATAAAATCCGGCTAAGAAACACATCAAAATCATAAAGTAAATACCTAACATCGATAATTTAATTTTCTCACCTCTATTACTTAGATTCTGTAACAAATTAGTATTGGGGTAATTCACCGAAAACTTACCTCTTTTTCTGTCTTCAAATAAGAAAAGAATTTTAGTTTTGAATTTTGATTGATATACTGTAATCGTCTTTTATAGTAGAAAATGGTAGCTTGGTTGGATAATGTTTTGGGATTATTATTATTATTTTTTTAAAAATTTAGAAAAAAATTATAAAAAAGAGTGGTAACTTTCTATTAAAACGTGGATGAGAACTAATTGTAAGTTGGATAATTCAGGGGAAAAAAAAAGTGGAAGTGGGATAACCGGATAAGGGGATTGAGGGAGAAAACTAAGACATGGATTTAGATGGCTATCAAAAAAAAAAAAAAAAAGACATGAATTTAGACGGCTATAAAAAAAAATTTAAAAAAAAAAAAGTGGATTAAAGAAAGAAACTTTCTTTTTAAAATTTGTAAGTAACGTGTTTTGATAGGAGTGATTAGAGCAGATTTGAATTCCTATTTTATAGGAAATGTTTTAGGTAAGACTTAAGAGTAAGTGGTCCTATTTTGTAGATAGTGTTTTACGTGGAAGTTAAAGAAGTATTTTTACCAAATTTTGCCCCTACTTAAACATAGGCTGTAGGGGTATTTTGGAACAAAAAAAAAAATCCGGTCCAAACAGGTGCAGCCCCTTAAATAGTAGTATAGATATAGACTAGCATTATGCCCATTCGATGCACGGCTTAATCAAAATTCATATGTAAATAATTTTTTTTTATTAATTTACTTAAAATAAATAATAAAAATAAATGAATATATTACTTTTAAGTTACATAATGAATGCATGTTGTGTGAGACTAAGGTATCATAAAATACGCGTGCGTGCGCGCACACACACACACACACACACACACACACACAATTTATTGGAAGATGGCAGAGGTATCTAAAAATATATACATAAAATGATTTTCAATATTACATTAAACTTTTAGGCTCAATTAATTACATATATTTAAATGGAAAACTCTTGAATTTAATAGTTAAAAATATCCAAAACAACAATTGAAATCATTATTAAGTGAAACCTCAATTCAATAATTAAGAATAATCTTAATTATTAAACATTTAAAATTTTGAAGTAGAGAAAAACTCACATGAGAATTTAATTTGTCTTTGAAAGCATGGAAGAAGGCATTGAAACTTGAGTGAGTTTCACCCTACCAAGTTTAAGTCAAGTGCGTTGCACGCTACATGTGTGTGTATATGTATCAAAACTAATCTGAATTTAACATTTATTGTAGAAACGAGGTGGTGTAATCTTACCCCTGTCTAGCTAATTCTTGTTATAATCCCTTGTGTTGTGTGTGTATATGCATGAAAAATGATCTGAATTTAACACATACTGTAAAAAAATAGGTGGTGTAGTCTTACCCTTGTCTAGCTAATTCTTGTTATAATCCATTTGTTTTGCCAGGAGAGAAAGAAATGCTTCTTTTGAAAAATAAAGTAAAATTCAACGTATAATATATAATTACTAAGATATTAATCTTTGGAAGTGCTATCTCATACGGATAAGTATTTCAATTGTGGGCTTTGATAGTTAGAAATTAGTGCATAGTAGTTAATAATTAGAAAATTACTTTGAAATTTTTTTAAACCAATCCCTTAAAAAAGTTTTAGTAGAGTTTAAATCTCGTTAATAAATTATCTCTCAAATTTTTTTTTAATCATGTTAATAAAAAGTTACTGATAAAACTATTATTAGTAAACATTTCTTAGACTTATCTATTTAGCTTTGTTTCCAAATTTATATAAACTCTTTTATTTTATTTTATTTCTTTTTGTCCGAAGAATATAACACAACCAAAAACCTATAAACAACAATGTACATTCAATATAAAAAAATATTATCAAACTTATTCATAATTTAAAGTTAAGAAATTAACACAGATTATAAATTAAGATGTAAATTTAGAAAAGAACAAAGAATAAATGTATTTGTTTCTCTATCACTTTGAGAGATGAAAGTGTGAGTATATAGCTAAAACTTGAATCAATTATTTTAGAAGAGAATAAATGAGTACAAAAGTTCAATATTATGAATTGGGTTAAAATGTATGTGAGAAGTTTTTATTAATTTTTTTGAAGTTGAAGAAAAATAGCTTAAACAAAATGAAAAAAATAATGATGAAGAAAGAATGCATACTTGTCACTTCAAAAAGGATATATAAATATATATATATATATATATATATATTACTAGAGTAACAGATAGGTAGAGTTTCATTTGATATAGAATTTAAATCCTATTGGAATTAAGATTTCTAATTAATTTGTTTGTTTCTATCTCATAAATCCCATAAAAAGTGGAATTCATATGAATAGAATATAGATACTTTTTTTTTTTCGGAGAAGAAAGAGAAGGTGTTTACTTTAAACTCAAATACTTATTACCTTATGTACAATTTTTTTTTTAACTTTATCCAAAAACATTTTCGGCAAATCAGTATAGACACTAATTGTCTAAAACAAAAAGTCAAGTGTGAAGAGGAAGATTTTGCTGTTAAATACGTAGATTTTTTTCAAAATTTTTTTTAGGTGTACTATGTAGTTGTTGTTGTTGTTGTTGTTGTTTTTATTTATCTATTTATTTATTTTTACTTGTAGTAATATAATTTAAATAACAAAAGATTAGATGAAGAGTTTGAATTGTAATCAAATTAAAATTTTTTTTCAACTTATAAATTATAATAATAAAAGGATTAGATGAAGAGTTTGGATTGTAATTAAATTAAGATTTTTATCAATTTAGAAATTATAGGAGAAGAAGATAAGTACAAAAAAAAATTATATTTATTGTTTTAAAATTCTAAAAAAATTTCTATAATTTAGTGCAGTCACTTGGCGCAACCACGGCTTTTATTATATAGTATATGATATATATATATATATATTGATTTTGTAAGGACACAGATTTGGCTTTCCCACTCAAGGGTGGATGTGACAGTCCAAAAGGCCCAAAAACAATGAATTTGTAGAGAGTGGGAAAAGAAAGCTGGGCTAGATTAATTTAGATAGTCAATACAATGGGTTAAGATCACAAGAAGGAAGAGATAAAAAGTTTAAATTCCATAAATTATCTTCCAATAAGGGTCCGAGAAGGTCAATTTTGCTATTTTTTGTTCTTTGTGTAGATACAAGCTACTTCGTGCCCTTTTTCTCCCCCCATTTTAAGAAGTATTCCTTCACATTATATAGTTTTTTCAAGATCATCTTCACCCTACACTTGTCGATTATCTAAGTCTTCACTTGAGTGCTCGTCCCATCATGCACTTTCTTTGGCCTTCTATGAGTTGCGGTGACCAAGGTTACACTATTCAGAGGTCTTCTCCACATAAATGCGGTCAGAAGAGTAGGTGCAGCACATTTAATACGGTGGTAGCAGCCTTTCCTTAGACATTTTTGGGGATTTCCGTTCCTTCAGTCCTGATACACATCTCCATAGTCAGGGTTATGTGGGGATCACTCCTCGGATCGCCCCTACTTGTCTCAAATGCGACAAATTCCGTTCTAGGATTTTTTGTATTCATTTACCTCTCCTTGGATTTTACCTTGTCCTCGGATAAAGCTTGAGGCCTAATACACGATTTTGGGCCTTTAACCCTACAAGGCCCAATACATGATTTTGGGTCTTAAGTTCTACAAGGCCCGATACACGGTTTTGGGCCCCTATACCTACAATAGCCCCTTAAAACTCCGATTTTCCCTCATATCCAAGGAGAAAAAGTGGGGTTTTGACTTTCAAGAGATGCGCACATTTACTTCCTTGCTTACACGTGCCAGATTATTGTTTTGCACGCCTTTCGAGCGTTATTGACGCTTCGGAGTTCACGAAGCGTTATTGATTGCTCCAGGTGACATTATGTCCTATCATACTTAACGGTGGGGCGTTGATCTAACGGTGGACATCATTCCTTGAGTTTTGAGCGGGGTAACTCCCACTCTTTTTCGCTCTCTATATGAAGCACTTGGAGAAATTACTCCCTTCATTTCACTATCTTTCAAGTCCTCCAGAGAGTTTAGAGAGTTCAAGTACTCAAAAATCAAAAAGATTTTCATATCACTAACTCTTAATCACTTCCTCCTTACGCATTCCTTGAAAATACCCTTAAGGATCCCAGAGTTGCATATACACATAAGTTTCTGTAAGTTTCTGAATCCTTAGATTCTTCTTTTTCTCTTCGGCCAGACTCCTCGGCCTTCAAAATTTTTTTTTTTTAATCTCAATTTCGATTGTCTCCCTCTAGTTTGTCCACATGGGTAGGTTTAAATATCTAGCGGACTCCTCAGCAAAAATAGAGCTTTTCAGGGATAAATACCTTATTCCGCAGGGAGTAGCCCTGCAGTATTGTGAACCAGATCGGATAGATTTTGACAGAGAGGAAGGAGAGGTTGTCATTCCTATGATAGCTTTTATAGAAGGAGGAATGACGCTTCCAATGGGTAGGATAACCCGAGACTACCTCTTTAACCACAGGTTATGCCCCTACCAATGCGCACCCAATGTCTTTAGGATATTAGGTTGTGTTGATGCTTTAAACAAGCATTTGAGTTTGGGGCTCACTTGGCACGATGTAGTGCAGATGTACGAGTGCCATTCACAAGCCGATGGGGGGTACTATCTTAAATCCCGGTCGCCTGTAGTTAGGCTTATCTCATGCCTTCC
The DNA here is from genome assembly GCA_033629205.1 of Lithocarpus polystachyus. Classification (NCBI taxonomy): domain Eukaryota; kingdom Viridiplantae; phylum Streptophyta; class Magnoliopsida; order Fagales; family Fagaceae; genus Lithocarpus; species Lithocarpus polystachyus. Next base: position 33,151,602 of record CM066166.1, on the reverse strand, counting down.
CAAATCAAATAAAGGGATGAAGGACGACTACCTGATAGCTTCAGGAGCGTGGCATGACGGCGTTCACTGCCCCGTCCAAGAGGGAAAGCCAGGTGGGGTACCTTAGAGTTAGGCATCTTAGAAAGAGGTTTTAGAGAGATTTTTTGTTTTTTTTATTACCCTTACCATGTCACTCTTTTCCCTTACCTATGTTTCTTTCTTGATGATGGATTCTTGTTTTTCTAACTGTGTTTTGTTTCTTGGATATGTTTACAGATAAGAACCACGTAGCTCCTCGGCTCAGCCTAAGCAACGTCGCAGCCCTCAATTACCTACTTAGATCCGAAATCTTTGTGAACGAGGACAGACGGTTGCGTGCAGTTCATCACATCTTGGATTTCGAGCCTATCTTAAAGGCGTTTCAAGACATCAGACATTGTATTAGGACGGGTGATCCTCGGATACATAGGATTGCGTGTCCCTACCAGAATTTCTTTCCCAAGAAGATCTACCTCCCGCGGTGCTACCGGTCCCGCAGAACATTTTGCCATTCGCGATACCGTTGCATTGCGTCCCTGTAGAAGCAGCCACCGCCACAGAGGAAGAGATTGCCTCCTCACCCTTATCCCTAGACGAGGAGATAGACAAATTCCAGTTTGAGGAAGAAGAGGGTAGTGCCGGGCCAATGACAGTTCGAGCCGCGGACGCTGAGGGCGAAACCGATAGGAATTCGAGTGTTCAAACTCCTCGGTGGTGATTACCTGCCTCGACAGTACTTCCGAGGAGGAGAAGGCTTCAAATACAAATGGTAAAGGTCTAAGAGACCTTCAGGCTTCAAGAAACAAAGGGACAACTTCGAAGGAAGTCACTAAGTCCAAAATTCCTACCTCTCTCCCTCCGCCTCCTCCACCTCCTGCTGATCTCGGTCTAAAGGCCGTGCCGGACTTGAAAAAGAAGAGGCCAATTCTAGACCTCGAAGAGGGGGAGGTCGTCCCTAAAAAGGGGGCTAAACAGCAAAAAACGGCCAAGGAAACCTGGGACAAGAGGTCTACTTCCGTGGACAGCCGGGAAGACCCAAACAGGGCCGAGGTGCGCCTACCGGCACGCGTTTGGTCCCCTCGGCTAGAGGTGGACGGGGCGGCAATAGCTTGGGACGCCTCGGTCCATGACTTCTGAAGAGGTCAAGCTGCCCACATTGCTGAGGCTTTGGAACAGCCGCTCCTTCTGCCTAAGGATATGAAGGCTGTTAGAAATTTGAAGCAACATGGCCTCTTCCTGTTCCTAAAAAGCGACCTCGTAATGGTAAGTTTTACGTTGCATGTCCTTTGTATATTTGATCGTTAATGAACTTTCTCTCTGCTATTTACTCACATGACCCTATTGTTTTTGTGCAGATCACCCAGGAGGTCTTTGTGGCTGAGGAGTGGGTGAAGGGGGCTCAGAGTGAAGCCAAGAATAAAATGTTCCTCCGCCTTGAAGCAGAGAAGGCTTTAGGGGCTACGAAGGCGGAGAACAAAAAACTCCTCTCCAAGCTGGTCATTGAAGAGAGAGAGAGAGAGAGAGAAAGAGTGCTGAGGCAGGACTAAGGAATGCCGAGGCGCAGGCAGAGGATCAGCGCAAACTGCTATACCAGATGGAGCTGGAGCTGGCTACTTCTAGGCAGTTTGTGCTAGATCTGAAGGCGCAGCTGCAGAAGGTCAAAGAGGCAGCTCAACTGGCCAAGGAAGCATCTAAAGCGAAAAAACAAGCATCCTACCAGCTCGGCGTTGAAGAGACGCAAGCTAGGCTTACTGAGGAGTTGGCCAAGGCATGCAGGGAGTTTTGTAGTGTGACATGGGAAGAAGCCCTTAACGCTGCAGGAGTCCTCGCGGACTCGGCCTTAAGGCAGCCTGGGAGGGTATACTATCATCCAGACATCTGCGAAGTCCCAGATGCCGTTCCCTCACAAGCCCTTGATGCTGCTAAGGCCAAGGAAGCTAAGGTCAGGGATGTTGACTCTAAGGTCCAAGGTGCTGTTGTAGAGGCAAAAGGAACAGAGGCCAAAGAGAAAAAAGATGATCCCAAGGCTGAGGAAGTTCCCACTGTCCAGCCGAGCCAAACAGAAGGCCCTCCTGCCCCCAAGGCCAAGGCTTAGCACTTAGGATTTTCGTTATTTCATTTTCTGTTTTTGGCTTTGTAGTGACTGTATGTTTTTGCAAAACAGAAATGTGACATTTTTTTTCCATTAATGAAAGTATCTTCTTTTTTGCCCTTTGCACGTTTATTTGTTATGTTTTATGTTTTATCATTTCTAATCGTTCCAAGTGAGTAGCTATCAGTATGATATATCAAGTTTTGCAACTTAATGTGTAATTTGCCATACATTTATCAAGTTCCAAGTAGTTGTTGGTATGACTTACCATATATTCAAAAACAATTACCCGAGAAGCTAGGCACAATGAGAAATTGCCAAACGACATGACATTAAGTGTAATAAGACACTTGACCTGAGAAATCAAGTATGACTTAGGTTCTGATGAAATGAGAGTTTGATTCACTTGGAGTAACTTCATGCAGTATTAATTTTTCTAAAGTAGATGGTCCGAGGAACCAGGTGTAACTTAGGATTTGTTTAATACTTAGAATAATTTTATGCAGTATTAATTTTTCCAAAGTAGATGGTCAGAGGGACCAGACATAACTTAGGATCTGTTTAATACTTAGAATAATTTCATGCAGTATTAATTTTTCCAAAGCAGATGGTCTGAGGGACCAGGCATAGCTTAGGATCTGTTTAATACTTAGAATAATTTCATGGAGTATTAAATTTTCTAAAGCAGATGGTCCGAGGGACCAGGCATAGCTTAGGATTTGTTTAATACTTAGAATAATTTCATGCAGTATTAATTTTTCTAAAGTAGATGGTCCAAGGGACTAGGCATAGCTTAGGATCTGTTTAATACTTAGAAAAATTATGAGAAGATATCAATTTACCCAAGGTATATGGTTCAAGTGGCCAGACATGACCAAGGTTTTGTTAACTCTTACAATTTAGAGTAATTAAACATCATTCATAATGTAATGAACACAAATATGATAAAGCGCATTCTTATTAATAATAATAATAATACATTTTCAGGTTATTTACATTCCAAGGGTGCAGTACTGCCTTATTCTCTAAATCTTCCAAGTAGTATGCATCTATTCCAGCCACAGATGTAATTCGGTACGGTTCTTCCCAATTGGGTCCCAATTTTCCCCAGGCTGGGTTCTTTGTAGAACCAACCACTTTTCTCAATACCAAATCTCCAGGTGCCAAAGGCCTTAACTTCACGCTGGCATCATACCCTCGCTTAAGTTTATGCTGATAGTAGGCTATTTGGACCATGGCCCTTTCCCTTCGTTCTTCAATTAAGTCCAGACTTCTCTCTAGTAAGTCGTCGTTGTTGCTCGGAGTGAAAGAGCTCGTTCTGAGTGAAAGAGCTCGTTCTTAGTGTAGGGAATCTAGTTTCTAATGGAATAACAACCTCAGTCCCATAAGTCAATGAGAAAGGGGTTTCACCAGTAGATCTCCGAGGCGTAGTCCGGTACGTCCACAACACATGTGGTAGTCAACCCATTTTCCTTTGGAATCATCTAATCTCTTTTTGAGTCCGTTTACTATGATCTTGTTTATGGCCTTGGCTTGTCCATTCCCCTGTAGATAGGTTGGGGTGGAGTACTGATTAGTTATCCCTAGTCCGCAGCAATAACTCCGAAAAGATTTGCTGTCAAACTGAAGTCCATTATCCGAGATGAGGGTATGGGGGACTCTAAACCGAGTGACAATGTTTTTCCAAATAAACCTCTTTACATCTACATCCCGGATGTTGGCTAGTGGTTTTGCTTTAACCTATTTAGTGAAATAATCCATGCTGACCATAAGATACTTCTTGTTGCCTGCTGCTTTGGGGAAAGGACCCACAATGTCTAAGCCCTACTAGGCAAAGGGCCAGGGGCTGGTTAGAGGATTAAGCTTTCCTCCGGTTGGTGGATGTTTGGGGAAAATCTTTGGTATTGATCATGCTTCTTTATATACTCCTGGGCTTCTCTGTGCATATTGAGCCACCAATATCCTTGAGTGAGAGCTCGATGTGATAAAGATCTTCCTTTTGTGTGGCTTCCACAAATTCCCTCATGTAGCTTTTCCAAGAGAATTTCAATTGCTTCGAGATGTATGCACAACAGATTTAGTCTAGAAAAGATCTCTTATATAACTTCTGGTCCTCGGACAGCCAGAACCGAGGAGCCTTCCTCCGTATCTTATCTGCTTCCAGTTTGTTCTCAGGTAGAATACCATCTTTGAGGAATTGAACGATAGGATCCATCCAGCTAGGACCCACCCTTATCTGATGAATGGATAACACTTCTTTTCTCGATCCAAAAGGTTTCACGAGATCTTCAACAAGAATTACTCTCTGTAGATTCTGTGTTGAGGAGGTTGCTAACATTGCAAGTGAGTCTGCATGTGTATTTTTGCTTCTAAGAATTTGTATTAAACTGAAAGACTCAAATCCAGATTGTAAATGTCTAACATGGCTTAGATATTCCTGCATTCTAGGATCCCGAGCCTCCAGCTCTCCTCGGACTTGACCAACCACTAGTCTGGAGTCTGAGAATATGTCCACGGTTTTTCCACCCATCTTTTGAGCCATGGTCATCCCCACCGGTAGAGCTTCATATTCTGTTTCATTGTTGGTGGCCGAGAAACCAAGTCTTAGCGATTTTTCAATCGTGATGTTCTCAGGGGAAATCAGAACTAGCCCCACTCCAGATCCTTTGAGGTTTGAAGTGCCATCAACATAGACCTTCCATGACGATGCTCGTCCCACGGAGATTACTCCAACTGAATTTACATCCATGTGGTGGTGTTTCTCCCTATCTTCTTCTGTTGGGGCCTTGGTAAATTTAGCTAAAAGATCGGCCAGGATCTGACCCTTTACAGAAGTACGAGGCATATACTTGATGTCATAAGCCCACAGCTTCGTTCCCCACTTTGCAATCCTCCCAGTATAGTCAGCACTTCGAAGGAAAGCCCTGAGTGGCAATTGGGTCAGGACAATAATAATGTGTGACTGGAAATAATGAGAAAGCTTGCATGTGGCATGTACCACAGCTAGAATAGCCTTCTCTAGTGGCAAATATCTGACCTCGGCCTCATGCAAGGTTTTGCTCACGTAATACACAGGCTTCTGTACCCCATCATCAACTCTTACTAACACCAAGCTTACCGCATAGGCGGCCATTGTGATATAAGCAAATAGGACTTCATCCGCCTCGGTTCTAGACATAATCGGCGGCCGAGAAAGGTATTCCTTCAACTATTGGAATGCTAAGGCATAGTCCTCTGTCCATTCGAAGCCCTTCCATTTATTCAATAACTGGTAAAAAGGTCTACGCCTATTTGCAGCCCGGGATATGAATCCATTCAAGGCAGCGATCATCCTTGTCAGTCTCTGCACTTACTTAGGATTTCGAGGTGGTTGCAAATTATTAATGGACTTGACTTGGTTTGGGTTAACTTCGATTCCACGGTGAGTAACCATGTGTTGAGGCTCAATTTTCGGAAGCCCAACAAGGAGAAGCAGCCCAGCAACACTAACAGAAAAGAATTAAAAAGTGGGTAGAAAGCCCATTAAGCCCAAGCGGCAGGAATAATGAATTATAGCTCCATAAAGCAAATAAATAGGTCTTGAAGGAGTAAATGGGCCTGAAAAGGCCCGGAAAGAGACAAGCAGCGAACCATGGGCCACGGATGTAGAAAAGTGAGGATGGGCCGCATCTATTGTGGTAGGCCCAAAGTAAAGCAAGCACAGAGCCATAGAAAAACCTATGAGCTTTAAGGATGAAGTATTGAGTAGTTAGACTAGGGAAGCCCAACGAATTAGTAAAGGCCCATGGAAAGCACGGAATTAGAAAGGGCCAAAGACACCCAAAGGAAAGTAAATAGGACACGGGACCCCGCAGGCAGACATGGCAAGAAGGCCTAGTGAAGCTTATTGAGCCCTTAGAAACAAAGGCAAACAGCAAGCCCAAAGAGGCCCAATGGTATTAAGTTAAATTATCAAAACATGAATATTAAAACGGTGCGGTAGAAAGCAATAACAAGGCCATGAAGATCAAAACACGAAAGGATGCGAGTGAGCTAAGGTCTACAGCCGAGCAAAAGCCCAGACCCTAAACGGCATGTCAGTAAAGAAGTAGCCCAGGCCACAAGAAGTTAGAGGCAAACGACAGGATGAACAGACAGACGCCCAGACCATGGCAAACGCATGAACAGCGGGCAGATTTTGGATTGACATAAAAAGCAGAGCACGCGTAAACCCCAGGTCTCGACAGCCTATACTCAGCCAATACAGGAAGAGGTGGGCCATGGTTCAGAGGTAAGGGGGGACGTGGTCTGGCGGAGGGGAGAGAGAAGAACCTATTTTGAGGGTCTTGCTCAGGCTACTTTCGGGTAAGCGTCCTGCTGGGATGACATGCCATTCGAAAATAGTAAAGCTGAGTTGGAACTGTTCGATGCATGCCATGAGAGAAGAGAGAGAGAACACCTTACCGTGGCAGGTAAGAATGCCACGACAAACAAGTAGACAAACTTTTTTGTCCCCGCCTGGTGATGTGGTCTGGCGCGGCCAGCGCAGGTAAGTGGCACTGGTCCGGCACCTAACCAATCAATAATGGCCGGCAAGGACACACACTAGACAAAAGGCGGTTAGAGGGTAAAAAGGTAAAAGCCAAGCCACGGTAGGCAATATATAGGGGCACTCACTATGTGAAAGAAAAGAAGAAAAAAAAAGTGGAAGAAAGGAAAAAAGAAAAAGAAAAACAGAGTAAGAGAAAGGAAAAAACTAAGGAATAGGATAAAACTAGCTAAAAGGAAAAGAGAAAGGAAAAAGATTGAGGAAAGAAACAAAGATAAAACTGAGGGAAGAAAAATAGTGGGCATGCAGCAAAATGGGTTGTTTTCCTCTCTCCCTCTCAAACTCACGCTCTCCATTGTTACTGACCTGAGTACGAGTCATTTAGGACCGTCCCTGCAAAGCCATTAATCTCTTCTTGGAGAAATTATTTGCGTTGAAGGAATGTTGTCTCTTTCTTGACTTGAATCTTTTAAATGTATTGCGGCAGACTAACTGTTTTATATGTTTGCCTTCATTCCTTTCCTTCCGTATTCACTTTCATGTTAATACTTGATGTTTCTTGCTATTTCATCGGAATATATATTCTTTGCAGTGTCTCACTGTTTAAGTTCAGCAAACCAATCTCTTTGATATTATGTCACATTCGCCTGCTGTAATTATCTCAAGAAGGCTTGCCTGCCACGGGCACATAGTGTAAACTGCGACCGAACCGAGCATGGCTTGCACACAAGCCGGACCAAGGTGAGTTACAATTGGACCGGTCCTAACTCTCCAATCCAGAATACTTTGGGCTTAGTACGGCAGGAGGGAGCAATCCAGCCCAACGTTGTACAAAAAGCCCATAACACCCGTTACATCATGTATCCTAGAAATTTTCCTGACCCCACTCCAAAGGAACATTTGGAAGTATTGAGTCGTAACCGGTGCCCTCTCAAGACTTCAAAGATGTTTCTGAGATCACCACTGTGCTCGGCTTCCTTCTTACTCTTGACCACCATACCATCAATGTAAATTTCTATGTTCTTCCCCATCTGTGGTTCAAACATCCGTGTCATCATCCTTTGATAAGTAGACCCCGCGTTTTTAAGCCCAAACGACATCACCTTGTAATGATAGTTCCCAACGGGGGGTGATAAAAGCTATTTTCTCTTGGTCTTCCAAGGCTAGAGGTATCTGGTGATAGCCCTAGAAAACATCCAGAAAGCTCATCCGAGGATGTCCTACAGTTGCATCTACCAACTGATCAATTTGAGGCATAGGGAAAGGGTCCTTTGGGTAGGCCTTGTTCAAGTCTCTGTAGTCTACGCATACCCACCACTTGCCATTCTTCTTTTTCACCACCACAGTGTTAGCCAACTAGTCAGGATAAAACACCTCCTTAATAGCCCTGGCCCGCTTAAGTTTTGCCACCTCTTCCTTGACGGCATCAAAATGTTCCTTTGAAGAACGCCGAAGAGGCTGTTTTTTAAGGGTAACGGACAGATTAATGTTCAGGTGATGATAGATGAAACTCGAATCTACTCTCGAGGCTTCATAAGCATTCCAGGCAAATACGTCAATATACTACCTTAAGAATCGCACTAACTCTTCCCTTTCTCGAAAAGGCAACTGAGTGCAGACTTGGAAAAATTTCTCTGGATCATCATCAATAAGAACTTTCTCCAACTCCTCACACTTTATCTCCTCAGCCTCGCTGCCAGAAACTGAGGTCTTGGACTTTAACTGATACAATTCTTTATCTGCAGGAGCCGAGAATTCTGACTCAGGTCGGAATGTGATAGCAGCCACTAAACACTGCCTGACCACAAACTAACTTCCTACCAGTTCCTCAACCCGATCTCCGGACAAGTAGTTCACCTTGAGATGGAGGGTGGACGAGACGGCCCCAAGGGCGTGGAGCCAGGGCCGTGCCACGATAGCAGTGTATGGGGAGAAGGCATCCACCACTATAAAGTCCACCTCCACCACTTCTGAGCCAGCCTGGACCGGCAATCTAATTTGTCCACGCAGAACAACAATCTTTCCATCAAAGCCGACCAGAGGTGAATCGTAACTAGTCAGATCTTCCGGCTTGAGGTTAAGCCCCTTGTATAGATTTGGATACATAATCTCGGCCCCACTGCCCTGGTCTACCAGTACCCTCTTCTTGTCGTAGCCACCAATCCTAAGGGTTACAACTAAGGCATCATCATGACGCTGTATGGTTCCGGCTTTGTCCTCATCTGAGAAGCTTAGTACTGGATGAGCCTCTATTTTAGCCTTCTTCGACTCATGACCAGAGACTCCGGCACATGGCCCAGCTACGGTCATAACCCTGGAGAGGCATGATCTAGTTCTACCTGGCACGGCGAGAATGACATGAATGGTTCCAAAAGGGGGTCTTGATGAATTGCTACCTTGAATCCCCGAGGCTGTCTGACCTTCCTGCTCGTTAGGTCGATTCAAAAACTATTTCAATCCTCTATCCTGGATCAATTGCTGCAAATGACTCCATAAGGTTTTGCAATCTTCGATCATATGCCCACGCTCTCTATGATACTGGCAATGCAGACTTTGATTACGTTTCACGAGGTCTCCGCTCATTTTGCTTGGTCACCTAAAGTATGGTTCATTCTTGATCTTCTCCAAGACTTGATGTACTGGTTTTCGAAACACATTACCAACAACTTGGGCAACCCTGGGTCCAGACTCCCCTCCAAATTCTCTTCGTGGCCGGTTATTGCCATAACGATCCAACCAGAAATCCCTCCTCTCCTGAGGGATAAGTTTTCCTTTTCCCTTCTCCTACTACTTGTTCTCCTCAACTCTTTTATACTTGTCAATCCTATCCATGAGTTGGCGCACGCTGGTAACGGGTTTCCCTGTTAGGGACCTTCTCAAGCCGTGCTCAGCGGGCAGGCCGACCTTGAAGGTTCTGACGGCCACATCATCAAAATCACCCTCTATCTCATTGAACATCTCCCAATATCTATCTGAGTATGCTTTCAAAGTCTCTCTCTCTCTTTCATGGACAAGGACAGTAAGGAATCTAAAGGCCGGAGAACTCTGCTACATGTGATAAAACATAATCCAAATGCCTGAGTGAGCTCTTTGAAAGAGTCAATGGAACCTGCTCTCAGGCCATCGAACCACCTCATCGCCACAGGCCCCAAACTAGATGGGAACACTTTGCACATCAAGAGCTCATTCCTAGAGTACACTGCCATTCTCTGATTGAAATGGCTAACATGCTCAATAGGGTCTGTACAACCGTTATAGAGAGTGAAAGTGGGCTGGGTGAACCGTCTAGGAAGTCGTCCCCCCTCAATCTTGCGCGTAAAGGGAGACTTAGAGATTCGGTTAAGCGCCTTATTCATGGCATCATTTCCCAGGTTCCTCGAAGATGAACCTCCACCCTTGTGTTCTCGACGATAGTCCTCCTCATACGAGAAGGTTTCGCTTGGAGGCGTTCTTGATCTACGTCTATATTCACCATCCCTCTCATCATCAAAAGAGAGGTCAGAGACTAAGGGACTTCGCCTCTTCTGCTCTCGGTGCAATTTCTTCTTTAGATAGTCAATCTCCTTTTGCATGGCCTTGGCATGTTCATCATGAGAGACATGGCTACCACCCCTAGAATGACTTTCACCAGTATGGATGGTATGCACACTTCCCTCCTGGCCTTCTCGAGGATGATCTTTCTGTTGAGACCCCATAGACTCCAATTGATGTGTGCCTGAACCTACCATGATTGAAGATCTAACACTCTAGTCAATCATCTTTCCCACAGACGGCACCAATTGTAAGGACACAGATTTGGCTTTCCCACTCAAGGGTGGATGTGACAGCCCAAAAGGCCTAAAAACAATGAATTTGTAGAGAGTGAGAAAAGAAAGCTGGGCTAGATTAATAGTCAATACAATGGGTTAAGATCACAAGAAGGAAGAGATAAAATGTTTAAATTCCATAAATTATCTTCAGTAAGGGTCCGAGAAGGTCAATTTTGATATTTTTTGTTCTTCGTGTAGATACAAGCTACTTCGTGTCCTTTTTCTCCCCCCATTTTAAGAAGGATTCCTTCACATTATATAGTTCTTTCAAGATCATCTTCACCCTACACTTGTTGATTATCTAAGTCTTCACTTAAGTGTCCGTCCCATCGTGCACCTTCTTTGGCCTTCTTTGAGTTGCGGTGGCTAAGGTTACACTGTTCAGGAGTCTTCTCCACATAAATGCGGTCAGAAGAGTAGGTGCAGCACATTTAATATGGTGGCAGCAGCCTTTCCTTAGATATTTTTGGGGATTTCCGTTCCTTCAGTCCTGATACACATCTTCATAGTTAGGGTTATGTGGGGATCACTCCTTGGACCGCCATTACTTGTCTCAAATGCGACAAATTTCGTTCTGGGATTCTTTGTATTCATTTACCTCTCCTCGGATTTTACCTCGTTCTCGAATAAAGCTTGAGGCTTAATACACGCTTTTTTGCCTTTAACCCTACAAAGCCCAATACATGGTTTTGGGTCTTAAGCTTTACAAGGCCTGATACACGGTTTTGGGCCCCTATCCCTACAATTTTAAATTACAAAAACTTGAATTTAAACAACTGATTGATGACATGAGTATTGATCTTTGATCACCTTGAAATTTTGCATGCAGGGAGAATAAACAAAGATAATAAAATCTAATGATGGATTTTTCAAAATTCATATTTAATTAATAATTTTTAAATTGTGTGATATTAATTTAAAAATTTTTTTTGAAGGGGTAATTTAAATTATAACTTGAACCCAACCCCCCCCCCCCCCCCCACACACACACACACACACACACACACACACACACAAATATATATATATATATATATATATATATATATATATAACATACACACTTAAACACTGAAACTAAATTATAATAAGAATGATAGGACAAAAAGAATAGTTTGTACATGAATAATTATGAAGCCCAAGTTAAAGAAAAGCTTTTCTATTTTTACATAGATATGTTCAAAGAGAAGCTGTTTTTTTCACATAGATATGATCGCCTTCAAAAGTTCTTTCCAAAAAAGAGAGCAATTCTTCTCAGTTCCTCCCCCAATATTCTGTTCTGCTTACGTCAATACGAAACATGCTTTCGTATATTTCTCTCCCTTCATTTCTAATCATTTAATTGAGGAATCTGTCCAAGGTTTAGGATTATCTACATTGAACTTCCCTAGTATCGTTGCAATTTGCAATTAGTAATTGTTGTGTGCCACGTGTGAGAACAAAAGGTTTTGAGGTCATTTCTCAACCATAAAAAAAAAAAAAAAAAAAATGTCATGTAGTTTCTTCATCTGAATTAGTTTATGTACTTTTTTATTATTATTTTTAAAAAAAAAACCTTTTTTTTAGTTACATACCCAGCTTATTTTTCAAGCCCAATAAACCAATGTAAACAAGTCATTCTAAATGAACACTAATATATTATTTGCTGAATGATTGTACCATAAAATTGTGGATTTGAAGTTGGAATCTTTGGGGGGTTGTGGGTGAGGATGGTATAGAGTGGATAAGGCTCATGTTGATTGTGCTTAAGTTTAGTGGAACCAGATTCGATTGAAGATTGATAAAGTCTGTTTGGCTTTTGGTTTCCTTCAATTTAGTCTCATACCCATCACCATTTCTTTGATGGTAGTACTCACTCATTTCAAATTAATGTTAAATCTCATAATGCATTTGATTAAGAAACCTGAATTTTGTTCGAGGAGAAAGCAATATGTTGCTATACTCAGTATGCACTGGATAATTATTTAGTTGGATATCTAGATGAATTTAAACTAGTAGTAAATAATGATCCTTTTGTATACTAAAAAATCACTAGTCCATTGTGAAATATGTGGTCTTTATAAACGCGTGGCCTAAAAAGGGTTTTTGTTAGGTTCAACATGAAACCCGCCCAACCCGAAATCCCGCCCAACTTGACTCGAATTGAAGGGTCTTGGGCAGGTTGAAAGGAAGCTCAGGTTTGGCTTGGGCCAAACTATTGGGTTTGTTTTGGGTATCAGGTTGATTTAGGATCCAACCCAACCCGCCCGATATTTAGAAAAAAAAAATCAGACAAATATTTGTAGACAAAATGAGAGAGAGAGAGAGAGAGAGAGAGAGAGAGAGAGAGAGAGAGAGAGAGAGAGAGAGAGAGAGAGAGAGAGAGTGTTAAAAAAATCAATCATCATAATTTTAATTTGGCATTCACAAGAATCAATCATCATAAGTAGGTATAGGGGTGTTCACAAAACTGCTCAAACTACACAACTGCACCCAAACTAACTAAAACCGTCAGCAAAATTAAGTAACTGCACTGCACTATAATTGGTAATAAACCACCCCGCACCACACCTATATATAATTATTTCTTTTATATTAAATATACATTAATAATTTAATAATATATGAAATAAGTGATCAGCCTAGTATTAGTAAATTTCAGCTTCATGTTAAAACAAATTTTCTTAGGTTAGATACAAAATCAAATGTTTGAAACATCATTCACTTCTCCATCTCACACTTTCACTCTCACAAAATCAATAGTTCAAAAGTTTAATATTATTATTATTATTATTATTTTTTGTATATACTAGATATTGGGGGATCAGCTTTGGCTCAGTTCTTCCTCAGCATTGCCCTTGGCTCACCACCACACATAATTGGCTGATTAAAACCTCCTACAAAGGGCACAATTCAAGAAGTCAATTGAAATGAGCTGTAATTGAATAGTTTCAATGCATAGGCCAATCCAGCTGCACTTCTTATGAGACAATGTCGCAACAATAAGATGGTGGCTAAACCATGGATACTTCCTGGTTAAGTAGTCAGAACTACTTATCAAATAGTGGAAACCTCCCACAAGAATAGAATCATTCAATTGTATTTGCCATGCTATAATAAACTAGCACAATTCATTTTTGTCTAGCATTAAGACTTGCTTGGTTCTCTTGTTTATTAAAGACTTCAAAATATAACAATTAGATATATACAATTTCACAAATAAACCGATTAACTGCAATTCTTTCAGTAATATACCTTCTGTTTTCATTATGTCTTTCATATATGCGCTTGCTTTAATTGGTATGGACAAGAAAACAGATTGGAAATTACAAGATATTATAAGGTCTTATATTGTATAAAAGGAAAATTATAGCTTACCCATTTGTGGTTTGGCTGAAATTTAATTTGCTTATATGTGGTTTAAAATTTGACACTTTTCCCACTTGGGGTTAGCTCAATTAGAGTTCTGTAACATACTTCTGTTAAAAACATGGTTAAATATGTAATTTTGTTCCACTTTTATGTCTCTCTCCTCTAAAAACACACACACACACAAAAGAAAAAGAAAAAACATAAAAATACAAGATCAAATAAGATAAAAAATGATTCAACGAAACACTTCTATCATGGGATTTCAAATCACAGGTAAACAATTTAAATTTTGGTTAAACCTCAAATGGGTAAAGTGTCAAATTTTAAATCTTAAGTGAGTAAAGTGTCAAATTTCAAACCACATATAAGTTACTTAAATTTCGGTCAAACCACAAGTGGGTAAGTTGTAATTTGCCCTTATATAAAATATTACCATTAAAAGCAATCCTAAATTCTTCATTGGGAACAAGGTTGCTCGCAGTGGGATTGTAGAAATGCTTTAGCTTTTCCCCCTGTAAAACATTATATGCACCTTGTCATTAGAACAGGATTACTAAGAAAAGTCCATTGCAATTGTAATTCAGCAGCAATGCCAAGCTTACAGAAGGAGGAAGACATTCATGGTTTTCCAAATTTCTAATATACTGGGGCCTTGCCGAGTTCAAACATAGCCCGTGAAGGAAGGGCTGAAAGGAAGGAATTCACAGATACACCATAATCATGATTTAACTTCTAACAATATAAGGCAATGATTTGTTTTTTGTCACCTATGCCCCCGCTTTGTTTTTTTGGCTGGCACGGTTGAGGGGTGGGGGTGTGTGTGATAAGAATAGATAGAAATCCAAGAAGACGGTGCTATTTAGTTAAGAAAAAGACTTTCTGCACTGGTGGCGGTTTTATGAAATTTTTTTAGGGCGGTCACTAACAAATTTAAATTACTACAATATTTTTCTTGGTACCTTTTTTTTAAGAAAAATGAAATTAGAAATTATTTTTATTGAATAGATTGAACGAGCTACAAATTTTATTTTTTTGTTTTATAATAGACTTTTTGTTGAATCATTTTTTCACTTGTTGTTTGGTCTTGTCTTGTTTTTGTTTAGTTTAAGTTTTTTTTTTATTTGAGCCAATATTTATTGTTGTTATTTAAGAAAAAAAAATAGGGATTAAGAATTATGTTTGGAGGTAGAATTAATTTTAGAGTAATACTACATTTACAACATTTTTACAATAAATTTTATGCAATATTAGTATTTGGTGGGTAAAAAAATAATATTAGTATTTGGCCCAAATTAGAATCAGTAACAGCTTACTACTTTAGATTTGTTGTAAAATTATTGGGAAAATGTTGTGAATGCAGTAGTGCTATATTCTGATTTTTGTTGAACCCAAATTTTTGTACTTATCAAGTCAGAGTATTCAAAATTTTTATTAGTGTAATCACAATAGGTAGTTTAGCATATAATATTTTTTTGGCAAGTGTATATATACATTTTTTTACAAGTTAGGGTGATCCTATGACCCCCCTGGCTTGCATGCAGAGTTGCCGATGTTCTACACCATCAACTTTCATGACAAAAGTTTAGTACTGAAATGAAAAATGACCAGGAAAAGGAATTCATACTCTTTGGTTTCCTCAACAGGACTAGTTGTAACAGCTGCTGCAGCTTTGACTTCCCCACTAATCTTGACAACTCTCTTCTTCATTGGGAAAAACCGTGGCAATGAATTACCGATGAAACTGCTAGCAGTGTAAGAAAACATGAAGCTGTTGTATATTTGAAGTCTAGGATATAAACTTCTAGCTATTTTTAATTTTGATTTTAGGGTAGAACAATCCTGTTTCCAGCTTGAACACAAATTTGTATTAAGATACAGCCATGCAGTTGAGCAAATTGGTTACACATCACCAAAGCATATGACTATAGGTAAATGGTTAGCACAAAATGTAGATATTAATTGCCTGTTCTTGATATAACTCCTAGAAGCTTTTGTTCTTTGATGATTTTAAAATGGATTGGTAAATTAATATTATTTATCTTTGGACTTTGGTAATGTAAATTAGAATGACATATAGCTACAGAGAAGCAAACCAATAAACAGAAATTATATATTATCTAGTATCTACCATAAACATTTCACACCACAACCCCCCCCCCCCCCCCCCCCCCCAAAAAAAAAAAAAATCAAATGAGCATCATTTAACTTTTGAGCATTTGGCAATATATATTTTTTATCTAAAGCTATGCCACTTAAACTCTACAAACACCTCCATCCAGTTAAATGAATTTAGTTATGCCAATTTTTTTTATTAAAGAATCGTAACGACAACCAAATAGACTGAAATGTTGCTACTATTTTACTTCTAAGTAGTAAGTTGAGCAACAACTTGGACTGAACTTCTATTCTTTATGGTGTGGTCCTCTTTTCCATTGGAATAAGATGAACCCCATTTTCTCATTAATTTCAGAGTGTTTCTCGTTAAATTTAGTGCAATTGAAGTTTGTGAGTAAGAGAAGAGGTTTATAAGTAACAATTGAAGTTTGTGTAATATTTGGTTCTAAAATGTAAATTTCAAACTGAGGGGTAGTCCAAAAATCATAAAGAACAATATTTGGAACATGTTTTGGAATCTCAAACCTCAACTCATGAAATGGTTGTAGTGCACACTAAACAGTATATATTAGTCCACCTAAACCCCAAAAAGAATTTTCAGTTGAACAGAAACAGAGACCATAGCAAAGAGACTTACCAAGCGAGTTTGAAACAAGTCGAATTGTTAGTATTGGAAACGGACTGCATGGCCAGAAACGTTTGTGTGGAAGACGTAACAATTGATGCATTTACTGCCGCCATTTCTCACACTTTCAGTGCCTTCTCCAACTAATTCTCAGACACGAAGAGAGAGAGAGAGAGAGAGAGAGAGAGAGAGCTGTAGAAACAGAAGCGTCCCACCACAAACAAAAATTAAGCATAAATATCTATCTATACAAGTAAGAGGAATAGACAAAAACGTATATAAATAAGATTTTTCTTTTTTTTCTTTTTTAAAGAAAAGATTAATATGTAGATATTTTTTTCTTTCATGTCTTGGATACAACATGGCAAAACTAAATGGTTCAAATGAAATTCAATGAGTATATATATATATATATATATATATATATATATATATATATATATATATATAAAACGGTGGCTATCTACCTAGTTTTCTTGGAATTGTAGTTCAATTGGTAGAGCACCACCTTGTCAAAAGCGTAAGTTGCAAGTTAGAGCCCTAATTGAGTGCTTTAACTAAAAGTTTAGTAACAAAATTAGTTGTAGCCTAAGATTTAGGCTATAACTCTACTTAATATTTTTTTTATTGAATATGAATTTTGACAAATCTATTGTTAAATTACATTTTATTTTCATATCCTTCATATTTGCAAAGTTTCCAGAATATCAAAAATCAATAACTTTATTGTCTAAAATTTTGCATAAAAAGTAAGTTTATTGATCAAAGAGTATATAAAATCCGATTGACACGAAATTTTACTTGTGTATTAAGAACATAAAAAACATGCAATTCAACAATTATATTTTCAAAATATGTAATCATGTTGATTTTTTAAGTGGAAGTTGTAATATTAGGCTACAACCAAGTTTATAACCAAACTTTGTCCTGTTTTATTTTATTCTTATTTACGTTTTCATTAATTTGATTGGTGGATTAGTCTATTTTTTGCTTTCCTTCCCATATTTTAAAGAATTTTTTTAATTTTAAATTATTGAAATATTCTAGTATAAAATTAATTATAGATAATTTGCATGTAAAGTGGGAGTTGTAATCTTAGGTTATAGCCAAGTTTGTAACCAAACTTTTTCCTATTTTATTTTATTTTTATTTGCGTTTTCACTAATTTGATTGGTGGATCAGTCTATTTTTTACTTTCCTTCCCACATTTTAAAGGATTTAAAAAAATTAAATTATTGAAAAATTTTAGTATAAAATTAATTATAGATAATTTGCATGTTTTAAAAAATGTCAAGTTATAATTTATAAATGCTCATTTGAAATATATTAGTTTTCAATTATTTTATATTTTGTTCATATTGAATAGATACTAATTTTAATTTTTTTTCATATATTAATTTGGACTTAAATCTTAGTATTTTTTTTTATTCTTGAATTCCATACTTTTTTTTGTTCATACTTTTGGCCCCAAAAACTAAGGTTATGTTTGGTAACAATATTTGTTTTTTACATTCAAATTGAGAATATAAAGAAAAAACAATTTTCTTGTATTTTTAAAATCAAAAACATATTTGATTAGTTGAAATTAAAAAGATAGATTTTAGAAGAAAAAAATAAAAAATACTAATATATGTTATTCCTGAGATTTGAACTCTAATGTTAACTCAGTAAATGAGACTGATTCATTAAATTAAATGCGTGTTTTTTATTGACTTTTGAAAATTAAAAACTGAAAACAGTATTTTGTATGTTTTCAGTTTTCTTCACAAATTAAGTTTTGTGAACAGTTTTTGTTTTCTGTCCATTTAGGATTGCCAAATAAGTTTTTAGTCTCAAAAATAGAAAATTTCTTTTAGAAACAGAAAATAAGAGAAAAAAACAGTTACTAAACATACCCTAAAATTTTAGTCCCATCATTGTCCATAGTTACCACCAAACCAAAAATTAGCAAGAGCTTTTGGACCTGGATTCTTAAAAAAAAAAAAATCCGAAGTCCATGCAAGTATATATACCATATATAAACCCATATCGTTGATTGAGCTAAAATCAACAGCAATTATGCGTCCTTGATTTTCGTCTCAATCAAGGATACATGACCTACACACTGAGTACCTCTCATGATTTTCAGAGTATATATATTATGCACAGTTATTTCGTGAGTCCCTTTTTTTGTTTTTTGTTTTTTTTTTTTTTTCTCAACATGGTATCAAAGTCACATCCTTGTGGCCAAAGGTGTACATCAAACTGCTCAAATGCACAACTACACCAAAACCGACTAAATTCGCTCGTAAAATAGAATAACTGCACTATAATATCCTTAACATCATTCATTTAAATATTTGTTTATTATCTATTAAAGTGTCATTGATCACATTCGTTGCTACATCGTTAATTTATAATTTTTTAGGTAAAATTTGTTATAACTTTAGCATTCCTCCCCTCCCCCCAAAAAAAAAAAAAAAAATAAAGGCATATTAAATAAAAAGACGATATTAAACACTAGTTAAATATTCCTTGCCTGATAAAACTAGTTGAATATATCGTCTTAGGCCTCCAAATTTGCTTACTGACCCTGTGTGCTTCTACATGCCACCTAACTTCTTCACGCAATGGTAAGAGCATTCGTAGCAGGTGTGCCATATGCTAAACTTTTAGCATTTGACACACTAAACCCCAAAATATGAGCCTCATGAGATGTTTCAAATGCCAAAAATTTTGGCACACTGCTACAATACGGTCTCAAATATGAGACGGTACAGAAAACAATTGCAAAAACATATATTCTTATTTTATTCCCTTTTTCTCTCTCCTCATCACAAATATCTCTCTCCCCCCCGTCTTTTCATCTCTGTCTCCTCTATTCGTCTTCCACAGCATGCTGATCACCAAAGGCCACCACTCAACGCTGCTGATCTCACCAAAGACCACCACTCGATGCCACTAATCATCTGTCTTCTCTATTTTGCTTCGAGTTCTTTTTTTTTCCTTTTTTTTTTTTCCGTTCACCTTTTTTGGCTGTGGTTTGATGGGTGGGTTAGGCAATGGGTGGGTTCGGATGGGCAGATTGGTGATAGGTGGGTTCGGGTTGTGGGTTATGGCGGTGAGTGGGTTGAGATGGTGATGAGTGGATCAATGGTGGTGGGTGGGTCGACTGGTGATGAGCGAATCGATGGTGGGCGAATTGGTGGTGGTGTCGATCTTTGTTCTGATTTGTTTTTGTTTTTCTATTTTGGTGGTTGTGATTTGATGGTGGATTCGGAGATGGTTGTGGGTTGATTTTGGTGGTTATGTGTTTTTTTTTTTTTTTTCCTGGTGATTGTGGCCGCAATAATTTTTCTGGTTGGTGTTGTTGTTGATGATGACGATGATGGAGAAGGAATTTAATATATTATTTTAATATGTTGTAAATATTATTTTAATGTATAGAATTGAAGAATAAAACATTTGATAAATGGAATATTGTAAATGATGTGGTAAAATAATAAAATAGATTTTTGGTGTATCAAAATAACATTTTTTTATAAAAGACCTGATGGTAATGCTCTAAGATCCAATCATGCACGCGTTTGACTATCCTTGTTGGGTCATGTGCGACTTCCAGCTTGCGTCACTATGTGACATCAGGATCGATGCCACGTAAGCAGCCACATCAGCATATTTAGACATATAAGCATTCATGTAAGCAAGGTAGTCTTTACTCGCACTATATTTAATCTAAAAACCAACTTACGGATTTGTTCACCAGTATCATACTCTGCTCCGCTAAGCCGTCTTCGCGATTTTGTCTACAAACTCAAGATTGATTCCTCCACGACACCTAGAGTTTGAGGGAGAATGTTAGCAAATACTTGTGCTACAGTCACTAATTATAGCTTGATCGAGCTAAAATCAAAGACAATTTCTGTGTATTTGATTTTAGTCTTAACTCTTAACCAAGGATCTTCCTTTCTCCCTAGGTCAATTATATGGCTTATATGATTGGTGCTACTTGTGACTGTTTAACGTTTAAAAGACACTTTTGGTTAGGCAATTGAATTTGTCATTTTCTCTATGGGGCGCAGTCGAAGTTTATGAAGCATTACCAATCATACATGCTTGCTAAGTGTTTTATGGCCTAATTACTCTACAATGATCTTTGAGAAAGTTTAGCAGTGAACAATGATCGTTTTTTAATACTAAAATCGTGAGTGCCAAAAATGTGCAGTGGAAGATAAATGAAAAGAACGAGACTCACAAGAAGTCCATTGTGAAACAGGTGGTCTTTATAAACGCGTGGCCTAAAAAGGTTTTTCGTCAAAGACGCAAAGATTGACACACATTTTCACCAAAAAAAAAAAAAAAAAGACACATTTGTGGGTGATGAATCACATTTTGAGTACCTTTCTTCGCTTCCAAGGGAGAGAGAGATGCACTTATATTCAATCTAATGGTAAAAAAAAGAGAGGCAATATTATCGTAGATAATACTACCATTCGGGAATGAATTGTTGGAACTTCTAGAAAAGGAAAAAAACCAGAGACAAAATTTTGCAGAAATATCCTACATTCCTACCAGCACAAATGGCAAGTACAGCCAAAAAAATCACCCCGGGTACATCTTTGGTTCTTAATAAGATAATAGATATCTGGATCCAACTTCACCACCCCTAATCTCAACACTACTCAAAAGCCCCACCTTCACATCTCTCTTGTCCCTTTCCTTGTTAGTTATTACTCTCTATCATCAATTGTTTTGACAAATACCACTACTCACAAACTCTCTCCAAAAAGGGTTCAAAAACCCAACATTTTTCTACACCACCAAAGACCCAAATTCCATCAAAACACTCCGAAAGTCCTTAACTGTCTCACAAACAACACACACACACACACACACACACACACACACACACACACACACAGACGCAGGCCTCATTCATGGCTTTGATCACATCTCCACCATCCAATCCCAAACCCCTCCAATTTTCTCCTCTCCACCATGCAACCCGGTGGCCAGGACAAGCCGAATTCGTCCTTTCCTGTGCCATGTCCAACACTTCTATGGTCCTAAGTTGTGGTCACAATATTTCAATGTCTAACAAGCTTTTACTAAACACAAAATTCTCCAATCATTTGCATAAAAATGCCAATAGAACAGTCCCACATATAACTAGTGCAGCATTGGTAGAAGCAGCAGAGCCAAAACCAGAGCCAGAGGCAGCAAAGTTTAGGAGAATTTTGTTATCGGACGTGGTCGTGAATCATCAAAGGAGAGTCTTTTATGGGAGGAAATGGAACGCTCATGACTTGGTCAATGCTTCCGTTGTTTTGGCAATGCATTGCCTTTGTCTTTTCGCACCATTTCAATTCAATTGGAGTGCACTTTTGGTGGCTGTGGCACTGTACGTTGTAACAGGTCTTTTTGGTATTACTTTATCATTTCATAGGAATCTCTCACACAGGAGTTTCAAGGTTCCTAAATGGCTTGAGTATTTCTTTGCCTATTGTGGTGTTCAGGCACTTCAGGTTAGTAGAATTTCATTGTTTTGGTTATTGTCTAATTGATAGTTTTATAAAATGTTCATGTTTTAACTCTTTTAACAACTTTTGTTGTTTTTCGTTGGGGTTGCAGGGGAGCCCAATTGACTGGGTAAGCACACATAGGTACCACCACCAGTTTGTTGATTCTGAGAGAGACCCACATAGTCCCACTGCTGGATTTTGGTTTAGTCACATGAGTTGGCTCTTTGATACCACTTCTATGAATGAAAGGGTATGAATCAGTAATATATTCTTACTCAAACTCAAACATGGGCTAATGATAGTGTATTTTGGATGTTGTAGATTAATTTTGTTTTTGGCATGTTATGCAGTGTGGAGGACCAAACAATGTTGGGGATTTACAGAAGCAGCCATTCTACAGGTTTCTTGAAAAGACTTACATTATTCATCCAATTGCACTTGGTGCTCTGCTATATTGCTTGGGTGGATTGCCCTTCTTAGTGTGGGGAATGGTAAGCAAGATTGTCTTATATTCTATTGAATTCTTTGGGACTAGATGGATGTTTAAAATCTCTAACCATAATGTTCATAGTGTCTTCAACAATTTGGTGAAGAGATTTTTTGGTCAATTGTAAGAATAAATCAGGTGTCACACTCACACGTGTAGCACAATCCTATGCCACTAGGATGTAATCTAAAGATGACTCATGAGTTATGACTACTTGTTATGGCGGCGAATAATACTTCTTTTTTTTCGTCAATGTAAGCCACAAATTCAATTGATGGGGCCTCCAATCAGCTGAAAATAAAAGGCGGCCGGGCCTCCACTCTTAAAATTGCCAGACGTTAGACAATGCAATCTGTGGGCTCCCTCTCTTACAATGCAAGTAGTTCTTAAATTTTGACCATTTTGGTGCACTCAATTGAATTGTACAATATGCATGCTAAGCCAAGTGTTTGTCCCACAAGAGCGAATGGGGCTTTGGAATTGAATTAAGACAAATTCTACTAGTCTGGTTTGTTGAACTGTTATCAGTTCAATCAATTCTTTCTTACCATCCAAGAAAATTCCATTCTTCTCCTCGAAGCATAAGGACAGCCGTGTGCCATGTTATTATGTTCAGTTTTTATTTTTATTTTTATTTTTATTTATTTATTTTTTTAATTTGATAAAGTATTCTTTGAAATCTTTTGATGCATTTTTTGTTTGGTGAGGAAACGTTGGTAAGAAAAATTGGAAAATATATATTACCAAAGATTTTTTTTTCAATTTTTTTTTTTTTTTTTTTTTTTGAGGGAAAAGGGGGAATAACCTTTACCAAAGTTAAATAGGGGGTTTAGCTTTGTAATTTGTAAGAGATTTAGTTTTTGCCCACTAATCTTGAGCACTGGACATGACACATATAAGATACATGTCCAAAAATGACCACGTATCAGTCTTATGTCCCATTTATAATTCTTTAATGCATTGAACAAAAAAGTCTTTCCAAATTTTTAATAGAAGCCTAATTATTGCCAATTTGCCATTGCAGGGTGTGAGGGTTGTATGGGTTTACCACATCACTTGGCTGGTAAATTCAGCTTGCCATGTCTGGGGAAAGCAACCATGGAAAACTGGTGATTTGTCTAGGAACAACTGGTATCACAACTTTTTGATGTCTAAGCTATAAAATATATAATATTTCAAACAAATTCAAATTTGGCTACTTATTTATGGCTTGGAATTTGTGATTATTTAGGTGGGTGGCGTTACTTTCATTTGGAGAGGGGTGGCATAATAACCACCATGCTTTTGAGTACTCAGCTAGACATGGCCTAGAATGGTGGGAGCTCGACATGACTTGGTATGTAGTAAAACTTCTACAAGCTATTGGATTGGCAACTGATGTGAAGGTACCAACTGAGGTTCAGAAACAAAGGCTGGCCATTTAAACGTGGGCTTTATACATGTGCTTGTATTAGATTGTGAGATGCTTGGTTAGGCAATTGAAAATTTGGCCATTTCTTGCTTTTGTGAGTGTCAAATTTCATACGGTGCGATAAATATATTGTGGATGCTAAAGTTGTTACATAACGTATACAAATCATATTTGTTATCTTTCTTGTTTCTCATCTTGTTAAAATCAGTCTCTAAACAGAAGCGGATCAATTTTATTGAATATGATCAAATAATTCATTATATACAAACCGGATCACTGAAGGAACAGAGAGAGAAAAATAGCCGTTGTACAGGTGTAACCATATTCCTGACAAACTCTTCTAATCTAACTACCTTGACCAATAGAAATGGAAAGGTCGTGTATGCTTAATAACAAGGCAAAAATATCATTTTGGTCCCTATATTTTAAGCTAACTGTCAATTTGATCCCTATATTTTGGTAACAGTTAATTTGGTCCCTATTATTTTGAATGTACACTTAATTTAGTCTCTACTGTAAAATCATTAATGGAAAATGCATATGTGACACACTAGGAGCTGACTTGAGATTAAAAAAATGAGACATTAGAATTTGATTAAAAAAAAATAATTTATCAACACACTAGGAGCTGACTTGAGATTAAAAAAATGAGACATTAGAATTTGATTAAAAAAATAATTTATCAATTTTCAAAAAATTAAAAAAAAAAAAAAAAAAAACTTGAATTCAAATTTGGAAAAAATTTGAGTACTAACCCAAATCAACATGTGCAAATTCGAAATCTTCAATTCTACTCATTCTCATTAGGACCTTTTACCGGTTGTTGCACACTAGGACCTTGTTCCATTGGTTCTGGTGTCATATCATGCGTGGGGTATAAATTATGCAACATCCCATGAAAAACATCGTATTCATTCAAGTTTTCTTGCACATGGAAGGCTCAAGTTCTGTTATTGTTAAGAATTTCATATGATTGGTGATCATGTACAACATCTGCCGCAAACAGTTTTTCATGAACACATCACTTACAAGGACATGAGATCTTCCCATTGCGTGCAGTAAGAGACATAAAATTCAAAAATTGTAATACACCATGAACATATTCCCAGGAACTCCTTCGCTTGTCCATCCAACTCTTATCCATTGCTATGCAATGTTTTACGAATTTTACTTAACACCATTTCATTAATGCATATACTAAGAGTTACACCATCAACATATTCCTGAGACTTGCAAGTCATTTGTCCAAGTTTAAATTTGGACAAATGACTTGTAAGTTTCACCTATGTATGAGTGTTGATGCAAGCATCTCACATATAAACTCAAATTAAAAATTAAAAAAAAAAAAAAAAAAACCTTTAAAATTTTCGAAAACACTAAAATATGTCAATATAAATTTCTAAAGAATCTTGTAATAGAAGTCCCTAAGAGGAAATGAAATTGACAACATCAGGACTATAATCATCCAAATATACACAGTACACAATAAACACTCTCATATGAATATGTAAACCACCTTATAACACCACGCAATCCACCCACTTGCACCATTCAACAACTACCACAAAGCAGAAATTGAACATCTCATTGTAGATTTAAAAAATTATTTAAGCAGCAAATACTTACAATGCTCAATAGACCACACACCTCTTTAGAAGAAAGCCAAAATTACCACAATCAAGAATGCTTCCCCTGCAAAAGCTAATAATATTTTACAATTAATCTATATCTATATATTACTAAAAGCTGAAACGTAGCATTTATTATTGCTACGCTCCAGTTAAGCCACATCAGCGTCCACCTAATTATCATTTTTTTTCCAATTTTCCTATAATTGTTTTTAACATTTAATTTTTATTTAATTTTAATATTTACACTTTTTCTAACTTTTCTCCACCCTTACCTTTTCATCTTCCCACTACCCTCTACATAAATACTATTCTTCTTCTTTTCATCTCCCCACTATTCTCTACGTAAATATTATTCTTCTTCTTTCTCTTCATCTTCCTTTATTTTGTCTCTTCTTTTTCTCACTCTCTTACTATAAATTGGTTACTATCTATTCCATTCTATGCATGGTTTTCTCTCTCTCTCTCTCTCTCTCTCTCTCTCTCTCTCAATTTTTCGATAAATTTTTTATACATTCTTCTATTTATGCCAAATTACTAATCTTTGGGAATCATTTCTTTTCTTTTTTTTTCTTCTTTGTTTTTCTACACTAGAATCATTATGCTCATTTTTCACTTAATTTAATCGAGTAGTTTGCCGGAAGTCAAAAACAAGTTCTCTCTCTCTTTATCTCTCACTTTTTTGATGAATTTTTTATACATTCTTCTATTTATGCCAAATTACTAATCTTTGGGAATTTTTTTTTTACACTAGAATCATTATGCTCTTTTTCTCACTTAATTTAATCGGGTAGTTTGCAGGAATTCAAGTAAAACTAGACAATAAGGAATTTTATGGCATTGGAAAACGCCTGAATATATACCTTCCAAAAATTAAAAGTCAGCAAATTAGTAGAGCTATGATTAATCTTCAAACGGGATTGATGGTATTGCCAATGCTCTTTAATTAGCATCCTTATTTCTATTTCCCTATATATGTTTTCTAGAATTAGTATTAGTCTCATTTTTATTTTCTCTATTATATTCTAGGTAAACCAAGAGTTCTTTAGAACTCCACATTGATTAACGCCATTTAGATTTGTTTTTAAAATTTTTTTTTTACTCTTTAATTGTTAAATGTTACCCTTTTTTTTTTGCTCTTTCTTATAACTCTAATTAATATTGATGTTTTTTTTTTTTTTTTTTTGGTTAGTTAAGGTTGATGGTTCTTTCTTACAGAGAAAAGAAAAAATTGAAAAAAATTGAATTCTGTATAAACCTGTACCTAAAGGGGACAAGAGCCTTTGTTTATTTGATTAGAGACAATATATTAAAGGTACATATCCTTTGGCCATTGCATTACATTTCTTAAAGGTTAAAAGATAAAGCTTGTCATTATAGGAAAACATTTTAGGTGGAGATAAGGTCGTCATTTTGTTTGCTCTAAGAGTAACAAAAGATCATATTATAAAGGAAGCTCACAATCATATCACATGCTTATTACACTAACCATGAGCACAACCCATTATTCTCTCTCGCTATGTTTCTACTACATTTGCATTTAGCAACCTAATATTAGAATTTATTCCCAATAGAAGACTTGTAGAGTCATTTAGTTTTTATAGGAAACTGGCCGCAGACTCGCACGATGCGTGAGAATATAAATATTATGCAGTGAAGTGTAATATATAAAAAGTAACAATTACTTCAAGCATTTTCCTTTTTTCAAAAAAAAAAAAAATTTTACACTTTTTTTATTTATCTTTTTATCTCTACAAATTATCATTTTAATATTTTTTGTATATTTCATTAATAATTTTTAAGGTGAACCTTATTCTTCTAACTTTGTTATAGTGTATTACATTTGCTTAATATACAACTCATCTTTTAAGAAATAAGAAAATTATCATAATAATAAAAAATTATCACAAAATTACAGTGTTGACTTAACCAAAATTAAAATAAAACTAAAGAAATAAAAAATAGATTTTATAATAATTTATTAGTCAAAAAATTGGTAGGCATATTCAAATTCCTATTTCCAAAAACAACAAAGTATTAATCCAAACCAAAATTCAATCTAAATTATAAAAGGGAAAGAAAAGACTTTCTTATGGGAATTAAAAAAGCACAATCCTAAAACACATATTAAAAAAAAAAATCATCAGTCTTAATTTGAGTTATAAGAAAGAAAAAAAATCTTTTATGTGCAATTATTCTCTTTATTGATATTTATTGTTATATATTTTATTTTTACTTTTTTTTTTCTTCTCATCTTATGTTATTCAACATTTAAATTCAATCACATCTTCTACACCATTAAATTATTTATATTTTCTCTCTTTTTTTATTTTTAATAATTAAACATAAAATATTTTATTTAAATAATAAAATTATCCTTAAAAAATTGTACCTTCTTTTTTTTTTTACATTTACACTTTGTCCAAGCTTTTTACTTACTTTTATCTTTTCATCTCCCCACTACATTCTACCTTGATATTACTATTCATCTCCCCACATCTTCCATATTATTAAATTATTTATATTTTTGTCTCATTTTTATTTAAAAAATTAAAAATTTTACTTAATTTCAATAAATAAAAGTATCATCACAAAGTGGAATAATACTAGGGACACACTCATTCTCAAACCCAGTACATCAAAGAAAAAATATAATACAAAACAACTGCCAATTGGGAAATACTAAATTAAATAATAATAATAATAATAATAATAATAATAATAATAATAATAATAATAATAATGAGGATATCAAACCAAATATAATACAAAGAAACTAATAGTTATGGATATACTAACCTAAGGGTAGCAAAATTAAATGACAAAAAAAAAAAAAAAAAAAAAACTACAATGCATATTTAATGCAATAAAATCATCATCAAATTTTGGAAAGCAGTAGGTTGCCTATGGAGAGAGAGAGAGAGAGAGAGAGAGAGAGAGAGAGAGAGAGAGAGATGGTAAAGAAAAAAAAAATCAAATGTCAATTAGTAACTATTAATTGGAAAACAAAGAGATTGTAACGAGAAGTAATAATAAAAAATAAATATAATCAATATATAAAACATTAAAAACTTTACAGTGCAATAAAATTAACTGTTACATTCACTTAAAAAATTGAATCAATAATCAATAATTATACACAATCATAGCAATATATTTAAACTTAAAACTAATCAAACTCTGATTCATAACTAAAAGGAGATGTTCTCATGTAATAACAGAGATTACATAAGAAATAAAGTTATAAAATTTTAAAATCCTTTTTTTGACATTTCATTTAACGTTATATATATATATATGTGTGTGTGTGTGTGTGTGTGTGTGTGTGTGTGTGTGTGTATGTATGTATACATATATATGTATGTATGTATGTATGTATGTATATAGGTAATCTTCATACACAATTATATTTAAAAATCAAATAAACAATGCTACATCTCATTTAACACCTCTATTATGAAAATCATTAGCCAGTAAATATATGATAATAATAAAGAACGTTATAAATGATATTATGAAAAAAAAAGTGATAAAACTAATTAGCTACTATCATTATGAAATAGTAATCTATGATTTTACACATCTAAAGAAGTGGAATATATAGAGTTTACTTAAGATATATGTAAAGATTCACATTAAAAAAAAGATATGTAAAGGTTAGAAAAATATATATTTTATAAATAAATAAAAATGTATATGTAATGTTTTTATTAACTTAAAAGAAAATGAAAAATCAATTATTAACAACAACAACAACAACAACAACAACAACAACAACAACAATAATAATATAGGGGTAATTACATTCTCCTTTCTTGAAATTTGAAGAAATGACACTTTACCTCAAACTTGAAAAGAAAAAATATTTTCACCCTTTACATTTATTTAACAAAAATTTGTTAAATTAATATTAAAATATTGTGTACTAACCTACCTGTGCTTAAGGTAGGTTCCAAAATTATTCTTAATTTTAAAATTAAATTCTCTTATTTTAAAATTTTAAATTAAAGTGTATTTCAAAATATTAAGTAAGGTCTTTTGCTTTCCCCCCCCCCCCCCCCCTTCTTCTTTTCCCAATGAGTTATGGAGAGATTTGTCATTTAAAATCTTTTGGTATTTTATAAATTTGTATTTTAATTCTACAGTTATAAGTAATGTCTTTACTAACCATGGTTAAACATTTATAAATAGATTCTTGAATAAATTTAAAAATATTTTTTTATTAATATAAACAAAATGGAAGAGTGTTATTACTTATTAGTCCAAATATATTTAATAAGATTACCCTAAAAAAAAAAATTATCTTGCGCAATAACACTCTTTTCCCAATGAGTTATAGAGAGATTTGTCATTTCAAATCTTTTGGTATTTTGTAAATTTGTATTTTAATTCTACAGTTATGAATAATATCTTTACTAACCATGGTTAAACATTTATAAACAGATTCTTGAATAAATTTAAAAATATTTTGTTATTAATATAAACAAAATGGGAGAGTGTTATTACTTATTAGCCCAAATATATTTAATAAGATCACCCTAAGAAAAAAAATTATCTCGCGCAATAACACTCTTTTCCCAACGAGTTATGGAGAGATTTGTCATTTTAAATCTTTTGGTTTTTTATAAATTTGTATTTTAATTCTGAATGTCTTTACTAACCATGGTTAAACATTTATAAACAGATTCTTGAATAAATTTAAAAATATTTTGTTATTAATATAAACAAAATGGGAGAGTGTTATTACTTATTAGCCAAAACATATTTAATAAGATCACCCTAAAAAAAAAAATTATCTCGCGCAATATGCGGGTCTGCGACTAGTATATAATAATAGGTGAAACAGAGAGAAACTCAAATAGAATTTCAAATTAGAGTTTCAATTTTGTGTTATGTGTCTAGATTTGGATTCTCAATTTTGCGCCAGTTGTCTTAACCAAAACTCAAAAAAAAAAAATTTAATTAGATTATAAATTGGACTCTAATTTTGTGTCATGTATTTTATCTAAATTTTCTAATTTTTGTGCCCAAATAAATGATACATTAACATTTAACACAAAAGCCAAGAAAACCACAATGATAATGCTCATTGGCCTAAGAAAGAACATCTCACCTGCACACTTTTATGAATGAACATCTCACCTGCCTACTACTAAAACCAAGGAGTCCAACGAGAAAGACTATAAAAGTAAAACATCATCTCCTCCTAATGTCATATCGTAATCTCATGTCTCCTCCTTCTTTCTCAATCTCTACCAACTAGATCCACACACTACCCTCTCTTCCTCTTTTTAGATTTCTAAGAGCAAGGTCGGGTTCAAACACAATGTTCAATTCCACTCTTCCTTACTTCACACTCTCATACATTACCACTTCATTGGCGCCTCCAAGAAGATTCCAAGCTCAATGTGGAAACTGAATCTACCAAGATGAACATCTTATCATTACAATTATTAATATTTCCGTGCGTAAGCACGGACTACATGCTAGTTTATCAATTCAGTAGAGTATTTTCTTTTTTTCTTTTTTTTTTTTGGTTAACAAAAATGCATTAAAACACTACACCGCATAAATACTGGAATTAGTTACAGAGGGACTGCTAATTGAGCTGTCAAAAGCAGGAACATCCAAAATAGGGGGAGGTTATAAAATAAACAATTGGTTCCTCTTGCAGCCAAATAACCACAGCTGCGAGCTTCTTGACTTAAATGCCTACAAATTTGAGCCTTATTCCAAGAGAACTAATCAAAATTATTGCAAAAGAAAGAAAGTCTTCAATATCCAAATTAGCATAGAAATGGAATTACGCTTCAACCCAACAACGATTTCTGACAACAAGTTTGATTTACATGGACAATCATCCAAATAAAATTACTGGAAGACAATTATATGATATAAATTCAAATCCTGAAATTTTACTTGTTCCACTTTTTGCGGGAGAAAAAAATTTGCATGCATGACATGGGACAAGAACTTGCAAAAGATGTCAACTGATACAAGCAAGTGGACATGCCCATAGTCACTAATATGTCCACATATCTGATTCATTAAAATATTCTATATTCAAACACTCATAACAGCTTCCCGAACTTCCAAGAACCACACAATACAAGCAACACATCGCATAGTTTCTTAATACTGCCATATAAAACAAATCATTCTTTTTTGCTAAGTAAATAAAACAAATAATACAATACTATGTATACTTTCTTTTTATATAAGTAATAATGCTTCATTAAAAAAAACGAAGCACAGGCAGTGTGCTAAGAACCCAGCAAACATACAAAACTATGACACATGAAAATTACAACTATCAAGCAATTGCTGGCCTCCCTGTAGCAGTGGAGGAGATAATAGTTGTATTTAACTACACTAACAATAGTTCAATTAAAGTTGAGAGATTCTTTAAAATGTAACTTTTCATAGACATGTTATATTCAATAACATTGTTACTAGTTAAAAATACTTAGTATTCTCAAAAAAAAAAAAAAAAAAAAAAAAAAAAAAAAAAAAAAAAAAAACAAACAAACAAACAAAACAACCATTCAAATATATACAACACACAATCAAAATCTTTTTAACCATATATATATTTGGAGAATTATTGATTAAAATAATTGCATTATAATGAAGTTATCAATTTCAATATTATCAAATGTTCTTTGAAGAATAGTTAGTATAATTAATCATCAACCTTATGTATCACCGAATAAAAACCTTGTAAAGATGAAAAAAGATGAAAGTTTCTTTCCTAAACAAATAATTATATACTATTGGTAGAACATGACCATTTATAAGTGACTTGATTCATTACAAATGATGTTTGGTCTTTAGCGGCGCTTTTACATTTTTTGCTGGCATTTTTAAAATGCTGCAAAACACTTCTCAATTAAAAAAATAAAATAAAACAGACCTTCACACCATTTTATTTCAACCATTAATGGAACAAGGCTACAAAAACACAAAACTTTAATCAAAATCAAAACTAAAAACATCAGAATTAATGCATAGTGAAACATATGTATATACATGCAGAATACAAACAAACCAAACTTTAAGCAACATCTAAACAAACAAACAAACAAAAAAACCACCAATTTACTACAATTTTAGACTAACTAGAAAATAGAGTTAAAGAGAGAGAGAGTTACCTAGAGTGTGGAGGAGATGACCAGGGTTTGGAGACTATTGAGGAGAAGGGATGGGATTTTAGATTATTGTTTGAGAATAGGAAGAGTGAGAGAGGAAGAGAGAGAGGTGGAGAGATGGAGGGGTAGGGGAAGTTGTATGGTGGTGAGAGAGAGAGAGAGAGAGAGAGAGATGGGTATGGAAGGGATGTGGGTGAAAGCCGTGAGAAGGGTGAAGTAATCAGCAGTGTTGGCAAGGAGGGGCGATGTGGGCTAGGAGTGGCTGCGTCAGCGTCGATGTCGGCTAGGAATGGCGTCGGGGTGTAGGAAGCAAAGAGTTGTGGAGAGAGAGAAAGAGAGAGAATATGTGTTTGGAGGCAGGTGTAGATGCTTAGCTGAAATTTTACTAGGGTAAGAGATATAGCGGCGCTTTTTGTTTACGGCAATTTGATACAGCCGTAATAAGTATTTCTTTTGTAATTACCTATTGCGTTGTAATAGACCTGGAACAAAAGAGTTTAGTGTTTAAGAGTAGAACCTATTGCAGCACTTTTAAACTGCCATATTGACCTAAAAAAAAAAAATTTTGGATCTATTTTGGCGCTTTCAAAATGTTGTAATAGGTTTTTGTTTTCTAATTATCTATTGTGGCAATTTTAAAATGCCCATCCAAAAATTGACCTATTCCAGCATTTTCAAAATGTCATAATAGGTTTTTTATTTAATAATTATCTATTGCGGAAGTTTTAAAATGTTGTAGTAGACGTTGTATTAAAAAAAAAAAAAAAAAGACAAATCCAAAAATTCACCTATCCCAGCACTTTCAAAAAGCTGTAATAGGTATTATTCCTTTGAAGCGCCCCTATAGACCAGCAAAATGCCGGTGTTGGCCATACCTATTGTAATGTTTACAAAAGCGCCGTAACAAGGTACCAATAGCGGCGTTTTTAGAAAACGCCAATAAAAAAACGTCGGTATAAACTGGTTTTTTTGTAGTGTATGTATGGATTGAGTTCATGTTATACTTCGAGTAACCCTAAGATTTGTTACACCACTTAATAACTTGTTATTGAAATCTCACCGTTAGATTACATGTTTTTAACATGCATACCAATTCGTGCGGTTATGGATTTGGCCAAACCACACCATAAAGTGCAGTGCTTAAATGGTCTAAAACGACACTGAATTGCACCATGAATACCCTTAAATAGGTATATAAATGAAAATAAAAACATGATTAAACCAAGAGAATGAGATGCACCTAGCTAGAGAAAGAGAGCGAAGGGGAATGGGATAAGGGTTCACGTGAAAATAGAAGAGTGTGGGACAAAGGCTGTGGCTTTTGCTATACCAACATATACAATGAGCTGCTTCAAATTACCGGACTCCCTTTGTGATGAGATAACGAGCATGATCAGGAACTTTTGGTGGGGACAAAGGTAGGAAGAGAAGAAAATTTCCTGGCTTAGTTGGGAAAAGATGTGTGAACCCAGGGCAAGTGGAGGGATGGGTTTTAAGAATCTCAAAATTTTCAATCTGGCACTCCTAGCAAAACTAGGTTGGAGGTTACAGGTGGGGCATGAGTCACTAGTGTATCAAGTCTTGAAAGCTAAATATTTCCCAAGGAGCGATTTTATCAATGCCTCAATCGGTCACAATCCTTCCTATACTTGGCGTAGTATTATGGCGGCACAAAATCTGGTGAAGGAAGGAATAAGGTGGAGGATTGGTAACGTTGTGAACATTCGAGTGTGGAAGGATAGATGGTTGCTAGTGCCATCAACATACAAATTAAGCTCACCACGGTTGTTTTTGCATGAAGATACAAGGGTTCAAGATTTGATAGACTCCACCAATGCAACGTGGAAAAGGTCTATAGTTGATGCTCTGTTTCTTCCTCATGAAGCTGAAGCAATTAAAGGAATCCCATTAAGTTCTCGACTTCCCGAAGACAAGCTAATCTGGACTGAAACGCAGAACGACATCTTCAGTGTACGTAGTGCTTATAAGTTAGCAATGAAGATAGCAGCCAGTGGTTGAAGAGGTGGTAGTTCAGATAGCAGCTACTTTCGGCGGTTTTGGAAAAGGATATGGAGTTTGCCGATCCCACATAAGGTACGCCATTTCGGTTGGAGAGCATGCCATGAAGCTTTACCCACTAAAACAAACTTGATGAAACGGAAGGTGATATCAGATGACACATGTGAGATCTGTAAGGAAGTTGTAGAGTCGACTGGGCATGTCTTGTGGAGTTGCTCGAAAGCTAAGGAGGCATGGGACTGCTCAAAGGTGACCGTGCATGTTGCTAGGACAGAGGGTGTCTCCTTTTTGGATGTCATGTGGCATTTGCTGATGATCGATGGGGGAAGTGATGAAACGGCTGCACGGGTGTTTACCATAGCATGGACTTTGTGGCACAATAGAAATGAGTTGCGGAATGGAGGGGTAAGGAAGTCAGGTCCGAGGTTGGTTCAATGGGCAATGGAGTATCTGGCTGAGTATGGAGCTGCTATGGAGTTGACTGATCCTGTGGGCCCGGTGACAGAATGTCCAGTGGTGTGGACTCCCCCAAGGAATGGGTGGTTCAAGGTAAATGTCGATGGTGCAATATTCTCAAAACAGAAAAATGCTGGGATAGGAGTGCTGATCAGAGATGATTTAGGAAGAGTTGAAGCGGTGTTGAGCAGAAAGGTCGATGCTCCTTTAGGCGCTGTGGAGATAGAAGCTAAAGCTTTCGAGGCTGGCCTGTTGTTTGCGAGAGATATTAGCCTTCACGATGTTGTGTTGGAGAGGGATTCTTTAATTTTAATCAATGCTCTACGTGGAACATCCTCACCGCCATCCTCTGTGGAACCAATAGTCATGGGTTTACTTGAAATCTGTAGGGAGTTTAGGCAAGTAGATTTTTCTCACATACGTAGGCAAGGGAATAAACCCGCACACCTTTTAGCAAAGCATGCATCTAGCATTGCGGACTATATTAGTTGGATAGAAGAGAATCCTTGTTTTATAGAGTAAGCTCTCATCCATGATGTAATTTCGTTCTCAAGTTTTCAATAATATCTTAGTATTCTTATAAAAAAAAAAAAAAAAAAAAAAGAGTGTGGGACAAGGTGAAGAAAGAATATCAACTTAGAATCATGTATTCCTATATTAAACCTTAATAATTTCAAATTTGAATCTTATTTTGAATTCCCTAAATTCATGGGATATGTTGTCATTAATTTTCTAATTATGTCTCTATTTCATTTCCAAAAGCATTTAAAAACAAAATCAACAAACACTTGAAAACCTATCTACTTGGGGCACCTTTTTTGTTGCCTTATTAAAAATAATTCTAAAAAAAAGGTTGTATTGGTCTAAGATTAGGAATACACTAGTAATAGTTCCATATGAGAATTTTATAGACAATAAAATATTTCGAATAATTTTCATTTGAGTCATTTTTGCCACCACCATAAAAAAAATTTAAAAAAAAAAATTCCAATCACGGCAAGAGTCAATACAGTTTGTATTTTAGAAGTACTAGGTTT